>CM064327.1:38682500-39932500 GCA_032595735.1 Pelochelys cantorii | reverse complement strand
CACTGGCTGCCCGGCTCATGGTGGGGCCACTGGGTCAGGGGCAGAGACTGCTCGTAGGCCTGGATCTGGCACGTGCAGTCTGGCCAGAGTCTACCCCTGTAAGGGCTCCGGGGCTGGGGGAGAGGAGAGGAGTTTTCCTGGTTTGGCCCAGAGTGGCCACCAGGGGAAACTGGGAAGGGCTGGAGGCCAGCTAATTCGAATTAAGTGTCTACACAGCACTTATTTCGAATTAGCTATTTCGAATTTGGTGTTACTTCTCGTAGAATGAGGTTTACCAAATTTGAATTAAGCGCTCCGCTATTTCGAATTAAATTCGAAATAGCGGTTTGCATGTACAGATGCTATTAAAATTAATTCAAAATAATGGCTGTTATTTCAAATGAACTTTGCAGTGTAGACATACCCTTTTTCCTTCATCCACCTCCCTTTTGTCAGTAGCAGAAGGGAAAAAGAAAAAAGTAAATTCAAAAAACTGAAAAAATAATAATACATGAAAATTTGATTAGTTCAGACCACTGCAGAAGTTATTTTTATTTGTTTGCAAAACCCAAACAAAAAGCCCCCAAACATTTATTTGTCATCTGTCTCTGTTGGGGCATGATCTTTCCTGATTCAAGTAAATGTCAGTTTTCCTATTGACTTTAACGGATGCAGGATCAGGCTCCTAAGCAGTATGTGGTCACTATTGAGAGCATAATATTTTCAAAATTTTCCAGGAAACAGGTGTTCTTCGTTAGAATGTGTAATTCTCTGATGAGTTATTGATATCTTCCTGAACAGCATTTTCAGTCTATAATCCACCTGTACAATATAGATAGAAGGTAAACGAACCTCATATTCATGTAATGATTTTTTGCAGCCCAGGACCTATGTGCTGTGGAGAAACATGCCTGTGAACAAATCTGTGTGAACACACCTGGATCCTATGTCTGTCAGTGTTATGATGGCTATGAGCTTGATGAAGATGGAAAGAAGTGTATCGGTAAGTGTGGCTTAGAAATTCCCTTTGGCACACAAGCCAAAAAGACAGGAAGATGAGTTTCTGATTTTTCAGGGCTGGTTTTTATAGGGGAACATTTGACACTAGCAACCTGATTTCTGCTGAACTCTTTCAGTACAAATAAATGTACAGTACAGCCACAAGCCAAGACTGGAAACTCTTCTTTCTCACACAGATTTTAAACACAGCATGTTGTATATAGATTGTTGTAAAGGTTTTTTTCCCCCAGTGAATTCTGAAATAATAAAAAGGTGAAAAACTGCCCCAAATAATTTTACACAGAGTTATTCTGGTATTTCGAATCAGGTGCCTGATTTTCTAATCAGAATCCATGTAGTTCTCATCAATTGCATGGTATTATTTAGACTGGTAATATAACAAACAAAAGCATAGACACTACTATGAAAATACCAGTTACTGCTAAAGGGTTGCTTTCTCTTCAAATAGAAGTCACATCCTGGGAAAATCTGGGAGAGGATGCACATTCCTTTTAACATCTGTTTCCATGCCATGGTTAGCTGAGAAGGCTTTCCTCATCTGTTTCCAAGGGGTGGCATTAAAAGATCACTATGTAGTGATTTGTTGTGTGATTTTCGGATAGGGCATGGAGGGAGCTGGGGCCCTCCTGCCCCAAACTGCAAGCCTTAAGTAGGCAGCCTTCGGGGCTTGTCGATACTGCCACTTTACTGCACTGTAACATTCTCCATTGGGGTGTGAAAAAACACCCCCTTCCCTGAGTGCAGGAAGTTACAGTGCAGTAAAGTGCCATTGTATATAGGTGCCCAGTGTTGGGAGCTCTCCCTCTGAGGAGGTGGTTTACCTACAGCGCTGGAAGAGCTCTCTCCCAGCTTGCAGTCAGAACCATCCTGTCCATAGGATGGTTTGGGGCAGCCACCCCAGACCGAGTGCTTTGGGGGCCCTGCGGCAGCTGCCTCAGCTGTGCTGTGGAGGGGCCAGGCGTGGGACTGCAGCAGGGATTGCCCGCACTAACCGCAGCAGCGGGAGCCAAAGCGGCCTGCAGCTTGTTCCACTCTGCCCTGCCCTGTTGCTTTCTCCGCTGCAGCAGGAAGCAGAGCACCCCTGCCTCAGAGCGCTCCGCATCCCACTGCCGTGGAGAAGTGAAATGCAGCAGACAGGGTGGCATGGCGAGGTGGGGTGGAACAGGCTGCCCGCTGCTGTGGCTCCCACCTCTGTGGAGAGTTTGGGGAAGTGGAAGCAGGGCAACCACCACTGCCACCCGGCCCTTGGTAATCCTCCAGCTTGCATTGTGCAGGGCACGGGAGTGGAGCAGGAGTGGGAAGGGGTGTGGTGGAGCAGAGTAGGGGCAGGGCTTGGCGAAGGAATGGAGTCAGACAGGGAAGGGGCAGCGTAAAGTCGGAGTGGAGCAGGGCCAGTTACACAGGAGGGGATGCCCTGGGCCCCATGCCTAATGCACTGGGGTAGGGGCTGCCTCAGGTCCCATGTCCCTCAGGGACAGCCCTGGCTGCAGCTATGACCACACTAAGGCCTTAAAGTGCGGCTGCAACAGCACTTTAAACTTATCAGTGTAGGTAAAACCTTAGGGTATGTCTAGACTACATGCCTCAGTCACCAGAGGCATGTAAATTAGACTACGCGACATAGTCAATGAAGCGGGGATTTAAATATCCCCCGCTTCATTAACATAAAAATGGCCGCCGCGCTGTGCCGGCTCAGCTGATCGCCGGCACAGCACAGCAGTCAAGACGTGGATCGGTCGACAGGGAACGCCTTTGTCGACCGCTCCCTTATGCCTCATGAGGGGACAGGAGACTTCTCTAATCTTTTGCCCTTGAGGCAGGGAGTCAAAATTTCATTAATCATCTACATATTACACTATTTATTAAGGTAACAAAGGACTGCTAGGATGTTTCCTAACATTAAATAATCTGTTCCAAACTTTGGGAATTGCAAAAAGTAAGTATCCTAAATGATAAGAAAGTACAGTAAATGTAGATTTTTTTTCTATAATTGTTGTATTCAGGAAGTAGTAACTAAGTTACTAATCTCTTTCTTTGAGAAGTTAACTGCGGTTTTTTTAAACAAAGGAAATGCAATAAATCTAATCTACCTGATGTCAGTAGGGCATTTGACACAGTTCCACATGAGAAATTATTAAACTGAAGAGGATGGTGATTAATATGAGAACTGAATGATGGATAAGGAACTAAGTAAAGGGGACACTGCATCAGTTCATACTGAAAAATGAACTGTTAGGCAGGAGGGAGGTTACTAGTGGAGTACCTCAGGGATCAGTCTTGGGACCAATCTTATTTAATATTTTTATGACTGAAATTGGCACACAAAGTGGTGTGTGGGGAGGTGCTAATAGAATTTGCAGATGACACAAAGTTGGGAGGTATTGCCAATAGGAAGGAGGAGTAGAATATCTTACTGGCACATCTGGGTAACGTTGTAAACGTTAGTAATAAAAATAGGATGGAATTTAATGGTGCAAAGTGCCTTGAGGGACTAAGAATGAGAATTTTTGCTATAAGTTTTGGAGTTATCAGTTGGGAGTGGAAGTGGAGGAGAAAGACCTGGGTGTATTAATTGATCACAGAATGACTATGAGCTATCAGTGTGAAAAAGGCCAACTTGGTTCTGGGGGTGCATCTGACAAGATCTTTCCAGTCGAGTCAGGGAAGTGTTAGTACCATTATACAAGGCATTGGTGATACCTCATCTGGCTTGTGTTGAGCAAGGTGAGCCATGAACCAAAAAGTTTGAGAACTACTGCTCTGAGAGAGAGTCTGGAGCTCTGCTGGTGAATATGGAACCATGTTAACAGGTTTCTACAGGCACCACTCCTAGAACCAGGTGACTGATTTCCAATACAGTGTGCAATTCGGTCTGCAGATTTAACCTTTTTTCTGGTCCAAGCTGTCCATGAATAGACTGGTGGGTTTTTTTCAGTTTTGTTCAATGAATGTGGAGATGGCCAAATTTCACACTCTGCACTATTGGTGAAGTGCTGGTAGTGAGAGTTCCTTTGAGTATCAATATTTAAGCATCTGACTGGTCACCTACATTAGATGGTATAGTTTCTGTTCCTTAACTAGATAATGTAGACCTTCCTTGATAGGAAGAGGGGCTGGAAACAGTGAACCAGAGCCAATGGGCAAGGCTTCGTGGCTGCAGAACTATTAGATAAACCTACCAAAGCAGCCTGTTAGCAGCTTTCTCAAACTGGGCCTGCGGCCCACTTTGAGAAACACTGTCATAGAGAAAGACATAATTAGAACCAATGGCTGGAAGCTGAAGCCAGACAAACTCAAGTTAGAAAAACATACATTTTTAGCAGTGAGGGTGATTTACCCCTGGACCAAACTACCAAGGGAAATAGTGGATTCTAGATCTCTTGATGTCTTTGCATCAAAACTGGAGGCCTTGCCAGAGGATATGTTTCAGTCAAGCAAATTATTGGGTTCAACCCAGGGGTAACTGTATGGCCTATTCTGTGCAGGAGGCTACCTAAAAACAATCCAACTTCAGAGGACAAGAACTTAAAACATTACTTCAGTTTTAGAACCTATGGAGAAGCATTGCTTATGTAGCATGAAAAAATGCATTCATTCTGATGCATTCATTTAATTCTGATGCATTCATTGTGAAACAAGTAGATGAATGTCCACTGAAAACCAGATATGGGTCTGATCCGAATCTGCATATGGATGAGAATGAATCCCATATGCTTTAAATCTTCAAAAGGCTGCAAATCCAGGAAAAAAAACAAAACAATGAGCTAAACAGAATGCTGAGGCAAGTAAGCATTCCCATATTTAAATCATGAGGCCAAGAGTCATTGAAACATTTCAGAGGAGTAAGCACACAGCTGATGCATCAGCACCCCAATCTTCTGCCCCAGGTCACAACCCAACTTCCTGTGCTCTGACCCCAAATCACAGCCCACTCTTGCTGGCGGCCACTCCGACAAGTTTTCCTAAAATACTTAATTAATTTTAGGAAAAACAAATAAATGTGCACATATGCATGTCCAAAATGACTGTAATTTATTTACGCAAGGGTTCTTTTTTAAACTCAATCAAAATAATGTACAGTTGTCTCTATTCATAATGGACCTAAACAGAATAGAAACACACATAAGGTGCATTACATGTTGTTGTCTTTTCTTGTTGTTTCTTCTGCTTTTTTGGTTGCTTTTTTGTTTTAGACTTGCAAGCAAGTAAATCTGCTGTGAAAAGTGGAATCTGTATGTTTGTTAATATTTGCACAGAAGCTGACTTGCGAGCTAGATAGGAGGCAGTGAAAAGTGATATTAACAAATACACTACTCCTCACAGCAAATACCACTTTTCACAGCAGATTTACTCAGACCCTGCAAGTTGGAGGACAAATTAAGCCCTGGATTGAGAGATGTGTAGGAGGCAGCAATGGCAATGGATGGGAGGCCGGGGTAGAGGGTGGGGCGGTGAATGGGATGCCAGCGGAGGGGGCTAAGGGCAATGGATGGGAGGCTGGGGAGGCAGCAGGGCCAGCAGTTATGTGGGCAAGCCCAGGGCCAGTGCCTAAAGCCTAGGGTCTAGACTGAAGCTCTGTAGCCAGTGACCAGAACCTGCTGCCCTATGGCCAGAGCCTGCCACCCACAACTCCAAGACTGATGCCAGAAGCCCAAGCCCCACCAGCTCCAGGAAGCGGGGGCGGGGCTGTAACAAGGGTGGGGCAAGCAGGGCGCTCACCCCGGGCGCATCATAATCAGGGACGCAAAGATGCAGAAAGTAAAAACAATCAACTGCAAAAGTAAAGAGCATGACGCATGCCAACCTAAAGAGAGGGGGCGCATAATTAATATTTTGCCCCGGGCACAAAAATACCTAGTTATGGTGCTGAGGGGGGGAAATCACCAGCTGCCTGCTCCTCCAGCATTTCTGGCTCCAGAAGGGAGCAGGGCCCAACCTCTGCTTGCAACCCTGGGGAGGGGCCATTGGTTACCACCCCCATCACTTATTCAGAAGGCTGTGGCCACCAGAAAATCCCCTGGTGGCTGCATTTGAGAAACGTTGTCCTAGAGTGCGGTTAATTTGCATCTGAAAAATATTACAACAGTGTAACAATGTTTGCCTCTGAGAGCAATTGGCAAGAGAGCACTTCAGCCACATACAGTCTGCCACCATGGCTTGTCTTCACTAGTGAAACTGGCAAGCTAGCTAGTGTTGCCAGCCCTCCCAGACTGGCTGGAGTCTACAGGAATTTGCATTGATCTCCCAGTGTCTGTTGAAAGCAGTCTGGGAGATTTTAACAGGTACAGTACAACTAATGAGATTACATCATGTTGGGGGTGGGGGAAACTACAAGAATGGCGTTAGTCAAGGTTGGCAATCTTACGCCTCACATTTCTGTGTGAAGTTGGGCATGTTGCTATCCTGAGCAGAAAGAAGAACTTAAATCAGACAAGCTGGGAATAGTGTGAGCCAAGCAATGTCGTGTGGAAAGAACACTTTGTGATCGGTCTGTGTTTAACTGTTGTAAGAATTAATGTATATGAAGATTCCGCTCAGGTTGCAGGGAATTAAAGTTTGATTTGCATTTGACTCCTTAAGCCCTTTTCTTTGAACCTCTTATTTACCTGTGTAAAGTCTTATTTTAAAAATTGCTTGGGTTAGCCTTTTTGTAAATAGTTGGTATAACTCTTATTTTTCTGTCAAACAAAGGGCAGTGTGTGTAGTAAACTATCCAGGCCAGAGCCTGGCCTCTGCTACAGCAGCTTTGCAAATGGGAATCTTGGGATGACACAGAGTTAGTGAAGCTGATGTTCCAGTCCCCAGCACAGGGTATGTGTTCCCCCCCTTTGCACTTGGGGTTCCTGGCTGCTGGCTCAGCTCCTTGAGGTCATATGCAGTTGGGGGTAACTTTAAGTATATATTCTGGATCTGGCCCAACCCCAGTTGTTCCAGGATTGGGAGCAGAGGGACAGAAGATGACATTAGAGTAGAACCACTATGGCCTCTCTCCAATGTATGCTAAAGGCATCTTGTATAGTGTGTAGAATTAAGGCACTGTTTCAAGAACTGAGATGGCATGATGAAGAGTTGCAAAAGTTGCAGGTAGCCATTGAAACAAGAGGGCTGGTGACTATATTTGGTAGGGGAACTAATCTGAGAATCAGATTCAAATCTCAGTTACTCTTGTCTAAATCATTTGCATCAATGGCAGTTCCCTGGTTTAATATCAAGTAACCCAGGATAGAATCTGCTGTGTCCCTTCTTTAATCAATATAAACAAGTGGGATTGGATGGGATCTCACACTGAGTCTTGCCATATAGTCACACATTTGATCAACCATTTAAATGTAAACCGTCTGATAAAAAGGAGCCAGCCCCTAGCCATCACTCATTGCACTAACATTCTTAAACTACAGGTTTTTCAGGGCAGAGATCATGCCCGTTCAGTATTTGTGCAGCCCTTAACAATGATCAGGACCCTTAGTCACTTCTATAAAAATATTTAATCATATTTGTATTTGAGTTGGTTTGTCTTAATTCTGTGTACTCTTCCCATTTTCTTTTCCAGTTATAGACCTTTGTGCTTTGGATAACCAAGGCTGTGAACATGAGTGTGTAAGTACGGATGACTCCTACTACTGTCAAGTGCCATCAAGGATTTATTCTAAATTCAGACAGAAGAACTTGCAGAAGTAAGTTGTAGGGAATTTTAAGTGCTACGATAAATTTGCTCTCCTATTACTGCCTAAGTTCCAGTGGTGATTCTCCCACTGCCCTTCCGGAAGATGCTGAGGACAAGTAGAATGTCAGGGATGGACTAGCTCTTGGAGCCATAAGTAATAAAAGCAGTGCAAGTTTCCTCCTCCTTTGGGGACAGGGAGTTCTTAACATATAGCCATGCTTCTCCTTAAGTAGTAAAATCAAAAGCCTTTATCTTGCATGATCCCTTTGGATTGCTGAAGTCTTTTATTTTGAATGCCCTCCTTCCTTGTGCAAAAGACCAGAAAAATATCTTAATTTTATACAACACAATTCCTAATTTTTCTTTGTTTATAAAACAACTTTGAACATTAACTGTGAAATGTCTTATATAGAGGCACTGTTAAGGTTGCATAGATAAGCATGCCACATTCAAGAAATGTAAACGGAAAGGTAGGCTGTACATTAGCTGTGGTGATTTCTATATATGGATTATGATAAAGAAACTTAATTGCTGTGGGTGTGAGTAGCTGCAACTCTTAATTTTTGTAAAGTTGCACTGCTTATACTAGTGTGAACAAATACTGTGGCTTATCAAATAATGCAGTGCAATATGACTGTGTTCTATGCAATCCTAGATACACACGTGTGCCTGTGATTGTAATAAAAGTCTGTACTATAATGAAATGCTATTAGTCACAATAGAGTTGATGCCAGTTGATGTAATTGGCAATTTTGCAGGCCCTTGGTAGCGTTGGCAGGCACCAGTCAGATGCAAGTCTATTAGCGTTACATGCAATGTGCATATTCCCATACCAGTATGTGTATATATCCACATGAGCATGGAGTTTACAATATTTTTAGTATAGCATAGCTGCTTCCCACTGCTTGGGCAGCAATCCAGATCCATTGTTGTTCCCTCAAAATTGTCAGGGATTTTAGGTGATTTTTTTTTCAGTTTAAACTAATCATGCACATCTTAAAACAAGTTAATATTTATGTCAGCTATTAACAGCATAAGACTTATATCAGTTGTAAGCACTTTAAAGCAGGGCTGCTCAATGCAGCCTGTGGCCTGTTTGTTTGCGGTCTGCGATGTGGTTTGGGTTTATACAGGGCTCAACATGCGGCCCACGGGTGGGATCCTTTGAACATGGCCTCAACTGGGAACATGCTCCATAATGGAGAGTCAATGTAATGGTCTTCTGTTGATATGCATGTTAGTAGTTCAATTCCTGGACTGTCGTTGCTCGTTAAAAGTGCTCTTATGGATGGAAATCAGGTAAATATTGCATTTTATTAATATCAGCAGAAGTGACTTACATGGGGCCTGCGTGTTGCGTAATCTTGCCTTAATCTTTGTATTCATGCCCGTCAGTGTGAAAGAAGCTATTTGCATGTATATGCAACCACACTTAAGTTGTGGCCCTTGGCATGTGCTGTGAGTATCATTATGGCCCCCGGGGCTTCCAAAGTTCAGTAGCCCTGCTTTAAAGAGATCTAAACCTCTGGAGCATTTTAACTTGTTTAACATGCTTTAAATACTTTAAAACATCTTAAAGTGCAAAAAAAAAAGTCCCAAAATTATAAGTTGGAGAAAACAGGTTGTGTAGATGTAATGGGGCAGGAGATGCTGAATAAGAAGCAGCAGCCAAATAAGAATGGGCTGGAGCCAGGATAGCATTGGTTAAGATCAGCACAGGTCAGGATGCCCTTGCTGAATTTAAACATAAAATAACTTATCAAACCACTTCTCTGAAAACTGGACTTCTTTTGTGTCTTGCAAAGCAAATCAAGAATGAAGAAAATAGACTGCAAATCGCTTTAAAATCAGTGAATTGTTCATATTAGACTGGGATTAGACTAAACCAGTGGTCCCCAGCACGGTGCCCGCAGGCACCATGGCATTTGTATGTGTCCACCTAGTGACCAGGGCCGGCCCGAGCCATTCTTGCGCCCCGGGCACCCGGCGCATGCGCGGCCCCACCCCTGGGCGCCCGGTAGCCCCAAAAGGTTGGGGACCACTGGACTAAACTGATTCAGAGCAAGGGTGTGTCAAAGATCCCGTGATCTAAATCACACTGGCTTTGGGTCAGTGTGAGCAATGCACAAGAAAAAACTTCTAATGACTCATTTTAAATGTTCAAAGTTTAAAATGCTTAACATTATTTTCTACAAATTTGGATTGATGGGTAAGTCTCAATGAGAGCTAGAAAACAAGACAAGATTCTACCCATTCTAGGAAAGATGGAGCCAAAATGGACAAGCTAGCTAGCTTGCTTTATTTATGCTTTGATTAAGGCTGCCAGCTTTCTAATTGCTCAAAATCAAACATCCCTATCCCTTCCCTGAGGCCCACCTCTGCCCAACCTCTTCTCCGAAGCTCAATCCCCTATTCACTCCATCTCACCTCCCTCTGTCACTTGTTCTCCCCACACCCTCACTCACTCACTTATTTTCACTGGGCTGGAGCAGAGGTTTGGAGTGCAGGAGTGGGTGAGGGCATCAGCTGGGGATGCAGGCTCATGGCTGGGGTCAGGGCAGAGAGGCGTGGGGTGCAGGAAGAGGCGCTGGCCTGGGACTGAGAGATTCAGAGTGTGGGAGGGGAGTTTGGGCTGGGGCAGAGGACAGGGGGTGAGGGTGGAAGAAGTTTTGTGGTGCTGGCTCTGGGCAGCACTCAATTCAGGAGGCTTCTGCAAGCAGCAATATGTCCCTCAGCTCATAGGCAGAGCCTGGGCCAGGTGGCTCTGCACATTGCCTCTGCTTAGGGTGACCATATTTCCCTATGCCAAATACGGGACACCTGGTAAAATTACTCGTATTCAAGTGAGCCCAATGGCAATCAGTCAGAACGGTGCAGTACAAATGTTCAAATTCACATCCAGTTGACTGAGGCTTGTTGCACATTACTCTTTCCCTGGGTGCCAACCTAGCCAGAGTCAGTGGGGGAAGGAAGGAGCCTGCCAGTTAGGCTGTTAGGGAGCTGAATGATCCAGCCAGTGGCTGGTTCTTCACACAGTGCTGGGGGTGGAGCGCATCCTGCTGGGGAGGGATCTGGAGGAGCAGCGGGACAGGGAAATGAATGGGCACAGCAGGGAGAGGGGAAGCGTGTGAAGGGCTGATGAGAGGGCAGCAGAAGTGACATATAAACCAGCCACTGCCAGCCCACATTCACCAGCCACCACTGCAAGCAGCCAGTGCTGGCTGGAAATGGAGGGGTGAGGGGTGTTGCTGGCTGAGAGTGGGCCTGCAGCACTGACAGACCAGCAAGGGGAGCAGCTGGTCCCACACACTGAAGCTTTGCCTGACCACCAGCCTTGCACACCCACCCCCAATGTCAGCCAGTGGACCTTCCCCTCCCCCCCCCCCAACTCACTCACCACTGGTGGATGGGCAGCTGGGGAACAAGGATCCAGCCAGCAGTAGGATCCACCAGTACGATGGGAGGGGAGAGACAGGAAATGTGGGACAATTGGCCTGTCTTTTTTTAAAGTAGACATACCAGTAGGAGGGCTTAAATACAGGACTGTCTCCTTAAAAACAGGATATCTGGTCACCCTACCTCCTCCCGCAGGCACCACCCCCGCAGCTCCCATTGGCTACGGTTCCAGGGCAAAGCAAGCTGCAGACCTGGTGCTTGGGGTAGGGTGCGGCAGCACACGGAGCCCCTGTGGCCATTCCTCTGCCTAGGAGATGAGGTAGAGACATGTCACCACTTCTGCGGAGCCTGATGGGAAACCTGCTATCCCTGCACCGACCAGACTTTTAACCGCTCAGTCAGCAGTGCTGACTGGAACCACCAGGGTCCCTTTTCGACCGGGCATTGGAAACTGGATACCTGGCAACCCTAGCCAAGTGCAGGACTAGATAGAGATAAGTACTGTAGGCCCATGCCTTGAGCTTTAACTCCTAGAGTCATTTGATTACATCATATGTTTGGGTTTCATTTACAAAAATGAAAAAAGTAAGCTTCTAGCCCCTTATGCTTACAAAGAAAAGCCTGAAAATAGAAAAGTTACCAAGACAGTATGGAACAAAAGCACTGAGAGGTGTGAATGACCCACCACCTCATAGTTCACTACAAGACACATTGCTCTTGGAGTTTGCCATTGATAGCCCATCCTCCCAAGCAGGTGCACTGTGGTACACCCTGGCTGTTGAAATACTTATTAGTGCTTTCCTGCCATCGTCCTTGTTGCTGATTCTGCTCCTTCATAGGGAAGGGGAGCCCCTCTTGTTACATGTGGTACAGTGAGACCCTATGTTGCTACCTCTGGGGAGGAGAGGAGCCTCCTGCAGTCTAAGCCTCAATCAGACATCAGGGCCCCACTGTGCAAGGCTCTGTACAAACACATATAAAAAAGACAATCTCTGCACTATCAGGTTTTTCTAGATAATCTTTCATTCATCTCTAAGGGTCAGATTTGTAAAGGTATATGGGCACCTACAGATGCAGATGGGCACCTATGTCTTTAGGCGCCTAAACAATAATTGGGCAGAATTTTTTTTTCAAAACATTTCTCCATCTGAAAATACTGATCTGTCAAAATCGAAACTTTTAATGGAAACAAATTGGTTGTGATGGAATGTTCCTTGGGAATGTTTCTCAGGTCCAAGATGGAATTTCTGATGAGAGGGACCAGAACAGCCATTCCAGTTATTATCACATTCAGCCCAAAAGTGGAAGACCTGAGTTTGATTCAGAGTGGAAGAGTTCCAAAAGGAGAGATTAAGAGAAACTGATTCAGAGCAGTGAGTCAAACTGGGTATCTCCTACCTCATAGGTGAGTGCCCAAACTATTGGCTGTTCTGCCCTAAACAGGCCTCTGTGGGTTTTTTTTATGAAAAATTTGGAAGTCTCTCAGGTTTTTTTTCCAGTGAGGAAAGAAAGCACACATCAAAACCTCAACATATTTCACAGATTGGATTCATGTCTTCCAGGCAGCCCTACCTTTAAAAATCTGACTCTAAGTAGCTAATGTCTGCCCTCCTATTTAGTTGTACCAGGAAGGAGGTGTTAGGAGTTAACTCTGACTGGTGTAAATCGGGAGCAACTCCATGGAGGTCAGTGGTGCTATTCTGATATAAAACCAGAGAGGCCCTTATGGTCAAATGCTGCTTCAAAGTGAAGTAAATTACAGACCTCTTGTTGACGTGTCACTGGTGTAGGATCAAACCCTAAGTGTTAGTCCTGGGGGAATTCTGCAGTTGTTGCAGAATTCCTCCCGGAGCGAAGTGTGTGTCGATCCCACTAATTACTGCACAGTGAGCTTTCTTTTCAAACATACTTTATACATTGGTTATAGCGGTTGCCTATAAATTCTCATCAAGAGCAACTTAAATGAGGGAACTGCAAAGCAAACCCAAGTTATTCAGAGTGACTTTGATGGTGACATAATGTTCTGACCTGGTGCAAGGTACCCAGTAGAATATGAATATATTTCTTCTTATAAATCATATCTAATTTGCACACAGTAAAATAGTATAACCAGGGCATTTGTTAAAAAACAAATAATACATTTTCAATGTGATCTATGGGTATTTAGCTGCAGAAATCTCAAACATATTAGCACTCATTTCTGTACATCCTCCCATTGAAAACTTATGCCCCAAGGGTTCATTAAAAATATGTATGATTTATTACTGTCTGCGTGAAAATGGAACATTCTGTTTTCACAGCTTGAGACAGTATGGCAAAGTGTCAGGAGCATGTCCAGAAAGCAAGATGCTCATTGAAAGAAACTGAGGTAATTGTTTTTAATTTAATTTATTTGTCTGTGTTCCTCATTTCTATACACATTTTTTTTTCAGGACCAGATTATTGTGCTTTGCAGAACCATGGATGTCAACAGGAGTGTGTAAATACAGATGATTCCTATTTTTGTCAATGCCAACAAGGATTTACTCTTAATCCAGATAAGAGAACTTGCAAAAGTAAGTTTAAGTTGTCCTATCGCAGGGGTGGTCAACCCGTGGCTCTTGAGCCGCATGCGGCTCTTTGCTCAGAGAAATGCTGCTCTTATGAGTACATACTAAGGATGTTAAGGATTAGTTGACTAGTTGCTCCCCCCCCCCTTGCTGCCTTTATCAGATAGAGGCAGCAAAGGGAGAGGAAGAGGGGGTACTTCAAAGAGGCAGCACCGCCCGGAGCCCGGGGTACGGGCTCCGTGCAGCACTGCTGCTTTGAAACACCATGGCAGTGTTTCAAAGGGGCAATACCGCACAACTGATCCAGGGCTCCATGAGGCACTGCCCGTTTGAAATGCCGCCGCAGTGTTTCAAAGCAGCAGTGCCGTGGAGCCTGGGGTCAGCTGGGGAGTCCCCTGCTGACGCCAGGTTCCGCGGAAATGCCTCATGGAGCCCAGGTCCCCAGCTGATCCCAGGTTCCATGGAAATGCCGCATGGATCCTGGGGTCAGCTGGGGAGTCCCCAGCTAAGCCCAACTCCATGCGGCATTTCAAAATGGCAGCGCTGCCTGGAGCCCAGGGTCAACGGAGGACTCTGAGTCCCCTGCTGACCGCAGGCTCCATGCGGGCACTTCTGCTTTGAAATGCACAAGAGCCCCCAGGGGCTATTATGCATTTCAAAGCAGAAGCGCCCATGTGGAGCCTGAAGTCAGGGCTGCACGCGGAGTTCCGACTTTGAAATGCACAAATAGCCCCCACTGGGGCTCTTGTACATTTCAGAGGAGGAATGCGGAAGTGCCACTCCACTAGTAAATTAATTGGTATTTCACATCCTTAGTACACACAGAATTTCACATTTTAGTAAATGGTCTGTTAATATTTATCTTCTATTACTCTATTTTGTGTTTTATATTTATTTATATATAATACTGGTTCTACTATTCACAGCTATTTTGGCTCTTAGTCTGTCACTGGTTGGCCACCCCTGTCCAATAGTATGTAATAAAGTTTATCTGCTTTTACGTCTCAAAATCCATATGGTTGACTTTCCGGAAAGATCATAATCTCTTCCTTAGTAAAGACTGAAACAAACCTTCTATTGTAATGTTGATTTTTAACCTCAGACGCTTCCTCCACCCCATAACTTTGCCTAAAACTAAACCAAATTCCTTGATATTTTGCAGGCCAGATTTTACACCACATTAGAATTTTTCTAAAGAGTTTGATGCAATTCTGGGGAGTAATACGAGACACATTATGGCTCAAAACTAGAACGCACATTACTTCTTTGAAATTTTCTTACTTTGGGCTTGCTGTTAACACATGTGGTTTTACCTAAATTCTTCAAATGTATGTTTTAGCCAAAGATGGATGCCTTTGACTTGGTTTGGGAAAGTAGGAAATGTATTACTTAATTATTAAAAGCAGTTCACATTTATATATAAAACACTACAGAGTTCTTCAAATTACCATCCCAGTTTCTTACAAAGTTTAGAAAACAAAGTTGTATCCACTTCCTAAAATGAGGTATGAATCCTGGTATAGAACAAATGGATGTGGAATCTCCATTACTGGAGGTTTTTAAGAACATTAGACAAATGCCTATTATGGGTGGTCTGGATAACATTTAAGCCACATCTACATTAGAAAATATTGCTGACGCAGGTTACATAAGCATAAAGCTGTAGTAGTTAGTATATTACTTATGTGCATGTATACTTGCCTCCTTGTGTTGGCACTGTGTAGAAGATATTTCAGTGTGCAACCTGCCACCATTCAGCACACTGTCTTTTAGGTGCTTTTGGCAATGCATGGTGGGACAGAAACAGGGCCCATTGCAGGGGTGACTGGAATCAAGGGTCAACCTCCGTAATGCACTGTTCTCCATTCCATAATATTAGCTCTCCCATAATTTTTGCACCTATTTTTCAATTTCCTGTATGAGATCTGTTGTCTCTGGCACAGCATGAAGCTTGCACAGCTCTGAACTATTGTTATGAGAACTTCAAGCACAGGAAGCAAAATTCTCTGGTATTTATAGAGCCACAAGAAGAGGTGCAAGGAACATGGTGGTCAGTTTGCAATGGGACATTAATGAGAACCAATTTCAAGGTTATTGGTGGCATTCACAGAGCAGCAGCAGATAGTGGAGCACTATTTCTGAGCTTGAGAAACAAGCACTAACTGGTGGAATCGTATTGTAATACTAGTTTGCAATGACTAGCAGTGGCTGCAAAACTTTCAGACACACAAGGCTACATTCCTGGATCTGTGTGCACGACACCTCCCAGCCCTCCGGCATAAGGACACCAGACTGAGAGCTGCAAAGACAGTGAAGAAACAAGTGGCTATCACACTGTGGAAACTTGTAGTGCTGGATTGCTATCAGTCCATGGGAAGTCATTTTGAAGTGGGAAAATCCCCAGTGAGGGCCTTTGTTATGCAAGTGTGCAAGGCCATTAAACATCTCCTGCTGTGCAGCACTGTGACCAGTGTTTCCTGTAAGCAGAGCGCTTGGGCATCTGCCCAGGAGAGATTCAGGTGCTGCCCAGCTGATTAGCAGAGTGCCCACAGCTGGCAGCATGGGTTTCTATTTGTCGGTGCACATATGCACATGTCTTGGTGTGCATAACAAAATGTATCACTCTCATGGGTGGAAAAAATTAAAGGGAACACTGGCTGTGGGCAATGTGCAGGATATAGTGGATGTATTGGCACCAGTCAGGTTCTGGAACTGCGGTGGAGCAATAGATGTCATACATATCCCTAATTTTGCCATAGATTGCCTCGCCACAGAGTGAATGTGGGAGGGGGGCTGACCCCTATGCCACCCCATGCCGACCCCCAGGTAATCCTCCAGGCCATCCTGAGCCTAATGGGTTCCCTCCATAGGACAACTGAGGTGGCTGCCGCAGGGCCCCTCGAAGCACAGGACCTGGGCCAGTGGTCCTGAACTGTCCTATGCATGGAATGGCTCTGCTCCTCTGTCTCATGAAGCCACACACTGGCCACCTCAACAATAGCAAGGAAAGATTCAGGCCCTGCAGGTGCAGAATGAATGTGCATTTGGTAGACTGAGAAAGATGATGGTGTTGTTTACTCACCAGACTGGATCTCAGTGCAAAAAAAAACCCCAATGGTTCTAGCTGCCCATTGTGTCCTGCATAATACTTGTGAAGTAAAGGAGAGAAACTTGCCACAGGGATGGAGGCTGTATGCTGAAGAGTTTGAATAGGCAGACACAAGGGCCATCAGATGAGCTCAGTGAGGAGATATACAGCTTAGTGGGCTTTCAAAGAGCACTTCAACAGTGAGTCACAGTCATTTGTTCTGGTGAACCATGCTCACCCTAAAACTGCAGTTTGGGGGGCTATTACAAATAGTGCTGACACTGCACTGGTTCATGTTGGGGGGCTTGTGTATATTTCTGATTATTACACTGATTCTATGAGTTGTGAGCATACATACAATACCGCTAATTTCACTTCCACTAAGCATTATCCACCATGTGTTGAAAACCAAGATTAATAACTTTTTAAACAAAAGAATTTTAGTTACAATAACAACTCCAAAAAATCTTAAGAATTTAAAAGTAAATGCATTTTAACTTAAAAATATTTAGGAACCTTAATAGAATATAAGAACATAAGAATGGCCATACTGGGTCAGATCAAAGGTCCATCTAGCCCAGTATCCTGTCTGCCGAAAGTGACCAATGCCAGATACCCCAAAGGGAGGAATCACAACAGGTAATCCTCACATGATCCCTCCTCTGTCACCCACCTCCAGAGAAACAGAGGCTAGGAATACCATTCCTACCCATCCTGGCTAATAGCCATTGATGGACCCTAACCTCCATGAATCTAGCTAGCTCTTTTTTTAACCCTATTAAAGTTCTAGCCTTCACCACATCCTCTGGCAAGGAGTACCACAGATTGACTATGTGCTGAGTGAAGAAAAACTTGCTTTTGTTTGTTTTAAACCTGCTGCCTATTAATTTCATTTGGTGACCCCTAGTTCTTATATTGTGGGAATAAGTAAATCACGTTTCCTTATTTACTTTTTCCATACCAGTCATGATTTTATAGACCTCTATCATATCCCCCTTAGTCTCCTTTTTTCTAAGCTGAAAAGTCCAAGTCCTTTTAATCTCTCTTCATATAGGACCTGTTCCAAACCCCTAATCATTTTGTTGCCCTTTTCTGAACCTTTTCCAATGCCAATATATCTTTTTTGAGATGAGACGACCACATCTGTTCGCAGTATTCAAGATGTGGACGTACCATGGTTTTATATAGAGGCAATAAGATATTTTCTGTCTTATTCTCTATCCCTTTTTTAATGACTCCTAACATTCTATTTGCTTTTTTGACTGCCGCTGCACACTCAGTGGATGTTTTCAGAGAACTATCCACAATGACGCCAAGATCATTCTCTTGAGTGGTTGTAGCCAAATTAGTCCCCATCATATTGTATGTGTACTTGGGATTATTTTTTTCCAATGTGCATTACTTTACATTTATCAACATTAAATTTCATTTGCCATTTTGTTGCACAGTGTCTTAGTTTGGTGAGATCTTTTTCAAGCTCTTCAGAGTCTGCTTTGGTCTTAACTATCTTGAGCAGTTTGGTATCATCTGCAAATTTTGCCACTCACTGTTTACCCCTTTCTTTAGATCATTTATAAATAAGTTGAATAGGATGGGTCCCAGGACAGACCCTTGGTGAACCCCACTAGTTACCTCTCTCCACTCAGAAAACTTAACATTCATTCCTTCCCTTTGTTTCCTGTCTTTTAACCAGTTATCAGCCCACAAAAGGACCTTCCCTCTTATCCTATGACAACTTACTTTACTTAAGAACCTTTGGTGAGGGCCCTTTTCAAAGGCTTTCTGAAAATCTAAGTACACTATAACCACTGGATTCCTCTTGTCCACATGTTTGTTGACCCCCTCAAAGAGCTCTAGTAGATTAGTAAGGCATGATTTCTCATTACTGAAACCATGTTGACTTTCCCCCAACAAATTATATTCAGTCATGTGTGTAACCATTTTATTCTTTATTATAGTTTACTATAAATAAACAAGACAAAAAAAATTGATGTTTATTGTAGGAATGCATCCATCCGTCCTGGGTCTACCAGGTACTGTAGGTGAAACTGTGATTGACCATGGTTCCCACAGTGTGGAGTAGGAGAGGCAGGTGGGCTGGCCCTGAAGCCCAGTGGAATGCAGGCGAGGGGCTGCTATTTTGCAGTTCTCCATAGACTGCAATGGGAGCTGAGCCCAAAACCATTGAACCTGGAGGTTCACAAGAGTCTGCAGCATCTGACTTTGCTGATGGAGGAGCCCTATTATGTCCTTGTGCATCTGCCTCACCTTTTCCTGCACTTTTCTCCTGTCTGCTCCTTCCTTCTCCATGTTCTCTGCAGTATTTACTCTCCAGACCTTAAGGGTCTGGTGCAGCACTGGCTTGCTGGTTCCACTCTGCTCAAGACATGGTGAGTATGGCCTCCTGGGGTGAGGGAAACAAAGAGGGAGTTGCTTGGTTGCATGAAACTATTCATATAGGGAACTGGCACTGAATGCTGGCACCATTTTCCACAGGTGGTAGTGGTTATGGCTGATAACTCCCTTCTGAAGGTAACAAAGTCAGAGAAAGCACAACTGTTGCTGGCATCTTGAAATCACCTGAGTATGAATGCTGCTAGACTATGTGCTCGAATGGTGCTTACTGAAGTTATCGACACCTGGCATAGGAAAGTGTCCTACCACAGAGAAAGAAATAGGTCTGCCATCCCTAGAAGCCTTCAGCAGAGGAGTATAGTGTATCTCCATGGCCTTTCAGGAGGACTCAGACATTGCTATATACCTAACAAAGTGCTCCGCATGGCCCTTGAGGGGAATGAAAAGCAGATAGCAACTCTGCCTCTTTATTGTATTCTCACCTCTTGTAATATGAGTAAATTAATGAAAATTCGATAGCTCCTAAGTTGGCAAATTCATATACCCGCTTACCTGAGGTTCCTTCCCATGCATTGGGCTCATCCATGCTCAACTGCAGGGGCTGGCTGGTCTGCTGTGGAATCAAATACAGGTCCTAGGTCACAGCACAACTGGACTCCCCCCTGTCACTTGTCCCCCATACTCCTCCTCCTGGCTGTTCGCTGCAGGGGCCAGTGATTTGGGCTCCTCAGAGGTATCTATGGTGGTATGGGAGATGGTGGTGGGGTTTCCACCAAGTATGGAACGCAGCTCTTTGTAAAAGCACCTGGTCTGTGATGTGGCTCAGTACTCACTGCCATGGTACCTCCTGCTGGCTAGTCTGGGAATTAGCTCTTCTTTGGCTTTGGAGCGCCATCTGCTGGCTTTTTCCAATCCATTACTTGCCTCCTGTTAGTGTCTCCACCACTCATCACATCAGGCCCCATGTCCTTCCAGGCGAATGGTGTCCCTTCCCCGGCAGTACTGCCCTGCAGCAGTGCCCCCACACTCTGGAGTCCTCCTCTCCCAGGGAACCCCAACTCTCTGTACCCACCTTGCCTCAGTAACCCACTGCCAGCCATCACAGCCCCTGTCTCAGGAAAACTGCAGTCTGAAATGGCCACTCATCATTGCAAAGGGCAAGTAAACCCTGCTGCCTTCTCCTGCCCTGTCTGCCTCCCTGCAGCCCTAATACCTCTCAAGCCTTGAAAGCAAAGCCTCAGCCTGGGGGATTTGTCTGGCCATAGTTGCCCAGCTCTGCTTGTCCTTCCCCAGCACTGCTCTGTCTCAGGTACCCTCCCTAGCTTCCCAGGCAGCCAGGTCCTTCCTGCTCCACAGCTGAAGCAGGAAAGTGAGTGCGCCCTTCAGGAGCCCTTGTTATAGGGCCTAGCCAGGACTTGAGTGGCTCTCTCTAGCCCTCCTCTGATTGGGTCCCAGCCCCCTCCTTTACTTTGGACTGTTTTAACCCTTTATGGGCCACTGCAGGTCAACCACCACATCACAGGCACCAGATTGATTTTTCAGCGGCCTTATTGACCTTCTGATATGCCTACTGCATTCCTTGGCTTTCATTGCTCTCACTGCTGCTGGTCCCTGTCGTAGCCCTCTTCCCACCTCCCCGAGCAAGCTGCTCATAGATGCTGGTATTTCTGGTTCAGAGCTGTGCATGCAAAGCCTCTTCTCCCCATAGGCCCAGGAGATCCAATAGGCAGGAGTGTATCTGGAGCATATAACTGGGATGGTCAGTTGAGCATTTGCACTCAACAAAGGAGAGCAGATAGAAGAGTGCTCACCAAACTGGACAACCAGGAAAAGGCATTTCAAAAATTACAGGGATTTTAAAGGAGTGAGGGCTTCTGATATATATGACATCTGGGTGGAGGAATTAACAATTGTGACCAGAGCAGTCAGCTGCTGGTGGACTAGTTAGGGCCAACATAGGTAATGCAGTGTCTACACTTGTACTGCATTGATCTCCGTCCGTGGCTCAGTGCTGCTCGGGAAGTCAGTGCTACTATGCTAACAGAAAGGGGCACTTATATTGGTGGGAGACCAATTTAAGTGAAGACAAATGCACAGCTAGGTGGATGCAAAGCAGTTTATGTTGACCTAACTTTGTGTGGTAAACGCAACCTCAGAGCAGGAGACTGGATTAGATGATCTATCAAGATCCCTTCCAGTCCTACATTTCTATGGTGTAGCTCCTTTGATATGAGGCCAAGCAAGCTTGCATCAAAGCAGATGCATCATGAGAGTTTAAGACATATATAGCACATACATGCAGATGAAGAAACTAGCCTTTCTTAGTACCTAAGCACTATGAAAACCAAGAGAGAGGCAGTATTAATGTTTCTCTAAGGGTACGTCTAGATTGTGGTGCTATTTCGGGATACCAAAGGTATCCCAAAATAGATATTCCATGTCTTTTAAATTAGCCTATTATTTTGAAATAGATTTCAAAATAACAGGCTTGCTATTCCAATGTCCCTGTAACCTTCATTCCACAAGGGTTTATTTCAAAATTTGGCACCATAGACAGCACCAAATTTCGAAATAAGATACGCAATTTGTGTAGCTCAAATTGCATATCTTATTTCGACCTATGGGTGCAGTGTAGATGCACCCTAATTGTAAAGTCACATACAGTAAAGTTAAGAAAACAGATTCCTCTGAAATGTCTTTCATCTTCACAAAAATTGTGTGCTTTGGTATGTACTTTCTGAATTAAGGAAACACTTTTCATGAACTGGTATCACTTTTAACAGCAGTCTGAATTGCTGCTATTTTTATAATTTTACTAGCAGACTTACTCAGCATTGCCCAGGTCCTTCAGGGCAGGGGCTGGCAATGTGGGGGATGCAGAAGTCAGGGCAAGGCTGTGGGGAGGTGTTAGGACAGTGCAGGAGTCTGGGGGCAGAGGTGTGTACAAGAGTGACGGTTGGAAGATGAGGAGGGGCTCAGGGTGGGGGGGTCCCATCTAGTACAGGCCTTTTCTCTTCTGCTAGCCGCCTCTTAGCTACCAGGGGTCTTTTTTTTCCTCCAGCTCATGCCCCCAGCCACCCCTTCCTTTGATGCTGCGGACAAGAGCTGGAAGGGGGAAAAAGGGTTTGGGGCAGGGAAGCTACTTTCTGGTGTGCTGGAAGGCAAGATGGGGGCACCCCAGCCCCACTGGCCACTTCCTTGGTGGTACAGCTGCCCTCAGAGGACACTCAGCAGGATAGTTCTCCCCTGTGTGCTCACAGCCCCCCAGTGGCCACTCTCAGTATCACATCTCTCCAAACAGCCCATGTCATGGAAAATAGTCTCTTTCCCAGCACTTCTGGTTATCCTGGCACAACCAAATCCTGACCTTGCTTTGAGTTAGGAGATGAGGAAGCGGCATCCCAAATTTGGTGATTCTAGCTCTTGCTGTTCAGGAGGAGTTCTTGAACAAACGGAATCGCAGACAGATGCACAAATCTCTAACCCCATGGTCACCAACCCGTCGATCGCGAGGCCTCGACCGGTCGATCGCGAGGCGTTCGAGCACCCCCACCCTCCATTTTCCCCCCCGCCCCCGAGAAGCCCCACTACCTACTTCTAGTGTAGTGCCGGCTTCCCGCGGGGTGGATGGAAGTCCTGTCTGAAGCCCGCGTCACTTCCAGGGGTTCTAGAAGTGCGCTGGCTGCTCCCCTCCCACAGCTCTGTCACGTGCTGGGGGAGGGGGCATCGGCCCCAGAGGAGGAGTGCGGCGGCTTCCCTGCGCTGCTGGTGCCGGAGGGGTGAGTTGAATGCAGGGGTTTCCCTGTGCCGTGGGAGCGGGGGTTGGCCCTGAGGTTTGGGCCGTGCTGCGGGAGGGGGGTTTGGCCACAGGGCAGGCACTCGTGGGGGTTTGGCCCCACCGCAGGAGAGGCAGTTTGGCCCCGGGGCAGGCGCCTGCAGGGGTTTGGCCCCGGGGCAGGCGCCTGCAGGGGTTTGGCCCCGGGGCAGGCGCCTGCAGGGGTTTGGCTCCGGGGCAGGCGCCTGCGGGGGTTTGGCCCTGCCGCGGGGGGGGGATGGCCGTGCCGCGGGAGGGGGGTTTGGCCCTGGTGCAGGCGCCTGCGGAGGTTTGGCTGCACTGCGGGAGGCACGCCCCGGCTTCCCTCGGGGGCGTGGAGGGGAAAATCCTGGGAGGAGGCGATAGCAGGGGACTCTCTGCCCCCACTCTTCCCTATTCCCTCCCCCCTCTCCCCAACTCCCTATTCCCTCTCCCCACTCCCCAGCCGCAGAAACCTCTCCCCACTGGCACCCTGTCCAAACAGGTTCCCTGCCCTTCTCAGAAATAAAGACAACGCAGAAACTTTTTGTGTTTGACATAGTATTTTATTTGAAAATGAAGCCTGGCCAACAAACCCCCAATTTGGGCCAAGCCCCCATCTGGCCACAGCATCATGACACTCCTGCACTCCCTTTTCCCCCAGACCCTATATCTCAGCCTATCATACACTGGAACCTCCTGCCCTGAGCCCCTCACATACCCCAACCCAAATTCCTGAACCCTCACATCCAGAAGTCTGTAGCTTACTTAGTACCCTAACCCTACATCTGACCCCAACACTGCCCAGCCTGGAGCCCCCTCCCCAAGCCAGCGTTCCCTTATCCACTTCCTCCTGCATCCAGATTTCCTCCCAGAGCTTGCACCTCTCACCCCTTCCCGCACCCAAATCCCTCATTCCCACCCCGGAGCCTACATATCCTGTCTCAACCCAGCGAGGGTATGTCTAAACTGCAGGAGTTTTTCAGGATTCCGGAGATACCCCAGAAAAACTCTTCTGCATCCAGGGATGCGTTTGTTCTTCCACTTCTTTTAGTGGAAGAGCAAACATGATCTTTCGGTCACCCCTATATTCCTCTTTCCAGGAGGAATAAGGGGGCTTCCAAAAGAAGGGGTTTTTCTGACATTTGGTCAAGTCTAGACAGGCCAAATGTTGGAAAAACTTCTTCCTCCAGAAGAACTGGGGGGGGGAAAAGCAGCAATGTAAGGGTTGGGGATAGCAAGTGATGGAGAGGAGGCAAACAGCGAGGGCGGGGCTTCAAGGAAGGGGCGGGGTGGTAGATCTTGGCTTGTTCTGTCATTTAAAAAGTGATCTTGGGTGTAAAAAGGTTGGAGACCACTGCTCTAACCTATAGATATAGCATTGTGATCATATTCAGGACTATACAGAACAGGTGTTCCTTGATGAACATAGAAGGAAAGGGTCCAGTCCTGCAAACATTTACAAGAATAATGTTTATTACCAGGAGCACAACTGTGAATTATGGACATGATAATGTCCCTACTAATGTCAATGGGATTCCTTTCAGTGACTTCAGTGAGCTTTGGATCAGCCTTTAAGTTTGATAGTATTTCAGAAGGGAGCTCTCATTCCTAAACTCTGTACTTCATGGTTCATGTTAACGACTTGTAAAATAAACCAATCCATCAACTTTTATACTCCCTCTTTTCTAAGCTGAACTGTGTGTCACTGCAGAGTAGTACCAGATACTCCTTCTCCCCAAAGTGTTGATGCTACTTGTGATGGCTGGAGAAGAAAGAATAATACAGGAATCAAAGCAAAGTCTTGCACATTTTTACCAATAGACCACAACATCAGCTGCTTCCCACAGTTTTATTAACTGTCTGTCTGTCACATAAAGTTTAGTTCCATTTAAGAAGTATGACATTCTCTAAACTGTTTTGGTTCAGTAATCAGCATATACTTAGCTTGTATTCTTTAACCTCTCTCCCCACAGGGATAAGCGTCTGTGCTTTGGGTAAACATGGCTGTGAACAGGAATGTGTTAACACAGAAGACTCTTTTGTGTGCAGATGTCATAGTGGATACACCCTAAATCATGATGGCAAAACGTGCAGAAGTGAGTGTTTCACACAAACTGCAGCAATTAGTTATTGCATTGGGCTGAGTTTTGAAAAGAATAAGAGAACTCTCCAGGGGCCCTTTTGGGATATTTTAGAGCTATGTACACTGCTGTAACTGTACAGTTCAACAAGAGCCAGCTCTAGTGAGGTAATGTTGGTAGGATGCCTGCGTATATCCACTCAGTGGAGAACAAGTTTATCATCTTGTAAAGTTCTAATAACAGGAATTATTTATTTAGCAGGGGAGCCTGACATATTTTAAATGGTTTGTTACAAATGCATCCAAAACTAGCTGCTATTTAGACAGTTATACACCTAATACTCATGATTTTTCCCCTTGAAGGCTGGTTGGGTTTTTTTTTCTTCTGAAGTCTATCTGATATAAATACATCTTTTGCTATATGGGAATGGGAATACTGCTAGAGAAATGATGTTATAACAAAAATCATGCCAACCCTAGATGTCAAAATATATTGTTTTCCCCAGAACCATTTTGTATCTTTAAAGCAACAATTTTTCTTGATGTACCTATGCCATTTGGAAAAAAATACCCAAAGAAATTGTATATATAAGAAAGTTATTTTCTTCAGTGAGCAAAGGAAAATATTGATGAATTTGTAGCATACAAGAAAACTTTGATACACTGTAATATAAGTAAATTAGACAATTTGGTTTGATTTTTTCAGATGGGCCAGTGCTTGGCACTTTCTGAAAGGCATAGCCCCTTTGAGGTGTCACAAATAGGGCACTCCATGACTGAGGCATCCCAAGTCACTAGTCACTTTTGAAAATCTTGGCCCTTTTCTCATTTTATTTGTATGGGTTTTATTTTTGCAGATTTAGGTATCATAATATGAGTGTTGACTTAAATTTATAGTTACTGTAGTTCCAGAAGCCTACTAACAGGCAGATTTCTGATTGCCTTGTTACTTGAAAGAACATATGGAAAGATTTAGTGTGAGAAACTAGAGGGGTTATATTTTGAAAGTGATATTAATAGTATATATTGCAATGGGCATTTGTATTTGTAACAGATGATGTGATCTGAGGACATAATTTGCCAAATTGGATACTAGTTTGTTTATTTTAGTTGTTTCACATCTCTCTTGCATAACTTCCCTAAACACAGCTCCACTTATGATGATGTAAACTTATGGAAAAAAGGAGAATGTGCCAACTGGAACTTCTTGTAACTAGTGAAAACTTCAATCTCAACTTCACTTGTTCAATCCAACAGTATTTGTGACCATGTATGATGTTAAATCTGAACAGATTCCTGTAAATGTATTATATATAATTTTAAAACCAATCTTACACAGTTCAGGAGGCCTCTTTCATCTTAGCAAATGGCTGTGGATATGTGTGTGATAATCCAGTACATTTCTGCATCTGTAAATGTAGAATTGACACATAATAGATGGTATTTATCTCAGGTCACATTGACTTCAGTCAAGTTGAGTTGGGTGAATTTGACCCAGATGACTAAGAATAGTGAAGCATGTCCACTCTAAAATGTTCAGGGGGGAGAGTTTGTTATAAAAAGCTTTTAAGATTTTTTGCTCCCTAAAAGTGCTCTGTACTTTTACTGAATTGGCAGTTACACTACACATTCCCATAAGCACATATTTTGCTTTATGAACTATCAATGATATTTCTCAATTTCCCTTTGTTACGAGATATAATGCAGAATTCACATATATTTTTTGGGGGAGGGGGAGTTAGAGACCATTTCCATCACAAATACAGAATCAATAAAATGAGAAGTGGTTACATTAAGTTCCCTATACTCTCAGTTTTTAAATGTCCCATATTCTGGCTTTAGCTGTTAGAACCTAGCAGCAAAAGAATATTTTTAGATTATTTCTGTCAGTTTAAAAAGAATGTATTCATAATCCTCTCATTTTTGTGGAATAAGTTGAAACTCATAAACAATTAACATTCACATTTAACTGTCTGATAAAAACGTGGTGAACAAAGAAGGGATTTCTATGTGTAGAAAAGAGAGTGTGGCCTTGTGTTACTAAAGGCATAACACTATTAGGATTCCTTGAGTCTCTATTCCCAATCCTGTGAGATTGTGGGCAAGATCTGTGCCTTACATTTGTTGTCTGTAACATAGGGATGATAGAATCTACGTCCCTGAGTTGTAACAAGTGTAAATTAATTCATGTTTTTCAAATGGATCTTTAAATGGAATAGCTATGTAAGTGCAAACATTTATGATTTTTTTTCTTAATAACCATATGTACACAAATTCAGCAGCACAGAGGGCAGGTCTGCACTATATGTACAAGTCGATCTAAGCTATGCAAATTGAGTTACGTTAGCAGTTAACTCAAATTGATATACCGGTTGCTTAGATCTAGTTACTGCTCATGCTGGGTCAACAGGACAACTCTCCCATCAACTCCCATTACTCTTGTTCCAGGGGAGTACTGGAGTCGGCAAGAGAGTGATTGGCAGTCGATTTAGTGAGTTTTCACTAGACCTGCTAAATCGATCAATCGCGACAGCATCAATCCGCCCTGAGCTCCATTTCATGGTGTTGGTCTTTAAATCTCTAATGTGTCTTATTAATTCCTAACATGAATCATTAGGAGTGGATCACTGTGCTGAGAGCAACCATGGCTGTGAGCAGATGTGCCTGAACATAGGTGACTCATATGTTTGTCAGTGTTCTGAAGGATTCATCATTAATGAAGACCTAAAAACCTGCACGCGTAAGTCTTTTGATAATTTCTTTGATCAAAATAGAGAGGACAGAACATGAGCTTCTGTTCTCCCTACCTCCTAACACAAGAACAAGGAACATTAAATAAAATTAAATAGGTGGAACATTCAAAAATCATTAAAAAAACCATTTTTTCATACAATAAATAATTAAACCGTGGCTCTGTCTGCCACTGGTAGTCATTGAGGACAAGAACTTTACAAGAGTCAAATTATTCTGAGTTATCATAATTAACAATGATAAAATGGTTTGGAAGGGATATCAAGCCTCATGTTGTAGAGTTTATACTAATCTCTAACCTTTATAGACCAGGATGAGACCTAATGTGAAGGACTGATTAGCTCACATCCATCTACGCAGGATTCTCACATCTTCCTTTGAATGTACAAATCCCTCCAGAGAAAATCCATCATTACTCTCCATTAAATACATATCTACAGAATACCTTACAACAAAGACAATATCCCCATTTGCAGACAGCCGCTTAGTGTCCATCTTCAGGCTGCAGTTCTAAAATCTCGTTGGTGGGGGAAGGCCTCTGTCTCATTTACCATTCACTCAGGATCTCTGGCTGCCTGTTCTTCTAGCCTGCTGGCAGGGAGAAAGATGTTACTGGGCATTCTTATCCTCTCCTCTTTGCTGTTGGTAAGGGATCTATTGTAGATATTCAAAAGCCAGACAGCTCATTGGCCCTCTTCACAAACTTTGTGCTGCTGCTTTTTTTGTCTTCTACCCCTCTTATATATCTGGACACAGGCACAAATCATTGGACCCTATGCTCTGAGAGCCCTGTGCATGGGTGAACACACTCTAAGTGTGTTATTTATTCAGGAGCTTCAAGTCCTCATTAGAACTGTCACTAATGCAGCCTTTATAGGAGCCAGAATACATCAGAAATTAAATTTTCCCTAGCAATGTTTCTATTCTTAACATAGCTAATAGGTGTTAAGATTCACTTTCGTGGGGTAAATTGCTGGCTCCAGTGGAAAAATCGGCAGAAGGGGCCAATGAGAAAGAAAAATGTAGTGCATTTTGCCTTTCTATCTCTTCCTGGAATTATCCCCGCTGGCCAGAGAGGTTTGGCAGCCCTCACCAAAGATGTTGGCAGACACTATACCAGCCTGCCTCTCTCTCACCTGTACCACTCCCCAGGCATGTTGATTGCAGCTTCAGAATCTGCTGCTTTCCTTGCCATTGGGCAACAGTTTCAGCAAGAGTGAAATGGCCATTGGCAAGGTCCTCCTGCAACTGCACAATTGCAGCCACAAGGAGGTTCCAGGGAAAGATAATGCAAATCAGAGGATGGAAAGACCTTTGATTCACCCTCTCCTGCCCCCTGAAGTCCACAGAGACCCAGCCAGCCAGCCACCCCTCCAGAAGAGGGGTAACTAATGCTACCAGGACAGAACTCCTGCCTTCTGTGCAGAAAGAGGAGAGGGATGGATCCATTGCTTCTAGTGAACCAATGGATATAGGGAAGCAGCTGTTGTTTTAAGAGTTTTGTTGACTTTCCAGTGGAAAGTCCTGTTTCCTCGGTAGTACAACAGATGTTTTTAAACTCTGGTAATTTAGTTTTCTCTGGGTGTTGCTTGGATTCCTATCAGAAGAATTAAAACTATGTAGTGATTCCTGGACTGTTCTGGGCACTGAATTTAATCTTTCTTGAGTATTTCCTCTATTTGCCAATTTACCCCTCTCTGCACATCTACTTTGTTCTGCTCCTGAGCCCCAGCTGACCCAGTAAAAACAAAAGCACATGGGCAATCTTTTTAGATTATCATAAAATATTTCTGGGTCTTTTGGATAACTGTTAAATGAGCAGCTGAATAGATGTGTTTAATATATGCCACTTGTGTGTAAAAGCACTTGGGAATCAAGAGATTGCTGTCATATATACAGGCAAGAATATCTCTTGGCACCTGAGGGAAGACCCTACTGATAAATTGGCTTCTGCTCTGTTATCTAGCAACAATAGCAAATGGAATTCCAGATGCAGCCGAGATCATGCACAGCTGAGCTGAATGCTAATTATTGAACTCTCAGAGAACAGCACCCTGTCTCGTATTAAAGAAAAGAAAATCCTTAGACAACTCAAGATGACAAATGTAACTGAATTGAAAAGATTTGTGTCAATTATTGTGCAGCAGGCCTATCGATGGAGGGGGCAAAGAGGGCAAGGGCCCGGGTCTCCTGGCAACCACCACTGCTATTGCGGCAGCAGTGGCGGCTGGGGCCTGAAGCCCTTTAAATCACCACTGGAGTGCCAAATGGCACACTCTGGGCAGCTGTTAGGGCTGCCTGGGAAGGTGGGGGTACAATATGCTCAGAGGAATACGGAGGGCAGGGGGCACAGCAGTACAGGAAGCATTGAGGGCTGGCTGCCTTAGCCCTGCCTCTTCCACCTGAGGCCTTGCCCCTTCCAGGAGCATGGAGCTGCCCCCCCACACACACACACACCTTGCCTGGGGCCCAGGGAAGCTGTTGGCCATCCCATTGTTCAGCATGAAAGCTCACAAGATCTAATCCAAAATCCACTGGAGTCTATGGGATCAGGTAAAATTTGAGTGCTGGGACTGACCCACTCACATTTTCACATCAAATATGTATGCAGAATCATCCATGAAAATAGATGTTTAGAAGCAAACCTCTGTTGTATTGATAACCTGTGATGGTTACTGTGTATTATGTGATGTCATTCGCAAAATATCTGTACAATTTGTTCAAAAAGCTCTGAAATATCTGGACTCTTTTCTGAGCAATTTACAAATAGGATGGTAGCTTTTTTCACTTCTCTCCACAGGAACCACTGTAAATCATACCTAAAGACTCCTTTGTTGTTTCTTAAAGCTATATGTTTTTTCCAATAATGAACTGAGTTAGTGTTCAAACAATAGCGTATTTGCTTGTTCGTAGGCCATGCAGTTGTTGTAGAGATGACTAGCTGCTAATTCGTTAATTTTTAATATATTTTTATAACTTCCATCCTCTTTACTGGTCTTGCAGGAGTGGACTATTGTGCACTGAGTGACCCTGGTTGTGAACATTTATGTGTAAACAGTGAAAAATCTTATATTTGTCAGTGCTTTGAAGGATATGAACTTCGCGATGATGGGAAAACTTGCAAACGTAAGTGTTTATCAGACCAAGTGACATGGCACCATAGTGTTTGTTACCTTCATCTTTAGAGTATAAAACCAATTTGTGCAATAAAAATGAAGTTGCCTAGAGCAGAGAGTGGAGAGTGAATTTCAGGGCAAACTGCCCCTGTCAGGACTTTGACACCGACAAGGGGAAGACCACTGTGAGCTAGCCAGTCACAAAGCAGAAGCTGTAGCTGCTGGAGAGAGAGAACAGCAACAGAGTGTGCAGCAAGCTGAGCACTCAGTACTTGGAAGGAGCTAGTCCCCTTAGTGATCATTAGGTGCTAGAAGCCACATATGCAGGATTTACAGTTTGACTCAATGGCTCTCAGCACCCCCACTATACAAACTGTTCCAGTCCCGTGGAATGGCCAGGGGTCCTAATACAGGCCTGTATGCAGGAATTTCTGTGGGGGATGCTTTTTTGTAAATGTGGATGCCCTGAGTAAGCGTGCTCCGGATGGTCGGCTGAGGGAAGTCAGGAGCAGCATACTGCCCGAGCCTCCTGCTCCCATGCTTCCGTCAGGCCAGGGAAGGCTGGGGCTGATTTCTTCAGCCCTGCCCACAAGGCCTGTCTGTCTGATGGGGCTCAGGGCCAAGCAGAGTCAAACAAGGTGCCTGAGAAATGAGCCTTTTCACAAGGTGTGGAGCAGCCAGAAGCACAATAACCTGGAGTGTGAGAAGCAGCCTGTTGTGTATTGGGTTGTAGATATAGATCTTGTTGTTATAGTAACTGAGTTAGGTCACTGGGGTCAGCCCAGCTGGTTTGGGCTGGTTCTAGTTAGTTCTGTGTTATGCAATAAAATGGACACTTGCAACTACTCAAGCTCTCTGTGTTTCTACTGATTTCTTCCTATACTGTGGAATTCTACACGACATAACACAGCCTTATTGCTGGATGCATGAGCCCAGGAGCATTAACTCCAAGGGTCTAGGGAAATCAGCCCCAGCCTTCCCTAGGCCAGCTGAAGCAAGCTGCTCCTGCCTTCCCCTGGGCAGCTGGAGAATCCTTACTTGGGGGTGTGTTCACACCCTTTGCACACCCCTGTGAACGGGTCTGATTCATCAGTTCAAATTGCTAATTGGAAATCTGCCTGTATTTGAAGCCACATTCAGAAGCTCTTCTCGGGCTTTAACCCTGCTGTGCTGTGGAGAACCATGTCTATCCCCATGCTGGTAACTGAGGGGCTTCCTCAAGCCTTGGTAAGAAGGGGAAGGATGACTTGCAGTTACCTCACAGAAGCAAGTTGGCTGAGGTACTGTCTTGTATAAATTGTATTGGACCAATCTGAGTTGGTGAGAGAGACAAGTTTACACAGAGCTCTTCTTCAGGTTTGGGAGAGACACTCAGCGTCAGTGTCACTGTCAAATAGAAGGTGGAACAGATGGCATAGCATAAATAGTTAACACATTTTTCAAAGGACCACTTATGGAGAAGTGGCCCCTTAACAACGCCTCAGTCATGGACTAGTTAAGGGGGCCACAGATGATTGTAATGAATCTTAAATCCAGTGTGTCTCTTAAATTCATAACTTTGTTAGATGCTACAAAATAGGAACTGAAGTTCCCAGGCTCATTTTTTTGAAGCTGATGTGCAGGTTTCCTCTGAGGGCGAGGCCTGTGGGATCAGATAGAGTGATGGATTTGTGAAAAGTGTAGTACAGGTATATCAAACTGGTGTTTGGAGGGCCACATGTGGCCTGATCAAAAATTTTTGCGGCCCGCCAGAACATTTTTCTGAAAGAATGAAGTGTAGCCCAGTGGCCAATCGGAGCACGTGGCCAAGTGCTTGCTCATGGCCGGCCGGGCCACTCTGCACACATGCTCACGGCTGGCTGGGTGCTCTGCGCTGGGCACTCCAGAAGGCACTCACAGCTGACTGCTGTGCTCACGCCGGCCCAGCTCTTCAGGCGGCAACGTTGACTCTGGGATCCAGGTATTAGATTGGGGGGGCGGCTGGGAGAGCCTGGCTCTGGAGGATGGGGGAGGCATTAGGTTGGGGGGGCACTAGCTGTGGGGGTGGGAGAAGGCATTAGATTGCGGGGCTGGGAGAGCCTGGCTCTGGGGGATGGGGGAGGCATTAGGTTGGGGGGGCACTAGCCGTGGGGGTGGGAGAAGCTATTAGATTGCGGGGCTGGGAGAACTTGGCTCTGGGGGAAGAAGGAGGCATTAGGTTGGGGGTGCCTGGCTAGGGGGAGGGAGGAGGCATTAGGTTGGGGGGCTGGGAGTGCTTGGCTCTGAGGGAGAGGGAGAGGCATTAGGTTGGGGGGGCTGGCTCTGGGGGAGCGGAGGAGAATTGGGTTAGAACGGGGGTATGGGAGTGTCTGGCTCTGGGGGAGAGGAAGGGGTTATTTTGTTAATATTTTGTTTTTTATTTATTTATTCCCAAATAAAATCACAAAATGCATATTAATTTTATATCAATAAATGTCAATTTTTTGCAATTGCATGAATATTATATCTTTATGCAAAATCTCAAACTTACAAAGTATCTGAAATTTTCACAGAAGTCTGTTCTATTTGATTAACCATGGTCTATACTTGTTTTTATTTCAACAAAACAAGTTATGTATCATATACAAAATTTAAAAGTACCTTAAATTTATATTTAAATTTAAAATCATGTACAATTAAGTTTAAAATTATTTAATATGAGCAAATAATTTTACACATCAAATTATTGTAATATTATAAAATATACCTAAAACATAATCTATAATAATAAATAACTATGACTTTCTGACAAAGTAAATTTTTTTTGGTGGCCCTAGGGCCAGGTGTCCTTCTGCCTGGCACCTAAACTGCTTTTTTTGTTTTTGTTTTGTTTTGTGGCTCGACAGACCATCTGGGAACCCTAGGTGGCCCTGAAAGCTATTGGTTTTCGTTTGTGCAGCCCTCAGTAGGCTTCGAGTTTGACATGCCTGGTGTAGTAGCTTCAGAGGCATTTCCAAACCTGCTCATACTCTCTTGCCTCCCTCTGAGCAAGCTTACTTCCTTTGGGACTAGAATGTGGGACTGAGGTGACAGCAGTGAAGAGCGGTAATCACCCCTCAGAAGTGGGGGGGGGGGGAATGGGCAGAGGCTGTCAGTATCAAGCCGTGGCTGAACAACAGCACCTGCTAGAGCAGCATTGGCCCCTCCTGCAGCAACTCCTATATATCCAGGCAACAAAGGGCAAGGATCAGGGCACTCACCTCAGCCGGAGCAGGCGGCGGGGGGAGAAGCTACACTCTTGGGCCCTTCCTGCTACAGCCAGCGGCCAGGGCCGGCCTGAGCCATTTGTGCGCCCCGGGCCCTGGGAGCGCAGCCCCACCCCCGCCCGGTCTGGCAGCCCCGCTCGGCGCCCCCTACAATGGGGCCTGGGCCGGCTCTGCCAGCAGCCTGGGGCACAGCCTGTCTGCCTTGTGGACAAGGAGCTCTCACACTATTGCTGCAGTTAAGAGGACTCTAAGCAGAGGAGCAGCTCCCCACTCCCCTCGCTATGAGATCTTTGAGACCCAGACTTGGAATGAAGGTCTCAGAGGCCTCCCACTGTTGCTGTGCACAAAGTTAGTCCTTATCAGGGGTGAGCAATAATTTTTGATGGGGGGCCACTCCAAGAATTTGGAAAGTGGTCAAGGGCCGCACTCTTCCATATTAATAGAGGAGGTGCAGGGTCTGGGATGGAGGTTGGGTGCAGAAGGGTGCTTGCAGTAAGGGACTGAGGTACAGGAGGGAGAGTGAGGTCTGGGAGGGAGTTTGGGTAAAGAAGGCAGTTGTGACCTAGGGCAGGGGATTGAAGTGCAGGAGGGGGCAGAAGGTTTGGGCTGTGACCTGGGGCAGGAGTTTGTGGTGCAGGCTCTGGGAGGGGGATATGAGGACAGGAATGGGGGCAGAGGGTTTGGGTTTTGACCTAAGGCAGGGGACTGGGGTGCAGAGGTGCGGAGGGGTTTGGGCTGTGACCTAGAGCAGGAGGGGGTTGTGACTTGGGGCAGGGGACTGGCATGCAGGAAGGAGTACAGGGGTTTGGGTTGTGACCTGGCGCAGGAGATTGGGGTGCAGTACCTAGGAGGGGATATGGGTGCAGGAAGGAGACAGAGGGTTTGGGTTATGTGGGGTGGGGGGGGCAAAGGGTTGGGATGCCAGAGGCAGGCTATGACTGGAAGACTTACCTGCTTGACTTCCAGCCAGCTGCCTTCTAAAGGAGAACCCCAACCTGCCCTGCCCCTGCGCTGGCCAAAACCAGCCCATGGGATTGTGCTGGGGGCAAGAGCAGCGTGTGAAGGCTCACAGCTGTTCAAACAAAGCCCCACAGCAGTTTTTCTCAGCAGCATGTGGGGGGTGGAGCAGGCAAGGAGTCTGTCTGAAGCTTTCTGCTGTGTCCCCAGGCAGAGGGTATTTTGCCCAGGCATGGTCCGTACTCTGCCCCCACCCCACCCACAAGGTTGGCTTCTCATATGTGCCACAGGAGAGCCGCATGACATGCTGGGAGTTGTAATAGTGAGGGGAGCCAGTGACAAACTCTGTGCAGGATTTGGACTTAATTTAAAACAATCTGGAACAAGGGAGTGTAACAAAGAGAGAGAGAGAAAGGGATGGAAAATGAGTATAACAAAGATATTTAGTGCATGCCTGGATAGCTTTTAATTTTTGTTTTGCTTTAATCTAAAGTATAACTAAAATTAAATGAAATAGCAGCAGCTCTCACTGCCTACCCATCATCAGCTGACAATTTCCTTTGGGCATCACAGCATGTAATACCACAGATCATGTACACCCACCTTAAACCCTGTGTAGACTAAGCTATTGTAACCCTATTTAATTACAAAAAGTCAAATATCTATTTAACCACAGAGCGAAGTGTTCTGGGCTTGAACAGGATTTTGCTTGTAGATAATAAGATGATAATAGAAATACGTTATTTTCATAGAAAAAGCTGGATTTGAAAAGTGAATAACTTGACTGTTCAAAATCTGTTCACTCCTTAGAGGTGTGACCCAGAGCTGTATTTTTAAAGGTATTTAGGTTCTCACCTAGTGGGATTTTCAAAAGTACCCGCACCTAGCTCCGCAGTGCCATTTAAGCATCTAACTTCCCTTGGTTTCAGTGAGAGTTGGACACCTAGGTATTTCTGAAGATCCCACTGGAGCATACCTGCATCTTTAGGCACCGAAACACCATTGAAATTCTAGCCCCTGATTACCATATTTTGCTTTCTGAGGCCCCTCTCCCTCCAAAAAATAGACCGTGGATGAAGAAGAGAAGGGAAAAGTACTTGTTTGATTAACAACAAAAGATGAAAGAATAAGAGGTTATTGGGAATGCATTGCTGGATTACACTAAACCAACATATGCAAGAATATAAACTGCAGGGCTCTTTCACTGCATAACTAAGATCTTTTAATATTTGCATTTATAAAAATGTTAGTTAGCAAACTTTCTTTTCTGTCTAAATTATTCTCGGGTAAAAATGTCTGCAAATCAGTTAGCCATGGTTGTGAACGTGTTTGTGTTAATATGGACAATTCATATATCTGCAAGTGCCATGAGGGATTCACGCTGCAGGAAGATGGGAAAACATGCAGAAATAAATAACTTTATTTTTGCCATATAGTAGGCAAAGAAAGAAAGAAAGAATGAATGAATTCCACTGCTCTTTCATTGAAAGAATGTCCTTATAGTATTTGCATTTATGAAAATGTTTTAATTAGTAAACTGCATTAAATATCTGAACTGTCCTCAGATAAAGACCTCTGCAAATCAGCTGATCATGGTTGTGAACATGTTTGTGTAAATACGGACATTTCATACATCTGCAAGTGCCATGAGGGATTTGCATTGCGGGAAGATGGGAAAACGTGTAGAAGTAAGTCACCTTACTTTTGCCATACCTGTATGTGCAGCAGGCAAAGAAAGAACTTCACTGCTCTTTTATGGAAAAAATATCCTTATAGGATTTTCATTTATAAGAATATTTTCATTAGTAAACTGCATTAAATATCTATGCTGTTCTCAGATAAAGACCTCTGCAAATCAGTCAGCCATGGTTGTGAACATGTTTGTGTTAATATGGACAATTCATACATCTGCAAGTGCCGCAAGGGATTCGCACTGCGGGAAGATAGGAAAACGTGCAGAAGTAAGTCACCTTAATTTTGCCATACTTGTGTGTAAGAAAGAAAGAAAGACCTTATAGTATTTGCATTTATGAAAATGTTTTAATTGGTAAACTGCATTAAATATCTGAACTGTCCTCAGATAAAGATCTCTGCAAATCAGTTGACCATGGTTGTGAACATGTTTGTGTTAATACGGACATTTCATATATCTGCAAGTGCCACAAGGGATTTGCACTGCGGGAAGATGGGAAAACGTGCAGAAGTAAGTCACCTTAATTTTGCCGTACTTGTGTGTAAGAAAGAAAGACCTTATAGTATTTGCATTTATGAAAATGTTTTAATTAGTAAACTGCATTAAATATCTGAACTGTCCTCAGATAAAGATCTCTGCAAATCAGTTGACCATGGTTGTGAACACGTTTGTGTTAATATGGACATTTCCTATATCTGCAAGTGTCACGAGGGATTCGCACTGCGGGAAGATGGGAAAACATGCAGAAGTAAGTCCCCTTAATTTTGCTGTACTTGAGTGTGAAAGAGAAAGAAAGAAAGAAAAAGTCCTTGTCGTATTTGCATTTATGAAAATGTTTTAATTAGTAAACTGCATTAAATATCTAAACTGTCCTCAGATAAAGATCTCTGCAAATCAGTTGACCATAGTTGTGAACATGTTTGTGTTAATATGGACATTTCATATATCTGCAAGTGCCACGAGGGATTTGTGCTGCAGGAAGATGGGAAAACATGCAGAAGTAAGTCACCTTACTTTTGCCATACCTGTATGTGCAGCAGGCAAAGAAAGAACTTCACTGCTCTTTTATGGAAAGAATATCCTTATAGGATTTTCATTTATAGGAATATTTTCATTAGTAAACTGCATTAAATATCTATGCTGTCCTCAGATAAAGACCTCTGCAAATCAGTCAGCCATGGTTGTGAGCATGTTTGCATTAATACGGACAGTTCATACATCTGCAAGTTCCGTGAGGGATTTGTACTAAAAGAGAATGGGAAAATGTGCAGAAGTAAATAGTCTGATATTTAATGGAAGATTATCCTTGTCAAGGTTTGTATTTATAGAAGTATTTAACTAGCAAACTCTCTCTACTGTTCTCAGAGAAGGATGTCTGCAAATCAGTCAACCATGGTTGTGAACATGTTTGTATAAATACCGGTAACTCATACACCTGTCAGTGCCACAAGGGATTTGTACTAAGAGAGGATGGGAAAACATGCAGAAGTAAGTAGCTTGATCTTTGTAGTATATTTTTGTCTTCATCTGACCAAAAAAAGAAAAAGAATGAATGTCATTGCTTTCTTACTTGAGAAATATCCTTCTAATCATTTATAAAGGCCAAGTAGTTCTAACTAGCCAACTCTCAACTGCTCTCAGATACAGACCTCTGTAAATCCATTGACCATGGCTGTGAACATGTTTGCGTTAATGATGATATTTCATACACCTGCCAGTGCAATGAGGGATTTATTCTAGGAAATGATGGGAGAACATGCAGAAGTTAGTACTATAGCCTAATATTTGCTGAACACTTTATTCTGATATCAACAACATGAGAGAATGAAAAATTTCAGTGCCCTTTTCTTGGAAGATTGTCTCGTAATCTTTACATTTATGATGTTTTAGCTGTTAAATATCTAATCTATTTCCAGATAAGGACACCTGCAAATCAGTTGGCCATGGCTGTGAACATATTTGCATTAACACTGAAAATTCATATATCTGCAAGTGCCACGAGGGATTTGTATTGAGAGAGGATGGGAGAACATGTAGAAGTAAGTAATCTGATATTTATTGGCAGATTGTTTTTGTAATCCCATTTGCAAAACCATTTTAATGAACAAATTCTCTCATCTGTTCTCAGATAAAGACCTGTGCAAAACAACTGATCATGGCTGTGAACATATTTGCATTAATAATGACCATTCCTATGTCTGCAAGTGCCGTGAGGGATTTGTACTACAAGAAGATGGGAAAATGTGCAGAAGTAAGTAATCTGATCCTTACTGTACCTTTCATTCACTGAGCAACTGCTTGTTTGGTTTTAAAATGAACAGATCTAGCATCCCTTCTTCCCAAATAATATAAAGTTTGAGGTCATAAAGCATCAAAGCCACCATTGGAGGAGTGAAAGGTTGCAGCTATCCTGGAACCCAGCAATTAAAGGGGCCTGGGGCTCTGGGCTGTAGGAGCAGCAGCAGCTGGAGCCCTGAGCCCTTTAAATTGCCACCAGAACCCTGCCCAATGCAATCTGGGCAGCGCTGAGGGCTGGTGGGGGGAGGCACGGCGCAGTCCAGGCAGCGCTGAGGGCTGACTTCCCCTAGCACTGCCCCTTCCACCTAAGACCCTACCCCTTCTGGGGGGAACTTGAGCCAAGCCACCCCCACATTGTCCAGGGCCCAGCGAAGTCTGTTGCCAGCCATGCAAAGCATGTTAGCAAGCTAGAAAATGATTTGAACCTCTTAACCTGAAGATTTTGGAAGCAAAAGCTGTTAAAGCAAGAATTCTTGTAAACCAGCAAGTATAGCAGTCACTCTTTCCAAACATCAGGAAAAGAGTCAAAAGTAAAAAATCTGTGTTGCCAAAGAACTTGAGCTTTAGTTAGGTTCATATACCATAAACGTGTTTTTTTCCTCATGTAAAAGAACATCAGGAATAACTTTGCTGTCATCTAACAGGAAAAGCTTTGACCACTGTCCCATTTATCAGTGTTTTCCTAAATTAGATTGTTAGCTGTTGGGAAATCCCATGAACATTTCTGCTACTATATAAAACCCTGGGCCTAGATACCTCTGCAGTATACAGCCCATCAAAGCTTCATGACCCAACCAGGCTCTACAATGGATGTCCATTCTAATCTTAGGTGGGGAGACCTGCCTCCTAAAGAGTAATATAATGCTCATGGACCTGCTCAAACCTTCTCACTGCCTAGGACCATCGGTCTTGGATTATTCCTGCTTGGGCTGCAGAACTCACTGAAGGAGAAGCAGAACTGGTGGAGTTCTGTTGAGGGAATGGGGAACTCCTGCTGCCAAACTGCAACCATAGGACCCTATTCCTCAGCTCTGTCATGTACCAGGCTGATGATCACCTTTAGGTTGCACTGTGCAACTAGTCTAAACAGTGGTGAGAACATTACAGACCCTTTCCTGTAACATAAGAAGGACTCCAGATTGGGCCTGTGGCAATAAATAAACACTTCATAGAAGTCTCTTATGAAGCACAGGCAAGTAGCCTTGCTGACCTCCGTTAATGGAGGAATGCTGCAAAACATACAAAAGACCTCTTGGCTCTTTCCTACAGACATGTTAGCTGCAATAATCAATTACTGTCCAAACACAGATGGATGTTGGCTTTTAAGTTTTATTTACATGTGAAGGATAATATTTTAAATTGCTTAGAGAAAAGGAACAGGATAATGGCATCTGTAATGTAAACATAGCTAGATCCCAGTATGTATTTGTATTTTGAGAAACTAAGCCAAGTTGCAGACAGGATTTATTACTAGTTGATATTAAAATATTAGTTTGTGATTGTTACTATGAAAAGCATAGCTAAAGTGGGCACATGGCCAGCTAACCGGAGCTTAGTGTTTTAGCATACTGTATAAACCTTTTCTTTAGAATACATAGCAAAGGTGAGAGAAAATTCTTCATCTAATTTGAATATTGTCTATAAGGAATTATAACTAGGAAAGTAAACACTGATGTTGACACAGGCAGAAGTTAAAAACCAAAGTTAATTTGGGGCGCTCAGAGGAGACATTGAAAGTCCGAAAGAAATAAAGGCACAAATACTACAGTCCTTACTCAGTCACATTTCCTTTGAAAGTTAGTAAAAATGTTGACTGAGTGAACATGGGAGGATTTGGCCTCATATTAACTAAACAAATGTGTTCTTTTTTCTATCCATTCTTAGAGTGAAGAAGTTGGAACTGGCAACATTTAATTGGTCTTAAAAAGTTCCTTCAGTGTTTCTGCCCTAAGCCAGCAATTAGGGAGACAACCCAAAGTTTCAGATGAGGGGAAGATAGAAAGGAAAGCACAAATGTATTTTGATTACAGTAAGATTTGCAACAATTTCAGAATAAGATCAAATAGTGTTTGTCGTCATTCATTTCTTTCAAAACTGGCATCCGTATATGAAGGTAGCACAATTAATACATTTCTTTGGCACTCGTCACAGTAATCTGTTTAAACACCTTGTGATGGTTTCCCCTGCCCCCATGCTTTATGAAATTGTCTTATGGATACCAGTATGCATAACTTGAAGATGCTTTGGACAAAATACCTCATGTAACCTATGAATTTTAATGTTTCAATCTGCTGGATCTGTATATCTTTTTTGGTGTATGTATCACTCTGATATGTAATGTTAGAGATATGCAGTAGGGAATGGTTTATGGTTTTAAATGTGCAAATGAAAGCCATCAAGGGTGTTTCCAATGCTGGGCCACCTCAATGTGTGAGTAATCACCTGTAAACATTTTCCTTTGTCCTTTAAGTCTAAGCAGTGGTTGGACTTAGGTATGTGACCACCCCAACTGGTAGGGTCTGATCAGGTAATTTTCCATGGAAGGGGAGAATGTGAAACAAAGAATTCCCGCCTAAAAGGAAGGGTATTTAAGATGCAAAGTTTTCAGGCTCTTTGTCTTTGGCTGGCATGTCACTCCCAAAAGAATAAACCAGAGACCCCAGGGAAAAAAAGATCTTGCCTGGCTGGGCGATTTAGCTGAAATCAAAACAGTTTTAGGGTAAGTTTGCTATAAGCTTTAGGGCAGGGCTACTCAACTTTGGAAGCCCAGGGGGCCACAGTGATACTCACAGCACATGCTGAGGGCTGCAACTTTAGTGTGGTTGCATATACATGCAAATAGCTTCTTTCACACTGACGGGTATGAATACAAAGATTAAGGCAAGACTACACAACACACAGGCCCCATTTAAGTCAGTTCTGCTGATATTAATAAAATGCAATATTTACCCCATCCATATGACTTCACTTTTAATGAGCAATGACAGTCCAGGAATTGAACTACTAAAATGCACCTCAAGAGAAGTCCATTATATTGATTGGCCATTATGGAGCATGTTCCCAGTGGAGGCCATGTTCAAAGGATCCCACCCGCGGGCTGCGTGTTGAGCCCTGTGTAAACTCAAACCGCACCGTGGGCCACAAACAGGCCGTGGGCCACATGTTGAACAGCGCTGCTTTAGCGTGTTAGAATTAGCTATGTGTTTTCTGTTATTTTAAATTTGTAACTCACTTAGCTCCGCCTGTTTTCACTTGCAACCACTTACAATCCAGTTGTTTTTACTTAACAAAACTACTTTTATTTACTATCAAGCCCAGTGTCAATACTTGTTATCTGGGGGAGCAATCAGTGTGTACATCCTCCTTTCATTCTTAACAGGGACTTACGAGAATGATTTATTTGGGGTTCTGATCCCATTTGCAGAGTGGGTTTCCGGGAAGCTGAGCCTCAGGCTGCATTTGCCTCAGACTTGAAGAGGTTCAGTGTCTGTATTGCTCTTTGGGGGGGGGGGGGGGGGGAGGTGATCTCAGCTCTGTACCTTGGCTGGGGGAGAGCAACAAGGTAGTAAGAAGCCCCACATAGCAAGATGGCAAGTATCAGTGACTTTGTCAGCACACTGGGAAGCACCCCCAAGGGGTCTTTTGTGACTGCACCCTATTACACACCTATCTAAATAAATTAATGTATTTAGCATTACAACACACCTGTGAAGTAAGGGATGTGTGTATCTTATTTTGGTGCACGTATCATTCTTGTATGTAAAGTTAGACATATGAAGTACGGGATTGTTTCTGATTTTAAATGTGCAAATGAGAGCCATCAGTGATGCTCTGGAAGCCTTAATGACTGGGTGATCAACATAACGACTTGTAAATAGCCTTATTTGTCCTTTAAGTCTAAGCAGTGGTGGGTCCTAGGAAGACATAGAATCATAGAATACTAGAACTGGAAGGGACCTTGAGAGGTCATCTAGTCCAGTCCCCTGCCCTCACAGCAGGACCCAGTATTGTCTAGACCAGGGGTGGCCAACCCATTCTGGACAAAGAGCCAAGATATCAGTGGATCCAGCACGAAGAACCGGGGCAAAGTTGTCCGTTTTAAGAAAATGCATTTAGAGGCTGCCGACGCCATCTTTAATTCTCCATCTTTAATGGCCACGCCAGATGGCTCCCCTGCTCAGGTCAGCACAGGGAGCCGGGAGGAGAGGGCCGTTTTTGGGGCCGCGGGGAGGGGGGCTTCACGAGCCGCACCCTAGGGGGGGAAGAGCTGCATGTGGCTCACGAGCCACAGGTTGGCCATGGCTGGTCTAGACCATCCCTGATAGATGTCTATCTAACCTGCTCTTAATTATCTCCAGAGATGGAGGTTCCACAACCTCCCTAGGCAATTCATTCCAGTGTTTAATTACCCTGACAGTTAGGAAGTTTTTCCTCATGTCCAACCTAAACCTCCCTTGCTGCAGTTTAAGCCCATTGCTTCTTGTTCTATCCTCAGAGGTCAAGGAGAAGAATTTTTCTCCCTCCTCCTTGTGACACCCTTTTAGATACCTGAAAACTGCTATCATGTCCCCTCTCAGTCTTCTCCTTTCCAAACTAAACAAGCCCAATTCACATATAGACATGTGACTATACTACCTTGTACTCGGATATCAGTTTGATCAGGTAATTATCCTGAAGGGGGAATGTAAAACAAAAGATTCCTACCCAAGAAATATCTATTTAAGCAATGGGAAACTATCAGCCCCTTTGTCTTAGGCTGGCTGGGGGAACAAGGACAATTGGAGACCAGGGTTCCCTCTAACACCAAAAATTTCAGTTCCACCCACCTCCTCAGCAGAGCCATGCAGCTGAGGCCCCAGTATGGCAGATGGTTGCCCTGTCCGAGGAGCAGCCGGGCAGCCACCACATGGCAGCTGCCAGAGCTGGAGCCTGGGCCACAGCACTAAAAATAGCACTGCAGCCCCAGCTGCAATCCCAGCACACAGGGCAGCTGCCAGCCATGTGTCCGCACCCCCAGGATTAGCTGACGTCATGGCTGTGTGGCAGCTGCTGGGGTCCTGGGGCCAGAACTGCAGTAGTAAAAATAGCACTGTGGCCCTGGCTGCAGTGCAGCCATCAAACGACCCAGGCTGAACATGGGAGTACTGGGCTGCAGCGGAGCTGCTGGGGAGAGCCCCTGGTGGTAGCGGGGCTGTTGTGTGGAATGCGAAGCTCTGGGCACAGGAGTTGGGACCACTGGAGAGAAACCCTGTCAACAGCGGGGCCACCAGGCAGAGCATAGAGACCTCCCAGGTAACATCAGAGCCTGGTGAGGGGAGGGGAAGCTGAGCCCTGGGTGACAGCAGAGCAGCGGGAGGATGGGGGGGTAGTAGAGCCTCCCTCCACCATCGGGGGAGCAGAGCCCCAGGCAGCAGCAGGTGGCCAGGAGGAAATGTGGAGACTCGGGTGTGTTGACCTCCCTTGGTCTGGCAAATTCCCTGCTCCAGGACCATTTAGGTCCCAAGAGTACTGGACCAGGGAGGTTCAACCTGTAGTTTACTTTTGAAGGGTATCTTTGCAATAATTAAGGCTAGAGCTTTTTTATTTTTTGATGGACGTTGAGGTTCTGGAATACAACATAGAGCCTCTAGGAGAAAGAGCCAACTCACCGAACCACCATGAGTTTAGTCATTACTATAGAAGAAGGTGCTTTGTTTCATCAATTTGATGAGATACCAATTTACTTAACAAACCACTTGCATGAATCTGTAGGTATGTAACAAGCAGAGTTTTCTGTTGATAGCCTTATGTCATTTGCCTCTGTTGGTGGAGAAGACTTGTCGTTTGTCTCTGTTACAGTGTTCCCCATTTACAAAAATCAGCACTTGACAAAAGTTACCACAGGCCATGACATGACTGTGCTATCTCAGATAACACTATGTACTAACTGAAAGCAACTGCTGAATTTTCTAGTGTTTGGAAAAAGTAGCTATTAATGGGACAATGTCAGATTGGAAGGAGGTCTCTAGTGAGGTTCCACAGGGATTTATTCTGGGGGGTTTGATGGTGTTTACTATATTTAGTAATGGCCCTGGATGTAGGAATGAGAGCATATTAATCAAATTTGCAGGTGATACAAAGCTGGCTAGCAGCGGGGTTGCAAATACTGTGAAGGATAGGACTAAAATTCAAAGGGATCTTGATAAATTAAAGAACTGGCATATATCAGAAATTCAGCAAGTACAAATGTAAAGTGTTTTTTCTCAAGGAAGAAAAACCAAACGCACAAATACAAAATATTTCTCTCTCTCTCTCTCACTCAAAGTGTATAGGCAACTAAAAATTTCTTAATGAATATTGATTATTTTGTATTGATGCTAAATCAGTATGCAGTTGATGACATTAAAGGGACTTTTCTATGATTCATAGGGGATCTGAAGCATGCAGATAATATAAGAAATATAATAAATAATTAGGTTATGTACCATGTAGTAATGTGAACTGAAGAAAAAGAGCTGGATGAAATTTTCTGCTGATATCCCTAAATTCATCTTATGAATGTCATTAACTTGCAACTTCAGAATGAGCTTTTAGAGTCAATCGTAAGGGATGATGCATTTTTTTTATGCTTTACAAATTACTACACTTTTTTGACTGGATTGATGTAATGGGCAAGAAGAGTCCTGACAAGCACCTGGTAACTAAGGGTATGTCTACACTAGCTCGTTAGTTCGAGCTAGGTAGGCAAATGAGGGCAACCAGAGTTGCAAATGAAACCCGGGATTTAAATATCCCTGGCTTCATTTGCATGTTCCCGGGCGCCGCCATTTTTAAATCCCCCTTAGTCCGAACTCCGTGCCCGCGGCTACACGCGGCACGGACTAGGTAGTTCGAACTAAAGATCCTAATTCGAACTACCGTTACTTCTCATGGAATGAGGAGTAACGGTAGTTCGAATTAGGATCTTTCGTTCGAACTACCTAGTCCGTGTAGCCACGGGCACGGAGTTCGGACTAAGGGGGATTTAAAAATGGCGGCGCCCGGGAACATGCAAATGAAGCCCGGGATATTTAAATCCCGGGCTTCATTTGCAACTCCGGTTGCCCTCATTTGCCTACCTAGCTCGAACTAACGAGCTAGTGTAGACATACCCTACGGGATTAAACTCAGCTAGCTAGCAAAGGTGTTGGCCAGCGGGCTGGGAGAACCAATCGAGATAGAGTGTTGAAATTTGAATTGCATATAGATTCCTTGCCTGCTTTCTTTGTGTGGGAGAGAGAGACTAGGAGTTGAGAGAGACAGAGTGATTTAAACCCAGGCAGGACTACCTTCCCTCCAAGGAATTTCAGGGGCATGGAAGTGGACTGAACCAAGAAAAGATTAGAAGTAAGTAAAGGGGAAAAAAGTGAATCTAGTTGCGTTCAGGATATTCTATCTTTATTTTGTGGTTTGGTTTGAACTGCTATGTGAATCTATGCCTCCTCTTCCCATTTACTACCTTGCATTGTGTCCAGAGACTTTGCTCTGTGTTTTACAGTAGACTTCCGATAATCCGGCACCTTTTGGAACTAGGTGGTGCCGGATTATCAGATTTGCTGGAGAATCGGGAGGTCCAGTACAGCTGCACGGCTTAACAGCTGGCCAGGACACAATCTCCCTCCCTCTCCCCTCCCCTTTCCTATTCGCGTCTCCTCTGTGCTGTAACCTGATCCCCCTCCCCCTCCCTTCCCCTTTCCCCTTCGCTGAAGCAAAACGCTCTTCTCCATGCTGTAACACGATCCCCCTCCCCCCCACCCCCAACCTTATGCTCTGTCTGGTTACAGCCAGCACGTGTGCTGAGCGTCAGGCTTTTTAATCAGCTGGTCAGGAGCGCTTGGCATTTTGATGCCGGAGTATCGGGAGTGCCGAACAGTTGGATGCCGGACTATCAGAGTTTTACTGTAATTAGTTTTCCTGAGTTGCTCTGTAACATCTAGCAACCAAGTATGCTTTATCAAGTTTATATTTTGTTTTGTAATAAAAATAGCTTTTTTTAAGGAGGTGATTTGATTCTTGTGTCCTGGAAGATCTGTCTGTGTGTATCTACATGCCTCTGACTGAGGGGCCAGCTACCAGAGACTGCAGCTTGTTTTTCTCTCTTCTTTTTTTCAAGCTCTGTTGGAGCAAAAGAGCTTGGGATACCCCTGAGGGGTGGGTTCAAGTGTTCACTCCTGGTTTTAGGGATAAAAATCACTTGATGGTGGCAGCAGTTCCCCAAAATCTCTGTATTGTGATTCTGGGAGGAAGTTTTTTGGTAACCAGTACCTGTAGAGGCAAGGTTTTTAAGCTCTCTTGCGGGCCCCCACCTTCTGCACTCGGAGTGCAAGAGTGGAGAACAGCCCTGATCATTGGGCTGGGATGAAAGTGCAGGGGTTGGGATGAGAAGGGGCACTGTGCAGAAGTTAGGGACAAAGGGAGCACAATGCAGGGTTAGTGGTAAAGGTTGCACGGGATGGGGCTGCAGGGGTTGGGGCTGCAGGAACGTGGGAGCAAGGCTCAGTGGGAGTGAGACTGGGAGACAAGCTGGGTGGTTTTCTGTGTGTGTGTGTGTGTGTGTGTGTGCAGGGTCCTACGCCTTGTTAATTATCCCTTGTTTTAGTATTTTTTCTTCTGTAACAATTTAAAGTATATTTGTTAGTAACTGATGGGTGCCATGGTGGCACACATCTGAACAAGTGTACATGACCTCAATATTGGCACACACGACAAAACTCATTGTGCTCACGATGGAAAATCTTAGAGGGAACACTCCTGGAGACCCAAGTCAGAGTAAAAAATCATCTTTGACTAGTTTTGTAAGGATAAGAATGAGGTATTTGAAGTCATTAAATTACAGGATGGTCTCAGGACTGTTTTTAATGGCTTTGCTTTTTAGCTCTATGTTGAAATTGTCTTTGCTGAAATTTTGAGAGAGAAACTAATCCAATGTATCGCTTATAAATGTATTACATGTTAAGCAAACAATTATAAAACAAATATATGTAAATACCTCACTATCTAATTTAACTTATAATTTGCTAACTTTCTTAACTTACAGTAATACAGTGGAATAATCAAATAAAGATTATAAATGAAGTATAATTAGTAAGTCACTTGTTGAGTTAATTTGGCTCAATGAGTATTATAATTAGTAATTGTATTAATCGTAACAAAACAACTCTCAGGATTTTACATGTTAAAAGGAGAAGCTTATCCCTTTAAGTTAAGCCATTCAGCTAAAAGTCTAGTCCTTGCCTTGATTTTAAGTAAATGCAGCACTTGAATGATTTTATAGGCCATATTTACAATACAATATTATGTCAACCTAACTTAACGTTGCAATATAGCAATAGCAGTTATTAAATTGCTTGTGTGTACACATGCAGCTTTTTGTGTTGGGGGTGTATTTCCTAACCAGGAGCACTTGTATTAATTGTATTGTCAGTGTGGGGCATTGTGGGACGCTCCTGAAAGTCAGTAACAGTCCATGTAAGCAACAAAGTATCTATACTGACATTGCATTGACCTAATTAAATCAACCGCAACTCTGCACTGCTCCAGGAGGTGTTACTAAATCAGGCTAAAGAGGTACTTGTGTCAGCAGGAGCCAAATGTAAGTGAAGACACTTCCACAAATAGGTCAACACAAGCCGTTTACATCAGTCTAATTGTATAACACAGACCAGGCTCCAATAACTTCCTCCTTTGGCTGCTCTCTCCCATTAAGCTTCAGTGTTCACAGAAACTACTGTTATAGCAGTTTCAGAAAGTTTAACTCAGTTCTCTCACTAACCAGTTTAGGGGTTTAGCGTGTACTTCAGGGACCAATTTGTGACATGCAGAGACACACCCATGCACACCAGTGGGAGCTGGAGTGATTTCGCATAGTTAAAGTGTTTTATAGGGATCCCCTAACTCCACCTCAGAAGACACCCCAATATCTTCAAATCCCAGTTAGATGTTACAACCTGGTAGCCATAATTTGATGTGAGGCAATAGCTTGGCATCTTGATCTTGAAGTCACTGTGAAGAAGATTCTAGCTTGCAGTGTACATGTCTTGCTACAGTTCATAACTGCTAGAAGTTGTCTCTCGAAAATAGGACATAAGGAATATCCTATGATAAGGAGCTGGTAGGCAAATTTCTGCTTAGGTCCACAACATAATGTTTAAATATAATTAATGACTTCTCAGCATATACACATCCATTCATTCCACATGTACTGAGGATAATGAAATGACACTGGAAATGTAATTCTGAGGTCGGAGCAGAGTCTATGGCAAGTGGATGGCCTTAATCTAATAACGTTTTGCCTACAAGCCAGAAAGCTGCTTCAGACAGCTAATATTGCTAACTTTCATTAAACAGTTAACTGAGGCCTAACTCCAAACATGGCCTATGTTCTGTACAGTTTTCTTATGCACGTTTTCATTATGGAATTTCAAATAATGATGGGAAAAGGGATATGAGAATTTAAGCTGTTAACTTGAGTGGCAGATTGTGAGGGGAGGTGGTTTCAAACTATTCTGGATCTTGTCATGCTCCTTTGTTGGACTTGCATGAAGTAATATTTTCCTTCATCTTAAGTACTGTCATGGCCCCCATCACCAAGTTGTCCAAGCACCTCGCAGTCTACAATATATTTATTCTCATAATTCCCCATGAGGTAATGAAGTATCATCATGCACATTTTACAGATGGGGAACTTGCAGCACAGACAGGATAAGTGACTTGATCAGGATCACAGAGAGGGAACTGAACCCGCATCCCAGGCTAGTTCCCTAACCACTGAGAAATCTTTCCTCTTTTAAAATCTTTACTTTTATTTTATTTATACAGGATGCACTGAAGGCCCCATTGATCTGGTGTTCGTGATTGATGGTTCAAAAAGTCTTGGAGAGAATAATTTTGAAGTTGTAAAGGAATTTGTCTCTGGAATCTTGGATTCTCTTGAGATTTCTTCCAAAGCTGCTCGAGTTGGTTTGCTGCAGTATTCCAGTCAAGTCCGCACAGAATTCACATTAAGACAATTCAGCACAGTCAAAGACATGAAAAAAGCAGTGTCTCAAATGAAATACATGGGAAAAGGCTCCATGACTGGACTCGCCTTGAAACAAATGTTTGAGAGAAGCTTTACTGAAGCAGAAGGGGCAAGGCCATTGTCAGCAGACGTGCCCAGGGTTTCTATAGTGTTTACGGATGGACGAGCCCAAGATGAGGTCTCTGAGTGGGCCAGCAAAGCAAAGCAGAATGGTAAACTGATATTTTGTCCCTGTTACTTTAAAGATAATGTTTATATTTATTTTAAAAAGTATTTCAACATATATTAATGAAGAGACAAGACTGCTGTACTGTACTGACCAGTGCATGTGCCACTGGCCTCTGCTGGAGAGAATTATATTTTCCCCATTTGGCTTGGACTAGAGCAGTGGTCCCCAACCTTTTGGGGCTGCCGGGCACCCAGGGGCGGGGCCGGATTAAGGGGGGGGCTAGCCGGGCAGCTACCCGGGGCGCGAACCTATCAGGTGCCACACCCTCGGGACCGGAGGCCGTACGGCGCCCCTTAGAGCTGCAATCAGGTGCCGCGCACCCGATTGCAGCTGTAAGGTGCGCAGCGCGCCAGGGGGTGGGGACGCGCATGCATTGCGCGCCCGCTGCCCGGGGCACACAAATGGCTCGAGCCGGCCCTGACTGTGCGCCTGCAAGAATGGCTTGGGCCGGCCCTGGTCACTCAGCAGGCGCACATAAATGCCCTGGCGGGCGCCATGGCACCCACAGGCACCATGTTGGGGACCAGTGGACTAGGGACTTTGCCATAAAGCACTCCATTTCAACTAGTATCCCAGGAAGTTATGAATGAGTGCCTCTGAGCATCTGTGTACTGAAGTACCAAACCATTCCAAGGCAGTTGCTTTGCTTAGCTTGAATGCTGAGCTGTGACCAGCACATTTTCACTAAACATACTTAATATAAATAGAGAATTGTAAGTATTAGGAGCTTTATTAAAGATTTGTTGTTCATAGGCTACAATTTTATAGAAACCCACCTCCCAAAAAACAAACAGATTAATATATTAATCTAAAACACCCCACTCAAAATATCAGAAATACACTGTTCTGGACTTTGCTTTATGCTATAATTTTTTAAAAAATACATCATAAACGTGGAAGCAATTATATGTTGCTGTGACTAAGTGTCCATCCTACACAAGACCAGAAAGCATTGAGGTGACCACATGCACCTGGAAGAGGAGCCAGTGAGCAGGGATTATAGGAAGGGCCAATATAAAGACCAGGAGCTGAGAGCAGCTAGGGCTGCAGGAAAGTACCCTCCCTGGGAGGAGGGAATTGTGCATCTGAGAAACCCAGAGATTATGGGGTTGGGAGGGAGAGCCAGAAGGTATGGAGAAGCTTAGAGAAAAGGCAGTAAGATCTTTGGCTGCTGACTTGAGGGTCCCTGAGCTGAAACCTCAAGTAGATGGTAGGCCTGGCTTGGGTTCCCTACCAGGCAGTAGGGAATGTCACAGACCAGACAATGGAGAGTGGACTGCCTGGGACAGTTTGCCCTAAAAGACTGTGATGCCTTGGACCTTGCCGGAGGGTCAAGCCATAAAGAGGAAGCTGCAGCTCCTACAGTCAGAGGATTTGCATGGTGAGAGAGGTTGATGGGTGGAGAGACTGCCAAAGGTGAGGGCGCACCTAGAGGGCATGTCTATACTAGGAAATTATTTCAAAATAACTAAACTTGACTTAAAAACTCCCAATTTTACAAAATCAGAATAGCGTGTCCCCACAATGGGGAAGCTTCAAACTTAGTCCAAGGCAGGCTCCCTTGACTTAGAGCCCCAGGCAGCACTGAGGAGTAATTAGTTCAAATTACTCTGGCGAGTAGTTATTTCAAAATAGTGGCACCAGAGTGTCCACATTACTGCTATTTTGAAATAATTCCCCAAGGAAAGCAGGAGTACAGATTTCCAAATAAGTGGCCTGTTATTTCGAAAGAATGGGCTTGGTAGTGTTGAGGCTCCGCTTATAAATTCGACCTAATGGGGGTTATTTTGAAATAACGCCCTAATGGAGACTAGGGCAGAAGGAGCTGATTCCCAAAGCAGTTGGGAGGAAGCGCCCTCATGGTAAGTTGACCCTGTGACAGTTGCTCAATTGGCCAGATCCTGCTGAAAAAGAAACTAATGGAGTATCAGTCCCGTACACGGGAATTTTGAGGGGTGTGTGGGGGGGTGCAAGCTGTGAGAGAGGCTGGTGGCTGTCCCCTCACCTCCTGTGGCCCAGCCCTGCCCCTGGCCTCATTCTGGAGTGAGGAAGGGCAGAATCAGACCCAACCTTCCCCGGCCAGATGGAGCACAGGGGAGGGAGGCACGGGCAGCGCACTTCCCTGCTTCGCCCTGACTGGACAGAGCACAGGGAAGGGAGTCTGGGGCAATGCACCACCTCTGCCTTCCCTCGGTCATCTGGAATTGGCCCCGTGATGGACCATGGACTGTGGGCGGTGCATTTGCACTCCCCTGCGTATGGGCCCCTGTGTGCAACCGATAAAGCTTCTAGGACCTTAGAAAGATTTCAGAACATGGTGGGGTTGGATCAGCCCCTGCTGGGCATGGCAGATAGGGTTGCCAGGTGTCCGGTTTTGAACTAGACAGTCCGGTATTTGAGTTTCCTGTTCGGGAAACAAACTGAGAAAATATAAATGTCCGGTATTTTCTAAATAAGATGTAATGTAGATTGTGATGTAATGTCAAGTGTGTCCGCTATTTTTGTTGAAACCATCTGGCAACCCTAATGGCAAAGCTGGGCTGGAGCAGCACCACCTGTGGCCATGGTGTAGTGGTGCCGGAGTTGCCTCTGCAGCCTGTGGTTAACCCATTAAACGAATCCTTTAACTGGTTAACTATTCTGGGCAGTTTTTATATCCCTAGTACAGGTTGCACCTCTCTAAACCAGGACTCTCTCATCTGGCAACATCTGTGGTCCAGCTGGACCACAGATGTTGCTGAACGAGAGCGCCCTGGGTCAGGAGGGTGAGCTGCAAAGAGCTCCGCACATGGCAAGGCTGGTGGTAGCGGGATCAGGGCCTCAGCCACCCAGTGGTGGTAGCAGGGCCCTAGTAACAGGGTTGAGGCAGCCCATGTGTGCTGGCCTGGCAGTGGGGAGAGAGCTGTGGCAGCCTGGCTGGCAGGAAGGCCGGGCCACGGCAACCCAGCAGGGGAAGCCCATCTGGGGCCGTGGCAGTGGAGCGAGGGCTGCGGCAACCCAGCTGGGGCCACGGCAGGTCAGTGGCCGGCAGCAGGGCCAGGGCTGTGTGCTGCCAGGCTGGCAGTGGGGCTGAACAGCAACTATGGCAGCGGGACTGGGGCAGCTGGGGGTATGTTTAGAGGTTATGCTGTCGGCAGAGGGATGTAGATTAGGCAGGTCGACATTGCAAATGAAGCGGAGATTTAAATATCCTGCGCTTAATTTGCATAAAAAGGCCGCCGTTTTTACCGACTCAGCACTTTGTCGGCAAAAAGCGGCAGTCTAGAGGGGGATCTGTTGAGAAAGAAAGCCTTTTTCGACAGATCCCTTATGCCTCCTGCAAGGAGGTTTACAGGATCTGTCGAAAAAGGCTTTCTTTCTCGACAGAGCCCCCTCTAGACTGCCTCTTTTTGCCGACAAAGTGCTGAGTCATCAAAAATGGTGGCCATTTTTATGCAAATTAAGCACGGGATATTTAAATCCCCGCTTCATTTGCGATGTCGACCTGCCTAATCTGCATTCCTCTGCCGACAGAGGGATGCAGTTTAGACATACCCTGTGTTACCTGGCCGGCATCGGAGCCAAAGGAGCTGGTGGCAGGAGGGATGACAGGCTGGGATGGCAGGCCGAGGGGGCTGGTGGCAGGGGACCTTTCTTGGTCTGGCAAATTCCCTCATCCAGGACTGCTCAGGCCCTGACAATGCCAGACCAGTGAGGTCCAACCTGTAGTGGTATGAGGAGATGAGGAAGATACTGGAAAAGTACAGAATAGGAGACAACTGTGATAACAAGCTTGTTAGCACAATGCCTCTTTCTGAAGGCCTGAAAATAAAACCAGTAATTTAGGGTTCCATACACCGAACTGAAGTAGGCAATATTTGGAACAGCATATGAAAGAGTTACAGGCGGTGGAGAGTAAAAGATTTGTCAAGAAGTACAAGCCAACCCACTTTCAGTGAGAAACCTCAGCAGTAGGTTGCTTTCACTGAGAGAGCATGAGCCAAATACATCCTCTGTGTAATCCCACTGAGGGGAGTGTAGTTATGCTGAGGCAGGAATTTAGCAGTGAATGTGTTATCACTGTTCATTCCAAGTCTTTTAAAAGCAGCAGACCTCAGCATGAACAGTCCATTCATTAACCCAAATCAGCCTCTCATATATGATGGATGTTTTACAATCCAGGCTAGCACAATGTCAGCCAGAGTCTAGATAAAAAGCAGGACTCTGCTTAATAAAAACGTAGGCACTGGCGATGGAAGAGGTGTATTGGCTATGGCATCACATCTAGTCTCCTGCTTTGGAAGTGGACAGCTGAAAATGGTTATTGGAAGTGAGTACACAGATATCATGAACAGCAAAGGGAAGCAGATATACTAACCCCAGGCCCTACTTTTTATCTGAAACAAAGGAACTGAACATTCAGTTTTTGCTATTGGTATTTGAAGCTCTCTTAAAAATTGCTTCAGTCCTTAAAAGGATAATCGTTGTGGGTGTTTGTTTTTTTAAATGATTGGGATCCCAGCCAGATATTCTGTACTCATTTCACAGTGACCTTTTGCAGACAGGACAAGGACCAACTTTTAATGTTGCTTTAAATTCCAAAGCGGTCAGTGCGAGATGAATGCATTTTCTGACAGCAGAAATGAATATTCAGATCACGTGTAAACTAGAAGCAAAAAATTCCTGCCAGCTATTGGAAAACAGAAATATGAAATGTGTTGCTTTGTGTGGTGTGTGTTTAAAATCTGTCTGAGAAGAATGTGAGCCATTCCCTGAGCCCAGATACCAGGATGAATTAAGACTGAATCCCCTTAAACAATTGATCTCCTTTTCCCAGTTCTCTTCCTTTGCCCTCCCCCCCTCCACAGAAACTAGATACCCAATGCAGGAGAGACTCTTGCAGCCGCAACTGCTACCTCAAGACTCATTAATCTCTTCTCCCTGGTGTCACAAATGGCTCCTCTTGCCCAGTAGTCCCTTTCCACCACAAAAATTCTGCATTTCTCTTTGACCAAGATCCCAAGCTCTAGATTAATCTGCGTAGTTGACTATCAGAAAACAATGCCACAAGTCAATTTATCAGGAAACAGATGATCTATTTCAGAATTCTGTCCCTATCTGCCTTGCTGGTACATCAAGCCTATTTATCCTTTCAGCAAAAATTGGACTGATGAGCTCTGCATCCCTCCTGAGTCATTCAGAGCCACTGCTAAATTGACCAGATGTGTGACCAGACGGTGCTCTTTTGGGTTTAATTTATTATCAGTCCTAACCATATGTTTATGGGTTTTTTTAGCTGCAGAATTGTTGTTAAAACCCAATGGTAAAGCAGTCAGTTTCTAGAGCATTTCTGATGTTGTAGAATTCAATGCAACTAGGATTACTCATCTAACACAATCTTTGGAGTTACATGGCATGCACATTTCTGATGCTATAAAAGTAATCCAAAACATGATACATCTCCCTTTCATTTAACTGTGGATTTTTAAAAAGTTGCTATAGTAATAATGTACCATTTCTTTGAACCATAGGTATAACTATCTATGCTGTTGGAATAGGAAAAGCAATTGAAGAAGAATTACTGGAAATTGCTTCTGAACCACCAGACAAACATCTCTTCTATGCTGAAGACTTCAGTACCATGGGGGAGATAAGTGAAAAACTAAAAAAGCAGATCTGTGAAGGTACCACATGCCACTTCCACTGAGATATAAGAAAAGTGAACAGCCATCTATATTTTGTTTCTCTTCTGTTTTTAATAAACAATGCATACTGAAACCCCAAACGGATTATAATGTCCCTTTTCCCTGCCCCCATTTTACCAGGCTGTAGTTAGATCAGTGAATTTCACCTGGGCTAAACATTATCTAATCCATAAGGAACATTGGGGGTCTAAATGATGATTTATTGAAAGAACAATGACTCTTACGGTCTGAGTCATGTTTAAAATTGTGTAGGAGAATGTTGCTGATGTTTCCCTATGTAAGTCAGTGGAAACACTCAGCAGCAATCAATCAATAAACCCAACAACAAGCAAAACAAAACTCTCACGGATTTCTTGTGCAGTATTCACAACAGCAACAAAATAGTTCACTATACCCAGTAAATAAACAGAAAAACAACCAGTTTGTGCTTCAAACCAGTCTTTGATGCGTGAGTGCAGATCCATCATCCCCCCACACTCTAGCCCTGCTTCTGGTAGCTTCTGTGCAGGGGTGAGGGGAACAAGCTGGAATGGACTCCTGTTCGCCAGCGACCTAGAGATGACCCTGCACCCACTCGCACACAACTCGCACTCTATGCTCATTCCTATTGGTGCCTGAAGTCACTTCCAGTAACAAGAGAGTGAAGCACAGGAATCCCAGGGAACCTTTAATTTTCACTGTGCTTAATTTTAATATACCAGTTATGTGTTTTAGTTTTGTTTTTAAAGTTTGCTGTGCAAGACTGCCTGGCAGGAAGTAACACATTCCTCCTTTAGGCAGGGCTGTGGGAGGACTCAGGAGAAAAAAAATCTGACTGGGATCCCTCCAGACTCTGTATTCTCTGACTCTCCCTCAGCCCTGAGGATCTTATCACTAGCTCCCTTTGATATACAAAATACTGAAAATGCAGAAAACGAGTTCTGTTCACCCACTGGCATACTGAATAGGTGCGCAGATGATGACCATTTCAAAAACAGAGGGAGATTCCAAGTCTAAAATTCTCTGGCAACTCTTTTAATACAGTAATTCCTCATTTAACACTATAGATGCGTTTCTGAAAATGTTTGTGCTAAGCAAAAACATGCTATGCGGGATCAATTTTCCCATTAAAAATAATGGAAAACATAGGGGTTGCATTTCAGGTGGTGGTAACAGTCAATTTTTTCTTAGTGCTCGGTCATCAACGTCAACATCTAGCAACACAAATTGCCGTGGTTTGTTAAAACACAAAGATAAACACGTGAGTGAGTGGAGGAGTGCTGTGACCACATGTATTCATCCGCTCATGAGTATTACCACTGTTTTCACCAACTGATACCGCCGCACAAATTAGTCCGCCACTTGATTATTTTCATGTTATTTCGGGGACGGTCGTGTTATTTGAAAAAGTCCCCTAAAAATAAAATCGTGCTATTGCGAAAATGTGTTGAGGGCACGTGTTAAATGAGTAATTACTGTAAATCCTTCCCTGTCGAACATCGTTTAGATAACTGCAGTGCTGTTTGCCATAAATTTCACAGAGGTAGCTATGTCAGTCTGTAACTAAAAAACTTAAACAGCAAATGGTGCTGTAGCATCTTAGAGACTAATTAAAAAAATACAGATAGTATCATGTGCTTTCATGGGCACAACCCACTTTTTATCATCTGAAGAAGTGAGTTATGCCCACAAAAGCTCATGATAACCATCTACGTTTTTTGGTTAGTCTCTAAAGTGCTACAGGACCATGCCATAAATGTTTACTTTTCAGATGTGCTATTTGCTAAACCAAAAATAAGTAAATCTCACCCCCTTGTGGTAGTTTCCAAACTAGAAACTCTGCCACCAGTGGTCTGGTATTCTGCTGCAGCTTCTCTTGTCATTCATCACAAATGGGTAATGCCTCTCACCTGTGGAATTCAGTGGCCATCCCTACAGAGTTGCAGCTGGAGTCTCCAGGACTAAGCACCATTCTAACCTGGGCCACCAGAAATTCTGCCCCAAGTGGTGGAACAAACTGGCATCTCCATTTCTCACAACCATTGTTTTATTTGCATTATTTGTTGTACAACAAAAACTTTGTTCTGTTCTTTCATCCTCCACTTGGCTGAGAAAATCACTGGCTCTAACTCTCTTGATTCTTCCAGTACAGCATCTCTGTAGTGCAGTAGTTCTCAAACTAGGTCCACAGACCAATAGGGGTCAACAGCCACCTTCCATGTGGTCAGCAGCTCAAGCTCAGCTCCCTCCCCCTTCCTTCCTCCCTCTCACCGTAGTAGGTAGCCTGGGCTGGCGCTCCAGCCTCTAGGCCCCCCCCACCCCTCAAACTTGGAGTGCCAGTGCGGCTTCCCGCTGGGGGAGGAGAGAGCGAGCCCTGAGCCTCCCTGCTGGAGCCCCAGCTCACCAGCTGCTGAAATGTTTCTAAGTTTGGAAGAACTCTTTTGGTGACCTAAGCTGAAGGGCAGGGCTTAGTCCTGGCACCTTCCTCAAAAATGATCAGGGACAGCTGATTCCCAGCTCGTGCCGGGTCCCCCGCTGCACACCAGCCTCACAATTGCTTCCCCTTACACACACCTCTGAGTTCCGCACACCAGTGCCCTTGTCCATTTGGAAATCGCTATCAATTAGTCGGTAAGTGGAGGAGCCACAGCAGAGTTAGCTTCCGGCCCCCTTTGTCCATTTGTTATGAATGGAAGCTGCTAACAGATAATCATCGGGAAATAAATACCATTTTCCTATCATTCGATGCTACTCGTCTGTGCAAAGAATCAGAATCTTTTTTTCTATTAATCTCTCTTTCCCTTTCGGAAATTGTTTCTGCCAGCTTTGGAACAGTCAGATCACCATCAGGATCTACTGACAGGGGGACCTCAGAAGACTGGCCCTCGTTCTTCAGGTGAGATGCTTCAAATCAATGTGTCCTGTTTTCACCTCAGATGGTTCCCCACTCAGCATTCTCCTCAGGGCATCCTCTACAGAGGAAAAAAAAACAACAAATGGTCTGGTAGCACTTTATAGACTAACAAAACATGTAGATGGTATCATGAGCTTTCATGGGCACAGCCCGCTTATTCAGATGACTGGTCATCTGAAGAAGTGGGCTGTGCCCACGAAAGCTCATGATACCATCTACATGTTTTGTTAGTCTGTTACAGAAAAAAACAACAAATGGTCTGGTAGCACTTTATAGACTAACTCGGCTACCCCCTGAAGCTCCTCTACAGAGAAACGCCATCATTCACCCAAAGGGATACACATGTAAAATACCTTCCACAAATCCTTTCTGCTCTGCATAATACAGCTTCTGAGCCTTGCTTCAACAAGCTCATGGCTATATGCTCCCTCCTTAAACTTCCATACCACTCTTGTTCTTTATTGGGATATAGAACCTCAGGCTTAACAGGAACTGACCGATCTCAATTCCTTCTCCAGGTCTGCAAAACAACACTTTAAAAACATTCTATTTAGAGTAGATACAGTCTAACAGCTCAGCTTCTTTGTGAAATTTGTGTACCACAGCTTCTTTAGGTAAAATGCAAATTTACACCATGAGTAGTCCCTGCTAAAATCCAGTGGATTAAGGTGCTAATTAGTGGCAGAATCTAGCCTTAAATGAATAAGATGTTATGTACTAAATTCAACAGATGTGCTGCATAATCATGAGTTAATCAAGTTTAATTGCAGTTCTATCTTCCTACAGGATCTGAACCAGCCAGCATAGCCATCACAGACCTCCTCGCCTGTTCCAATTTTGCAGTACATCACAAGTATCTTTTTGAAGAGGAGAATGTTTCAGAGTCAACAACAAGATCAGGTAATCAGTTACTATGATGCAGGGATTTCCAGCCACCTTCTTTGGTTATACAGATTAGAAAGATGGGTCAAAAGTGGAAATTCATAAACAATGCCCGCCACAGAGTGGCATTCCTTGTTGACACGTTTCTTCATAGTTGCCTAAGTACCTCTTTTGTAATGATTATAGGTAAGTATTTAACTGGGATCTGATACGTGCATCTTTTGATGATTGTTATACTATATTTTGATGCCAGAAAACTATATTGAACGTACGATGCATTCAGTGGCTTTTTGTGCATTCAGTATTTTTACTTTAGATACTGCATCACCATTTCTCTAAATGCCTTTGATCTGCTTTTCCAGCAAAGACTTCAAAAGATAAGAAAGAACAATGCAACTGTGAAAATCTTGTGACATTCCAGAATCATGCCAATGCTGCAGTAAGAAAACTAACCCAGCGCTATATCCTTTCTGAATAACTGATCTTGGATCATAAGTAGAAAAAAGTTATTTACAAGAGAGGGAGAGAGACAATTAATGCTAATCAGTGTCAAACACCTAAAACGCAAGATGTTTCTTTGGGCCCAAAAGCAATTTTTTAACAAAACAATTGTACTACAGTTTATACAGCTCCTTCAATGAAAGGACTCACGATTTTATTCATAAACATGCATTGTCTTAATCACTGAATAGCAAGACAAGTCTACATCTTAGATCAGGTGAGTAGAGTATGAGAAAAGGCAAAGAAAATGGAGACTGATTTTGAAATCATAATCCTATTCTCTAGGATTTTGCTATTCTGTTGAAATATCCTCCATCATATTTTTGAGTAGTGTTTATTGGCAACATGGAAACTTATCCAAATACTGATGAGAAGTTTCCTGTTGTGCTCAATGCAGATGCAACAAGCCACTTTACCATAATTTTCAAATCAGAATGTCAGAATATTATACAAAGAACAGTGGTAAAGACTAATTTTACATACAAACCCCTTCTGGCTTGAAATGTATATTCAGCTACTCTAGGTTGGGTTCTACTGTCTCATTTCAGAGGAGTTATTACAACAGTGCTGCAATAAACAAGTTTTTATTTGTAGGTTCCATCAGCCATCTTACATAAGAGAAAACAATGTAAACGTTCTATGTAGCTTCCCATACTGCCCAGCTATTACCTTTAAGAAAGCCATTTTGAATATGAGAGAATTAAAGAAAAAGCTGCAAGTTCTCTCCCTTCAATTTTAGTTTCGTACACAAGTATTGTGTTTGAGATGAGAAGAGACCCACTCGCTGGGGGGGGAGGAGGAGAGAGAAACAGTGATGCAGAGATTACTCACTAGAGGAGTTCATACTGGGATGCTTCCCAAAGCATAAGCGCTTTTGAAACTGGCTTAACAACTGTCTGGCTGAGGCACATGTAGGCTTGAACAGGGAAACTTGCCAGAATAGTTATATTGTTACAGCTCCATTACTAACCTCTCATGGGCACTTAAGTGGTATACAAGCTTGTACCCAGGAATTTCTATTGGGGGGGGGTTGCTTTTTTTTTTTGTAAATGGGGACCACAAGGGTGTGAATGCACCCCCATGATCACCCCCAATCAAGCAGGGAAATCAGTCCCAGTCTTTCGCTGGCTGGCCAGAGCAGCAGGTAGTGAGGCCTAGGCAGCCTGCCACTCCTGCCTTCCCCTGGCCGGCCAGAGCATGCTTACTTGGGGCACTCCCCCCCCCCCCCGGCGTGTGGGCCTGGCATAGTTATGCATGTAACACCAAAAAAAACACTTATAATCCCTTCTGAGAATTCATTTACAACATGAAAAGCATTGGACATGATCAGCTTAAAAGAACAGTAGACAACAATATGACTAATAAACATAAGGAGATGTTGTATGGCTGTATAGAAGCCAACCAAAAGGAAGCTGCCAAAGAAACAGGGAGAGACATAGAGCTTGTGATGCCCAAGGACCTACTAGACATAGGAGCATCCAGTGTTTATGGTATTAGCTTTGAACTCAGAGTACAGCTACATTGCAATAGGGACCCACCTCAGCCTGAATGCCTACACTGCAATCTCATAGCATCCCCAGCTCAAGCCCAAATCAGGTGACAGATCAACCACAGGGTGTTTCTTTGTTGTGTAGATGTACCTTGAAGGCCTGGGTGCAGGATTTTACTCTGAATCAGGCAGACTTGGGACTTGAACCCAGCTTTCCCACATCCAGTGGTCTGCAGAGGGGGTACCAACCCTACCACTCTTTCACAGGAAAAGGCTGAGCTGGCTTCGGCATTTAAGGGTGGAAAAGAGCTCATGCATGTAAATCCCAAGCAGCAACAGGCACCGCTACAAGTTGAAGTTAGGTACCAACATAAGAGCATAAGAATGGCCATACTGGGTCAGACCAAAGGTCCATCTAGCCCAGTATCCTGTCTGCCGACAGTGGCCAGCACCAGGTGCCCCAGAGAGGGTGGACCGAAGACAATGATCAAGCGATTTGTCTCCTGCCATCCCTCTCCAGCCTCTGACAAACAGAGGCCAAGGACACCATTTTATCCCCTGGCTAATAGCCTTTTATGGACCTAACCTCCATTAAATTATCTAGCTTCTCTTTAAACTCTATTATAGTCCTAGCCTTCACAGCCTCCTCTGGCAAGGAGTTCCACAGGCTGACTACACGCTGTGTGAAGAACTTTCTTTTATTAGTTTTAAACCTGCTACCCATTAATTTCATTTGGTGTCCTCTAGTAGTTCTATTTAGGGAACTAATAAATAACTTCTCTTTGTCGGCCCTCTCCACACCACTCATGATTTTATATACCTCTATCATATCCCCCCTCAGTCTCCTCTTTTCTAAACTGAAAAGTCCCAGTCGCTTTAACCTCTCCTCATATGGGACCTGTTCCAAACCCCTAATCATTTTAGTTGCCCTTTTCTGAACCCTTTCCAAGGCCAAAATATCTTTTTTGAGGTGAGGAGACCACATCTGTACACAGTATTCAAGATGTGGGTGTACCATAGTTTTATACAGAGGCAGTAAGATATTCTGGGTCTTATTTTCTATCCCTTTCTTAATAATTCCTAGCATCCTATTTGCCTTTTTGACCGCCGCTGCACACTGTGTGGAAGTTTTCAGAGAACTGTCCACGATAATTCCAAGATCTCTTTCCTGATTTGTCATAGCCAAATTAGCCCCCCATCATACTGTACGTATAGTTGGGGTTATTTTTCCCGATGTGCATTACTTTACACTTATCCACATTAAATTTCATTTGCCATTTTGTTGCCCAATCACTCAGTTTGGTGAGATCTTCTTGGAGTCCCTCACAGTCTGCTTCTGTCTTGACTATCCTAAACAGTTTGGTATCATCTGCAAACTTTACCACCTCACTGCTTACCCCTTTCTCCAGATCATTTATGAATAAGTTGAACAGGATTGGTCCTAGGACTGACCCTTGGGGGACACCACTAGTTACCCCTCTCCATTCTGAAAATTTACCATTTATTCCTACCCTTTGTTTCCTGTCTTTTAACCAGTTCTCAATCCAAGAAAGGACCTTCCCTCTTATCCCATGGCCATGTAATTTACACAAGAGCCTTTGGTGAGGGACCTAGTCAAAGGCTTTCTGAAAATCTAAGTATACTATATCCCCCTTGTCCACATGTTTGTTAACCCCTTCAAAGAACTCTAATAGATTAGTAAGACAGGATTTCCCTTTACAGAAACCATGTTGACTTTTGTCCAACAAATTATGTTCTTCTACATGCTTCACAATTTTATTCTTTACTATTGTTTCGACTAATTTGCCCGGTACTGAAGTTAGACTTACCGGCCTGTAATTGCCTGGATCGCCTCTAGAGCCCTTTTTAAATATTGGTGTCACGTTGGCTACCTTCCAGTCATTAGGTACCGAAGCCGATTTAAGGGATAGGTTACAAACCACAGATAATAGTTCAGCAATTTCCCATTTGAGTTCTTTTAGAACCCTTGGATGAATGCCATCCGGTCCTGGAGATTTGTTAACATTAAGTTTTTCTATTTGTTCCAAAACCTCCTCTAATGACACTTCAATCCAGGACAGTTCCTCAGATTCATCACCCACAAAGGACGGTGCAGATTTGGGAATCTCCCCAATATCCTCAGCCGTGAAGACTGAAGCAAAGAAATCATTCCGTTTCTCCGCAATGGCTTTATCATCCTTGATTGCGCCTTTTATAGTTCGATCGTCTAGGGGACCCACAGGTTTTTTAGCAGGCTTCCTGCTTCTAATGTACTTAAACATTTTGTTATTTCTTTTTGAGTTTTTGGCTAGCTGTTCCTCAATCTTTTTTTGCTTTGCTTATTACATTTTTACACTTGATTTTACAGTGTTTGTTCCTTTCTATTTATCTCACTAGGATTGGACTTCCACTTCTTAAAAGATGCCTTTTTGTCCCTCACTGCTTCTTTTACATGGTGGTTAAGCCACGCTGACACTTTAGGTCTCTTGCTATGTTTTTTAATTTGGGGTATACATTTAAGTTGGGCCTCTATTATGGTGTCTTTAAAAAGTTTCCATGGAGCTTGCAGGGATTTGGCTGTAGTCACTGTGCCTTTTAATTTCTGTTTAACTAGCCTCCTCATTTTTGTGTAATTCCCCTTTTTGAAATTCAATGCCAGGGTGCTGGACTGCTGAGGTGTTCTACCCACCACAGGAATGTTGAATGTTATATTATGGTCACTATTCCCAAGCGGTCCTGTAATGGTTATTTCCTGGACCTGATCCTGCACTCCACTCAAGACTAAATTGAGAATTTCTTATTATTGGAGTATGTAATAGCACCTAACTTTGTTTGAAGGGCAGGCTTGTTTAGGCTGCATCACTGTTCTACAACCTTCCTGTTTACTAGCTTAAGCAGTTCCCAGCTTGCTGGCTTTTGTGGTTCCCTTTCTTATGCACACCTCTCGCACTATACAATCCACAGGGGGAGAGATTTGTGCATAAGAAAGGAGATAAATGAGAAATGGGAGGCTGGAAGTGACTTCAAGAAGTCAAGTCCAGCCACCTGCATTAAGAACAGTCCTGGCAGGTGTTGAGCAGTGTAAAAATGGGGCAGCCACAAACCACCAAGCCCCTGTCCTTTGTGGATCCTGCCCTTAGTCTCTTTGTTCCATCTGTGAAAGTCATATAGCAGTTCATAAATGTTGAGCGCACACATTGATGATCATGTGGTACTCAAATTCTACAGTACTCATAAGTACCTTGCTGTTTTCCTGTATTGTACCAGATCTGTTTGTCAGTTAGGGACTCCATATGTTTGTCATATTAATCTACAGAGAATATATCAATAATGCCTTAATGGTAAGTAGCTGAAACTTTTAAAGATTGCATTAGTAAAGAACAAGACTTCTCTGCACTTTAAAATGTCAATAGAAGCCCCTTTTGTCCTAAGCAGAAAGTAGTGGCCTGAAACTCCTGTCTTTTAGTAACACAAGTAGACAGCATTTTGTAAAATGCCAGAACTAAACTTCTAGGAATGATTAAAAAAAAAGTTGTAAAGATCTACATTAGGCCCCCTATAGCTCTTTTGTTCATGTGCCCAGTCCTGCTTTGACAAGGAGGAAATAAGGCTGATCTGTGAAATGCAAGGAGTAAGGAGAGGGAAGAATCTCAGGCTGTCTAGACTGCAGAGTTTTTCTGAGATACCAGAGGTATCCCCGAAAAAAAACTCTGCCACATCCAAGGAAGAGGTCTACTTTTCTGAAAAAAATTTCAGAAAACCAGGCGCATTTTTTGACATCTGTAAATCTCATTCTATGAGGAAGGGATGTTCCGAAAAAGGGTTCTTTCCCCCAACATTTGGCCCAAGTGTTAGAAAAGCCTCTTTCAAAAAAAAAAAAGGGGGGGGGAAAAAATACGCAAATTGCGGTTCAATTTGCATATCTTTTTCTGGAAAAAATGGCAGTATAGACAGCCTCAGTAACACTGTAAACCTCTATAACCAGCAGTGTCAGCTGCAGTTATACTTTCTCTTTTCCCTCCACAAGTTGAGGGTGGGGTGGGGGGAGAGAGGAGACACTTAAAGGACAGTGAAAGAGTAGCAATAACATATCAAAATGCCAAGTAGAAAAACATGCAGCATTGTGCTGGACAGAGACTAATATTTAGCTCTTGTTAAAAATAGGTGTGTACAGGTTAGCATAGGCTGCTATGACATGATTTTTGAAATTAGCATCTTTTAAAAGATTTCACCTTCCTTCAGTATATTGAGAATCAAAATAATAGTTGAAAGATTCTGGTGAGTTTTTCTATAATACTGGGTATTACAGATGGCTTTTTCCTTAACTTATCAATACTGGAAGAAATAACTAAGAGAATGGAAGCCCTGGAAAACAGACTAAGATACTGACGAAGAGTTCTTAAGTGTACACTGTACTGTATATTTATACATACATGTTGCAAAGCTATTTTGTTAAAGCTATACAAAGCTATGTAACACAAGTCTATTTGTGTTTGAGGAAGAGACCCAATATTTACCTACTGAGGTAGAGCATATTCTTTTGCATTGATTGCAGTAAGACAAATGTTGAAAGGAATTTAAAAAAAAATGTAGTAACTAGCAAAATTTCTATTAAACACTTGAATTTATAAACTATGCAACTTAATAAAATGCTTTTATTTTTAAAATTGTGAAACCTTACTGATGTGTTTGGGTATTTTTAGGCTACTTACAGGTGTGATTTTGGAGAAGTTTCATTGTCTGCATCACAGCGCTCAGATTAGCGATCACCATGGCCTGGGAATCTATTATACTCCTCTGTAAATCACTGTGCCCCAATCTTTTACCTCCATCATACTAAAAATGGAGTACAACATATTTGACTATAAAATAATTTAATGTATACTTTTGTCTTGTATAAACCATTGCCTAAAGAAAATGAGAGAATACATGTAGCCTACCTTAATACATCAAACATATACACTAACTCAAACCAGTGTTTTCTTGTACTCTTCCAGTGAGCAACACTCAGTATTAGCTTGCCATCTTCTTACTACATCCACAACACACACACTCTTCATCTAGCATTTTAGTTAAATGGGACAAATTTAAACGCCCATACTCCAATTTGAGAACAATATAACACTTCTCAGAAATAGGTTCTCAGGCTGGACAATCCTACTTGTGTTGGATAACAGTAGGACTGAGCAAATAACTGATTAGCCACGTTTGTTTGTTCAATGTCTAAGTGAAACTGTTTATCAAAACAAAACCCAAGAAAATGTCAATTGAGCAGACCTGAACAAGTTTTCCTGAACTGCAATTTCACCTTCTGCTTCCAGTCTCTGAAAAAAATCTACCAGTTGTGGGGGGCTTTTTTGTCATGAGTAAATAAATCTGCTTAAATGCCTGAAGCTAAAGCTGTGACAGATGTTATTTCAGGAGAATGCTTACAGATGAAAACCAACTCTATTCTCCAAGAAACTTGAAGGGTGTATTTTTTTCTCTGTCATAATCCATTAGTTTTGATACTAACATCCTCTTCGAAGAGTGTTATATATACAGGGCTTGACAAACCGCTGCAAAAACCACTCACCAGCCCCACACTGCGCATGCGTGAACCACCGGTGAACGGGGCGACAGGCTGAAATCTACTCGCCCCGGGCAAGTAGATAATCGGATTTGTTGAGCCCTGTATATATAGCATGTTTTTTCTTGCTGTGCCCATAAACATTTAACATATGGACATGCATTAAACAAGTCCCCTTCTGATTTCAGCTTCCCAAAATAGTTATTTCCTACCTCTTTGTTCCAGAGTAGCAGTAACCTTTTCTGCATTCTTGTTAAAACAGTTAATCCATCGTGGAAATGGAAGCATAACATCTACAAACTTACTATTGTAACAGGACATCCCTCCCTACAGAGGGAAGAGTAGTGGTTCAGTTTCTGATACATGCAAATTTTGCATGTGTTTACTGCACTTACAGCAGCACTTACAGCAGCAGAAGGTACCAAAGGATGTGTCTATACTGCAACCTTACCTCAAAATAGTTATACAATTTGTTCTAAGCAATTTCCATAGCTTATTTAAAGGTAATTTTGAAATAACTCAGGGTTACCGGGACATCGAAATAAGCCACCCATTATTTCAAAATCTATTTTGAAACAGGCTGCTTCAATAGATGTGGAATAGCTATTTCCGGATACTTCTGGTATCCCAAGATAGCTCTGCAATGTAGACAAAACCAAAAAGATGCTTGAGGACAGAATTTAGTATTCAAGTGTGATGGAAACAAAGCTTATGACATGAATTTGCTTCAGCTGAAAAGGTAAAAAAAATATTTTTTTTAAACTCATAGATCTTGCATGAATATACACTGCTGTATAAGAAGCACTATAAGCTATTTAAGTACAATGGGAGAATGAATTTTCAAACATTTACAGCTTTGGACTCTTAATTCTTAATGAATCTCCTCTTGCAACAAAGTAACTGGTAAAGAAAGACATTACTGTTACAAAGAATCTCTGAAACTAGACTGAAGCAGTAAAGGGATTCTGCACTTGTGATATGAGATTGCAAGAAATTCTGCATCCAGTTCTTTTCCAAAAGATCCATTGGTTCTTCAGAATAGTCAAAGAAAATTTACATATAGTTCCTGTCAGAGCATTAGTTAAGCAAGAGACTTCCACTCTAACATTTAGCTCAACCCCTCCTTTCTAGAAGAGGTAAATGAATGTGGTTTCATCTTATGTGCTTCCTAGCATACATCCAGAGTTTCCATAGTATTTGACATCTGCATTAGTATCTGCTTTCAGAAGCTGACATGCCAAAAACCCTTCCTCACCCTTCTCCAAGAAATTTAAATATCAAAATACTTAAGTATAGATACTTGATTTTTAACAGGTGTTTAGTGTAAAAACTAAGTGGAGGTTAGTATACTGTCCAATTTAAAAAACTGGAATTTAAACAGGCAAATTGTATATTTTATAAAAGCATTTAAAAAAAACAAGCTTCCTCTGAAAAAATGAAAGGATCCTAAGATAAATATTTAAGATCAAGGGGTTAATTCTTCCAGTATTTAGCTAAATAAATACCTTCAGGTTTTATTGTGACATAATGGATGTAATCTGCAAAGATTCTTATACCATTCAGAAGAAACATAAATCAGTGAGTGATTCAGCAGCCATTTACTACAATTGTGTATGTATTTTGTATGGTTCTATTTTAGATTGCTGAAAAGTTAGAACCACCCAGGAGAGAAGTTATATTTGTACAATGCATTCTTTTTTACTAGATGCCTGCAGAGAAATTAACCTCTCACTTCTAAATACTCATTTGTATTAAATTATAGCACCAATGACTTCCATACAGGCCCAGTACAGAAAGATCATCTCTCTCCAGGAGGAGAGACCAAGATTTTCAAGCTTAATAGCAGTCTGAATAAATCTTAAAAAACCCATGCTCTTCAGAAGGGACCCACAGTACTTTCTTAAAAAAACACCCCCCCACACACACTTAAACCCTTAGGCTATGTCTACACTGGCAGGTTCTTGCGCAGGAACTCCTGCGCAAGATGTTCTTGCGCAAGAACATGTCCATACAGCCATGTGCATTTGCACGAGAGCATCCATGGCAGTGTAGATGCACTCTTGCACAAGAAAGCTCTGATGGCCATTTTAGCCATAGGGCTTTCTTGCACAAGAAACCCCGCCCCACATCCACACTGTCCTCTTGCGCAAGAGGGCTTACACTTGTTAGAAAAGAGTGTAGCTCTTGCGCAAGAAGCCCTCTTTTCCCACGCTTTACTGTAAGTCATCTTGCGCAAGAGCAGGCGGGCAGTGTGGACGCTCTGTGGGTTACTGCGCAAGGACCCGCCAGCGTAGACATAGCCTTAAGGCGTGAAGTTGGGTTCCACAACCCAGTCACATTAAAATAACCCTATGCCTCATTGCTACTTCTCAGATTTTTAGACACACTGTTCTGATATATTGAAATGAATTCTTTAAAAATTTAGGTCCACATGAGATTTGCATGAACTAGGCTTTTAAAGTGAGTTTTGATATTAACATGCATAGACCAAAATATGAAACCAAAAATAATGAAATCTTGGGAAAGAAGAGTTGTCAAACTTGCACTGACCCTTCAAAATACCAATGTGTTCTCATTCATGGTTTCAGCTAAAGCAAAGTAGTGACAAATAATTGGATACCAGTTGTAGTAAATAATGGGCCGTAGATGAAATTTTCATCTGGCATTTGTGAAGGTCTGATAATTGGTAATGACATCACTTGTTTGATAAAATGTAACAAAGTAAATTCTTCAAGGATTCCTCGCTTATACCTACCCGACTGAGTTTAAGCCGACCAATACAGGATTAAAACCAGGGTGCCTAGACCTTTCGTAGGTATCATGATTAAATGCTTATGAACATTTTTAGTTGTTGAGTAAATTGCTTATTTAGGGTTTAGGCACATTTAGAGATGTTAAATACCCCTTCAACCATTTAATTTAATAAAGCCATTTGATTTAATAAGGATTTTATGGTTAAGTCATACCCTATGTAAAAAATTCCAACATTCCTCTTGGAATGAAAAAAAAAAATCTTCTCTTCCCTGGATCTTAAAGAATTTACTTCAAATAACCTCTTTATTCTTTATATTTTTAAACATTCTTATAACCTCCATTTTGTTTACATACCTCAGGCTTATCACCGATGAAATTGATTTTTAAGGCTGTTTTAAGACCTATTCCCCTTGAATTAACCACTCAAAAACACAATAAAGCACAAAGCTAGAATTTTCAGGGACTCTTATTCCACGTGCCCTATTCAAATCCAACGCCTATAAAAAAGTGTTACTTTTTTGTGCAGAAAACAATTATAAATGAAAAGAAGGCACAGTAATAGTAATCAGTCTATCTGTAAACTTGTGCCCCAAACTAGCAACAGTATAATTAATACAAAATACAATTCTTCAAAACAAGTCTATAACCAGTTTTATTATAGAAAGAATGACCATTTTTCACTTTTCACTGGTCTGCTCTGGCATGCTTCTAATGATGTCAGAATCACCTGCAAATGAAAAAAAAAAAATACATCTCACGAAAGCAGTTATAGCAAAATTCATTTACAAATACAGGAGAACTATCTCCATATTAGCTGTGGACTTTAGCCTGGAAACTATTTTAAGTTAGTCACTCCACAACAACCAATAGCTTCTACTTACAAATCTGTTCACTGGGCCTCTGAAAATTCTACCACATTAAAAGACTCAGAGTTGGCACCAACAAATAGTTTTGAGGATAAAGACCACTCAGAAATATACTATTTGAAAGGAAAGTATTTAGAGATTGCAAGTCCATCGCACAGTTTTAATACAGCAAGTGACTGGGCTGATCACTGAAATATCAAGACAGCAACCATATTTGCAGCATACACAATATCAACTCAAAAGCAGAGGTATTATACAGACTTAAGAGCTAAATTAAGCATCTAAAAAAAATACCATACTGTATTTATATCACACGATAACTAGATGTAGTGAAACTTCAAAGAGTTACTCAACTCCGTAATGGTACATGTAGAATAGAGAGAAACCCATCTTTAAGCAGGCATTCAAATCGGCCGAAAGCAGCAACTAGTCTCAGTTTAGTTAACTAGTTGTATCTGATAAGCAAAAGCTTATCAGATAGTTGACTAGTGACTCAAGTAGCTGCTTTCCCCCCCTTGCTGCCTCTATCAGGCAGCAAAAAGGGGAGCAGGATTTAGTGCAGAGGGGGTGGGGGGGGGGGGGGCGGCTTAAAAGCAGGGCTCTTGCTCCATTTCAAAAGCAAAAGCACTCTGGGGAGCCTGGGTGAGTTGGGGATTCAAGCAGTCCTGCTGCTGGCCCCGTGCTCCCAGAAGCGCTTTGCTTTTAAAGTGTACAAGAGTCTTCCCAGGGCTTTTGTACATTTCAAAAGCAGGGAGCATGGGGCCAGCGGGGGACTGCTCACATCCCCGTTCCAGCTCTTGCTACATTTCAAACGCAGAGGCACCCTTACCGACTAATTGAATAGTCAATGCAAGTTACATGGACTGTTCGATTAGTTGATTATCTAAACTTAACATCCTTAACTGATGCATTGTCAAACAGCAGAATTGGACTGTTTATGAATACTTTGGTGCAAATTAAAGACAAGAAAATGCTTGAGTTGTCATCTTAGAGGTTTTAAGCAAACACCCTTTAGCCCAGGGCGGCGAACCGGTTTTGCATCAGGGGCCTCTGGACCCACAGAAAAATCAGTCAGGGACTGTACACAAGTAGTGCGGGGGGGGGAGGGGGGGCCACAAAAACCCTCCCCACACACACCTTCACTGATGTGGATCCACAAACTGAGAAGGAAGACACTTCCCACAGTCCCCTCCCACACCAGAGCTAGAGGGCCAGCCTAGTAGATTGAGTGCTCCAGCCCTGCGGTGTGGTGGGGAGGCTGAAGCACAGCTACCCCAATTCTGGGGGCAGGGGAAAACCTCTAAGCCCTGAGTCTCAGGGGCTGGATCCAGGCAAGCCAGGAGCCAATTTGGCTGCGGGCCCTGAAATTCCCTACTTCTGCTTTAAGCCCACAGATTTCACGAGACAATAGTAATTATTTTTTGCTCACTGCTGACAATCACTTTAAATGAGAAAGGTTAGAGTATTAGCAATCCTGTTCACTTTCAAGCTTGTATGTCCAAAAACAAAAACTGGATTAGAGATTGTATCTGAACCACATTAATTGGCCATTTCTAAACAGGATTACCACCCACTGCAAATTATTGTAAAGATTCATGTCTAATGGGGAAAAATAGATTGCTGAGGTAAAGCAGGCCCAAGAAAGAAAACATGCAGTGTCAAGCAAATGAATTTTACTTAATAAAAAGAGTTCTGTGTCCTGGCAATGCTGTCCAGGTCATGGATCTTTGAATTAACCACTCAAAACAAAATAAAGCACAAACTGGTAGGATTTTCAGGGACTCTTATTCTACTTGCCCTATTCAAATCCAAAGCCTTTGGAACTGTGGATCTTTAGAATACGTTAGTCAGTGGTAATCCTATTTAAAAGTGACCCAGGATTAAACAGAATAGCAAATCCAGTTAGTTTTTTGGTGGTTGAGTCTTAAATAAACAAAAGAAGCAAGAGTGTCAGGGTGGGGACCGTAGGTTAGTATGTTGTAAAAGTTGCAAGATACACATACCTGGATCAATGATAGCCAGTGTGCACACTCTGTAGTATTTTCCACATGCTGTACCCAATTCAATATTGTTGCCACTGTAGTGGTGCACACCAGTCTTCGCCAACATAGCATAGTACTCAATCTCTGATTTTCTGAGAATTAAAAACTACATATCAGAAAGCGGTACAGTCACTCATTCCCATCAAATGAATCCTTCAATGGGACATTAGACTAGTCTGAAACAATTACACTTCCAAAGTTTTAGATGGAGCACAGAAGTTAATTTTATTCCTCCAGTTGAGGTGTATTGGGGGTGGTCACCATGTTTCCTCAGGGGGGACTCCCATTTCTTAATCACAGTTTTGAGATACAAGGCCAATTCTGTTTGTCAAGATCGGGGTCTGGCAACTATGGTTAGTGATGTCTTTTCCGGAGAGCCCCAAGGGCTGTTCAAACAGCAGCGAGGCCCCTTAGTAGAGGGGAAAAAGGGCCAACAAGAGATGCAAATATAGACTGCTGACAGGGAGTGGGAACTGAGCAGGGCCCCTTGACACATTGGTCACTGGAACCTATAGCTGATGAGGGCTGGGGAAGGCAGGTGGTCAGATGCTGAGCAGACAGGGAAACAGGAATCTGAGCTTCTGTCGGTGACTAGTGATGTTAGCACATAGACATTTAAACAATTAACTGATAAGCCTGGGCTTATCGGTTAGTCATAAGAACTACATAAACACCTTGCTGCCTGCGGGGAGGCAGCTGGTGCCTGTGGCGAACTAGCTTAAGCTGATTCTCTGCAAGCACCAGTTTCCACAGAGCTGCCTGTCCCCCCACTGCCCCTCTCAGGGCAGCAGTTCCGCAGAGCCACCTGCCCTCCTCCCCCACTGCTGCTGCCTCTAAATCACAAGCAGCATCCTGGCAGGAGAGGAGAAGCAGACGAGATACCTGAGCAATCTGTCCACAGCAAGCCCAGGCCTCCCAAGGATAGTGGCTGCTACCCTGTACTGCTCAGCCTCTGCATCAGAGACAACAGCACTGGGCAGTAGGGGGAGCTGGTCTGTGCAGGGGGTCCATTTTTTAAACCAGCTCCCCTCAGACTGGCTCTGCTTGCTACCCCACACTGCTGCCTCTGATAAAGGCAGCAGCACAGGGTGGCAGGGGGCTCTCCAATAGCAGGGCCAGGAGCACAATGGCTGTCAGCCCCACCCTGAGGGAGTATTTTAAAACTGCAGTTGCTAAAAATTGTTGTGGCTACACGATTACTAAAATAAACGCTAAGACCCCTATTGGTGACAGAGGCACTAAAGTGAATTGTATCCAGTTCTTCCACACACCTAGCTTGCCTCCTTTCATCTGGCCTCTATGAGATGCAAGTTGTGTCAACCACCACTCACTCCCTCCAGCAATCCAAATTAGGAGCAGATTCCCAACAACCTGTCCTCTCGTTCCCAATAGCTCCAACATACTGGTCTAGCCCCTACACAATGAGTTTTAAACCCTGGAGGGGGAGAGGGGAACAGAAGTCATACAAGATCCCCCCCCAGGCACTTTAAATGTCAAAAGTATTAATGAGAGAGTAGAATCATACTTAGTATAATATTCTGCAAATATTTCAAAACCAGTATATCCATTAAAACTTACTTTCTGCAAAATTTTATACACATACTAAAAGTTGTTACACTATTTTGAGCACACATGCATAAACAGCCCCTTTGCTATACCCTTAACATTATTTCAGTCATGCTAGATGCAACAAATGTTAATATAAGTTTCCTTTGCTGTACAGAAGACAGGCAGCATAATTTAGAAACACTTTTACAGGAATTAAAAATTTTCAACAGAATTATACTTACCTCAAAGCAGGACAGTTGTTGGCTAAGATAACCAGCTTGGCTTTGCCCTGCCGGATCATTTTCAGAGTCTGTTTGTATCCTAGTACATATTTACCACTTTTCATAACCAGCTGAAGCCTTGAGTTTATAGACTCTAGTGACTTTTTCTGTAACAGTTAAGGTATATGGAGTAATGCATTTAACACAAATAATGAACTGAAAGGTTTTAACTAAATGTAAGTTTTTGGTTTATTAAGCTTTCTACTATTCAAAAGATTAAGTAACTCATGTCTAAACATCCAAGTTACGAAAAAGCTTGTAATTGTTTTTATTTTAACATAGTATGACACCATTCCTCAGATTTCAAGATAATTTTTTATTGCATTTAAGGTGTAAATAAGATGACTCACTGGCATTTAAAAAAGAAAACTACACATTTTGTGTTGTATTGTTCTGAAATTCTAGTATGAGCCTATCCCTTTTAGTGCCAGAATAGTGGCAAAATCCTGTAAATCATAATTCAACTGCCCAAGACAGTCAGATTTAGAAGGAAGCATCAAGTAACCCCATTTTAATTGCAATCTAAACAGCAGACCCTGTCCTCTGTATATCTTTCATACAATCACAGTGACAGTGACCACTATTAAAAGGATGCTGGAGTGATTTTTGTATAATGTTTGTAAAGCAGTACATTTTGTAATTATAAAGGACAACTTACAGAACACCCCCCTCATACCTTCGAGTGTACAAAAATGAATGTAATGCTGATCACAAGTTATAACACACTAGAGGGCACACTTAAATGCTCTGACACACACCCCAACTTGGTTCTGGAATAGTTAGGCAATAATGCTGCCTGACCCCCCCCCCGCCCCCCACAAAACTAGTTAGTAAAGCCTCTAGCTGAGGCTAGCCCCAGGCGAGGGAATACGAGGCTGTCAGTGATAACGAGACGGGCGGCCACACGGGGCTCACAAAAGAGCGAGGTGGGGGACAGCCCAGCAGAGCTAGGGGCATGACGATACCGCCCTGCGCCAGCGCCTCCTACCAACTGAACGAGCCCGGTCACAGGCCTCCCAAGGCGACCCAGAAGCACCCTACTTCCCCCCCCACCCCCATTCACAGAGTCCCGTTGTGCCCCTCACCCCCAGCTCATCTCTGGCCGCTCCTCCGGCAGACAGCTCCCAACACCGGCCTCGGGAGACCGGCCGCCAACCAGGACCCAGCCCCCGAGCCCGAGGCCTCCCCGCAACCTGCCGCTGCCGCCACCGCCGCCGCCACGTGAGCGCCGGGCCCGCCTCGCTCACTCACCGTTTTCTTCGCGGCCACCATGTTGCTGCCTCGCGTGAGGTCCGGCAGTAGCTGAAACACAAACGAGAAGGGTTATTGCCCGGCGCCGGCCCGGCCCGCATCGCCCCGCCCCGGCCTGGCCTGGCCTGGCCCGGCCCCGCGGAGCCCCGCTCACCCGAAACGCGCCTTCAAGATGGCCGGGCAACAAGAAAGGAAAGAGCTCCCACAATGCAGCACAAATCCCCCGTGGCCCGGCTCGCAATCTCGCGAGATGTTACTTTGCTCCGCCCCTTCCGGGTTGAGCTAGGCCGGCGCAAGAGGCCAGAGGCGGGTGTCGCTACGTGACGGAAAGAGGTGGTGCTAAGGCTGGTGAAAGCCTCGATTGGGTCTCAGCTTTGTGGGGGAGGAGCCAGGAGAGTCTCGCCCCAGCCCTGAGGTCTGGCAGCCGCTCGAACCTCGACCGCTAGCGAGCTTTTCCCGCGGGCACTGGGGGGCGGGACTCAGTGAGGGGGCTGGTTCCTGGGGGAGGGGGCTGGGAGCCTGCGGGGGGGGGGGGAGCTCGTTCTCTGACTTGCGGGAAGGGACAGGAGCGGGGGAGGGGGCGGGGCTCGTCTGACGCGGCTGGGAGGGAGTCGCTATGTAGTCGTGGTCCTTTGGCTCCGCCCAGCCCTGACCTGGCTAATGGAAAATTTTCCAATTTGTCGTGGTCAAATTAAATTAAATTAAAATTTATAATGACCACGACAAATTATTTGGAAACTTATTGGTAGAGAAATCAAGGGACTTTCCTTAGTAGGGAAAAACCGAAATGCACAACTAAAAAATGGGGAATAACTATCTAAGTAGTTGTACTTCTGAAATGTATCAAGGGCAGGGGTTGGCAAACTATGAGCCACATACAGTCTGTGAGGGCTTTTAATCCAGCCTTAAGGGTTACCACTCTGGCAACACAGTGGGGCTGAGGCAGGCTCTGTGCCTGTCGTGGCCTCGTGCTGCTCCTGGGAGTGTCTGGCAAGTCCCTGCTGCCCCGGAGGTCAGACAGCTCCATATGCTGCCCTCAGTGGCAGGCACCTCCAGCAGCTCCCATCCCACGCAGGTGACACATAGGGAGGAGGAGGAGGTGTCACATGGCCCCAAATGCCATGGGTGGGAGGGGCTGGCCAGTAACCACTGGAAGATTAGTGGGGGGCCGAGGGCTTGCAGCAGGGGTTCAGACCCTGTACTCACCAGCAGCGGTGGGGTAAGCAGAGCAACAGCCCCAATCTGGGTCAGAGTTTCTAGGTGCTACTGGAAAAATAAAGTGACATAAGATGTAAAGATGGTACTCTGTATATAATTCCTAACAAGAAATAATGACATGTAATTTCACCACAGTAATGTGAGGCATGGACAATAGAAACAAATCTAGTGGTTATATATGCCATAGTTATGTATATGGTGAAGTGAGAAGACATAATAAAAATGGGAAAGAACGCCCTCTAGTGAAAAAAGAAAAAATTACATTGAACATTCTGAAACAGAAAAAACTTAAAAAATAACAAATAGTCTTGCAGCACCTTAGAGACTAACAAAAAATATAGATGGTATCATGAGCTTTCGTGGGCACAGACCACTTCTGTAGATGGGTTGTGCCCACAAAAGCTCATGATACCATCTACATTTTTGTTCGTATCTGAGGTGCTGCGAGGCTATTTGTTATTTTTAAATTTTTTTCAGTTACAGACTAACATGGCTACCCCTCTGAAATTCTAAAACTGACCTGTCAAATACTTGACGTACAGTAGGGGTGGCCAAACTAAAGCTCATGAGCCACATATGGCTCTTTTATAGTTAAAATGTAGCTTGCTGAGTCCTCCACTCTCTCCCTACATTCTCCACCTACCAGATTAGGGGGAGGAGCAGGAGCGCCCCAAGGCCGGCTGTGGCAGCTGGTGCCCCAGGCAGAAGGCGCAATCGGCGCCCCCGCCTGCACGGCCGTCAATGGCCGTGACGTAATCATCGGGCGCCCGGGCATCCCATGACATCATCATCCGGCGCCCCAGGCCGGCAGCACGCTAGGGACCACCGAGTCTGCCTAGGCTCACGGGCTGCCCTTGGAGAGGAGGGAGTCAGGGCTTCTGCCCAGCAGCGGTGTGGTGATTTCTTGGGCTTCTCCTGGAGATGAGAGGAGCCTGATAAGAGTTAGTGTGCACAATTTAAAATCCCCCCCAACAGACTGAGTGATGATCTTCTCTTACCTTCACTGGCCCCTTCCTGCAGCTCCCAGGGTGTGTCTAGACTACAGGGTTTTGTCGACAAAAGTGGACTTTTGTCAACAAAACTATACCTGCGTCTACACTACCGCTGCGTTATGTCGACAGTAAGTCGACAGAATGCGGCGGTTTTGTCGACGGCGGTAAACCTCCTTTTATGAGGAATAACGCCTTTGTTGACAGAGTTCTGTTGACAAAAGGTAAGTGTGGATACAGGGAACCAGTTCTGTTGACAAAACAGGCTTCCAGGAAGAAGCCCTGGTGGACAGTCTAGTCTTTACCGGTACAGCATGTCTGTGGTTCCTGGCCGCAGCCTCTTAAAGGCACAGGCGCCCAGACTCAAGGCCCCTCTGGCCCTTCTTGGGACAGAGACGAGGACCCACCCAGGGGCACCAAAAGGCGGGAACCATCCTGGTCTGGCCCCGAAATAAAAAACCTGCTGGAGCTCTGGTCCCAGGAAGAAGCCCTGCAGGCCCTGCAAACACGCCACAGGAATGCGGACATTTATGAGCACCTGGCCCAGGGACTGGCCACCAAAGGGCATCACCCCTGCACCATGGCACAAGTCAGAGCCAAGGTTAAGGTGCTGCGGCAGGGATATGCCAGGGCCCGGGACCAGAGCTCCCGCTCTGGGGCAGCCCCCGAGACCTGCCCCAGACTCCTTACTACGAGGAGTTGGAGCAGATCCTGGGCAGTGGGGAAGCTCAGACTCCACTGCGTGTGGTGGAGTCTAGGTTACCCCACCACATCGTGAACCGACCCCTCCTGAGGGAGGCAGACCAGGCAGGAGAGGTGGGAGAGCTGCACCAGGAAGAGGAAGAGGAGGCAACAGAGACCCAGACCCCAGAGGCCTCTCAGGCGTCTGTGGACATCGGGGAGGGAACATCAGGTGAGTGCTTTGAGGGGTCACCACACATGGGCGGGTTGGCAGTGGGGGGAGCCAACTAGCCCCATTGCCACTGTGGGGCCCCTGTGAGGCTTTCCGGCTGCTGCCCAACTCACACGCGGTGTCACGTGGAACACCCCTGAGTCTCCTGTCCAAAGGACAGCCCCTGCCAGCCACAACATGCCCTCGGGGACAGCGGGGGGAAGGGGGGCACACAGACAGTGGTTGTCTCCTCCTCTTTTCCTCCACAGCCAGGCCCTCTACCCAACAGGGGAGCACCACACCCGCCCCACCACCATCCCGGACCTGTGGCACCCGCAGGCACTGGTGGGTCTACACGGACCTGCTAAGAGAGCACGCTGAGGCCCTGCAGGACCTCAACAGGACCCTCCAGCAAAGGACGCAGGCAGAGGCCAAGTGGCACACCAGGCTGCTGGACAAGCTGGTCCAGCAGCGCACGGAGATCTGTGCCACAATGAGGGAGCTCTTCGCCTTGCCTGCCTCTGTCACGGGCACCGGTCCTCCTGCACGCCAGGCCCCTGCTCCCCTTACTCCTCCAGCTCCCTCTTCCCCCCTAGCCCCTTCAGCACCCTCTTCCCCCCTTCTTCCTCCAGCCCCTCCTACTCCCAAGCCCTCACAGGCCCAACAGCTGCCCTCCCCTCCTGCCCAGGCCAGGACTAGGTCTCACTCCACCCGATCCCAAGGCCATGGCGATGCCAGGACAGAGGACGGTGGCAGGACCCTGTGCTCAGAGAAGCAGCGGCTCTCTTGAGCTCCCCCTTTCTGTCTCCAGGTTTTCAGCCCCCCTTCCAGGTTTTCAGTCCCCCTCCCCTCTCCAGGTTTTCAGTCCCCTACCACCCCAGTTAAAGGACATTTCAGTTATGTTACAAAATCTTTATTTTTGACAGACACATTTACTCTGTGGATAAACAGGTGAACAGTTAAAAGAGAAAGTTTTGTTCAACAGTTCAGCATTTTCTTTACTGCTGGTGTTTGTAATAAAACAATTTTCTGTACAAAGAAAAGTGGGTCTTCTATGTGTTCTGAATGGGAAGAGAGTGAGGGTTGTGGAGGGAAAGGTAGGGGTGGGCCAGGCCAAATGCCCCATGGGGGAGGCCCTAGGGAAAGTCAGTGGGCTCCTTCTGAGAATCTCTCCCTCAGGGCCTCTCGGATTTGGACATCAGCCTGGTGAGCCTGGAGGATGGCAGCCGTCCGGGGCTGATGAAATGGCCTCTCCTTGCCATCAGCACCTGTCCCCCACCCAGGCAGGAAGGCCTCCCCTTTCCTCTCCATCAGGTTGTGTAGGGCATGATGTTGCGTTCCCCCATCTCCAGGCGTGTGAGGAGGCAACGGAACCTCCCTTTCAGCCGGCCAAAGGGACATTCCACCTGGATGCGAGCCTGGCTAAGATACGTGTTGAAAAGCTCCTTGCTCGCATCCAGGTGGTCGGTGTAGGGCTTCATGAGCCACGGCATCAGGGGGTAGACCGCATCAGCCACAATGCACACCAGCATCTGCACGTCCCCGAGTGCAAGGTGTCACTGGGGGAAAAATGTTTCTTCTTGCAACCTGCAGTACAGGTAGGAGTTCCTGAATATGCGGGCATCATGTGCCCACCCCGACCACCCAACACAAATGTCTGTAAAGTGTCCCTGGTGGTCGACGAGGGCCTGCAGCACCATGGAGTAGTAGTCCTTCCTATTTATAAACTGGGCTACTTGATAGGGCAGTGTGCGGATTGCGATGTGTATCCCATCGAGGGCTCCTCCGCAATTCGGAAATGCAAGGGTGGCAAACCTGGCGATGATGTTGTCCAGGTCCCCAAGACGGATGAGCCTCTTCAGCAGCTCCGCGTTGATGGCCCTCACCACCTGCAGCATGAGACAAATAGACAGACAGAAACCAGGGAGTTAGACAGGTTACCTAAGCGCTTGGGGGGACCCTTCCTCCCTCACACCCCACCCCTCCCCTTGTCAGGATGCGCCCTTCGCCCCATCAGTGTAGGGGGGGGCGAGGAGCGGCCTCCAAGTGCCTCTCCATCCTCCACTCCCTCTTGCCCTTGCCTGGCAGTCCCCCTTTCTCAACCCCCCCCCCGCCACTCAGCAGGGCCTGTCCCCGAGAGTGACTTACCTCCATCAAGACGCCCCCGACAGTAGACCTCCCCACGCCAAACTGATGACCCACAGAGCGATAGCTGTCGGGGGTGGCCAGCTTCCACAGGGTGATTGCGACCCGTTTCTGCAGGGGGATGGCGAGCCGCAGGTGAGTGTCCTGGTGTTCCAGAGCAGGGGTGAGCCAGGCACACAGCTCCAGGAACGCGGTCTTCCGCATCTGGAAGTTACGGAGCCACTGTTCGTCGTCCCAGAGCTGCATGATGAGCCGGTCCCACCAGTCGGAACTCGTCTCGTGCCTCCAAATCTGCCTGTCCCCAAAAAAGTTTGGGGGCAAGGGTAGAGCTCCTGCATCCCAGAGGAGGGTCTCCTTGGTGCAGTTCGGGTCCATATGGGGCAGGAGATTCATGACAGAGTCATGCGAACGCAGCAGAAGCTGCAGTATGGCAGCGTGGGGCCATCGCCTACCCAGGGGCAGCTCAGGCTCCATGGCCAAATAAATGGTGAAAAGCAGGATAAAAACCCCAGAAAATAAACTGCTGTGGTGTCCGAGGAAGCAGGGCAACCAAAGCAAAAACTGCAGCAGCTTTGCTTTCCCCTGATCCAGGGGGATCCCTTTAAGCACGTGTCTCTGCAAAGAGCAGGCAGCAGCACTTGGACTTTAAGGCTGCCCCTGTCACCTTCCAGAAGCACTTCCGGGTGCCTTCTTTTGTTGACAGAGTGTCCGGCAGTCTGGACGCTCTTTGTCGACAAAGCGGATTGAGTTTTCGATCCGCGTAATGCAGTCTAGATGCTCTTTGTCAACAGTATCTGTTGACAAAGACTCTGTTGAAAAAGGCGTGCAGTCTAGACGTAGCCCCAGGTATTAGCTCCCCATGGAGAAGCAGTGGCAAACAGCGAGGAAAAGCCACTGCCTTAGCTCTGTGAGGAGAGCCAGAAGCAAAAGCAGCAGCTCTGCTTGCAGCTCCCAGCAGTTTGCTACTGCCTCTCCCTACAGCTGTAGCTCCCAGTCTTTCATCTCCAGTAGCTGCCATACAAGGAAGGGGCCTGGCAAAACCATATGACTGAGTGGGAACAGCAAACCCTGGCAGAAATCTGACATCATACACCCCTCCCCCCCACACACACATTGCCTCTGGCTTCTCCCATTGAGGAGGGATTCTTGGGGCTTCAGCCCCATGGCGTGTGCCTACTGGAGTTCAGGTCTTCAGCAGGAGCAAGGTTGAAGCCCTGAGCTGCAGCAGCCATGTTCCAGCTTTTGAACATCTGAAAATTGTTGCTTGTGGCTCAGAGGGTCAGTAAGTTGAGCCACCCCTGATATATGTACTGTATGTTATCACAAATGTGCCATTCTGTAAATTTCCATGTGAACTGGGTTCTCACGAAAACTGGACCAATAGTAATGGATCAAAGAGGAAGAGGTGATCACACCTAAATTGGGTCAGGATATTCAGGGCACTGGATAGAGAAACTACCACCTTGGCTTTCACCTGTAAGTAGATTAGCAGACTGTATGGAGAACAAATCATCTGAGCTGAGGGGGAAACTGCAACTGGAAAATCTGGAAAACTTGTTCCGGAATTGCTGCTGGGATTTAATACCAAAATTCAAATGTCACTTTACCATGTTATTCAGGCCTTGTGTCCAAGCCAGAGTAAATGGAACTTTCCCTTGGCAGAGAGAAAGAGGAACAGGGGCGGATGAGAGTGCCGCAGGGCCCGGGGCGGATGAGAGTGCCGCAGGGCCCAGGGCAGCACAATTTCGCTCATGCACCATGGCCACAGCCGACAGGCATTAGTGCATGCGTGGGGCCTATTGAAGCGTGGGGCCCGGGGCAGCTGCCCCGCTCACCCTGACCTATATCCACCGCTGAAGAGGAGGGATAGTATTTTACAACTGGTAAAAGACTCAGAGTGCAAAGATGAAGTAGGGGAGGCATTGTGATTCAAAGGTGTATCTCTGAGTCATAATATCTCCAAGGGCTACTTCTGGGGTTGTTCAGTTTAACTACTACAGGACTCCATGCTCAGAGCTATGCCTAAAGTGATTAGCCCCAAATGACAGATTATGTATTCAGAAATGGAAGCTGCTCTTTAAAAACATGGTCCATGAGCTTTATTTTATCACCGTGACAAGCCTAATTTTTAGAGCATCTTATAAAAGCTGTTGGACTTATTTTGATAAATAGGGTTGCCAGGTGTCCAGTTTTGAACCAGACAGTCCAGTATTTGAGCTTTCTGTTTGGGAAACAAATTGAGAAAATATAAATGAGACAATATAAATGTCTGGTATTTTCTAAATCAGATGTAATGTAGATTGTGATATAATGTGAAGTATGTCCGGTATTTTTGTTGAAACCATCTGGCAACCCTATTGATAAAGGAAAAATACAGAAGAATAAGGTTAATGTTTTTGAATGTTTTCTCCACCAGAACTAATAGACCATTACATAAGAACATGTGAACACCTGCATTCATTACTTTCCCTTTTGCACTTGTTATGAGTATTAAAAGTGACAGGCTGTGTTTTCTGATAATGATCACATTTAAATCAAATGCAAACATGTTCATCCAATTTTCATCGGGTCATGCACTATGCTATCCCTTTATTGTCAGGCAAACAAATATATCTCATTGTTTCAGAACATTAGAGTCTGGAGCCCTACCAATGTACGTATTTGCTGAATTAGCATTCACATTTCTTGTCTGTCATTTATCCAATGACTACAAAGATTTAAAAAAACGAGGAAAGGGCCAAGATACGGGGAAAATCATGTAACTAAATACATATTTATTTGGATATATGCACACTAAATGAAGTTCATCCTCTGTATCTCTGAGGGGGTATGATCTGTGAGTGTCAAGGGTTGGGCCACAGCCTAGCTCTGGAGGGTAGGGGATGTGAGTATCTGGGCTAGGGGCCCCCCATGGCTGGGTTTTGGGAGAAGGGGCAGAGAAGCAGGAATTGGGTAGTTCTAGATGTTTCCTTAACTCTCTACACTCTGAGAAATTTGTGTGTGTGTCTGGAATGTTACAGATATATTTACTGATGGATATTATGAAATAATTTACCAAAATAATTGAAACTGCTGTGATTATATGCTATTATTTTGACAAGTGAAATTTGCAGAATTTTAAAATATTGTGCATAGAATTTTTAATTTTTTGGTGCAGAATTCCTCCAGGAGTAGTTTATGGCGCTTATTACTGTGGTAATTTGTGGCTCCAACCAACAGGAACAAATTTTCTCTCTGTCTAGTAAATCTACTTCCTAACTCTTTTCCACCTCATTGTAAAGCATATCTTGTCTCTCTACCCCTCTGTCAATGATTATAGGAACATTTAAAAGTAAAGTGATTTGGGGTGTACTTTGTATGAAACTACACAATAGGGACCACTCTTTCAAAAGGGAATTTGAGAAGGAGATTTGGGTGAGTAAAGACTACTGCTATGAATGTGGGTTTGCTGGCTTAGACTTCCAATAGTATATTGTAAAATATATACATATTGTGGTATAATTAAAATTGTACAAGATAAAAGACTTGACTACATTTTATTAAGTCAGGTTTTCACACCTTTTCATCTTACTCTTGGTATATTTGTGGCAAAAATCTTAATGAAAAATTTGAATTTTTCATTAAACTTGAGTTAAATTTTGTGACTCATTTTATAACTAAATGATGTGAAAGTTCTTATCAGACCATTAAATCTGAAATAATTTTAATTTACTTGTTACATTCTTGCTTTGCACAAGTTTGACTTTCTGCATTTCCTGACACTGGGAAAGTGAAACTAGAAGGGGTCCCTCTCTTTCTGAGTTTCCTCTTGGTCTAGCCCAGTATCAGTGGGGTTGGGTTTCCCGCCTTGCTGTGGTTCTAGCTCTGTGATCTGTTACTATTTTAGGTTTAACACTGAAATCATTAATGCTGGTCATCTAAAGAAGTGGGCTGTGCCCACAAAAGCTCATGATACCATCTACGTGCTTTGTTAGTCTTTAAAGTGCTACCAGACGATTTGTTGTTTTTTAAGTTTACAGTATACTGTACAGACTAACTCGGCTACCCCCTGAAGCAGCTGAAACCATTGTGAGCCATATGAAGTGTGGATGGTGGGAGGCAGCTGGATCCCCGTAACCCTGGGCTTTGATTTGGGGTGGGGCAGCTCCTGCCTTCCTATCATACGCCCTTTTCTACTGCTGCCTCCCTGGATAGTTAAACAGAGGTGGGAGAAATGGGGGCTGGAGCAATGTGTATAATGGGGTGGTGAGGGCCATTGAACCATCCTGTAGGTGATGGAAACCACTCCAAGCCAGGGGTGCAGCACCTGTGAGTGGGAGAGGGGCTGCTTAGTTGCATCATCTGTGAGCAGGAGAGGGGCTGCCTAGACTAGAGTTGCAGCACTTGTGTATGAGAGAGGGGCTGCCTAGACTGGAGCAGTGGTTCCCAAAGTGTGGTCCGTGGCCCAGTACTGGTCCTTAGAAGAAAAATACCAGTCCTTAGAAAAATTATCACGCATAGTCCTCTTAATTTGTGTGACGGCGTAGTAGTACCGCGCACAACTGACCATGGTGGCATGGCCCTCTTGGGAGAGAGCCCACTGCCGCAGTGTCTCTGCTGGGCATGCTCCCAGGCAGCGGGGCTAGATCCGGCGGGCACTAGGACCCAGGGAGAAGGCCTGGCGCCGTGCGCACTGACGCAGAACGCCGGCGCCGGACACGGCCGGGGGAACCAGCGCTGGCCGATAAAGTGGCTGGGATTGGGGCCGGCAGGGAGGGGGAGCGGAACAACCCGCCGGATAGGTTGGGCGACACAATTTATTTGCATATTCATCATTTGCTTAATGAACACGCAAATATGCAAATAAATGTTACCAGTCCTCCAAAAGTTTGTGACTGGGTTTACTGGGCCCCAGTATCAAAAATATTGGGAACCACTGGACTAGAGGAAAAAAGGGAGGGGGCGTCCAGATTTGACAAAGGAGGCAGAAACACTAGTCTCTCTCTCTCTCTCTGGACAGCCTAGCCTGCCCCGCTCGACCCCCCCTGCGCCTGCGCTGGCACAACTGCGAGCCCGAGCGCTGAGAAAACTAAGCGGCGACTCGCTGCGCTGTTCATATGGCAACGGAGCGCGAGCTGTAAACACGCCTCTGCAGGGGGGCGCTGCTCGGAGCCTGCAGCGGCGCGCGGATACCTCGCACGCCACTTGCGCGGTCTGCAGAGTCCGCCGCAGAGTCTCCTGTGAGCCTGGAGCGAGCGCGGGCGGGGCGTCATGGGCTGTTCTAGCAGCGCTCAGACCCAGACCCAGGACAGCAACCGGCCGGCTGCAAAACCCAGCGACACCAATGGGCTGCAGAAATGTGGTGAGCACGGACCGGCCAAGCGGGGCTTTTCTCTCTCTGGTGTGTGATGGGGCCGGGCCGGGGCAGCCCAGAATCAGACCTCATGAATGGGGCTGCCCTGCTGCCCATTTCCTAATGGGGGTCAAAGTCTCGGAGAGCCGGTGTTGTTTATTATTGGTGTCCGCTGTTATGATTTTACTGAACTTTGTCCTTCGCTAGCGCCTTTAATCCCAGCCCCCCAAAGCACTTTGCAAGGTGGATGCAAGTGCCATCTCTGGCTGAGGGCATTCGCTTTGTTATCCAGACTTGAATGCTGGCTGTGCAGCCAAAATAGTGTGCAAAATGTGCTAAGTGATTTACAGAATACATCAAAAGCTGATGGTCAGTGCGCCAAACAGCAGCTTAGGAAGCCTGTCCCTGTAAACATGCATGTGGATTCTTTTACTCGAGAAGTGCGGCTGAGTTCGAGGGAATAGATAGGGGGGATAAAGTTATGTGCTTGAGGGCTTTAAGATTGGATTTCAAATAAGTGGTAACATCTCAAAGGATGACAACAAACAAGGAAAGCAGAATTGCAGGAACATGCCCCTCTAGCAAACCTGTTTTCAAGTTAAAAAGTAAATCCAGTCCTTGAAGGAAGAATTCTTTTTAAACCAAAAAGTGTAGTAGTATCAAGGGATTATACTACTTGTGCTGCATTCCCAGAGTTATTGCCAAGGATGCACCTACAGTAGTCATTCAAGCAGGCATTCTAGAAATTTGTCACCATGATTTCTGTTTTCAAATTCTGTTTTCACAGTTTATAAACATAATAAAAAGTGCTGGAACTTAATATACAAAATCTTAGCCTAAAATCATTACTTTTTTAATAGACATTTTTCTATGTATAGGTAGACATTTTAAGACTCCAAATGAGTCTTAACACCTTCCATTAGTGAATTAACACAAACCAACCAAAATAAAATAACTCAACCTAATTGTACCTGCAAAGTTGTGAAAAACAATAATATAAAAAAGTTATTTTGTAGCAGTTCATAAAACAACATATCAGCAATTGTTCCAGATCATAGAAACATTCCAAGGGAAGCATTCTGAGCTCCTTCAAGGCAAGACGCAATTCTCTGTCAAGTATTGGGTGATATGTGTGGTTTTTTAAAACTTTTTAAAATTAAATTTCAGCTTCAGCCATCTACATCTGCTAAAACTAGGGCTAGACTTTTGTAAGCAACCTTGTGGGGAAAACTAATTGTACATCAAAATTGTCACAAGCAGGTTGTATATCTAAACTCGGCAAAGAAGATGACTAGTGTTTACTATTTTGAGACAAAACTGTGGCCTACATTATTTTATTACATGATTAAATGATTGTCTTGTTTTAAAAACTACTTTTATAACAGTTTAGCATCACTGATCCTAATGCCTGTCAGTATATTTGTCATCCAAATATTTTATATTTATAGTATCTTATGTTCTGCTTTTTAATAAATGTTTGCTGACCACAGTTTGTTCATCTAACAGGCCTAATTGTGCTCCAGCTGAAGTCACAGGCAAAAAGAGTGCAGAGGCACATCAAATCTGAGCCCAATTCTGCAATCTGCCCATGTCACTAGAACTTTAAACTTCAATCGGGTCAAGATTTCAGGAGCAAGCATACATATTACTGGATTTTTAAAAATGTGTAAGACAGCGATGGGGAACCTAAGGCATGGGGTCTGGATGTGGCCCCTGGGTTGCCTGGATTTGGCCCCCAAAGCTTAGGGCCTCCCCCAGCATTGGGAAGTCCACACTGGCACTCTAGCCCTGCCACAGCCGCCCCCAGCCCCTGACTGATTTTTCTGTGCGTCAGCGGCCCACTGGCCCAAAAAAGGTTCCCCACCCTGGTCTAAGAGGTATAAATCTACTTGACTGAGGTGTTATATAAGAAGCCTCTCCACCATCTTTAACCCATTGGAGAATCATTCATACTCTGGGTCGATCCTCACTGAGTCATATTCCACTGACCCTACAATTCAAATGGCTATACTGTACTGGAGAATCTGGTCATGAACATATGCAGGTTTAACATACCGGTTCTTTAAAATAACAAGCATCCATTGGAATAAATAACTCTGTAATAGAGTGAAAAAGTGGAAATAAATGATTCTGATATTTCTGTTGCATGTAGTGGGAAGGATTTCTTTAAGCAAGTTAAGGACCGAAACCTACAAAATCTCATTCATGCTGATATGCCTTGCTCAAACAGTTCTTTCAGGTCTGATGCTGCTCGAATGAAGTCAGTGAGGGTATGTCTACACTGCCACCCTAGTTCGAACTAGGGTGGCTAATGTAGTCATTCGAAGTTGCAAATGAAGCCTGGGATTTAAATATCCCGGGCTTCATTTGCATCTTGCTGGGCGGGCGCCATTTTTAAATGCCCTTAGTTCGAACTCCATGCCCGCGGCTACACGCGGCACGGAGTAGGTAGTTCGAATTATGATCTCTAATTTGAACTACCGGTACACCTCGTGGAACGGGACGCAGGTGTACCGGTAGTTCGAATTAGAGATCATAATTCGAACTACCTGCTCCGTGCCTGTGTGTAGCCGCGGGCACGGAGTTCGAACTAAGGGCATTTAAAAATGGCACCCGCCCGGCAAGATGCAAATGAAGCCCGGGATATTTAAATCCCGGGCTTCATTTGCAACTTCGAATGACTACATTAGCCACCCTAGTTCGAACTAGGGTGGCAGTGTAGACATACCCTGAGAGTTTTGCCATAGACTTCAGTGAGCTTATGAAGAATATTTTTGTGACTTTCAGTGGGACCTAACCTAAGTGTCATGGTGATTTTGAAAATCACACCATGAATACACAAACTGTTGGCATTTTTTATTTGTTGAACAAATTATGTTTATATATTTGTGCATACAAATATTCATACCTTTTCCTTCTGTTTTCGTTTGATCTAAGCAGGATATTAATAACATTATAAATGGCTATAACAGTATTAGGATTTTTAAAAATTTACAAATGTAGAGATAATTTTTACATGTATTTGAAGGAATTACTGAGTAAAATACTGTAGTAATAATTTTACCTGATTTTGAGCCTAATTCTCCCTCTGGGTGAATGAACATGGGTCACTATCATTGCCTTCAGTTGAATGCAGTTTTTAAAATATTGTTAATCTGTGATAATAAGGTATCAGTTTTCTTTCTTAAATAATTTATTTCCAGATTAGAGACAAGTCCTTCTGTTAGTCCTTTTGTATAACACCTTTTAAAACCAATGGTAGTTTGGCATAAAAATCAATTTCAGGACATAGTCTGATATTAAGATTTCATCCTTATAAATCGATGGACCTATTCCTATCCCCTTTAAGTTAATGTCAAAACTCCCACTGACTTCATTTGAGCTAGATCAGGCTCTAAGGGTATGTCTACACTTGCTCCCTAGTTCGAGCTAGGGATGCAAATGTAGCCCACTGAAATTGCTAATGAAGCGGGGATTTAAATATCCTGCGCTTCATTAGAATAATCTCGCCCGCTAATCAAACCAAGGGGTTTGATTCGAACTAACACGTCTCAGAGCGCACTTCCTGGTTCAAATCAGCTGGCGAGCGGAATAGCGGATGGGCGAGATTATGCTAATGAAGCGTGGGATATTTAAATCCCTGCTTTTTTAGCAATTTTGATCGGCTATATTTGCATCCCTAGATTGAACTAGGGAGCAAGTGTAGACGTACCCTAACAGACTAATTGTATGAGCATGAAGTATCCATATGAATGAAATTTTATACTATTGGATCCTATTGTTTAAGACTATCATTTCCACTATTTGCAAAGAAAATATAAAAAAACTTCCTTTAACTTTTCACTGTATTATTTGCCACAATAGATGCTTGTCATTTCTGAAGAACCTGAATGCTAAGCCTGTGGATGTTAGGATGAGTCTCTCTAGCGCTAGAGAGTGGATTGAGTCTCTTTTGAATTGCACTGCTGGTGGAATCTGGCTTGTAGATCAGCCTCCTATGCAGGTGATCATTCAGTCACACAGGGCTTATATCACACAACTCCCTAGCTAGAGTTTCAACATGTTGGAGCAAGTATTCAGCCTGCAGCCAGATTCAGTAAGAGCTGGTCATCTGAAGAAGTGGGCTGTGCCCACGAAAGCTCATGATACCATACATGTTTTGTTAATCTTTAAAGTGCTGCCAGACTAATTGTTGTTTTTTAAGTTTATCCTGTTCGGACTAACTCGGCTACCCCTCTGAAGTTTTGGAGCTGTTAGTTAAGTTGGCGCAGTGCCCCGATCTGCATTCTTTGTAACGCAACTGCACCCTGGATCTGATCCTTAATTTTCTATATTTCTCAAAGATTTCAGATATAAGCATCTTTTAAAACAAATAATTTTTGAAGGGCTATGTATGCTAGCAAGGGCTACTTCCATGATCAAGGTTTTTCAGAACTATATCTAGCACCAGGCTTTAGAGAATATCCCCAGTTTTAACACATTGCATTGCCATAACCTTTGCTCATAAAATTTGTAATAATTTCATTTTAGAAGTTGTTTCAAAGACATTTTTAAACCAGAAGGTCTCAAACAGGGGCCAGTTGTTTTCTGTGCTGCAGAACCCCTGCCGTGCACATACCCTAAGTATATGCCTGCCTTCCTGAAATCTGACCAACCACTAAGGGTATGTCTAGACTGCATCCCTCTGTCAGTAGAGGGATGCAGATTAGGCAGGTCGACATTGCAAATGAAGCGGGGATTTAAATATCCCGCGCTTAATTTGCATAAAAATGGACACCGTTTTTGCCGATTCAGCACTTTGTCAGCAAAAAGCGGTAGTCTAGAGGGGAATCTGTCGAGAAAGAAAGCCTTTTTCGACAGATCCTGTAAACCTCCTTGCAGGAGACATAAGGGATCTGTCGAAAAAGGCTTTCTTTCTCGACAGATCCCCCTCTAGACTGCCTCTTTTTGCCGACAAAGTTCTGAGTCGGCAAAAACGGTGGCCATTTTTATGCAAATTAAGCATGGGATATTTAAATCCCCGCTTCATTTGTAATGTCGACCTGCCTAATCTTCATCCCTCTGCCGACAGAGGGATGCAGTCTAGACATACCCTTAGTGTCCAAGATATTTACTTCCTGAATTAATTTAATAGGAAAAAGACATTTGCGAATAGATTTCCATAAACAAATTTACAGAAAAACATATTTCATTCTACTGAAATGTAATATGCAAAAGTTTGTGGCTGTTTCACTGTATCTGTAGTAAGTATCTAAAATTAAATGAATAAAAACATTGTTGGTGTCCATCCTGGGACAGCCTCCTCTGCCTCCACCCTTTTCCCCTGCACTACTGCCTACTACAGCATGGGGGGGGAGGGGGGAGGCAGCTCCCTGGAGCTGGTGCTCCAGGGGAATCAGCTTTTAAGCTAGCTCCCTTCGAGCACCAGCTCCCACCTGCCCCCTGCACTGCTGTCTCTGAGGGAGGCAGAAGGGGGCACCAGGTGGTTCCATGGGAATCAGCTCCCCACGGGCGCTGGCTTTCACCTCCCTTGCTGCCTCTGATATAAAGGAAACAAGGAGGGAGCGTTGTGTGTAGTCATTTGGATTAACCAGTAAGCCCAGACTTATCCGTTAATCATTTAAACGTCTATACGTTAACATCCCTAATATAAATAATAATTCCATTATTGGTAGCCCAGTGCCTTAGTTTGTTTTATGGTTTCCTATGCAAATTCAAGAGAGAGCATCCTTTGAATGCCCTGGGTTTAGCAGGGTTTTTTCCCCCTATATATTGTCACTTTTGGTCCTTTATTTCTGACAAGCTTTTGCCTCTATTATTTTACTTTGCACTCCTGTTCGCTTCAGCCATATGTAGGTGGCACTTCTTAGGACAGTGTTTCCCAACCTTTTTTATACCGGTGATCAGCAAACCCATTCACAAACTTTTAGTGGGCCGGAAACATTTTATTTCCGTATGCAAATAGTGAATATGCAAATAAAATATTTCCAGTGTGCCCCCTGCATATTATGTTATTCAGCCCCGGCCACCAGAGCAGCCACCCACCGGGAGGAGCAGGTCCTGGTCCCCCTGCCATGCAGCCATGGCAGGCCCCAGTCCCCCCCCGCCACGTGGCCGGAGCAGGTCCCAGCCCCCCATCGGAGCAGGCTCCAGCCCTTCCGCCACATGGCTATGGCAGGTCCCAGCCCCCTGCCCCCAACCAGAGCAGGCCCCAGCTCTTCTGCCATGCGGCCCTGGCAGGTTCCAGTCCCTCACTGGAACAGGCTTCAGCCCCTCTGCCATGCAGCTGTGGCAGGTCTCAGCCCCACTGGACCCACGTTGGAGCAGGTCCCAGCGGCTGCAGCAGACCCTGGTCCACCCAGCCACATGGCCACGGCAGGTCCCAGCTTCCATGCCACATGGCCATGGCAGCACCACACGGCCTCAGCCACCCTCCCAGTGGTGCAGCCGCTCTTCCTGCGGCCCCGCCAGTTGGGCCACATAGTGGCTGCCGGAGCTGGAACCGGGGCTACAATGAGGCTGCGTCAGTAGGGACAGCACACCCATTTGTCTACCGCCCAGCTCACCCCACCCTGCTGCTGCATGGGGAAGTGGGTGGATGGGGAACCCCCCAGTGGGCAGGGCTAATTGAAAGCTGGGGGTATACCCTGGCAATGTGCCGCAGCTGGCAGGCAGGGGTTCATGGCCCACCGCCGGTCTGTGGATCAGCAGTTGGGAACCACTGTCTTGGGGACTGCCTCACTAGGGTGCTCCAGAAGAACTGTTTTCTCCCTGACTGCCTCTCATGGAAGATTGTTTCCCTTCAAGGATATACCACAAGGAATTTATCTCAAAAGCAATCAGACTCAAATAAATTAAAAACAAGATTTATTACATTCTTCAGCCATTTACCCATGTATCCAAAATAATTCTTAATTCTGCTGACAACTCTCATCATAGCAGTAATCATTGCACCAGAAAATGCAGTTTGTCAGAATCTTGTAATTACTGTATTAATGCATTTCCTCCATGAACTCCCTTAGGCTTCTGTCATCTTAATATTTTTTGAGAGATAGTTAAGTCCAATTTCTTGACAAATTTAATCATATGATTAAATCAGCCTGGTAGATTGGTATTAAATTGATATCTCATTCTGTGATTTGTTTAACTTGATGATAAAATGCCTACAGGAATGATGCATAAAAGCAATTTTGTTCTATTTTCTCCTGAACTTCATCTAGCAGACTGGTAGCTTTATTTATCCTGTAATCCAGTTGTAGATGAAGGAGCCAAAGCTGTTTATTTTATGGTTTTCTATTTGAATTATTCCTTCTACATTGGTAGAGAAGTACGTTTAAATGAATAGTCTGTGTTATAAGAGAGCAATATGTATAGTCGTTCAGTGTTAAAAATGTTGTACATTTTAAGAAGTTATGACTCAAGCATTGTGACACAATGCTTTCTTTTGTCGTGTATGTGAAGTACTGTGCTGTCAATGCCCTGATCTTCACTGAGGTTAGTAGCAATTTAGGCAGGTGTCCCATTGTGCTTTGGGGTATATGTTTTCTCCTCCAACATGTCTGGAGTGCATATTACTGCAGATATCGTTAACAGGAACTGTGTGACTGCATCAAGGAGAGAATCTACCTAATGGCTGCTAATTATATTGAATAAGAAAACCTCGCTCAGTGTTTTGCATTTTCAAGTAAAGACATGGCACCCCCTCTGTAAGCATGACCTGTGTGCATCTAGAATTGTCAGCCTTCCAGTTGCACAAAACCAAACACCCTTGTCCCGATCCCTGTCCCTTCTTTGAGGCCCCACAATAGCTCACTCCATCTCCTCTCCCTCTGTCACTCGCTCTTTATCCTCACTCACTGTCACAGAAGTGGAGAGGGTGGAGGGCTCCAGCTTGGGGTTCAGGCTGTGGTGTGGATCCAGAAATTAGGGCTTCATGGTGCAGAAGGAGGCTTCAGGCTAAGGCAGGTGGTTGGGGTGTAGGAGGAGGTGAGTACCCTGGGCTGGGCCTAGGGCTAATGTGTTTGGGGTGTAGGAGGAGGCTTCGGGCTGGGGCCAAGGGGTTCAGAGTGCAGGAAGAGACTTAGAGATAGGGGGGTGTAGGTTCAGGGAGGGAGTTTGAATGTGGGGGTGAAGGGTACAGGCTCAGGGAGGCTCTTACCTCAGGCATCTCCAGGAAGCAGCTGGCATGTCTGGTTCCTATGCAGAGGAGTGATGGGGCTCTGTGGGCTGCTTGTGCCCACAGGCATCGTCCCCACAGCTCCCATGACTCTGGATCCTGGCCAGTGAAAGCTGGGAAATCAGCACATGGGGCAAGCTCAGCATGAGGTGTCTCTGTGGCTGCCTCTGTGGATAGGAGCCGGACATGCTGGCTGCTTCTGGGAACTGTGCAGAACCAGGGAAGGCAGGAAGTCTGTCTTAACCTTGCTGCAGCACTGTTTGGACTTTTAGCGGCCTGATCAGCAGTGCTGACCAGAGTTGCCAGGATTCTTTTTCAGCTGGGTGTTCCGATTGAAAACTGGTTGCCTGGCAACCCTATGAGTATCCCAGAGTAAAATTTAACACTCAGTACACTCGCTCTGTGTATTTTTTTAGTAGAAATTGTTTCCTAAGGAAACATCTGATCATGTGGACCTGCCTCAGGCAAAACTTATTCAGATATGCTTAGATATTCAGTATGCTTTACTCATAGGAATGACAGATCTATTTAAAGAATATTTTTTATACGTAGATGCAAACTGTATTGCAGGTTGTAACTTAGAGCTGAGTGAATAATTTTTTGTTTGTTTTTGTTTGGGGGTTGAGTTCAAATTTAAAAAAAAATCCGATTTTGTTCAGTGCAAAGCTGAAAGTTTGTTCTCATCAAAATGAGAGAATCAGAAACATCATTTTGATCAAATAAAATATTTTGTTTAAACCAAAATTATCTTTTCCAGGATTTTTTTGGATGTTTTCACCCCTTTATGTGTTAGTTTTAAATTAGCTACGTATCAAAATAAAAGCAATTGAAATGAAAAGCGCAAACATTATTTTTCAAAATAGCCAAGACAAAAACACTTCCAGTTTACAAAAACACTTCCAATGCAAAATGTCAAACAATTTAGAAAAATCACAATTAATCATGAGATTATAAAAAAAATAGTTGCAATTAATCAGAGTTTTAAATCACACTGTTAAATAATAATAGAATGCTAATTTAAATGTATCATAATTATTTTTGATACATTTAAAAATACAAACCATACAGAATACAAACTTTACAGAGCTCACTTAATATTGTTTTTATTGCAAATATTTTCACTGTAAAAAAGATCAACAGAAGAAACAGTATTTTTGAGTTAATCTCATACAAGTACTGTAGGGCAATCTTTTTATTGTATAAGTGCAATTTACAAACGTGAAATTATTTTTTTCTTTTACACAATTGCACTCAAACCCAAAACAATGGAAAACTTTCGACATCATAAGTCAAAGCATGAAGGAACATACAAATGTTTAGCATATATAGTATGTAAATATCTTGCAACACCTGCTACCACAGTGCCGTATGTAACTCCTGTTCTCTCTTTTAAGGGAGATTGTAAATAAGAAGTGGGCAGCATTATTTCCCATAAATATAAACAAACTTGTCTGTCTTATAGATTAGCTGAACAGAAAACAGGACTCAGGGCATGTCTACACTAGGAAATTATTTTGAAATAACTAAATTCGAAATAACTCCAGAAATAACAAAATTGAAATAACATGTCCACACTACGCAGGAGCCTCAAAATTAGTCAAAAATAGGCTCCCTTAGTGTGGACGCGCTACCTCGACTTAGAGCCCCAGGCAGCACTGGGGAGTAATAACTCCGAGGAGTAGTTGTTTTGAAATAGCAGCAGCGGAGCGTCCACACTACCACTATTTTGAAATACCTATTTTGAAATTAGCGTTATTCCCTGAGGAAAGCAGGAGTTATTTCAAAATAACCAGCCCATTATTTTGAAATAAAGGGCTTTGTAGTGTGGATGCTCTGCTTGTTATTTTGAAATAAGGGGGGTTATTTCGAAATAACTCCCTAGTGTTCACCAGGGCTGGGTGGACTTGTCGGCTCTAAAGTTTTACATTGTTTTATATAATCAGAACTATTTTTTAAATCTAATTCATTTGTTTTGTGTCTTGTTTTAACTGTGATTGACAGCTCTAATTTTTTCCTTCTTTGGCCAAAACTATTAGCTGAATTGGCTCTACATTGGCAGATAGTTTTGATACCCTGAAAAATGCATTTTTCACCAAATTTACTATTGACCAAAAGCATTTCACCCAGCTCTAATTGTGATGTAATTGCACAAGTGCTATCCTGATCTTTTTAAACAGCAGTTCATTAATGTCATGTTTTCTTTTTCTTTTTAATTACAATAAATTAAAAACTATTTCAGATGAAAACTCTCCGATCACAGAGGAAAATGAAACTATACCTGACCAGACAAAGTTGGACTCAATGGAGGAGGTGGATCTCACACATGAGGAGACAAAACCCAGTGAGAATCTTCCAGCTAAGGAGCCAGAAGTTGTGATTCCAGCAACCGCAGAATGTGTTAATTCTGACTATAAAAGAGAGGATCTGGAGGGCATTCAACCACTGGCTGCAGAACCATTGGAGGGCACTGAACCACAAGTGAAACACATTGAGATGCTGCTGCCTGCGGACCGGCAGAAGGCACTGGGATACCGCTACCTGCAGGACCAGCGGAAGGCACTGGGACACCACCACCTGTGGGATCAGCAGAGGGAACTGGGACACCGCCGCCTGCGGGACCAGCAGAGGGCACTGGGATACTGCCGCCTGCGGGACCAGCAGAGAGCATTGGGATACCGCTGCCTGCGGGACCAGCAGAGAGCACTGGGATACCGCCGCCTGCGGGACCGGCAGAGGGCATTGGAATACTGTTGCCTATGGGACCAGCAGAGGGAAGTGTCCATCCTGTTACAGAAGTCATCTGGAAAGTAAAAAGTAACAAAGAGGACCAACTAATTGAGGGTAATATTTGTGCTTTTCTAGATTTAGGTTCCCAAATTCTGCCTTCAGAGACTTGTGTACAAGTCCTGTTGACTTCAGTCGATGCTGTGCATGAGTATGTGAGGGCAGAATTTAGTCCACCCATTTTTTACAATGTAGTGTGTGAGACAATGTATTTGGGAAAGACTTGTGGACAGAAGTCAAAATTGTAATAACTGTAATAAAGCCTCTCAGCACTGCCAGTTGATTGTGATACTTCCTTTCACACTCTGTGTTTTCTGGTTAGATAAAACATCCCTTAAACACCTCATTTAATTATTGAGGGGTGTTTCTTTGTAGAAATATTATTGCTCAATATCCATAAATGCTATCTTATCCATTAAAAGTACATAGCTGACATAGATATTATTGTAGTGTTATCCTGATGGTTCCACGTATAGTTTTTTTGTAAAGCAATCTGTAGCATGCTGGATGCAGTTATTCTGGAAGCATAAGTAACACAGGCATCAAGCTAATAGCATAGCATCCTTTTACCTTGCAGGAGTCAATGGGTCTCTTTGAGAGAGGATAGCAGAAGTAGTCTTTGCTGGGCTCTCAGGCTAGGTCTAGACTACAAGGTTTTGTTGGAAAAAGCTATGCAAAATGCACTCCACATTTTGCGTAGCTTTTTCTGATTCTTTTGTTAGAAGAGGCTTTTCCGACATTTGGCCTTGTCTAGACTGGGCCAAATGTTGGAAAAACCCCTCTTTCGGAAGCCTCCTTCTTCCTCATGGAAGGAGGAATACAGGGGCTTCCGAAAGAGTGCGTTTGCACTTCCACAAAAAAAGTGGAAGTGCAAATGCATTCCCTGGACATGGTGGGGTTTTTTTCGGGATACTGGAGGTATCCCAAAAAAAACCCATCGTCTAGACATAGCCCCAGTTATTTATATACTGTGGAACATATTTCTCGTGGTTGTCATTCTATTGGAATGTCACCAGGAGTTCATTTGGCCTTATAGTACAGAGTTCTGCTTTGTATAATGATATCTACCAATTTAAGAAACCAGAGACAACCAGGGAGTGGGAGGAGAAAGGGAAGAAATGCCATCTTACAGGGCTAGTTGCTAGACAAGCAGAAAAGCACAAGAGATTTAAATGTAAGAAAAGGAGGAACATAGAGTAGTTTTTCGCAAAGAAGGGGGACAATAGATATCTGGGGAGGAAAATCATGTCAGGGAATGTGGGTGACTAACAGAGGGCATTTGCAATGCAATATACATTGAAGGCCTGGGGTCCTTGTGGAAGAAGAGAGTGCAAGGTGGAGTAAGTTATCTCAGAAGAAGACTGAGATTCAAGGAAGTGTTTACACCTGTGGGCAAAGTATCTCATGCATGGATTGGATTTATCATTAGAAACCTGCATGGATACGAAATTGATATCCACATCTGCATCTGCAAAAATGCTTCGCAGATATCTGTATCCACATCTGTGGATATAAAGAGGATATCTGTGGATTTTCAGGGTTCTATTTATCACTGGCTGAGTGTGCAGGTGCATGTCTAAGGGGAGTAACTTAAATTAGGGTGACAGTTGCTCATCAAAGAAATTATACACTTTCATGGTAAGGCATTCCCTAGGGGAGCACCAATGGTATGTTTCTCTATAGGAGCACTTGCCATCATAACAGCCTCTCCCACATTCCTGCTGAAGAGGTGGATAGGTCACTTTTTCAAGCAGAACTTAATGGCACATTCAATTACTTGGATATGTAGCGTCACCATCCATAAACGTGTTGACTCTCTTGAATCTGCGTTGTGAACATGTACACCTCACAGGGATATCAGAGGTACAGGTGCTGCCTTCTCCACTCTGATGTATTCTTGTTTAAGAGAAGTTGGAATCTAATTCTTCAAGAGATGATGATTTATGTTAAATTTCTAAAATAAAATACTTATGTTACATAAAAGTTATATGACTGACTTGGTTAGTTTGATTATTTGATTATTTCATTAACTGACCCTTATTATCTTTCTGGCACGATATTGGAAGCAGAACACTGTCTACTAATTCATGTAGCATGGACACTGTATTGGGATACCTTTGTAGTCATGAAAATGGTTGTTTGACAAACAGATATGGGGGTTTAGACCATCTAATTTATTGTTCCCCTTCACCTAAAAGCAGGATTCCTTTTTAGGCAAATTCCATGTACAGTTTTGCTGATGATAATCTGTTTCAAAATGGTGCTATAGCACTTACTGTTAATATGTGTGGGTGTGCACTAGGGATATTAAATATAGTTTAATCAACTAATCGACTAGTTGATGGATTTTCCATCGACTAGTCAATTAGTCGATGGGGGGGAGGGGCTGCAGCAGGGTTAGCTCCCAGTCCCGGCAGCTAACCCCGCTGTGGCTCTGCCTTTTAAATGTATTAAGAGTCAGCAGGCTCTTAATACATTTAAAGGACTAAAGTGCAGTGGGGGGAGCCAGCGCGAGCCAGAATCAGCTGGCATTGCCTGCGCTGGGTCCCCCCGCTGTGCTTCTGATTTTTAAATGTATTAAAAGCCTCCAGACTCTTAATACTTTTAAAAAGCAGAGTCACAGCATCTGGGATTGGGCGCGAGTTGGGAATCAGCTGATTCTCCACTCGCACCCGGTCCCCGCTATTCCCCTGCCCCCTGCAGAGATGGTGCTGGGGGAACCGGCTTTTAAGCCAGCGCCTCCCAGCACCGGCTCCTGCTGCTGCCTCTGCTAGAGGCAGCAGTGGGGGGGGGGGGGGAGGAGTGACTAGTCGAGGAACTAGTCAACTATCCAATAAGCTTTTGCTTATCGGATAGTTGATTAGTTGCTTACATCTGTAGTGTGCACACCCACAGGGAAGAGGGTTCTTTCCATTAATTTTGCAATGATTGGGCTCCTCTATTTATTTGTAGATTTTTTTTTTATTTCCTTAATTCATTGATACTGCTAAGACTGATGACAGTGATGCAAATCATTAGTTTTATATTTCAACTGGAACTGCAAGCCACTACATTTTTATATTTGTGTTGTTGACTTAAATTTATATATTTATAGTCTTCCTAACTATAGCTGTAGTAAAAGTTTACAATAAAATCATGGTTACTTAAGAAAACAAAACCAGTTTGAATATGAAATCAAGCTTCAGACCAGAGTGCTGTGAATGACAAGTGAAGCAGGAGCATTTTATGGACATGAAAAATGCATGTATCTCCCCAATTGTAAATGGCATTTGAATGTCTCTTATCTATTGATTCATTCAGTTGTGGACATATTTCTGTGTCTATAAAGCTATTTCAGGACTGACAAACCCAGGTCAGCCATGTAGAAAAGAGCTGGGGGCACTTAACACTGGTTAAGGGTATCCTAATTTGATATCCATGGTTACTGTTTCCAGGTGAGACGGGAGAAAAAGTGGAAACTGAGAAGCACAGTGAGCTAGTAAGTGAGGGGACTGAAACAAAAGAAGAAGAAACAGGAGACGCTGTGGATGCTACAGCAGCACCAGAGATAGGTATGTTGATAGAGGAGTGAAGGACCATGTGTATTATCGTTTAAGAGACAGAAAAGCTGTGTAGTGTCAATAGACATGTCTTTCATTATCATTACATTCTCAATTTGCAGCTGCTGCCTTGCGATTTTAATGTAGAAGGCATATTTATCTTAAGTTAATGCCTATTACACCCGCTGGCGTGTAGGGCAGCAACAAAGGTTCTCCGTTTTTGTCTGTCTTTGGCCATTTTCTCCAGTGTGTCCCAGTTGTAATTCATTCTCTTCATGTCTGCCTCAACAGTAAAGATGTCCTTTTTTTGTAGCAACCAAGCGTAAGCAGTGCATTCTGTCAGGACTCATTTATATAATGTTCCTATAACCAGTAAATCATTTCCTGTTTGGCAAAAATGGGAGACTTTCTGTAGTGCACAGGCTGGAAAATTAGCTGTTTCTTTAAGAGCATGAATCCCAAAGTTATTATTTGCTAGACTTGTTCTTATGAATAGTATATTACCACAACTATGAGATTTCCTTTCCATGATGATCCTTCATTTTAGATCATCCGGCTTTTTGTTATTAGCAGCTGAATTCAGCAGCATAACACTGGAATAAATGCACATTCCAGAGTCAGTGCAATCATGTGGGTAAGTAGAAAGCATGAGCTGGTGAGAGAATGTTTAAAAACAAACAAATGAAAAATAATAATAAAATAATAAAGAATAATAAAAAAGCTGGCTCTTATGACCTGTTCCTGTAAATTTTCACTCTCACAAATAGTCCAGGGGTGAGCAGTAATTTTTGATGGGGGTGGGGACTCCAAGAATTTGATAAATCTTCAAGGGCCTCTTCCAGGACATTAATGTGCAGAGACAGGGATGGAGGTTGGGTGCAGAAGGAAATTCAGGAGAGGGGGATGGAGTGCACGAGGGAGTGCTAGGTCCTGGGGAGTGGCTTGGATATGGGTGCAGGAGGACATAGAGGAGGAGTGTAGGATTGGGTGCAGGGTCTGGGAGGAGGTTGGGACCTGGGGTAGGAGTTTAGGAGGGGGTACAGAGATTTGGGTTGTGTCCTACGGCAGGAGGGGATTGTGACTGGGGCAGGGATGCAGGAGAGGATTCTGACCTGGAGGAGGGATGCAGGAGGGGGTTCAGGGTCTGGGAGGGGGTTGTGGACTAGGGAAAAAGGGGGTGCAGAGATTTAGGTTATGACTTGGGGTAGGAAATTGGGGTGCAGGATTTGGGAGGGGGTATGGATACGGGAGCTGGGGTGTAGAGGGTTTGGGTTACATGGGGTAGGGATGCAGGATGGGGAGCAGAAGTTTGGGGTGCAGGAGGGGGTAGGAAGTGCTTACCTAGGCAGCTCACAGCCAGCAGCCCACCAATGCCTACCCCAGCCCAACATGTTCTTCAGAGTAGCCAGCTGTGGGGACATGTACTTCTCTGAATGCTACAAGCCTAAGCAAGGGAGGGTTATTTCATGCACTGCCTGACCTGCAAACAGACAGCTCCCATTGACCAGAAACCGGTCAATGGAAGCTTGCAAGATTGTGCCGGGGGTGGGGGCAGCACACAAAGCCTGTCCCACCCACTCACCTTCCCCCATGTGGTTGTGCTCAGAGAAGCAAATGGCCCCTGCAGCCAGCTGCCCTGGGTGGCATGCAGGGGTGAAGCAGGCAGAGAGCCAGCCTGAGATGCCCGCTGGGCTGCAAGCCCCACCAGGCCTTTTTTTGCCTGCCTCTGTCTTAGTCACATGAGTAGTCCTGATCATTCTGATTGGACTACTCACATGAATAAGAACTCTTTTTTAAGAGGCAATGGATATTACATAAGACGCTAGGAATATGATAGTGAATTTCTCTATAAGCAGAAATCTATGATCAAAAGGAGCCAGAGGACTCGGGATTGTAATTACCATTGATTTATACCCCCATTCTGTATAACAGTGAAATAAAAGAAGAGACATTTCAATAGCTGCTTTTTATAGATAGCACCACAGTATAAAAATGAGTTTATTTTTTGATAAAAAGTGAGCTGTTGCTACTTTACTGCATGCCTTGGGCTGTTTATATTTCTCTGTATAGTTCAGTCTGTCTGCACTACTGTGGAAAAGAATGTGTCATATGCACACTAGACAATAGATTACTTTTGTTTTAAAGCGGGTGACTCTTGAAGCTTGTATTATGTGGTATTTGTCTATCCATCTTTAGGATATTGTAGGGAAACTCAAATTGTGGGTATGTCCAGAATAAAGAATGGGTATACCATAGGCAAGGACTCCGGGGCTGGAATACTCATTTGAAAAAATTAGTAGATGCTGAACACCCACCAGTAGCCAAGCTCCCCTCTCTCCACTCCCATGCCTCTTGCTCACTGGAAGCCCTGCTGACCAACTCCCTTGTCCTCCAGCACTTCCAGAGCACTGTGAACAGCTGTTTTGCAGTGTTCAGGAAGCTCCAGGAGGGAGAGGGTGGAGCAAATATGGGGCATGCTTGGGGGAGGAGGTGCGGCAGTGGCAGAGGGGAAGGAGTGGAATGGGATTTAGCGCAGGTGGGGCTTGGGGTTGAGCACCCTGCCCGACTAGAGGGGAAATCAGTGCCTACGTGGTATAGGATAGTTTGGGAGTGAAGCTTCCTCTTGTGTGCAAACAATATAAATCTAAGTTACATATATGCCGCTGGTACTGTATTACCTGAGCACCTCATTCTCTCTTTGCAACACCTCTGTGGGCAGAGAAATTCATAGAATCATAGAACACTAGAACTGGAAGGGACCTCGAGAGGCAGGACCAGGCACTGTCTAGATCATCCTGGATAGATGTCTATCCAACCTGCTCTCAAATATCTCCAGAGATGGAGATTCCACAACCTCCCTAGGCAATTTATTCCACTGTTTAACCACTCTGAAAGTTGGGAAATTTTTCCTCATGTCCAACCTAAACCTCCCTTGCTGCAATTTAAGCCCATTGCTTCTTGTCCTATCATCAGAGGCTATGGAGAACAATATTTCTCCCTCCTCCTTGTAGCACCCTTTATATACTTGAAAGCCGCTATCATGTCCCCTCTCAGTCTTCTCTTTTCTAAATTAAACGAGCCCAATTCTTTCAGTCTTCCCTTATAGCTAATGTTTTCTAGACCTTTAATCATTTTTGTTGCCGTTCTCTGGACCTTCTCTAATTTCTCCACATCTTTCTTTAAATGTGCCCAGAACTAGACACAATACTCCAATTGAGGCCTAATCAGCACAGAGTAGAGCAAAAGTATGACTTCTTGTGTCTTGCTCATAACACTCCTCTTAATGCATCCTAGAATCATGTTTGCTTTTTTTGCAGCAGTGTCACACTGTTGACTCATCTTTAGCTTGTGGTCCACTATGACCCCTACATCCCTTTCAGCTGTACTCCTTCCTAGACATTTCTCTAGTTTGTCCAGATCATTTTGAATTTTGACCCTAACCTCCAAAGCACTTGCAGCCCCTCCCAGCTTGGTATCATTTGCAAACTTAAGAATCATACTCTCTATGCCAGGGCTACTGAACACGTGAGCCGCATGTGGCCCATGGCCTGTTTTTTTTGCGGCCTGCTGTGCGGTTTGGGTTTACACGGGGCTCAACATGCGGCCTACGGGTGGGATCCTTTGACCATGGTCTCCACTGGGAACACACTCCACAACTGCGAGGCGTCTCCCAGGCAGGGTGAGCATTGAAAGACGCAAGTAGACAGGCTGGCTGGAATAGATGGGTACGGGTGATGGCGTTTCTTGCTCCCAGGGAGGAGGTGCAGGGAGCGCCGGGGCATCATGGGAAGTGCTGGCTGCTTAGCCTTGTGGGCAGAGCCTGAGAGGTGCTGACTGTCTCATACTGGCCACATTTGGAGCCCTGCCTCCGTCCTGCATGGAGCGACGGACTCCTGTGTGGGGACATCAGTCCTGCTGGGAATCCAGGACGGGGCTCTCGGGCACCTGCCCTTTTTTGCGTCTCATGTCCAGCCTGACTTGCCTAGCTCCCTTGCAGCAGGTTGGAGCGCTCTGGCTTGGAAACTTTTTCTGAGTAAAATCACTCCAAGAAATGAAGAACCTGAAGCTTCAAGCTAAACACCGGTATACACTTTTCTTTTTAAAAGTGCTCATTGAAAGTGCTGTCGTATGGGTGGAAATCTGATAAATATTGCATTTTGTGAGTATCAGTAGAACTGACTTAAATGGGGCCTGCATTTTGTGTAGTCTTGCCTTTGTCGTATTCATGCCCATAAGTGTGAAAGAAGCTATTTGCATATATATGTGCATGAATATGCAACCACACTTAAGTTGCGGCCCTCGGCATGTTCTGTGACTATCATTGTGGTGCCTGGGGCTTCCAAAGTTGAGTAGCCCTGCTCTATGCCATCATCTAAATCACTGGTCACCAACCAGTAGATCGGGATCTACTGGTAAATTTGGAGCCTCTGACAGGTGATCCTGACTGGTTTGGCCTGGAAGCTATCAAGTGCTGGCACTTCAGTTGCCCCTCCACCCGCTACCATTGTGCTCCTGCCCTCTGCCTTGGAACTGCCCCCTGGGAGCCTCTTGCTCACTGTTCAGAGTGTGGGAGGGAGAAGACGGGGGGGGGGTGCTGATGTCAGGGTGTCCCTCCTCCTCCCACTACTGTACCCTATCTCCACACAGACAGAAGGGGATAGAGGGAGCGTGGCAATGCAAATCTCTGTCGCTCACATTCATTCTGTGTGTCTCTGTCATTCTCACAAACACACACTGTCCTTCACTCTCATCTCCCAACCCAACATATACGCTTGCAAAGTGTGTTACTTTTGTTTTTTGACTGGTCTGTGCATTTCATAATTTTTCTCTCTTATGCTTAAATTTAAGTAGTGAGTTCTAAAATGCCTAACCTGTTGTGGCTGGAGTAATTATCCCTATGGTAATTTCTGCTCCTGGAAGTGGCTGGCATGTCCCTGCAGCCCCTAAGAAAGGTAGAGCAGGGGGTCTCCACATAGTGTCCTTGCCTGCAGATACCACTTCATTGATCAATAACAGGGAACCATGGCCAGTAGAAAGTGTGGGTTCATTGCGTGTAGAAGAGGGGTAGAACATGGCAGCATGGAGCCATTGCTGTACATGCCAGTTGCTTACAGGAGTGGTGCAGGGCCAAGAGTAATTCTGCCTTAACCCCACTGCTCCATCACCCAGAAGCCATCTCAGTTAAACAGTGCCCAGCCAGAGCCTTCTTCTTGAACCTCTGTCGCAGCCCTTAACCTCTTCCTGCACCCAGCCTCCTGCTCCAGATGTGAATCCTCCTGCACCCAAACTCCTTCCCAGAGCTGGTACCCTGAAACCCCTTCTTGACCCCCCAATCACCCACTCTTGGCCAAGCCTGGAGCCCTTCCCACACTCCAAACCCCTTGGCCCAAGAACTGAGCCTGCACCCCAACCCCCCGTCCCAGCCTGGTGAAAGTGAGTGAGGATGGAGGAGGAGGGGGAAATGGAGTGAGTAGGGTGGGGCCTCAGAGAAGGGGTGGAACAGGGGCTGGGCCTCAAAGAAGGGACAGGAAGGAAGTGGGGCAGAGGTATTTGGGTTTGAGGTAGATCATACATTGCACTTAAATTCAAAAAGTGATCTTGTGGTTAAAAAGGTTGGAGACCACTGCTGATGAAGATACTGAACAGAACCGGTTCCAAAACAGACCCTGTGGAACCCCACTTGTTATGCCCTTCCAGCATGATTGTGAACCATGAATAACTAATCTCTGAGAACGGTTATCCAGCCAGTTATGCACGCACCTTATAGTAGCCCCATCTAAGTTGTATTTGCCTACTTTATTGATCAGAAGGTCATGCAAGACCTTGTCAAATGCTTTATTAAAATCTAGATATACCACAACCACCTCTTCTCCCTTATCCACAAGGCTTTCCTATAAAAGAAAGCTATCAGATTGGTTTGACATGATTTGTTCTCTACAAATCCATGCTAGCTGTTACCTATCACCTTACTATCTTCCAAATGTTTGCAGATTAATTCCTTAATTACTTGCTCCATTATCTTTCCTGACACAGAAGTTAAACTAACCGGTCTGTAGTTCCTGTGTTGTTCTTATTTCCCTTTTTATAGATGAGCACTATTTTTGCCCTTTTCCAGTCTTCTGGAATCTTTCCCAACTTCCATGACTTTTCAAAGATGATAGCTAAAGGCTCAGATACCTCCTCTATCAGCTCCTTGAGTATTCTAGGATGCATTTCATCAGACCCTGGTGACTTGAAGACATCTAACTTTTCTAAGTAATTTTTAACTTGTTCTTTTTTTATTTTAACTTCTGAACCTACCCCATTTCCACTAGCATTCATTGCATTAGGCATCCCATCACCATCAAGCTTCTTGGTGAAAATCAAAACAAAGAAGTCATTAAGCACCTCTTCCATTTCCAATTTTCCTTTTATTGTTTTTCCCTCTTCACTGAGCAATGGGCCTGTCCTGTTTTTGGTCTTCCTGTTGCTTTCAATATATTTGTAGAATGACGTCTTGTTATCCTTTCTGTCTTTAGCTAGATTTAGCTCATTTTGTACCTTTTCCTTTCTAATCTTGCCCCGAATACCTGTGTTGTTTGCTTATATTCATACTTTCTAATTTGACCTAGTTTCCTCTTTTTATACGACTCCTTTTTGTTTTTAGATCATGTAAGATCTCCTAGTTAAGCCAAGGTGGTCTCTTGCCATACTTTATATCTTTCCTACGCAGTTGAATAGATTGCTTTTGGGCCCTTAATGTCCCTTTAAAAAAACTGCCAACTCTCTTCAGTTATTTTTCCTTTTAGTCTTCCTTCCCATGGGACTTTACCTACCAGCTCTCTGAATTTACTAAAATCTGCCTTCCCAAAATCCATTGTCTCTATTTTGCTGTTCTCCCTTCTACCATTCCTTAGAATCATGAACTCTGTGATTTCATGATCACTTTCACTGAAGCTGCCTTCCACTTCCAAATTTTCAGCCAGTTCCTCCCTATTTGTTAAAATCAAATCTAGAACAGCTTCCCGCCAGTAGCTTTGTCAATCTTCTGAAATAAAAAATTATCTCCAGTGCAGTCCAAGAACTTACTGGATAATCTGTGCCCTGCTGTGTTAGTTTCCCAACATATGTCTGGATACTTGAAATTCCCCATCACCACCAAGTCCTGCGCTTTGGATGATTTTGTTAGTTGTTTACAAAAAGCCTCATCCACCCCTTCTGCCTGGATAGGTGGTCTGTAGTAGATCCTTAGCATGACATCACCCTTGATTTTTACCCTTTTAACCTAACTCAGAGACTCTTAACAAGTCTGTCTCATGTCCATCTCAACCCCAGTCCAAGCGTATGCATTTTTAATATACAAGGCAACACCTCTTCCCTTTTTTCCCTGCTTATCCTTCCTGAGCAAGCTGTATCCTTCTATTCCAATATTCTAGTCATGTGTATTATCCCACCAACTCTCTGAGATATCAACTATGTCATAGCTGTGTTTATTTAGCACTTCGAGTTCTTCCTGCTTATTCCCCATACTCCTTGCATTTGTATACAGGCATCTAAGATACTGATTTGATTTTGCCCTCTAGTTCATAAGAACATAAGAACGGCCGTACCGGGTCAGACCAAAGGTCCATCTAGCCCAGTATCCTGTCTGCCGACAGTGGCCAGCACCAGGTGCCCCAGAGGGGGTGGACCGAAGACAATGATCAAGCGCTTTGTCTCCTGCCATCCCTCTCCAGCCTCTGTCAAACAGAGGCCAAGGACACCATTTTATCCCCTGGCTAATAGCCTTTTATGGACCTAACCTCCATGAAATTATCTAGCTTCTCTTTAAACTCTGTTATAGTCCTAGCCTTCACAGCCTCCTCTGGCAAGGAGTTCCACATGCTGACTACACGCTGTGTGAAGAAGAACTTTCTTTTATTAGTTTTAAACCTGCTACCCATTAATTTCATTTGGTGTCCTCTAGTTCTGCCTTGTCTCTCCTTTATCTCTGCTGTTATAGCCCATGCTCCTTCCCATTTCTGAGCCATTTCCCAGGTCTCCATGTTTTTCACTTAACCTGTGGGCTTTGGTCACCTGCCTCTGTCAAACCTAGTTTAAAGCCCTCCTCTCTAGATTAGCCAGTCTGTGTCCAAATACTCAAGTTGCATAGCTTATTTTGGCTTTAGCCCTGCTATGTATACATGCCCTTAGTCCAGGAATGTGTTGTACTGGTCTCCATTCAAGCCAATAGAGAATAGCCTCTGGGAGCTTAACATCACTCACATCTGCAGCAAGTTCTGGATTATGCTTTAGGCATTTATGTGCATGAATTTGCTTCAGTTATGTTCACTGAGGCAAACATATTTTTACATTGTAGTGTTACAGGATAATGAACAGCTTTTCACAAAGGGTAATAAACCCTGAAAGGCAGGTGGCATAATGGTTAAACAGTTTGGTAAATTTGCAAAAATCTTGCCAATAGTTGCAGATTTGATATTTAAATACTGTTGTGGACACAACTTCTAGTATAGGGTGCTCACTTCCTTTTCACAATTTTGTGATGGGATCTAATATGTTAGTTTGCACAATGCCATGAAATGCCAATTTCCTTTTCTTTTAATTGCTAGGCCATTATGTAGAATCAAAGTGTTGTGATCATATGTGTGGTGACTGCTGTAGTCTGGTGAATATAGCATCTGTGTTCAATGACACCTCTGTTTCTAAAGCTCTAGAAATGTTTTGCACTTCAAATATTTGATCGCTAAGGATAAGTTTTTGGACAAAGTGGCCAGAATTTATCTTTCATGCTGCATGTCTCAGCATAACACTTCTGAGCTTTTTCTGAGCTTTTGCAAAGCCTTATTATCATTGTGGATGGCACAATGGAGACCTCTGCTCAGTGTACAGCTGCGGTCAAAGAGCAAATAGTATGTTAGGACTCATAAGGAATGTGATGGTGAATAGTACAAAGAATATAATGCTGTTATATGATTCAGTGGTGTGGCTTTATCTGGAATACCGTGTGGCACTGTTCACCTCATTTCAACAAGGATTTTGGAGAATCAGAGGGCACTCAGAGATGGGTGACAAGAATGATCAGGGCATTGAAACATCTCATATGAAGATGGAATTGTTACCTTTAGATCTGAATAAGGGGGGATATGATGAAAGTTTGTAAAATAATAAATGGCCTAGCAAAGGTAAAATGACAATATCTATTTGATTTCCTTGTCTCATAACACAAAAACATGGGAATATTCCATGAAATTAAAAGGTGGAAATTCCAAACTGCTAAAAGGAAATACTTTGTCATACAACGTGTAATTGAACTGCATGACTCCCTACCACAGAATGTCTTTCAGGACAAAAATTTAGCAAGATTCAAAGAGAGTGCACATTTATATGGCTTTTACAACCCTATGTCAGAGACTGGATAGACTGGACTAGATGACCCTAGAGCAGGGATGGGGAGCATAAGGCCCAGGGACTGGATGTGGCCCCTGGCTTGCCTGGATCTGGTCCCCCAGGCTCAGGGCTTCCCCTCCTCCCCAGCCTGAGGAGCCTGTGCTGGCGCTCCAGCCCGCATGAGGCTGGAGCACACAAATGCTATTAGCCTAGGACCCCCTTAGGCCAGGGGTTCCCAACCTTTTTCGGTCCCTGTACCCCCTTGGCTTTTAGTAACCCTTCCCGGACCCCCTATTCAGTATGAAAGGAAATAAATTCTAGACTCTAGAATCCACAACTTTTTTCACTAACACTACTACTTTTGGAATATTTCAATTAGGATAATTGAGTTATTTACCAAATATTCCCCGTATCCCCTTGACAAGCTTCTCGTACCCCCTGGGGGTACACGTACCACAGGTTGGGAACCCCTGCCCTAGGCTCTGGTGTGCAAGGGAAATGTGGGGAGTGTCTTTCTGCTTCTCATTTGGGGGCCACATCAGCGATGGTTTGGGGGTTTTTTTTGCTTCTCATTTGTGCACAGCCCCCCCGACTGATTTTTCTGTGGGTTAGTAGCCCCAGCTCTAAAAAGGTTCCCTGCCCCTGCCCTAAAATCTAATGCAGGATGTGAATTCCTATGTTTCTCTGATAATTTTTAACAATTGCCTTCAGTTCGCTAGCCCAACAAACAACCAGCATACATGACCAATGCCATTGTCTCAAAGGCATTAGCACCATGAAACCCCATATGTGGCAGCAACTCCATGAATAATTATGTCTTTAAAAATATATTTTTTAAAAAGATAGGGATAATTTTTTGGGACATAAAATAGCAAGATCAGATTGTGGTTGGTGTGATACACAACAGCATGCCCACACTGATTTTCCCTTAAGTTGTTCATTTGTATCCAACCAGTGTCACTGGTGTGTTGATAGATCACTGCATGACACAAACCATGCAGATGACTGAGAGGACCTTTCACATACATAGTTTTTGTTAATCTTTGCAAGGTGTTTGCTAGTAACAGCAGCAGTGCAACTAAAATATGCACAAAGAGGAGGGGGATGGAGGAGATGGGGATTGCTAAGGATGGATAGTGGTTTTCTGAGGCCCTCATGAAAGCCTTCAAAAAATATATTAGCAGAGCGGCAAACTATTCAGGACATAGTATTCAAAGGTACTCTCAAGATAAGTGCCGCTTTAACATATATCTTAATATTCAGTGCATCACATGTTAACTTTTTTATTTCTTTTTCAGAGGCAAAGAATAATGAAGAATGAGAGTCAGGTCTATATGGATGTCCTCTTCTTGGTTCTATCAGCTGCCCAAATGAACATTCTTTAATCTAATGGCTTTTGGTGGAAAATATCGAGATTTTGTGGAAGCTTCTATGGACTTCGCTATAAGCATTAACAAGGGGCATAAGGAAAAAAAAAAAGTATTTTTCCTGAAGTCAAGTTGCCAAGACTTCAACAAGTAATCGTATGAACTTTTTACCTATCTGCCATAGAGTGCCTTCTATTCACTGTTAATAGAGCGGAACTGTCATATAAAACACTTCCTTAAAATCAGAGGGATACTGTTATAACTGGTATCAACTAGCATTATACAGAATGCAAAAGATACAGTACTGCATGTTTTTTCAATGTTATTTGCTAGGTTGAGATCAGACACATGGGTCCAGTCCTGATCCTAAACTTTACACAGGCAAGTTGCTCAAGTGTTCAGATGTAGATGGGATTAGGACCTGAAGAGTGCCCATTTAACAGGACCTGGCTTAATGCAACAGTCAGTTTTTCAAGAAAATAAAGACTGCACAGGGTATGACACCCTTTGTTGGAAAATATTTTTGGTGACTTTAAAAAAAGGTTACCAATAGGACAGAAATAGTACATACAGGCTACGTCTATACTGCAGGCTTTTTGCGCAAGAACAACTGTTCTTGCGCAAAAACGTGCAGAGCGTCTACACTGCACAAGCGTTCTTGTGCAAGTAAATTTACAGCACAGCGTTGGAAAACAGGGCTTCTTCCGGAAGAGTTATTCCTCTCCCCACAAGGAATAAGCCCTCTTCTGCAAGAGCTCTTCCACAAGAAGACAGTGTAGACAGGCAACATGAATTTCTTATGCAAGAAACCCCTATGGGTAAAATGGCCATCAGAGCTTTCTTGCGCAAGAGAGTGTCCACACTGCCATGGACGCTCTCCCGCAAAAGCACATCTCTTGCGCAAAAGCACATGGCAGTGTGGACGCGCTCTTGTGGAAGACCTTTTGCACAAGAACTCTTCCGCAAAACAGTTCTTGCACAAGAAGCCTGCAGTGTAGACGTAGCCACACTTGGTAACTATTGCAATGCAGTGGAAGAAAGCCTTTAAATATTATTTTATATTTTATGCTCATAGCATCAGCTGTGGCACACCTAAAAAATTATAAAAGGAACTAAGCAATTGCTAAAACTTAGATGCAAATTATTAATAAAACTACAATTAGACACTGTATAGTTTCTAAAATAATTATAAATGGAGGAAGCCTCCTGCTCTCAAATTATGTGCATTCTAGTTACATTTTAATGATAGTGTTATCTTTCAAAAATAAAAGTATATTGTGTGGATTTTTACTTCCTTTACAACATGCTAAATAGCTCTCCTGAAGCTGAACTTGAATAATGAAGACTTTCAACATAAACTTCCTGTGTAAACAAGCCTTGAAATAGCTGTTTTCATGGATGTGCTAGGGGACAAATCTGTCCTGATATTAAACAGAAAGAAAGACACTACTGATTATGGCTGGGACTGTTTGCAAAACTCTTTGGCGTAAGAAATCAGAGGACTGCAGTCAAGGAGGAAAGGTGAGATTTTTCAGAATGGGTAAGCACTTACTGGCTACATTTAGGAGTTCTTCATATAAGTGTTAAAGATACCCGCAACTTTTTAGAGCCAAAGTTTGCATTGTGTGCTCATCTGCCCCCAGATGGCTTTGGTTTGTGTTAAATATTTGATTCATATCCTTTGCCTTTCAATTTTCACTTCAGCTAATATTGGTTGTGTTTACTATGTTATTTCTTACAGTATTCTGTTTCTTAATGTTCTGCTCAGACTATTGAAATCTACTGTTTTGATTGAGGGAGGAAAAAACATCCATTTTAGAATACCCATTATCCTTATTTGCAGCCTAAATATTGTGTCAAGACACAGTTATTTCGATGAGGTTCTATGTTCTTTGAGATTCATACTATGAAACAGATGTAATTAGTTTCATTTTCTATTGAATATGCAGCTGTTTAAAAATGCTGCAGCTTTTACAAAACACTTATAGCTAAAATGTATAATTTAATTTTTTCTTTAAAATTTCTGTGATTGGATGTTGTTGGGGCCTTTTTGCTTGTTCTCTAATATTGGACTAAAGTCAGAGTAACTGTCCCTTGTTACTTTTTTCATATATAGAATTCCACTATTGGAACAGAATTATTAAACATTTTAAGGAGTTGAAATATACTAGCAGTAATTACTAGTAGGCATTCCAGTAAGCAAGGCCAGTAGTAGTAGCAGCAGCAGAGGAGCTGCATTAGCTTTTAAAATGTGCTTTATAAATAATTAAGATAACCTATCGATTACACCGATAATCCCCTTACCATGGCACAAACTGCACAGCAGTGGCCTCTTAAAAGAAACGAGCGAGAACACCCATATGCATCACACCACACAACTTTTTTCTAGTAATTTAGCAACTTTTAATCAGAAGAAGGAGGACTGTGAGACTGCCAATGTCTCAGCAATACTAGCCTCTAAAACAGTCACTTCCTTCTCTACCTCATGATTACAACTAGCTTAGGTGTCACTTCATCCCATCCATTCTAAAAGCAGAAGAGCTTCTCTGACTGGGTGTGGAAAACAAATTGCCACAAAAACTATTTTTACTCTCTGAATTACACTATCACTACCTCCAGAAATAAGACAAGCACGAACATTCTAATGCTAGTAATGCCAATGTTCTCTAAGATACCAAATTATACACAGTTGTCTTGCAAGCATCTATACACTCTGAAGGCCAGAGGTCCAAATATGTCCTGACATATCCTTCTGAAATCATAGTGAAATGAAGGAAGTTGCTGAGGACAGAAACTGGATCTTGGATCAAATTGGGGTTACAGCATGTTAAAGACTAGTGTTCACATTTGCTGGTGTGATACGTTTACAAGGCCTACCTATGTATGGAGTTATGTTGTGCACCTTAAAGGAGATTTAATCTATTCCAGTCTCGAAAGCCATTTTCAGAAACATTTGTAGAAAGAGCTAGTATCACATCCTCGGACTTATGCTGACAGACAGACATAATTGATCCTATAGGTTTCAAGTTCCAACCAAGGATTTGTAGATCATTTCATGCCAGAGGGATCAGGGATTGGTCAACAAGGGTAACCTTATGAATAACCACATTCATGAGCAAGATCAGATAGGAAGTTCATTCAGCCTCTTCCTGGGTATATTTTATTGTTGTTTGACTCTTATCCACTGTGTGTGCACATGCACATGCACATGCTGGCTGTGTCTAGACTGGCAAGTTTTTCCGCAAAAGCAGCCGCTTTTGTGGAAAAACTTGCCAGCTGTCTAGACTGGCCGCTTGAATTTGCGCAAGAACACTGACGATCTAATGTATGATCGTCAGTGTTCTTGCGCAAATACAATGACTCTTCCATTCGGGAAAAAGCCCTCTTGCGCAAATGCTTTTGTGCAAGAGGGCCAGTGTAGGCAGCTGAGAACCGTTTTGTGCAAAAAAGCCCCTATGGCGAAAATGGCGATCGGGGCTTTCTTGCGCAAAACCGCGTCTAGAGTGGCACGGACGCTTTTCCGCAAAAAGTGCTTTTGCGCAAAAGCGTCTGTGCCAATCTAGACGCTCTTTTCCGCAAATGCTTTTAACGGAAAAACTTTTCCGTTAAAAGCATTTGCGGAAAATCATGCCAGTCTAGACGCAGCCATTGTGTTAGGAACAGAGTAAGAATGTCCCTTACTTACAGAACTATTTTGCAGTCTGCTTAGCCAGATTAAGATATTTCATATAATGTCTTTTCAAAATAAATATGGTAGTTGCTGTTTATCTCAACAAGGGAGAGGCGCTCTAAGCATGAGTGCTTTCAATTGAGGATTCATTTTGCTAATTTTGACAAGGATGATAGTTTTATTAAAGCTAGATTATGTACACTGATTTTTATTTCTGCTTTGTTTATTCTGCTTTATTTTTCTCTTGGGAATTTAACTATTTGGGGGAAATACTAAAGAGCACACTGTACCAGAAACTTATTTAAAATTTGATTTTCCTTCAAATTAATTTATTAAGTAAGTAGGCTTGGCAGAATTTGATTTTTTTAAAATATATTTTTGACATTTTATATATTTTTATTTTAATATTTTCACAGTTGCAGGAAATTATGGGTTGGGAATATCCACTGATGGGCGGGTCAGACAATTATGTTATGACAGTACGTTTTGAGATTCAAAAAGTTAAGGATTTATAACTCTTAAAACAAATTCTCAACATCACAGCATATATCCTAAAATCAAACTCTTAAGTTCTCACATAGCATTTGTTCTTACTTGCCATTTCTGCAAAGTTTCATTATCAATGGAAATATTTTCCATCAGTTTCTATACCTATATAGTGAAATTGATCTTTACCGACATTCACCAATAAAAATCTAGTACTCCCAAGCCTATAGATAAGCCTTTTTTTAAAAAAGTGCTTAAATGTGATTGACCTAGTATTAAAATGGTAAATGTGTTATAACTGCATATTGCAAACTGAATTGTTAATATTGTGCATGTAAAGGCTCCAAAACAAATCCCTTTTATAAGTGTCCAATTTTAAGCACACGAATAATAATTCCATTGAAATCAATGACTACTCCTATATTTATGTACTTTACTGGTTTAAGGCCTAAAAATGACACATCCTATGATAGCCATTTTTTGTATTGAAGAATTTTGGATTAAAATATAATGGAAGTGTTCTTGCTCTTTTTGCGTTTAAAAATAAAATGAGGTGATAAGTAAATTGTAATTTAATTTTAAAAATAAAAAAATTAAACACATTTACGATGTTTTTGAATAATTACTTTAATAGTAAATCAAAATCTTTATACAAATTTGGACCCAGAGTTTGCAAGGAACTCTGCATAGCTAGATCCTCTTTTGATGATTAAAACAAATCTTACTCCCAACATGTGGATATTTTTTCCCAGAGTTCATATAGATATTCATATAGATATTCACTAAGTACATAAAAATACTTAACATTTCTTACAAAGGATCTATGTTTCAACATTGGCTTGTAATACATATTCTTTTGTGCAGCTGCATTGTACCTTAAAACCTTAACCAGTATTTATATTCAACCTGCACATATTTCACTGCTGCAATAAGATATATAGGCATTCTAACCTGGAACAAAGTAGGTAGTGTCTTGATGGTCCAATTGGTTTGGAATACTGTGTTAAAAAATAAGAGCTCATGGCCATACCATGGTTTCAGGAAAACAAGGTAAAAAGCTGACTGGTGAACTTTAACCTTGGGGGATTTATAGTGTTTTTAACTTGTAAAAAGGTATGTTATAAACATAGCTAGTTTGGGGTGTGTGGCTTGCAAGCATACCTACGGTGTAAGGTGAACAGACTGAGATAAGAATTCCTTCCTGAAAAGAGTACATGTCACCTTTCCACACTATGCTGTCTTTAGGTAATGAAATTGTGTGAAATTATAGTTTGGACTGACTTTGCTAGTGCTTTTTAGGTAGCTTATTGTAAAACTAACATCTAGATGAGTTGATGCACCCCTGGAAGACCTCTCTGTACCCCCAGAGGTACCCCTTCCTGGGAACCACTGGGAGATAGTATTTTAATAATTGTTTCATTATCTTTCCATTTATTAAAGTTATGCTAACTGAGTTGCAATTCTGGGTCCTCTTTGTTCCCCCTTTAAAGATAAACAATTTGCTGGGACTTCACCTGTCCTCCATGAGTTTTTTGAAGATGACTGCTAATGGTTCTTAGAATGCTTTCACTAGTTCCTTTAGGACCATGGGGCAAATTTTATCAGGCCCTGCTGATGTAAATACATCTAATTTATCATGAGATTTCTCTCACCAAATTTCTGTTGCCAATTAAATCATGATTTATCTGATGTACTTATATATCCAGCTCTTCCTATTTATTCCCCATACTCCTTGCATTTGGGTAGACACAACTTAGATGGCAAGCAGACCCCTCCCCCAGACTTCCTTCTTGTTGCGCCTACAACCCTATTATATTTTCCCCATGTCCCTCCCACCATACAGACATGTCAAGATAGTCTTTCTTTATGCTTATTACCTGCCTCCTTTCAAGCTCATTTAGTATTCCCTCACTAGGTTGGCAAGTTGGTAGTGAAGATGTTCTTCCTCTGTCTGGTCAGGTGGACCCCATCTCTTCCCAGCAGTGCTTTCTGCTCAAACAGCATTCCATGGTCAATGAAGCAAAAGCCCTTCTACCAACACCCAGCATACAGTCATGCATTTATTTCCAGGAGACACGTCTTATACTTGCACTGTGAGGCTACGTCTAGACTACAAGCCTCTTTTGAAAGAGACTTTCTCTACAGAATCTTTTGAAAAAGCCTCTTTTGAAAGAGAGTGTCTAGACTGCAACTACTTTTCGAAAAAGTGAGCTGCTTTTTCGAAAGAGAACACCCACGCAGTCTGGATGCTCTCTTTCGAAAAAGCCCTGTTTGCATTCAAGAACACCTTTTTACGAAAGAGCACTTTCGAAAAATGGTGTTATTCCTTGTAAAATGAGGTTTACCGCAGTCGACAAAGCTGCCACATTCTTTCAATTTAATTTTGAAAAAATGCGGTGGCAGTCCAGATGCAGGGCAAGTTTTTTTGAAAAAAGGCCACTTTTTAAAAAAAAAAAAAACCTATAGTCTAGACACACCCTGACAGACTGCTGGCTAAGCCAGAGCTCTGCCACTACAGCCTGGCTGAAAAGGTCAATTATAAAAGGTCAATCAGCTGAGCAAGCCCAGGCTTGAAGGACTATTAGAAGCAGCTGTGACCTCAGTACCAGAGGGCTATATAAGGCAGCCAGAGGGGGCAGTGAAGAGAGAGAGAGGGGGCAAGGAGCCAGGGTGTGCTTCCCCAAGCCAGAAGGAGAGGCTGGCTGAGTTTGCTGCAATCTACAACTCTTTAAATAGAAGGGGGTGGGAAGCTGATCCCCCTACACCAGAAAGGGTCTCTGGCTGATTTGTGGACCAGAAGGTGTCCCAGGGCAAGGGGCCTGAGCAAAGATCTTGCCACATGTGGTGTCAGGGGTGGGATCCAGTGAATGTGGTTGGTGGCCCAGAAATGGAGGAGACTCTGCAGTGACTGGTCAAGCAACAAGAGCAAGTGCAGCAGGCCTTGCAAAGCTTCCAGCAGTTCCACCAGGCGGAGAGACAGGTCTTGCTAACCTGGCAGGCAGAGCAGCAGCAGAGCCAGAGGGACTCTATTAAAGAGCAGAGCAAGGTGCAGCAGCAACTCCTGCAACAAGTGGTGAGTCCTGGGGGAGAGGATGGCACCCGCACACCAGGCCTGGGACTCTGTAAAATGGGGACCCCCTGGCTGAGGCCAGAGACATGGACAGTGCAGGAAATAATAGACTCACTTGTACTTGAGCAGTTGCTACAAGCCCTTCCTGAGAATATCCATATGTGGGTCAGGTGCCACCAGCCTGAAACAGTGGATGCAGCAGTCAGGCTGGCGGAGGAGTATACCGAGGCGGAGGTCCCCTGGAGAGAAGGCCAACCCTACAGGGACAAGGAATGAGGGAGGAATGTGGAGGAGCCCCTTTCTGAGAGAGGACCCGAGAGGAAGGAGGCACTCCAAGGAGCACCTGTAGGAGTTGGCATAATGACTTCCTGGCAATGCAGGAGGGCAGGGCATAGGAAGCGAGACTGCCTGGACAATATGGATTGTGGATATGCGGGGTTCTGTGGGTTGACTCAGGCAGGAGGACCTGACAGGAAGCAGAGGCTGCCCACTGTCCTGATACGGGTGGGGAGAAAGGCCTGGCAAGGGTTAATGGACTCTGCGTCAGCCCACTCACTCATGTGGAAGGGGCTGGTGAGGCCACACTGGGTGGTCCCTTGAGCACAGATGATGCTAGAATGTGTCCATGGGGACAAGAGGTCCTGCCCAGATGCAGCTGGAAGTGAGGGGCTGATTCTGGTGGAAGTGGGTGGGGGTAGTGGACCAGCTACTGTATCCTGTGGTGGTAGGTCAGAACTGGGCCCAATCTGCCATGGAGAGCAAGAGGGGAGCCTCAGGGAAAGGCAAGAGATTTCCTGCCCCCCCCCCCACTGAGGAAGACAGAAGTGTAGCTGTCAGTGCTACGGGTGTGGGGAACAAGGGCACATTTCAGGGTGGTGTCCTAACCCTGTGGGGACAGAAAGATGGGAAGCATATCTGGGGGTAATGGGTAATCCTATACCTTCCCACAGAGAGAAGGCACAATTAGGCTGCTCTGGGGAGTGATTCCCCAGAAAAGGAGACCTCAACCCTGGTTGGGGAGATGTGGGAAACTGAGGAACAGAAGGTGCTGCATGAAGGGGAGGGGGCCTGTTCTCCTCCCCCCCCCCCCCCCCCCCCGCGCAGGTAGAAGCAGTATTGGAGGAAGGGACCCAACAGGGCTGCATTTGGTGTGAGGATCTGAGGGCAATGCCTGAATTGTATGGGCCAGGCCCTTTCCACTCCCTTTTGTGGAGAGGGAATGAAAGAGCATCCTGAAAAGGCCCTGAGGGAGTACTTGGGCACAAGTGGGGGATTTGCCCTGAGGGGACTCCCTTAGCAAGGACCAGAATGACCCAGGGAGGGGGGAACCCAAGAGCAAGGGACAGCTCCCAAAGGAAGACCCCCAAAAAAGGGGGAAACTCTGCCCTTTGGGGTGATTTTAAGGACTAGCAGGCTGCCCTATGCACTCAGTTGCGGGAGGCACTGAGGCATCAGGGTAGGGGACCCCGAGAGGGATGGGGCAGGCCCAAACCTAGCAGTTCATAATGGGGGAGGCAAGTGATAGACTGCTGGCTAAGCCAGAGCTCTGCCACCTTCAGCCTGGCTGAAAAGGTCAGTTAGAACCAGCTGAGCAAGCTCAGGCCTGAACAGCTATTAGAAGCAGCTGTGCGCCTCATTAGCCAGAGAGCTATATAAGGCAGCCACAGGGGAAGTGAAAAGAGGAGTGAGGAACCAGCATGTGGCTGAGTGTGGTTCCCCAAACCAGGAGAGGCTGGCTGAGTTTGTTGCAATCTACAACTCTAAATAGAAGGTGGTGGGAAGCTGACAATAAAAGGCACAGGTGACTGCACCAAAAAGAGTCTCTGGCTGATTTGTGGACCCAAGGCAAGGGGCCTGAGCAAGGACTCTGCCACAGCTCCATTAACTTCAATCTAGAGCTGGATGAGACCCATGCTTCTGACTTCTTCATCCCAAGTCTGAGTCCTGTAGTTGCTGCTTATGAGTGAGAGACCCGGCAATATCATTAGTGCCCAACTGTATGAGCAACATGGGGTAGCAGTGAAAGGGACAGATGTTTCAGCAACTTATCTGGAGACAGGCAGCACATCTCCTGAGACATCTTTTCAAACAGAGAAGCATTTATTTTTAAATGGAAAAAGTTGGTTTATTCCCAAAATCAGACTAGCACCATATTTAATATATGCAATTATGATTAATTCCCATTAGACATGACATTTTTCCAAAAGCTAGAATGTGTCCAACTGTCTAAAATTAATGACAAAGTAATTCAAAATTGTATTTGTAGGCTTTCAGATACTTGAAGTTATGCTAAAATTCAAAGTATATTTTTCAACTGATTTAAACAAATTACACTTCTGCAAACTCCTGTGTGTTAGAAATGACTCTTCAGAGAAAATTAAGGTAAATCGGGTCTGGCAATATAGGCCCAGTATCTAAACACTTCAGGTGCTCAAACCTTATATAGTGAATTCCTATGTGCTGCAGCAAATCAGCTTTTTCTAGAATTAGAAGTACATGAATTCCACCTCATTTATAAAAACCTTAAGTGATGTATTAAAACCCAGGTCTTATGATTTATAGCTAGAGTGCTAGCAGGATTTCTAAAGGTGATATCATATGCTGTCAGTTCTGCAAGTCTGCACCTACGCAATTCCCTGCCTCCATGTACTTTTGAATTTGTTTGTTATTGGATAATCTTACCTGAAACAATTTTTTTTTTTTTTCCTTTATAAAGGAAGGCAACAATAGCCAGTCATTGTTACGGACCAAGGCCCCTGTCCTGCAGTGAGCACAGGCAAACCCTGAAACAACCAGAGCCCCACTGATGTCAGTGGGGCTACACATGGCACAGGGCTCTACCTGCACAAAGTTCATTACACGATTGGGGTTTCAGAGAATGTAAGGTCCCACATCTTGCAGTTGAGGGTACACAGGCGCATCAACATGGAACTTCCATGGGGGTGAGCCTGCAGGCAGCCAATTGCAGGACGAGGGCCTACACCTCTGACACAACTAGTAGTGTATCAGAGTACTATATTTATAGTCATGCTGATGCATCTTGGATTGGTCCCTGGATAGCGACAGCTTCAATCTCAACTCGTGCGTCCTGCGGGGAAAAATGTTGAAGCAGAACAGGAATTTACTACTTTTACATGTTGTTAAGCATAGTACCTTTTAGGAAACCCACACACCTTAGAAAGCCACAGATTTGCTATTACAAATTAAGATTTTTTTTTTTAAAAGTAATTTCTTAAGCAGTGTTAATGAAAATGGTGAAGGCTTTCTTTTAATCATTCTTCTACATATAATAATCCCTTATCCCTGGAGAAATGTCTCCTCCCCTTCAATGTTTCAATACTTTGTGTGGTATGAACTAGGGATGTAAAAGAGCAGTTGATCAGTCGATTATCCAATAAGCCTCGGCTTACTGGGTAGTCGAGTTGACCACTCGCATTTCCTCCCCCCTTGCTGCCTCTATATCAGAGGCAGCAGAGGAGGAGACCTGTCTTAAGTCAGTTCCCCCCAGCACCACCTCTGCTATGCTTTTTATCTCCCCCGCAACCTGCCGCTGCCTCTATTAGAGGCAGTAGCATTGGGTGGACAGGAAGATGCTCCAGCAGCAGCCCTTGTCCGCAGGTGGTCCTAACTCCTTGCTGGGACCCCCAGCAGACAAGAGCTGCTGCTGGCTGGGCAAGGAGCCCAGCTCAGTCCTGGTTTGTGCTGGGACCAAACCCTGCTGCGGCTCTGCAATTTAAAAGTCAGTAGGAGCCAGGCAGACTGGCGCGCGCCCCCCCCCAGCTCCTACTGCCTTTTAAAGTGCAGAGCTGCAGCGAGGTTTGGTCCCGGACCAGCAGGAGCAAGGACTGAGCAGGGTTGTCAGCCCCAGCTCCTAAATGTAGTAGGAGCCAGGTAGGTAGGCAGCCCAGCTCAGTCTCTGCTCCCACAGGGCTTGGGACCAAACACCTCTGCAACTTAAAACGCGGTGGGGGGGGGAAGGCAGATTTAAATTGCAGAGCCGCAGTGGGGCTTAGTCCCAGCCCGAGCCGGCTGCCTTCCCTTATCGCCTAATCAAATAGTCAGTAAAAATTCTATTGACTACTCGATTAGTAAAATAACCTCATTTTAATATCCCTACTATGCAGATGCTCATGTGTTCATGACAGAGAAATTACATAATTTAACTAAAAAAAAACTATTTAGAGAAGTTAGCTATGAATGAAGATCCTTCAGCTGCAAGAAGTTCGAGGAAAATAGATATTTATAGAAGAAAAAAAACATAACACTCACTTTTGGCAAAGTAACAACCTGGTAGGCTGCTCTGGCTGGTAAGACATTCCCAAAGAAAACTACAATTTAAAAGAAAGAAATGGATGACTAGTTTAACTTTCCCTAAAAATCACAGTTCAGAATTATCTATAGCGATACAAATACACAGTAGAATGTTGATAGTTTAATAGGCATGAAACAAAAATTGCTGATTTTTGGCCTCATACAATCTCACTAGTTTACTTTTGCATGATGATGAACAAAAATACATAGATCTGAGTCTCTGGTATGATGCAGCCACTGTTTATCACTGATAGGGCATGGTCCTAAACACCAGCATAACTGCCCCCAGGAAAGGTCTGTGCAGCATATGGGTGATCTTCTAGAGACAGAGTTGATGTGGGGGCTCTTGCATTCAGATGAGCAAAGCAAAGGAGCCCTGGCCAAAGGAGGAGGAGTATGGCAAGTAGGGATGCTAAAGGTTAACCAGATAACCAATAAGCATATACCTTATCAGCTAACTGGAGTCTCCCCTCCCTCCACAGTGGCCCAGCCAGCAGGGCTTTGGCAACCCCGCCCCCGGCCCACAGTTGTGGCAAGCAGAGGCTGGGCTGCACCCGCAGCTGGTTAACTATTCTGTGTGGCTTTTTCATTTCTAATGGCAAGGATACCTTGCCTTACACACAAACTCTCCCAGTGTGGGAGCCAGCCCTATGCAGAGCAGCACCAGGCTCAACAGAGAGCACTCCTGGCAGTTTAACTGATTAGATATCCTCAAGCTAGGAACCTAGCTAATAGCATTATACCTTACTCAGATCTTTTACTCTGTGCGAATACAGCTGTTGTAGACAGTTTTTACCAATGAGTTTTAATTCTATGATCAGCAGCTGATTAAAGGTCTTGTTACTAATTCAGGTTAATAAATCACATTGAAAGAGCAAATGTGTTAATGAATTACTGGTGCATGTGGTAAAGAGTAACTAGCTATTGAACTGTTCTGCATGCTGTACCATGGAATTGCATTTTGACATACAAAAGAGAGACTACTTCAGAATCAGAAACAATGCATGCCATGTGAGAAAATAGTTACTTGAAGCCAGAAGCTGCTCTTGATTGAAAATTCAGTCAATGCATATTTGGATTATATAGCTAAATACTCAGGGTGCCATGTTCATGTTTTAAAATACAGAATTCTTAAAGGCTTAATCCTACATCTCACTGCACTCTAGATTTTACCAACTAACCCTTATTTTCTCAAACAAGAATGGTTTCTCTCTATATATTAAAGACTTTTCCTGCATGCTGACAGGGTGACATCTGCACATTGCTCTGAGTCCCCAGGAGCGCTGAGCACATAACCACTCCATGAAAGGGGGGGGCAGGCAGTTGCTCCATCTCTGCACTGCCCCTAGACCAGCATCTGCCTGCATCTGGGCCTCACCCCCAGTCTGCCTTGGTTCTGTGTGGCACAGACTCAGGCATGCGCTCCCAGGAGCTCCATGCCCACGTGCCTCCTCCGTGTCTGCCTACCTCTGGGCCCTGCCCCTTGTTTGCCAGGCCCATGCAGCCCAGCCTCAGGTGAGCTCTCCTGGGCCAGCAGCGAGCTGGACAGGTTTTGCATTGTGGCCACTTTCCCCAGCTCTCTGGAGCAGCCACTCTGCAGTGGCTGCCCCAACAGGACCATGCAGAAAGGCTGGGCTAGGGGTGGGCTCCTGCTGCAGTGGCTGGGGCTGTGCTGCCCGGTCCAGAGGTGCTCCTGGGAAGGAGGGGCACGCAGCTCGACAAATTCATGGGAGGGGACAGGGTGCATGCAGGGAGTGAGGAAGGTGGGGGCTAGGCCAATATAGGAATGGAGGCAGGGGGATGGATAGAGTCCGGCTGCAGAGGGGGAGGGGTTAGGGAAGGATGGGGGTGTAGGAATGGAGGAAGGAGGTAGGGGTAGAGACAGGTAGGGTGGGGGAGGGGGAGAATGGTGAGTGCAGCAATGGAGGTAGGGGGATCAAACTGAAGTAGGTTGTGGACAGGGGGAGGAGGCAGAGCCCTGCCTAACCGGGGACAGGTGGGGCACTGGGGCTGGACCTGCCCTGCCCGCCGGCTGGGGAAGAGGAAGAGGAGGAGGAGGAGGAGGCAGGCTGGGGCTGCCATGCCTTAGCCCAGTCCTCCCCAGCAGCCAGGGGAGAGCTGGGGCTGCCTATCCCAAGACCAGGGGTTGGTGAGCATAGCGAGCAGGGGGCACTGCACCCGAGTTAGCTGTAATACATGTACTAACCAACCAGCACCCCATCGAAGAATTCAAATGATTGTTCCAAGATAGCAATAAATAAAAACCACAAAACTCTGGACAACGCAGCAAATTATTAATCTGTAGGATGCCTACAACAGCATAACATTAGGGAAAATAAAATGTGCGTGTGCATGCACAATTGTAAATTTGGCCCACATAAGTCCACCAATACAAAATGCCTGATTTTTACTAGTCTTTGTGGTGTTTAAGAGGCATACCATTCCACGCTCTGGTAAGCATCTAGGCTATGCTCAAAGATTGTTAATTCTTGTTTGGTACAAGACATGGTCCCCACCTCTCCTTTTGGATACACAGTCCTTCACGGATTCCAAGTTGTTGAGAGAGAGAGAGAAATCCAACAACATAAAATTTTCTTTCTTACTATTCAACCACACTGAACTGAGATTTCTGTTCTGAGGGAGCCCCTCTTTACAAGTTTATATCACAGGCAATGTATTTGCACATCTCAGAGTGGTATTGTAAGAAGAATTAGCTAAAGTTCAAAGTGGGATGCAAGGACTATTATTTTTTATCTTGTTAACTTTATAAACGCCAAATTTATGCACAGGGTGTTAGAATCCCACAATGTTAGTGAGTACTTAATTTTGTTTCTGGATTACCAGTTTGACAACTGTAAAAGACAGACCCCATATCAGCTACCTATCTGAGTGAGTTCCAGAGTGAAATTGTCCATTGTGATCCATCTGTTGTGGCAGTAAGTATACATTTCTAATTTCACCCACTTTTGGTAAAGCTGTACCCCTCTGGGGGATTCTACAAGCATAGAAGACATGTAAATTGGGAGATTGGCATCACTGAAGGATGAAGTAATATTGTAAGGATGTTAAATATCGGTTAATTGACTAGTCAAGTAGTCGATGGAACGAGTCGATAAGGCACTTCCGCATTCCTCCGTTAAAATGTACAAGAGCCCCCACAGCGCAGCATGGAGCATAGACTCAGAGTCCCCCGCTGACCCTGGGCTCCATGCTGTGCTGCGGATTTGAAATGCGGATTGAAGGCATTTCAGCGGAACCCAGGATCAGCTGCAGACTCCCTAGCTGACTCGCTGGGATCAGCTGTGCAGCGCTGCCCAAATGCCTCCTTGGCATTTCAAAGGGGCAGCCCCGCATAGCTGATCCCGGGCTCAGCTGTGAGACACTGCCTCTTTGAAGCACCCTCTTTTCCCCCCCTTTGCTGCCTCTGATAAGGGGGGAATTGACTAGTCCTTAACATCCTTATAATATAGCAGCATCAGATAAATGCTGAAGTTGCCCTTCTAATATACCAAGTTTTGTGGCTCTATGCTATGATGATACTATCATGTGCCCTATGATTTGTGTAACATGGACTATGAATATGATTCAAATTCTATGCTTTTTTATATATGGGACTATTAAAAGCACAGTAAATGGAGAAAGGCAGAGATTTAGCAGGAATAATCTGAACACCTGAGTCACAGGGAAACAGACATCTTTTTTCTGAATGACTAACATTCTTACTAAAGTTAGAAATAAGCATAGTTTATATGTAAATCACTTTCCTCTTTGTTTTGACTACCCAGTTTCAATCCACATCTTAAAAAAAATCTGTGAGTACATTGTCAAAATAGATTTGTCTCCTATTGAGTAATAAAACTGTACAAAATACTGCCAAAATGGAAATAAAACATCCACTTACACTGTTTGTAGCTTTCATTAATATCACTGAAATCCTTCATGTCAGCCATCAACACAGTAGTCTTTACAACTAAAAATTACATAAATGCAGCTATTATATATGCAACATGAAAATCCCAGTGTATTCCTTTAATATTTCTTATTATTTAATTTTACCTCAAGTGACAACCCCACCCATTCCGAACACTTACCTCTATTGTTAAAATAAAAATGAAGTTAGATCCACTCATACCAATTTATTATACTAGATAATGACATTTTAGAAACAGTACATGCTGAGCTTCAGGACACTTCACTACTGCTTTCATAAAGTTTTTTTCCTAAGCACAGCGTCAGGAATTTTCAAAACATTACTTATAGACTCACTTTATGCTTTGAAGTTGAGATTTTCAATGACACCCAAAGGAAATTAATGGGGACCGTGTATCCCTAAAGCAGCTCTGAAAATCTTGGCTCAAATTCTCATTTCTTCCATGAAACACACACCTGTTACTGAACCCCAAACCACTGCCTTTCCAAGGTTTTGTCTCTGCTATGATTTTGTTACTCTTTTAAGCTCCCCACCCCCTTTCCACTGCTAATGTGAGTTCAGCTCCACTGTTATAACTGCCATTCCAATTCATATGATGAAGTGGGTTTGGTCCAAGAAAGCTCATGATCCCATATATTTTGGTTAGTCTCTATGGTACCACAGGACCGCTCGTTATAATATTAGTGTGGGCAGTAACTGGTATTGTAAGCCCCAGGGGGTGGAATTTACAAAGGTATTTAGGCACCTTGAATCCAAAGGGAAATAGGCATCTAAATACCATTCTGAATCTCATCCCAGTTCCTGTAGACCGGCTCTGGGTTAGAGGACAAGATGCTGGAAGTGCCAGCTGCACAGATGAGGCCGAAAACAATAGCATCACTAGCCAGTAGTTTGGGGCAAGACAGCCAAGCATACACATCTCAAATAAAAAAAAATGTATTTCCCTGGGTTTCCCAGATATACTGGATTGTCTTTTTCAATTTTAAAATCCTTGGGCCTGGAATCATATTTTCTTTTCTATCACACAGCTGTAATCACCAACTGCATATCTAACAAGACCCCCTTTAGAAAGTCACATTGTTTTCTTCTCTAAATTAAATACTTGGACATCTCTATTATGTAAGCACTCACCATTGGTGTAGTCACAGCCTGCAGCTTTCAGGATTTCCCCTATATTTTTTAGAGCCTATTGAAAAGAAAAACAGTCTTGAGGTACTGACATTGTTAAAAGTTATGGCCTCTCTACATACCAGCACCTCAAACTGTAGCTATCAAAGTTTACTCCAGACAACCTCAGATAGCAGCCAACCTTTTCATTAGACAAGTGAAAAGAAAGGTAGGCTACAAATCATCTCATGTAGTGACTGCGCTTCCAGCAGGCCTTCTATTTTTATTACTTGATTTAAATCAGAAAAAGCCACATAAATAAGATGAAAAGTTCCCCACTGCAAAAGAACAAGGTCCAGAGGCAATGGCCTGACAAGTAAGCCATCTGGCCCTCCTAGCTGCTAGGATTTGTACTGAGATCCCTCCCTGGGGTCTGGATCGAGGCTTAATCTTTGTTGTAAGTGTCTAATGAATGAGTAACAAGGTAAGTGAGATAATATCTTTTATTGGACCAGCTTCTGCTGATGGATGGGCTAAGCTTTTGAGCTTCAGAGCTCTTCTTCAGAATACAATACTGAAAACAGTAAGTAGTTGTCCAATTAAATTTATAGCACATTTTCTTCCCATTCCGGAAATGAGGATTTCTCACTATTTTCCTCCTCACCCTTACATTACTTCTGGCAAGGGCTGAGGAGGAGGCAAGGAGAGAGGAGGCATTTTCAGCTACTTTATCTCTCCCCACTGCTTCCTGGATTGCTATATAGAATGATCTCCAATACTCCAGCCTCCATATTTGGGCTTCTCTGGTCTCGGTGAATAGCTCTAGCGCCTAAATACAGGCCAAATACTAAGTCACTCAAGTATTAAAATTTATTGTTAAGAGACTTATGATAACTTCTTACCTGTTTAGCCTCTTCTTTTGCCCCTCCAGGTACAAGCTGACCACTACTAGGATCTATGCCTAGCTGTCCTGCGATATACATGGTCCGATCAATCAGTACTGCTTGACTGCAATTATAAGGCATACATATATTTACAGCTCATCCAGAAAAATCTCATTTCCATCCAATCACTCAGAACTATACACTATTTTGAGCAAGTCCCTTGTGGAAATTAGGGATGTAAAATCCCATTTAATTAGTTAACTGGTTAAACATAACATTTAACCAGTTAACAAGGTAAATGGAGCAAGCGGGGATGCCACTCTAGCCCAGCTAGGCTGGAGCAGACACCTGCTCACCATGGCCAGGCCAGGCCAGCCCCCCCGCCTCCACTATGGACCGGGGCTGCCTGCAAGTCCTATGAGGCTGAAGCAGCCCTCTACCTATGATGGGCCCTGCGTGGCTGGAGTCTTTGCATCTCAGTTGTAAAATGGTGATAATGCTTTCTTTGTCAGAAGTTTTGAGATCTACAAATGAAAAAGCATTATAAATGTTCTTATAGAGCTCATGTCATGTATCAGCTTCCTACTCCCCCCTTCCCTCCTGATATAGAGGCAGCATTGGGGGGGGGGGTGTGTGTGTGTGTGCGCGCGCGCGCGTGCGCGCGCATGCATGTAGTCATTATAGTTAACCAATAAGCCCAGGCTTATTAGTTAATCAAGTAATTGCCTACATGCTAACATCTCTAATAGATACCAGCAATACAAATAAAATGACAAGCCACAGATTTACAAAAAAGTAGACTAAGCCCTGGCAGCTGATAGCTTTTTATTTTTTACTGGACATACCACCAAGGGTTTTGATTATTTGAAGCCACATGACTTCAACATGGAATTGTTAGGACTGGGTCATTCCAAAAACACACAGACCATGGAAGACTTATAGGAACTTCCTGCATTATTTTTCTTTATTATCAGAGTGCATGGGCTTGCTAATGTTGGTGTTCTAGGAGCTTTAAAAAGACATGCTTTTAACATTCAACAGAAATCTAACACAGTAAATTAAATTCACATTTTTAGTCACTAGTTGGCCATTGCTTGACAAATCAGCTTTAAGTCATGAATACAAATTCTGCACACCTGCTCGCTGGCTTTATTTCTGAAGTGTACTGATGGGATTTATGCTCCATTCTCAGCAAATTCAGCATATTTTGATTGCCACAGAATATAAGGCTGCTGGCACAGCACCCAGTTATTTCAGACAGCAAGCATGCAATTAAAGACTTCAAAGCCCATTGCAAAACATTATGTAAATGCCAAAAGATTTACTGAAATAGTGCTGCCCAGTAATAATGCTTGTATTCACTGTCACAAAGAGACTGAAAACAGAATTTCATAATGCAGGCAGATAAACCTATCATTATGCAGCCACAGACACAATTAACATATATTCATTGATCATTAAAAATAATGAATTTCCAAGACTATTGTGGACATTTTCCTCATTGCAAAATATCTGCTGTCATTTCCCCATCTCCGTGTCTGTTTCCTTCCCACACCTCCCAACGGGCTGAATTGTGTCTTTAGCCCAGATCACGAAGTGTTCATCTTTTCCTTCAAGTCCACCCTAAAGTCCCACTTCTTCTGCGATGCTCACGGGCCGCCAGATTAAATGTGAAGTTCTTCCCAGCTGTCCCCTGTCTTGCCGACCCCCCCCAGTAAGTTCTGCCTGGGCTAGTTTACGGCCCCACTCGCGCAACGGGCTCCGCACCGCGCCGGACTCCTGCCCCCGCCGGCTGGGCAGCCCGGCCGCAGCACCAGGGCAGAGCGAGTCTCCCGCCCCGCGCGCTCAGGCAGCCGGCGCGTTACCTGTAGGGGCCCATGGCGGCCGGCGCCCCGGGGGTGCTGATGATTCTCCGGATCAGAGTGGCCATGGCTGCTTGCGTCACGCGCCAGGGACCCCGCGCTGCGTTCCCTGCGGACCCTCTGCCCGTCTCGCTCTGGGAGCGCAGGAGTCCAGCCCCGCCCCCGTGGGTGCACAGCCCCGCACTGCGCATGCTCCCCTAGAGGGACGGGTTCGGGAGGGGCGGTGCCTGCCGGGGAGGATGCTGGGAGATGCAGCTCTAGGGGCTGGACGCGCTGGCGGCGGCTGTGCCCGGGCCGCTGCGGCTGGGAGCGAGGCCGAGGGAGCCGCGCGCCGCCAGGGACAGGGACAGAGGCTGCTCCCACGCGGGGCGGCTCCGCTGCCAGGTACCGCCCGGGCGTGCCGGCGCTGGGCTCTGCGGTGCGCTGGGGCGTCTGGCCTGCCCCCCCCCCCCCCGCTGTGCCTGGGGGGACTCGCCCCCCGCCCCCGCTGTGGATCCTGGGCGTCCTGTCCCTGCATTGCAGCGCTGGCCTGTGGGATGCGGCAGTAGCCAGCTCCCCAGCAGCGAGTCCTCCCGCCCGCGGGCCGTGCTGAGTTACTGTAGTATGCGACCCGCTGAGTCGGGACACGCCGTGCACCCCTCCTCCCCCAGCCTCCTCACTCCGTGGGAAACGCACCTGCCTCGTGCCTAGCTCCAACCAGTTCAGCAGCAGAGGAAGTTCAGTTTGGGGTTTGGGTGGTTATAGCTTTTAAGCCAGTTGTTGTAGAGCATGCAGACAAACCCGTCAATAATTATTTTGTGCAGTGTCCGGATTGTTTTGAGACTGCTTGCAGTTTTCCATTTTATTTCTCTAGTCCTTTATGCCTTGTGTGCACACTGATTTTGTACCAATAAAACTATTCTGCTAGATTTTGCTCATTGATCTGGCTTCTGGTGCAGCTGCATTTCTCTCTAAAGGTGTGTTACATCTAAGTTTGGCAGGGTTAGTTTTTTTATCTGTAAATGTCAGTAAGTATTGATTTTCACACACACAACATTTCCATTGATAACTGAAATTTATAGATAGCAAAAGTTAGAAAAATGATGCATGATAACTTAATTTGATTTAAGAATATTTACTTGGTATATATTGCCATGTGATGTTGATTTTGTGTTCTAATGGTTACAAAGCTTTTAACATTTGGAATCTTGTCATTTACTCTCATTAAATTGTTGAAGTCCCCCCCCCCCCGTAACTTTGTGCAACTGAAAATTTAAATTGATACAAACTAAAAATGTTTAACATCTGATGAAATTAAGCTAAAATTGAATTCTGCTAAGCTTATTTATACCACTGTAACCTTTTGCTCTTCTCCTGACCTACTGGATTAGTTGTTACAGCATAAAACACCTTTATACCAATAGAACTGCAGCAATATGTGGGGAACTTGTACCTCTTAATTGTACTGGTGTATAGGTACAATTTGTGTGCGTAGGAAAGGCCTTATATATTGTTTTATGATGCCATGTGGAAGAGTACATGTACTGATGGTCTTTTTTTCCCAGAATGTCTAATGCAAGAGAGAAGAAACGTGCCAAGAAAATGAGAAATCAGCCTACCAGTGTCACCTTATCTTCTGATTATGGACCATGTCATAGTGGAATACAGCACCATAATGGCGGAAGCAGATCTTTTCAAACTCCAAAACAAGGTCTGAGATGTGTGAATTTCATTTTCAACATTTATTGAATACAAATAATCTTTTTCCCAACTCTTGTCTTTTGGGTCAGGGTTTAATGCTTTGGAGCCAATGGCACTTCTTCCTCTCATCACCTATTTAGGTAAATTAAGTGTTTGTAAAGAGATGAACTGATAGCATAACATTTTTAGGACCAGCTTTTGCAAGGTTTTTTGCACTTTAAGAGATGCCATGAACTTAGTGTCAATTTTTTCTTTTTTTCTTTTTAAATGGACTGCTTCTTAAAAGGATCACATAAGCTTACTAAAACTAGATCTGAATAGAAAAATTACTTCTCTTTCATTTTGTGGTGTTTAGTTGGCTTTATTGTTTCTACATATTCCTGTTTGTATAGGCCTTTTACATAGCAAAGAGAGAAGCACTTCTTCAAAAAAGGATACTATGATTGTAAAACCACAAAACTTAGTAGAAGGACTTATGGTCATCTGTAGTACCTGAAGCAACATCTAATCATCTTTAGAAACTGTCTAGGTTTCAAGTTGTAGGTGTCGTCTTAACATTCCTCATTCTTGATTCCTTGAAGCTCTATTGCTAGGTCTCTTTGCAGGCAGCTAATTGTAAGAGGGATGTTTGTGATGTAAGTAAATAATCATGGAGCATAATGCTTAAAGCACTCAATTCTGAATCATTGAGATCTAAGATGCACTTAAAACCATAGCCAGGATTTTCAAAATTTAATACCTAAAGTGAATCTCTTGAAGCCTTGTTGAAGGCATATTGAAATGTTCAGTGGACGCTATTGTTTGATTAGTTCACTTGAAAAATCAAGCTGCTTATTTGTGCACCCGTGTCAGGATCCTAATTTTAGACACCTATTAACGAAAATACTAGGTTCAGATCTCCAGTGTAAAAAACGTGATTTAGGTTGTTGCACAAAATTAATACCTTTCTTAAAAATAATAAAAGATTATATATGTGAAATACAAGTACTTTTAACAGAAACACAGCTGTGCAATTTATTTAGAGTGGATAAAAGAACCTAGAAAAGTACCTTTGTATATCTCTATAGCTTAAGTGAGGAAACTTGATAATGTACATAGAACGCAATCATGAGTTTAAGAGAAAATACTATTCATTTGTCTTTCTAGAATAGAGATGTTAAATTGTGGGAAATTGGCTAATTGAGTAGTTGACGGAATTTCCATTGATTAAGTGATAAGGGGGGAAAACTGCAGAGTCGCAGTGGGGTTACCTCCCAGCCTGGGAGCTAATCCTACTGCAGTTCTGCCTTTTAAATGTATTTAGAGCACAGCAGGGCAACTGGGAGCATGCTGGGGCTTAGCTGTCCCAGCTCACTCCCCATCCCCGCCGCTGCGCATCTGCTTTGTAAATGTATTAAGAGCCCAGCTGGGCGCAAGCTGGGAATCAGGTAATTCCCACCTTGCGCCTCGTCCCCTGTGATGCCTCTGCCTGCCCCCCCCCGCCCCCCCCCCAAAAACAGTGCTTTTAAGGGAACTGGCTTTTAAGCTCGTTTCACCCCCCCTCCCCCCCCCCCCCCCCCCCAGCACTGGCTCCTGCTCTCCCCCGCCCCTGCTGCCTCTCTCTGATAGAGGCAGCAAGGGATGGTGGGAAGCGACTAGTCAAGTCACTTCTTATCGGGTAGTTGACTGGTCGCTTACATCCCTATTCTAGAACTCACTGTATGAAATACCAGTTCATCCAGTTAGATGCCTGGATCTCACATTATCAGCCATCAGCACGGACCCCTGCACCTATCATCTCCTTTTGCAACCTCATATGCTGGTGCTGTGGACCACCGTTACCCTAGGCATCCTGTCCCTGCATTGCAGCGCTGGCCTGTGAGGTGATATGGTATTAGTCAGCTCCCCAGCAGTGAGTCATCCCTTCTGCTGTGAGTTGTAGCATCAGACCTGCTGAGTCAGGAAACACCGTGCACCCATCCTCCCCCTCAATCTCTTCATTCCATGGGAAACACATCTGCCCAGTGCCTTGTTCCAACCAGTTCAGCAGCAGAGGAAGTTCAGTTTGAAATTTGGATGGTCATAGCTTGTAAACCAGTTGCTATAGAGCATGCAGATAAACCCGTCAATAATTATTTTGTGCAGTGGCTGGATTGTTTTGAGTCTGCTTGCAGTTTTCCATTTTATTTCCTTTATGCCTTGTGTGCACACTGATTTTGTACCAATAAAACTATTCTGTTTTAGTCAATGGGCCTGGGCAGAAAGTTCCATGCCGGCATATCTAATGTGGCCAGAGAATGGGCCGGACTTCATTTTAAGTTGTAAAAACAGCTGCTTAATCTGCTGGAGGTTTGCTGTTGAACAGAGCAATGCTCTTTACTGCTCCCTTTAGGGTTATAAATGCAGGCCTTCATACATAGAGTGCATTGGTTTCACAAGGTGCTTCAATATTTTATTTTTCATATATATTTGAATGCTTCTAAGCCATAGTTGATTTTTTTAAAATAGAAACTGATAGAGTAGCTAACTTTATATTTAAATCAATTCAAAATCTAGTCACATGCTTAAAAAAAACCTTTCTTTTATGCTTGTTTGTCCCGGCTACTCTAATAGTATTTTTGTTTCCTTTTTTTCACCCACCAACATGCTAGCAGATCTCTATCCTGAGAGTTCACAGGAATATCAGTGGCAGAGACATCAGTATCAGTCTCCTGGACCTTCATACAGGAAAGAACAATATTTTTCTAAGGGACAAAATAGATGTGAAAAAGAGAGAGGAAGAGGAGGTTGGAGAGGAGGTCGCCAAAATGTTTCTCAAGAAATGCCTAAATACATAACAGGTAAGTGTCATAGAGAAATGTCCAATAAAATTTTTGTTAGAAGTGGCCGTGGACTGATAATTCAGATCCACGTTTTTGTTTCTAAATTATAGTAAAATCTGGAAAAACTGAGACCTTGGTTTGATGTGCACTTACGGACTTCTGTTTTGTCAGCCCTCCCCCTTCCATACAAATATTCTTTTGGCCTGAAACTAACACTGCATCTTTGTTCAATCACATGTGTTCATTATTGTAGATTTAAACATACTGAGTTACAAAGATGTGTATATATTCTGATTTCTGTAGGTTAGAAAAATGAAAGCTGACAATGGACCTACATTTTTAAGATATGCCTGTACTGTACACTTTGGGGAGTATCTAGAGGACATACGCTACATGTTCTTTAGCACGGATATAAACAGCAGTGTAGACTGTGAGGCGCTGCTTAGACAAGTAGAATCAGAACATGCCTGCGTTCTGTGGTTGCGTACCCTGCTTATCTGAGCTGTGCTTCCCCATATATGTTGCTCTCTTCCTCCCTGCTGCTGGAATCTTTCCCCAAAGCAGCAGGAAAAGGGTCCCAGCAGCGGGAGCCTTACATTGATATGTGTAGCTACACGTACAGCTGGTTTTTCACTGTGGTGTAAGCTATGCATAATGTACGTAATTGATCTTACTAATCAATGGTCTGTCCTGTAGTGATCTGTACTTCTCATGGCTTGTGTTATACAGACGTCAGAATAAATTCGGGCTCTGACTATAACATAGTTAAGGAGGTACTGGTGGTCTTAAATGTGTTTCTTTGCCTAAAGATGGTATTTATGATGAGCAGCTCATGCTCCACACATTTGTCAAGGAGGAGAATGCCAAGATAAATTCATGGGGGATTCGTCAATAGCTATTAGCCAGGATGGGTAGGAATGGTGTCCCTAGCCTCTGTTTGTCAGAAGCTGGGAATGGGTAACGGGTGGGATCGCTTGATTACCTGTTTTGTTCATTCCATCAGGGAGCACCTAGCATTGGCAACTGTTGGAAGACAGGATACTGTGCTAGATGGATCTTTGGTCTGCCCAGTATGGCCATTCTTATGTTCTTAAGGGGGATATGATAGAGGTCTATAAAATCATAGTGTAGAAAAAGGAAAAGTGTTGTTTACTCCTCATAACATAAGAACTGTGGGTAACCAAATGAAATAAACGGTAACAAGTTTAAAACAAACAAAAGGAAGCATTTCTTCACACAATGCATAATCAACCCTTGGAACTTTTTGCCAGAAGATGATGTGAATGCTAAGAATAATACAGGGTTCAAAAAAGAACTAGATACATTTGCCAAGAATAAGTCCGTCGTTGGCTTATTAGCCAGGATGTGCAGGAATGGTGTTCCTACCCTCTATTTGCCAGAAGCTGGGAAACGGGATGCATCACTTGATGATTACCTGTTCTGTTCGTTCTATCTGGGGCATCTGACATTGGTCACTGTTGGCAGACAGGATACTGGGCCAGATGGACCTTTAGTTTGACCCAGTATAGCCATTCTTATGTTCACATAAATTCAATGCTATTTTTCTTTCATGAAAGCTTTCATATGTGGAAGCAAAAGGACAAATAACACATACCAATTTACATGATTTGGCGATACTGTATCAATTGGCACACTTAGCACAGATTTTCCACTCTGATTTACCAGTTATCCAGGCATAATTGTTGTCAATGAATTTTTAAACATTTTGTAATATCATAATTGCTGCCGTTTTTGCTTTCTCCATCAGTAGTATTTTTTTGGGTCTGAACACTCAAAACAAATAATATATATTATATTCTTAATTAAATTAAATTTGATCTAAGGAAAATACTCAAAGGCCTTTAGAATCATGTGCTGAGTGAATGGTTTCTGATGAGACCATCAGAATACCATAGAAACTTAAATATATTTCATTAATAAGGTAAACTATTTAAATAGTAAACTTTTGTTTTGCTTGGTAAGTATGGTAGGAATCAGTAGGAAATTGTAGCAGCAATATACTAGAATTCCATAGTTTCACAGTTTAAAAAGTGCAAACTATTGTCGCATGTGTTATCAAAGTAAGCAAAAGTTGAGCCTCTTGTTTAATACTGTTTCTATCATATCACCTCTTCATGTTTTTTTTCATTTCAGCATCTACTTTTGCTCAAGCCCGTGCTGCTGAAATCAATGCTATGTTGAAGGCAGTTAAACAGAAGTCTTCCAATTCGTTAGTCTTTCAGACTCTGCCTAGGCACATGCGAAGACGAGCCATGAGTCACAATATTAAACGCTTACCTAGACGGCTCCGTGAAATTGCCAAAAAAGAGGTGCACTTACAGCATTTGGTGTCTGAATATGACTTGTCTCAACTGCATCTTTTGGTTAATTTTAAGAACGTTTTATGTCAGTTTACTCTTCCTGCTTTTAGAGTATGCGTGAGTCCTCAAACTTCTTGTTGCTGCCACTGCTGAGCCTAGTATTTTTAATGCATATTATGAGCAATTTAAGGCTAACTAGATGGAGTAAAATACTTATTTAATCAGCCATCACTTTAAAGCAATCAGTTATTGTTTAAACAAATCTGTATTTGGTAAACTGACTTGTATTGAAATCAAAAGATCTTGTTACTGCCAACATTCTGGAATCTGAATATAATTTCAAGTAGTTTTTTATTCAAAGTACAGATACTTGTACAAATATATTATGTTGCATTATGCTGTATGATGTGGCCTTCAGTGTCCTCTAATGTGACTTATGCCTTTAATCTGTATTCTAGGAGACTTAAACTTTAAGACTGGCTCCTAGTAGAACCAAAAAGTAAAATAATCCAGTTCCATGTCTTTTTAATCAAATAAAGTGACTTGGTCATCAAACATCAGTGATACCCCTCTGACAAGTCAGACTGTCTTCAGTTTATCCTTAAAGATAATGACTTAATGTTATACGGCTGTTCATAAATCTTTAGGAAAAGGACAAGGGCACTCAGTATTCTTAAATATACTGCTGACATCCCATATGGGTGCTAGCAGTTGTGAGCTGCTTCTCTGAAGAGACCAGTATATACTTGCATAGACTAAAATTCACCTGTCTGCAGATTCTCTTGAAGTGTAATAAACACTGCCAGCAGTCATGAACAGTTCATGATTCTATTCAGCTCTTCTGTTGCATTTGAGGGTTGATTCTTAGTATCCTCAATCTTTTAAGCCTCTATATGAGTTATTAATGTGTGATATATTTTGATTTTTTTTGTGCAGAAATGTGGACAATAGGTAATCAAACTAATTTTTTGTAAGTAAAATTAATTTTTAACCCCCGTGTTCTTGAGTGAAAAAACAAAGCCTGCTAGTCTTTTGTAAATGTGTAAAATGATGTATTTCTCTCTAGAGATGTCAACATGTAGACGACTACATGATTAACCGATAAGCCTGGGCTTATCAGTTAATCTTGTTGACTACATGGCCTCCCACCCCTTGCTGCCTGTGTATTAGAGGCAGCAAGGGTGGGGGGGAAGCGGGAGTTGGTGCCCGTGGGGAGCTGGCTTTTAAGCCAGCTCCCCATGAGCAGCAGATCCACCTGCCCCCCCCACCTCCATGCTGCTGCCTCTGATAGAGAGGCAGCAGTACGGATGGTGAAGGCAACAGGCGAGAGCCCATACACGTGGGGAGCCAGCTTTTAAGCAGGCTCCCCATGCGTGTTGCCTCAGGTGGGTCCGCAGAGCCAGTGAGAGGGGACAGGCAGGAGCTGGTGCTGGGAGGAGCCAGCTTAAAAGCTAGTTTGTGCCCCTCCCCAGCTCCACAGTGGTGTCTGTCCCTCCCTCTTCTCCCCCCTCACGCTGCTGTCTCTATCAGAGGCAGCAGGGTGAGGGTAGGGAGGCAGGAGAGGCTGCTGCGAAGCAGCCCCTATCCATGGGGGGCTGCTGTCGCAGAGCAGCCTTTGTCCGCGGGAAGCTCGGACCCCCTGCGGACAGGGGCTGCTGTAACTCTGCGCTACTGCCACTATCAGAGGCAGCAGTGCAGGGCGACAGCCAGGAGGCAGTCTGCGCAGGAAGCTGGTTTTTAAACCAGCTCCCCTCATGGACCGGCTCCCACCTGCCACCCTGCACTCTTTCCTACCTCTAATAAGAGAGACAGCAGCGTAGGGTGGCAGTGGGCTCCCCAGGAGTGGGGCCCAGGAGCACACACTTGCTGCTGGCCCTGCACACATGGACTATCAAATAGTCGTGTAACTGCTAAAATTTCATGCGATTACACAGCTATTCAATTACACACTATCTAACATCCCTGTTTCTCTCCCCAAATTTATCAAATCTTAATTATGAATAATAAAATCAAACTATATACCATATGGTTAAGCTATAAATGTATTAGTTCAGCATTGTCTGATTCAGAACAGCAGTCTTCTGCTATAGAAACTTGTGCCTTCGGTGCTTGCCACTGAAAATATCCTACCTTCTCCTGAAAACACAGGCAGAAAAAGCTGTGCATCAGAAAAAAGAGCATTCAAAGAGCAAGTGCCGAAAAGCTCGACGGCGTCATGTAAACCTGGTGGTGGAGTTTAATCGCAGGCAAAAGAAGAATATTTGGCTGGAAACACATATTTGGCATGCAAAGAGATTTCATATGGTGAAGAAATGGGGATACTGCTTAGGAGAGAGACCCACAACTAAGAGCTATAGGGCTTGCTACCGAGCCATGACAAAACACTGCCTTCTTCAGGTACCAAGATTGCATCAGTTTCGCATACTTTGCCAAGATGATTAAGCAGTTTACCTTTTAAAATTATAATAGAAGTCTCATTAAAGCAGTCTTATAGGCAAGCATGTATAATGATGTAGCTATTAATATTTGATGTTATGAAATGTCAGTGGGGTGGAGAATGATCAAAGAGAAGAGAGTGAGGCAAACACTTTTTTCAATAAGTGTTTTAGCTTTACTTGACAGGTTTTGTATTCAAATATATTTCCCCATATGTCACCATACAAGCTAAGAAACTATAATCCCTAGCTTCAGAGGGGTAGCCGAGTTACTCTGTAATCCCTAGGACAGCATCTCAAAACAAGTGTTTTCAGTGGCAGACATTGTCACCCAATTTATTTTCTCTGTGGGTCTAATGTTAGAAAATCTGGGCCTTAGATGAGAAGTGCTTACTGAATCAAAACTGGCAATTAGCAAAGAAGGTCAAACCTTTACTTTTAAATAAACAATGCATAGTAATTTGAATTTTGCTTACTCTCTGTCTTTGACTTTAATGTTAAGTTGTTTATGCTTTTGTGCCTGATCAAAGTCTTGAAAATTATCTGTTTAGTAGCTCTTTATCAGAGTTTGTTTTTAAAGCTATTCTAACCTTAGTATTTTCTGTTGTTTAAGGATTTATCATATTACTGTTGCCTAGAGCTGAATGGAAAAGAGGAAGATCTTCTAAAAGTGCTTGCTTGCATGTGTAGTATAGATACAGGTAAAACTTGCATAAATATTTTAAAATGAAACTAGGTGTCAAAATAGAGACTAAAATCTGACTCATGGTGCAGTACACTAGAAATACAGTACAATCTGGACAAACTGAATCCTGCTACCAGAGCTATTACAGGGCTCTGCTTATATTAAATACTTGAAAAATCATTCAGTAGAGATGATTGGAGGAAAGTAACGGGTAGAAGAGCTGAGAGAGCTTGCAAGAATCTTGTTAGAATCTGGTCTTTTTACACCAGGGTTAGGCCTTATGGGTTACAGCTATATCTTTTTATGTGCATATGTTTCCCCTTTCCCCCCCCCAGGACCAACTTTTGCAGCTGTGCCTTGTCTGTCAGGAAGGATTCAAGGCTCTCTGGTCCTTTACCGTGCAAATCGCTATCCTGAGGATGCACTTGGTCCCATTACTTTCATTTGGAAACCCAAGGATGAGTCTTATGTTACTTCTAAAATGAGACAATTGTGGATCTGGACACATCCATCCCTTAAGCAGGTATATCAAATTCTCTTTTCCTAGTCAACAGGCTTTTTATGTCTCTCTGAAATCTTCACTTCAGAAATCTTCAATAGACTAATTTTCTGATGGATTTGGGAAAGCTGAGTGCGAGAGAATAGCACACACAGAAAATAAATTTAATGAGATTTATAAGTGGCTTTTGAAGCAGCCTGAGCTTTGAGCTATGATAGTGAAATGGTCTTTCATAGTTTGCCAGATAAGATGGCAATTCTAGTATTTCTTACTGCGGTCATGAGGTCTCAGGCCTTGAAAAGTATAAGCATAAGAGTGTGAATGGTAGGGAAAACATTTTCTAAGTCAAAAAGACATTGAATCATAAATCATGAGAAGGGAAATGGCCAGACCCTAAATAGCCAAGAAGCTATTTGGGAGCCCTAGCTGTTAACTCAGATAAAGGAGTTAGGATCGTTTTGGAGGTGTAGTCATTTCCTGTTGGGAAAACATCTGAACTTGGGGATGTGACAAAGGACCAGTATTCAAGGAAGCAGTGCTGCAAGAATGGACTAAAACTCAGACTGACCTCACTTGACCAGCATTAGACAATGTGGTTGGGATGTGAAACTTATGTTCTCCTGATTTGAATCAGAAGATTGCTGGGGAGGTCCTAAGGCTGATAAGTCTGCATTACCTTTAAAAAAAACAAGTAAATGTGGAAGGAATGTGTTCTAGTTTCTAGATCTTCTTGTTTCTCTCGCAAGGAAAGTAGAGAGGCATATCACAGACCAGTCAGCTGACTGGAGGAGGAAGCCCATTAGTATTATGGCACTGAGCTAGAAGACCTCACCTGGCTCCCCAAATTGCAGTTCCTGACTGACTAAACCTCCTGAGAGCAGACCCTTTTCCTTTTTCTAAGTAACTTATTTTTTGTTTCCTCATGAGAATATTTGATATCAGTTCAGGACACCTGTGAGGAGAGTCTTGTTCTAGCATTAGTGGGATGTGTGTGGGAGGGGGAGGTGGATGAGGCATATTAATAGCATATGCATATAAGCCCATATTACAGATTTAATGTAACCCTTACCACAGATCATTAGAGGTTATCTTGGGTACATGCATATTCTAAACTTAACCACATAGTTTCTAGAAAGGAAAATATCAACTGCTTTGTAAAATACACAGAGATAAACTAAGCCATTTAATAATTCATGTTACATTAATTTGATTTGATTGCTGAATTTGCTCCTGCGATGATTTTACCAGTTGTTGTCATAACCAATTGTAACTTGTATTATTTTAACTCCTTGGTTTGACTAATTCATTTTCGTTTTCATATTGTATTATACTGTAGCCCACTTTCATATTTTATTATACTTCTCTAAAGAATTACATTACTAACAGGGTGTTAACTATTAATTAACCTTATATATCTATTTGCTGTTGAACAAAAGCCATAAAAGCAACCCAACTTGTAGGTTGTGTGTGGTGTGTTTTTTGTTTGTTTTTTTTTTTAAGTGGCAGTGAGGTTTAAAAACAACCTTGATTAAAATTGACTTTAAATATCCATTAAGCATTTGACTCAAGTCCTGAAAACACTGTTATTACTACCCTGTTACAAGGTTTAAATGTTACTGATCTTGCACAACTATGTATTTCTTTGCGTAAGTTCTTAGAATTATTGTATCTTTCTCCTCAGCTTGTCGCAGCCTCTCCTAAAGGAGTGATTGGGTTAATTATATGCTTGAAGTAGTGATTGTTCACCCTCCCCTACCCCTTGTAACAAGCTGAGCTTGGAACATGTTTATTGTAGATTTTTATGGTTTCATTTAACTGCATAACTTGAAATTCTGTAATTAGCACACATTCTTTATCCAAAAAGTCATTGTGCCTCTCAAAAGAGCGCTCTAGCCACCAGACTACAGAGCTGATTTCATACTTACTGGGATAAAAAGAGTGATTAGTTCTTTATGGAACAGCTTCAACAAGAGACTATAGGAGTCCCACATCAGACTATTGCATGGCCCAGTGGTTAAGGCACTTACCTTAGTGGTGGCTGATCCCAGTTCATATCCCTTTTTTCCTTCTCAGGTAGAGGCAGAGTTGAAGGGGGGATCTCCCACATCAGTATCCTAACCACTGGGTAAACATTATGATGGAAGTTGTCTTCTTTTTTGTCCCCACCCAGCATTCTATGTAATTTTCTCTGCAGCCTAATCCAGTAGGTGAGGTCTGAACATGCTTCCAGATCAGGCATCACAGGGCAAGTTAGGTGGAAGAATACCTGTCTTCTCTCAGTTTGTGCATTGGTATGAGACTTGGCTATCTGGACATTTGGTGTGGCCTTGCAAAGGCAAAAACATAGGTACTAAGGGAACTTTCATTGCAAAAATGTAGGCAATGCCAAGTGCATTTAAGTGCTCACAGGGTTTTGGGGGCAGTTGAGCAAAAGCTTTGTGAGTTCCCCTGAGGCCTGATTCTGGGATTTTGATGTGTAAAATGGCAGTTGGGTGCCTAAGCCCTTTTTTCAATCTAGCTTGTATAGGAAGATGAAGCAGTAAAATGTAATGCTAAAACTGTAATCTTGGATTTATATTTTACAAATAGATTACTAATTTTGCTAAAACAAACTCAGTATTTTTTTTCCTTAGGGCATACTGACTGAGCTAAAATCAGTGTTTCAGTGTTCAGAGCCTGTGGAAACCTGTTCTCCTGAACCAGTTGTCACATTCTGTCAAGAAAAAAAACAGCCAGATGTAGCTATGAGTGTTGGCAAGAAAAGGAAGAGGGAAGATGATGGAGAAAAAGCTGTGCCATTGAAAAAAATAATTGGCGATGGGACCAGAGTTCCACTTCAGCCACACTGCTGGACATCACAGACTACTGGCATTGTGATCAGGTATGTTCAAAGTCTAATGTTAATTTTTGAAACTATGAAATTAGTTAGAATGTCTGATTTAAAATCTTGCTGACTTGTGCGCCATTAATACAGGCTGCATGAATGAATACGTAAACTTTCACTTTGTATGTAATTTATCTTTTGCAGTGATTTGACCATGGAGATTCTCAGATATCGGTTGATTGGCCCACTCACGCACTGTGTCCTTACAGAAGCATTGAAAACTGCTTCTGTCCAAACTGTAAGGAAATCAGCAATGTATATGCCTTGAGATGCACATGGTATATCAGTAATTCATATTAATAGACTTTTTAAGACCAGAAGGGACTATTACATTATCTAGTCTGACAACCTCTATCCTATCACAGGTCATTACATTTCATCCAGTTACAATTCCTGTATTGAGCCCAATGACTTGTATTTAACTAAAGCATACACTCCATTAAAATGTCTGATTTGGCAGTTCTTGAAGAAATAAAACTAACAAAACTGCAATGCCATGGAATAAGCACTCAAGTTTTTCAGATTAGTGCTGTATTACAATGTTCATAAGATGGCCAGACACATTCAAGGTTCACTATGATATTCTGTAGACTAGTTTTTCTCAACCAGCAGGTTATCACCCCTGTAGGATGCCTTGAAAGGCAACCATGGGGATTGTGAACCATTGAAAAACTTTGTTACAGTTTAAACCAAAACATTTGTCTCTGTGCATACCATTACTCTTCAAGGTCAAGAATTGTATTGAAACACAGTTTTTCTCTTATATTTAATGTACTTTTTATAGTAAACATAATGCGGTCACAAATCTACATGAATAGGGAGTCACCAATCTAAGAGGTTTGAAAAACATTGTTAACTGTTACTCGTTCTTGAGTTTTGGGAAGAATTAAACTGGCCAGGTTTTTGCTGACAGAACACTGGAAAATGCAGTATTCTATGAATTAAACTCCAATTTCCAGTTTAGATGTCAGTAAAAACGTTCACAATTTGAGGAGGGAAAGTGTGTTACAATTATCTGATATACATATATATACAAACATGATAGAAAATTAAATCTGAATTTGCACCTACAAAACACTTCTGGTCTACTTAGTCTACCAGGTCTGCCATCACAGGAAATCACTGTTTTCCAGGAGATGGCAGATGCAGACACAGAACTTAACAACTGGTGGGTAGAAAACTGCAAGGATTCTGAGAAGGTGTCTCTTCTTCAACGCCAGGAAGCAATCTTCGAGTTGTTGCAAGGTATATATAGTAAAGGATTTGAGGAGGAAAATATTAAACTCTTCAAACTAATGATACTGTTTAGTAACTGATATGGTACACAATTAATGCTTCTAACTGTAATGAAAAGCATGCAATACTTTTCTATTATTGTGACAGAAATGATTTTCACTTCAGTCAGAAAATATTGCAAAAGTATGTGTGTAATTAATGTGTCTTAACTTATCAAAGAGCTGGAAGCCTAGTGATATAATTTGTTAGACTTATAGCTTATTGATCATACCAACAAGAGAGATATTAGACACTGCAAGAGCCAGCAAGCTTTGCAAGAAGTATTGCAATTCATTTGAATTCATTTGCAATTCATTTGAATTTCCAAACTATAAAAGAGTAATGCAGAGCAATAAAGAAGTGTGGAGGGAGAAAGTAGAAGTAGTACTTTGAGACTGATACTTTCAATTGCACCATATTGGAGAGCAGAGATTACTTTAAACCAAAGCAACATTAAGCCTCTAATTCTGAGATTTAATAAATTCAGTATTTACTCATGCATTACTGCATTAATTTAGATTTAAGTTCTAAATTAGATATCCCAGCTAAAAGCAAGGAAATAGTTAATTATTCAACACCCCTTCATTGTGTCACTGATCAGCTTCCCCCTTTTTCACCATCATCTACATCAGGGGTGGCCAAGCCACAGCTGGCAAACCGCATGCGGCTCTTCACCGCTCTTAAAGTGCGACTTGCGAAGCTCCCCCACAGCTCACGAAGCCGCCCCTGTGCCCCCAGAAACGGTCCTCGGCTCGCTGTGCTCATCGGGGCAGGGGAGCCATCCAGTGCGGCAATTCAAAATGGCGTCACCAAGATGGGAGCCTGATGAGGCTAAAAAGCCTGGTCTTCTCCCCCTGCCCCCCAAAGAACTCTGTGGGGTTGGCGGGGAGCTCTTCCATTTTTTGTTTTATTATATTTTTTTTGCTCAACAAAAATTGCTAAAAAAAAATTCTGGTGCGGCTCTTCACATTTTTTCCGCTGCTGTTTCGGCTCTCTTCGTTTAATGGGTTGGGCATCCTTGATCTACATTCTATCACCTGTATTTTCATGTATCTCTTTTCTTACTTTAGTCAACTGAGATTTGAGGGTGATGTAACAGTGGCATAAATCCTGCTTTTCCTCTCCCCTCCTTCTAGCTACTTTGGGTGCAGCAGTGGTGCAGATGAGAATCTGCTGTTAGCGGTCTCTGTCAGAGATGTGGTGTGTGCATAATTCAAATTTGACATCTGCTTAGCAAGAGGGACAAAAACTTAATATTGTTATGACAGAATTTCAGAAAGGGACATTTTAAAAATATTTCTTCTAAAAAAGTTGATTGACACGTTGTATATTTTTAAAAAAGCACATGTAAAATCAGTTGTCCTCTGAAGAATTACTGTGCCAAAATTGGAGAATAAATTAGTATGAAACAGTGCATTTATTTTCAGCACTAAGTGTAAATCTTGATATAGTCTTAACTACAACATTGCTACTGTTATCTCCACTGTACCGGGTGTCTATTAGATATTAGTGATTCTTCAGAAATATATATTAAACTCTCAGGCATGCAAAGGCATCTGATCCCAAGGCAAAATATATGAAATAATATAAAGAGAAGACTGTTTAAGTCCATTGTTTTTTCTTGTTGGTAATGTCTATTTCACAGTGGTGTGCATTTGTGTATTTTAAAGGAATAAGCTCTCCATCAGAAATTCCAGCAGGTACAATACTGGGTCTGACCGTTGGGGATCCTCGAGTGAATTTGCCAAAAAAGAGGTCAAAAGCTATGCCAAATCCAGAAAAATATCAAGGTAAAGTGCTCTATTCATCTTGTGATCGTAATAAAACAGGATAGGGTAATAGAGCCAACTTATCTCCTGTACTGTATTTCCCCTTAGTCTAGCCTTGTGTATATTGCATGTTGTCTTTCTTTCCTGATTAGACTCATTCCAAACACTTCTGTTGCTTTTTTCAGCTGCATGTGAGAAGAGAAACTGCTTGAAAACTATGTAGCTTTAAGTATAGCTGTTGTGAGGAAGGGATTTGCACCAAAGCTGGTCTTGTGCTCAGTGGAAGCCTCTGTCTAACCATACAGATGATCCAGGTTCGAATCCTGGCAAGGCCAACCAGGTGCTAAACTTTAAGATGCAACTCTGTCAGTTTCTGTTCTGCTTTGATTATAGTGGCACTGCTTATATTTGTATAGAAAAAAATCCAGTGTTTCCACTTTAAACTCCCTGTATGCTTGAAGTTAAAATGCAACTGCAAAAACTTGAGAAAGGGGAGCTAACAAAGTCATACAGGAAAAACACAAAGTACTCTTGATAATCTAATGTGTGTCTATCTTCAGAAGTTTATTAAAATGACACAGTAATCCAGCATAAAGTATCACAAAGTTTCATACAATGGGAGCTATACAAGTTCAACAATATGTATGCATTTTGAGTTAAGGAGTAAGAAAATATTGCTATGGTATTTCTGTCTGCTTCGGGGAACATAGCAGAAAATAAGAAAAATACAGGGACCCAAAGATTTGGAAATTTTTTCTTTGATGGACTTTTTCCAGAATATTGCTAATACAATCTTCCCTTTCTGCCACTTAAACTCTTACCTATTCCATCCAGAGACCTTGCATGGGAAACTCCAGTCTTTATCTGGATCCTATCACAGTTGTACAAAACTCCCTTCTTATCCAGATGTCTGTTGTCTTCATGCCACTTTGTATCCTACTTCCATTCTACCTCGCATGCTTAGAACAGTCTTTCATGCAGTGTTTTATTGACTTTCTTTTCATTCACATCCCTTTTTGATATGTTGCTGTATCCCTGACCCTTACTATATTTAAAAAAGTGAAAAGTTATAAACCCAATATAGATTAGTTTACAACAAATTGGTTTGGAGGGTCAATGGATTTAGTCTTTCTGAGTGACCACCCACACCACTGTGCCTGCCACTGGGAATGGGTTTTGTATCTTGCCAAAGATACAAAATCACAATGAGGGTATGTCTAGACTACATGCCTCTGGCGACAGAGGCATGTAAATTAGACATACCGACATAGTCAATGAAGCTGGGATTTAAATATCCCCGGCTTCGTTAAAATAAAAATGGCTGCCACGCTGTGCCAGCTCAGCTGATCGTCAGCACAGCGTGGCAGTCAAGACGCGGATCGGTCAACAGGGAACACCTTTATCGACCACTCCCTTATGCCTCGTTTCAAAGGCGTTCCCTGTTGACTGATCCGCGTCTTGACTGCCGCGCTATGCCAACGATCAGCTGAGCCGGCACAGCGCGGCGGCCGTTTTTATTTTAACGAAGCTGGGGATATTTAAATCCTGGCTTCATTGACTATGTCGGGTAGTCTCATTTATATGCCTCTGGCGGCAGAGGCATGTAGTCTAGACGTACCCTGAGAGGGTGCTCTCTAGATGGCTGGAGTAGTGGAACACAGTCCTACTGCTGAAATTCATCACGTGGGGTAAAGGAGACTAGAACTAGAGCCCTCCCCGGCCCAGGAAGGAGAGTCAGGGGACCAGCAGAAATGTGAAGAGCTAAGGAGCATCTCCTGCCCTCGCAAACTGGAAATGAGGCAGAGGAAAGGCCCCTAGCTATCTTCATCTCCTTGGTAAGGGAGCCAGATCCTCCCCAAAAAAGCCACTATCAATTAGGTAGTCAGGAAAACAGGTGCCACTTTCCTTGCTCCTGAGCTTTCTTCTTTCCACCCACTTCTTAATGCAACTGGCCTCTCTTTTCCCTGTGGGGGATTGTTCTTGATCTGAGGAGAAGGTAGGCTATATCTGGTAAACCCTTTTAATCCGCCCAGACCATACTCAAAGGATTTCACTATCTGCTCTATGGCCACATGAACAGTTTCATGCCAATAAAGGACAGTAGGCTGGGGGACAGAGGAGGTGGCCAGACACAGCCCTCTTCTCCTGGGAAAAGACAGAATGCTCATCTCAAAAAGGGGCTGAGAGGCCAGTGGCAGCCCTGCCTGTAGCAGTAAAAAAGGGATGGGAAATATTCAGGGCTAAGCAGCGAGAATGGCTTTCCCCCTCGGCCCACAAATGACTGGGACAAGCACACTCCATAGACAGGAGATCTGAGGTGCTTTTTGCAGCCTCTGTTTACTTGTCCCTTTCACAGACACAGTAGACACCCTGGAGTCTCCTTTGTGTCCTTTATCTGGGCAACTCAAAACTGAAGTAATGGTTACTGGTATTCCTCTTCCCCCTCCATCAATTCTTGGCTAGATATTGGGTTGTATGTGTGTTGTGCGAGGTAGCTGTTGACCCGAGAGCCATTATTGCTATCCAAACCCTACTCAGTAGCTGCTTGAAGACCTTTTCTTCTGCAGGACCTCTGGGTATCTCTTGTTACCTATCTTTTTCCTGCCATGGGGAGCCTCCCTTACTCAGAACGGGGCCTCTTATTGGAACACAGATATCTGCTGCAACAAACATAGTCTTCCCACTAACTCACTCTTTTGAAAATACATGTTTTGAGGATGATATTTGCTGGGCTCTCCTCTTTCATGGTCACTTTTGATTAATAGCTTTTCAAAATGAGAATATTACATGTGTGTGATGTGAAAAGAATACAGAACATAATCTAGTCATATCAACATACAGCATCTCACGGGGTTTTTTTGCACATAAATAACATAGTATGTTGTCAAATTGTGTTCTACTTAAGCAGCTTATGCTGTCCTTGCAGCTTGGATCTTTCCTTTCTATTACTGCTACTAGAAGGGGGCATGTTTTGTTGCTTCTGCCTGCTGAGCTCATTGCAGCATGCACCAGGAACTCCTATCTGGTTGGCTGGCTGACTAGCAGCAGGCAGGAAACCAGGCCAGCCAATTTGGTTTCCAACTAAAATTTGTCAAAATAGGTACATTCCTATTGCATACTTCCAGATTGAGAAATCACCATTTTCCAAACATTGCCTCAGAACCTTAAACCGGCTCTACCTCTAGCCTTGTTTCCCCTACCTCCCATCACAGTCACTCTAACCTTCTCAGCCCCATTCCTTCCCTCCTTCATACCAGCGCACTGAATCCTTCCCCTTCTCTTTCCATAGTAAAGTCCTTAGTCCCCCACTCCACATAGGCCAGGCCTTTGTGGTCCCGATTCGTCTTGGGATCTAGATGTATTCAAAGGCATTGTGAATCAGAGGTCATTCACCTGGTTTTCATGTAAATAAGAGTTTTCCAGTTTCACCAAAATCAGTAAGGTTCTTCCCATTGATAGCTACAGGATTCCCTGAAACTTTGGAATTAATAACATGGATTCTGTTTTGCTACAGGCAGAGTGATGTCACCAAGTTGTTAGGCCTGGTTTCATTTTGCCAGTTACCTCTTATTGCCTTCCAACCTCCATGCACACATCTTTAATGCTGTATAAATGTGATTGTATATGTAATGCCCATTAAATTTTAACAGAACCCTACAAGAACATAATTTCTAAATATATCTGTGTAAGAAACATAACTCAGTGGCACTTTTTCTTTTTTAAATACTTCAGATTATGGTTCATTAGATCAAAAAACCCTCTCTTTTAAAGTCCTTAATATGTTTTCGTCTGACAGGCTATATTGGTGTGGATAAATACAAACACTAAGGTGCATTTGCCAACAGGTCTCTGTCTGATTGCAAATTTAAATAACCCTAAATAACCGGCTCCATACCTGTTCCCCAGCAAAGGTTTTTACCACCATTTTTGAAAGGTAATTTAGGAGTAAGTATAGGTAAATGCAATTCCAAAAAATACACTTAAAGAAATAATGGGGTACATTGTTAATATAAACATTGATTCCCCTTAGCCCACTAAAAACAGAAGCATGTGCCAAAAATGTAAAGAATTACTGTCCCTCCCCCATTCTATTTTAATTGTACAGAAGCCTTTGTGGGTAGGGCACACCAGTGACAATCTACAGTAGTGATGGGCAATCTGTGGCCCAAGGGTCACAAGTTGCACATCGGGGTTGTGGGGCCTGCAAGACAAACTTTTTTTTTTTTTAAACTGTTTCCCACATGCAGGTTGCCAGATTTTGCTGGTTTCCACATAAGTTTTTTCCTACCTGTTTTACTAAAGTGACACACATGTAAAGCAAGGGCATGTGAATGTGATTGCACACAACATTGTGAGAGCTGTGTGCTTCCTGTGCATCCAATCAGTGTTGCTACAGCTCATTCGGCACACCTGCAAATTTTAGGTATGCAAGTACAGTTGGCAAAACTATCTTATCCTGGGAGACCATCTTGGTTACAACAATTTTGCGGCCCACTGAGATGATGGGCTGCTTGTGTGGTCCACTCACTAGCTTAGGTTGCCCATTGCTGATCTACAATGATTCTATGAGCCTGGAACATCTGAAGTCCCTTTCAGTGAAGCATTCTGTGGTCATATTAAGTGAGCAGCAAACACCAATTTGTTGACTTACTATATCCTCTCTCCACATATGCATGTCATACATCATTTAAAAGTTTATGTCCTCTTTAAGATGAAGTATAATATGTAGCTGTTATAAGAGATGCTATCACCACAGAAATGGAGATAACACCATTAACATGTTAAAACAACCACTCTGAAATATTTGCAATCAGTTCTGTTAATGTAATTACTCTATTTCAAGACCACAAAATTGGATTCCTTTGATCTCAAAGCCTCAAAACAATCTAAAGGGAAAACCAAAATCTAATGAATTTGTAAACGTATTGTTGAAATGTAATAGCATAGCTAACGTTTCTTATCATTATCCTCTCCATCATTATGATTGGTTGAGTTTGTAGGCTACCACGCTCTTCATTGCCCTGGTATGCACACAGTTCTGTGCAGGGAATATGGTTCTGACTACAGATAGTTGATCACACAGCAACTAGTACAGGTATAGGCACTAGTAAGATCTTGTAGAAGCTCACATCATTAAGCAGTTACATTCAGAAAGTAGTTCAGCATTCACATTTTTTTCTATCAGTGGTGGTAGAATATCTGGTTTACCTGCATGCAAAGACATCTGGATGTTTTCTACTAGGGATGTGATAGTTTAATCATGTTAACTGATGAGCCTGGAATCATTGGTTAACCTTCATGGTTACATGCAGAGGGCCCCTCCAGCCCTGTGCTACTGCCTCTGCAGCAATGCAGGAGGGAGGGGCAAGTGGCTCTGCAGGAGCCAGTGCTTGGGGGAGGGAGGGTGGCCTCCCCTGTGCGCACTGGCTCCTGCAGAGCAACTCCCTGATATAAGCGTATTTTAATATCCCTATTTTCTACGGTGCTCTTTTGATATGCTTTTCAAAAATGTCCTTACATGGTAGGAGTTTGGCCAGTTATTTGCTATCTTTGATGGCTGGAATAAGGTTCAAGCCATTTAGGTCTTTGTGGGTCTACTTTTTTTATGCTCTGATCATACAGCATTGGTACTAAGTTCCTTGCTTCAGAAATTGCAGCTTATCTTGTGCGCTCTCCCATTTTGGAAAATCTCTTAAGCAGTAAACTCTCTTTTGATAGCACTTAACACAGATTTCCTCCCCTCACCCAACACCAAATAGAGATGACCGTCCCCTCCTGTTAGCATGTACAGCAGGAAGTAAACTGCAGTAGTCAGGAGTGAGTGTTTCACAAATTGGATGCACTGTGCTGAAGCTGTGCCTGCCAGTTGTGCTGGTAACGGTGCCTGTTTCAATCCAGAGCTGTCTCTGTGTTCCATTTTTGGAAAGTACTGAACAGCAATGACCAAAACATTTGTATCAGGTGACCTAATTCTTAGGGTACCTTTGACATACTATATGGCTACACAGCAGCTAGACACTAGAGGGTGGCCCATGCTTACTGACTTAGGTTTGGGCTGCAGGGTTGTTTCATTTCTGGGTAGATTTCAGAGCTGTGGAACCTGACAAAGTGTGAGGATCCCAGGTTTAGGCTTCACCCCGAGCTGGAAACCTATCTAGCAGTGAAACAGCTTTTTTGTCTAATGGGATTCAGTCCACGTGGGCTGGCAGCTGTGAGTTTTTCCCTGTTGTGTGGACATACCCCAAGTTACTCAAAGACCATATTAGCACAAACAGCACTTGGAAGCATGCTTGTGTCTACTTTCTCTTGAGTACTCCACGTCCTGGGCTGTTTCAACACCTCTACTGATGATAGACTTTTACTCCGTCACTGGAAAAGCCTTAAGCAAGGTGGAATGTTTGTGCTGGGCGTGCTCCTAAACACTCAGGTGCATTTTGAACCATAAGTGGCTGCCTGTTGGATGCCATATTTAGAAACATTTTCTATTGATGAATAGTGCATGCCCAAATCATCGATCCTGTCCAGGGCTGTCGTTTGTGGTTTTGAGTTAGTGTTATCATATCTGTCAAATACTTAGATTACAAAATTAGCTTTGTCAAATGCTTTTAGGAACTGCCTCAACAACTTAGGAGCAAGTTCATCAAATGAGTGGCATTTGTCTTCAGCCATCATTAGTATGACATGCCTGGCATTTCTGATGTACATTGTCGTATCTTTGTTGTGTGCTGTTAGGTCATGGAATCTTTCAGCCTGAGCTTCCAGCTGTTGCCCTAATTTTCTTTTCTATGTTCTCACTGTTCCGTCATCATAGGTAGCTAAGAACAGTTGCCACTGAGCCATCATGTCTTCCTTTCCCAAAGAATAGGGCTTTGCAGACAATGGTTTTTGGACTAATAGCTGCTCTGATTGCCCCTCTCGTGTCAGACATACATTTGGTGGTCTTGGCCATGTCGGCAAATGTTTTGGTCCCAGATTTCTTGGCTGGACTGAAGAGTTATGTCATCAGACTTGAACATACCTTTCACAGATTTCTCTATTTGTTCTTCACCAACATCTGCTATTTTCAGTAGAGATTTGCAGTGTTTCCTCATTTGCGGAGCTGCCTGGCTTGGGGGGGGGGAGCACTTCTCCCTCAGCAACAGCAGCAGCTCCCTGCTGAGGACAGAGCAGCAATTCTCCTCCCCCAGCCAGGCAGCTCCCTGCCCGAGTCCTGAGCCCCTGGCTGAACAGGGCTCATTAAGCAGCTGAGGGGTTCTGCTGCCATGCAGCTTAGAGGAAACACTGGAGACTTACACTTATAGTGCTCATCAACAGGACCATGACTACAGGACCAGTAGCTGTGATTCAGGGTCAAATGTGTTTGTCCTGTTGTTGATGACTTGGTTGGTAAGAGCTGCAACATGTTATTCATTCTTCTTCACTGGAGAGGAGAGGACTTGTTCATGGACTTTGTCATCTCTATTGTTATACTACTTTTCATAGCTTTTTCATATTCATAATATAAAGTTATGTATTGTCATCTCTAACACTAATGCTGACCTATGCATAAGTGTCTCTGAATTAAAAACCTAGTTTTTAGAATATTTCAGAGGCTGATATTACTTTTATAGGCAGTTACAAATTAAAACCTTTTCCCAAGCAGATTAGATGCTACGTTGTATGTACGAAAGCTTACGCCTGGAGAAACTCTACCTTAGGGATTCATGTAAGTTTTTATATCTCTTCACCACTACACAGTTTAAACTATCCACATGCAATTTACTATTACTGATATAAACCTTCAGTGAGAGACTGATCTGGTTAGCAGATTTCAATTAAAAACTAAAACTTGTGAGATGCTTTTTTACATTGCATGTTCTGAACTGTGAAACATTTCATGTTAGTGAACTGAAAAATGTTGATATTTGCCATTTTTGCCACATGCTAAATAGTCACCACTTTTCCATGATTTTTTCCAGAAATAAGTCTTATAGTACATTGTTGTTTTATAGCTTTGATCAGTTAAGATGCTGAAATTAACTTAAACAGTACAAACTGTAGTTATAGTCATATTTGCAATGTTTCTAGAACTATGCAAAAAATGAAACTTTCTTATTTTGGGTACCATTGTTTCACCAAGCCTACAGACTTACCACATCACTTGATAGCTCCACATCACAGCTCATCTAAATGTACATGATTTAAACTTTTGAATGATATATGTTGTTGATGGGTGCAAGGTGAGTTCATTAAATTCCAAAAATATGTCTTGTTATGTATAGACATGTAGCACTTCTCCATGCCTCACCAGTGGGCAACGGGAGTAGCCTGTTACAGAAATATACTCTGCCCATCTCAACAGCAGCAACCTCTGAAAGAAAACCCAATTCCATTATAATTTTATTCCTGACGATGCAGTGAGCCCTTTTCAGTTAACCCAACTGTGGAACATCCTGTGCTGAAGATGCTTTTACTGTTCCCACAAAAACATTCACAATTTGGAGCATGTCATGCATTTTAACACTTTTCCTTGCAGGACGTAGCAATGCTGAGCATAAAGCTGTAATTTTTTAAACCTAGGACAAAGTTGTTAATGCCTCTGGTTCAGATGCATTTTCTCATTCTGTAAGATAGCATCCTAAATAAATCACAGTTGTCTAATACAAGTCCTCAAACCATGCAGATAAGAGCAAATCTGTGTAAATTACTAGCCAGACATTTTTAACTTCTTGGATTTGACAAAATCTTCCTTGTTTAGGGAATATTATGGTCATATTGATTTGTGCTGATTAGGGCGCATAGGGTTGCCTCTCAGCAGTAAGGAAACACGTGCATTACTTGTCATGTGTGTGTTTTCTTCTCTTGGGAACTCCAGCTCTAATGGAGGAGGTATTTCTAAGTGTTTGTGATGATATCCTAACAGATGTCATGTTTTAGTCTTTCATCCTCTAACTTTGTATGAAGATCTTATTCACATTTTTAGCAAGTCTTTGAATTCCTAAAGACACTACAGCCTCCAAGGTAAACAGTGTAGATAATTAGCATTTCTCCTTTTAGCCTGTATTTTTGGATTAAAGTGTTGTGTTGTGTTATAAAGTGTGTATGGTGCATGTCTGTTCCATTTGTCAATAAAGTGTGTTCTGAACTGCTCTTGACTAATTCTTTCCCGTAGGTGGTACGTGCGAACAATATTGACATTGACAATTAGCTACTTTCCATTGTGTAGTGGTGACTTCTGCCACTGTTCCCATAAAAGGAGAGGACCAAGGAGATGATCCCCAAAGGGATGGACTCCAGGGAAGTCTAGGTGTGTTGAGTGAGTGCCATCATTTGTCTCATTAAATGGATTCCATGCTGCCTTTTAAAATTCTGTCACTTCTTCCAGCAGCAGTTGCCCTGTAGTCGATATTGAAGAGAGTCACAGAATGTAGTACCTTTACTCCCTGCAAACACTAAGTCAGCTTAACCATCTGTGTTTGTCTAAGTAACACAACTGCTGACCAGATTGTTCTTGAAGCTTGGCTTCTGTGAAGTACAGCAACTTGAGCCCATTCTGAAGGTTTTAATTTGACTGAAATGTGTTGTATTCTGCACATATATTTTGTCAAAAGAACCTAGCTGTTGGTATCCTTGTAAAATGTCCAATCTTTTTTCCCTTCACTTTTTCCCTTTGCTTGACTGACTTTGGCTAGTACCACAATTCTTTATATTATAATACTAAATGTAATACACTCACACACATCCGTAAAAATGTTAGTTATATCTCCTTCATGTTGATCAAGCTGTACATTTAGAGTTTGTCTACTGATTTTCTTGGGACAGGGACCGTGTCGTCTGCTCTTATATAGTGTTGTGCGCACTGCTGAAAATTTAAGATGGGATTTTCCAAGAGGCCAAATGGGAAGTAGGGGCCCAGGTACCATTGAATTGAATGTGCACAGTGCTTTACAAGAACATAGTTTAAGGCATGGTGCCTTTCTCTGTGACCTTACAAAATCAGACAAAACAGCATGGGAGAGCCCTTGAAGAGAGGGTAGATATAAATAGGTCATTGAAGAGGAGATTTAGGCTTGGGATATTTGAAAGACAAATAGGATTGTTCAAAATATAGGGAACAATGAGAGTTTGCACAAAGCCAGGAGCAGAAAGAGGTATGGGACAGTGAGGAGAAGATTGGAAGGCATGTAGAGAGCATTAAAACTAGAGATGTAGACAGCCATAGTGATAACTCCTTGAAAATGACATGAGAAGCTTCAGCTTTTTGTAGTAGAATATAGAAAGTAGTGAAGAGTTTCAAGGATGTGGCATGAATGTATCTGCTTGAGCTCTGATGCCTTTAACTGAGCAATTAGAGACCAAAGAAGAGAGAGTTACAGTAATCAGACACAGTAGTGAATTAGGATAGAGGTTCTCAATGTTTTTCTTTTTGAGGACCCCCTCCACATTCTAGAAAAATCCAGGGATAGGGGGAGAAGGGCTCAGTACCACAGGTGGGACCATAACCTTTGGGAATAGGCATAGTTTGATATCAGTTTTGGGGGGAAGGGTAGGCAGGCTCTGGCCAGTTCTGCACAGTGGGGCCCAGGGAGGGAGTGCCACTTCCACCCCCTCTCACATACCTGTCTGGGGCTGTGTACTAGTGGCTACTCCCCAAGGGATCTGCTGAAAGCCGAGGATCAGCTACAATCCTAGGCCCTGAACTAGGCACTATTAGATAATATAAAGCAAGGGTGGCCAAACTGGCTCAATGCCACATGCAGCTCTTTTACCATTAAAGTGCAGCTCATGGAGGGCCCCCCTCCCCATTTTTTACCTACTAGACCTTGGGGGGAATGGAGGGTGGGACTTGAGATCTCTGCATCAAGGTGGGCGCAGTAGAGGCTTCTGCCCAATTGGAAGAGGCTTCTTAGGGCTTCAGTCCTGTGAGGCTCACCTGCCCAGGCTTGGGCCTTCAGCAGGAGCAGGGCTGAAGCTCCACCCCCTGGTTCCCAGCAGCTGTGCTCAAACCCTCAAACTTCTAAAGACTGTTGTGTGTGACGCGGCAGGCCAGTAAGTTTGGCCACTCTCATACAGAGCGAAGCAGGTTATAGAGAAACTGGATGTGGGGGGAGACAGTCTGCTTATTCTTGTATGCAGTGTGTAGCCATGTCAATTCCAGGATATTAGAGAGACAAGGTGGGTGAGGTAATATCTTCTAGTGGACCCATTCTGTTGGTGAGAGACAGAACATTAATGGCTTATTACAACAGTGTAACTCACTACATTTCACTTGAATAGTCCTTGGAATGTGTGCTAATTACTTAAGCTAAACTGTCTGTTCTATCCTGTGTCTAGCTTCTTATCTGTGTGTTGTTCTTGTGTGATCATAGTTGAATACCATTCCTATTCCAGCATCAAACCAGATGGAGAAATACATGAATCAATTATTAAAATTATTTGAAAAAGTCATTTTCTCAAATCTTTGTGAATATTAGCTTTTTACATCCAGAACAGAATCCTCTTGATTTGTGTTCTGAAGTTTAAGGATTCCTAACTTCTGGAAGATCTAATCATTTTTGTGTCTGTCTTCTGTGGTTAAATGAAAACCTAACTTCAGGAATCCTTTTGAGGTATCCTCTTGATAGCTCTATAGGTGTTCAAGGAACGTTGTCAAGTTGAAAAAAAGAAATGTCTGAGAAGTTTGTAACTTCTGTAGTTACAAGTAGCACCTTAAAATGACTGTAGCCAAACAATATAGGTTTTTTAATTTTATGTATTTGACAGCATTTTGTATATAGGCAGTGCTACACAAGAATTTTCCTCTAAACAGTTCCTCCTTTACTGAAAATACACAAATAAATATCAACAGCAGCAAATCATTAACATTTGAAGGAATTCTTCAAAAATTAGGTGTTAGGAATTTTTTAAACCAAGCAATTTTAAAAGGTTTATGTAGAATGTCATTTTAAGATGTGGTAACAAAGATGGAAATCCTAGAGCAGTGATCTTTTTTCAGGGCAGAGAACAGTTGATAGCTTCGCTGTATTGAGACCATCTTACTTTGGTAGGGTAATACTGTTGCACAGATTGGAATGTATTTAATAATAATGATAGCACTTGTACTTTGCTTTCCCTCCTGTAGCCCTTGAGATGCTTTAGAAAGGGGCATTAAGGGTATGTCTACAGTGCATTTCTCTTTTGAGAGAGGAATGCAAATGCAGCTGAGTGAAATTGCAAATGAAGCACGGATTTGAATTTCCTGCGCTTCATTTGCATAATCGAGTCTGCGCGCTATTTCGAAATACCCTATTTCGAAAAAAGAAACACTGTCTAGATGCGGTTATTTTGAAAGAAAACCCTTCTTTCGAAATTACCCGTAAACCTCATTTTATAAGGAGTAAGGGTAATTTCGAAAGAAGGGTTTTCTTTCGAAATAACCGCGTCTAAACAGCATTTCTTTTTTCGGAATAGGGTATTTTGAACAGGAAATTCAAATCTGCACTTCATTTGCAACTTCGCTCAGCTGCATTTGCATTCCCCTCTCAAAAGAGGAATGCAGTGTAGACATATCCTAACATAGTTACTCCCATCTGCAAGGGGATAACAGAGACCTAGAAATGTTGAGTTGCCCAAGATTTGTCAGTCAGTGGCAGAGCTAAAAGTACTATTTATTTCTTTTTGTTGGTACCCACCACTATCTAGATATTACAAACCTGGAAAAGGCACAGTCCCTGCCCCTGCAAGCTCTACAAAGATCAACTGAGGGGAGCATGGGAATAACAAATTAAGTGATGAGGTAGTGTTAGACTTGGTACTGTAAATTTAAAATATATTTTTAAAATGTTATCAAGATCATCCCCATTTATCCTGCAGGTTTGTTGAATGGGATGTGTAGCAGCTTGTAGACATCATGGTAACATTGCTTCCTCTGACTTTCCAAAACCAGTAAATTTCAAGCCTTTTTCACTTAATGGATGATTCCACAAACCAATTATAAAGAGTGACAGGTTATACACTACAAGTCCGTAGGATTCATTTTGCCAGACTTGGCAACATATACTTACTAATTCATGCTATGAAACTACTTTTGGTAATGACCATTTGTTCAATCTTCTAAAATGGTTGCTCACACACAAACAGATTTTTAAATTGACAATGTAGCTAAAATACTTAAGGGTTAGTTCACACAGGAATGAAAGTTCTTTCTAATTAACTAAAGGTGTGACTTTAAAGTAGATTAAACAGCATTAAACTTCTGTGTGGATGCATTCATAATTAAAAGTGACCTTAGGACTTGTCTGCATAGCCCCACAGTTCGGACTGTGGGGTTGTAAATTGCTGCATACACCCAAAGGCTGCCCTGTAACTACTCTATGTGGATTCTGGTGGCATAAACTAGAAGGTACCAGAGTTCTTTTTGGAAGCTTTGATTTTTCTGTATTAAGGGCTTTAATATATCCATTTTCATAGCTATAGTCTGTCCATTTCTTTTGCTTATATTGTTTATTCCCTTTATGTAGCTTAAGTTGATAAACATGGGTTTGTATGAAGATTCTCTCTCTTACAGATAATGAAAACATTAGGCAGCTGCTTCTGGAAGGTGTGCCCGTGGAATGTGCTCACAGCTTTATCTGGGACCAGACTATCTGCAAGAATGTTACTGAAAATAAAATCCCAGAGCAGGTAGCAAACATCATGGATTACTATAAAGAAACTGGGTTAACATCTTAATGCCTTCCCTTATAATCAATACAGTAATGTTTAAAAATCAACTCTGCTGCAATTCACTAGCAATATCTTCCTAATTTAATAGTTTTATGTTACTGAGATGAAGAGTCTGTTCTCTAGTTCACTGGAGTCTCTTATGCAGTTTTATTGTGCAATCATTACAGTAATGTATTATTCATTACTTAATTTATGCTATGAAATAGAGTTGTAATGATTTATTTTAGGATAAAATTACAGTTTGTCTTTCTAAAAGCTTTGGGTGAGAGACTTACCCTTGCTCTTGTTGCCTTGACATCTGGTCAAAGGCCAGAGGCTCTAAAAGATCTCAGATCTGGTTAGGTGAGAGTTCCCATAGTGCAAGAACTAAGGGAGATAGCTAGAAGGCTGCCTTCCAAGAGTTTGCCTCACAAACCCAGGCATGGGGGCATTCTGGAGACTGGAGGGTGGTGCCTGAAGCAGGGTTGCAGCACACTGTGCTGTGGAGATTCTGGGCAGAGCTGTATCCTGCAGGTAGCTGGGGACAGGCTGCTGTAACTTCTTAGGCTCTCACTCCCTCCGCTGTTCTACATCCCTTGATCTGGAGGACAAGAAGGCAGCTTAAAGTCCCATTAGTTCCCCCCCCCCCTTCCCTTCTGCAAGTTCTGCACTGCTGATTTCTGTATATACTGACACAATATTCTTTCAGATGGCTACCTTTGTGTGAACAGTCAATCAAAGCACTTCTAAAGCATGACCTGTGTAGCTGAATAGAAATAACTATGTACAAGCAAAACAGAATAACCAGTATGAATCTGGTGATAGTCTCTGTGCTGCCAGGAACTTGAGTGCTAATTATTCTGTAAAGCTATTCAGAAGTCAGCATTTCTACTTTGTTGCTAGCAAAGGCGCACTAACAAGCTAAATTTGATGGGCCTGATCTTATTTGATGTTAAATGCCTTTGCCCCAAAGGTGGTCCGCCCTGGAAACTACCGTATCTAATCACCGGTGGTTATACTCGAATCCAATAAACACAGATGTGTTAAATTTAGAAATATATTGTAAAGTACAATAGGTAAAATATAAAACAACATGGATTATAACACTGAACAAATTAACCAACCCCTCACCCATGGATGTAATAGAAGAATTCTATACTCAGTCTGTCAGAGGCTCTGGTGGCTTTGAAGCTCAGGACCTCCTACCCTTTAGCTGCTTTTAGCTTCGGGGGAGGAACACTGAGGTGTCCTGAACTCCAGTGTGTTGGCGGTGGTAAGGCAGAACAGTTCAATTCTTTGTTTGGTCCCTGCTTTCGCAACGGACAAGTGCACTGTTCATAGTTCACAAGCAGAGCAGTCTCCGATGCCGCAGGGCCTTCACCACAGCAAGCAGAACGAAGCTTTGTGATATCACAACCCGATGGTGTGGGAGCAGGTAGCTGAGGCTCACGGAACTGGGTAATTGCCACAGCGGTGGGCCAGAGCACCCTGTTGGTGGCAGAGGAGTTAGGTCTGGTCTGTCACTGGACTGGTCCCGGCCTTCGCCACAGTCTCCAGATGACAAGGAACGACTCTCCTCCAGGTGGTAAAGGAAAAACTGCCGACCTGATCTCCTCAGGAACTGAGGTTTTATAGAATCCAAGGTGGGAAAACATCAAAGGTTCCGAGTGCAAAGCATAGCGTGACGAGTGCACGATAGGAGCCTTGTGCAGATTTGGTGCCATGTGCACTCTGATGGTATCGTGAGCATAGCCACGTGCTGTGTGCAAAATGATGTTTTGGCGGCAAAGTCACTTGGGTTCCATTTTAAAGTCCTCCTTCGTTCACAGACTCCATTTTGATTTTTCAATATGAGCTCTAACAACTTTCTTACTTTAAGCTACAGTGCTTGCCCTGCAATACAATAATGTGGCGCATGGATGTGAAAATCCTGCTCTCCCCCCTTTTTTTGAGGGGGGGGGTACGGTGAAATATGCCGAGATTCATATTTCTCCCAGGAGCATCCTAAATGTACGTGAACCATTTTTATCCCTAGGTTAAGATGGATTCAAATGTACTTAAAATAACCCAGGCAGAATTCAGATTTCCTTATTATAGGCAGTGAAAATAGGCAATCACTTCGTGTGCAACTGTAATAACTTTCTGAAAAAAGAAAAATGACTGCTAAATTACTGAGTATTTTTCCAACTGCTTGTATTCCATACCAGGATTTAAACCGTATGAGAGGTGAACTGTTGGTACCTGGCTCACAGCTTGACTTGGGTCCTCGTGAATCCAAGATTCCTATACTCTTGGTTCAGCAGCCAGGGAAAGTGGCTGGTGAAGATCGACCAGGATGGGGAAGTGGCTGGGATATCTGTCTCCCAAAGGGCTGGGGCATGGCTTTCTGGATTCCTTTTGTAAGTGTCTTTCATTAAAAATTGCTGACAAATAGGACAGGTTATAAAGTTAATTCACTCTGATAAGTGTGTACTAGAGAAAACTTGTTCTCGTGTAACCCGCTTACAACTGCTGGGTCAAAATGTCAGTTTAGAGAGAGCTGATGGAAAAAAATATATAAAACAGCCTAACATTGTATCCACTTCCATTATTGCTCTAATAATGGATGTTTGGACGGAGGCTTTATATGGATGCAGAGTGAGCAGACCATTGCTGCTTTATAGTTTGTCTGTATATTTCTTTAAAATATAAAATAAATACAAAATTTTAAGGAAAAAGAGTTTGCCAAAGTTCTTATTTAGCCCTTATTGCCATCCATGTAGCCTAGCACTAGGTCAACCTCTCCAGTAGGCTGCCAGCTGAGGGATCTTACACAACACAGGCTGGGAATCTCTGATTTCATCAGTCCTGAAACAGGAGAGCAAAGTTTAAGTTATGCTGAATGCTCTTACCTTGCTGTTTGGAACATTCTGTTCTCATCATTCAGAGGATGGTTTGTTATGCTGCTATGCAGCTGGCTACACAAGTTCTGTGCATACGGATGGAACAATTGCGGTAATCCGTTTCATAATAAAAGGTAATTGAACAACAACTTTGCACAGGTGATATAACCCTTGTGCCAACACTTATAGTAAGAATTTTTTAAATAATTCTCTAGGTTTGTTGATGGTTCTAAGAACTTAATAGAGCACAACTAGCATTTAATTCAAATGAGTTTTTAGAATGTGATATCCATACTTTAATCTCATCTTCTAAACTAAGCTGATAGAAGCTCAGTACTCTGAGAGTAGCTCCTAAAAAGGTGCTCCAAGATATTTCAATTAGGAGCATTAGAAAAATACTAGTCACAGTCAACCTGTGGAACTCCTTACTAGAGGATGTTGTGAAGACCAGGATTTGAACAGGGTTCAAGAAAGAACTAAATAAATTCATGGAGGTTCGGTCCATCAATACTTATTAGCCAAAATGGGTAGTCCCTAGCCTGTGTTTGTCCGGGGCTGGAAATGGATGACAGGAGAGGGATCTCTTGATTGCCTGTTCTGTTCACTCCCCGTGGGGCATCTGGCATTGGCCACTGTCGGAAGACAGGATACTGGGCTAGAGGGACCTTTTGTCTGACCCACTATGACCGTTCTTATGTTCTTACTAATGTTGTTTACCTTACAGATATATCAAGGCGCACGAGTAGGTGGCTTGCAAGAGAGCTTGAAACATTCTGAATATAAAAGAACACCTCATATTCCAAATGATTACCCAGACTGTCCTGCTGGAGTCCAGTTTCAAGAAGAGCTAGAAAACATTCTTCTTGAAAAATTCAAGAGGTGAAGTTAATTTCTCCAAGACTGATTGAGTGCCATTTTAATCAAAACTTAATATGCCTTAAAATAGGGGTCAGCAACCTATGGCTCTTGAAGTTTGAGCTCAGCTCCCCTTTGCTCCCCTCGCAGCAGGGAGCCCACGGACACAGCAGAAAGCCCCCAGACAGGCTCCCCTGCTTGCCCTGCCCCCGCATGCTAGAAAAGTGGCTGCTGGGCCATTTGTTTTTCACAAACTGTGAGCCTGGAAGGGAGAAGGAGGTGGTGCTTCCTGGCTGCTCCTGCCCCAGCACAATCCCATTCGCTGGTTTCTAGCCAATGGAAGCTGCCGGTTTCAAGAACAGGCAAAGCACCAATCCCCCCTCCCCTCAGGCTCTTATTCAGGGAGCACATGGCTCTGCAGCCTATGCAGGGGCGGGGCAAGCTCCTGAGAAATCTGCTGGGCTGGAGTCTCACTGGTAAGCCTCCTGGCTAGAGCCTGTGTCTGGCACCCCTGCCCTCCTCCCCCCCCCCCCCCACCGCCCTCTCACTCCTACCCCCATATCACATAACCCAAACCCTCTGCCCCCCTCCCGAGCCCATACCCCCTCCCAGACCCTGCGTCCCAATCCCTGCCCCAGATCACAGTCCCCTGCTGCTCTAGGTCACAATCCAAATACCTGCACCCCAGTCACCTGCCTTAGGTCACAATCCTGTGTGTCTGGTCACAATTACCTCCTTCAACCAAACTCAGTGGCCCCTGATTAAAAAAAGGTTCCCCACCCCTTCCATAAATAAAGACAATTTTGAAACCTTTTGTGTGGGACATAAGATTTTATTTTATTTAAAAAATGAAGCCTGGCTAACAAGCGCCCAATTGGAGCCCAGCCCCCATCTGGCCACAGCATCATAACACTATTGCATTCCACACCCCCCCACACACACCAACCCTGAGCCCATCATACACCTGAACCCCCTGCCCTAAGCCCCTCATACTTTCACATCCCCAGACTCCTGCACCCCCACATCCTCAGTCCCCTGCCATAAAACTCCTGCACTCCACAATACCCCAACCCTGTGCACTGAGCCCATCATACAGCTCTGCCCTGAGCCCCTCATACACCCCAGCCTCCTGCCCTGAGCCTCTCATACACCTCAACCCAGATTCCTGCACCACACATCCCCAACCCCCTAGCATAAGATTGACAGAAGACAGCCTGAATGTGTGCATGAAGCATTTGGCCTGTTACGATGTAAACTTCAAAGAAATGCATGAAAAGATGCAGCAGCAGAAATCCCATTAAATAAAGTCTGCGAGTACAATGTTTAATTTATGCTATTATTAATCATTATGTCAATTATCAATAATATTAAGTTGTATATTTTCAGTCATGCAAATAGGCATTCTTATACGGCTCTTTGTTGACCACTTGTTCTGAATTTTTATGTAGTTTAGCTCTTTAGTTTGAAAAGGTTGCTGACCTGTGCCTGTTGCTTAGTTCAGTTTCTAGACTGGTGATTTGTGTTGAGGCTCTGTTAGTATTTTAAATCTCACTATATTAAGAAACAAAAGTCCATGTTATGTAGATTGAGTGCTTTCCTCTGAATAAATTAACTAAAAGCCTATTCCCAGAGTTCTGTTCAGAAAAAAAACCCTAATACAATTGTGCATAATACAACAAAGTAAAACAAAGCCATACATTTAAAATTCAACATGTAGGGGAAAACCAGTGTCTGCCAAATGAAGGATAAAATTGGTGACAAGACATTTTGGTTTTATCTATTTAAAGAGGGTGCAAGAAACTAGAGAAAACACAACAATTAAACTTATTATTGAGTGTATTTATTTTCCCAAGTAAATGAATGGTTATATTCTAATTCTTTGGCCAAGTTTTCTCAGAAAATAACCTCCCAGAGCATACCTAAAAAGCCTTTTATTTTATTTGAGGTAGATTCACCGTTTGTCAGCTAATGTCAAATACACACATAATACTGTAAAGTGATTGGAAGCTTGGCAGTTACCTTAGATTGTGCTTTTATATCCAATGTGTAGTCTCTCTTTAAAGAAATGTGGGAATTATCTGCATTTCAGTAGTATTCTCAGGGTCATCAAAGAACCTGAATATTCTATATGGGCTCAGCAGAACAATGGTTGCCTCAGAATGTGGGACAACTGGAATTACTCTCTGGGCAAATAAGTGTCAGATGTTCTGCTTGCTGCCGAGGAGAAAAGGCTAGGGAGAAAACTCAATAACATCGGGCACAGCAGTGCAAGCAAGGAAGCAGACTCTGCGCTCCAGAACCCTTGCATTGCAGAAGTACAGTTACATAGCGGTTTTATGTAGAAGTCAAATTTCCAGAGATTCAGAATTCCTCCTTTAATAAAAAAAAAAAAAGATGGGCAATTAACTTTTTAATCTTATTAAGTTGATTAAAATACAAGGCAAAAAAGATGCTTAGTTTTTTGGTAAACTGGGCCCTGTCACTTAATTTTTTTCTAATGATTTGCAAGTTAGCTGAATAGATTATTTTCTTTTATCTGGTATTTCAGCATTGTATTTTTTCTTTATTCTTGAGGTGCTCTGTAATGAACATTGTTTCCTTGCTTCCAAGTTATGGGACGTTTTTCTATTTCCTTTTTTCTTCTAGACGCCCACCTGCAAAAAGGGCAAACTATGTCAAACTTGGCACCCTGGCACCTTTCCTCTGCCCATGGGGGCAACTAACCAGGGATTGGGAAGTAAGAAACAAAGCTCAGGAAGAATCTGTGCTTGCTTCATCCCCAGACAGAATGAGCTGTGCAATTGAAAGGCAGGTTCCTTGTGATCCCAACCCAGGATTGATTATAGAAGATTCTCAAGGTGACAGGGTGACATGCTTGCAGGGTGACATGATGGAAGAAAAGACAACAATTCACAATTTATGTACAGAACGTGAAGCTGCAACAAGTAATGGCTTCTTTGTTGTTAGGTATGTAGGAGCGACTTACCAGTATGTACTGTCCTGTGTGCTTGTTATTAAGAGGGATGACTTACTGGTAGGCCGTGAGTATCCACAATCTAATTGAAAACCACCCACACTCCTGGAGGGGATGGGGAAGTGAATTCTCATCTGATAAATCTCTACCCAAGTGGGGAGGGTGAGATAAAAAGCCTTCTTGGGAGAAGAAGAACCTAGGAAGCCGTTCTCCTACCTTTCCTCATGGCGAGTGACTGGCTTCAGTGGGGAACCTCTTTTAGTAAGCAGTTTGTCAGTACGTGCTTTGGAATGGGCATGCATTGACTGCCTCCAGTGGGAAGGCTATTTGGAGGACTCAGAGCTGTTGGTAGGGAGAAAGTGGCTTATTTTTGTAAAAAAGGAAAATGCACCCAGCAAATCTCCTATTACAATTTCAAAGCTTTATCACTCTTGATACATTTACTTGTATTTCCATCTCTAATGCATGGGGTGTGGACAGTTGTTCTTACTACTCATATTTGTATAGAGTGAATGAAGATCTCATATGACTTCTAGAACAGTGAGTAAGCAAGATAATGCCATGCTAGCACATGTGAAAAGACGTGTCTGGGTGTGGGTGCGGGTGCATAGCAGCATATGAAAATAGTGATAAAACGTAAAAAAGTAAATCTGGCATTAAACTCGAAGTCAAAAGTGCTGAGAATGTAACTGATTTTTAAGTGGATTGTGCCCTTTTCAGTGAACAGTCCTATACTTGTGTTTTTGACTTTATAGTTCTCTTTTTTCATTTTAAGAGCTTTACAAAGGCTGTCCAAGGTAGAATCACTAACTTACAATGACTCTTCTCAGTTGTTATACTTTGAGCATCTCTAATGCATCTCTTAAACTTCATATAGGAGCAGAAAACTGTTAAGGCAGTTGTCAACCTGGTGCCGGCCTACTTGTGGAAAAGGTCAGAGGGTACGCCCTGCTTCAAAACTTGGACAGAAAGAAATGACAGAAGAAGCTCTCTTACCGATCTTCAAGTGCTACCCAAGGGCGCTGGTGTGGGTCAGCTTGTCTCTGCTAAGAAAGGGTAGCCCTGAATTACATGCCATGATATGCATTCCAACCCAGGAGGATTTTCTACAGCTTAACAAAGACCAGCTCTTCTGTGGTCCTCAAGAACCCAAACACAGCGACATGTTCAAACACAAGATACTGAAACTAAAAGAGAGAAAAAAGAGAAAGAACAACGGGAAAGCCCTAGAGAGTGGTGCTTCTCATGTCCCGGAGGCAAAGGCAGTTGAGGAGCATAAAGAACTAATTCTTGGCTTATGGCCTGACCCTCTACCAGATGTTACTTCCCACTGCTCTAGAATTCTTTTAGGGTTTGTCACTCAAGGGGATTTTTCATTAGCTGCTGGTTGTGGAGAAGCATTGGGGTTTGTTAATTTGACGGGGTTACTACATATGTTATCTAGTCAGCCAGCTGATAAAAAAGGGCTTGTTTTGTTAAGAACTCCAGCATCTCTGCAATACAGATTTGCTAGACTTAATATTGAAGTATAAGCATCATATTATAATGTAATAAGGTACCGATATTACCAAAGAAATTATTCCTTGTTTAAAGTCTATGGACTTGTCTCAAATCTCAAGAAATACTTGTGTACCCCATGTTTGTAAAGGGCAATTTATCTTCCTTCAAGCTAACTTTGTTAATGAGCTAACCTGTTGATCATTTATCATGTTTATATAGCTCAAATACTTTTTTTCTTCTGAATGTCTGTATCAGTTTCTGTTTTAAAACATATGTTGGCTTATGCATCCAGAAACACTTTCTGATATTGTTTTTCTAAAGGGCATACTATTTTTTGTTGTTGTTCCAATGCAGTCGAAGCCAGCAATATCTAAGATCTTTCACTTTTACAGTGTTTCCACTTCAAAAGGCTTTTTTTTCATATGGCTGCTGGACTCTGATTACAGTTCATGCTTCTGGTAAATGCATGCCGTCTGGGCCTGTGTATATAACAAACAACTTTTCAGGGCCTATTTAGTCTTGCTGCTGAACAGGTTTGGCTGCTGCAGAGTAAAGTTCTGTAACTACCTTAACCATAGACAGTGTAGATTATTTGTTTTCATTGAAAATATTCAGTGCTTAAATGAAACGTAAATGATGACATTCTGTGTTAAAGGCTGTGAAACACTGACTGCAGTATGTGTTGGAACTTACATTAATCAAAGCTTTAACTTTTTTCTTTCTGAATCAGTGTGAACTTATTAAAACAGCATTTCCTTTTCAGAATAAACATTTTTTGTTATCGAGAAGTGGTTTTGGCCTTCTATGTGATGAGAACTTTTTTAAAATTGGAAACTGAACTCTGTCACTTGAAGGTGTGCTGAAGTGCTTTAAATGAGACAGTTAGGATCCTGGGCATAGTGTGCAGTAATGCAAATTAGTGGTTACCACTCAAGAAATCGATATTGGTATCATTGTGGATAGTTGTTTGAAAACATCTGTCCAAGGTGCAATGTCAGCCAAAAAAGCTAATAAAATGTTAGGAACCATGAGGACAGGAATAGATAAGACACAGAAAATGTCATTATAAAAATCCATGGTACACCCACACCTTGAATACTGCATGTACTTGTATCTTACCCCATCTCAAAAAAAGTTATATTAGAATTAGAAAAAAAAAGAGATGGGCAGCAAAAATGATTAATGTTATAGGATAATTTCCATATGAAAAGTGATTAAAAAGATGGGGACTGTTCATCTTAGAAAAGAGATAAGGGGGATATGATAGAGGTCTATATAATCATGAATGGTGTGGAAGAAGTGAATTAATGACATGTTTGTTACCCCTGCATGAAACACAAGAACCAGGGGTCACCCAATAGGCAGCAAATACAAAAGAAACAAAGAAGTGCTTCTTCACACAGCACACGGTCAATGTGTGGCACTTGGTGCAAAGGCATATTGTGAAGGCCAAAAACATAACTGTGTTCAAAAAAGAATTTGGTAAGTTTATTGGGGATAGTCCATCCATGACTATTAGCCAAGAGGGTCAGCGGCACAACCTCATGCTCTGGGTGTCTCTAACCTCTAACTGAGAAGCAAGTACTGGGTGACATGGGATGGATCACTCACTCTGAAGCATCTGGCTACTGTTGGAAGACAAAAAAATAGTCTAGATGGACCAGTGGTTTGACCCAATATGTTAACTACAAAAAGAATACAGGGATTGCATTTAAAAATAGGTAAATATACTTTCTAATGCAACAAATGAAAATACGTTTGTTTGTTTTTTACTTGCCTGCCTAGGAAAGCGTTGTGTTATGCTTTTACATTTAGCTTCAATAACACTTTAAATAGTTGAAGACCTGCTCTAAATGTATGGGGTATCAGCTGTTGCACGAGAGACAGAGAACCCTGAACTCAACTCTTGGAAGTTAGTCTTTAGTTCTTCTTTACCTCTAATGACAAATAATTAATCTTACAACTGTTTTCTTTTGCTAGTTTAAGATTTGAATGGTTCCTATTATTGTGAATTTAGTCCTTGTGAAATGTGCTGGAATCTGTAGTTTGTTTACAAGATTGGTACAGCAGGAGAAATTTGTAGTATGAGCATCACTGTACAGTCCCAGTATCTCTCTCTCTCTCTCTCTCTCTCTCTCTCTCATGCATTACAGTTTACCTTTAAAAATCCCTAAAGTTGCAGCCATTCTTGAGTTAAGGACCTCTGATAATTGTAAAACAGACAATCGTGGGGAGTTTGCTAATAAAATTTGTAGCTAACACAAAGAAGGAATGGAGTGTTGATATGGAGGAAGTGCAGAATATCACACGAACAAATTTGGATGTCCTTGAAAATCGGAGTAGTAGAAATGGGATGAAATGTAATAGTGCAAAGTCAGTCATGCGCTTAGGGACTGCTAAGAACATTTGCTATAAACTGGGTATGTGTTACTTGGGAACAAGAAGACAGAGACACTGTGATCAATTAATACACACGGATGACCAGGAATTGCCAGTGTGATGCAGCTGTGAAAAAGGTTAAGGCAATTCTAGAATGCATCAGGAGAGGTATTTCCAGTAGAAATAGGGAAATGTGTTCACAAGGCCCTTGTGAGACCTCACTGGAATTGTGTGCAATTCTGATCTCCCGTGTTTCAGAAACATTAATTCAAATTGGAACAGGTGCAGAGAAGGACTAGTAGGATGATCATAAAAATTGAGAACCTGCTTTATAAGAGAAGACCTAAGGAATATGGCTCATTTATTGTAGCAAAAACAAGGCTGAGGGGAGAAATGATTGGTGTCTCAATTTATCAGAGAGATGAACACCAGTCAGGGAGAAGAGATAAGTTCAGAGTCTGTAGTTTAGTTGGCGAAATAAGTGGATATAAATTGACCATCATTAGGCTTAGGCTTGATATCAGATGGAAGTTTCTAACCATCAGAAGAATGATGTTCAGCACAGCAGTGCTTCCTTAGAGGCTTTCACATTGTTTAATTAGTTAACTGATTAAAGGGGGAGCCAATACCATCGCAGTGGTTCTGGAGTAGGGACATAAATAGTTAGCTGAGTGGGCTGGAGCAGCTCCCTGCCCGCCCTGGTTAGGAGCCTTCTCCAGCCCTGCAGTGCAGGGCTGCTCCAGCTGGTCCAGTCCCAGCACCTGCAACAGTGAAGCCTATTTCTGGATGAGAGTAATGTTGTATCAAGGACTTCCTTCCAGGCGGCTTTAGATGAGGCAGACTCAGCTACTCACATAACGTTTACAAGGCATTGTGATGCACAGATTCTCCTGACTACAGGTCTCTGGGCTTCCACCTGAAGTCCAGCAAATTGTCCCAGACCTTTCCTTCTATGCCTCAGGGTTTTTTGTGGAACAGACAAATTCCAGACTATGTAGCCTGATGGACCCTGGAGTAACGTTAAAGTCCTTGGGATCAATTGGACTTGATAGTCACCAACACTCCTCACATCCTCACCTCGCTTCAGTGGTGGCTGAACCTTCAGAATGTCTGTGCTGGGGTCCCCTTCTCTACACAGCAACCAACTCTAGTCCTAGTCACGAACGTGTCAGCAATGGGCTCGGGCGCTCACTTAGGCAATCTTAGGATGCAAGACCTCGGGATTTTTCAAAGGTTTTCAGCCAGCAGAGGCTCTATTCCTGTTGTCCTGGACTATCTCCTTCATTTAAAGCAGCCTTCCATTCTGGCTCAGCAGGCCAATCTGTGTTTATGGATCCTATGGCCACCTGTTTTCTGAAGGGCTTGGACAGACTTTGTCCTCAAGTAAGTCAGCCTATCCCCCAATGGGACTTTAATTTGGTACTGTCTAAATTAATGGGACTGCCCTTCGAACCTCTAACAACATGCTGCCTTTTGTGTCTTGGAAAGTGGATTTCCTAGTGATTATCACATCGGCCAGGAGGGTTTCTGAACTCAAGGCATTGATGTCAGAGCCTCCTTACACAGTCTTTTATAAGGACAGGGTCCAGCTAAGACCACACCCAGCCTTTTTACCTAAGATGGTTTCAGATTTTCACATCAGCCAGGATATTTTTCTACTGTTTTTTACCTGAAGCCACATAATTTCAACAAGGAACACATGCTTCACTCCCTTGACATTCGGTGTGTCTTGGCCTTTTATCTGGTGCATACTAAATGGTTCAGGATGTCCACCCAGTTGTTTGTGTCCATCGCGGACAGGATGAAAAGCATCCCAACTACCTCTCAGAGAATTTATTCATCACAACCTGCATTGGGACCTGTTAGGATCTTGCCAAGATCCCGGCTCCTCCACTGACTGCCCATTCTATACTAGGGATGTTGCAATGCATTTATTTTGGTAACCTGTAACCACTGAAATTATGCCATTGCCCACCTTCCAGAAAGAATGCAAACTTTGGAAGGGTGGATCTGAGATTTTATTTAGGTAGACTCTGAGTCCCATCTCCTGGGAGAAGTACTGATTGGCCGTCATCTAAAAGGAACATGCTGCTACATCACATCTAAAAGAAACACTGTTACAGCCCATAACTATTTCTCTTTTTTTGAGTAGACCCGCCCTCCGTCCCCTTTGCATTGAAGTCTCTATGGGCATTCAGGGCCCAGGAACCAAGAGGGGTCAGGGCAGTGCTGCTTCATATAGCCAGGGAAGGGGGGACTGCCACAGGGTATGAATATCATGGATACTGCTATGCACACTCTTTCACTCTGATGCACTGGGCATGCACATGCTTTAGTGGAACACCATCTGTATATCATCTTGAAGGGCCTCTGCTACAGTAATAATTTCTTTATGGAGGAGATGGTATGATGCGATTGCCTACAATCGCATGAGGTCGATCCATGACTACGAGTAGCAAATATTTCCAATGGCCAGAAATGGGACACTAAAGGGGGATGACTCTGAATTACTTCAGTGAACAATTTCCCAGATATCTGGCTGGTAGGTATCACCCGCAAACTCAGGATCTAATTGATTACTACATTGGGGGCCAGGAAAGAATTTTCCCCCAGGTCACATTGGTGGAGACCCTGGAGTTTTTTGCCTTCCTCTGCAGTATGGGGCATGGGTCACTTGCTAGTTTGAACTAGTATAAATGATGAATTCTCTATAATTTGAAGTCCTTAAATCAAGATTTGAGGACTTCAGTAACTCAGCCAGAAATATGGGCTTATTATAGGAGTGATGAGTAAAGTTCTGTGGCTTGGGATGTGCAGAAGACTAGACTATATGAACATGGTGGATCCTTCTGGCTTTAAAGTCTGAGTCAATGTACTGTAGCCTATATACAACATGACAAAACACACTTACCAACTGGTGGGAGTTTTTCCTAATTGATATTTTTAAATAGTTGTACTCGCTCTTAATATTGGATTACATTAATTGAAGTTGATTCTTCAGATTAAAACTGAAAATCCAAACTGCTATTTTAGTGACTATTATACTCTCTCTACAGATGATATTTGGAAATGAATTCAAACGTTTAAGTTGTAAATAAAAACCGCAAATGCAGGAATTCAAAATTTTTTCTGGAGCCTTTAAATATTTTAAGTTCACATTTTAAAGATTTCCTTGTGTACATTGCATTACATAATTTATTTAGCCTTTACTTGCTTAAACTTAAGCATAATAATGCTTTGTATTTTATAGGAAATCTCAGATGGTGGAAAGGGGGTTGCTTTTCCATAAGACTAATCAGTACATTTCTAGTACTGATTAGTTATGGATTTGTTAGAATTTTCCTTTTGGTATTGGCAATAATTGCACACCCAGTGCACTGAGTATGAGGTGAATTAATTTTTTTATATGGTTCACCTGAGTATTGTATGCACCACTTGTGTTCTTTAATGAGTTACACTGTTTGTATCACTTTGTCATCCCAGCTAGAATTCTGACATTGTGTGGTGTAAACCTATGATACAAAGGAACAATAGGGTGAAATAGAAAACTCTCAAATTGTTTACAACTGTTTCTAGATCATGTGCATTAGAGACGTCTGATTAAGTGGTCTTCATTATGACAATAAACTGAAACAGTAATTTCATTCAGAACATTCTGAAGATTAACTGTTATATAGAAACTGTGCACTAGATGGCCCCATAGGAAAAAGCTTTATTCTTCAGTTCTAGGCTTCATGTGCTCACCGTGTCATTGTGAACACCATTACAGCATGTAGCTACGTGCAAATAAACCCTTAAATATTACAGTTTGTGTGGCTGTGATGATCAGGTGCACCCCTGGTAATGCTGGATTTAATGTACTTTCACTGAGAGACCTCAACTGGATATTTCTAAGATAAGAATTTCCAGGCCTTTGGTTTTTGGAGGGATGAATTGTTTCTTCTATGTGAGTTTTCCTGCCTGGAAAGAAATTTTTTTGTCAGGGTCTTTCCATCTTTTCTCCTGTTTATCTTTCTGCTAGTAGATCTTAGGTTCACTGAATCTCCCCAAAGCTGCTTTTTTTTTTTTTTTTTTTTTTTAAACATCTGGAGTTTTTTTTCCTTTCTCTCATACTGGTAATTCTTGCCAGGTTTTCATTTTGACACTTCCTTTTGCTTTTCTTTGATTTTCATGCTCTCTCTGATTTATGATTCCTTGTTATTGGTGAGCCAATGAGCAGAAAAGTAGTGTCCAAGTGCATCCTGTTCTGTGTATCTTGTAATATTGTTATACAGTTGGTTTCACGTTCTTACACAATTGTTTTTCTTTAAGCCTATGATTTATGTTTCTTCAGGACTTCACCCTCCCTGTAAAAATGTAGTTTAAGCCTGATCAGTTAAAAGTGCTTGAAACTCTGAGCCAAAGTTAATAAAAAATAGAAAGAAAGAAAAAATATTGTCATTCAGTGTTCCAAGGAAAAAATTTTATTAGCTGTGGTTGGGATTTCCAGACCTCAGTGCCATGAGGGTGACTTAGTCATAAAGACTGTGTCAACACTGGTTAACTAAATCAATTACACGCACACACAAAATGATACACTTATTGTCCACACTAGCCCAGTTGACTCATAGGCAGTTTTGTCACATGTCTATGCTTATGCTGTTCTATTCCATTGCAGTTACTGTCCTTTGGGCAAATGTCCACAGTTTCTAGCACTGAAGCAGTGACTTTGGGGACATTTGGAGAAATTCCCTGAGGAAACATCCCGAAAATCTTTGGGTTTCCATGCCATTTCTTGGCAACTTTCTCAAAATGGAGATCTAGATGAATGCCTAGTTCTTATTCCTTGTTTAGCAAGAAACTTTTGGCTGAAGTGTTTGAAAAGCAATTGAGCGGCAGCAGAGGGTATTCTGGTAGGACCTGCAGTGTGTCAGAAACAGCGACCAGCAATTTCTGCTGCAATGATTATGCACACACCCATCTCTGGAGCAGTTAGATGAATTCAGTACTTGAAGAGCTGAAGCCTATGGATCCCACTCTCTACATGTTGTTACTATACAGTCATATAATGAAAATAAAACCCACAGCTTACTCCCACCACCATGACTTGGCCCCAGCTAAATGCCTTCTACATAAGCATTAGCATTATCAAACCTTGTCCTCTCAAAAAGCACAAATCAACAGCTTTGCAGAGACTCGGACATCCTGCAAATCTGCTGTTTTGAATCTGGGGACAGAAGAGGTGGGTGTTAAAGTCTAAGAGGTCTTTAAGGGGAATGCGTGTAAATTAACTATGTTCTAGGCTCGGTGCTTCTGCTGATCTCAGCTATAGCCACATGTTGGGGCAGAGAAAGAAACCAAAGTAAGCAAATCCCAAACCGTTTAGGCTTTGTAGCTCAATTCCAAGAGTCTAGATACTACCTAGGAACCAACAGGCAGCCAATACATGCCATAGAGCATTGATTTCAAGCTCTCACATAAGATAAGGTTCTTAAAAATTGGGCTACAGTGTTCTGTACTAGATCAAATTTCTGGGCTGTCTTAGGTGTGGTGCCATGCAAAGCATGCTGCAATAATTAGGTGTGTATGTGGAGTGTACTTACAGTAGCATACTTGCACTATATGCTCTGGTAGGGACTATCTTTTTGCTCTGTTTACATTGTGTCTAGCACAATGGGTTCCTAGTCCATGAGTAGGGTTTCTCAGTATGATGGTAATAATAATATTACTAGCAACAGCTGCATCATCTGTAATCTCTTAGTCAAATGAAGAGTGGGGTGGGGGGGGGCCATTCCTAGGCACTGCTGGCAATGATCATTTCACAGTAACTAGGGATCCAGCAACACCTTCAGTTTGTGTGCTATGGTAACAAATGGCAGGCAGGCACCCTCCATAAATGGAGCAGAGGTTACCCTGGCCATATTTTATAGTTGCTTCTTCAACCTACAAAGCTTACCTCAGTCTTATTGTATGTATGCTCGTTCTCATCCATGTGTCAGCCTCTGCAAACATTAGACCAGCTGTTCAACAGCACAAGATGGTGAGACAGACATGCCATAGAGAGCTGTGTTCCATTTGCACAGTGACAGCTACATAGTCCATAACTTCTCATGAATCCCCTGGCAGTCCTAATATACATGCTTTACTATTCAGGAGTAAGTGTTCATCAGTATTCTTAAATGGAGTAAATTCCTCTCTAATGTGTGATTCTTATTCAATTAATTAGGCTAAGAAGTCAAATAAGGTTAATAAATTAAAGGGCTCAATTGGAAGTTTTTTGGGTATGGGGCCCCTCGGGATTAAAGGGTTAACCACATATATTTTTTCCAGTAAGAAATTTTGTTATAAAAATCAATTGCATCCAGGTTTTCTGAATATTTTTACAATGCAATAATTCTTGTAAATTAGTTGGCAAATATATCAAGGGTCTCCAAATCTTTCCAGAGACCAGATGAAAATAGGCATGAGTGCAGCAAGAAGAAAGTCCAAGAAAGTCTGCAAAAAAGAGGAAAAAATAGAATCTGCAATCAGTTCATTTTTTAGGGCATGTCTGTTACACTACGGCCCTATAATGATCTATGTTAGCTAATTACTGCAGTGGTTGACAGCCATGCTAACCTTCTGTCAGTGTTGTATGACCTCACCAGGAGTGCTTCCACCAGCTGAAGAGGGGCAGTGTGTGTGTGTGTGGGGGGGAGCTTAGAGCCAGGGCTCTTACCTCCACACAGCTCTCCACCAGGAGCTCAGCTGTCCCTGGGCTCTTGGCTCCCCACTCTTAATGGGGGGGGGGAGGGGGAGAAGAGAGGAGAGGCAGCTGTCCAATTTCTCATCTCTCTGAGTGGAGAGCCAACAACCAGTGTAAGTAATGCAGTGTCAACATGGACACTATGTTGTCCTAACTACACCAACGTAAGCTCTTGGCCGCTTGTGGAGGTGGAGTTATGTGAGTCTGATAGGGAACTTTAGATCTATAGGACAAGGCTGTAGTGTATATGCTGACATAACTAGGTTGACATAAGCTGTCTTACATCCACCTAATAGTGTAGAAAGGACCAGGCATTATACCCTACTTTTATTCTTTAGGAAGTAGCCTCCAGAACTGTAACTCCCAACCTGAAGATCATGGCAACCCACTAAAAGTCACTAGCAGTTGTCTTTTAATACAAGGCTGTGTCCAATCTATGTCTCAAGCAGATGGGCTCAGTAACCTGCCACAACTGGTGAACCTTCACTGAGAGGAGTACAGCTAATAACCCTGTGCACAGATTTGCACAGCATCCCTTCTGGATGTTGTGGGATGAAGGCATATAGTATGAAAAAAGGCTCATTAATCCTGACCTGCTTTTGTTTTTAAAATACATCAGCAATAATTGGTTAGGTTAGTAAATGTGTGGGCACATAGCCGTTCTTTGGTTCCATTTGAGTTGCCCAGTAAAATTGAAAGCATGGAAGAAGCAATAAGTCCCAGCTTAGGTCCTGATCCTCATTTCTCACAGATATACCCTGTCCATTAGATGTCAGTTTACTATAAAACTGGACCTAATCATCACTGAAAGGTGCTAGTACATAGCTGTTTGCCTCTCGGTACCACAAGCAATGCACATGCTAAAAGGGACCTGGCTTCCTAATGCATGAACACTTATATTGGGCTTTTCCACTGTAGGGGAAATAAGCAAATAACTTGCTTTATTTATACCTAGATGATGGTTCAGAAAACTTGCAAGTAGATTTACATTTTAAATCTCCAAAGGGCAGTAATGTTTTTAATGTAGTTTGGTAAAACACTGTAATTTGAAAACTGTTTTATTTAGAAGGGGAATTTTAATAGGTTGCCATATTTTATCTTGTAAAAATGCCTCCATTGAGTTCCTTTTTACGTAGCATTATGGCCTGTGGGTGCATTGATGAAAAAACATTTCAGATGTAGTACACAGTAAAATAGATCACCTCAGAGATATGGCCATTACTCAAAGGAATCAGGAAATGCCTAGCTACGCTATAGATTATCAGAACATTAAAATACTTGTTTACCCCAGATGTCAGTCGTACCATATGACTCTGAAGGAAGGCATTTGAAAACACACTCTCTCACTCTGTCTCTTTCTCAAGGCTGTCAGAAGCAGCTAGCATTGTTTTTGGACCAGGCTAAGATAGGTCATACCTCTTCCAGTGTTTATGATTAGAGATTGCTATGTGCATGTAATACTGGAACCAGTTCCTGGAATTATTTCAGTCAGAACTCACAGTAGGCAATGTGTACTTGCTGAGGAATTGGAGGGGACCTTCAAGAACTGTAACCAACTAAAGTGATGAGGAGTCCTGTGGCACCTTATAGACTAACAGAATTATTGGAGCATAAGCTTTCATGGGCAAAGACCCACTTCGTCAGATGGGTCTTTTCCCACGAAAGCTTATGCTCCAATAAATCTGTTAGTCTATAAGGTGCCACAGGACTTCTCGTCACTTTTGCAGATTCAGACTAACATGGCTACCCCTCTGATACTTGTAACCAACTACAAAACTAGAGACTGGGCCTTCATACTATTCTTTGGATTTGCAGTAAATCTGACTTTTGGACCAATGTGGATAAATAGGGGACAGTGAAAGCAATTTGTGTTGTGTTTTGATTCTTCTAGCTTAGTCCCTATTGTGATATTGAGCTACCTAATGTCTTTAAAATGGTAAGCTCTCTGGGACCTGGGACTATCTTGTTCAACTCCGTACGGTCCCTTGGAGGAACCCTCTACAGTGCAACAACCCTTCTCGGGGGTCCACTCTGTCTCTGGGTGAGGGGTAAGCCATAGGCCTCTCTGAGCATTTGGCATGTCTGTCTATTACTGCAGGCACTCTTAGGGAGTCCACTTGCTCTGGATCCCTGGGGTCTCCAGACCCAGAGGGAATAATGCATCCCTAATCTCTAGACTGGAGTGACTCTCAGCCAGAGTAAAGCAGAAAGGTTTATTAAATATCTGAACATAGCATAGGAAACGCTTAGGGCCTCAGGCCTAGCATTCCTCATCACAGTACATCTAGGACTCTCTAGCCCTCAGGTGGGCTCTGGCTGCTCTCTCCCCAGGCCAGAAACCCCCTTTTTCAGCTGGGTATTTGATATCATTGTCTCCCCAAGTCCCAGCTCTGCCCTTTGTCTTCTGTCCCAGCTAAACAGGTCACCTGGGTCTCCGCTCCTCTCAGCCTCTCCTCTCCTCCATCCTTTGTTTCTCCACTAGCTGGAACCGGCTGGCCAGGGTCCTCTCTCCGCAGCCCATTGTCCGCATCCCACAGGCCAGAGCTGGCTGTGATTCCTGAACTAGGCCTCTGGGTCACCAGGTCACTGGTTACTGAAGCCCATTCTCCAGGCTATTTGTTGGCCTTCTGTAACAACAAACTCCCTTTCCCACGACTTCATTAAACCAGTAACACATAGGAAAACTGAGTCCTCACACTCTCTGCATAGGGTTGCCAGGTGTCCGGTATTTACCCGGACAGTCCGGTATTTTTGCCTCCTGCCCGGTAAAAAAAATTCAGAAAATACCGGACACCTAAAATGTCCAGAATTTTCTGATTTTTCCCAGGCAGGAGGTGAAAATACTGGACACCTGGCAACCCTACACACACTCAGCAACTGGGCCCAGCCCCCAGACACACACACACACACCCACACCCGGACCTCCTAAGCCCCCCGGACCCTCCCGCTTACCTGGTTCCGCAGGGAAGCTGTCTTCTGGCTCGATCAGGAAAACAAGATGGCTGCTGGCAAAAAGCTTCAAAGGTTTTTCTTAAAGGGGCCATGCTGTTTTATTTTTTATTTTTTTATTTTTTTGCTTAATAACTCTTGGGGTCCTTTTTTTTTCTTCTCAACAACTTTGGTCTCCCCCTTTTCTTTCTCAATAGAATTTTTCCCCCGTTTTTTTTTGGGGGGGGGGAGACGGGTGTTCGGTATTTTTAGTTAAACCATCTGGCAACCCTATCTCTGCATGCAAATAATTGAAAACAACAAGCAAGCTCCCTGCTTCATCACGCTACCAAAAATACTTTTGAAATTAGATGTTAACTCAGGTTTCTTAAAAAATTTCTACAAAACAAGAGCCCAAGCTGATGTTTTTCTGTTAGATTCAATGCAGAGACTGCAAAAGCATCAGGCTAAGCCACAGGTCTCAATACACGTGGTCAGATTTCATTTTTGTCTTCAAAGGAGAGGGAAGAATGTATCAAAGACTCACCTTTTGGTACTGAACATAGCAAAGTCTTGTCAACTAGTTCTTAGGGGCTATGTCTAGACTGGCATGATTTTCCGCAAATGCTTTTAACGGAAAAGTTTTCCGTTAAAAGCATTTGCGGAAAATAGCGTCTAGATTGGCACGGACGCTTTTCCGCAAAAGCACTTTTTGCAGAAAAGCGTCCATGCCAATCTAGACGTGCTTTTGCGCAAGAAAGCCCTGATTGCCATTTTAGCCATCGGGGCTTTTTTGTGCAAAACAATTCTGGGTTGTCTACACTGGCCCTCTTGCGCAAAAGCATTTGTGCAAGAGGGCTTTTGCCCGAACGGGAGCGTCATAGTATTTGCGCAAGAACACTGATGATCATACATTAGATCGTCAGTGTTCTTATGCAAATTCAAGCGGCCAGTGTAGACAGCTGGCAAGTTTTTCCGGGAAAGCGGCTGATTTTCCGGAAAAACTGGCCAGTCTAGACACAGCCAGGGAGTATTTGGAAGCAAGTTGCTTTATGTCAAGGGTCATTTGACCTGTCTGATAAGAAAAGCTCTAAACTAGTAAATGATTGTTAGGTTATAAAATTAACTTTCATATTCTCAGAAATATAAACTAGCTTACAGGGATCTAGAATAGGATAACACATATAGTCCAATCTCTCTCAGCTTTCGCAGTTGAGACCAATGTACATTTAACACTCCTGTCTTCCTCCCAAAATACAGCTTTGATAGAAGCCTGAACCAATTTTGTTTTCTGGTATTAAACCTTGCTTCTAAAGACATGTGAGCAAATTACAAGTTGCCCAACACAATCTCCCACCTCTCTTCTACTCAACAATGGAATCCCTTTGTATCCCAAAGCACCAAACCAAAAATCATGTAATTATTCAGGGTTTCTCCCTTTAGTTTTGATTAGTAGCATCAAAAGATATTTTTTCAAGGTGTGTTCTAACATTGGCAGATATTTCAAATGTTCATGTCACTATCCATTCCTCCCTCTATTTATTTCTATGATTCATAGGACTTCATCATTGCAGTAAATACAGTTTTCTCCCATGTGATATTTCTTCATGCACAGAATATTTGGGAAAAATTTCAGACATAGGCATTTTATTATCCCTTCTAGGCATCTGGCAAACATTTTCTCCAAATCTCAAGCAAAAACATCTCCTAGAAAACTCAGTTGGATTATGGTTCCCTAATACATTAAAAATGCTTCCTATTTGCATAAAGCTTTCCATTATAATTACATCTAACTCAATACTATTTTCAAAGCAAGAATGGCCCTCTAGTATCTCTGGCTTTACATCTAAGGTGCTTGCTCCTTCAAAATCCAATGTGTCGGGCAGAAGCACACATTCTGAACCGATTATTCTCCTCTAAAATATAAAAACCTCAATCTCTGTTTCTTGGCAATTCAAATCAAGCCTAATGCTGAAAGAAGGAAAAAACTGAGAGGCAGAGCGTGGAATAGGAACCAGCAGTAATTCATAATGCCAGCTCACCCAGCTGAAGAACTCACATGGATCTTTTCATGATCCAAGGAAACTGGACCAAAACTCTCACCATAAAATCAATCGCCTGGAAATAAAAACCATCAAGCCTTCTGGGCTTTTCCTATTTAATTGAGGGACAGGTGGTGCAAATAAAACTGGAAAACCCAACTGCAATAGTATGTAAAAGCATTGTCTCTCCATCAAGGAATCAAAGAAATATAATAGGTTTGGTTAATGAGAATTTATGACTCCCTAACAGGGAACAACGAATATTTTGTTCCTGACCAAATGACAGTTTTTAAGATAAAAAAATTGGACTGAACTGAAACAGCAATGAGATTCTACAATATTTAATTCTTCCAGGTTATATCATCCAGGGCAGAAAAAGTGGTTGCCTAGAGTAGCAAAATATTAGGAATAACATGATATTTATTATGACTGTTCATTATGAGAGTGACTGTGAACTGGGAGGTTTGTTCATGTGTTAGTTTGCTTAGTATAGCAGAAACCCTAGAGCTGAGTCAATCCTGAATGTTCTGTTTCTAGCCAACTTTCCAGCAACCACAAACCAATAGGACTCCTAGGGTTAAGATTTCTACCTCTTTGCCAATTGGTAAGGTCATGCTCTATTATTCTGCTAATGCAATTTACTTTTCTTGGATTTTCTCATGACCTTTTCCCTGTATTTGCCACATAATTTTTTATTCTTTCCTATGTCACCAGGCCTTGTCTCTATTTCTCATATTGTTCACTTTTGTGTTGTATTTTTGATGTATATGCCCATGTGAGTAGTCTTGCCAGTTATTCCCAAACAATACAATCCAAGTTTTAGTTGTTGATCCTGCACATAATGTCACAGGTGCATAACTTTAGACATGTATAGAGTTACTCATGTATAATTCTCTGCAGGGTTTAAATATTTCTTTTGTATTTTATAGCAAAATTCTATATGAATAGACTGCTAAGCTTATACTGGTAAGCAGTCAAGTCAGCAAATGTCAGAATTTCAGTTTGTATGATGCTCCCTCTATCAGATATTCACATTCCATTTTGCAACTCTGAAGGTACTGTATCAGCCACTTTATCCCCAAGCAACTAAGATCCTTGTGTAGTATCTTGTACTTTTCTTGTTATACCTACATTAAGCACATTGTCATAATTGACAATTACACAGATAACGAGAACATCCTTAGTTACATTAGATAACATTAAACATGTAGAAGGGATCTGACACTTCTACTTATTAAGATAAATAGGGTTGTTTCTCTGTTTTATTCACCAAGTGATGGCTCTTCACTTGTGTAGACTGTGAAACTCTGAGGTTGGGGCTGTCTTTTTATAATGGGTGTGTAAAGAGCTTAGCCCAGATCAGAGTCATTAGGCCCTGCGATAACAATACGCCTTCACAGTTTAGTGCATAAGAAGTTAACTTCTAACTGGTGGGGCAAGAAATGTCTTCTTGTTAGGGTTGGATTCTTCCATAGTAGCCTACTACAGCATTTTTATACTTTTCTCTACCTAGAGTGTCTGGTTCCAGACAGTGTCAGTGACAAGCTAATGGTCTGCTAGATCACCAGTCTTAACTCAAATGTAAATTCTTATGTTGATTCAATATCTTTTTATTGACACTCCCACTTTTTATGATTAGTCATAAGGCCATGCAACTCTCAATGATGGATCTGGAAGTTTTGGTAGATTTTTATTAGATAAATTCTCTTCTCTCTAAGGAATGTGTTTGAATATTTTCCCTATGCAAAGGTAGTACTCATCTAGCAGGATAGTATCTATATATATTTTGAGGATTTGTGCATCTGTTGGGCTGAGAGTCTGTTTGCCTGCAAGTCCATTTGTTCAAGAATTCCTCCTAAACAGTAAGAGCTAGGAAAACCAAATGTGGTATGCAGCTTCCTTTTATCCTAACTTAAAAGCAAGGTCAGGCTTTGGTTATGCCAGGAAAATGGGATGTGCCTGGAATTTGATTGTTTTCCATAACATGGAAAGGGAGGGGGCTGAGTGGAGGGATGCTATACTAACAGTCACCACTGGGAGCAGGGAGCAGTGAGCACCGGGGACAATGATACTGCAGAGTGACCAGGAGTGGCCCTAGACGAGCTGCCGGCAACTGGCACCCAAGGCGAAATGTGCGATTGGCGTGTGATCGGCGCCCCTTCCTCCAAAGCCCTCAACGGCCGTTTATCATGGCACCCTAGGCGACCACCTAGTTCGCCTGTATTGATGGGCCGCCACTGAGAGTGACTGCTGAAGGCTAAGGGAGTGGCCTGCTAGGGATAAAGCTCACCAACTTGCCTGCTACTGGTCCAGGGAAGTGGCTCCCCTACCCCAAATGCCTATTCTCCCAGCCCTCGGTCCCAGCGTCAGACTGAAGGGAGAGGGGAAGCCCAGCTGGTTCCAATATTGCAGCCCCTCCCCAGGAGCACTGCTGGGACCGGGGCTGGGCAGTGCAGCCCTGGTCCCCACCTTAGAAGCCACAGCCCACCCCACCCCAGCACCACTAGGCTGCCCAGCATGGCCACAGCCGGTCAACCTGCACAGCCACCCCCTGTCCCTGGGGAGTGCTGGTGAAAGACCTTCATGGCTTCCCTCACACCAGCAGGAGGCCTGCACAGATGTCCCCCAACCCCTGGGAAGCCTGTGTGACCACTCCTGCCCCAGGAGGCCTGTGTGCCCCCCCCTCCAGTCCCTGAGAGGCCTGTGTAGTCCCCCAACCCCTGGGAGACCCAGCTGGCCCCCCTGGCTCCTGAGAGGCCTGTGTGGTCACCTCAGTCCCTGGGAGGCCTGCACACCTCCTGGTCCTCAGGAAGCCTATCTGGTCCCCCTAACCTCCAGGCAGCCTGCATGCCCCCTTGGGCCAGACCCAGGCAATGTTGGCTAAGTTTCCTAGTTATTAATATATACTATTGGTGTGATGGCACCTATTTGACCTAGCCAAGATCATGACCCCATTATGCTTGACAATACCCCAAGAACATTATTTTTTATGTGTATACCTCTGAGGAATAATTAGTGTCAGTATTTATTGTTGTGTCTCACTCATTTTTTCTCACAGAAATACACATACAGAGAGGTATTTATTTGGTATGATTCCTTGGTTGACTCCAGTACTCATATAGAAGTATAACTAGTTTGCACTTTCCATGTGAGCAGACTCCACTCTGCCTGGAGCTAAGCTAAGCTCCAGCAGAACTCCTACAGAGCATAGCTATAGATGGCTTACTCTGTGGGCAGCAGTTTATCTGAATGCTTCAGTCATGCCATGGAACCGTCTGCTCTGAAGAACTGATGCTAAACTCCACAGGAGTAGCGCTATAGAGCACACTCCTGCACAGCTAAGAAAGCCACAGAAACTTATCATAGCTATGGTCAGAGTTCGACAAATCGCTGTTTCTACTCGCCCGTGGCGAGTAGCTTTCAGCCGGTCGCCCCATTCACCGTCGGCACGTGCATCCGCAATGCGGGTCTTGCGCATGCGCAGTGCAGGGCTGGCGAGTAGATTTCGCCACCGTTTGTCAAGCCCTGGCTATAATATATAACCTTGCTTCTAAATCTTTGTTTCCTATGACCAGTTTGCAGCCATTCTGAAACCAGTGTGATTCATCATACAACTGAATTGTTTGCACATGCAGTCACCAGCTGTACATGTAATGAGTTTAGTAAAACAATAGCATTCTACTGCTCTCAGGGCTGATTCCCACTCTGGCAACACAAGGGCAGAAGGTAAAAGCCCACAAGGGACCTTAAATACATTGCCTCTATAGCAGTGGTGTCCAACTTTTTTTAAGCACAAGATCACTTTTTGAATTTAAGTCAGTCCAGGATCTACCTCAAACCCAAATACTCCTGCCCCACCCCTTCTCCGAGGCTCTGCTCCACCCCTTCTCTGAGGCCCCGCCCTCCTCACTCTGTGTAGATGGGGTACCAGGGCGGTGGACAGAGTGACATCAATGTACCCCTGCCTATGTCTCCCCAACTCTACACAACAAGCAGGAGGCTCCCAGGGGGCAACTCTGAGGCTCTGGGCAGGAGCAGCAGCGCAGTGGGTGGAGAGGGAGCTGAAGTGCTGGCACTTGATAGCCTCCCAACCAGCCAGTCAGGATCACGTGTCAGAGGCTCCAAGATCTACCAGTAGATCCTGGTCTACTGGTTGGTGACCATTGCTCTATAGGCTCTACTTACAAAAACTCCCCAGATTCACTGACTTTGGGCAGTAGCTGCCACTACCAAGTGAAACCCCTTTCTTTTTGAACCCAGGAAGGAAGTGCTTGGACTTCTGCCAGAGGTGTAGCCCCAAGCTCTTTTACCACAAGAGAGTTTGGAAAAAAAAGAGAAACCAAACTGCTGTTTCTGGTAACTGACTGCTCAGTCTTAGGCATGCATACATAGTCACTGACCTCCTGTTTTCTTCCAGGACACAAGAATCAAATCATCACCTTAAAAAAGGTGATTTTAATAACAAAAACAAAAAGATATGCTTGATAAAGCACACTTGGTTGCTAGGTGTTACAGAACAGCTGAGAAAAAAAATTAAAACCACAGAGTACATATTCTAGGTTACCTAGTGAACGGGGGGTAGGAGAACACAGGGATTTTGCACAGAGCTTAATCAAGTAACCAAAAACAAAGAAAAATACCCTGATCGTGACGAAATATACTTTCCCCCCCTTATTTACTCATGATCCCTTCACTGTCCAGTCCACTCCCATGCCCAATATTCCTTGTAGGCATGCTAATTCTGATTACTGCATGTTGCTCCCTCCAGCCCTTAACTTAGAAGACACACACAAAGGAAGAGCAGACCAAGTATCTAAATACAATTCAAATTTCAGCACTGTATCCCACTGGTTTTTCTGGCCTCCTGCCAGCACCCTTTCTAGCTACCTGGTGGTATGTCGACACAACTGAGTTTTGTCGGAAGAACAGCCATTTTTCCGACAAAACTTGCGGAATGTCCACACCGCAGTTGTGTTCTTCCAAAAGTAAATTGAAAGAACAGAGGGATTTTCCCAACATTGGTGGTACTCTTTCTACGAGGAAGAAGCCTGTTTCCAAAAAAGCTCTTTTGGAAAAAGGTGTGTGTGGATGGGGAGAAGGGTTTTCTTTCGGAAGAAGAGGCCTTCAGGAAACACCACAGGTGCCGTGGTGGACACTTCATCCAAAGTACTCAGAACTCTATAGTTCCTGTCTCCTGGCCCCTCTTAAAGCTGCAGGCACCCTGGACAAGCCTTGTGGCAGGAAGCCGGCTTTGGAGCAGCACCCTGACTGCATGGCGCTCCCTGCCACAGACATTCGGAGCTACGTCCAAGCCACAAGCCGCCCGTGACCTCCCTGGCCCTCGCAGGGAGCAGCCCCAGGGGTCCTGGGACCCATCCAGGGGGACCAAGAGGCAAGCACCCTCCTAGGCCGGAGTGGAGATCCTGTCCCTCCTCAAGCTGTGGGGCGAGGAGGATACCTTGCAGGATCTCTGGTCCAAGCATTGAAATGCAGATGTAGTCAAGTGCATGGCTGAGTCCCTGGCAGAGCACGGACACCCACCCCGGACCTAGGAACAGGTCTGTAGTAAGATGAAAGAGCTCCATCAGGGATATGTTTGGGCCAGAGAGCGCAGCTTGTGCTCAGGCGCAGGACCCCACACCTGCCTCTATTATCAGGAGCGGCACCAAATCTTCCCCACCCATCGTCATCAACTCCAGCCTCGAGACTCCCGTGGTCGCCCGGTGGGTGAGCACGGTGGTGAAGGAGGAGGAGCAGGCGGACCAGGGCCAGCTGGAGCAGAGGAGACCATCACCCTGTCCTTGGAGCCATTGCCAGTCAGCCAGAATGTCTCCCAGGCCTGCTTGGACGTTGGGGAGGGATCTTCAAGGCGTGCTCTCACTTTGTCACACGCGCAGGGTGGGGGAGGCAGGCATATGGGGGGGGGGGAGTGCGAGTGTCGCTCGGGCCGCTCAGGCTGGACATCGGGCTGTTGTCTGCACACGTGCAACCATGTGCAGCGTTAGTGTGCGGCACACGGACCCAGCAGGCAGCCCCTTAGCATGGGTGGGATCCTGCTGCCAGGCTCAGGGGAGGCAACACACATCCTGCCATAGGGGAAAGGGGCCCTCCCAGCACATGCCACGGCTGGAAGCAGGCTAGCCACTAGGGCACAGGTATGACGCCAGACACACTGAGGAGTGCCACACACAGCACATGGGCATGCCTGCATATGCGAAGCACCACCCGCTCCTGTGGGCAGTGCTGCGAGCCCCGTGTGTGTGTGTGTGTGTGTGTGTGTGTGTGTGTGTGTGTGTGGACCCCAGGGAGGGCCAGGCTGCTCCCAGCTCCTCTGCCACCCGGGGGGGGGGGAGAAATCCCACTGTAGCTGGACACTTCCCTTCCCTGCTGATCCATAAGGGGGTTGGGAAGCGGGCAGCACAGTTCCCTGGGCACCTCGGGGTCCCTGTGAGGCATGGCCCACTGTGGAGGGCACACATGGCCTTGCTCCTGGGACTTCCCCCTCCTCTGGCCCGAGGACTGTTGGTCGCTGCTCACAGAGGAGGGCACGGCCTCAGGGACAGTCTCTGCATGGATGACTGACCACCTCTCCCTCATTGTGTTCTCCACAGCAGGACCAGCTGGGACTGAGGGGCGAGTCACACCACCACAGCCAGCCGCCAGAGCCTGGGGGACCCGAAAGCACGCCAGGGTTCATGAAGACCTCATGCACCAGCATGTCAGCATCTTGCGCAACATGCAGCAGACCCTGGCACAGAAGATCCAGGAGGATGCTGAGTGGCAGAACCGTGCATGGGACCAGCTCATGCAGCAGTGCGATAGCATGTGTGCCGTCATGTCGCGCATGCTGGCACACCCACCTCATGCCACTGCTCCTGGCTTCCACCCTCCTGCTGGCCCCACAGCTATGCCCATTCCCCCTTTGCCTGCCCCCCATGCCATGTCTGTGCTCCCTCCCCAGTTGATACCCATGCCCCCCCAGCCCGCCCCTGTCCCTCCTGCCCTCTCTGACCCTGCTCCAGCTCCCGCTCCTGCCCACGGCCCTGTTGTCCCAAGACCCCACCAGCCCCAACTCCAACGAGGTCCCCGTACCCTAGGTGGGACATCTAGCCACCCCCTCTCCCGCCAGATTATGAGCCCCCCCCTCCCTCCAGGTTATGAGCCCCCCCTTCCCCTCCAGGTTATGAGTTCCCCTTTCACCCTCACACCTTTGTTTAATGTTATATCAATACAGATTTTGCTGTGTTAAAAATCAAACAGGTGTTTTTATTGAGAGGTCAGGGAAGGGGTGAAAGGCAGGGTTGTGGAGGGGAAGTGATAGGGCAGCAAGCCAGAGGCCCCTATTGGGGAGGCCATGGGTAGAGTTACTGGGGTGCTTGGGAGACCCTCCCTCAGGGCCTCCCTGACGCGCACACTGGCCTGATGGGCCTGGCGGATGGCAGCTGTCCTCGGCTCCTCAAATGCTCACCCCTCACGGCTGACGTCTGCTCCCCACCCCAGGAGGAAGGCCTCCCCCTTCCTCTCCACAATGTTGTGGAGGACATCCCTCGGGGATGTTGTGCTCCCCCACATCCAGGGAGGTCAGCACACACCTGAAACGCGCCTTGAGGCAGCCGAAGGCACACTCCACCTGAATCCGGGCCTAGTTCACATGGCCATTAAATTGGTCCCTGCTGGGGTCCAGGTGGCCAGTATAGGGTTTCATTAGCCACGGCGTGAAGGGGTAGCCTGCATCCCCCATGATGCACAATGGCATCTGCACGTCCCCAACTTCAAATTCACTGTGGGGGAAGAATGTGCCCACCTCCAGCTTCCCTCACAGTCTGGAATTATGAAACACGCGGGCATTGTGTGCCCTGCCCAACCACCTGACAAAAATGTCCATGAACTGTCCATGGTGGTCGACCAGGGCCTGCAGCACCATAGAAAAGTAGTCCTTCCTATTAATGTACTGGGCCGCTCGATGCTCTGGTGCATGGGTCAGGATGTGGGACCCATCGATGGCTCCAGCACAGTTTGGGAACCCCAGGGCAGCAAAGCCGGCCACGATCGGATCCAGGTCTCCCAGATGGATGACCATCCGCAGCAGGTTTGAGTTGATGGCCCTCACAACCTGCAGCAGAAGACAAACACACCAAACAGCGAATGAGAGAGGGAGTACCTGAGCCCTTAGGAGGTGCCTGTCTCCCTCCCACCTACAGCCCCCTTGAAACACCCTAGGAGCTACCCCCATGAGGCCGTCCCCCCAGCAGCAGGGCTGTGGGATGGCACAACCCCCCGGGGATGGGGCTTCCCCCCAACCCCCACTCAACCCTGTACAGCCCCAAACCCCCTTTTCCCAGAGTGCCTTACCTCCATAAGGAGGGCCCCAATGGTGGATTTCCCACATCAGACTGGTTGCCCACCGACCGATAGCTGTCTGGGGCGGCGAGCTTTCAGAGGGCGATTGTGACCAGCTTCTCTAGGGGGATGACGGGCCTCAAGTGGGTGTCACAGCTCCGGAGGGTGGGGGTGAGCCAGGCACACTGCTCCAAAAAGGTGATCTTCCACGTGCGGAAGTTTTGGAGCCACTGCTGGTTGTCCCACTGCTCCATGACCAGCCAGTCCCACCAGTCCGAACTGGTGTCGCGCCTCCAGAAACACCTCGCCATAGTGAGGTGCAGTTGCCAGAGTGTCGCTCCCACATCCAGGGAGAGGGTCCTCAGAATTAGCTCGGGGTCGAGCTCGTGCAGAACCAGGAAGGCAGCTGGCACAAAGTGCTGCAAAAACTGCAGCATGGCCGTGTGGGCCCATCACATGCCCAGAGGCAGTGCCGGCTCCATGGCTCAAAGGGAAACTGTGGCATCCAAAAAACAAACAGACCCCAGGGCAACCACAGCAGGAACAGAGAGAGCTTTGCTGTCCCTGGAAGAAGGAGCAAGCATGCAGCAGAAGCAGAGAAACGGCTGTCCAGGGGGGTCCCTTTAAGCACGTCTCTCTGCAAGGCTCTGGCACCAGCACTTGGAAGCAACTGGTGACCTAAAACCCTGGCTGAAGTGGTTCCGGGTGGCCTTTCATGCAAGAGAGCAGCCAATCAGTCTGGACACATGCATTCAAAAAAAGCATGTTGCTTTTTCAATGTGCTTTTGTGTGTGAACGCTCTCTTTCAGAAGATGTTTTTTCAGAAGATCTCTTCCAAAAAAGCTTCTTCCGAAAGAAGCCTGCGGTCTAGATGTAGCCTGAGTGTAACCCTTTAGTCACTGAGTGATGGCCAACACTCCTCCTACCCATCACAACTGCACACGTGGATTAGTTGATTTCCAAATGCCCAGAATTCTGTCAACTCCACCCCTTTTTCTCCAGAAGACGGTGCCACTGTTACTCAGGGAGGATTATTTCCATGGCAAATGGCAATCGCCAAATCTCTGCCATTTTTGGCTGATGGGTTGATTGGGGTGTGGGTGGGAGGAATTACAAAGATATTTTTTATATAATGGGGAAAGTATTTTTTTCACTCTCCTCTCACTCAATAATCACTGAAATTCTGTTGCTCAAACTTTCCGAGAAAACAAAAAAACACACAAGTTCAAGCAGCTTCCAAGCCTGGAAAATCTTAGCGCCAAAGGTGACAGTTTCATAGAGCTGTGATGAATGAAAATGAGGTTATAATGGAACCCCCTTTCCAACCTTAACTTCTATGCCCATAATAGCTGTTCATACAAACTATTTCCCAAGTACGTAATAGTTACAAGGTGAACTTTAAAAAAATAGCTACAGGGAGAAATTGTTGTCTATACCCTAGGAAGAAAAGAGGTATCTTCAGATGAAAGCTGAACAGATAAAGCAGAGCAATACAGAAAGTCCAGTCTAGTTAAAAATGTGGCAAAGTCAGTTCCTGCAACATGAATGAAAAGAATACATGGTGGGGCAGTGGCCCATGCTAGATGTGGGGTAGGGATGGGAGGGGAAGTGGGATGTCTATGAGACAGACTTGCTGCTAGAAAACACAGGTTGGACCCCATGGGAGGACAGGTTTAAGCTCAATACTGTAATCACTAGAGCAGAGAGCTTTAGGTGTGGCTGAAAATTTCAACAGAGGTGGAATGGAGACAGCAGCATACAAAATGTGCTGATTGCTAGATATGGAAAGAGAAGTAATGTTCAGGCCTAAATACCATAGCAAGGCTCAGACTGTGGAATTAATGGAAGGCCTGAGCAGAAGAGGGAGTATGAGGTGAATGAGCTGTGTCTGGGGACGGGCAGAGGAACACTTCTGCCTTACTGAAATTTAGCTGCAGCTGAAAACTCCCTTTTCCCAGGGAAACCAGCAGGGGCTGGGAGCCACTCACTACCTCTGGAAGTCAGATTGTAAATGTTTGAAAGTTATGTAATTCTAGCATGTTGGGCAATAAAACCTCAAGATGGTCCCCTTACAAAATTGCAGGCTTTCCTTAGGCCCCCTCTGTTCAGTATTTAGTCTCCTTATGCTTCTACTCCTTTGAAGTACATGGTTACTACTGAAGCTGTCTCTTTGGAAGAGGTGGAGCATAAGGGCATCTAGCAACAGTGTAGGAAGTAAGTTTATGGAATGGTTTGACATTTGTACCATGGAGAGACTCAGCTGTGAGTAATTGTCATGACTGACCACGTCTGCATATGCTCACACAGTCAACTATAGCAAAATGCTCAATACTAAAGCACTTTTTTGTTTTCTGTGGCAAACTATTATACTTAATAGTTTTGTAAGTGATGGTTTGGGTGGGTGGAGACATTCTTACAGCTGTAGGGAGGGAGCAGCAGTGCTAACAAAGCAGAGATGGTACTCTTGTCTGTTTTTCAGAATGATACTTTTGGAGACAAGTCAACTTTGCATGTTATGTGCACAGAGAAACAAGGTTGACTCTTTCCTAGATGTATTTTATATCTGTTTTACAACTATATATAGAAAGTGATGGGAAGAGCGCGAACACAGCATGATTACTACACCTACTGACTATATTATTGGTTATGCTGTGTTGTCTGCTAACGCATGTGGGTGTTGATAGTTGACTTTGAGAAATTTAATGAAGGTTGCCAATGGAAATTTTGACATTCATGATGATAAATGTGCGGAGCCTTTAGAGGAAGTCAGACAGCTGGACCGATTATAAAAGCAAAGCTTTTTTTCTGAAAGAAAAGTTTAATCTTTCCCTTTCTTTTTTTCGTTCTTTGTTTTCCTTTCTTATACCTTTGGATAATGCCAGTCATTTCTGGGGGCCAGTAGCTGAATTGCTCTCCTACTGCTGACAAGATAAAAAAAGAGTATCATTATCTTTAGAAGCTGAAATGCCCAGAAGGAGCAGTCAGGCAAAGCCTTTGCGAATATTGCAAATGGAATCCCTGACATCTGCACTCTAGTACCATTCATAGTTAAACTGGGAAAGAAGAGGCTGTATATTGATTAACTCCAGTCAGACTCTTGTTTTACAGCTTTTTCTGAGGCACCAAGCACTCTTAGCATCTTAGTTTGCGCAGCTTCTGTGGTCCTCCAAGCTTCTGGAGATTGGGATGAGCTCCCACTTTCAAATGGAAGCTGAACCTGAAGAACAAGTGAGAAAGGTGTTAGGTAGTTGACACACACCTGGGGACACCCAGACTGTGAGCCACTGTTACCCCTCTGCTGCTGCAAAAGTGAGGTCTGCTGGTGATGAGATTGTATCACTAGTGCAAGGATGTGAATACAGGGATGTTTAGGGTCATAGTTATTGTGTACGGTGTGAATACAGAAGGTGCCTAGGGTGCCTAGCACCCTAGTGAGGGTGTGAATAAAGGGAAACCTAGGATCACAGTAGTTCTCCATGCAGCCCCAATGATTTTGGAAACACTGCACTGGGATGTGTGTGGCTAGCTGACAGGAGAAATGCACTCTCATTTTTCTCAGTTGCAGAGGGGAAAATGTACCTCATGAGCGCTTCATAACACTTGTGCAGAGCAGAGCCATGACATAGTTGTCAATAAGGGTTGACTACTGGTAATTAACTTTTGCCCGCTACCAAATATTAATGGTGATTAAAATGGATTAGCGGTGGTAGTGGTACTCATAAAGCCACTTGCATCTATCCAATCTCTGCTCCATCACTTGCATCTCCCTGCCGCTGCTAAAATGGTTCCTGAGTCTTTATTGCACCAGTCTTTATTGCAGTAGAAGCACACCTCAGGCTGAATTGACTTTTGCCTTGTAAATGCTGCTTGTGGAATGCAGAGGTTGCTATAGCACTCCAGCCCAGAGCCGCCTCTCTCCCCGTCTCACAGGCCGGCCACAAAAAGCTGGTGTGATTTCTGGTATGTACAGAGAGGTTTCCTTTACAGCTTTGGATGACTGTAAATCACGACTGTGTGTAACAATAAATTGGACTATGGGATCACAATGAGACAGAGGTGGCTTCTCAGTGAAAGAGTCCCAGGAGAGAAATTCCCCTGGCATGGGGCTCTGTGCCTCCCCTCCCACGGACTGTGCATATTGCAGTAATCATGGATAAGGATCCTGTTGTGCTAGGCATTGTACAGATGCCCAGCAAACAGCAACTGAAAGCTAAGACAAGAGACAACAGGTGTGTACAACAGCATCAAGGGCAACCTTGAGATGCCCGTGTACTTTGACTGCCACAGTCCCCTGGAGCTCTTGCACTATTGGGGAATACACAGGATATAATCTTGCCTTTTTTGCCTGGCAGCTGCCAGGAGAGACAGTGGAAGGCTTTATGGCTGCTGAGCATTCACTTAACATGGGTTTAGACAGGGTGAAGTGACCACAGAGCAAACACACATACATTTCCCCCTACAGCACAGGCTATAAGTACCTGGCAGGACTGCTGTAGGTGCTGTCTGTTCTCTGTGCTAAGGCACTGAGCTGTCTATTATAACCTAACCAGCTCTTGTTCTAAAGGCACATGGCTGAAAGGCTCACAGTATTTTTAACAGCTTATACTAGCCATTTGATTGCTACAATGCAGCCAGCAGAAAACATCAGAATCGTGTTCTCTCATCTGGTGTCTGTATTTGCGAACATTACAATTGGTTGAACTATGATTACAGTCCCTAGCGTCTGATGGTCAGAAAATGGGCGTGCTTAAATTCAACTGTTTTGTTAGTTCTTTCTTTAGATCATCTGACCCCATTTTTAAAGGGCAGTATGTGCTGTGGTGGCACTTTCAGACCTGGGTTATGGGCTCCACTATATCAGTGTTTCTCTCTACCTTTTTGATACCAGGGCCTGACTTGCTGTCTTACTAAACTGTGTCAGGGAGATCTCATGGACTGATGCCAGCCCCGGACCGGTCATTGAGAAACAATGCTCATCTGAACTTCTGCAGTCTGCTTGCATAAATTGATTGGTGTATTTAAAGCCATTAAGTAGAATATCAAATGCTAATTAACAAGATTTGGAGGTTGGCCAATGATTTGTGTGGACAAATTTTTAAGCTATGATTTCTTTTATGTTGGAAGTATTATTCCTGCATGCTGAATAAATATTGTCTTCCCTATTAAGAGTATTGGTGTATGTTGCACAGCTGTCTGTCTACCAAAAAGGAAAAAAATGGTTATTCCAGCAATTAGTGATGTGACATGTTATACGTTAATGAATATGGCAAAAAGGCATTTGCTGGATGCTAATAATGAAGTCAAATACCACCCAGTATCCAGTTAATCAGAGACAAAACCTCTACCAGATTTTACTGCTTCTCTTTTCCCTTTACATACAATATGTAGTGCAACTGGTCCTGGAGCCACGTTTGGGCAGCCCTGGGGTCAGTTGCACTGGCAGCCACAGAATCCACTTCTGCCACCTCCATAACAAATCTATTGATGAGATCTCAAGCCCCTCCTGAACCGGACACTGGCTGCACCATTCCTGAGTCTCAGTGTAACAGACAGACAGACAGACTCTGGTTGCCCATACTCCCATCAGCAGCACTCTGCTATCAGCAAATAGCTGTGAAACCCAGTCACCTACCATGTCATGTTCCCCTCAAGTGGGCTGGTCCACACAGAAGACAACCTACCTACCAGATTTGTGGTGTGAATACAAAGGTTCCAACCCTGGTGCTGATCCATAAAGGGGTGAGAATGAGTCCACATGTTGGAATATATTTTTTCCAAGTTGCTTTTTAAGAAGCCTATACATTTATACACAAAACTACTACAATAGAGGACTTTAAGGTTGCAAAGTTAAGCATTCAGCTGCTAGGAAATGTCAGAGAATCATAGAATACTGGAACTGGAAAGGACCTCGAGAGGTCATCAAGTCCAATCCCCTGCCCTCACGGCAGGACCCAATGCTGTCTAGACCAGCGGTTCTCAAACTTTTTGGGCTCCAGAGCCCTTTACATGTGTAAAAATTTATGTGGCGCCCCAGTGGTCCACTGACTGTATGTGTTGTACCTACCGATGTTTCCAGTTTGTCAACCCTGGGGCTCCGTGGAGCACAGTTCGAGAAATACTGGTCTAGACCATCCCTGATAGCTGTCAGCAGTAGGGTGGGCCATTCAGCCTTAGTTTTGGCACTTCCTAACTTTTGAGTGCTGGATGGTTTGCAACCTGACTTATTTGTATGTATTTTATTGTTACTGTGATCACCTGGGCTCGTGAAAAACATGAAGGAACAAAGTCTTTGGCTGGCCTAACTTACAGCTTAGAGGTCTGCTTTAGCCACCCCTTACTCATGTAGGAAGTTCCTACTCTTTTGAAGCACAGCGAGACTACCAGGCTCAGCATTATCTCTGAACACATGCCACTCCCAGCCTACGTCTAGACTGCAGGCTTCTTTCGGAAGAATCTTTTTTCAGAAGAGATCTTCTGAAAAAACTTTTTCCGAAAGAGAGCGTCCACATACAAAAGCACATCGAAAAAGCGATGCACTTTTTCGAAAGAGAGCGTCCAGACTGATTGGACGCTCTCTCACATAAAAGGCTACCTGGAACCACTTCAGGCAGGGCTTTAGGTCACCAGATGCTTCTGAGTGCTGGTGCTGCAGCCTTGCAGAGATGCGCTTAAAGGGACCCCCCCTGGACAGCCATTTCTCTGCTTCTGCTGAGTGCTTGCTACCTCTTCGAGGGACAGCAAAGTTCTCACAGTGCCTGCTGTGGTTGCCCTGCTTTTATAGATGCCACAGCTTTTTCCTTTGTGTAGTTTTTGCAGCATTTTGTGCCAGTTGCCTTCCTGGTCCTGCATGACTCATTCTGGGGACCCTCTCTCTGGGTGCTGGAGCTACACTCTGGCAACCGCAACCCACTGTAAAGAGGTGTTTCTGGAGGCTTGACACCAATTCAGACTGGTGGGACCGGCTGGTCATGGAGCGGTGGGACAAACAATAGTGGCTCCAAAACTTGCAGAAGGCCACCTTTTTGGACCTATGTGCCTGGCTCACCCCCACCCTCTGGAGATGGGACACCCACATGCGGCCCACCATCCCCCTGGAGAAGCGGGTCAAAATCACCCTCTGGAAGTTCCCCAACCCCAACAGCTACCAGTCAGTAGGCAACCAGTTTGGTGTGGGAAAGTCCACCATTGGGGCCCTTCTCATGCAGGTAAGGCACTCTTAGGCTGCAGTCCCTGCACAGGATGGGGGGAGTCCTGGAAAAGGGGGATCCTCAGGAAAGGGGAGTTGGGGGCTGTGGGGGTGGAATGGGGATGGGGGGAAGCCCCGTCCCCGGGCTGTTGTGCCATCCCACCCTCACACATCCCTGCTACTGCGGGTGGGCCTCATAGGGGGTGGCTTGTGGGGTGGTTGAAGGGGGACTGGGTGTGGGAGGGGGATGGGCACCTTCTAAGGGCTCAGGCACTCCCTCTCACATTCTCTGTTTTGTGTGTTTGTTTGTCACCTTCTGCAGGTTGTGAGGGCCATAAACTCCATCCTGCTGCAGAGGGTCATCCATCTAGGAGACCTGGACGCGACCATGGCCGGATTTACTGCCCTGGGGTTCCTGAACTGCGGTGGAGTGATCGATGGGACCCACATCCCGATCTGCGCACCGAAGCATCAAATGGCCCAATATTTCAATCGCAAGGGTTATTTCTCAATGGTGCTGCAGGCCCTGGTCAATCACCGTGGACAGTTCACGGACATTTTTGTCAGGTGGTCAGGCAGGGCATACGATGCCCATGTCTTCAAGAATTCTAGCCTGTGTGGGAAGCTGGAGGCGGGCACATTCTTCCCCCCACTGTGAACTTGCCCTTGGGGATGTGCAGATGCCATTGTGCATCGTGGGGGATGTGGCTTACCCCCTGATGTCGTGGCTAATGTAGCCATACACAGGCCACCTGGACCCCAGCAGGGACCAATTTAATGACCACCTCAGCCAGGCCCAAATCCAAGTTGAGTGTGCCTTTGGGTGCCCGAAGGCACGGTGAGGTGCCTGCTGACCTGTCTCGACATGGGGGAGCACAACATCCCTGAGGTGGTCACGGCCTGTTGTGTCCTCCACAACACTGCAGAGAGGAAGGGGTTAGGGTATAGCATGTGAGAAATGCCAAAGCAAGCTCATAAGGATGGTCAGGATTTCTCTTCCTGGCTGTGTCTAGACTGGCCAGTTTTTCCGCAAATGCAACTGCTTTTGCGTAAAAACTTGCCAGCTGTCTACACTGGCCGCTTGAATTTGCGCAAGAGCACTGGCGTTCTAATGTAAGAAATCAATGCTTCTTGCGCAAATACTTTGATGCTCCTGTTCGGGCAAAAGTCCTTTTGTGCAAAAGGGCCAGTGTAGACAGTTCAGTTTTGTTTTGTGCAAGAAAGCCCCGATGGCTAAAATGGCGATCAGGGCTTTCTTGCGCAAAAGCACGTCTAGATTGGCCACCGAAGCTTTTGCGCAAAAGCATCCGTGCCAATCTAGACGCTCTCTGGCGCAAATACTTTTAACTGAAAACTTTTCTGTTAAAAGCATTTGTGCAAATTCATGCCAGTCTAGACGCAGCCCCTGTGTCCTTCATCTTTGACCCGTTCCTCTGCTTTTTCAAAGGTGTTCACTTTGGCTACATAGTGGTGACTTCATAAATCACACTCAAGGAAAGCAGGAAACTAGGAATGTCTTTCATTTTGGTACAGTCTGCCCTTTTCTGGTTTCACTGGAAAACTAAACTAAAGCCCACAGAGCTCCTTAGTGAGCAACAAATGGCACAACAACAAATGGAGCTGAAAAAAATGACAAGGCTGTCATTCCCCATCAGTGGTTTGGATGGAGTTCCTCCTCGGAGAAACATTTAAAACGCTAGGGGGCTAAAGCCTAGCCAGGAAACAGGTGGTTTGCTTTACTAAGTGGCATGAGGAATGGTAAGTGAACTAGCACTGTGCCTGAGTCCAAACTGCAACAGATGTACTGCCACACACTCTGTGCTGCAGGAGGATATTTTTCATGTGATGCATGGAAAAGAGCAGTAACCCTTGTTTGTTATATAAGGTCTTGCAGGACTTCGTTGGAAAACAGCCATTTTAACACGAAAAAAAAAAGACATTCAAAATGAGTCACCATAGCCACAGTCAGAGTTCTGTAGTGTGGGCTTCCAGTTGCAAATACTCAGCTATACAGGAGAGACAAGCATTCGCTATTAAAATGCTAGTTTCTACCACTAAATCCTTGAACTAATGCTAATATTCAATAGTTTAAAAATATTAATTTAGTCTTAATACAGCGACAACAGTAAAATAGTCATGCACACTGTCGTGTATAACATTTTACAGTGTTTTCCAAAACCACCAAGGTACTTTATTCAATGTGAGATGTTTTTAATCTCCTAGCGCAAGGTCCTTCACATAGACCTTAAGGAGACAGCATAATTTAAGAAGCTAATTTTTTACTGCCAGCTGATTAGGTAGTTTGCTATTATTTAGCTCTTTGGCTGTATTGAACATTTGTGTGTGCCTAAAGTCAAGTTCAGGTATAGCTATTTCAAGTCATTTGAAGGAGACTGATGGCTGCTTCTTTCATCTCCACCCCCTGAACTAAAGCTTTTTAGATTAGGATTTGGATGGTGCTAATGAACATGTGTAAACAGTCTAGTGTGGACATGGATGTGTGATTTTTAACATGTGCTAAACAGGTTCCAGTTGAATGGATATTTAAGTCACATTCCTTGTCTACACTAGGCTTCCAAATCCTAGCCTGTACAAAACCTTAAATACTTGGTGAGTTTAGAACTCATAGGGCATGTCTACAATACGTGGAAGATCGACAGTCGAGTGGTCAATCTTCTGGCATTTGAGTTAGTGGAACAAGTATGGAGCCACACATGAAATGCCGAGGGGAGCTCCAGTCAGCGACCAGTACTCCTCCTTTTGTTAAGAGTAAGGGATGCTGAGGGGAGTATTTGTTCCTGTCGACCTCCTGCTATGTGGATGGTGCAGAAATGCAAGTTAAGATATGTTGACTCCAGCTACATAATCAACACAGCAGGAATTGCAGATCTTATTCCGACCTTCAGCTGTAGTGTATACCAGGCCACACAAGTTAACAGCTAGCATACCAGGGCTGAATTTAACATGGATTCAAACCAGTTCAATGTATCTGGTAGAGGTGGGTAAATAAATTTTTAAAAAATTCCCACCCAAGCCAACATGGCTTTCGGTCTGAGCACACCTGAACCTGTTCTTCAAGCCTTCATGTGACTTTTTGCTGTCCACAAATGGTTGCAGAATAACTTTCTTTTCCTGCAGAAACAGGAGCCAAGCATGTTCATAACCAGCCACCTGCTATCAGGGCTGGTGTCATGTCACCTATCCAAACAGGAAGTAGAAAGCATACCATGTGACCAATTATATAGAATGCTTCATTGCAAATACTGAAATGCTTGCTATAATCAGTTAAGTGACCACCTACAGTCCCCCAGCTATGTCTATGAAACATACAGGCAGAGTAGCTTTGCATAGTGAACAAATATGGGAGAGTGATACTCTATTTGCAAAAACAAAATCCAATGCATAGGTAATTTGTAAACAACAGACCTGCTCTCCTCCAAGCCTTGAACGTAGGAAGGGCACTAGACATCCTGGCATCTGAATGAAGTTCAACTGCTGATTGACTCAGATGAGCCTTAGGCTTCCTTTATTACTATTACTTTGGGGCTGTAATTCTACAGGAGAGTCAGATGTAAGATTCAGGTACCATGCTCATGGACAGCATCCTTGTCTGGCTTATAGGCACAGAGAGTTGAGTTGCAGAGTCCTTATTTAGAAGATGCTTTGGACATAGTCAAAGAAAATGGCCAGCTCTTTTCAAATGGGAACTACTAAGAAAGTGATCAAACCTGTCCCTTAACACTGTTTTACTTTAAATTACTGTATTATTGCAGGACATCGTGTTAATGCCTTAAACACGCATAGCTGCCCAGGGCCATGAATGATGAAACCAATTGTTATATGTTGCTAGGTCCCATCAGGGAAAATGGAATGGATTGATTTAAGCCTCCAGCACATGCACACAGTTGCCAACTCTCAGCTGGAGATTTCCAAGCCTGGAATAGGCATTGCCTCCCCTAGTTGCAATTTGCTGGAGACGGCCACCACTGTGCTTGCCAGAATTGTTAAGCTTGTCAGAGGAACAGCACTGGCATTTATCCTTTGAGCGCTTGTTGATGTCTATAAATCCAAACCAGTGTTAACACAGGAACAGAACTTGTCTTTCCCCCACCTTCTTTTAATTTCCTTGAGGTTTAATAGTGTGTTTAACAGACTCAGTAGTATCCCTCATCCTCATTAACATAGCAAGCCAAGAATAAGACAAACACACCGAGGCTGTTAGTAGGCAATTCTACCTGCACGTCAAGGTTACTGCTGGTAAATGCGTCACAAGGCAATAAAATACTTCAACCATTACAATACTTCAACTTCCGGTGTTCCAAAATAGATGCTCTATAACTGTACAAGGAAACTGTAATGAGGTATATAAAGAGAATGAATTTAATGGACATACTTTCTAATTTCCCCATTTAATCTTGTTTTCTTTGGACAATGTGTAATTGTTATAATCAGCAGAAAAATCCTGACAAGTTACTGACTAATGACTATGTACATGAACATACTTTAACAATAATTTAGTAATATGAGTAATTGATACATAGTTTTAAGGCCAGAAGGGACCAACAGATTATCCTGTTTGACCTCCTGATGAACATAAGCCCTAGAATTTCAACCAGTTCTTCCTGGTGTGATTGCACATGTCCATTCCACTTAAGGCATGTGCACATGCAGCCCACTGAAGAGGTTTGTTCCTTAGTGGCAGCCGTTGTGGCACATTTTCCAGATCTGGAATCATTTATGGCTCCTTTCTGCACCCTGGATGGCTCCTTGGGTTTGCATCCTTTTAAAAATGGGGACACAGGTACAGCATGCAGAATCCCAGACTCAGTCTCAGCATGCCTTATATATGTCTATTGATGCTACAGATGGATGATGCACTGTAATTTTGGAGTAAAATTATGAACTTAGGTGGTTGAGCTTTCCAATCGCATTCATGTGACTGCCCACCAATGTGTACCTTGCATTTCTGAGAGACAGAAAGGTTAAGTAAGTGCTCAAGTCCCATGCAGAACCAGTGGCAGAACCATTATGAGAATTCAGAAGAGCTTGTTTGCAGTCCCATAATCAAGATAAAAGTCTGGCTTTTATTCCAGTATTTATCAGCAGTGTAACAAATGTTGAATCAATCCTGCTGGTTCTGGCTTGACAGACTTACTGGATAGACACTGCAGAGGCCATTCAGAGGGGCTGGTTTTGGGTCAGTCTTCTATTTATTTCTTCAGATTTTATGAGACACCTATTCAGGCTCTACACAGATTCAACTTGCAGGACTGGTCTCAAATATCACATTTGGCTCAAAATGTTGATCTTGGAAGTGGGCGGGGGGGGGGGGAAGAAGGGCTCTTACAAAATTGAATACAATAATTTCTATGCTTTTAATTTAGGTCCAATGAAAAGGTTCATGTTTTAACAAACATTCCTCTCAAATGTTTGCAACCTGAACTTCACAAGTGCAATCTGAAATTGACTAGAAGTTGAGTCTAAACAAAGTGAAATTGACAAACTTATTTTTTCAGGCATGAATGCCTAATTACTATCTATTACAACAGTGTAATATGAACTTACATAGAATTTAAGTTTGCCTAAATCTCTATATCAGGTCTGATGGTCATTGTTAATTATGTAATTACATATCGAGTGTCTTCTATAACTTTTAATCAGTGTATCAATTTCTATTACATTTACTTTTACACCAAAAGTTACCCTTCCCCATCTACAGAACATGATTTTATTTTTTATTCAACTGTTAGAATGAGGTGAAGTGTCACACAACAACAGTACTTTTAAAATAAATAACAGATTTACCAGAAATTTTCCATTCAATTCCCTACTGCCACTAGAAAATCTTAGGAGAATTTCTTCCTTCACCCCTCCCAAACTGTGGAAACAGATTTCAGAAAAGCATCTGCTGCCAATACTTAAGAAAATATTTCTGGTAAATAATAGCAATGAAAGTTATAGATATCCTATTACCATCTTCAGAATACACATTTTCACTTGACAAATTAAAAGGGTGTTTAAAGTTGAGCAACAAAAGAAAGAAAAATTCAGTGAGTGCCCTTTTGACTCTTTAGGTAATTTTTTTTTTAAATCTGCATTTTTACCATAGATAGATTAGCAATGGAAAATCTAGTCTTTCCTGTTTTTTCTGGAGGACTCACTGGGCATCTGAGAGATAAATATGGTAGGCTTCCTTGAGCCTTAACAAAAAAGAGGCATGGTGGCATTGAATTCATAGACTCTGTCCCAATTTGAAAAGGCTTAGATAAAAAAAAAAAATCCCTTGAATCTTGGATTAATGTATAGCAAAATGTACCATTTTCCAGGTACTTCCAACATGTCTAATAAACTAATCACAATGTTAAATTACTGACATCACTTTGACTGGGTCTCTTCTAAAATAATACAAAAAATAGCATGTTTAAAAGGAGGCATTTCAGTAGATCCCATTGAAGTTAGCTGTATATGACATGTACCCATTACTTAACTTATTTATAAAAGAGCAAAAGTATTTGCTGTCCCAGGTTCAAATAGTAACACTGAACATGTATAAAGTGCTTCTCCTTCCCCCCCTCAAAGCACTCAACTCACCCTCACAACACACCTGTGAGATAGATCAGTTTTATCAAAGAGAAGCGGAAACTTAGGCTGTGTAGATTCCTACGGCCATAAGTAACTTTCTCCTGTGAGTCAGCAGCTAAAGTAGGATTACAGTTTTCTGAGAGCCTCAAACTCATTCTGCATGACCTGGGCTGATGCCATTACTGACTATAGCTTAATGCAGGGAAGTCTTTTTATGACGGAAATTAAAAAATAATTTTAGCCCAGTGGCTTACCTTTTGGGAAGCTGGCCTTACAGTCTTCTGCCCACACAGCATTTTCATTGACTTCATGGACTGGGCCCCATATATTGAACTCCCTTTTTCTCCAGCTGAGCTTATTCAAAGTACAACAGCAGAGGAATTGTTTGAACCCTCTTCAAAATCCCCACCAAAACCTTGTATTTTCTAATGAAGGTGGGGGGCAAGGCTCAGGACAGATTGTACTGAGAATAGCTGCTTGCTATTCCAGTCTAGTAGGACAGAGACAAGCTCCCCTAATAGAGGTCTCCTTTGGAGGAATTTATAATGCCAAGCCTTTTACCATATCTCAACATCCATATTTATGTACTGGAACAAATCCCACTCACTATACTCACATGCGTATATCCCTTTGAAGGTAATGGGACTAGCTGTCTGAATAAGGCAAGCAGGATTTCTCCCAACAGATGCTTACATAAAAACACATTGTATTTTGATGACTGATTTTTAAAGGTATTAAGCACTTATAATGCAGACAGGGTGCTTTGAAAAATCCCACTGTGTCACTAGTTGGATCGTTAGGTAACTAAAAACCTATAAAAATGTGGCTCCAAATCACTAGTAAGAAGTATTTTACCAGGAAAATGTCTGGACCTATTAATGGATACTATCTGTTTTTCAAGTTTAATAGGCCTCCCATTAATCGTAACACATTTCTAATAGTCAGGGGATAATCTAGGATATTTAAATAACACTAACAGTTTTCAACATAAAATAAAATGACACATGCACTATATACATGCAATCAACATGGGGTGCTGATTATGACATCAATGAATACGGAACTCTTCTTTTTAACTGGAATTTAAGCTGGTCTGAGCACTTGTCCAGTTACCTTCATCATGCAAAGTACCATAGGATAATAAGCTGTTTGAATCCGGCTGTATGTTGCCAATCATTTTTTCCCCTGTGAGAACAGGAAAAAACAAAAACAATGAAAAAAAAATCACAATCCTGCCATTCCATTATTTTTCTGTTAAAAGGATCCTCAGTCCATGTGTGTTTTGTTTTTCCTTTGCTACACTGTAGCAATAGTTCAGAAATAATTTACTGAATTTTTAAAAAAGAAATTGGAATAGCAATGAAGGAAAAAGTAAATTAATTAAATATGATTGGAGGACATTTCTGTTTCAATTTTCCTCATTCATTCCCCACTCTATTACCAGATACTTTTAGACTTATAAACATAGATGGCAAATATTTGACAAAATTTCCAAAACCATGCTTACCAGGAATGTGTCCACAGTCAATATAAGGAACTTGTAAAATTTCCTCTCTCTGATTCTGTGTGATTATGAACACACCAAGAAATGAAAGAAGACACCTACAAAGGCATTGTGAAAATAAGATTAGAAGCAGGTCATTGCATTTAAGTGTGGGTCTTGCCCTGGGTTTCCATGTTACTCTCAACAGTTTTCACATCCAAGCTGCTCAGTTTACAAGTAAAGAGAATTATTTGTTTCATGACTGGCAGTCCAGAAAACTCACCTGGTGCTTAGAGGACATTTATAAACAGCAAAGAAAAAACTGCAGCTGGCCCATGTCAGCCAACTAGGGCTCACATGGCTAAGTTTGCAGGGTTATTTTGTTACTGCGTAAGACGACTAAATTATACTCTCAGCAAACCCTCGGCTGTTCATAGACTCCTGTGGCTTTTCAAAGGCTGCTTGCCTTACTCACACATGTAGCCTCCCTGGAACTACTTATGTGAGAAAGGTGAGCTAATCCCCAAACTGAGCTCCAACGAAAACACATCTGTAACGTGGAGCAATTGTTTGCAGAGTACCTAGACTAACATGCACAGTTAAACTAATTCTCAGTTAACTCGAGTTACAATCCAACCAAAAAAAATCTAGTTGAGACAGATCCTTTGTTTCGCTCATTTGACTTTTGTGTCTCAGGTCCAGACTTCTGGCCAGCAGTGATTTTCTATTGCTTGGTAAGTGTCTTCTGTCCATCCAAGGCTGTATACGACATCAATACTTCTTGCCTGCCAAGTGTGTGCATTTAATTTGCTTATCTTAATTTTCTATCACTTTCGCTACAAACATTGCCTGTCACACAAGCCATTTATTAGTCTATGGGTTGGCTCAGTACTAGCTGCAGTGAGAGTGGTCACACACAACAGTCAGTTGGGTTTGTTTGACTACATGTGGGCCATGCCTCTGATTAAGAATTTTGTGAACTCTTTTTCCACGTGTGCGTTAAGTATCCCATTCCCATCAACCATGATCTCTCACCTACCACCTGAACCTTTACTGTACTGGCAGTTTCTGAGGGAGATGGGGCTACTTCTGTCTCACTTGGCTGCATGCCAGGTATGCTGCCCTTCAAACCAGTTACTTAGCACGTAGATCTATAATTATCAACAAGCATATTGTCCCTTCTTGTTGAAAAGTAACAAGAGAGAGGCAGGCTTTTACTAAAGTGAGCCTTCATTATAATTATCTATACTATTCCTCCATGGCTGCTAGCAGCAGAGAACAGCAGGACATGCAGGTAGAAAATAACATGGAGGGACTTTTCTAGCATTAATCAATACATACGCCATAATGTGATCTTTGATGGAAAAACAGCCAATGATTTGTCTCATTTACAAAGAGAACATGTGATATTAACTTTTCATTCCATTGGGGGGAGAAAGGGCTCACAAATGGCTAACATTAATATTTTTACAGGTTTGGATTCAAAGACAAGCTCTTACAACAAAACACAAATATTAGCCTTCGCTATGGTTTTATTTTTTTAATCCTTCTGTAACAGCTGCTTCCTAACACATAGCAATGGACTAGGCTTCTCCTTCAGGAGAAAAGGAAAACTTGTTTGCAAAGGTAACTGATGTTTTGATACAAACTTTGTTATGGATTTTCAGTAGATAAACTTACCCGAATAGAAACATGAATACACTCAGGAAAGCTGCGCCTTGGAATTCCTGATAAAATATGATCCCTAGAACGTGACAGAAACAAGAACTGCAGATCTTAAGCAAATTCCAAGTGACGTGAATGACCGATAACAGGGTCAGAAGTTATGTTATGATGAAGTGGAGAAAAATCTCAAAGATATCAGTACAAATTTTGGGTGGGTTCATATTATATGTCCACATTATATATCTATGCCTTTTAAAAATCATAGTAATTGCATATAACCTAACAAGATCTTATTGTGCCAAGGAGTTCGTCACAACATTTAATTAACACATTTTTTTAAATGAGTGTCATCAACATGGAAGCATGTCCTTTGGAATGGTGGCCGAAGCATGAAGGAGTATATGAATGTTTAGCATAGGTGGCACATAAATACCTTGCAACACCAGCTACAACAGTGACATGTGAATGCCTGTTCTCACGTTCAGGTGACTTTGTAAATAAGCATGTGAGCAAACTTGTTTGTCTGAGTGACTGGCTGAACAAGCTATTGGACTAAGTGGACTCGTAGGCTCTAAAGTTGCATATTGCTTTATTTTACAGTGCAGTCATGGAAACAAAAAAAAAATTCTACACTTTCAGGTTGCACTTTCATGAGAGAGAGATCACACTTCAGTACTTGTATGAGTTGAATTAAGAAAATAATGTTTCTTTTATCTTTTTTACCGTGTGAATATTTGTAATAAAATAATAATATAAAATGAGCACCGTACACTTTATATTTTGTGTTGCAATGGAAATCAATATATCTGAAAATATAGAAAAAAATACAAAATATTTATAATACATTTAAATTAGCATTCTATTATTGTTTTACAGTGTGATTAAAATGTAGATTAATTGTGATTAATTTTTAATTGAGCTAATTTGTTTTGAGTTAATCACTTGAGTTAACTGCCATTAATTGGTAGCCCTTAAAAAAAAAAAAAAAAAAAAAAAAAAAAAAAAAAAAAAAAGCCGGTGGCAGGGAGTCTTAGAGCCCAGGTTAACAGATTTGGGCTTGTGCTATGGGGCTTAAAATAGCAGTATAGACATTTCTGATCATTTCAAAGCTTAGGTTGCAGCTTGAGCCTGATTGTCTACACCAGTGGTTTTCAAACTATTTTTCTCACAACCCAGTAGAAGAAAATTGTTGATACCCATGACTCAACATAATTATATCTTTTGACCTAGAGTGTGGAGTCTGGGGTGGGGCCAGGAATGAGAGGTTTGGGGTACAGAAGGGGACTTGGACTGGGACAAGGGATTGGGGCAGGCTTACCTCTAGCGACTCACAGTCAGCAAAGCAGCAGGGATTCTAATGCTGACTTCCTGCCTGTCCTGGAACTTCAAATCATGATATGCCCCGGAAGCAGCCAATAGCAGGTCTGAGTCCTAGGCAAAGGGGCACAAACAGCTCTGTGTGTTGCTCTTAAACGCAGACACTGTCCTCCCCAGCTCCAATTGGCCAGAAAGCAGCCAATGGGAGTGTAGAGCTGGTACTCAGGTGGAGGGCAGCTGCATGAAGCCCCATGGCCCTCTGCCTAGGAAATGGACCCTTTGCTGGCCACTTCCAGGTTGCAGAGCGGTCCGTGGTGCCAGGACAGATGGGAAGCTTGCCTCAGTAACTCCCATTGGTCATCAGGTCACCTTGCTAAGCGATCCAAAGCCTGGCATTCCACAACCCAGTACTGGGTCATGACCCATACTTTGAAAACCACTAGTCTACACTGCTATATTTAGCCCCACAAGCCTGAGTCAATTAACCCAAACTCAGAAACTCACTACTGCAGTTTTTTTTTACTTTAGATGTCTTCGTCTTTCTCTCGTTCTTTCAGTGCACTCTATTTCCAAGATTTTCAGTCTCTTTTTAACGACATGAAGTTCAAAGTTCTCACCCAGAATAAAATGTTACAAGGTTTAAAGGCCTTTGGAGTATTTTATTTCCTTCACTTAACCTAGAATTCAGCCTTCTGAAATATAATACACAAACTACTACAAAACACAGCTGTCTGTCATTTGAGTAGCTTGCCACACTATTAAAATTACTTTACCAGTTGGGATATGGTGACGCCAATGTACACATGGTAAGCACATTTATACTACTTCCAGAAGAGGCGAATACTAATGACAGTACCTAATAAGCCAGTAAAGCAGAATAAACTGTAAATGTCTTTGTTGTACTGGAAAAGCTAGACTCTGATGACATTTAATTTTATTTCAAAGCTCTGAACTTATGTTCATTTTCAAAATATACACCTGATATATTACATAAAGATCTCTCCATGAAGATAAAAGTGATTTGTTTGCTTTCCTGATTCAATTCAAGAGAATTCAATCTTGCTGTTTAGAAAGAGCTTTTGTTTGGATAGAAAGTAAAAACAAACCTGCAATGATGGCGCTGGTTGTGAAGAAGACAAAGTTAATCGGCACAACGACTGTTGCATTGTAGAGTTGCATTGCCTGATTTAAGAACCTAAAAGACAAAAGTTATTACATCTCCTGCCTACAAAGTGTGCTATGCACTAAATATAGTAATAGTTCTAATCCTTTCACATCAAAACAGCTAACAGTGCAGCACAAATAGGCATCTGCAACACATATGCATATTGGGTTTGACCCTGCAGAAAAACATAGTACAAATGAATAGTGCAAGATAAAAGATGATGAGCACAGAAACCCAATGAGAGTAATGTTGCATGACCGCCAAATTAATCGTGCCTATTAACTAGAGTAACATCTAGCAGGGGGAGACACAGTTAAATGCCAAGTAGCATGAGGAGGCTCAAATTTTGGTCTCTTCAAACACAGACTCTCTTCCCCTTTCAGAGCTTGAGCCAAAGTCCAAGGAATCTTTCTACTGACTGGGTTTTGCATCAGGCCCTTATATTCTGAGAAAGGAAGCAAGCAGGAGATTTGAGCTTAGCACAGAGGAATAAGCCCCTGGCTCCACACACAAGTTAGTTTAACTCTCCTTATTTTGGGGGTAGCTGGCTTGTGTCCATACACATCGCTCATTGCAAGATCACTGGACTTCCATTGATTTAATCAAGCTATTTTGCAAATGCCACAACTCTATTTTGGAAGGTGTTAAATCAATTTAGTGTCAGTGGATGCATCCAACGTCTTAATGTAAAGAGAACCAGGGCAAACACTCCTCCCATTGCTGCACCAGTCACTGCAGCATTAACCTTTCTGCGCTCTGTTACCGTGGGGTTAGTGTGCCTGGAAATCACTCCTCTGTTTAAACAGCTCTGGGAAACATACACGGGCCTCCTTTGCAAGCCACTTTGGTAGCACTCAAATACCATTTCTCAGAGATGAAGAAAATTCCAAAGAGCCATCCGGCAAGCCTCACACATTTGCACAGGCCATTCCAGATCTCCCTGCCTTCACACATAGGTGGGAGGACCATGGGCAATAGCAGCTAGGAAATAGTCAGCCTAGAATGTCAAAGCATACAAAGTGCCTGCTATCCCCTAAGACAAAAGTCAGCGCCAGAGCAGGAGATAGGACCTCACGCAAACCTGCCAGCATGTTAAGGACAAACAATGCTACCTCCAGTAAAGCATCAAAATCCTGCCCTTTTTGTGGCATTTAACTTGACTTGTGTCCACACTTACGACTGTCACCTCTGCTCCTGCTCCTGTATTCTGAATTAAGGGGCTTAAAAAGCCACAGGGCAGAATACCTCCTTCCCTGTGCCAGAGGTAAACAGCACCGGGCTATCTGCTGAGGGCCCCCACTCAAGCACTGATGCAGGGGTGACGGGCAGGGTGGGATCACTGTACATAGAGTGGAGAGTTTGGGCTGCATTGCCTCCCATAGGCAGCTGGGGCAGGTTGCTGGCGTTTACTAGCTTTGAAGGATCATTACATTTACACCATGGGCCATGCTGGCTCCCAGAGCAGCCCACAGGTGGGAAGGCACAAAAACATGATTTAAAGTCACCTTAGTCCCTCCTCCCTTGGGACTACATGTTCAACAAGGTGCCTCTCAGAAGCACAACACAGAACCTCTCCCATAACTGCTGCTGTAGTGCATCATCATTGTGCACTACACAAAGACATGTAGGACAAGGCTTGGATGTATGTGTTCTTACACCAGTCTTCGTGGTCTATTTAATTCAGTGACAAAAACAAAGCAATTAATCACATTGAAGGAGAATGAAGGGCTCATGCAGAAATATTACAACTGGCCACATCCATATCTACCCATAGGATAATGAATCATGCCTGTGAACACTGGAATGTATCTTTGTAAATTCAGTGTCCCCAGACCCCCTCCCCACATGCTGTATCCTGCCAACAGTGCATCTGAAACAGAAAGAAATATAAAGAAATGGTAGAGTGTTTTAGAAACCTATAAAAAGAACTGTGCTTAAAGGTTTCATTGGTACAATATATGTGAATAGTAAACCCAAACTCTGATCTGTTTTAGCCATTAAAGTAATTGCATGGTTATTTTAGCAACTGTTGAGCAGTCTCCATGGTGCTTTAAAAATAAAGAAATCCTGCATATCCACAAAATAGTCAGGATTTTGAAGTCACTAAGAACACCTCATTATTTTCTCCCATTCGCAACAATCTCATTCTCAGGGACTGAAACATGGATGTTGATACTTAGCAGCAAGCTCCAAAAAAATGTAAGAGAAGCTGTTCTGAGTTCTCACGAATTAGTTAAATAAACAAACCTGGTGACAGATCTAGGTAAAACAGGGGGAAAAGTCATGAGTACCAGCCCTGTCTGCTTTTGAGAAGTCTGCTCAGTTGGAATGGGAGAAGATGTTGGGCCCAGGAAGCAGAGTGGCCATATTTGGCCTTTTTTTTTTTTTTGGTTTGGAGTTTTGACCAAGTGAAGGAAGAAAAAAAAAAAATCTGCCAAAGGAGAAAAGAATCATTGAGCAGCTTCCTATTTACCAAGCTCTATTTCCTCTCTTAAATGCCCTGAGCACTTCTCCCTTCAGAGAGCTGGGCATAAACTACTCTGCAGTCTGTGACAGGGACTTCCAGAGTCACTGCAGAATGTTTCATGGGATTTCTCCAAAGGAATTCCGATTCCCATATGCTAGCGAAATGTACTGGCTATTTTATTAAAAATAATGAAAACAAACACCCAGAATTAATCTGGAGCAGCCTATATGAATGCATCAAATGGTGCAATCCATCCCAGAAGCAGAGGGAGGAGGATAAAGGGAATAGACTCTTTGTTCAGCTGGGAATTATATTTTACAATGCTAATGGCAGCAGCAGTCTCCAGTGATGACAATAAAATGATCACTTAGCAGGGCCAGAGGCCAACATAAAAAACTCTGTTTTTGCCTAGTGCTCCCCAGAAGTTAACTATTTCCTAGAGAGGTTCAGTCATGCCTGGCTTGCATTTCAGATTCACATTTCCTCCCAGGCAAAACACACTGTGCAGATTTAGCTAAAGGGGATGAGATATAATGTATTGCTTCCACCTTTGGACACTAGGTGAACATAAAATAAGGGCAGATCTACACTTAAAATGCTTCATTGATGAAGCTGTGGCACTTTAATGAAGTGCCACTCTCATCTTAGTTGATGAGAGTGGTTGTCCTGTCGGCTTAGTTAATCCATCTCTGTGGGAGGTGGTAGCTGTGTCAGCAGGAGAAGATCTCCCATTGACATAGCGTTGTCTCCTCTGGTGCTCAGGTTGGTATAAGTACATTCCTTAGAGTGCGGATCATATACACCCCTGAGCAAGGTAGTTATACTGAAGTAATTTTGTAGCGTCAACCAGGGCTAAAGGGGAAAAAAATTCTCTTTCTAAAAAAGTTACTGCAAGTATATGAGCTATGGGCACATCTACACTGCGGCGTTATTTCGAAATAACTGGCGTTATTTTGAAATAAAGTGCACGTCTGCACAGTAAGCCGTTATTTCAAAATAATTTCAAGATGGAGGACTTCTTACTCCTCGTGAAATGAGGGTTACAGAAATCAGCGTAAGGGAAGTCGAAGAAAGAGTGTTCTTCCTTTGACTTCCTGCTGTGTAGACAGCATCTAAAGCTGAGTTAAGCTATTTCGACTTCAGCTGCACAATTGACATAGCTGAAGTTGAGTATCTTAACTCAACTTTTGCCTTGCGGTGTAGATGTGTCCTATGTAATTAGCTGGGTACCAGCAAAGGATCTAAAAGCAGCATGACAAAATAACAGAAAGAAAAAATCATGAAAATAATAGATTTCGCTTCACAATTGTGTTTAAGAACTGTGGGGAAAATAAGACTGCCTTTCAAATGAACCTGAGTTGTTTGTTAAGAACAGAAGAAGGCACCAGCATCGTAAATCCAAATGAAATCATGTGATGAGAAATAAAGTATCAGACACTCAATCAGTGAATGTAATTGGTGAGTTTAACTGTCATTCACACCAGGAGTCAATAAGCGCCAGTAATTAACCAAACTACAGGCTGGACCTGTCTGGTCTGGCAACATCGGGACCTGACCGGTCCTGAACAAGAGAATTGGCCAGACCAGGGGAGGTCTCCTGCCATTGGCCTCCAAGCCCATCTCCTGCTGCTGACAGGCTGCCCCAGTATGCAACCTGGACTCACCCTCTGCCCCCCCGCAACCTGCCTGGGCTGCTTGCCCAGCTACTGCTGGCTCCCTGGGCAGCACAGGCTCAAGCTCCTGCCATGGGGCTCTGTTCCTGTGCAGCCGAGAGCAGCTGCGGCTTCAACTCCAGCCCCGCGCAGTCCCAGCCCTAGCCCCGCACAGCTGGGGGAAGCCGCGGGGCCCTGACCCTGGCCCTGCACTGCTAGGGGAAGCCACGAGGCTCCGACCCCGACCCCACGCAGCCCCAGACCTGAACAGCCAGGGGAAGGTGTGGCGTTCTGGTCCCACGCTCCTCAGGACTGCTGGAGGGCTCCAGCCCCGGTCCCACACTGCCCCCAACTGAGCTGCCAACTCTGATGTCCCCCCCAGCTGACCCTTCTGCCCTTAAGCTCCTGGGCTCTCTGCTCCAGGAGCATTCATGGTCCTGCCAGGGATTTTGAAGGTACAATCTGTAGCAGATAAATAAGTGGAAAGGTTGGCAAAAACTAACTTACTTCACTTGGAAAACACATGATGTCACCATTATAATGAACATGATATAGAAAATGGGGTATGTTAGCTGTATTTTGCCCTTTGCCGAGAATGTTATCATGCCTGCCACAGCCTTTACTGAAATGATAGTCGGTGATGCTGAAATTGAGAGAGAGAGAGATGTTAACAAGATAGAATTATAAGGCTTTACCCCAGTGTGAGTGTGCTGCAGAAAGACAAAGACATATTGCTTAAAGCACCTCTCACAGTTCACATGGGGCTTAACTAGTGCAGAGGTCTTGAAGTGGCCTATTTGAATTTCACCATTAAGGACAAATTAAAGAATTCCCTTTGCTTCCCTTGAGCTATACCTTACTTCTCGAATGGTTCTATTGAAATCAATGGGATTGTCCAAGGCAGTACTCAAGGTGAACAAAGGGTATCAGATTCTGGCTGATAAGAAGTATGAAGCCAAAATGAACAAACAAACAAACATACATGCATTATGGTGATGTGTGTGATTAAAAACCTCAGTAAGTTACAGGGTACCCTGTAGAAGTTGGGAGTTATATTTGAAAATATAATGTTGCGGTAAAAATTGCTAGTTCTGACCTTCCAGCTGAGGTCTAGATTGCTGAAAGGTGAAGAGTTTTGTCATGATAGTGTGACAGACATGGCAACATCCTACCACATCCTTAGGACACTTGATCAAATTATGTTTAAGTACCATGGAAGTCCACTGTATTAAATGAATGATTTATGTATTCTTTTATGTAAACTCTCCAGGTGATATGTAAGGCCTGGACATTCAAAGAACTATACTGAAAATGTACAAGACAGGAATGAATTTTTGGCACAATAAGTGTTAAGTGGATTTTCTAAGGAATATCTAGGGATGGGAGAAGTTATTGCAAATGGCAATGTCTAATTACGTTTAGTAGACTGATGAAGTCTTAATACACAACTAAAAAAGGCAGAATAGTAAAACATGTTAGATTTGTTGAGGCTTCTGTTCTGGGGAAAAAAATATACATACATAGGAGGGAGTCCTGGGATGCAGCAGAAGGTCTCTCAGGCAGTTACACTGAAGAACTTCACGCATGCAGAGTGGTTAAGTTTTTATATTAGTGATTTGTTTTCCTCAGCTAGTCCCGGTCACACACTATGTTGTAGCCATATGGAGTTTTAACAGGCTCAGTAGTAACTCATTCTTCAGGGATCTAATGATAAAGGGCTACTTCAGATGGCAGAGGCAAAAAGCCTTGGAATAGCCATGCACCAAACCAGTCAGCTTTGCACAGACTCAAACTGCAAATCTGTAAACCCAAACAGTGCTAGCAATAGGTATGTACTGTTTGTTGAGTAAACTGGCTTTGCTTGTTAGAAAGAGACTTCACTGAAATCAGAGGTGAAAGTAAGCGGGTGTGCCCTGGCACATAGCTCTGGTAAGAGCTGGCTGAGCTGCGGCAAAAGCCAGCAGGGAGCTATATAAAGAACTAGCAGGGACTCGGGTTGCAATAAGACGGTACCTGTAAGAAATGTTAAGTTACTTTTACCGCTGATTGAAAGTATGTAAAAACCTAAGGATTCGCCTTCAGCTTGTCCTTTAAACACTGCGCTAACATGGGGGCACCAAATGACAGAGTGATTAAACAAGCACGAGAGAGGAATCTTATACCAACAGAATAATATGGTCTTACCTAGTAGGGCTACCATCATTAACAAAACCACAATGTGCGTCATATCCTTTCTTTTGTAGAAATACAGAAGAATGCAGAATATTATTATTTCTAAAATCTGGAGGAAAAAAGGCAAGAAAGGTTAAGCTGTGTAACCAATATAATAAATGCTTCTTTCAAAGTCTTTAAAAATGTCATATTGATCTACTCTGCTCCAACAGCTCACTCGGGAGAGGAGATTATATTATTAAGCATCTTCTACTAAAAAGTAATCTTATCTCCAATCAATTAAGTTAACAAATAATTGTTCTTATCAATCTTTCCTGCTCCTAAGATTGGTTTTCAAGTTAACTTTCTCATCTCTTTGTTTTTCTTTTGCTCTTAATGAGTCTGTTTGCTTTCACAGCATTGAGAAGATTAAAACAAAGATTGCTTTTCTGTGATAGCAAAGGTACTCACATCTGCCAGGGATAATCAATACAGGCACCCCTGGGGCTAAGGAGTAGAGAGCTAGCCTGAAGCAGAACATTATCAACTTTAGCTCAATTTTTCCTACAGCAACCATCACCAGACTGCCTTAGTTTCTTTCCCCTTGGCCCTTTTTGTCTCTATGTTAGATGGGCCAGATCCTACTGGCTGTATTTTCCCCCTCCCGCCCCCCCGCAGCCTCAGTCTATGAAATCTTAGCTAGTACTGTCTTCATGGCCACACTTCCTGCCATGTCTATCATGGGGGAATGTATTCAGTTTCGATTATAGCTATGCAATGATCTTCAGTCACAAGCTACCGTACCAGGAGGGTATATGACAGAAGATCCACTCGCAAAGCTCAGTGACACACTAAGCATCTGTAGATGTGGCCTAACGGCTGTGCTGGCCATCTGTAGATGTTGAGACACTATTCACGGTACACAGTCCAGACTCACTCCATCTATGTCATAACCATCTTTCACACTGACAATTAAATTTACTGGCTTCACTACTAGTTCTTACATGTTCTCACAGTAACACTTGCTCCTTTGCCAGTACTGTGACACTTCGGTAACATCACCAGCTGCAGAAAAGAGTCTTGCTATTGTCAGCAACAGAATTTGTAGTCACCTGTCAACATTCGACTCTCTTTTGGGACTGAACAATCAGGCAATGAGTGAAACAGCTCTTGGGAATACCACAATGGGGCAGGCAGCCAATAGCTCATCTATAAACAAGTAATTGTTCTACTGTCAGTGTAGATGAGGGCCAGACTCACAGGTGGAAATGCAGGCCTAGATCCTGGCTTGCATTAGGAGTTTCTGTAGAGCTGAAACCTGGCCTACAGCCAGCTTACACCAGCTATGGGAGTAGGGGAATAGCCAGGGAATAGGAGCTACTATAGTGGCTCTTTCTCCATTCCCTGCACTGCTGCTGGTGCAAGGGTGTGGCCAGAGCTCCTTCAGCCCCAATAATACTTGGAGGCCAAAAGAGCTCCTTGCGGCTGTTGGCAGCAGGTATAAATTCATGTAGCCCTTGGGGCAGTGGTCCCCAAACTGTGGGGAGAGCCCGCTATGGAAGAATGGAAGAATGCTCAGTGGAGTGTAGCGGGGTCTGGGCTAGGCCCCATGGAAGGGGAGGGAGAGAGGGGAAGGAAGCAGCACCAAGCCCTGCTCTGCCCCCAGCTCCACACTGGCCCTGCCCTGGCCTCAGCCTTAACAGTGGCCCGGCTCTTGGTTATGGCCTCAGGCTCTGCTCCCAGCCACAGCTGTGGTCCAACCTTGGCCTTGGCCCAGTTCCTCTCTCGGTCTCAGCTGCTGACTGTGATATGATTAATTGAGAAGCCCAGGCTTATTGGTTAATTGATTTATTTTTCCCCAATGGAAGGACTGGTTCATCCCACCTTTTAAGTATCTTCTCCCATTAATATTTTTTAAAATGTGGTTTCATCTTTGCCCCAAGCGTTCTCAAGTGATAATGTTACATTCTAGAGGAACATAATGCCTAAGACCACTGATTGAAGATTTAGGGGTTGTGGTTGCAGTTTTAAGTCATTCACTAGTCACGTGAAGACAGATAGCATTAGTAAGCACATCTGTCTGAGAGATTAATTTTTTCTATATTGCAAACCAGAGTTTGCTTGAATCAGTTTTTCAGATGGACATCACACTTATCTCTTGCTCCCACAGGCCATGGAAAGATAATTCAATCTCACAGAATTGGTCGTACTACAAATATGGAAGCCTTTTCCCTTCACATGAAGAAAATGCTAATACAGGAAAACATTTAAAAAGTGTGATTTCATGCACTTTTTTTCAAGTGTAAAGTGCTTTGAATATGAAAAGGACAAGCATTGCTTTACTGCACTAATCATGGTCTACATTTACACAATTCATCATCAGAGATGACTGGACATCTCTCTACTTGAAAATTCCCCACCACAGCATGCAGACTTTGATTTAACCTACACAGGTGAAGTCTGGGACAACCAATAATAGAAAATAGGCTTGATCCTTTACTTCATTAGTTCAAATGAGTTGTCCCCATTTTTTTTCCATCAGTGTAGCAGAATTAACAAGAAAGATTAAGGTCATGTAGTGGTTAGCAGATGCTTCATATCTCCAGTCTCCCCATTGCAAGCCATAAAAGCATGTTGAGAGAAACAGGTGACAGCATTAGTAAAATTAGCCACTTTGCAATACCCTCCACTAAACTTTTAGGCCAGTTTAAATGAAAACATCAGACCTTTGGGCTGCAGCAGTAACAGATTTCAAAACAATTCTCATTTTGACACCACGTCATTGCTGACAGAATGGAAGAAGAAACTTAAGATTTATGGAACACACTAGGAAGGGAGTTTTTTATATCACAAATCTGTAGCATCAAGCAGCTTTTCCATTCCTCCTGTCACCCTAATTTTATATGAGGCAAAAAGCAGCACCCAACAAAACAAACTCCGTGTGTGACCTTTCCTACCTAGGCAGTGACATACTCCACCCCAATTCTGTTTCCATGTATACTGCCTCTTTGCGTGTAAAGGTAAATTCCATTTACACCTCACTACTGACACCATTATAAAAGAGTTCAAAGTACGATCAACCTATACAGAGCTTTATCACCATTACTGGTACCTTCTTAACTATTCCTTCTGGTGACTCAAACACCTGTAACCATAACAGTGGGTGCTCTTTTTCCTTCTTTTCTCACTGAGGGACACCCAGTAGCCCCTTACAGTATCTCTTTGTTTAAAAACAACAAACATTATGTTAAAGAACATAAAAGTGTGGCAGAGTACAGGACCTAGCTTAGGGATGCCGGGCTCTTCCATTAAGTCGTCCTGAGGTTATGTTTTAGATACTACATGCAGGTGGAGAGGAATTTATGTTAGCAGCATGACTTTATAATCTGGTAAAAGATAATAGGAAGGGCTGTGATATTCCTCGGAGGGAAAAGAAACTAGGTCCTGTGACAGATGAAGTCCTGTGGGAAAATCTTAGGAACAATGAAGCTTGAGGCAAGAGAACTTAGGTTGATGTTTTGATGATGTTATTTAAATTAACATTACACATAAATGCCAGGAATGGAGTAAATCTGGACTACATCCAGTGTTCAAATAGTCTGTTCAAAAGCAGTACTGGATCTCCACCTGCTTAAAATTATGTATGTAAATAATCCATATAAAAATCTCTTTGAGCCTACAACTAGCCAATGTTTAGAATTATGTTCTCCATTTCACCAGCAGCTCCCTCTCAGAAGGCATCAGGTCAAGAAGCCATGCTGATTCCCAGAACTGTTCTTCAGTAGAATGACAGGGCCATCCATCATGAGGTTGCTTATTCCTCTAGTCACTTTGTGGGAAGAGCTGCAAAGCTTTGACTCTGCTACCCCAGGGATTAAATATTAAACCACTCCAATGTTCGCTAGATTTCTGTTAAATTTAAGAGATCCATCTATAATTGATGTCTTCTGTAGCAACCCAAGGTGCATAGGAGCAAAAGAAACCATCCATCCTTTAAAACAGAAGATTAGTACTTATTCGAGTATGGTTACGTTACTGCAATGTCTTAGGTGGGGATTTTTGGGGCCCAGTATGGATTGTTGTTTTATGTGGGAAAACCACCCTGCCTGTACAGAGCTGCATTCATGTCAGAGAGGCATTACATGGGGGCAAGCTTTCCACCTTCCCACATGAAACAAGTTGCAGGATTGAAATGTCAGATTTTTCAGTGGTTCATACCTTGTGACTACTTTTAGAAAAGCTGTATTTCTATTGCATTACTGGCATGACTGTATTATACTGTGATACTGACTTGAATTATAGACAGCTACATCGGATGCTCAACAACTCTTGCTATATATATATATATATATATATAGTATATGTATATATATATAAACACCAGTAAACTTGTACTAGACACTTTGCAAACAAATAAGGAGGCAAGGTCCCCATCCCAAAGAGAGTATAGATTGGATCTCCTGGTCCAGCACCCTTGGGACCGGACTGGTCCTGGGTCTATTCTGGCTCCCCTGACACTGGCTCTCCCTTGCCAACTCCCTACCTGCTGCTGGCCCTGGGGCTCTGCTGGCCTGCTAGACAGCTGCCTCTGAAGTGACTCCCAGCCCCGCCAGGCAGCCATGTGCCGGATCTCCCAGTCTCACCAGGCTGCTGGCTGCTGCCATGGCAGCAGCTCCTAGCCCTGCCGGGCAGCCACGTGCCAGGTCTCCTGGCCTCGCTGGGCAGCCCCAATGCCACATGCTGGGTGGCCCTACTGGCAGCTCACTGTGGGCAGCCTGATGCCCTGCCAGACTTGCAGGGCTCCCTGTTGCTGGCCCTCCACTGGGACTCTCTGGTCCTGCAACATCTGTGCCAGACCATGGATGCTGCCAAACCAGAGAGTCCCAGTGTAGAGAGTTTCAACCTTATTTGTATTCAAGTTCTGTATCAGCAGTTATCATTGCAGCACCTGCATGCTTCCCAAGTCGATTACATTTGCATGTCCTTTCATCACTCCAAGCTGTCAGAGTAGAAGCTGGTATTTGGGAGCAAGGAAGAAAATGAGTTAGTAGGAAGAGGTGAGTTTTAAGGAGAGAGTGTAATGGGGTCATGGTTGAACAGGGCATGGAAGGGGCTTCAGGCATCGGGGGATGTGAATTTGAAAGAATGCAGTGAGGCAAAAGTAGGAGAAGGAAATAAAGGGGTGCTAGCTAATCATGGCATTTGGACAGAATGAAGGAAACAAAGGGCCAAGTGAAAGGAGACAAGGTTTGGAGGGTGAGTTGCTGGATGACAAGTATCCATGGATGTTGATGGGGGTGACTCAATATAAGAGAGCACTAAGCAGACACCACAGTGTCATTTTTAAAATGACAAAACATTAATAACTTTGGGGGAGGAGGGAGAAGAAAAAAACCTCTGGAGTAGGGGACTGGGGTGCAGGAGGTGGTGTGGGGTCTGGAAGGGAGTTTGGGTGAAGGAGGGGGTTATGGCCTGGGGCAGGTGATTGGGATGTAAGGTCCAGGAGGGGATGCAGGACCTAGGAGGGAGTTGTGATCAAGGGTAGGGATTTGAGTGGTAACCTGGGGCAGGAGGGACTGCAGAGTGTGGGAGGAGGTAGGGGTGCAGGAGAGGATTCTGACGTGGAGGGGGGAGGTGGGAGGGGGTGCAGGGTCTGGGAGGGGGTTGTGATCTGGGACAGGGTATTGGGGGGCAGTGTACTGCAGGCTCTGGCTGGGAGGTGCTTACCTTAGGCGGCTCCCAGCCAGCAGTCCAGTGGGACCATGGAGCAGGCTCCCTGCCTGCCACACCCCCACATGCCACTCAAAACAGCCAGATGTAGAGGCCATGTGTGTTTCTGTACACCACATGTCCCTGGGGCGCTACCATCACTTCCATGCACTGCCTGCACTTCAAGCATGACCCAGGCAGCTCCCATTGGCCAGTTTCTGACCAACAGGAGCTGCAAGATTGTGCTAGGAGTGAGGGCAGCATGCGAATCTCCTCCCCCCCAAGGGGCGCATGGAGCACAGAGATGTACATGGCCCTGCAGCTGGCCGCTTTGAGTGACATGCGGGGGTGTGGGCAGGCAGGGAGCCTACCCAAAGGTCCCATTAAGCCATGAGACGTTGGCAGGCTGAATCAGAAGGCTTGGGGGGAGTGGGGCTGGATTCAGCCTGCAGCCTATATCTTGCCTGCTCCTAAGCTAATTAGAATGCATCAAAGAGCAAGGATGGATTTTGAAGGTTTATATATAGACTCTCTAATCCAAGTGGCATTTTGATATTTGAATTCAAATTTGGATGTTGATTAACAGCTAATGGCAACAGTGCAGAGTCATTCACTCAGTCAATCAATCAGTAGAATAAGGAGCTATTTGACTACGCTGGGCAACACAGGGAACACAATTGAGCCATCTATGCAAGACTAGGGCCCCATCTTCAAAACCACTGTTATTTCAGTTGTTAAATAAATAAATACATTTCGATGTCTGTGCAGAAAATGTGGAATAAATGCATTCAAATCACGTACAACCAGTGCCAATAGTTACTCCCTCTCAAGCCACTAACATTTAAATTCTCTCCTTGCAAATTCCCACCTCTTTTTCAGCTTACCCTCTGCTTTGCTCAAATTCAACAGATTTCAGGCTCTGTTGGACCCAAGGGATGGAGAGGAGAAAAGCACTTGAGGAGCTGATCTGCAGCACATGGTTATGGCTGTGGCACTGGGAACAATTTGTTTCAGGGGCAGCTGTTTGACATTGTGACTTGTGATGCAAAAATCAAGATATTTTGACTTACAGAGAATTGTAAATAAGAAACTCACCGCATAGATCAGAAACTGCCAGCTAACTAAATAATTCTGTATTTTAGTTGCCGTGAGCTCCTGGGTTACATTTGGAGCGAATGTCACCAACAAATATGTTCCTGCAATTGCCAGGGTTCCACCTTTAAATAAAAACATACATTACTTTCACAAAGGATATTATTGTCTCATTCACCCTTCAAGGCCCTTTGGAAGTAGTTTCTAGCATAAAGTTAAGTCCCACTTAATTAGACATACGATATATAGAGTTTTTAAATAAAATCCAGAAGATTTCTGGGGAGCTCCTTCAGAAACATAGAGACATTATCAGCCTTGCTTCATAGTCTTCTGAAACAGGACCCTGGTTCAGCAAAGCATTTAAGAACATGCTTGACGAACACCAAAAGTCAAGACAATGGAGAATCAGGTCCCTGTTAATCATGACCATGTCACAAACTACTGTCAATTAAAAGGACATGATATTTATTGAGACAGGGGCAGATTCTCCGCTGATTTAAATTAGCATACATCCTCTGAAGTCAAAGTAGCTACACAAACTTAGGCTACATCTACAATGCAATCCAGAATGATGCTCTCAGATCAATCCACTGGTGGTCGATTTATCAGCTTTAGTGAAGACCTGCCAAATTGACCGCAGATCACTCTCCTGTCAACCCTGTTACTCTACTCCAGAAGAATAGAGTAAGGAAAGTTGACAGGAAAGTTTCTCCTGTCGACCCCTCCATGGCATAGACCCTGCAGTAACTTGACTTGAGGTACATCGACTCCAGCTACATTATTCATGTAGTTGGAGGTGCGTAGCTTAAGTCAACTTTCTGCTGTAATATTGATGTAGATACAGCTAAAGCGCTGGCCTGGAATCTCTAAGAGCAATAGATGTGTGCCAGCTCCATAGCTAAGTGTGAAGCTGATATGAAGCCAGCCCTTTTGCCATACCCTTCCATCCTTGCAGATTAGTTCCATAAAAGGGCAGAGTTGATTTGCAAGAGGCTATTCAGTTATCTGGTTGCAGAGGCCCCTTTTCAAGGTCAAACTTGTATTATTGTGTTTTTAATAAAAATCTGGAACTTCTGCCCTGTGAATAGCCAGCTGACAAACACAGATGTTCCTGGGGATATCTAGATGTAACTGGGCTGATTACTGAGCTCAGAAGCTCCATTGATTAGCTAATATCTTACCTAATCCAATGTAGCTGTTTTTAAATGATCATTACACATTCTTGGGAACCAATAAATCAATATAGAACATGAGGTTTAAAAATACAAAACAAAGCACATCAGCAGGACATTGTTGGCGCTGCTACAGCACGGGGGTTTCTTTGGAAAAGCAGAACTGTTCTAAATTTATGTGCCTGCCAAAATATCACCATATTTCCCATTACACAACTCATTCCTATGGAATGCAGCAACATTGTTAAATCCTTCCTGCAAAGTCAAACTAACAGAACTAAAATAAATCAGTGTTGAATGTGAGCTAACGCAATGTTCAGTGTAAAAGGCAATGATCAGTTGAGGGATGTAGTCTCAGTGTATCAGTTGAGTTGGCAGATTAGGATCCAAAACCTAAGTAAATAGTCTAGGTTGTTGGAACAACACTGCTTTCTCCAAAATGTGCACAGCAACAGCTGTGCTATCGTTATCACACTATGGACTAAATCCTGCTCAGCATGCCACATGAGTTACATGTCCTCACAAATATCAATGGCACTGCTCACTTGGGTAATTCATCTGGGAAAGCACGATATAAAAAGCAAAAACTGAAATGTGCATGCCTCTTAACTGTTAAAATGCTCAATTCCTTCAAAGGCTATAACAAAAGAATGCAGAGCAAGACAATGTTGAAACACAAGTAAAATTTTTGACACAGCCAGAAAGCTCTGGAGCCAAGGGGAGCTGCGGGAAACAGTGTGGGCCAGGCATGCCACTTCCCACGGCTCCCCTTGGCTGCAAATAGCAAATCGGAGCCAATGGGAGCTGTGAGGCTCCGTGGCTGCAGAGCTGGTAAATAACCAAACCAGAGCAGCCAGTTAGCAGGTTTCTCAGAGTGGAGCCACAGACCACTTTGAGAAACACTGGTATAAAATAGTAAATAGTTGTCATTTTTAAAATGAAGCTTTAAATTTTTGTGTAATACAGGTTGCACCTTTATAAACCGGAACTCTGGTCCAGCAACATCCATGGTCCAGAAGGATCACGGATGTTCCAGGATCAGAGTGTCCTGGTATGCTGTGGGAGGTGGGGAGCTCCGAGAGCCCGGTACAATGCAGGGAAGGAGGGGAAGCAGGGCCCATCTGGGCTGTGAGAGTGGGCAGCAGTGGCTCAGCCAGGCTGCAGGGGGAGCCAAGAAGCCCAAGGAGGGGCAGGATGCGGGGGAGGGGGGGGGGGCGGCATCAGGGAGACCAGAAATGACCTCCCCTGGTCCAGAAAAATCCCTCATGCAGGACCAGTCAGGTCCCAAGGGTGCTAGATCAGGGAGGTCCAACCTGTACCTGCAATGGAAAAATAAGCACCTTTAATTTGAAAGAACAATTAATTACCTCATGGTTTTTACTCAACTTGCATCGTGTTCAAATACTAAATACCATCTCAGAGTTAAAAATATGCAACGAAAGAGTGAACTTCAGTAAATAATTTCTACCACATGTAAACTCTTACATTATAGCTCCAAGGGTAGAGGATTTTGAATCACTAATTTTCATATGCAAATAAGGCTCGCTCTCATACAGTGACATGGGCCCAATTTTTAAAGTATATGCCTTTAAGCATTTGCTTGGGCAAGTGGGGGAGTTTGCCTTTGAGATTTCCAGCTTGCTAAGCATATGGAACCACATATGTTGTGTTAGCAACTGCTTACTTACCTAACATATCGGCAGCCCTCATGGCTTCTTTTAGGAATAAGACAGAAATAAACGCACTACCTGAAAAACAATTATATATACAGCGCTGTATTACAATGGCATGGGTCAGGCATAAAACACATCATAATAATTGTGATGGCTGCAGCACGCTTTTTCATGCAGACACTGAAGCTCAGTGCAGTTGTAATATAATCAAGGGACTCGGAATAGGGGATTCTGCCATCAAACTGAGCTGTCACAATGCTACACGTCGGAGGTATACGTTTATTGACTTTGGAAGAGCCTCCATTTTTGCTCTGGTGTAACAGAGCAGAATTTGGCCTTTAAGGTTGGTCTACTCTGCTTTTATACCATTTTCATTGTATCCATTTGAAACAGATGCAGTTCAAGAATTGCAATCCCCAGTGTGAGCACTGCTTATATCACTGTACCTTATTAATCAGAAACAATTAAAGCAGCATAAAAACTGAATGGAGATCAGTTCTTAGGTTCTGGGCCCAGCTGCACCCTCTTCATGGCCATGCATAGCTCCAAATCTCTCTGAGCCTCAGTTCATTCATCTGCACAGGGGCTTACTAATACTTCCTTGCACTTAAAGTATGCAATATTTGCAGAAGTACCTTGAGATCTGTAGATGAAAGCCATTGGACAGGCAAACTATATGACAAACTTTCTAATTTCATTATTGACTAGGAGACTGGGTGTGATTTGCTGAAATTTGAAAATTAACAAACAAGTTACATGCCTTCAGAACTAAGTCCTTTTTGAAGGTCTTCCAAGGGGCCCTGTGATAAGTAGCAGGGAGAGTCTTACGGCTTCTGAGAAGAAAGCCAAGTCAGGAGTCCTGGGAGAAGTTTTCCCAACTCAGTGCAACCCACACCCATTTTTCTGACAACCACTCCTTTCCTTGGCCAGCACTCTCATTTTATCCCTCTTCTCCTGATGCCTGCTCTCAACCCTGCTTTATCTGGGGAAGAGGCAGCAGGTGAGCAGTTCAGAACAGAAGCAGTGGCTGAAGGCAGAGACTTTCTGGCAAGGAATCTACAATGGACCCATTCAGAAGAGTCAGACGGGGACCACGGCTGGATGAGCTAATGCCAGGAAAAGAATGACATTGTTGACAGCCCAAGAAGGGGGGTTCTAGTCTAGTATACAGTCGGAGTGCGGGTCTGTAGAGGTGAGAACTTAATGGAAACCTCTCACTTAACAGAAAGAAGTAGAGAATCCCCTCTCACTGGGATTGGTCCGTTTCATTCATTCTTTTCTGGTTGGGATTGGTCCTGCTTTGGGCAGGGGGCTGGACTCGATGACCTCCTGAGGTCACTTCCAGCCCTAGGATTCTAGAAAGAGACTTGAGAGAAGAAGGGCAGAACTGATGTAGAGAGGAGACAGATGGGATATGACTATGAGCACACTTGGATATTCCAAGCATGATTATATAGAGAGGGGATGGAAGGATGATCTTGAGTCTAGAGCTCAGGATTGTGATTCAAAAGACCCGGGCTCTATGCCATGAACTTCAAATTTGACCCTTGAAATCACTTAATCTCTCAGCCTCACTATCTCCATTTCATGGAATACAGAAGAAACCACCTGTGCCTAGCTGCCAAGTATGTTCTGAGCATTTGCAAAACACTGCACAAACATTTGGCTAAAGGAATGCAAAGTATCGTAATTGTCTCTGCTATTGTGCTTTTCCTTGTGGTTGCAAAATGTAATGTCTTCATATGCTCAAATACAGAAGACAAGGGAAAAAAAAAAATCCAGCCAGCAACCTGCTGCATGGGAGATATCCACATGCAGGACAATGAAGATACCACTGAGTTCATGAGGTGCAAATCATTTGTTTAAAAAATTCAGTGTGATGCCTCCGTGAACATCAGGAGATTGACAGACATTCAGCAGCACTTCTGCACTTGCCCATGCCACAGACAGTCTCCCAACAGACACACAACATTTCTAAAGGTCTTAAATGTAAATGGTACCAAGTGTCATGGAGGTCGAGGTAAAACATTAATAATGATAAAAGAAACTATTTCTGAAAGTAAATCTCCAAGATGTACGTACTTAGCTGCTTAGGCTTCCTTTGCACAACGTTAAGATGACAGCTTTGCTGAGCAAAAAAACTTTGGTATCTAAGCAACACTCTGTAAAATGAAAGCCAACCAACCAACTCCCAACTCCCTCCCACCAAAAAAATTGAAAAAAAAAAAGGGATGGAGCCTCCACCTCCAGAAACTGAATTACTGCTCTCTTCCTCTCCTGCAATCACAGCTCTTACAAATTTCTTATCAGGCGAGCTACTTAGACAGTTGCTATAACAACAAAGAACCATTGCTTAATGAACTGATGCTTTGGTAATAGAAGGGTTTTTCTGAGCCTGTGATCTTGTCATACAAGTTAATGAATATGCTAAATGAAAGAACAAAAAGATTTGTGATCTACCCCTACAAGGTACTGAGTTCTTCTTGGAAGATGCCATGTGCCCTCAGTTCCCATGGAGTGAATGAGGAACAAAGGATCTCCATGCCACATATGGTAATAAAGGTTAGGCCCTTATTCTTTGAACACACGAGTAACTTTATGCACATGAGCATCCCTATTGACTCCAGTGGGACTACTCAGATGGAGAGTCGTCAGCTCTTGCAATTTTATCATGAGTTTTATAAAATCTGATGTTTTTCTTAAAGCCTCACCTCTGGGCAATGTGAGAATTCCATTTGTTTTTTTAAACTAAGTTTCTCGTCCCTGAGGGTACATCTACACTGCAATCAATAGGGTGACTACAGCATGTGCAGACGTACCTGGGCTTGCTTTGATCTAGCTAATTCAAATAAAAGTAACAAGGAAGCTCAGGCAATATGGCCTCTGCACAGCTGACCATGCCCACCCAAGACCCAGGGTACATACTTGAGCACCTGCCATCCATGCTGCCACAACGTAACAGCTATTGTTAGTTAAGCTAGTTTTGATCTAGGTAGATCAAAGCTAGCTTGGGTTCACCTACACATACTGCCATCAACCCTCTTGACTGCAGTACCTATACCCATTAGGCACTTCTGAAGACTTTGTCCTAATGCTCAGCACCTAGTAGATTTTGGCTTGGACAAAGCAAGATCTTATTTATTTAAAAAAATATCTAAAGGAATCTTTGAGCTCTTCTCTACCCTGGGTTAGACATTAGTACAGGGGTGGCCAACCTCTGGCTCCAGAGCCACATGCGGCTCTTCAGAAGTTAACATGTGGCTCCTTGCATAGGTACCAAATCCAGGGCTGGAGCTACAGGTGCCAACTTTCCACTGGGCCGGAGGGTGCTCACTGTTCAACCCCCAGCTCTGCCCTAGGCCCTTTCCCCCTAGGATCCTGCCACTTCCTACCCTCTCCACTGAGCCTGTCACACACATGCTTCCCCCCTCCAGTGTCTACTGAGAAAGAGCTGATCTCAGCGGGCAGGAGGAAAAGGAGAAGGAGGCACCGATCGGTGGGGCTGCCAGTGGGCGGGATGTGCTGAGAGTGGTAGTGGGGAGATGATCAGGGCTGGTGACATAGAACTGTTGCTCTTTGGCAATGGGCACAGGTGAACTCTGGTTCCTTCTCAGGTTTAAGCTGGCCACCCCTGCATTAGTAGGAGCTACATACAAAATGGAGAAGACAGGCCCCATAAAGAATATGGCCCCTTTCTAAAGCCTTAAAAACCCAAGACTCAGTCTTCACAACCAGAATTGCTACTGCACGGTAAGACTTATGATTTGCTGCAATATCAAAGTCATGCTAGACAGAACTACTGCATACAAAAGAAAAAAGAATCTTAATTCAGGGGTTTAATTGTTCTGTTGAAACAACCTTGTCTTCTCATGCATCAACAAAATATAGGCTGTTTTGTATTCATTATCAGTGTACTGCCACGGCATACAAATTTCAGTTCCCTGAAAGAAACATCTGGAAGATTCTTTATCCTGCATGATGTACAATAAGGGCAGGTCTACACTACAAGGCAAAGTTGATGTTTGAGGAGAGGGGATGCAGTAGAGTAACTCAAATCAACATAGCTGTCTACCACAGGGTCCACATAACAAACTCTCCCATTGGTTCCCCTTACTCATCTCATTCTGGTGGAGTACCACAGTCAATGGGAGAGTGTTCTGTGGTATATTTAGTGGGTTCACTAGTTCCCTGGTGGATTGATCGCCACAGTGTCAATCCCGGCTGTAGTGGAGACAAACCTTTAGACCAGGGCTATTCAATTTTGGAAGCCCCTGGGGGCCACAATGATACTCACAGCACATGCCAAGGGCCGCAACTTAAATGTGGTTGCATATACATGCAAATAGCTTCTTTCACACTGACCGGCATGAATTCAAAGATTAAGCCTTAAGCTGCAGCGTGGGACCCAAACATGGCCAGTGTGAGCCAGTCAGCATTTCTCAGTCTCTGCCCACAAGACTAAGCAGCCTGCACTTCCCACAATGCCCTGGCGCTCCTGGCACCTCCTCCCTCAGGGCTAGAAATACCAACACCCTGAACCCGTCTGTTCCAGCCAGCCCGTACGCTTGCGTCTTTCAATGCTTACCCCACCTGGGAGACGCCTCGCTGTTGTGGAGTGTTCCTAGTGGAGCCATGTTCAAAGGATTCCACCCCCAGGCCGCACGTAGAGCCCTGTGTAAACCCAAACCACACCGTAGGCCACAAACAACAGGCCGCAGGCCGCATGCAACCCATGGGTCACGTGTTGAGTAGCCCTGCTTTAGACATTTAACCAGGACAAAGTGTAGATTCATTCATTTAGACCGTTGCTGATTTTTCCCAGGATTTTTCTGTGTCTGGTTATCTTCAATTATATGTGTTCTATAGCATAAATAAAAATGGAGAATAATTTAAAATTTGATGTCTATTACTAAAACATAATTAATAGTCTGAGCAGCAATTGAAAAACAACTGTCATCTCACAGATGTGGGGTGTGTAATTAGGTTTGGTTTTGTTTACACATAATTACTTTTTAAAAGTGAAACACAGAAGTTGGTGAAGGAAAACACATTAGAATGTCCAATCCATCCCTCTACCAATGCAGGATAGAGCCCTACAGTACCTTTTCTAGTGTTTTGACCAACCTAATCTTCAAAAAAATCAAGTGATGAGATTTCCACCACTTTTCCTCCTTGGAGATTATTCCGCAGTGTAATATTTCCTTGTTAAAGGGAGAAAAATTCCTGGAGCCAGGGAATAACTAGAAACAGAGAGAAAAATTAGACTACTGAGTTATTATGGTTCATTTTGATGAGGGATACTTAGATGCTATGGTGATGGATGCTCTTATGTGCATTTGGCTAGACAGATTAGATAAAGTCCTGGATCTCTCCTTGTGTCAAGACATATAACAAGAGAAAGAAAATGAAACAAGGGATTGCATGCCTGCACAAAATCAAACAAGAAATGAGATGTAATTTCTTAGTGTCAGTACCATTCTGCCCAAGAAGCATGAAAAGTGCATAAGTTAATTGACCAGGTTTCTATCATGCACGATCGATATTAATGACCTGAACACAAGAGAAAGGTCAGAGTTACAAAAGTAAGTCATTCAAATAGTGACCTATCCCACCCATTACATACTGAAGTTCTAGCGTGCCAAGTGGCAGAGACAGAGAGGGAAAGACGGTGGAGAAGCTGTCAGAACAAGATCTTTTCCATACCTAGTTTTTTCTTCCAACAAAACAGTAACCAAAATATTTGAGGCTGATACACAATTTTCAGTTGTTTATCTCAGTTAATTCATAATGCTGAGTTACAGTGGGCCACCAGCATACACTGGGAATGTGTTCTTAAAAAGGGTGACAGACACAACATATACCAGGGGCCTCCCTGTACAGTACTGTACTCACGGAGACCCCCCCCCCTTTTCCTGCACCCCTGCCCCACCTCTTTCAGCCTAGTTTGGCTCCCTCCTCCAAATGCACCCCATCCCCGCTCCTCCCTCTTCTATAGATATGGGAACTAGAGGAGTGTTGGGGGGTAGTGATGCAGCACCCCCAGATTTTACATGAGGCCACCGGCCCTGCACTCTGACCTCCACTTCTCAGCACAGGACTTGGGTCCCAGTTGTCAGCCCTGCTTCCAGCCCTGCACCTGAGCCCTGCGTCTAGGACTCTGCTCCCCAGTCCTGTGCCCTGGACTTGGGTCCCAGCCACTGGCCCTGCTTCCCAGCCGCCAGCCCTGCATCTATGGCTCCATGCCTGGGGCTCAGGTCCTAGCTGCCAGCCCTGCTTCCCAGCTGCTGGTCCTGTGCCTGGAACTCCATGCTCATGGGTCTGCTCTAGGGGTGCTGGCCCTCTTCTCTATGCCCAGGGCCTCACACCCAGTCCCGTCCATAAGCTCTGTTCCTGGGGTCCTGTGGCTGAAGCTCTGATACTGGCCCGCATGCAGGGTCCCAATGCAGGCCCCATGCTTGGGACTCTTCTCCTGGTCCTGTACCCACTCCCAGCCTTGTCCCCCTTACCCTGTCTGGGTCCCCCCCCGCTTCCTGGCACATGGCACAGCTCCTGGGAGCAGGGCATGGACAAATGTCAGGGACTATCTTTCATCACCTCCACTAAACGGTCCCAGTATCACTACCCTGTCCCACCCCCTCCCCTGATGCTCCTGAATGCTGCTGAACAGCTGATTGTGGGAGGCAGGGGGAAGGAGTTGATCAGAGACCCTGTGGGCCGCCGGCAGATGCAAGTACTGTACTGTACAAAAGGAGAACTTGTCCCAATTCACATTGGTCCTCATCCACATATCCCTCATTTGCAACTTATAGTCTAGCACTGCACATGACAGATATGCAGATTGGGACTGAGGTGAATCAGAACACTTCCCCTACTGATAAGCAACAGACATGCAAAATAACAGATAAGGGAGAGATGTATCATGGGGACCCGCTGTAAAAACAAGCAAGCCTGCATGCAAACAAACAAGATGGGAAGGACACAGAAAACCATAGCATCCAGCTCTGTGGACTCTCAGAATGAGGAGAATAAATTAATTTTTAAAAATGTCTGAAATAAAACTTTGTGGTGACTATTTCAGGGCTGCTCTTAGCTGAGTTCTCAGAACTGTAGGTCCTCAGTTATCACAAGTATGTTACATGATAATGACTGGGAAAGGAAGTGGACCATGTGACACAGTTCCACTCTACGAGTAGGTCTGAGGACCTATTCCCTAAAGAACTTTATTTTCAATACACCATCTTTAAAGTAGCAGAAATAACTTTGACCCAAAGCCATTGGGAAATGGATATATGAAAATGCAAAAGCATCTCAAGCATGCCAAGCTGAGTGGATTATACATAAACCACCTTTTTTCATAGAGTGATAGGACCTGTATAAAAGATGGTCTCCAATACCACAGCCCTCTCCTCACTTCCAGACAACTTATTCAAGCAAGCCTGAAGAAAAAAAAATCACCTATTATAGATTTAAACACAATTTTTAAACCCACAAAAATGATGTTAAGATCTGTTTTTAATAATACATTATTTAAAATGCATTCTTTTCTTTCCTTAGAGAAGAGAACAGCTGTCTGCTCAAACTATTTAAAACTCTGAGCAGATGTAACAGTTCACATTATTGCAACTGTTCAAAGAATATTGTCACTGTGCCATTCAAAAATATGGTCTGGTCTTGGACTGAGTCTATTAAAAATTACTATTATAGGGCCAACTCTGGGCGCACATCTTCACAGCACTGGATGCTGCACACAAAACTCACTAATGTCACCAACTCATAGGATAATGCACAGATTTTTTCACTTTAACTCAGAACAAGGTACAGCATGGTAGGTAACACACTGCATATCCAGGCCTAGAAGCAAGTCCATTATAACTATTATAAGAATATAAGAAATGCCAGATTCGTGACAGAAGGACGATATTTTGAAAAATACACAGAAAGACAGCACAGTTAAAGTTGTCTCTTTCAATAAGCTTAGGACATTTTATTTTGAGTGCTTAATTTCTCAACCTTAACACTGAATTATGGCCTATGGAAAGAAGTTTCAGTGCAAAATTGAAACCAATTTTGCAGTTTCAGTGCAAAATTGAAACCAACTCAGGTATGATCCTCTCCTTCCTGAACAAACTGAAATGTAATAAGAAAAATATTTCTTCTATTGAAGGACCTGCTATGTAAGTTACTACTGCCCAGTTATTAGCAGAAGGTGATATTTGACTTGATCAGTCTATCACATCGTGAAAGGATGTCCTAAAATTCACAAAATAATGTTTCCATATCTGTACTTTTATTAGGAAAACATCTAATGAGAGAAAACATTAGTGGACATGTTGATTTCATCAGCACACTGAATCTGGTAGTTTATTTCTTCTTTCTTGATATTTGAAGTTTACTTTCTCTTCTTTAACATCTTTGGGAGGTTATCTAACTAAAATTGTTTGTGCTCAAACTAAAGTACTGGAGAAACAGGTAAAGTAAGGTACAATGTTGCTACATGAATGTTGGCTGGACAATATATAATTTCATAGCTCTACATTGCTTAAGAAAATGGTATCTGGAGTGGGTAGAAGGGAATGGAATATAAAGTGTTGAAACGATATTCATATTTTAAAACCAAATTTTGGTTTGGTTAAAAAGAGCGTGGGAGGCAGGGCACTAAGAATAATACATGTTTTCCATAATTGTTTGGAAGTAGGAAGAGTAGGAGAAGCAACAGAGACAGTGTTTAACAGAGACATCTTCCCGCAACTGTAGGTGGAGAAAGAGATACAAAGAAAGTGAAATTGATCAGATTTACTTTTGTTGTCCAAACTGAATAAAGTGCAAAAAGTAAACACAATATAATGTAGAAGGAAGAAATGAACATTTAAAAATCTAACAGGCCGGTTGGATTTTTTTAATTTTGATTTTTATCTGCACAATGCTTTTTTAGTATGCCGAGACATCTGGAACCTGCAAGATTTGCAATTGCTAAAATTATAATTATTGCCACCACAAAGCACATATGTATGTGTCAGCCCAACATTTTGTATCATCCTCAGGTAAATATTTCATTTCCATCTCTGGTAAATCCTTCCAAGGACTGTGTGTTCTGATTTACAACTGGATTTGTTGCCAAAACTTGGGGGCATTTTAATGTTAAAGGGTACAATAAACTGCCTACACCTTCCATTCTTACACATATGCATGAATGAATCCTTCTACTGCAGCCAAGAAGTCTGCAGAGAAGAGAACTGAGCCTTTCTGAAGAAAGACTGCAGGATGCAACATCATTTTCAGAAGTGAATCCAGGACAACTGATAGAAAGAGACAGACCATGAAATACATTGGAGTTCATCTTGACACTACAACAGCATGTATCAGACCATCTTGAGATAGCTGTACTGCATGCTTGGGAAGCAACATTATTAATGGATGCAGCTGTACCAGTGAATTCCTATTTCCACAGCTTCCGTGCTGTGCTATCCTATCTACTGTAATTTCCACTGTTACAGATGAAGCAGAACTGTTTACAAACACATTTATCAGAAAAGAAGAAACAGAACATGAGAATGAACATACTGGGTCACATCAAAGGTCCATCTAGCCCAGTACCTGTCTTCCAACAGTGGCCAATGCCAGGTGCCCCAGAGGGAATGAACAGAACAGGTCATTATCAAGTGATCCCTCTCCTCTCATCCATTTCTAGCCTCTGACAAACAGAGGCTAGGGACACCATTCCAACCCATCCTGGCTAATAAGTATTGATGGACCTAATCTCCATGAATTTATCTAGTTCTTTTTTGAACCCTGTTAAAGTCCTGGTCTTCACAACATCCTCTGGCAAGGAGTTCCACAGGTTGACAGTGCGCTGCACGAAGAAAAACTTCTTTTTGTTTGTTTTATACCTGCTATTAATTTAATTTTGTGACCCCCTAGTTATTATATTATGGGAACAAGTAAATAACTTTTCCTTTTTCACATCAGTCATGATTTTATAGACCTCTATCATGTCCACCGTCAGGCTATGTCTACACTACAGGGTTTTTGCACAAAAACAGCTGTTTTTGTGCAAATACCTGTGGAGTGTCCACACCTCAAGCATGTCTTTGCACAAGAAAATTTACAGTGAATCGACAGAACAGAGTGATTTTGCGGTATAGGTATTCCTCTTTCTACGACAAATAACTCCTTTTTGCGCAAGAGCTCTTGCTCAAAAAGGTGTGTGTGGATGGGTGTCAGGATTGATCATCAGTTATCTTTGCATCTTATCGCAGACGGTCTGGCTGGAGACAGTGATGAGCCAGTTCTAACCGGTGATGAGCTGGCTCAAGGCCTCCTTAGCTGCATAAACAAGTTATGAGATAATTAGGCTCAAGGACATGTGTGGAAATTGGATAGCAGTGGTGTTTCTTGCTAGAATCTGCCTGTGGATGTTTATGCCCCTAGAAAAGGAATAGTTATAAAACAGCCAAAAGACACTGCTTAAACGGACAGTCCCACCTGTGGAACTAGGCCGTGTGGATGCCCAAAAATTCCCCACGCTGAAGCAGTGCCCGCTACCAGCCCTTGAAAGCATGGATAGAGGGCCCGGGATTGTCGGTAATAGAAGGGGCGTAAGCTCTGGATCCTTGCTTGCCTGCTCGCTTGCTTAATTGCCTGCTTCTCTGCAGCGAGAAGCACATATTTAGTAATGCATAAAGGCTGTAAGACGTAATATGCTTTGGCAATAAAACCTCTTATGTTTATGCACCCAGCGTGGCTTCACTAAGTGTATCCAAGCCTCCTAATAGAGCAACAACGGGAAACAGGGGGGTTTGCACAAAAAGAGCCTATGGGAAGAAGCACAGGTGCCCTGGTGGCCATTCTGTTAATGGCAATCAGAGATTTCTTGCGAGAGAGTGTCCATACAATCTGGACGCTCTCTTGCGCAAAAGCGCATCACTTTTCCGATACGCTTTTGCAGTGTGGACACGCTTTTGGGCAAGAAGTTTTTGCAGAAAATCTCTTCCGCAAAAAACTTCTTGTGCAAGAAGTCTGCAGTCTAGACGTAGCCTCAGTCTCTTCTTTTCTAAGATGAAAAGTCCCAGTTTTTTTAATCTCTCTTCATATGGGACCCATTCCAAACCCCTAATCATTTTTGTTACCCTTTTTTGAACCTTTTCCAATGCCAATATATCTTTTTTGCAATGAGGTGACCACATCTGTACTCAATATTCAAGATTACCATGCATTTATATAAAGGCAATAAGATATTCTCTGTCTTATTCTCTATCTCCTTTTTAATGATTCCTAACACTCTGTTTACTTTTTTGTCTGCTGCTGCACTATCCATAATGACTCCAAGAGCTCTCTCGAGTGATCATAGCTAAATTAGTCCCCATCCTTTTATACGTATAGTTGGGATTATTTTTTCCAACGTGCATTACTTTGCATTTAACAACATTAAAGTTCACTTGACATTTTGTTGCCCTGTTACCTAGTTTTGTGAAATCCTTTTGAAGCTCTTCACAGTCCCTCCAGCCCAGTATCCTGTCTGCTGACAGTGGCCAATGCCCGGTGCTCCAGAGGGAGTGAACCGAACAGGTAATGATCAAGCGATCTCTCTCCTGCCATCCATCTCCACCCTCTGACAAACAGAGGCTAGGGACACCATTCCTTGCCCATACTGGCTAATAGCCATTAATGGACTTAACCTCCATGAATTTAACAAGTTCTCTTTGAAACCCTGTTATAGTCCTAGCCTTCACAACCTCCTCAGGCAAGGAGTCCCACAGTTTGACAATGCGCTGTGTGAAGAAGAACTTCCTTTTATTTGTTTTAAATCTGCTGTCCATTAATTTCATTTGGTGGCCCCTAGTTCTTATATTATGGCAACAAGTAAATAACTTTTCCTTATTCACTTTCTCCACACCACTCATGATTTTATATACCTCTATCATATCCCCCTTAGTCTCCTCTTTTCCAAGCTGAAAACTCCTAGTCTCTTCAATCTCTCCTCATATGAGACCGGTTCCAAACCCTAATCATTTTAGTTGCTCTTCTCTGAACCTTTTCTAATGCCAGTATATCTTTTTTGAGATGAGGAGACCACATCTGTATGCAGTATTCAAGATGTGGGCGTACCATGGATTTATATAAGGGCAATAAGATATTCTCCATCTTATTCTCTATCCCTTTTTTAATGATTCCTAACATCTTGTTTGCTTTTTTGACTGTCAGTACAGTCAAATGTTAAAAGGTTAAGGGCATGGGGTGTAGCAATGGGAGTCAAAGGATGTTAGGGGCTGAGGAGCAAGGGGCTGGGTTGGAGCTAGGCAGTCAGGTAACATTGTAGTCGCACATTTGCATATTCATTATTTAAATAATGAATATGCAAATATGAATATTCATTCGTTATTTACACAATGAATATGCAAATATGAGAATAAAATGTCACCAGTCTGCCAAAGGTTTGTGAATGGGTTTGCCAATCCCTGGCATAAACCCCCCCACTGTTTTAAGAAGTTATCAATCCATGAAAGGACCTTCCCTCTTATCCCATAACAACTTACTTTACTGAAGAGCCTTTGGTGAGGAACCCTGTTAAAGGCTTTCTGGAAATCTAAATACACTATATCCACTGGATCCTTCCTGTCCACCTGCTTGCTGACTCCCTTAAAGAACAGATTAGTAAGGCATGATTTCCCTTTGCAGAAACCATGCTGACTTTCCCCAACAAATTATGCTGACCTATGTGTCTGGTAATTCTATTCTTAACTATGGGTGTGTCTAGATTACAGGGTTTTTTCGAAAAAAGTAGCCTTTTTTCGAAAAAACTTCACCTGCATCTAGACTGCAGCCGTGTTCTTTCGAAAGTAAATTGAAAGAATGCGGCAGTTTTTTTGATCATGGTAAACCTCATTTTACAAGGAATAACACCTTTTTTCAAAAGCACTATTTCGAAAAAAGGCGCTATTGAATGCAAACTGTGCTTTTTTGAAAGAGAGTGTCTAGACTCTTTCAAAAAAGTGGCTCGCTTTTTCAAAAAATCTGCTTGTAATCTAGAAAGAGGCTTTTTCAAAAGATTCTAGACGTAGCCTTAAGTTTCAACTTATTTGCCCAATCTGTAATTGTCTGAATCACCTCTAGAGCCCTTTTAAAATATTGGCATCATATTAACTATCTTCCAGTCATTAGGTACAGAAGCTAACTTAAAGGATGGGTACAAACAACAGTTAATAGTTCCACAATTTCACATTTGGATGAATGCCATCTGGTCCCAGTGACATGTTACTGTTAAGTTTATCAATTTATTGCAAAAACTCCTCTAATGAGACCTCAATGTGGGATAATTCCTCAGATTTGTCACCTAAAAAGAATGGCTCAGGTTTGGGAATCTCCCCAAGATCCTCAGCCATGAAGACTGAAGCAAAGAATTCATTTAGTTTCTCTGCAATGACCTTATTGTCTTTGAGGGCTACTTTAGCATCTCAATCGTCCAGTGGCCCCACTGGTTGTTTAGCCGCCTTCTCACTTCTGATATACTAAAAAAACATTTTGCTACTATTTTTTTTGAGTGTTTGGCTAGCTGTTCTTGAAACTCCTTTTTGGCTTTTCTTATTCTATTTTGACACTTAATTGGACAGTTTGTGCTCCTTTCTATTTTCCTAACTAGGATTTAACTTGTACTTTTTAAAGGATGCCTTTTTCTCCCTTGCTGCTGCTTTTACTTCATGGTTAAGCCCCGGTGGCATTGTTTTGGTTTTCTTCGTGTGTGTTGTAATTTGGGTTATACATTTCAGTTGGGCCTCTCTTACGGTGTCTTTGAAAAGTTTCCATGCAGCTTGCAGGGATTTTCCTTTTCACAATGTATCTTTTAATTTCTGTTTAAGAAACCTCCTAATTTTTGTGTAGTTCCCCTTTCTGAAATTAAATGCCACAGTGCTGGGCTGCTGTGGTGTTTTTCCCACCACAGGGATGTTAAATTTTATTACATTATGATCACTATTTCCAAGAGGCCCAGCTATATTCACCTGTGCTCCACTTAGGACTAAATCAAGAATAGCCTCTCCCCTTGCGGATTCCAGAACGAGCTGCTCCAAGAAGCAGTCATTTAAGGTATCAAGAAACTTTACCTCTGCATCCCATCATGAGGTGACGTGTACCCAGTAAATATAGGAATAGTTGAAATCCCCTCTATTATTGAGTCTTTTATTTTTATAGCCTCTCTAATCTCCCTTAGCATTTCATAGTCACTATCACTGTCCTAGTCAGGTTGTCGATAATATATCCCTACTGCTATATTCTTCTTATTAGAGCATGGAATTACTACCCAAAGAGTTTCTATGGAACATTTTGGTTTATTTAAGATTTTTACTTCATTTGACTCTACATCTTCTGTCACGCATAGTGCCACCCCCCTGTTCTCTCCTTCCGATATATTTAGTACCCTAGTATGACTGTGTCTCATTGATTGTCCTCATTCCACCAAGTTTCTAGGATGCCTGTTATATCAATACCCTCCTTTAATATGAGGCAAACTAGTTCACCCATTATATTATTTAGACTTTTAGCGTTTGTGTACAAGCACTTTAAAAATTTGTCACTACTTAGCTGTCTGCCATTTCCTGATGTGTCTGAATGGCATTTTTTCATTTGACTGTTTCTCATCTGATTTTAACCATATTCAATCATCTGATTTTAACCATGTTTAGCCATCTTCCATCCTCTCCTCCTTACCAGAACATAAAGAATATAAATGAAATATCACCACCATAATGAAAATTATTAAAACGTTTTGGTCCTGTTGTGATTGTGTGCTTAAATGCCTTAATAATAAAAGGTCCTGGTATAAACAATTATTTGAAAGGTCTGTTCATTTGTCCTATGAAAGCACAAGATGGCAGCATTTGTAATGTCCCAGAACAAAGTGGAGGTTTCTGGAATTCTGTAACCCTCTCTAATCACACAGGCCTTCTATCAGAAGAAATAGAACAGTTTATGCCCTTAATAAGCTTCCCAAAAGATAGGAGGAACTAAAGATGCTAATCTGAGGAGAAGCTCAATTTGGCATTCACTGTGGAGCAAGGGCTCAGCAGTGTTTAACCATGGTAGTGTAGCTGTGCTTGGGAAGCCAACAGTAGAGCATAGAGCAGTGGTCACCAACCAGTAGATCGGGATCTACTGGTAGATCTTAGAGCCTCTGACAGGTGATCCTAACTAGTTTGGCCCCATGGCTATCAAGTGCTGGCACTTCAGCTGTGCATCTCTGGCCCTTTGCCTTGGAGCTGTTCCCCCAGAAGCCTCCTGCTTGATGCGCAGGGCAGGGCAGGGGAGGGAGAGGAAAGTGCTGATGTCAAGGTGCCCCCTTCTCCCACCCTGTATCCCATCTCCACAGAGCAGAGAGGGGGCACAACAGGACTAGAGGTAGAGCAAGTTGGCTGGCTGCTTTTGGGAGTGGGGCAGGGCTAGAGAAGTGGTGAGCCTGCCTTAGCCCCACTGCACCATCACCCAAGAGCCACCTGAGGTAAGCAGTGCCCAGCTGGAGTCCACATCCTGAACCCCTCCCCCAGTCACAAACCCTCTCCTATACCTTAAGCCCCTGCCCTAGCCCTGAGCCCCCATGCATCCAAACACCCTCCCAGGGCCTGCACCTAGAACCCCCTCCTGCAACCCAACTGCTTGCCCCAAGCTCAGCTCAGAGCCCCTCACACTCTAAATCCCTTAATCTAAGACCAGACCCTGCACCCCAAACCTCTGCCCCACCCTGGTGAAAGTGAGTGAGGATGGGGGAGGGAGGGAGAATAGAGTGAGCAGGGGTGGGGCCTCACAGAGAGGCAGGGCAAGGAGCACAAAGGAGATGGGACAAGGCTATTTGAGTTTGAGGTAGATCTTGGATTACACTTAAATTCAAAAAGTGATCTTGTGTTTAAAAAGGTTGGAGACCACTGGCATAGAGGATGGTGATGGGCAAGGGACAGCAGGGGAAAGCCGCCTGATGCCACGGTGAGAGGCAACTGTATAAGACAGACAGAGAAAAGTAGTTAAGCACAAAAGGCTGAATCTAAAGCTCACTGAAGTCAAAGGAACGACTTCTATCGATGTCAATGGGCCTTGGCTCAGACCCCAAGTGTGGGGTACCTCAAACACGTGGTTATTGACCTTCTCCCAGTGTAGTTCTACACAGAATTATCCCAGATCACTAAGCCAAGCTACGGGCTAGATTAACATGGTATCTTTTGCATTGATCAGGGGACTTATTTTAAATTTTCATCCTATTTAATTGTAAAATTCATTCACTTCCATACTGTAATGCGCTATTTCCTCTCAATTTCTCTCTTTTCTCTCCAATTCCTTTTGTATTTTTTTTATACTTCCCACTAACAAGTGTTCTGTGAAATAGCTACATCAATAAAACATGGAAAACCAGCTCACCTATGACGGATACACATCCTAATGGAGCTATAAGGGCGGCTGGAGCGAATCCATAAGCTGCAGCGTTCCCCAGTTCTCCAAGACCCATGAGGCTAATTCCACACCACCACAGTGTGCTTGTGTAATACGGCTTTTGATCTGCTTGACATGCCAGTTGGAGATGAGCATATTTCTGGAAATTAATTATTAGGAACAGATGAAAAAGAAGCTTTCATTGTATTAATACATAGAATACAATTTGAGTAATTATGGGGCCTGTCAACTTCAAATTCCAGGTATGTCAAGATTTCCTCTCCCCCTCCCCCCAATTAGTTTCAGTTTGGTGTTGCAGACATAGTGCTTTGTACTAATACAATGCTACTTTAGCTTGATGCTTCCTTAACCAAATAACCTGGTTTGAAATTATGAAAAATCTAGCCCATTAAATAAATTCACCTGAAAAAATATCGAAGGACTCTGAGGTTATATATAGTCTGGTGACTAGCACTACATGCCTCTGATGTTATCTCAAAGGGCGTTTCAGGAAGAAAAAAAAAAAGATTTCCTAAATGGCAATGCAAATGTATGAAGCTAAAACCACAAACCAGGTGAAGTTGGCTAGAGAGGAATGTCTTTCTTCTAGATGATTTATGAAACAGATTCAAAGACAATGTCAGAATAAAACAGTGCCCAATGAAGCTTGGCTAGTATCAGGAGGATCTAATTCTGCCTGCCAAACTCATGCATGTCTTTAGTAGGATTACAGACTTCAGTAAAGCAAACAGGATTTTGCTTCTATGATCACCTTCCATGATTACCTTCTATACAAAAAATAAACAGTGCATTGTAAAATATAATCTGGATTGATTTAGTCTCAGTACAATAAAGTTTGTCAGCACTCTCTGCGTTCCAAATATCTTAATCATATTTCTGTTTCAACAGTACAGGAGAACATAGGCAAATAACAGTTTGTCAACAACTATTTCTATAGGGCAAAAGTACTATTTACTTGCATGGTGATTGTTTTCTATTTGGTTTTATAGCTAGAATTGTCCCGTGACGTTTTGACCATCTTGGTCATTCAAGTCTTCTAAAATACAGCTCCAGCTGCACTGAAATCATTAAAAGAAGTGAGTAGGTGATAGTCAAGAATGCATCATTATTGGGTGGTTATGCAATTTTCACTAAGCTAGTCTTGCTAGTACATGATAACCTGCCTATCATCCTGCCTAATATTGTCTGAGTTTCTGTGTAATCTCCCATCGGTCTGTATCCATGTGTCATCTTGTTTTATATTTAGATTATAAATTGTTTGAAGCAGGAACCATTTTTTGTTCTGTGTTTGTACTAGGGATGTAAGTGATTAGTTGACCATCCGATAAGCATAAGCTTATTGGATAGTCGACTAGTGATGCGACTAGTCGTTTCTCCCCTCCCCCACCCCGGGCTGTTTCTATCAGAGAGAAGTAGGAAGGGGGAAAAGCAGGAGCCGATGCTGGGGAGAGCTGGCTTAAAAGCCAGTTCCCCTCAGCACTGTCACCATGGGGGTTGGCGGGGTCGGGGAGGTAGAGGCACAGCAGGAAACAGCATGAGTGGGGACTGAAGCCATCTCTGCTCACACCAGTTCTGCTGCGATTCTCCTTTTGAAATGTACAAGAGCCCCAATGGGGCTCTTGAACATTTCAAATTCTGAGGCACCGCAGGGAGCATGGGACCAGCAGGGGAGTCCCCACTGGTTCTGCGCTCCCTACGGGGCTTCTGCTTTTGAAATGTACAAGAGCCCCAATGGAGCTCTTGTACATTTCAAAGGCTCAGGTGCTGCAGGGAGCACAGGGCCAGTCCCCTAATGGCCCCACACTCCCTGCGGGGCTTCAGCTTTTGAACTGCAGCAAAGGCTGAGGCGCTCTTATTGACTAATCGAGTCGTTGGTGGAAATCCCATTGACTATTCAATTAATTAATCAATCTAAATTTAACATCCCCAGTTCGTATATCATCTAGCACAATGTGGTCCTGGTCTATGACGAAGGCTCCCAGGTACTATGTTACTACAAATACATATATAAATAGTAATCTATATAGTCCTACATACAGAGCCAAATTTCTCACCAGCCCTTCTGCATAGCATAAGAGGTAGTAACCAAGAGGACTGGCATTACTGCTCTACTAGAATTGGTTGGAAAAATGCCTTTTTCCTTGTGGAAAATTTAAATTTTTTGGAAAAAAAAATCTAACACCAAAACATTTTGATTTGGAAATGCTTATACATGGGAGTTGTAGTTCAGTCCGGTGTCTCATGCTCCCATTCTCTTCTAGAGGTGGGGCTCTCATGTTGCATCATGACAGTGAAGGGTAAGTTAGGCTAGCAAGCGAGCCACATGAGTGGCCTTCCTTCATCTCAGCAGGCCACAAGATTGTCATAATTAAGAAGGTCTCCCAGGATAGCGCTTGCATACTTAAAATTTGAGAGGGATGCTGACTGAACCATAGCAGTACTTTGATCGTCTCCAGAGGGAGTGCATGGCTCTCCCAATGTTGTGTGCAAACAGCGCATACCTCACTTTACATGTGCTTGGTTTAAGTGTGTGTCACTTTTGTAATATCAGTTGGGAAAAAACCCTCCATGGATGGAAACCAGCAAAATCTGGCAACCTTGTGTGTGGGCAATGGTAAACAAAATATCTTGTGGGCCACACATAGAACCCCAACAGGCCACAAGCTGCCCACCACTGCATTGTATCTCTCCTCTTGATGAGGGGAGGAGGTGCAGCATGGCAACGGCATGGCCACAGTGCTCCCTGTGGAACGTCATCCAGCAGTGAAGTCCTGGCCATGACGCAGAATGGGAGGACGAGGCAACTGAACTACAACTCTCATGACACACCCCAGTGGCATTTCACAAGCAACAAGGTTTGGATTTCATCTCAGGTATTTCAATTTTGGGGCTTCAGTTTAAAAAAGTAATCCATAGCAAACTGACACGTTTGGTGAGAAATTCCATTTAGTCAAAAACATAGTTTTCTATTAAAAACAGTTACCAAGGAAAATTTCTGATGAGCTCTCATTGCGCCCTCATTTGTCCCCCCTCCCCTTCCCAAAAAAATCACATGGAATCCTCGAAAACTCTAGAGTGCATCAAGAGACACCTTCAATATATTTGATCATACGACCTCAATTCACTGGCAACTCTTACACATCCTCCTCTATTCAATTGCTCATGCTCAAGTATTTTTTGCCCACATGGTAGTTCTGAGGGCATTTTCATAGAGTCACAAATTTGTGGTGTGTTTATTTGCAGACTGCTTTTTGGGGGGGGATAAATAGAGGGGATAAGAGAGAAGACAAGGAGGACTCATTTAGTGGTTGGGATAGTGAAGAGTAACAAAACTTGGCCTATTTCCCATTAAAATTAATAGGAAAATAAATGTTGGGGTTTAAGGAAGTCAAGTGTCTATTTAAAAAACCAATGCATTACCAAGGGGTAATGTAATTTTTATAGGACAATAGAAGTTTCTGCTGCAATTGTTTTATCCGTGGAGAGAGGGAGTAAGCCTTCATTAGGTTTGTACACAATGTTTAGAGGAAAAAAAAGATGCTTCAGTTGAAATCCAGGCCATGCTTTTAATAAATACAAGTTAATGGCTGTTTGCAGGCCTGTGTATTCTCAATGTATTTCCTAGCAAAGGTTCACCTTACAAAACCCACTTTAAATGAATCTATGGACAAAGACTCGGAATTACGTGTTCACCCTGGCCTTGATCAGACTTTCATTGTAATCAGCAGGGAGATTTTTCTCCCTGTCAGAGAGATCCAAGTCTCCAACCAGAACTGAGGAACACTGGCAGTGTCTCAGGACAATGGTAAATTACAAGGGGTCTGAGGCTACACAGAGTACTTCTGTTTCTAGGGCTGTCAATCTAGATCATTCTAAAGCCTTAAAATCCACTTAAGAAAATAGGAGTGGCCTGGTGAAGAAGTTCCCTGTTTGAATAAAAAGGTATATTAGTGAATTTCATACTCCATGACTTCTGTGAAAAACTGTGTAAATGAGATTATTGTCAGAGAAAGCTTTGCAGTTGCATCCTTAATATACAGAATCAGTTTTATACTAAGGGGGCTGGATACAATATTGCCTAAGTAATTTTGTGAGAATTTGGGTTTTTTTGGTTTTTAAATATTCAAAGCTGCAAACGTGGATTCTGTCCGTAAACATTCATTGGAAAGATTACTGACAATATTTAAAGGAATATTTTGAAAATAAAAAAAAACCACTATAAAATTGCTATTGTTTGACTAGTAGCAAATTATTAAACAGAAGAGATTTTAAAAATTCACATCTGTAATCCTTAATACTACCAACAGCCCAACTGAGCTCAGGGGATTATTCTTCAAGGTAAAGTTGCAAAGATATTCTTAGTTTGCTATTTTGTCATTTATGCTATTTAATATTAGTGTTTTCTTCAGCTTGCACAATGAAACTAGGCTGGTTAGAATTGCTTTCAGTCCCAACCTTGCTAACATTTAAGTAAGGCTTCGCCTACACTGCAGTGCTATTTTGGGATACCAGAGATATCCCAAAATAGCAATTGCGCGTCTTTTGAGCGTGCCTGTTATTTCAAAATATAACGGGCTCTCTATTCCGACGTCCCTGTAAACCTCATTCCACAAGGAGTAAGGGACGTTCTGGAATAGCAATTTATTTAGAAATAAGTGCTTCGTAGACAGCACCAAATTTCAAAATTGACTCAAAATAAGCTACGCAATTTGCGTAGCTCAAATTGCATAGATTATTTCGAGCTATGGGCGCAGTAAAGATGCATACTGTGTGTTAAGTCATGTACAAGACCACAGGTTGGACCTTCCTGGTCCAGTACCCTTGGGACCTGAGCTGTCCCGGACCAGGGAATTTGCTGGACCAGGGGAGGTGAGCGCTCCACTGTTGGGTACCTCACTCCTGGGCTCCTCTCCTTGAGGGTCCATTCCCTGCTGCTGGCCCCACTAAAGCTGTCTGCCACAGCTCCCCACTTCACTGCCTGCCTGCCTGCCTGCCTGCTGCCCCAGGGTTCCCGGCGGGGACTGCTTGACTGCTGCCAGTCCCACTGCCTCAGGGTGTTCCCCAGGATTCCTTGCTGGAGCCACCTGACATTGCTGGCCCTGCTGCCACCGAGGGCTCCCCAGCCAGGGCCACCCAGCCACCCCACCCTGCTGCTGCTGGGGATTCTGGCCACCTGCGTCCATCAGCCCCGCTTCAGCCAGGGTTCCCTGGCTGATGCTGCCCGGTCATTCCAGCCCCACTGCCACTGGGGGTTTCTTGGGGTTCCTGACCAAGGTTGCTTGGCTGCAGGCAGCCCAGCTGCAGACGGGGATTCCCCGGCTGGGGCCGGTATTCCCCAGCCACGTGACCCTGGTAACACCAAGGGTTCCCTGGCCCGGGCAGGATCTCCCTGGCTGCCACCTGGCCCCACTGACACCGGGAGTTCCGGGCCATGGCTGGGGCTCCCCAGATGCAACTTGGCCTAGCTAGGGTTTCCCAGCCCCTGTGTTGCTCCAGGGCTATTTGGTCAAGCAACATCCCTGGTCCTACTGGACCACGGATGTTGCTGGACCAGAGAGTCCCGGATTTGGGAGGTTCAATCTGTAGTTCTATTAAACAGGCCTTCGTTTATGGGCAGCTTCACTGTAGGATTTGCACACACTAACACACCGATACTCAAGCGGAGGGTCATAATTAAGGATGTAAAATCCTATTTAATTGGTTAACTGGTTAACCAGTTAGAAGGAGGGATGGGTGGAGGGGCTGCCTGGGCCCAACCACAGGCAGGGCTACTTCAGCCCGGCAGGAGCAGCCACATCTGCTATGGCCCCCTGCGGGGCTGGGGCAGCCTCCTGCCCATGGCAGGTAGGGAGCGGCTCCAGCCCCCATCATTTAACCGGTTAACCAGTTAAACATTCACATCCCTGGTCATAATCGCCTCTTGGGGTCATGAAGAGGTGTAAGGGTGTAGCAATCTGTCTGTTTTTATGGCTGGTTGGAAGGAGGAACCCCAAAACTTTCTTCTGTTGCAGCATAGGTCAGAATATAGAAAAAGCTGAGAACCATTGCACTATCAGAGAGTTACTGGGATAGGGCAGCCTAAGTTTCAGTAAACTATTAAAATTATTTTTTCTAAAAGCACTTTTATTAAATAAATAAAACATTCATCATTTACTAAAATTTAAATAAATCTAAATAATTAGAAAAAATATTTCATACCTGGATATTCAAAGAGATACTAATCAGAAAATTTCCAATGATTGCCAACAAAACACCCAAGAGCTGAGTCTGCAAAATTTAATTAAAAAACAAAATTACAAAAAATGCTGCTTATAAATTTATACAGGCATAATAGAACAGAAGGCTCCTGCTAACACTTTTGTGAAAGAATAAATCAAGAATTAAAAAACCCACATAATTAACATTTCCAGTTATTGAATTCATGCATCACTAAGTAAATCAATGAGGAATGTCTCAAACTGAATAGCTATAAGGATAATGAAGATGGTGCATTTCACCTGGGTCTTGAATAGTGAACAACCATAAATTGAAAAGTTATTCCAATGTACATTTTGCCATCCTTTGATAGAACACACTGTGGGTGGGCAATAATACTGGGGGGGGGAGGTAATTTTTGATGGGAGGGCAATGCCAAGGTTTTAGTAAGTGATCAAAAGCTACACTTTTCTGTGGAGGGGGTCTGGGACAGAGGTTGGGTGCAGAAGGGAGCTCAGGGTAGGGGACTGGGGTGCAAGAGAGGGTTTGGGGTTTGAGAGGGAGTTTGTGTGAAGGAGGGGTTGCGACCTGGGGCAGGGGATTGGGGTGCAGGGTCCAGGAGGGGGTATGGGTGCAGGAGAAGATTCTGGCCTGGGGGAGTAATGTAGGAAGGGGTGAAGGGTCTGGGAAGGAGTTGTGACCTGGGGCAGGAGGGGAGGAGTGTACAGAGGGTTTGAGTGGTGACCTGGGGCAGGGGATTGGGGTGCAGGGACTGGGAGGAGGTATGGATGCAGGAGAGGATTCTGCCCTGGGGAAAGGGTGTAAGAGGGGCTGCAGGGTCTGGGAGGGAGTTGGGGTGTGGAAAGGGGTGGGGTGCCAGAGGCAGGCTCTGTCTGGGAGACGCTTACCTAAGCAGCTCCTGGCCAGCAGCCCAGCAGGACTCTCAGGCAGGCTCCCCTGCCTGCCAACAGCTCTAGGCCACTCAAACTAGCTGCTGTTCCATGTGGCTCTCTGCATTAGAGAGAGAGGAGACTTCGCACACTGCCCCCATCCCCAGCACAATCTCAGCTTCTATTGACTGGCAACTGACCAATGGGAGCTGAGGTTGTGCTGTACTATGCCCACCCCAAGCAAATCTCTCAGCTCTCATTGGCCCGCTTTCTGGACAACAAGACCTGAGATACTGTACTGGGGCAGTGCACGAAGCTCCCCCTCCCCCATGCATGTGGCACAGAGAGCCACAGGGAGCAGCCAGGCACTTTGAGCAGCATGGAACTGCTCTGTACTGCAGGAGCAAACCGAATTAAAAGGCTCGGCAGGACAGATCTGGCCTGCAGGCCATCTCTTCTCCTCCCATTACAGAGGCTAGAAGCTAAGTTAACAGTCAGATGGTGCACACCACAGCACAGCCATTTGTGTGCTAATATATTCATTGTATGACACAAGGCATCCAGTAATACAGTTATTCCAATAATTTCATTAATGTATTTTGTTATTTCACCACACTCTGTTTGAATTAGGATGTCTCCTTTTCAATAAACTTCCCCATCTTTATGTAAGGCTTGCAAATTAAAATATTGAAAATAGCATTCATTATTTTGGGATAAAAGAACTTAAAATGGTACTTCAACAAGCTCAATTGCCAGGCTACACTATAAAGTTACCTGCATGGGTGCACCATGCTATAACAGTTGTGTTTTCTGATCATGGTATAAGAGTTTGGTCTTGGATGGGTAGAAACCATGTTCTAGGACCACGTGTCACTGTTCAGGGCAACTACACCTATGTCCCCTGCCACTCTACAGCTCAGCAAGGGACTCACTCTCAGCAGGGCTCCTAAGCAGTCATCTTTCTCCCATCTGAGTTGGCTGTTCCTAGGCTGAATGGTTTCCCACCTTCACTGTGTTATTCCCATCAAAAGACAGTCTGTCTAAGCAGGCCTGCTTGCTTTTTCTTGAGAGACTAATAAGGGTAGTTGCCCACAGTTATCAGGAGCCATAACATTTACCTAAGCAAGCCTATTTTATTGTTAAGGAAAAAACATTAGAGAGAAAATATATTAAAAGCAACAAAAGAACCTACACACGAGGATAAACTTACAATATATCACCTCCTATATTACAATACGGGCTCTAGTTTTCAAGATATGCTATTGGGTCAGTATATACGGCCCTTGACTTGGGAATGGCGGAGGATAAGTGAGTTATAAAGGGAAGGGATCTCAATTTAAACCAGAAATGACTAAAATACATCTTTGACTGGATCTATGAATAAATCTATGACTGGGTTTGGACAGTACTTGCTTTTTAGGCAAAACAATGAATGATGCAATCTGAAGCTGGTATTGCGTCATACATGATATGAATTGCATCATGTTATTCCTAGAAGTCATGGATGATGCAATCATAACGAAGCTTACATCACTCTGCTGAACAAATTGCCCTATATCAGCTCTAGAAATCATACAGTGTCGTGCTCTCTTATTTGTCAGCGTTTGATTTTGCAAAGGGACACATTTCTGTTTAGCCAAAGTGAGCAGAGATGCCTCGTACTTGTGTGAACAGTGCAGATAACTTCTGCTATGTTTGTGGTGAAGTGACTTTTGCATCACAAAAGCGCAGTATAACCACTATGGTTAAGAAAGCCTATCACCTTTATTTTGGCTGCAAAATTGGAGATCAGGACAAGAGGTGTGCCCCACACATATGCTGCAACACTTGTGCAACAAATCTTCGCCAGTGGTTGAACAGGAAAGGAAATCTATGCCTTTTGCAGTGCCAATGATTTGGAGAGAGCCAACAGATCATACCAGCAATTGTTACTTTTGCATGGTGCCTCCAGTTGGGAAAGGTGTGTCAAAGAAGAAAAAGTGGACTGTGCATTATCCAAACATTCCATCAGCTATACGCCCAGTACCCCATGGAGAAGGACTGCCGGTTCCTGATGCACCAGAATCATTCTCACTTGAGTCAGACGAGGAAGAGGATGAAACTTCTGGTCCTGAACCATCAATGTCACAGGACCCACATTTTCTCCCATCCTCCTCCTCTGAACCACACATCATAACACAAGGTGAACTGAATGACCTTGTCAGGGATTTGGAACTACCCAAGAGTAAGGCAGAGCTGTTGGGCTCCAGACTACAGCAGTGGAATCTCCTGGCAGGTGATGTTAGGGTTTCCATGTTCCGTGACCGTCAAAAGGATCTTGTCCCATTCTTCTTCATGGAAGGTGATCTTGTAGCCTGCAACAACATCGATGGTGCGATGGCAGCCCTCAACATCGTTCACGATCCAGATGAGTGGAGACTGTTCATTGATTCATCAAAGACGAGTCTTAAAGCTGTTTTGCTGCATAATGGCAATGTTTTGCCATCCATTCCAGTTGGTCATGCAGTCCATATGAAGGAAACCTATGACAACATGAAACAACTTTTGAGGTGCATAAACTATGACCAACATCAGTGGCAGCTTTGTAGCGATTTGAAGGTTGTTGCTCTCTTGCTTGGTCTGCAGACTGGATACACAAAGTACTGCTGTTTTCTCTGCGAATGGGATAGTCGTGCAAGAGATTCCCACTACATCAAGATAGATTGGCCACTCCGACAGTCATTGGAGCCTGGGAGGAAAAGTGTTCAGCATCCACCACTTGTTGAATCAAAGAAGATTTTGTTCCCACCCTTACACATCAAGCTGGGTCCGATGAAGAACTTTGTCAAGGCCATGGACAAAACACAAGCAGCTTTCAAGTACCTCCGTGGAAAATTTCCAAGGTTAAGTGAAGCTAAGATAAAGGAAGGTGTCTTTGTTGGTCCTCAGATTCGTGAACTTCTTCGAGATGATGCATTTGACCATGCACTGCGTGGCAAGGAAAAGACGGCATGGAAAGCCTTCCAGTTAGTGGCAATAAATTTTCTCGGAAACAACAAGGCAGACAACTACAGGTTGTTGGTGGAAAACCTCCTCAAGGCATACAAAAGCCTTGGTTGCAACATGTCACTAAAGATACATTTTTTGCACTCTCATCTAGATTTTTTCCACCGAACTGCAGAGCAGTGAGCAACGAGCACGGCGAGCAATTTCACCAGGACATTGCAACAATGGAGAAATGCTATCAGGGCAAATGGAGCCCATCAATGCTTGCAGACTATTGCTGGAGAGTGACAAAAGATGCTCCATTTAATGAATACAAGAGACAAGCCAAGAAGCGCCGAGTAGACGCTGAATAGGACTAAACTATGTACATAATAGTTTTTTGCCTTTTGTTTCATAATAAATTTTATTTATATAACCCTTTTGCTGATTTTTAAAGTGTTACATAAACAGGACAGGTGAAATATTATCATGTAAAGCAACCATAAACACATGAAAAGACCTAGGTTTACAATTTACGATTAAAACTCTACTATCTACACAATATACATAGACGTAAAATGTAAAAACTTAAATATCTTGGAAACAGTAGCCAATCAGTTGTTTTAATGGTCATATTTGAATTCAGCACATCAAAAGACATAATAAATAGCACATTTTATCTCTGAAGCAGACAACTTCTAAAAAATTGTAGACCAGTGTAATTTTTCTTTTAACGCCCGTAAACCTCGTTCGGCCTGCGGGTTACATCTCACTCTCATTGGCTCGGTGTTCTTTATCATCTCAGTTAGGGGTGCCGCCAGCGTGGCGAACTGAGGCACAAACCTCCTATAATATCCCGCGAGTCCCAAGAACTGTCATATCTGCTTTTTTGTGTTTGGGGTTGGATAGTCCCGTAGCACTTGTATCTTACTATAGATCCGCTTCAGTTTCCCCCTCCCGACAGTATAACCTAAGTAGGAAACCTCCCTTTGCGCAAAGTGGCACTTTTTTGGATTGGCCGTGAGGCCTGCCTTACCTAGAGAGGTGAGTACCTTCTCTATGTGGACCAGGTGGTCCTCCCATGTCTGGCTGTAGATAACAATGTCATCTATATACGCAGCCGAATATTTCTGGTGGGTGTCAGTAAGCGATCCATTACCCACTGGAAGGTGGCGGCAGCCCCGTGGAGGCTGAAGGGCATGGTCATGAAGTGGAATAGGCCGAATGGGGTTGAGAAAGCGGTCTTTTCTCTGGCTTCTGGGTCCAGTGGTATCTGCCAGTATCCTTTCGAGAGGTCTAGAGTTGATATATAGACGGCCTGCCCTAGTCGTTCCAGAAGCTCATCCATCCTTGGCAACAGGTACACGTCAAAGCGTGATATTGAGTTGACTTTCTGAAAGTCAATGCAAAATCGCGTTGACCCATCAGGCTTCGGCACTAGGATGATGGGGCTCCGCCATTCGCTATTCGACTCCTCTATCACCCCCCAGTGTCGCATCAGCTGGATCTCCTTCTTCACGGTGTCCCACATTTTCCGAGGCAGCGGCCGCAGTGGTTCACACACCGTCTTACCTTTTTCCGTAATTATTTGGTGCGCTCCTAGGGTCGTACGCCCGGGCTGGGTCGTAAGGGTCTTCTGGTGTTGCTGGAGGACCCCTCGCATCTGTTCTTGTTGCGGGAGTGTCAGGTCCGTGTTCAGGGGGACCACCGGACTTTCCTCTTCGTCCCCGCCCCACGGTCCGAGGTTATCTCTCCCTGACGGAGGTGCGATCATCAGGGCTTCCCGAGGGATCCATCTCTTTAGCAGGTTGATATGGAAAACCTGGGTGCCTCGTCGGTGGCCTGACATCCTCACTTCGTAGTCTACCTCGCCTACCTTCTTAACCACCTCGAAGGGGCCTTGCCATTGTGCCAGCAGCTTGGACTCTTTCGTGGGCAACAGGAGCATTACCCGGTCTCCCGGTTGGAACTCTCGTTGACGAGCATTGGTGTTATAATGCCGTGCTTGTCGCCTCTGGCTTTCCTCTAGGTTCAGGCGTGCGTATTCCCCCAGCCGACTTAGCCTCTCACGCAATTGCGTAATATACTGGACGGTCCCACGTCCTGTCGTGGATTGATTCTCCCATTTTTCCCTCAGTAGGTCCAAGATCCCTCGAGGGCATCGTCCGTATAGCAATTCAAAGGGGGAAAAGCCAGTAGATGACTGGGGGACCTCCCTGCAAACAGAAGACCTGGGAGCATTTGGTCCCAACCCTGCGGGTCGTCCCGGACAAACCTCCTCAACATCCCTTTTAGCGTCTGGTTGAATCGTTCGACCAACCCGTCGGTTTGCGGGTGGTACACTGAGGTCTGCAACCTCTTAATTTTCAGAATCCGGCACAGTTCCCTCATCACCCGGGAGGTAACATTCAGGCCTTGGTCCGTTAGAATCTCCTGGGGCAACCCAACCCTCGAGAAGATTTTCACCAACTCTCAGGCTAAGGTAGGGGCCCTGGTGTTCCTCAAGGGGACAGCCTCGGGGTAGCGTGTTGCATAGTCTAACACGACCATTATATACCGGTGTCCCCGCCCGGAGAGTTCTAGGGGCCCCACAAGGTCCATAGCCACTCATTTGAACAGCACTGCGACTATTGGTAGTGGCACCAAAGGCGCCTTCGGCACCCGGGCCGGAGCGGTCCTTTGGCATTCGGGGCATGACCCACAGAAGTCCTGTACAGCCCGAAACACCCCTGGCCAGTAGAACCTTTATAGCACGCTGGCTAACGTCTTTTCTCGTCCTAAATGTCCCGACCAGGGATTTGTGTGCCCGAGTTCCAGGACTTCCCGGCGGAACCGCACGGGGACCACTAACTGCTTCAGTTCTCCCCCCCCCTTCTCTCTGATTACCCGATATAAGCGGTCATTCAGTACCTGAAAATGGGGTCTTTGAATTTGGCGGCCTTGGGTCTCTTCTGACTTTTCGGGTACGATAGCCTGATCCCAGGCACTCTGAAGCGTGGGGTCCTGTCTCTGTTCCGTCATGAAGTCTGGGGTCGATTCCACCCCCAAGCAAGACGCTCCCCCTCTGGGTCTTTCCGGTGCCGCTCCTTCAGCATTTTCTGAGGCTCTCTTCTCTGCGTCCTGCCGGCCTTGACTCCGTAATAACTGCCCGAACCCCGGCCAGTCTCGTCTGATTAACACGGGGTAGGGCAGATTCGCTGCCTTCCCAACTCTCCATACCCAGTCCTGTCCACCCCCCATCATCCGGACCCAGACCGTCGGGTATGCTCTCACGTCCCCGTGGACGCACCTCATCCACACTGGTCCTCCTTCTGGCTGCCCTTGGGGTATTAGGTCGGCCCGCACCAGCGTCACTGTCAAGCCCGAGTCCACCAGGGCCTCGGTCCATTGGCCTTCTACCTTCATCTCAGTGATGACTCGCTCCCTCCCCGAACAGGGGACGGCGTTGGGACCGACCTGCTCATCCTGACTCAGAGTATAGTCCATGAGCGGGCAATCCCATTTGAAATGCCCCTCTTGGCCTCACTGATAGCAGGGCCCCCGGGGGCCTGGCCTCCCCTCCCTTTGGTTCCTGTCCTGTGGCTCGTTCCCTTCTACCTTTTCCAGGGTCTTGGCGGGCCATACCGGTGCCACCTGGGGATATTGTCCCGCCCGCGATGGGTCCCTTGGAGTTGGCCTCTCCCTGTGGGTTTGCTTTGGGGCCTTGGCCCCCCTACCTTTGGGCCTGGCAGTGTCTCTCGCCTACTGCCTCCTTCCTCCATCTCGGCCATGAGGTGGGCCTCCATCAGGTTTACTGCCTCGTTAAGCGTTGTGGGCTGGTTTCTTCGTACCCATCTTTGCCCTTCACATGGGAGGATATGTATGAATTGTTCCATCAGGACTATCTCCATTACCTGTGCGCCGTTCTTGTGTTCGGGCTCTAGCCATCTGGCAGCCCATTCCTGAAGGTGCTGTGCCACCGCTTGAGGCCGGTCCCCTGCTTTAAATGATTCTTGACAGAACCTCTGCCGGCAGGTCTCCTGGGAGTGCCCAAGCTGGTCTAGTATTGCCTCCCTTACTTTGTGGTAATTCAAGGCGTCACTGACCGATAAGCTACGATACGCCAGTTGGGCGGGCCCGCTCAAGTATGGGGCCAACAGAGTGGCCCATTGCTCCAGTGGCCAACGGGCTGCCGTAGCTACCAGCTTGAATGTCATGAGGAAAGCCTCCAGGTCATCTTGGGGGCCCAACTTGGTAAGGCATAAGAGTAGTCCTGGTCCATCCCCGTGCCCCGTGGGCGCACTGACTGATGTCTCCAGCTTCTTCTCCACTGTCTGGTGCCATTGATCTTGCTGTGTTGCTAATTCCTGCACCAATTGTCGCTAGTGTTCCTGGAACTGTGTGGCCAACTGCTGAATCAGTTGGGCCTGTTGTTCCTGCTGGGACTGCTGCTGCTGCCGCCGCTGGGTTTCTCCAAACCACTCCAGCAATTGTCTCAGCTCCATGATGTCCTCTGGGCTGCTTCCATCTGTCGTCCGGAATGCTCGCCAGATGCCCGGACGTTTAACCTCTGTGGGTCACAACAGCATCGGTGCCCACATTCTCCACCACTGTGACGGATTTACCGGGTACGAGCGCCCCCGCTCGGCAGAGCAGAGGGGTTCAGCGAACCCACCATCTAGGTCTACAGTATTCTTGTCCCAGGGTCCTGTTCCCTGGGGTGGGTCTAGTGGGTGTGATCACCCATTGCCGATTCGGCACCGGGGTTCGGCGGACCCACCGTCCCGTCCCCGTTAGGTGTCTTGGTGTCCCACCGGGTTAAGAGTTCCGGGGGTGGGGGCCTGTCCCTGGCAGAGGTCTCGCGGTCTTACTCCCTAAGGCTCTTCCTGGATGGATGTCAATCGTTCAGACAGGGTCTGGGGTCACCCGACTCCCGGAGATTTCAGACTGCAGGGTGAGTCAGGTGGGCTGGGACATTGGGGAAGGGGGGTGAGTGGGGGACCCGGGCCCACCCTCTCCACCGGGTCCCAGCCCAGGGCCCTAAGTGGGGGAAACTAATGTGCTCCCTCCACGACAGGCAGGGTTGATCCCCGAAATTCGCCTGCCCATGGGCGCCAAAAGCACCCTGCCCCGGGCTCCTTCCACTCCCTGTCTCTCGCTTCCCCGCCTGAGTTCCCGAGCGGGACACTTACCACGCCCAAGCCGTCGGCCCCGTCCGGTCAGAGTCCTAGGGGCTCCGTCGTTGCTCTTCCTTTTCTCCAGCGGGGCGGGATGCTTGTCCTCCTGGGGTGGGGGTGTGTCGGTGGCTCCTCCCTGAGCCCTCTTCTGCCAGCTCACCTGGCCGCTTTTCAAATGTCCCGGGGGAGATGCCGTGCGGGCTGGCCCCGCCCCCCCCCCGGCGTCCTCACGCGCTGTCACGTAACGTGCGGGCTTCGGAGCCCTGCCCCTCGCTCCACCCGGCCCCGTGCATCCGGCACGCTTCTCAGGCACCCGGTCTGCAGGCCACAGACGCGCCTGGCCCCACCTCCCTCTCCGCGGGGCCGTGCGTGTTCCCCCCTGCCGGGTTTCCGCCTGGCCGGGGCTACCCCTGCCATGCGCGTCGTCAGCCTGCCCTCCCCGATCCGGGGGGGCGTGGGGAGTGGTCTCCCTCCCTGGATCAGTGCGGACCCTACTGGGTCCGTCACACTGTCCTTCAAAACCCTGCCCCAGTGTTTTTCCTGTGGTTTCAAGATCATCGTACTTTTTGTTCAGCACAAGAACACAGCTGTATGGCGCTCAGTAGGCCAAAGTCCTTCCAACCAACTGCTAAGACCTCCCATGGACTAGAGAGCCTGCCAATTGGCTGGACCAGAACAAAAGCCCAAGTCAGTTATTTACCGCAGAATCCTTTGTGTGGCTGTTACTCTCTGGAGAATCCAGCCCGAACTTCTGAAGAGATCCTGAATAAATAATCAGACAATGGGCCCCCTTCCCAGGGCAAAGCCTCAGAAAGGGTGATAACTGAAGGAATTACATTAGCATGTCCCTTCCTCCTCCAGAAGTTACATAATAACTTACAACAACACAAACACTGCAGTCAAGTGGATCCCACAGGTAGTAATCTTATTGTAATAAGGTTTCATGTTTATCCAGGGTATTGCTGGCCAGACTAGACTAGTTAACATGCTAACACATTTCAGTAGAGGGCAGACAAGGCAGCATACACTATGCCGATTCAGCTGAAGCTTGGGCTCAAGTCTAGCCTTTCGGGTTATGTCTCTGGCAGGTGTAATTTCCAGCTTGGGTAGATGTATTTATAGGCACCGACTTCCCTTCTCGCCGGGGGTGCTCAACACCCCACACTATGCCCAGGTCTTGCCTCCATTCCACCTCTTCCCCCAAGCCTTGCCCCTTCTCTGCCTCTACCCCATTCCACCCCTTGTCCCAAGCTCCCACCCTTGCCCCATCCTCCCCTGAGCATGCCCCATCCCCATTCCTCTTTCTCGCTCCAAGAGCTTCCTGAACTCCAAAAATCAGCTGTTCACAGTGCTCCAGAAGTGCTGGGAGAGCAGGGGAGGAGTTGGTCAGTGAGGCCACCAGCAGGCAAGAGGTGCAGGGGAGAGAGGTGTAAACGGGGAGAGCTGGGCTGCTGGTGGGTGCTCAGCACCTACTAATTTTTCCCCATGGGTGTTCCAGAGTCGGCACCCATGCATGTGTCCTAGCTCGGCTCGAGTTACTGTGCTAAAATGGCAATGTGGCCATGTGAGCAGTTAGCACTGGGGTTGCCAGATGCCCAGTTTTCTACCAGAAAGTACAGTCAAAAAGGGGGCCTGGCAGGGTCCTGTCTGATGTAGTGACTGAGTACCCAAGGTCCAGGTACTGCAGCCCAGAGAAGGGGGGGAGCGACGCTGGGTTATCAACCAGTACCAGGCCCTGCTCTGCCATCACTGACCACTACTTGCATCTCATGGTCAGGCAGGCAGCAGGCTCTGTGCGAAGCTGCAGCTTCAAAGCAAAAGGAGCCCAGCTGGGGCAAGGGGGAGGATTCACCTACTAGAAAGGAAGAGGGAAGAGAGGAGCAAATGAGGGGAAAGAGGCAGGCACGGGAAGAGGGGGGCTGGAGGAAGAGATGGAACAGGGGGTAGGATGTTGGAGGAAGAGGCATGGCAGGGAGGCACAGTTGTCAACAATTAGAAAGCTCACCTCCCCCCCCCCCAAGTTAGGACTAAATAGCAACAGAGTACAGGTGCAGCTCAGGCTAGCCACCTGAGTATGTTGCTAGGATTTCGGGATGGGCTTGTATCTGAGAGCTACTCAAAGCTGTTACATACAGCTATGTTGCTATTTTAAGCCTACTAGCTTGATCACAGCTAGAATGTATACATCCCCAAGTTGGTAATTACACCTTCCAGCTGTTGCATAGACATACCCTTACTCAACCAGCCCAACACTTGGTAAAGTACACACTGCACCACAGTGAAAGGTGCTAGCTAGCTACACAGCTTTAAATCCTACTAAAAACACTAAAGCTCAAGGAAATAGCATGGTGTTATAATGGATCAAAAGAGCATTTGTTCCTGTTCACTGAAACAAGACTAAATTAGAATAAAACATGCAACTCTGACTAGGGATGTTAAATTTAATCAACTAATTGACTAGTTCATGGATTTTCCATCGACTAGTCAATTAGTCAATAAGGACATAGGATAAATCCAGGCCCATAGGTAAATTTTTGTATTAATTCTGATACATTTATCCCTCAGCCTGAAATTTGCATCAGAAATTCAGCTCTGTGATAAAGCAGATAGTTTAACTGTTGCATGTAAAGATTTTGGGGGTTGGTTTTGTTTTTCTAATGTACATTGAGTTGTAGCTTTGCCAGGACTTAAAAATCAAAACCCAGAAGGACTACATTATTTGCATTGAATAAAGGTTTTATAATGGATATTTATGGAAACCTTCTATTATAAGTTAAACTGATGAATGGAAAAAAATTGCCAATGCACTCATCAGGCTTGTTAAGCTGTTCCATCTATTTTTTATTCTAACATTGTTTTCAACAAACTTAATGACATATATTATATATATAGCTGCAAACACTACATTTGGTTCCCAGTAACTAAAGCTATGCCAGATTTCTGTGGACTTTATAAAAATGTAGGTTTTGGAAAACATGCCTCCTAAACATCTAATTCTGAGTAACTGTGAAGTATAAGGGAATTCAGAGTTGTTAAGAAAAAATGTATTTTTGAAAACAGCTGTCATCTGAAATCAGAGATTTATCATTTAAAGAGCTCCATCTGTGTATCACAATGAGGTACCAGGACCTCATTGGACTAAGCTTTGTGCAAACATAGCAAAAAAAAAGGGGGGGGATTACAGGAAATAATGAGAGAATAACGATCAACATGACAGAATAGTTTAGCTTTGGTCATGGAGATATGAAAGATGAGAAGTCATTTGGTGTGTGAGAAAAGCAAAAGAATTCTAAATATGACCTTATCCTTGCTATAATGTGTGCTTACTTCTCCATTGCTGCTGGAGATGGGTACCTGGCCAGTAGCCACCACTCTCTGCAATGCCTTCAGAGCTGGGCGGCCAGAGAGAAACAGCTGCTAAGTGGTGGCTATGGCGAATTCTGGGGTGGCTATAATGCCTGCAAGTCCCATCAGCACCTTCCCTGAAAGTCTTCCCATTTCACTATACCAGTGACAAAGTCAATGTGCCACAAAACAATCAGGGTTCTTCCTGTTCTGGAATTTAACTTTCACAGAATAGGTGCTTTGCAATGGAAGTTAGCTTACTACGTTCCTTTCTGCACGTCACATGTTTGATTTTTTAAAATTAATTTTTCAGACAATCAATTACAAAAAGTGTAATTACAAAGATGTTGGATTTCAATATTCAGAACCTGCTGGATGGGAACACAGTCCATTTAAATGGAAATAAATAAGAACTGCTAGACTTTGATCAGCAAGGATTTAATAAAAACAAACAACATTCTGAGAGAGGTCCACTCCCTCTGCATCTAGTCAAAGTGCTGCTACCATTCAAATGGCACATCCCACAGTTTCTGGATATGAAAACTACCCTATCCTGAGAGACCATGTTGGTTACAACAATCTTGACATCCACTGAGATGAAGGAGGGCTACTCATGCAGCCCACTCATTAGCCTAGGTAGCCTTTCACTGTAGTAGACTGTCTGATAGGGAGCACTGCAGACTTGCTGCCAAGAGAAACAGCCTTCTCTCCCCTTCTAGAGCAGGGATGGGGAACCCTTTTTTGGGTTGGGGGCCACTGACCCACAGAAAAATCAGTCGGGGGCCACACACAAGTGAAAAGCAAAAAACCAAACCAAAACAAAAAACAACCCTCACTGTCATGGTCCCCAACTGAGAAGGAGAAAGACACTTTCTACATTCCCATCACACACTAGAGCTTAGGGGGACCAGGCTAGTAGATTTTGTGTGCTCCACCTATGCGGTGGGGGTGTGGGCTGGAATGCCGGGGCAGACTCCCCAACGTTCGGGGGAAGCCCTGAGCCTCGGGGATTGGATTCAGGCAAGCTGGGGCCATATGTGACTCCCAGGCCTTAGGTTCCCCACCCCTGTTCTAGAGCCTCCCCCAGCCCTGCACCCAAAAACAAAGCACAAACACAAAACTGAGTTCAGCACTTTCCTGAGCTACTTGCTGCTTATTCAGAAACTTTTCCAAGCTCTTGGAAACCCGTACTCCTCTTCAGTTTGTTCTAGTAGCCTCTGACATGCCAGTCAAGAGATGCTGCTAGAATCCTGACTAAATAAAAGCTGTTAGTCTTTGCTTGACTGAGCTTTCTATAGACCTACAGGCTGCTTCACTGTCTATCATCTTGAGGAGAGGACTGAATCATTGCTGCATGATAACAAAGGCTCCAAATGATAACATTCATGGCAGGTTAGTCACTGCAGAGAAATACAGCTTGTCAGAGAAAAGAGAAAAACATAAAGCAAGAAGATTAATATCAACAAAAAAGGAGTAGATAAATACAAGATAAATACAAGAACCTAGAGGCAACAAAATCAAAAGCCCCCCCCCATCCCCCCCAAAAAGTATGGAACGAAATGGTTGAGAGAAAACAACTACTAATAATCTGGTAGCACTTTAAAGACTAACAAAACATGTAGATGGTATCATGAGCTTTCGTGGGCACAGCCCACTTCCTCAGATGACCAGAAAATAAGTTAGACTCACAGAACAAACTAAATGGAGCCAGGACTTGTCTACACACATTCCGAAAGCAAAATAATTAAAATCCATTTTAATTCATACCCTCAATTATTTTGATACAAGTGTGCATATGTATGCAAGCGCCCTTCTTTGCTGCAACTTTTATAATAAACCTGCTATAATGCAGATTTGCCGAACTGAGGTAGAAATCTGATCAAAACAAACTGAAAAAAAGTAGGCTACCATGCCTATACTTGCAGAGTTTTTTCGCTTACACTTTTGTCACTGACAGAAAAGCATTAAAAGAAAAATGGTGGTTTGTGCTCACATTGTGTTTACATAGGCAGCATTTGCATCCGGGTGGAGAGGAGTGTGCTGTGGTAGCTATCCAACTATGTACTGCTCCAGGAGACAAAGCAAATCATTATTGTGGCAGGGGTGGATGTGTGTGAGTGATAGCTGCTGGAAGCAACCAGTCCTGAGGCAGGGGTAGGAGACCACCCTGACTTCAGCCCGTCTGCCTCCCCTGACTCTACACAGCACATTCTGCCTGACTCTGTTCACATTGTGGGAGACAGCATTTTACAAAAACAATTTGTTGTGTGTACCAGAGCAGTGGCAGCACTGGCTGTCAGAACAGAACTAAAGGGCTCGTGCGCATACCTGCAGGCAGGACTGCTGAGTTTCGAAGAGCAACCATTCCTGCTCTGCATTGCGAGACAGGTAAAAGCAATCAAGAGTCTTCACTGGCACATCAGTGCAAAAAGACTCTTTGGGATGGTTTTATTTTTGTGCTGAAACACAGCAGTTTCAGTGCAAAATGTGGATTTCCAGTAAAGATACTAGCTTAGTTTTTGCGCAAAAACTTGACTTCTTGTGCTAAAATTGGCAAGTGTAGACATAACTGTAAACTGAAATAACATAATCCACAATTGTTGTGACACTGAGTTTGTCTTGACTAGGATAAAATATGTATATTTCAAATTGTGTTAGTTAAAATTCTAGTACAGACAAGGCAAAGTGTACTGTAACAAATGTTAAGTTGGTTGACTTGAAGCACTGGAGTTTTAGCATGTGTTAGGACAGGCTTGTTGATGCATTGTAATACCTTTCTAATCTAGACAAAACCCTCCAGATCAAAAGGTCATTTGACTGCACATCCACTAATTTGATCTATGCCATCAAATGCCAGCAATGCCCCACTGCTCTATATATTGGACAAACTGGACAGTCCTTATGGGAAAGAATCAATGGCAACAAATCAGATATACCTAAAGGGAACATACAGAAACCTGTTGGGGAACACTTTAATCTTCCTAATCACTGTTTAAAAGATCTTCAAGTGACTGTCTTGTTACAAACCAATTCTACTAGCCAAATACACAGAGAGGTGTTGGAATTACAGTTCATCTGCAAGTTCAATTCTCATGCTAATGGCCTCAATCATGATGAGGGATGGTTGGGACACTATCAACCTAACATTCAATGAAGGTGCAAACAGCTCTTTGTGTAGATTCCTGTGTTAGGAAGGGTACTAGCTATTGACTTTGATTCTTACCTGCTTCGTTTTAATTACCCAATCTTCAGGTGCTCACTGATTCCCAGTTCTGCCTTCCTGTTTTTCCCTTTGACATACCCATACCCTCTGCTCCTTGTTCCCTGCCCCCCCTCCTTTTTTCCTCCCCCTCTCCCTTCTAGGGTTGCCAGATGGTTTAACCAAAAATACCAAATCCGCCCCCCCCCCGGCAAAAAAAAACCCCACCAGGGAAAAAATTCTGTTGAGAAAAAAAAGGGAGAGATCAAAGTTGCTGAGATTAAAAAAAAAGGGACCCTGAGAGTTATTAAGCAATAAAATAAATACATAAATAAACCCAGCATGGCCCCTTTAAAAAATGTTTTTGAGGCTTTTTGGCCCTAACAGGCTGCCGGCGGCCGTCCACCATCTTGTCTCCCTGCTCCGAGCCAGACAGCTCCCCTCTGGAACCAGGTAAGCACCTGGTATTTTTGCCTCCTGGCCGGGAAAACATCAGAAAATACCGGACATTTTAGATGTCCGGTATTTTCTGAATTTTTTTTTACTGGACAGGAGGCAAAAATACCGGACTGTCCGGGTCAATACCGGACACCTGGCAACCCTATTCCCTTCTCCCCTATTTATTTTGGGTCTGCACATCCTAAACTCAAAACTCTGATCATCTGAAGACGTGGGCTGTGCCCACGAAAGCTCATGATACCAGCTACATGTTTTGTTAGTCTATAAAGTGCTACCAGACCATTTGTTGTTTTTTAAGTTTATCCTGTACAGAATAACTCGGCTACCCCCTGAAGCCTCTAAAACTACATTTCTGACACCTTGTGCCTAGGAAATATGAGGCCCGATTCCCCTCTCACATTTTATGTAGAGTGTTTGGTGATGTTGTGACACTTTGCTTGTAAATGCTAATATACACATTTCACAAATTTCTGTTCTACAACACAAGTGTTGCTTATGGTGGTGGCCAACCCACTAGGTGAACCCAGGCCAGGAAGAATTGTTTGTGAGGTGTCTGATCACCTCAGGTTACTGCACGAATTGATAGCCAATTAAAATATATGTTACAACAAGACCAACAACTCTCTTCTCAATACTGTGAATGTAAATCATCAGTAAACTCCAGATGGAGTGACTCACTTGTAAAGCCAGTGAATTAAGTCCTGTTTGTTTTGTTAGATAGTGAATGCATTTGCTTTTGAAAGCTAGTTGAATTTTCATTGCTAACTCCTATGACAATAGCAATGTTGCATTTCTTTAGATCTCATCATCTAAGTTACATACCAGCTGGCTATCTCCAAGTTTACTGTAGAACATTCCGAAGTCCAGATTAGTCACAAGAGAGAAGGAGTATACACCCAACTATTCATATTAACAAGAATTATTCTTTTCAGGGGATCTACAGTGATATTATAAAGAACTAATGAACTAACAGTTATGTATGTTACCAAAATTCCAAGTGTAATAATTGCAGCCTTGTTGGCGCATAACAAAGCCAATTCCTCTTGCCATTAATATCTGCATTTCCACATAAAAAGCTATGTATGGTACACATTCAGCCCACTTAATTAGTCTCATTAACACAGGTCCCACAATTGACAGGTACTACTTCTGCTGTTATATACATCTTGGTTTCTGTTATTTCCATGCCAGTTCTTCTGATGAAGTGTGTTTTGCCCAGGAAAGCTCATGAGTCTATATATTTTGTTTAGTCTCTAAGGTGCCACAGGGCCACTCGTTTTTAAAATTACAAACTAACATGACTACCTCTCAGATTATTTATCAGGTTAATGAAAGATCTGTCACAGCCCTCAACACTATTGCACACCTAAGCTATGTCTACACTGCCCCCGTTTTGCGCAAAAAATATGCAAATGAGGCAAAGTATGGACTATCGCCGTGCCTCATTTGCATAATTAATTAGGCTCCGTTTTTGTGCAAGATGCTTTTGCGCAAGAGCCGTTCTTCCGCATTTTTTTCAGGAAGACCGGCTCTTGTGCAAGAGAGGGTTTTTGCGCAAAAAGGAGCCGTGTTATTATGCAAATGAGGCGCAGCAATATTCCATGCTTTGCCTCGTTTGCATATTTTTTGTGCAAAACGGGGGCAGTGTAGACATAGACCCCCCCCCCTCCGTCTCCCTACAAATCTGAAATGCTGGTTTCTGAGCTTAAGCTAACTTCTGTTGGGGTTAATGGGTGTCTTTTAATTGACTCTAATGGAAGTTGAATCAGACCCCTTCTGAAGACTGGGACAGCCAAATCTTTTTGAAAAATAGAGTCTTCCAAACTCTACTGTTTAAGTTCTTTCTTTTTGCATGGTACATAGTACATTATTCTTATTTTACAAGTTTTCTTCATCTCATCTTCTGTTCTGCATTCCCCCTCCTGACAGAGAGCAACAATTAATTTTAATTATTGTCTAGGAATTTCAACAATAATGTTCATCTTCTTACATAAACTAAATGACCACAACTACAAATCCTTTGTTTAGCTCAGAATTGCATTTGGCACTGAGGAATCAAATGGGTAACGCCTTAAAACTCCTCAGATAAATTGACAAATACACAAGTCTATCATGGCAGAAAAGAGCCATTACAATTATTTGAGGGCTGGAGAAAATGCCTTAAAGATAGAGATACCTCTGTCCTGCACAGATACAGAATTTTATATCTGTGGATATTGGCATGCACAGAATTTTATCCATGTGTGTGTCGATTTGTGGATATAAAGCAGATATCCACAGTGCTTCAGGGAATACAGCAGTGAAAGCAGCAGCATGTTGGGCCACCGCTCGCAGGAGCCAGTGCCTCACATTGGCAGCTCCTCTGGAGTGGCTGTACTATCCCCAGTTGTCTCTGGTCACACTAGTGTGTGCAAATGGCTCGCTCTACTTACAAGGAGAGACTCAGGACTACAGACTTAACTCTATAGATTTAGGTTATGTTGATGATCATAAGCTGCTTTAATTCTATTGTCTATGCATGGCCATAAAATGCTCCTTCTTGGTGGAGCGTGTCCACAGTCATTACTCTAGCATCAGACAGAGCACTGCATTGTGGGTAACTTTCCCACTGTGCAACTTGCCACCCTGTCACCCTCTGCCTCTGGGAACGTTAGGATGCAGTGCAGTGCACTGCAGTGCACTGTGGGGCATCCTCGCTGTCCTGTGATACAGTTCTTTCCAGCCCATTATTCCATGGGCTTCTGACTTCATCTAAACCATTTTTCAACAGGCATTGTAAACTGCACCATCTTTGCCTGACTGCATGGATCCTGAGCTACTGACTAATCTGGTGATGAACTTTATGAACACAATGCGACTAGTCCTAGAGTATTTCATAAGTGACATAACAGAAAGTTAATCAGTGATGTTTGCCCTGCCTTGGAAACAAATAATTCAAGATTGCTGCTGGCATTCACAGAATAGCAATTCACGGTGGACTGTCCGTAGTGGGCTTTGGAAAGAAACAAGCACTGAGTGGTGGGATAGCCTTGTGATGCCCATATGGGATGATAAGCAGTGGCTGCAGAACTTTTAGATGCAGAAATCCAATTTCCTGGAACTGTATGTGGAGCTCACCATGGCACTGCGCCACAGGGACACCACAATAAGAGTTGTCCTCACTGTGGAAGAGTGAGTGATGATCACTGTGTGGAAGCTGGCAACTCCAGACTGTTACCAGTCAGTAATGAATCAGTTTGGGAAGGGAATGTCCATTATCGAGGTTGCAGCAATGAAAGAGTGCAGGGACATTAGTTGTCTCTTGCTACAAAGAACTCTTGTTAAAGTACAGGAAATAATTGCTGGCTCTGAGGCAATGGGATTCCCTAATGGTGGCGATGTGCTAGATAGTCCTCATAACCCAATTTTGCCCCAGAGCTCTCCACTGGTGGAGCCATTTCACGGACAACAATAGGGGGAAGTTAGGGCAGGTGCATGATGCATGCCTCTTTTGGAACACTGGACAGTATAGAAAGCTGCACACTAGGACTTTCTTTACAGACTCAAAAGATTCCAAAGGGGGTTGTGGAAATGCCATAGTGATCCTAAGAGACCCTGCCTGCCCTTTGCTTCCACGGCTCTTAAAACCTTACAGTAGGAACCTATACAGCAGCAAGAAGTGCTTCAACAACAGGCTCAGCAGGTGCTGAATGTCTGTTCAAAGTACCTTTGGCCAATTAAAAGGTTACTGGCACTCTCTTTTTGGCTGGTTAGACCGCAACGAGGAAAATATTCCAACAGTCATTGAGGTCTGTTGCATTCTACAAAATATTTGCAAAGCAAAGGGAGAAAAGTTTCCTTGGGGTAGACTGCTGAGACTGATTAGCTGACAGCTGATTTTGAACAGCCAGATACCAGGACAATTAGGGTACGTCTACACTGCAAGCTTCTTTTGGAATAAGCTTTTCCAGATATCTTCCGGAATTGCTTATTTCGAAATAGAGCATCCACACTACGGGGAAGCCTCAAAATTAGTCCGAGGCAGGCTCTTCTATCTTGCAGGCTCACGCTATCTTGACATAGAGCCCCAGGAGGCATTGGGGAGGAATAACTTTAGAATAGCCCGAGTGATGAGCTAATTCGACATAGCAGCAGTGGAGCGTCTACACACACCCTCTTCCGAAAAAGCTTTTTCGGAAAAGGGCTTATACCTTGTGAAATGAGATTTACCACTGTCGGAAAAAGCTATCCATTATTTCGACTTTCTGTTGAAATAATGCAATTGCAGTATGGACGCTAGTATTGTTTTTCCGGAATAACAGCTGTTATTCCAGAAAAACGGTGCAGTGTAGACACACCCTTAGAAGGGCACCATGGAAGTTATTCAAATTAGGGGTGATTTGAAGGAGCATTTTGACAATTATTCCTAATAAATGCTTTATGTGATGCATTTGGCCAGGCAATGTTTACTTGCTACCTTGAATTACTACTGTAGTACCACTGCTTGCTTTCAAAATATTGATCTTTGCATGGCACTGCTGCATGTCCCTTTCCTGAACCTTCTCATCCATGCCACTAGCAATCAGCCCATAAATATCAAGGTTCCTATGGCCAGAGCACACAGCATCCTCCCCATATATATCCAACAGCTTTGGAGTACTCCACATGGGACAGCATCTTCTGCAAACAGCCAGCGTTATCAGCTGGGAAGAAGCTCTGTGAGCTGTGCATGCTGAGCAAACAGGAAGAGTAATTTCATAAATTCTCTGGCCATTAAACAGGGAAGGGGCACATACCTGTGTACTCTCAGGGCAGCAAAATTCAAATTGTTGACCAGAGCAGTCATGATGGACATTGTGGTACACCTCTGGGAGGCCAATTAGGTTGACATAGCCATGTCCAGTGTCTACACTGATGCTATGTTACTCTGTCACAAAAGCTCTATACCACTTCTTGAAGTGGTTTTATTACGTCAATAGAGCAGGGGAGTTACATCAGCGGGAGGAACATTTCAGTTTTGTGATGAAAGCCAACTTTTTTCAACAAAACTGTGTTGGGTAGACAAAGCCATAGAGAGCACAATCTGTTTAGCTTGACAAAAACAAGACTGAGAGGTAACTTGATTACAGTGTATAAGGACCTTCACAGGGAGAAAATACCAGGTAGTAAAAAGCTCTTTGATCTAGCAGAGAACTGTATAACAAGAACCAGTGCCTGGAAGCTGAAGCCAGACAAATTCAATTTAAAAATAATAGGCATGTTTTTAACAGTGTTGGTGATTAGTCTTTGAGACAAACTATCAAGGGAATTAGTGGATTCTCCATCTCCTGATGTCTTCAAATCAAAACTAGTTGCCTTTCTGGAAGTGATACTTCAACCAAACAAGTGATGCATTAGTCAAACAGTAAGTGAAATTTAAAGCTCTGAGAGACAAGCTAATAGTCCCTTCGGGCCTTAAACTCTATGAATGGGTTCAAAGATCACGCAAGTAATAATTAGAGATAGTCAACATTTTGTGAATGAAAGTTTTTAATGCCAGATCCTTTTCACTGTAAAACATTCTTTATTGAAATGGGAAGGACTTTGGGGGGAAAGTTAATTTTCTTCAAAAAGATCTTTTCCCCAATAACCCCCCAAAATAAATTTCTGGTTTCCCCACTTCTCTCCTCCCTCCTTTGCCTCCCCTCACACATGGAAAAAGGGGGAAAAGGAAGAAAATGAAAACAATTATAAAAAATTAACACGGCTATGAAAAATTTTCAGTAAATGTAGAATTGTTCCTTTTTAAACCTGTGGTGCTAATATTTGTAATTTTTTCATATGGTCCTAAAACTACCATTTTCAGTCAACTCTATGATAGCTTTGTTATGTCTTTTTTCTCCCAACACCCAAGGAACATTCACATGCTTTAAATCCCCATGGTTTGTTTTAGAGCAAGAATGAACAAAAATAAAATCGCCAAGCGAGAGCACAGAGCATGCATTCTCTGTAACATGCTGTGTCACTTCTGCCTCAGACTGCTTTAAGAAATGTAGCAGTTCACTGAAGAGAAAAGACTCATATCACATACACCACAGACTCCAAATTAAGAATGAAAGATGAACTACAGAAATATAGGCTATTACAGTTTTAGAAAAATATTGTTAGGATAAGCATAAAAGGAAATAAGGCTGGAGAGCAAGATTTTTATCCCTGCTCCTGCTCCTTTGTGGGGTATGAAAGGGTTGCTGCAGCATAAAAGGTCCCCAAAAGCTCCATATTCAGTTGTGGAAGAGTCCCCGGTATGGGCAATGTAGAGAACAGTTATCAGACTACCACCTGAGGACCACTGGTAACCTCTAGCGTAGGGGGTGCACGGACAATGTGGCTGGGGATGGGATGTCTTGGACTGGAAAGCAACATGTGATGCTGCATATATTTTGGGTAGGGTTGTAGTCCAGGCAGGTAGGCTACAAAATTATCTAAATTTGCGGGGGGACGGTTGCAGTTCCCAGAGCAGTCTAGGAAGGAGGGCACTTTTAAGGTTGCCAGATGGTTTAACAAAAAATACCGAGCCCCCGTCTCCCAAAAAAACACCAGGAAAAAATTCTGTTGAGGGAAAAAAAAAGGTAGACCTAAGTTGTTAAGCAAAAAAAAAAAAAAAAAAACCAACAGTGTGACCCCTTTAAGAAACACTTTGCTTTTGAGGCTTTTTGGCCCTAACAAGCTGCCAGCGACTGCCCGCCATCTTGCCTCCCTGCGCTGGGCCAGACAGCTCCCCTGCAGAACCTGGTAAGCACCTAGGATTTTCGCCTCCTGTCTGGGAAAAAAAATCAGAAAATACCGGACATTTTAGGTGTCCGGTATTTTCTGAATTTTTTTTTACCAGACAGGAGGCGTAAATACCAGACTGTCCAGTTCAATACCGGACACCTGGCAACCCTAGGCATTTTAGACAATCATTCTTCAGGATTGTGAATTCTGTATCTCACCGGTAACACTTACACAACTCTCTTAAATGTGCAATCCAGCATTTCCATATCAAGTGCCAATGATAACCCCACAGATGATCTTGTTCATGAAAACAGCATCACCTCTTCGTCTGGACCCCTGTGGATTTCAATGAGGCTCCACCTGGGTATGCAAGGTCCAAGTCTTTTGGCAGAACCTGAAAGATCATCTAGGAGCCTGTCTGACTCCCAGTCCTGCATTTATAAACTGCAGACCATACTTTCTTATTAGGCAATTTTAATTACATGGCAGATAAGCAGCACAGTCCCCTTTCATTCAGAATGGTGGTCACAAGGCAAGAAAAGAAATGAGTGCTATATGTCAGCACTGGTAGTAATGGTGCTACTGAAGACTGCAAAACTCTTCCATTATAAATCAGCTTTTATATTCCTAATTTTAAGTCATCTTTTGCATTCAAATTCCCCACCAAAGATTCCAAAAGGCAAATTTGTTTTGCTTTTTTAAAGCCTGAGTATACTTTTGTATTTAGAGAGTTGGGAAATACGGTACTTAAGGAAATTCTGTCTACTCCCCTCCAAGCAAAGAACTAAAAGTATCACATATAAAGTTTCATAGTTCAGACAGGTGAGGAACTGTGGAGGAATGAGGAAGGCATACATTGCAAAGCATGGTTTAATTCATTTTTAGTAGATATTTTTCCCTGGGGAGAAAGGAGAACATTCCCATTTTCCTGAAAACTCACATCAGCCTCAAACCTGCCATGTGTCCTGGGGGAAAACCCTTGGACTTCACTGAGGCTGTATGCAGGAGCATGAGTGTACCTCATGAAGTACAGCAGTCCCAGTTCTACAATCGGGACAGTGACAATATTCCTTGCATTCCATGGAATAAACCACAGACACTTGCATACTGCAGTACCGTCTTTTAGCGAATATACCCCGCGGTTTTTACCGTTTGAATTTAGAAATCCCTGTATACCCCGCGCACGAGTATAGCCCGCAGGGACGGGGGGGGCGGGGTTTATTTGGGTGCGGATATATTCCTGCCTGCCCCCGCTCCTGTGCACCGTGGCCACGTGCAGCCTCCCGCTGCTGTTGCTGGCTGCCGAGCCCCGCACCCGCCAAGGGGGCTACAAGGAGGATTTGCAAGGGGGCGCAGGGGAGATTGCAAGCGGGTTGCCAGGGGGCACGGGTGGTTTGCAGCGATCCGCGGCGCAGGTCACCTGGGACAGGGCTCCGGGCTCCTTCCCTTTGTCAGCCCGGGCTAGGAGCCTCCCGCCTTGCGCTTCTGCTGAGGATGCCTCTGCCACGGCTCCAGACCGTTCCCGGAGAGCGAGCTGGGCTTCCAGGCAGACTTTGCCCCCCGACCCTCTTCTGGGAGAGCCACGCCGGGAAAAAGTTACTGGGCTGCGCCCCCCGCCCCTCCCGTAAGTTTCCCCACGTTGTTCAGCCGCGGGCTGTTCAATCCGGCCCCGGCTCTTTGCGGGGCCAAAGGTGTTTGCAGCTCTCAACCCCAGCCCGGCAAAGGCTCAGCCGGGAGGGGCTCTCAGAGCTGGGGGGCATTCTCCAAGGCATTTGCTGCATGGCCTGCCTGGCACTGTGCCCCGTGACGCCTGCCTGTGAGCCTGATCCGGGCGGGGGAGCACTCACCCCCCTGGTAGCTTTTGGAGGCCAAGCCTCCCAGCGGGGGAAACACTCACTGCGCGGTTCCGTGCAGCCGCACTCACTCCCAGGTGAGTAAAAAAAGTTTTGTATATCTCGCACCCAAGTATACCCCGCGGGGGTGGTGCGGGGTTTGTAAAAACTAATATAACCCGCGGGTTATATTCGCTAAAATACGGTAAGCATCTGGTGAGTATCCAGAGGAGGCTTTACAAATATTAATTCCTTTATGTTAACTGGCAATCAATTAACTGAGGGTAAAAAAGCACATACCTAGGGCCAAATTCATTGGGGGACCAAACCTGAGCTCCAGGTACTGCTGCTGGATCTGGTCCACCAGCATCAGTGAAGAGGAACATCCATGGGTGTCCCACTATATACTCACATTTGGCCCCAGAGTCATTTGCCATGATGGAGGGTCTCCAGGGGCAAACCTAAGCAGTGCTTTGACCCTCATGCACCAGGTAGCAATGCCACTCACTCAGTTTGGCCCACCTGTCCTCCATCATGAAGCAGGGCCACCAGTCCAAACCTGAGTGGGCAGTGGGGTGATCAGCACTGTTCTTGCTTCCTGCTGCCATTGGGTCAAATCCTGCACAAGGCTCCCTCCTGGGGGGCCTTTTTGGCCTCACCTTGCTTCTAGTACCCCATGCTGCTTCTGCTCTCCTTGCAGGACTTACTTGTAGCAGGTCTTAAGGCTGTCACTGAGCATCATCACAGAATAATAGAATTGGAAAGAACCTTGAGAGGTCATCAGGTCTAGTGCCCTGCACCAGGGACACGAGCAATCGTCATCTATCATCCCTGACAGGCATTTGTCTAACCTGCTCTTAAAAATCACCAATGACAGACATTCCATATCTTCCCTAGGTCATTTATGCCAGTGCTTAATCACCCTGACAGCTAGGAAGCATTTCTTAACGTCCAACCTAAATCTCCCTTGCTGCAATTTAAGCCCATTGCTTCTTGTCCTATCATCAGAGGTTAAGGAGAATACTTTTTTCTCCCTCCTCCTTTCAGAACTCTTTTAGATACTTGAAAGCTGTTATCATGTCTCTTCAGTCTTCTCCCCAAGTATAGGGAGCTATAGTGAGTGCCCACAGAAGGAAACTGGCTGGGAGAGGGGCAGTGTAGATCCTGGGAGGTGACCACTAGGGAGTTTTGCCTAGCTGAATTGTGCCTGGTGTAAAAGTATGTGTAGATGCCATGCTAAGTGAAAATGAGAATGATTTGGTTGTGTGTACCTCGTGAAAAATGTCAGAGGGGGGGCTGTTGGCACTATGATCCCATTCACCAGGCTGCAATGCCTGAGATGGGGAAGACAGGCCCATTGGTGTGGGACAGAAGCCAGGGTAAGCATGTGGCAGGCTCACAGTCCAGCCGAGCCCTCCTCTCCCCATACACACACATACCAGGCAGGGATTAGAATGGCAACGCGAGGATGGAAGGTGCTACTGAAGGTGGTCAGTGCCCCATTTTGGAGTGAGAAAATAGCAACAGAAGAGGAAGATGATGGTCCATGATTTTGCCCCCATGAATTTGGGCCCTGTGCAGGTCACAAAACAGAGACAAATACATGTGGTGAGCTGCCCTACTGAAAAGTTTGGAAATGACTGTAATAAGTCATGTCGAGCAATATTACTGGTAAGTAAATGCATGTAATCTGCTTTGAATCCATCATTAAACATGCCAGTATGTCACAGCATGTAATAAAGGGCAGGCACAGGGAATGTAAGAATCTGTCTGGATGGACTTTTCTAAACTGATAATAACATAGCCTCAGACATTATCATTCACTTTTCTCTAAAATACAAAGCACCATAAGTTTGTTATACATGTTCAAAGATCACTAGCCTTCAGAACCCTCTACATGCCCTTCTGAAAAAGGGCCATCAGTGTGCAAATAAAATTGGGACAATCCATTTTCCAGAAAAGGAAACAGGAAACAGTTTCTTTGATTCCAAAGATGCAAACTGAAAAGGGGGAAAAGATCAACATTTTGGGAACTGAAGCCTGGGAGAGATAATCAGATGACCTCAAAATGTTTTACAAACCATGGTTTAACCCTCACAACATCCATATCTTTATTTCTTATTAACTGTGCTCCTGCCCAAACACCCCCATGAAGACCAGGGCCCCATTGTGCTAGGTGCAGTATAAATATACAGGAAGACCCAGTCCCTGCAGCAAAAAGAATGCAACCCAAGACCTGTGCCTGCAAGGAGTTGCACACAGAGTTCCACAGACTTCAGTGGGGCCCCTTGTGCACAGGGATTCACTTCCATACTTCTCATTGTACAACTGTGGCCTAAATAGACAGATGAGGGAAATGGCTAGAGATATACATGCAGAGGGATGAGGCCAATGATGGGCATATACATCATATGTCTTCTTTTTGCATATATACATCTCCACTAGCCTATGGTCATTTCCTTTGTAGTCCCAGTTTTACAAGTAAACTCAAGCACAGAAAGGATAAATGTTTTCCCAAAGATCATGTTTTGATATCCAAAACTCCAAGCATACTGCCATATTTTATCTAAACAATAACAAAAGTTATACTCAAAAACAAAAGTAGGGCTGGCATTAGAGAAGAAAAGCAGTAACCTCCTGTTATAAGCACATAACTCCTTGTGCCACAGCAGCAACTCCTCTGCACAGCCTTTCCTGCAGCAGTTCAGCAAATTAAATTGCTGTGCTCTAAACTCCCTCCCACCTTGCAAGTCATTTCATTTTTTTTTTTTTAACCTTGGCGGTGTTGGACCAAAAGTCAGACAAAGCTCCATTGCTCGCCTCCCATTCCATAAAGGTGTAGTCCCCCATATGGCTGGTCTATGGCATTCCGGATGTTCATCATCTTTGCCATCACTTCAGTTCTGGCTGGCTCTTAGGTGCCCAGTTCCTGGGCAAGCACTGCAGTCTTGCCACAAGCAAGCCCAGGTACAGGCCAGCTCTGTGCACAGGGGGCTAGTGACTCAGAGGAGAAGTGTGGAGGCTTCATACAGTCTCTATTCCCACTAAAGAGAGATTATTTGTCTGGGAGGGCATGCCTCTATCTTAACGGCTACCAGGATACCTGCCCAATAGGTGAATGCAGAACCAGGCTGGGGGAGGGGTTGCTGGGATTCTCCAGGGGAGCATGACCTAATGCTGGGATATTTCGTGGGGAGGGGAAGGTGAAGCAGCGCTAAGGACTATCTTCTGTAATTATTAAGTACTTGGCATTACAAAAAGGAGCTCGGTTTTCACTCGAACAGGACAGCGTGTGATGTAACAGAGGTTAATCAACTGTCCGTGTATCTATTAAAAGGGAGGCAGCCGAGGTATTTAATCAGCCTCCGAAGTTGTTTTATTCTTAGCAGATATACAAACAAGTTGTCAGCTCAAAAGTGCAGGGCCGGGCTCCATGTTGTGCCTTAGGTAGCACCAAGCTCAGGGCTGGCACTATAGCTACACCCTGAACAGTGCCAGGAGAACATTTGCCTCTCCTCGAGAGGGCTAGCGTGTGCTTGTTTCTTGCACCTTTCCCTTTCAGTGTCCTAAGTGCTGGGGCTAGAGGGCTGCCCAGAGCGGACTGAACGGGGGCTGACGGCTCATGAACTGAGGAATGGGACGCACCCAGGTGTAAACTGCCCAAGGGTGGCTCTTTAAAGCGAATAACAGGAGACAGTAATAAGAAACTTCCCGTGAAACTGGTAACAAACGCCAGTGGGCTCCCCTTCCCCCACTGCCTTGCACTCCCACTGCTCAGCCCCCCTGGGCCAGGCACGCCCCGGCTTACCTTGTCTGTGTTATACCACGAGTTGGCGTGGGAGCCATTGCTGGCCCCTTGCTCCGCTAAGGCGGCGTTCCAGGGCAGCTGGTCCAAAGTGGTCGGGAGAGCCATGTCTGCAGTCTCAGTTGTGCCCCCGGGGGGACTCCGCCGCAGGCAGTGCCATGAGCTGCAGGGGACGTGTGGCTCCCAGGAGAGGAGCGGGAAGACTTTACAGTCACTTCCTGGTTTGGGACGGTTTGGGAGTAGGCAATTCTACTTGCATGACAGTCCTGTACACTGACTGCTGCTGGCACGCTGCACAGGTGTATGAAGAGTTGGGGGAGGGAGGAGAGCTACTCTGGGGAACTTGGAGGTGTATTGCAGGAGGCGGGAGCGATGCTTTGTTTTGTTGCCTATACTAATTTGTAATGGGTAGCATAACCTTAACAGCAAAGACAGCTGCAGGGACTTTTCGGCTAGCTTTACTGCTCCTAGCACAGCACCCAGGCCTCCCCCTCCCCCTGTTCTGGAGCAGCTGCCTAACCCTGAAAGCTTAACTCTTTCACAACCCACTGAGTACTGACTAACTGATAACTCAGACTGGTTAGATTATCCACTGCAAATAAATTAGCCAATGAATTTAGGTGGGGTTTTTTTAGTATTAACTCATTTGCATAAACATTTCTGTGAGTATATTTTTTATTTGTAAGTATTTGCCAAATAATTTATGTGAACAGATTTCAGCCAATGGGTCTGTTGTCAAGATGTCGCTTGACCTGTTTGCAATTTCTGATTAGTCAGCTATACTGTATGGTATTATTTCTGATCAGTGACTGATTAGATCAACGAAACTTTTTCAACAGGATAATAAGTAATAATCAAGTGCAGATACTCTACATCGCACATGTAAACCACAGTGGATTAATTTAAATCAAGTGGATTTAAATCATTGATTTAAATCACAATATAAATCACCAAAAATAATTGATGTAACCAAGTTTTCCCACTAATAGATCTTCACATATTTCTTAACAATGGTGTAAATCTGATCACTAAAATGTAAAATGTACATTGTAAATTAACATTACCTGTGTCAAGTTGCAGATGCAGCAGCAGTACATTAGCAATGGTTAGAACTAAATCACACACACAAATACACTTGTGTTTATTAAACTAAATGTTAAATGTTTTATTACATGTTTCACATTTGCAATTGCAGCAGTATCCTGAATGGTGTCTTTAAACCTTTTTTTTCAATTTTCAAATTTTATTAATTCTAACAGTGAAGTCTTCAGAACACTAAATATCCAGTGTCCTTAAAACTTCTACAACTAGGTCTTATCTTCTTCACTCCCACTGTCATTTTGATTCATAGACAAGCTGAAATATGAGTTTCCCTGGTTTTTCAACTCTCAGTCGATTTTTTAGCTTTGAGTGAATAATACCAAACAATGGCAATATTCTCCCTTTGCCTACAGCGGAAGCTACTGCTGTGAAAAGTTGGGTAGCAACTGTTTCAAGGTGCCTAGCTAATGATTCCCATTGATTCAGTTTGTTCAAAACATCATCAGTCAATATTTACTGGTTATATGGTTTTGCTCACACCCCTTTCATATATTCTGCCTAGCATAACTGAGGAGCAATTTTGAGATGCCCATGCTATGGCAGCAAGCGGCATCTACCTTTATACCTGGGGTTAAGGATGCTCACAAGAAAGTGAGATGAATTTAGTGTTTGATCCATCTGCTTCTTTATTATCCACAGTTTAACTTTCTGGTGAGGTATTTCTTTCGTCAATGTCTCTTGAAATGCCTTGCACATTTTGATAATGTCAGCAGTGCAGCCACAATTTCTCTGAAGTTGTTTAAGGCTAAGGGTTTCAAGTATAGATTTTAGTATACTGAGCATGTCATAGAATTCTAGGGCTGGAAGAGATCTCAGGAGGTCATCGAGTCCAGCCCCTCCCCAAAGCAGGACCAGTCCAACTAAATGTCCTCTACATTCCTCTTTAGTCCACTGTTAGATACTTTGGATGAGATACTACTGTCTATTTAATCATGGTTTTCTTCACAAAGTTTTATGAGAATAGGCCAATTCTTAATAAATTATTCAAAACAATCAACCACAGAATGCCATTGAACATTTTGCGGGAGAATTAGTTTGGATCCTCCTGCTCTCTTCAGTGAAGCTGAAGCAAAATGGTTGTTAGGGAAGTATTTTGTGACTTCAACATTTTCTTTTATTCTGGGAAAGACATACTTTGGATGTCTTTGGCTAAGTCTTTGGTTAAAAGATACATTAAATGGGCACTGCAGCCATGTTGTTAAGGAGCATACTTCTGTTTTTTCTTCTAAGTCTCTTCTCACCTTTGCCATGTTTGCAGCATTGTCTGACACAATTTTACACATGACAGCTGAATTTTTGTTCACAGTTTAATACAGCTTTCACTGGCCCTTTGAAATATTCTGTTGAGTAGGCATTTCCCAGTGTAGCTATTGTTTCTGAAAGATATGCAAGTCCATCTTCTATTATCACACAAGCACAAATTACTGAATTTTTGTATACATTGCTCCACCCATCAAGGCTTAAACTTGCAAATTTCCCCTCAGTATTTCTTTCACACTGTTCGAGTTCCTTCTCATACACTGTATCTAGCAACCTTCCACCAAAGTCTGCTCTACCAGGTGGTTTGTAGCCTAGTTGTAAGGACTCAGACATGTCAATGAAGGTGTTTATTGTTAACAATGCCAAAAAGAGAATTTGTGGCATAAATGAACTGAGGAATTTTTTTATCTATGGTGTCTTGGTGGTATTTGCTGGTCCTTACTACAACCCAATCCATAGTGGTGGTTTTACTGTATGATTGAAATCTTTTGCTTGCTACTGCCACTTCATTGTCTGAAATACATTTCGTTGCATCACTGCTGCTTAAAGTACCAACAGATGATTCTGAAGTTATTGCAGCTAAACAGTCTTTTTTGCTTAAATGGGATCCTGAAACAAAATTCAAAAATTATTTTGAATAGTTATTCTTCTCAGTTCTTCTCACTCTATTAGTCAGTTAATCATTTACCTTTTTTTCAACAAAGGATGCAGATCTGATTCCAAGTTACCAAAAAAAACCTAAGACTGACTGCACTTAATTTTGGAATAAGTCCTCTTGAGCTCACTGGCACTTCTGTTTTTTGAGAAAACAAGTATAATATGGAGTTCCCTTAGGAAAGCTGAGTTATGCCGAAGTAAACTAGGGAATAGATTATGACATCGCCATTATGGTCTGTTCCAAAATAGAGAGCACGTATTATGTAACATAAAATCAGAAAATGACACTCAGCGGCAACTGCAACTCTAGATTTCTTTTACTGCAGGTTTCTGTATTGTGTATTTGGGGGATAACTAAATTTAGAATCTAACTAATTAAACAAGCCATAAGGATTAGCTAAATTAAACTTTTTTTTCTATCAACATCCATTTATGAATTTACTTATGAAATCACACTTATATTAAAAATCATAGAGAGATTCTTGAAGAATGTTACATTGCAAAGTGAATTATTGAAGTTACTGATCAGCTGATCCACTCAACTATATGCACATTCATCCACATCATGTTCTCTCAAGAACCACTTTTTCTTCTCATGTTTTATTCTGGCAACTAAGCCCTGCATCATCTTCTTGCATTGCTTACACTTGACCCATTTTCCTTTCTTACCCAGGGAATTAATTTCTTCTAAATATTTCCAGATAGAGTCTCTCTTACACCCAGAAGCCAGGACAGTTTTCTGTGGCAACATTGTAAGGGAATACAGGAAGCTTTGTGTGTACTGCTGAATAATGTTTTCCTTTTTTCTTTCCAGTCCACGCCACTGTTCCTTTCTATGCTGTCTCTGTCCTTTCCTATATTGTCTCTTTGTCTTTAAGAGAATGTCTTAGCTAACTCCTCCGCCTTTGGCCAAGGCCCCCCACCACATAAGCACAGAACAAAAACAATCCTATTTAGCTTGTGTCCAGCTTTGCACATGTTACTTTTTAGTCTGCTGAGAAACAGAAATTGAAAGCCCAGAACTTTCAAGAAGAGCTGGTAGTTAGGCTGGACAGATTAGAGCCATTAATTCATTTTTATGAGACTGTAAGTGTAGGTGTGGCATGTTTGTGATGAGATTTAATAGTAATTTATTTTTAAATGAGGAATTTAGTATTTTATTGATGATTTAAAAAAATTAAAGTTTGATTTAAATTTAAAAAATAATTTTTATCCAGCCAGATGTAAACCTTTGTTCATAGGTTCATCCACTTTTTTTCCCTTGAAGAGCTACTTGCTTTCAGCAGGACAGTTTTGTACATCAGTTAATGAGTTTAAATTGGTGTGTGTGTATGAACGGTGCACAAAATGTAAATATCTCTGGTTTTTTAAAAGGGAAAGTAGTTGGATTTTAAAGATGAAGTCAAATTTCTCTGAACAAATTTTTATCACTGTAGTGGGAAAAGGGAATAGAAGGACAGTTAAAAGGCTGAGAGGGTATTTAAGGAGGTCACCACATTTGGGGGATCATGAAGAAAGATGGGATGGGGGGAGGACTATCACAGGAGGATAGACTGTTTCACAGAGTAGTAGAGAGGGCTCTAAACTGAGAACCAAAGACACAGCTGTTGCATCCTAGGATTTATAGGGAATGTAAATTACAACTGAACATAATCTGAAGAGTTCTAGGAATATCTGAGACCTATAGAAACTTGGATGTGCTTGGGCAATGAATGTTTACACTGTCCCTCTGCCAGACTGCTATTATGCCTGGAAATCTTGCTTGTTGACCCCAATTATCTGAAATGTCCCAGGAAGGTACACTGTGGCTTTGTCTACACTGTCGGTTTTGCTGGCAGTGAGTATTCAAATGAGGCATGAATTATCATATCGCCATGCCTCATTTGCATAATTTATGCACATCGTTTTTGCACAAAGGGTTTTTGCGGGAAAAAAAGTAGTGTGGCAGGGGGTTTTTGCGCAACCCCCCCGTTTTCCGCAAGATCCTTATGCCTCTGCGGGACAGGCATAAGGATCTTGCAGAAAACGGGATTTGAGCAAAAAAAACACGCCACACTTTTTTTTCCACAAAAACCCTTTGTGCAAAAATGGTGTGCATAAATTATGCAAATGAGGCACGACAATATGCTAATCCATGCCTCATTTGCATACTCACTGCCAGCAAAACCAGCAGCGTAGATGTAGCCTGTGACTACATCTACACTACATGCTTCTTGCACAAGAAGCCTTTTGCGCTAGAGTTTTTGTGCAAAAACTTCTTGCGCAAGAGCACGTCCACACCTCAAAGCACATTGCAAAAGCAATGTGCTTTTGCACAAGAGTGCATCCACACTGCATGGATGCTCTTGCGCAAGACAGCTCTGATGGCCATTCACAGAAAGGCCATCAGAGCACCTGTGCTTTTTTCCATAGGGGTTTCTTGCTCGAGAAACCCCTCTGGAGCGTTCACACTTGCCTTTTTGCGCAATAGCTGTAGCGCTAAAAGGAGTTATGCCTCGTAAAAGGAGGTTTACCTACAGCGGAAAAAGCCCTCTGTTCTGCCGTTTAACTGCCCATTTAATTGCGCAAGAGCTCATTTGAGGTGTGGACGCTTCCCAGGCAAAAACCTTCTAGTGTAGATGTAGCCTCGGAGGCTACGTCTGCACTACGAGTTTTCTCGGCAAAAAATGCTAATGAGTTCCTCATTTGCATGAGTCGTGATCTCATTTTGCATATTTTCTGCCGATCTGTTTTTGCGCTGGGGTTTTTGCTCAAAAACAAACAGTGTGGACATTTTCTTTTTGTGCAAAACCCGCTTTTTCTGCAAGATCCTACCAATTGGAAAATGTCCACACTGCTTGTTTTTGCACAAAAATCCCAGTGCAAAAACAGATTGGCAGAAAATATGGAAATGAGATCACAACTCATGCAAATGAGTCCCTCATTAGCATATTTTTTGCTGAGAAAACTCGTAGTGTAGACGTAGCCTGAGAAAACTCTTGGAATAATTCGGCTGGCATCCATATGGTTCCTCGGGTACTGTGTTTTGCTGAGCATTGCTCCCAGAGATACAAGCTACAGCAGTGGGTCCCCCAAATCAGGGCCATTCAGATTGCATTCATTATTTATGCCAAAGAGCCTCTCTGGCCCTCAACCAGGCCTCACTGTGCTAGACACAATCTAGCACAGTGAGGCCTGAAAATACAGTCCCTCCCTAAAGGTCATGTAAGTTTCTGGGTGCAGTCCAACAGGTGGATACAACACCATCATCTACAGAGTAGGAGGAGAGGGAATAGGATTAATTGCTTAGCTCCAGAGCAACCACTGGGACCGGCGCTCCCACTTACCAGCAGGGCATCAGGTCAGTAGTTACCTCCTGTGGCTGCTGTTTGAGGCTATCTGAGGCGCCTGCTTAAAGGGACCGCCCCTCCCAGACAGCTGTTTCTCAGGTTTCCCTGTTTGCTGGCCTACCTCTTCAAGGGACAGCAAAGCATTTTCTCTTCTTGCTCTGGTTGCCCTGACTCAGGACACCACAGCACTCTCTGCTATGGAGAAGGAGCTGCCTCCATGCAGTCTTCAGCTCTTGGAGCTTTTGCTGCAAGTCATGCAGCACTTTCTGCAGGTTGCCTCCCAAACTCTGCAGGAACCCAACCCCCAGAGCTTCTTGGAGACCCTCCTTGGGTACGTGGGGGAGCGGCTACAGGACCTGGACACTGCCCGCTGTAGTCTGGGCCCCATGCCCTGCTGCATCTGATATCTGGACACCAGTGCAGACCGCACTGTTCTGGAGTGCTGGGGAGACCAACAATGGTTCCAGAGCTTTCAAAAGAAGAAGGGCACCTTCCTCGAGCTGTGTGAGTGGCTCGCCCCTGCCCTGAGGTGACGGGACACACACGAGGCCCATCATTCCCTTCCAGAAGTGCATCACCATCGCCCTCTGGAAACTCTCCACACCAGACAGCTACCGATCCGTGGGGAAATTGACCGTCGGGACCCTGCTCGTACAAATATGTCATTCTCAGGTTACTGTCCCAGGAGCGGAAGGAGGGAATGGGCTTCCCTAGGGAAAGGGGGCAGGGGGTGGAGATGGTGCAGGTCCCCTCCCCAGGAGGGTTTGTTGTGTCCCGCCCTCACAAAGCCCTGCCTGAGGTGGCTGTGATTGCTCCTGGTGAGTGAGTAGGAGGGGGAGTACTGGGGGGACGGGGGAACTCTCAGGCGCCCTGGCACCCCTGCGATTCTCAGTTTGTTTGTTTCCTTCTGCAGGTGGTCAGGGTGATCAACAGCATCCTGCTGCACAGAGTCATCCACCTTGCAGATGTTGATGCCATCATCAAGGGGTTTGGTGCTCTGGGCTTTCCTAACTGCGGGGAGGGGAGGGGGCTATCGACAGGACACACATCCCTATCCATGCCCCAGACTGCCGGGCGTCAATTTACATTAACCACAAGGAATACTTTTTGGTGGTCCTGCAGGCTGTGACTGACATAAATGTTTACGGACATAAATGTTGGGTCGTTGGGAAAGCACACACGTACGTGTGTTCAGGAACTCTAGTGTCTGCCAGAAGTTGCAAGCTGGGACTTTCTTCGCCGACCGCCACATCAGGGTTGGGGCTGTGGACATGCTCATATGCCTAGTGGGGGATACGGTCTATCCCCTACAGCCATGGCTCATGAAGCCCTACACCGGCCACCTCAACCATTCACAACAGGTATTTAATGCCAAGATGAGCAGGTCCCAAATGGTGGTCGAGGGTGCCTTCGGCCACCTGAAGGCATGTTTTAGATGCCTCCTCATCCTCCTGGACCGTGGGGAGCACAACATTCCGCATGTGATGGCTGCGTGCTGTGTCCTACACAACGTGTGTGAGAGGAAGGAGGAGGCCTTCCTGCCAGGGTGAGGGGCAGAGGTGGATCACCTATGCAGGGTGTATGAGCAGCCGTGCACAGCTGCCATCTGGCAGGCCCATCAGGGGGCTGTGAACATCCGGGAGGCCCTGATGGCAGAGGCATAGTGAAGGGGGACGGGGGGGGGGCGGGCAGTTGTCCCCAAGCGCCATGCTAGGGGGGCACCGGGCTGGGGTGGGAGTGAAGCGCATGCTGCTCTGGCCCATGTGACACTTTTGAACAGAGACCCAGGAGTTGGCTAAGTGCTCCCGGCTCTCTACACTCTGCGAGCTGAGGCAACAGGGCCGGGCAGCAGCAGCAGCCACTTTAAAGGTTAGATTTCATTACCCGGCCATCCGGTTTCTCTGGTGCCTGGCTCTGAGGGGGGGAGGGGAGGATTTGATAGAGGGGTGCTCCCGGCACTGGGGGGGGGCTGGCCCAGGGGGAAGGGTGAGTGCATTGGGATGGAAGGGTGCTGGGGGGACCTGGCTCAGGGGGAGGGGTGAGTGCTTTGGGATGGGGGGATGCTGGGGAGGGGCTGGCTCTGGGGGAGAGGTGGGTGCATTGGGGTTACTTATAATTTTTTAAAAATAAAAGATACTTTATAACTAAAGGAAAAACTTAAAAAAAATAGTCTGATTACATTTTAAAAACTAACAAACATATAGATCAGACATGTCAAACTTGAAGCCCACTGAGAGCCACACAAATGAAAACTGATAGCTTTCAGGGACATCAAAGAAAATGTACTTCTATCTGAAAGTTGTAATTATTTATTATTATAGATTATGTTTTAGGTATATTTTATAATATTTTTTCAGGTCTTGTTTTAATATAATACAATATTTTGATGTGTAAAATTATTTTCTCATAAAATAATTTTTAATTTAAATATAAATTTAAGGTACTTTTAAATTTTTTATATGATACATAACTTGTTTCGTTGAAATTAAAACAAGTATAGACCATGGTCAATCAAATAGAACAGGTTTCTGTGAAAATTTCAGATACTTTGTAAGTTTGATATTTTTGCATAAACATATAATTATTCGTGCAATTCAAAAAATTGACATATATTTGATATAAAATTAATATACATTTTGTGATTTTATTTGGAAATAAATAAATAAAAACCAAAACATTAACAAAATATCCCCCTCCACTCTCCCAGATCCAGGCACGCCCATATCCCCGTTCTAACCCAATTCCTCTCCGCTCCCCCAGAGCACCTCCCGCCCCTGCTCTAACCCAATGCCTCCTCCCTCCCCCAGACCCAGGCACTCCCAGCCCCTCCCCCCCATACCCAATGCCTGGGTCCCAGAGCCAGTGTCACCGCCGCCACACATTTCTTCCTCAGGCGCTGGGGAGGTGTGAGCACAGCAGCCCACTGTGAGCAGGCACTTGATGCCTGTGCAGAGCAGCCCAGACAGCCATGATCTGCACTCGGCCACGTGCTCCGAGTGGCCAGCGGGCTGCACTTTATTCTTTTATAAAATGTAGTGGCAGGCCACAAAAAATTTCGATTGGGCCACATGCAGCCCACCAGAAGCCTGTTTGACATGCCTGATGTAGATGGTATCATGAGCTTTTGTGGGGACAACCCACTTCCACCCACGAAAGCTCAAGATACCATCTACATAAGGGGTGGGCAATAATTTTTGCCCAGGGGGCCACTTCAAAAATTTTTGAAGTAGCCCTGGGTCACCGTGGAAGGGGCGGGACTACCCAGACCGTGATTGCTCTGGGGTGGGGGAGCCCCTTTGCTCCCTCCTTTCCACTAGGCACCCATGTCTCTGGAAGGGCAGGAGGAGACTTTGGGCACTTCCCCCACCCCCAGCCCAATCAGGGCTTGAGGGCGGGGGGAGTGTGGGAAACCTCCTTCTGCCTTGCGAGAAGTACGTGGCACTTGGAAGCGCCATGTGCTGCTCGCAGGGTGGGGGCAGAGTAGAGAAAGCTTCACGTGCCCCCCTGCCCCCAAGCCCTAATTGGCCTGGGGGCAGGGGAGCAGCAGGGCCTCCACGGCCCGGATCTGACCCATGGAGGCCCTTTTACCTACCCCTGATCTACATGTTTTGTTAGTCTTTAAAGTACTACTAGACTGTTTTGTTGGTTTTTAAGTTTTTCCTGTTACAGACTAACTCAGCTACCCCTCTGAAGCTTATAAAAAAAGGTTCTATACTATACCATTCCTTTTGGCCTCCCTGGTTCCTTTCTCCTTTGGCGAGTTGGGCAGGCAAGAGTTTTGGTAAAAAATGTATCAGACATGCACACAGTGCCCGCTCTACCTCAGCTGGTGCTGGATAATCAGAGCCTCAATTCTAAAGGGGTTGGCATTACTGAAGTGATAGATCACCCCATGTTTTGTTGCAGATTTTCCATCTCCCAGTCATAGCAGAGACTTGGGATTAATGTGGTTTTCTCAACTAAAAGTCTTATACATGTTTGGATGTTGTGATTATGAACACCTGGAGAGGCAGTCTGCTCAAGGCAAAGTTGGCCTTGAATCTTGATATCTATGGCTTCAGTTGAATGGCTTGTGTGAAATTTGGAAGAGCAGCTCAGAGAGACCTCTCTCCTTTACTTAAGGATAGAATCTCATGGCAGCCTGAAGGAAAAAGGTCTCATGGCAGACAGAAAGCCATGCTTGCAGGGAATTCTCAGCCTTAGGCTACTTATTGCTTCAAGTGCCTTCAAGAAAGTGAGGGTGATTCTTGTGTTGTGTGTTAGTTTTATTTTAAAGTTTTTCAGAGTGTTATTTTAACAGGTAAGTTAATCTCTTACATTCATAACTCTCATGTTGTTTTTCGCTGTGCGATAATGTGAAAAACAATTAGGTTAACTAGGAAAATAAATGGGCAGTTAGGAAGCATTACAGATTGCTTACAATAAATTTATTAGGTATCTTGTTAGTCTTTAAAGTGCTACATCACTTTTTTTCTTTTTGTTTTACCAAGATCAGACTAACACGGCTACCGCTCTATTACAATAAATTTGATATGCTCAAAATCTGTTTTGCTTTTTAATTCATTAAATCAATGTGTTACTCATTTGCTATAACAGTGGTTTCAAATGATTGAATGAAATATAGTGATGAAATTAATATTTAGGTTGTATAACATTAGTTTCTCTCGTGTTTTATAAAACTTACATGTTTAAGAATTTGACATTTTTTATGTAAAATACATGAACCTAATAAGAATGGGATATGAACAAACTAAAGAGAAAAAAATATTTAACAGAATGTAAAGCACAAAACTTTATAATTTATATGTCTGTAACTAGTAAAATAAATAATTCATTAAACAATAAATATCCTAAGAGGTGGATTATTTACAGAGGTGTAGTAAGGAGGGTGTGTGGGGAGGGAAGGGAAGTGGCCCCTGGGTGCCACACTAGTGAGGTGCCAGTATAGTCCCCCTAGACTCCCCCTGTCATCCCTCTGCTCACCTGCTCCTCCTGTGCCTGCTGCCACTGGCTGGAGCTACCTCCTCCCTGCCTCTCTGCCCCCAGCCCAACCCCTCCACTTCTGCAAGAGGGTTAGTGCATGCGGGACCCAGCCCCAAACTAGACAGGATCAGGTAAGATGTGGTACAAGCTCCCCCCCCCCCACCCCCCACTCCTCCCAGGGTTAGGCTCAGCTGTGCACCAGGTTCAGGGCCCCACCATTTGGCAGTGGGAGGGGGGGGGAATTTTGCCCTTGCCCCCGGGCGCATAACACCCTCGCTACGCCTCTGCCTGAGGGAGAACTTCTCCTCAGGGGAGCAGTGACACTTCTGCCTCACTCCTCACTGCCATCTTTCCACTTACCCCTCCCTTTCCCCCATTCCTGATGAACAAATAAACCCAAGTTTGGCCAAGAAAAAACAAAGTTTCTTTATTGTACAGAACTGGGGAGTCAATACAACTGGGGAGAGAGAGAGGGTGGAAGAAGGGGGGCGGGGTGGGAACCTTGGAGGAGGGAGCTGAAAGGAGAAGGAAGGGAGAGGAGAGGCTCAGGACTTGGGCTGGGAGTGGCGCCGGTCTCTGTGGCGCCCACCGCTGTGGGTGTGGGGGGCCTCTGCATCCATGGGGGCGTGGAGAGGGTGTGGAGGGAGAAACAGGGGAGGGAGTGGGAGGAGGAGCGATAGCTGGAAAGGGAGCAGAGGCTGGAGCGGGTGGAGGCCGCATGCTCTGCACCAGGGTGTGTACATCACTGCACAGGGAGTGGCCCTGGGCAAGCAGCTCCTGCCAGCTCTCCCGCCGTAGCTGCAGGTCCTCCTCCACCCAGCAGTCGATAGTCCTGTGCAGGGCTCGCAGTGCCACCAGGTGCTGTTGCTGGTATTCGTCCATTGGACGTGCGCGACTGCGGAAGCCTCAGGTGTGGGAGGATGTCCCGGGTGGTGTGGGCCACCCTCCACTCGCAGCTGGTCCAGCTGTGAAGAACAAAGAAAGATGGTCAGTCATCCCAGGGGACACAGTGCCTGAAGCCCAGCCCAGCCCCCCTCTGCCGATGTGCTTGGGGCCAGGCCATGTGCGCTATGGCCAGTGGCCCTTAATGTCCCCAGGACTGGGGGCTGTCCCAAGACTGTGGCTGTGGCCATGCCCATGTGCGGGAGTGCTCTGTGTGTGTGGGGAGCGGTGGGGGGGAATGTCCCCTGCCTCCTTCTAGAGGGGGGCTTGTGGAGGGAGGGTGTCCCACCCCGGGAGCAGGAGCATGGCAAGTCTCTCCAGACACTCTGTGGCCAATAGCCCAAGGCTTGTGTATCGCAGCCTGCTGGGGCCATGTGCCCAGGAGTGGCACGGCACATGCTCCCACACGCACAGATTGCTGCATGATCCGTGGCCAGCAAGGCCCAAGCATGGAAAGCCTAGTTCACCCCCTTCCCTGCATGACGGGAAAGTGACGGCACTCACATGATGTTCCTTCCCCAGCCTTGGATGACACATGGGAGATGTCTGCAGGGAGGACTTGGGGCTTCTGGGTCAGCTCGGTGGTCAGGCTGGCCTCATCCATGTCCTGGGCCGCCTTCTCCTCCTCTTTGCCGTCCTCTGGGCCCCCAGTGAGGATGACAACCGGTGTCTCCACCCCAGAGTCTATAACTACAGGGGAGAGGAGGGCAGAAACAGACTGCCCTGCCCCCCAGGATGCGATCCAGCTCATTATAACATGGGCAGGTGTGAGGCTCTGCCCCGGAGAGGGAGCTGCCCTCCTTGGCCCTAGCATAAGCCTGGCAGAGATCCTTGACCTTCATCTGCACCTGTTCTTGGGTGTGGATGTGGCCTTTGCTCCCCAAGCTGTCTGCCATACACGTCCACATTCCTGCATCTGGTGTGGAGATCCTGGAGGTTTGTCTCATCCCCCCCAAACCTCAATAAGGTCCAGGACCTCCGCACCAACCACATTGTTTGTGGCCCTTGGCAGGCTCCCGGGAGCTGGCTGAATGTTCCTGGGGAGCAGTGAAGGGCTGGCTGGCACCATTTGGCTGGCTCATCTCAGGCCAAAATTGAGTCAGGGCAGCTGCAGGGTGGCTCAGGGCTGTCAGGCCTGCTGCGAGCCACAAACCCTGCTTGCAGAGGCTGCAGCTTTAAGGGCTCTGGGGAGGAGGAAGGGGATAGAGTTTTCCTGTGTGTAGGCCAGAGCGGCCACCAGGGCACCCTGGGAAGGGCTGGAGGCCCCCTATTTCAAAATAGCCCCTATTCCCTGTCTACACAGCGCCTATTCCGAAATAGCTATTTCAGAATAGGTGCTATTCCTCATACAATGAGGTTTACAGAACTCGAAATAAGCCGTCCGTTATTTCAAAATTATTTCAAAATAGCGGTTTGGCTGTGTAGACACTTGCGAAGTGATTTCGGAATAGCAGGTCACTATGCCTAAATAACTTTGCTGTGTAGACATACCCTATGTGAATGGCTGCGTAATTGCAGATTATTTTTAAAATGTATAATTGTACTCTGGAGTCTAAGGTTGCATCTAAAAAAGTTGTCTGTAAGCAGTTTGGTCTATGGTTGCAAGGGAGCCTTCAAAATTGCTAAGGAGTATAAACTTATGCAACTGATGTTTGCCTGAGTTTAGAACGAGTTGAAATAATATCTGTGGGAGAACAGACCCAACCATATTTCATTGTGCTGAATATGGACACCTGGTAAAATTACTTGTATTCAAACGAAGTCAAAGGTAATCAATCAAATTTATGCAGTACAAACATTCAAATTAACATCAAGTTAACTGAGCCCGCTTAAAAGTAATATTGGGTAGTTGGATTATTTTTATTTAAGAGTCACTTGATGAGAAGTGACACATTCAGACTCCCATACACCTCTCTCACAGGGTGTGTATGTGACTGACTGACCTTCCCCTCCCTGCCTGATGCTCTCTGTGTTCCATGTCTGGCCAGACTCTCAGGATGGACCTACCTCTCCTGGTACCGGGGGGGGGGGGGGGGGGAGGGAGGAGGAGGGAGTTGTGCAGCATCAACTCTCCCGCCGGCCCCCAATTTTTGTCAGGGTTCACATCAGCGCATGGCCAGCTGCAGCCTTTTGACAATATGCAGAAGGGAGGGGATGGGAACTGCTTCCAGCTATGGGGGAGGGGGAGAGCAGGAAGAGATGACCTGGCCTGTGTTTTTGCAAACCTTTTCTCTCCTTCTCCCCCACTCCAAAACTTAGCGGAGGGGAGGAGAAGCTTCCCCATGCTAGCACTCCGCTGGGCTTTGGCACATGCAGGGCTTGGCTCCGCCTGCCCAGTGCCAGAGGGTTGTGAGTTTTTCTGGGGTGCGAGCCCAAGTCAAGGCAGTGGGGGAAGAGAGGAGCCTTCCAGCTGGGCTGTTCATGAGCTGACTGATCTCTGCATAGTGCTGGGAGTGGGATGCACCCCACGAGGGAGATATGGAAGAGCAGCTGGGCTTCGGGGATGACAGGGCAAAGCAGAGAGGGGACAGCATGAGGTATTGCACATAGAGCATCAGTGGGTGGGCAGCAGAGGGGATATGTAACTAGCTGTCACCAGGAACCTGCCCACACTCACCAGCCAGTGCAGCTCACAGTGCACAGCCAGTGCTGGTGAGAACAAGGGGTGGGTGGTGAGCCCTGGGGGAGTGGCTGGTCCTGTGGGCTGCATCTTCATTTTGCCACCAGCCATGCACACCCACCCCTATTGGCTACTGGACTCCCCCACACACTGCTGGTGGCTGGCTGGCTGGGAAGCAGAGAGTGACGAGGAGCAGGGCTGCCAGAACTAATGGGGGAAGACAGAAAATAAGGGACAATTTGCCTGTTTTTAACAAAAAGTTAGGATACCTGCAGGAAGGCTTAAATACTGGACTGTCCCTTTAAAAATGGGACATCTGGTCACCCTTTGGGAGAACTCTGAATGGCATCTGAAGAAGTGGATTGTGCCCACGAAAGCTCATGATACTATTTATATATTTTTTGGTTAGTCTCTAAGGAGCTCTAGGACCATTGTTGTTGTTTAGGGTTTTTTTTTTTTTTTAGTTACAGACTAACACAGCCTCCCCTCTGAGATTTTCCTCCATTTTTCTGTTAACATAGAAGTGGTTTAGTTGGGGTTGGTCCTGCTTTGAGCAGAGGGTTGAGCTGGATGACCTCCAGAGGTCTCTTCCCATCCAAATTGTCTATGATTCTAGGCTGGGGACAATTTAAATGTCAACATTAGCTACTTCAAGGCAGGTTATTATAGTACAAACATCCAGCTAATGTTCTTATTGTCATTCTCAATTTGTAATGGTTAGATGTAATGGCAGATACAGGGCCAGAGAGCAGTGGGAGCAGCTGCTGGGGGTGAGAACACAAATTCAAATCTTGCTCCTGTTCTCATATTTAAATTAATCTCTGTCCCTGCCCAAAGTGGGAAAGGAAAGATTTGATGATTCCCTTGCTTTTGTGCTCATCTGGTTGAATAACCAAAACCATCTCTAATCTCCTCCTAGGCACCAAAAGTTCCCATCTCAGCTACCAAAAACTTTCTGTAATGCAGTGCTCCCTTTTTAAAAATGCACAAATTGGCAGCATAATGAAAATTTGGAGAAGGCATAAATATATTGAATTGAACCTCAAAAGAAACCTGCAAGGCACAGGCCCGTTGTCATAGATCACTCATTTCTCATCTGCTTATCACTTGAAACCAAAATGTGACTCCCATCTTCCTTTTGTTTGAACAGGTGTGGGGCAGGCTCTCTGCAGCTGAGCATTTTCTGAGTTTCCCAGGTTGTTTGCTACCGTTCAGTGCTAGTAGTGATGGAAACAATATTCTGGGGTCCAGCCATTTTACTACATCTTGTCTAAGTTCTAACACAACACTGATTTTTGTAACTGAAGATGGCATTGGATTTTTTGGCATTTTTTAAAATATTGTGAACAGAATCAGCTTCCAGTCTGAGGAAGGGTCAAATTCATGTAAATAATGTTGAACTGTTTCTGTTCATTTGCCATCTCACAATAGCAGAAAGTCTCCACTTCCTGCAGCTGCATTTGACTAATGTCAAATGTCAAATTTAATAATTTGTAAAAGTTCATGCCACTTAGGGACTAGAGTTATATGTTCTGAGAAACATCCTACACTGAACACAAGCATTCTACAGGAGGTTTCCAAGAATAATGCTCTTTGAAATCTGCAGTATAGTTCATCAGTGCTGTACTTCTGCCTGGCTTATGTTTGGTAACTCTGCAGTTAGTCTAATCATTTTGGGAAGAATCTCTTTGATTTCAGCTACAGTATTGACTGCAAGCTGCTCTCCTGTGGGATGTCTATTAATGTAAGAAAAAAAGAACATGGGAGTGGAGATATGTTTTACAGACCTCAGAGCAGACTTTTGCCCTTTATTCTCTAGATTTGTGAGGGAAAGAGATTTAGGTCCTTTGCATTTTCATTTTTATCTTCTCCAGTCTCTCTATTTAGAGAATCCTGATCCGCTTAAAGCCAATGGCAAAGATCGAGCTCTCAAGTGCTCAACATGTTTTCTGCAAATGTAAACGTTACCTGGGAGTTAAACAGTGATGTGTTTTTTATTATTTCTGTAGTAGACTACAACATCATGCAGATATTTCATACATACTTCTGTACTTAGGAGTCAAACATAGCTATGTAAAGTGAGCACCTTGTTTACAATAGACCCTATGGCTTGCTATCAAATTAGTGGTAAATCAGTATTATAGTAAACAAAGGTCAAAGATCAAACCTACAATTTCCCATAAAATTCCAGACCATGTACACAAAATAGAAAATGCAAAACCTGCAAGGCACAAGACCATCAACTACTCTTAAACCTAATCAAAAGCAGGATAAGATCAGAGGAAATGAAATTTAAACATGATTTTAATCCAAATTGTAATGTAAAAGTCACATAATGAATCTCTTTTAAACCATGACAACTGACTAAATACTACTTATTTTAATGTGAAATAGAACAAACTTTCATTTGTTACCATAGTCAACAGTCTACTCACGCTAATGTGTTTTTAAAATGACAGCAGATATAGCAATGTGATGGTACCCATTAATCCTAAAAAAAGTAATTGAATAGGTAACTCCTACTCTCACTGAAACCAAGGATAATTTCCCACTAGCTCAGTAGAAGCAAGATTGGGCCGAGAACTTTATTCACTATGGAAACTAATTGGACATATTCATTTCATTTTATAATGGAATAATTGCTTCTGACATTACAATACTCTGTTAGCATGAAAATAATTCTCCAGACACATTCCTTAACACACTACTAGCAATATCTAGCTACACTGTGCCTGTGCATTCTGCTGAGAGCTTAAACTCAAACATTCATAAAATACAACAGGAAAATGAAACAATTTGAAACCAAAGGTGGAAAATAAGCATTGTTAATGAAGATTTGATTACTCAGTACCACCAGATGTCAGCATACACTATATGATTGAAAGCAAGTACTTAAGACCTTTCAGAACTGGACTGGAATAAAACTAACTTCCTGCAAATGAAAATTATTCAGTGGTTAAATAACTGAGATCCCAATCCAAGCCTCTTGTGGGAAAGTCTGTGGCAATGACAAAGAATTCTCTATGAGGATTTCCTCAAGAAGACTTCTCCTCAATTGTTCCATTAGATTTGTACTCTAATCCCCCCACAATACAAGACCATATGTCCTGCTCTCCCCAAAGTCCCGCCGATCTTTCAGAATCCATGTGGAACACAGCAGAACCTGGAAACAAAGGAAGTACCATTTATGCCTAATTAGTAATGGCACCTTCCATACATCTTGCTCTCCTGGGATTATTACAGCTGCCAACTGCCCAAGAAACCTTCTTAAGGGAGGAACCCCCAGCAACGGGAAAAGGGTAAGTTTGGAAAGTTAATAGTGATTGGGACTAAAGACTCGCCCCAGCATTAGCAGGCCCATATGCAAGAATTTCTGGGGGGTGCACTTATTTTATAAATATGGACTGCAATTTTTTTTAAATATAAAGGAGTTCAAAATAGTCATGCAATGAGTGTGCATAAGAGAAGTTAATGAAAAATGTTAGTGGAATACAGTGATTGGTAAAATGATTTTATTATAATATACTAAACAGTTACACAGTAATAAAGGTTTTATAGAAATTACCTTCTGGGATCATGCTGGGTAGCATGGCTGCCAGGCCCCCCGCTCTCTTGGCCGCCTCTGTCAGCTATCTGCGTAGCAAGGCCAGTGCCGGGTAAGCGCGGGCGGAGCCAGGCCCAGGCCACTCCTCACGGGTGGTGTGCGCCATTTCCCTGGCCCTGACACGCTGCCACTGGCCCCACCCACCCATCCCCCAGCAACACAGTGCTCTCCCATCCCCCTAACACAGTGGTTCTCAAACTTTTTGGCCCGTGGCCCACCTGACTCAATGCAAACCTTTCCATGGACGACCAGTTGCTAATGGAAACTTGCCGTTAATTACATAATTACACCCAAGCCATTTTGCTAGTGCTGCAGCTAGGAAGAATAGTTTAATTTAACCAGCGAGAAAGGAAATACTAATTGAAATTATTACATAGATTAAGTGCTTTAACTTTCTCATGTTAGTTTATCAAACTTCATTTCAAATAAAGTAAAATATTAATTTATGTCCAACACAAAAAGTTCCCATGTTTTCTTTATTATTGGCAGGGGTGGGGAACCTTTTTTGGGTTGGGGGCCACTGACCCACAGAAAAATCAGTTCGGGACCACACAAGTGAGAAGCAAAAAAAACTCCGCCAAACCCCCCAACACTCACTGAAGAGGCCCCCAACTGAGACGCTTAACTCTGGCACTCCAGCCCTACCAGGGGAGAGACAAGGAGGACTGAGGTTCAGGGCTTCCCATAGACTAGATTTACACTTCTAGGGTTTCAGGGCTGGTGGATTTTGTGGACCCCCTTGGCTCTGGCGTTGGGACAAAAATGGAAGGTTCAGTATGTGGGACAGGGCTGCCAGCGAGAGGAATGGGGTTGCAGAATCTTGGCAGGAGGTGGAAGTGCAGGAGTGGATGAGGTCTGGATGGGAGGTAGGTTGCAGAAGCAGGCTGGGAGTAGGGTGTCTGGCCAGGTGGAGGGGGAAAGAGCAAGGGAAGGTGCAGTGTGTGGCCAGGAGGGAGGGTGCAGGGTCTCAGTGAAGGGGCTGCACTCATGTGGGTGCGGGGGTTCCCACATGAGGAGGTGGGGGGACACTTACTTGCCTTTGTACCCCACACCAGTCCCAGGCATGGCTTCCTGCTGCTCCCATTGGCCAGATTCTGGCCAATAGCAGCAGTGGGGAAAGCCTCCAAGTAGTGTGCCTGCATGCTGCTGTTCCCCCAGTCAGGGGATGAGGAGCGCTTCTTCCCTGTGAGCCAAATCGGGCAGCAAGGACTCGGGGCCTTCTCCCCCTCCCTAGAGGGAAGCCGATGCTGGTGCTCCAACCACATGTGTGGCGGGGGGGGGGGAGGGAGGGCGAGTCTGAAGCACCAGTGCAGGCTCCCTGCTGCGGGGGGAAGGAGGGCAGCTGAGCTTGAGCCAGGGACCCATTGCCTTAACAGAGCCCCTTTGTACTTACTTGCAGGACCATGAGAGTGGGTGTGCATCTGCACCCATTGCACCCTCCTTACATACAGGCCTGACTAGTGAAAAGATGATTGTACATCCTCCACATACCCCACTTCAGTCTCAGAATTTGACTCATCCAGTCAGGGAAAATAAGGTGTTTGTTTACCTGCTTTTTAAAAACCTCCACTGATGGGAATTCCACAACCTTCTTTGAAAGCCCAGCTCAAAACTTAAGTACCTTGATAGCCAGTGTGTGGAGACCCTCAGCCCCGCCTCCTCCAAGGGCTGCAGAGACCAGTCAGCTGCTTCCAGGAGTGGGGCAGGGTCAGGGCACGGGGAAGTCTGCCTTCACCCTACTGCATTGCCAAACTGTTAGTGGCCAGTCTCCTGATTTGGCTGCAGGAGCCTCGTGGATCAAGCCCAAGTACAGGAGACTCTTGGCCTGTGTTTTGCACATGGATAGAAAAAGTGAGAAAATTGTTTTAACCACCAATATCAAAGTAATGTGCAGATGTGCACCACCAGTTGAAACTAAAAGCCTATATATATATTTTTTAAAGTGCCATAGGGATAGTTAATCCAGTCATAACAGGTTAGGCATTTTAGAATTCAGTCCACAAATAATTAAATTTAAGCATAAGAGAGAAATACAAATTATGAAAGGCACAGACCAGTCAAAAACCGAAAATAAAGTAGGAGATGAGTGTGAAAGACAGTGTGTTTGTGTGAGAGACAGAGACACACACTGTGTGTGAGTGGGACAGAAATTTGCATTGCCCTTTAAATATGCTGAGCACATTCACATATAGGAACAGCTGCCAGCAAGCTCCCTCCATCCAGAGCATTGTCATGTCTTTGTGCAGATGGAGGTATAGAGCTGGGTGTGGGGGACACCCTGACATCAGGACCCTGCTCCTTGTCCTCTCACGCCCTACACAGCAAGCAGGAGACTCCTGAGAAGCAGCTCCAATACAGACAGCAGGAGAATCATGGTACTTGATAGTCTCCCAGCCAAACCAGTCAGGATCACCCATCAGAAGCTCCAAGACCTACTAATAGACTCCAGTCTACTGGTTGGTGACCACTCATCTAGTGCAAGGATCTGTGCAGGGTGCAGCTTTTCCAATCTTCCAACTGAAAAGAACACCAACGCACATTCCAGTAGAGGGCTCCAAAGCAGCAACAACACTTGGGAATAGTCTGTCAGCTGCTCCAAAGCAGGCCAGAGCCCTTTCAAAATGCCGTTAATTAATGTGCACATGTAGAGTTGAGGCAAGTTATAGTGACCTAAATTTGCCATTGTCTGTCTGTACATGTACAAATAAGTAAAATAACAGTGGCCTATTAGACTAACAGAAGTGTTGGAGCATAAGCTTTCGTGGGCAAAGACCCACTTCGTCAGATGCATGTAGTGGAAATTTCCAGAGGCAGGTATAAATATGCAGGCCAGAATCAGGCTAGAGATAACTAGGTGAATCTAATCAGAGAGGATGAGGCCCACTTCTAGTAGCTGATCTGGAGGTGTGAATACCAAGAGAGGAGAAGCTGCTTTTGTAGTTAGCTAGCCATTCACAGTCTTTGTTTAATCCTGAGTTGATGGTGTCAAACTTGAAGATGAACTGTAGCTCAGCGGTTTCTCTTTGAAGTCTGGTCTTGAAGTTTTTTTGCTGCAGGATGGCTACCTTTAGATCTGCAATTGTGTGTCCAGGGATATTGAAGTGTTCTCCTACAGGTTTGTGTATATTGCCATTCCTAATATCTGATTTGTGTCCATTTATTCTTTTACGCAGGGACTGTCCAGTTTGGCCGATGTATATAGCAGAGGGCATTGTTGGCACATGATGGCGTATATTACGTTAGTAGATGTGCAGGAGAATGAACCAGTGATGGTGTGGCTGATCTGGTTAGGTCCTGTGATGGTGTTGCTGGTGTATATATGTGGGCAGAGCTGTCACCGAGGTTTGTTGCACGCCTTGCCGCTTTTGCAGATTCAGACTAACATGGCTACCCTTCTGATAAGTGGCCTATTAGAGAGTAAAAAACCTAATGAGGGGTTCATAAGAGATGGCTAGATCCTCAGTTAAAGTCAAGTGCATTTGAACTGGGGGCAAAAATGCCATTTGCCCAATCTGGTCCATGGTATAAATTAGAGCAACCTCAGGACAATGGGAATCATGAGGTGGCTAAATAAACTGGTTTTAGGTGGAGCATGGGGAGGATGTTTCAAGACCCTTTGTAATCTTACTTCATGCTGCTGACTTCAAAGGAAGGAAACTGCATAAACTGTCTCACATATTACAAAACCCATATTCAAAAACCACAGTGAAACCCGTCTTTGAGGCAGGTACATGATGTATTATAGCTTTGGCAACACTTACATGTGGTGTCAGTGATCTGAAACCACATGAGAGGGCCTAGTCTGGTTTGAGACTTCTTGAAAATTTGTGAGTTAAAAAATGAAAATTGTGGTATTTTGATAAATCCATAAAATCCCTGGTATATGAAACATAAAAATAACCAGAGGCAACCTCCAATATGACTAGCTGGAAAATCTACTCAAGTTTCTTATCTCCAGAAAACAAAATGGTAACATGAATATGTGTGTGTTTAGCAGGGAGTGATAAATGGTGAATTAATATGATTAGCCGTGTGTGTGTGCAAAATTACCAGTTACAATATTTAGAGTTTTGTGGAACAATATTTTCTGCATAATAAAATATTAGTAGAGTTTTGCATTTTGTTTATGTTTAAATTGAGCTTTCAAAAGATTTTTTTCTTTGGAAATGTGTAAGTTTAAAATATACTTCCCAGTCATAAGTATAGCTAAAAACATAAACACATTCACAACACTGTTTTGTGAATGCTGCTTTCATCCTTGTAATGGAACCAATTTTTTAAAAAAAAGCAACAACAATTTTTTTTAATCCATACAGCTCTTTTGAGCGCTGAGAATACACTGTCCAGATATAATTAATAATAAATCAGGGAAATGATTATTTATGACTTGCACAGCAAGCATCCTATTCAAGACACGTTGACACAGATGTTTCCTGAAATAGCAAATAGTGATCCCTGAATCACTTCATAGACACTTGTGGATTTTTAGATCTGTGATGGATAATATATTTTATTAGATTTAAGCAGACAAAATTCTGAGACTCTGCAGGTGTGGTTGCTTATTGGGGGGGATGGGGTAGTTGGGAGAAACAAGGCATTTGAGGGGAGGACCTAGAGTTTTTGGTCTTTTGCTTTGAAACAGAATATTTTTAAAGCCTCACTTAAGATATACTGGATGGGTGTATTCTTTATGCCTGTGATTTGGCTTTTTGTAAGCCAAATAGTTTTGTTAAAAAAAATTAGTAAAGCCTTTAAAAAACAATCCATATATGAAATAAATACTACAGGGATTTACCTTCTGTTGGGGAAGGCAGATATTTTCTTGGTTGTGTATTTAGAATCTGCAGAACATTCCTCACTGTACTTATTATTTTTTACCATATTATAACAATTTGTAGGTACAAAGATTTGTTTTTTAGTTCAGTCTATATGGAAGTGTCCCTTTTTCTTTTATGCATCGACATGAGGAATTGATCTTTCATTTGAAAAAATATATCTATATAAAGGCTGTGTGATATACAGAGTTTACAGACCCTTGTGATGGGTTTGAACATGAAGGAAAAAAGAAAAAGGCAATGTAAATTAAAATCAAAGTATCAGACAAGGGCTCTTATAAGGAAAAGATTTACAGGATTTCAATCAAGAGTGGCTTATGGATATAACACATGGAGAGGTCTGAGTTTGGTTGTTGTGGTTCATCCACTTCTATGTCCAGTTTTTGCACATATGGAATAAATAGATTCCACCCAAATTCCAAGGCTGCAAGGTTTTCTTTAGTGCTGTAATTTACTCTTACAAGAATTTTTTTTTTAAATATAAAAAAAGGTTTGTAATCCAACTCCATGTGCATGTGGGGGTGGGGCAGGGAGACTCCATTTGCCAGTTGACTGTGATTCTTTTTTGAACTATTAACAGAGCTGCATAGAGAAACCTACTACGTGTCTATCTAAATCTAGGACAACATTTTCTGTTGCATAAAGAAGGCACAGTTTGCAAGGATCAGTATTGCATTCAGTAGTTTGCTAGTTCAGAACATGTGAAGATAATGAAGATTGCATGGTAATTGGCTTCCAAGTGCAAGAGCTACAGATAGTGGGTGGCAATGGGAATTTGGGGCTTCTGGCCATTTGAATTTTCTTTTGTTTAGGGAAAATTTTGTTTTTTGTGAAAAATTGTATTCTTAGGTATATTGGTTTATATAGATTTGATTTACATTTTCTATTGAATACAAGCTTTCTTAGACCCCATCCATCCCAGGTCCTATCAGGCGTTCTCTTCCCCTGCTGAAGATGTTGGCATTTTGATGTTTCTCAGCTAGTCCTCTGAGGCTTTGTCTACAGTGCAGCGTTTTTGCGCAAGAAGCTTTTTGCAGAAGAGATCTTCCACAAAAACTTCTTGCACAAAAGTGCGTCTACACCTCAAAAGCGCATTGCAAAAGCGATGTGCTTTTGCATAAGAGAGCATCCACATTGCATGGACACTCTTGCACAAGGAAGTTCTGATGGCCATTTTGTGAATGGCAATCAGAGCAGCTGTGCTTTTTCAGATAGGCTCTTTTTGTCCAAGAAACCTCTGCGGAGCATCCACACATGCCTTTTTGCTCAAGAGCTGTAGTGCAAAATGGAATTATTCCTCATGGGGAGAGGAATAACTCTACCAGCAAAAGCCCTCTGTCCTGTCAATTTACTGTATTTTTTTTTTGTGTGCAAAAACGCGCTTGAGGTGTGGATGCTCTGCTGGTGTTTGCTCAAAAACAGCTGTTTTTATGCAAAAACCTTGTAGTGTAGACGTAGCCTAAGACTACGTCTACACTGGCAGCTTCTTGTGCAAGAACTCTTTTGCGGAAGAATTCTTGTGCAAAAACTTCCAGAAGAGAGCATCTACACTGGCATGTGCTTTTGCACAAGAGCATCCATGCCAGTGTAGACGCTCTCTTGTGCAAGAAAGCTCTGATGGCCATTTTAACCATAGGGCTTTCTTGCGCAAGAAATTCATGTTGCCTGTCTACACTGGCCTCTTCTGAAGAGCTCTTGCACAAGAGGGCTTATTCCTGAGTGGGAGCGTCAGAGTTCTCGTGCAAGAAGCCCTGATTTTATACATTAGAATGTCAGTTTACTTGTGCAAGAACACGTGGCCAGTGTAGACAGGCAGCAAGCTTTTGCGCAAGAGCGGCCGCTTTTGTGCGAGATCACGCCAGTATAGACACAGCCTAAGGGTATAGAGAACCAGGAGGAGACACTTACCAATTTGGACCCAACTGATCAGTTAAGAATGCTTGCCTGCTCCATCAGGGGAAGTGGTAGGTGAGGAGGGGACAGGAGAACTCAATATTAACTCAGAATCCCTAGGCCAGGCTTTGCTTAAAAGTCTGGAAGAAGCAGTTACCAAGCCAAATTCAGAATTGTTATTCTTTAACCATTACAAAGATTGGCGCCAAGATCACAACTTCTCCCAGACCCTGCATCCCCTCTCATGCTTCTACACAGTCAGAATCCTCTCCTGCACCCAAAACTCCTCTGAGACCTCAGTTCCATGTCCCAGGCTACAACCTGCTCCTTAACCCAACCTCTGTCTCAGACCCCACACCCTCCTACACCCCAATATCCTACCCCAAGCTCCTTTCTGCATCCAACCTCTGTCCCAAACTCTGTGCCACCTCCATTAACAGCACAGAAAATGTGGCCTTTGACTACTTACCAAATTCTTGGAATTGCCCTCCCATCAAAAATTATTGCCCACCCCTATACTAGGTACTGTGAAAACAAAAAGACTATGCCTGCCACTGATTTTCATTTTGAGACCTGCAGCAACTTCTGGATGTGTCTTTTATCTCTACATGCAGTAGTCAGTCAAGAGAGTAGCCGTACTTGGGAGTGAGCATTACCCAGTGATTTTGTCTGTCTCTTTTGGGCTCCCTGTATACAATATTGCATCTTGTAATAAGCAGTGGTTTTCCCATACATGCTGGTATTGAACCACAAGAGATAAGATTACATTTGTGAAGAAAGAGACTATCTTTGAAGTGGGTCTTGAGGAGATTCTGCTTGGTAAAACTGGTTATGATATTAACCACAAAGAAAAAACTATCCAGTAATTGAAAGGAGGGCTTCAGAAGAAAAAAAAAAAAAAAAGAAGAGTCAAAAGTGGCTATATGGTATGGATATACTAAAAAACTTGTCATCACTTTCATACTGCTTAGTCTTACAATACAGAAAGGCCAAGATATTTTGAAGTGACTGGTAATTTAGCACCCACCTGGAGACACTGTAAGGGGGTGTGACTTTCAGAAAGCATGGACGCTCAAAACTGGGCTACTGGAAGATGTCTGCAGTTGGCATCCCGACACCAAAGAAATCCAAAATCATTAGTTGCTTCTGAAAATCTTGTCCTCAATTTTGTCAAGGCTTTGATTTGATTTTAAATGTTTTTGTTCAGTTTTGCCAAGAGGATTGCCTTAAAACAATATAAAGGACATAGGAATCCAAGATCAGCTGGGATGAAATCATAACTGGTTAGCTGTATCTTGTAGAATCTATACTATTGCCCCTTTGGACTCATGGCACTGTTTAAAAGATATCTATTGCTAGATATATCAGTTAAGACTGGTTAAATTTGTTTCTGTCAAAACTGGACTCTGGCAGAAATTTGAGTTTTTGATTGCATGACATATTTTGCTAAAAGTACCCGCTTTTTACAGAAAACTTTGACTTTACATTAAAAAAGCAAAACAAAAAAGAAAAAGTGTGATGTCAACACAGAGGCTCAGGCCCCAGTTTCTATGGGCGGGAGCCCCCAGTTTAGCTATATCATTCATGATGCACTCCAGTAGCTCATCAAGAATGGAGAGGATGGTGCATAGTGGGAGATATATTCTGGCCAGGAGGAAAGCCTGCAACAGAGGCATCAACTCACTACAACTTCAATGAGGTACCACCACCGTTGAAAGTTTTCAACTAAAATTATTCAGTTTTCAAGTGACTTTTTTGGGTATCAATTTTTCCATCAAAAGCTGAAATATTCTAAGGATTATTTTTACATTCTACCTCCCCCATTTTTGTTGACATTTTCCATGGGTGGATAGGGGGAATCCAAAGAGCTCTAGCGTTCATTTTTATGGGCACTTATACTGGGATAGATAGTTTGTAGCAACTGTAATTATGCTTATTTTCTGTTGTCTTCAAATATGTGATGAAAGTAAACAGTCTGAATAGAGATGAATGTAGGGTGGTACAAGTAGGAATACATAAGAAAAGTAGATTGAAAACAAGAAAGGGAGAATGTTTATTGGGAATAAGGGGGGGGGGAAGATCTCACAGTGAGCTGTAGAAGAATATGGAATACAGGCCATCCTCACTGTAAGTCCAAGATACGTTCCTAAAAACTTGGACTTAGAGCGAAACAACTTTTTTCCCCATGGCTGACTTCCATTTATGCAAATTGGGGTCCCCCCCCCCCACTACTTTAGAGAGGGGAATGGGAGGACTTATAATGCATCAGTTCCTATGAACGTCAATGACTAGTGCAGAATGGATGTATACTGGGGTGACTTATAGCAGGGATGCCCTGTATTCTAAAGAAAATGGTAGAGGTTTCATCACTTTGATGTAGGGTTTAGATTATTGACAATGACTGGTGCTGAGAAACCCTGAATACAGACTTAAAACAATGCAGGGCTGGCAAAGTATTGGGCTACCCTCCCAACACAAATTTCTGTGATTGTGCCTGCTTCTTGACCCTTTCATATTTTAACAATTTCATTAATATTTATTATATATTGCTGGATTTTCTCACTTTCAGTATTCTCAAACAAGAGATATTACTGAAGGATGTAACTTAGGCATTTTGGATAAATAAGAAAGCAAAAATGATATTTTGTTGGAAAATATTTGTTTCTCTGTCTCACATTTTAAACATCTACAGCATCCTCAACATAGCAAAGTACTTAAATCCACACTTAACGTTAAGCATGTATGTAGTAATCACTTAAGACTTGATAGAACCATTGACTTCAATGGAACCACTCACGTGCTCAAAAAGTTAAGCACTTGCTTATGTGCTTTGGTGCATGAGTCATAGTCTTTAACAGCTTTTTGTGGCTTAGACATTCATATCTTCATCCAAAATCTTTAGCGTTTATCTTTTCAGTTATGTGGAGACTACGGCATGTGAAAAGAATGTGTTACTTCATGGAGCCGTATGACTCTGGAGTGAGAAGTCTCATGAAGACAGCCCTGTCCCAACATGCTGCAGACCTGTCATCTTGTGTAGTTTGTACACAAGATGACAGGGGAAATGGGCAGAGCCAGTACCTCTTCATATGCATTTGAAATAACTTAATCCAACATACAGCTCAACAGTCCTTTAATTACATTATTTCCCCTTATGCATGCTAAACCATAGGATTCCACTACAATGATCAGTGCTTGTATATACTATTTAGTTTTCTTCACAGCTGCCAGATGGTGTGGAGCAGATGATTGTTGCTCCTCAGAGTGGCTGAATTTTAAACAGTTGAGCATAGCAATCTGCATGGTATTTTGCCTTTTTTAAGCTTGGCTAAAAGCATTGGCTGCCCATTTGATCCCAGCACAGAACAAACACAACCTGTTGTTCAACATTTTCCTATTCTGATCTTTCTTCATGGTTGCCAAAATTGTTGCGAGTGGAGAGGAGCTTTTGTTGTTTTTTTCCAAACTGAAGGAAATTACCAGCTAGTTCCCTGGAAATTAATTTAAAAAGAAACCTTAGGGAGGAAAGCCATCATGAATAGTTCAGTAAACAAAAACAAACAGCGAGTCCTCGCTCCAGTAGTGAAACAGAATGACACTGAGCTGTGGAGCTTGACTCAGCCCCTCATTACACCAGTATAATTCCGTTGCATTCAGTTGAGTTATGTGCTGTAAAACTAGTGGTGAGAGCAAACTCAGGCCCAGGATGTTGACACAGTGCCTCCCAATTGCTTTGTCACAGGGTTTGTTTATATTAGGAAATTACACTGTGGTGGTTGCCATGACTCCTGAGGGTGCTGTTCCAGCATGGTATAATCTTCCAGTATCAACAAGCCTATTGATGTTGCTTCAGAGTTGTAAGGGCCAACAAACAGGAAGATGAATACAAGTTGGATCTCCCTGATCCGGCAACCTCGGGACCAGACTGGTCCCAGATGAGGGAATTTCCCAAACCAGGGGAGGTCGTATCTGGCTCGTCTGCTACCAGTTCCCCCCTCCCCCCAATCACTGGACTAAGGATGTTAAATTGTGGTTTCCTGGCTAATCTTAGTCGATAGGATCGCTCTGCAGAGCTGTAGCGGGGGTAGCTCCAGGAGCTGACTTCGGGAGCCACCCACATTACAGCTCTGCATTTTAAATATAGTAAGAGCTGCCAGGCTCTTGCTACATGTAAAAGGCAAAGGCACAGGCTACATCTAGACTACACCTCTGTCGACAGAGGGATGCAAATCAAGCACATCAAAATTGCTAATGAAGCAGGGATTTAAATATCCTGTGCCTCGTTAGCATAAACATGGCCATCACTTTTTTTTTAAACGGAGTTTTTTCGGGGAAAAAAAGGCTGTCTAAATGCGGATCTGTTGAAAATAAAGCCTTTTTTTGACAGATCCTGTATTCCTCAAAAAATGAGGTTTACAGGATCTGGTCGAAAAAGGCTTCATTTTCAACAGATCCGTGTCTAGACTGCCTTTTCTTTCGAAAAAACTCCTTTTTGAAAAAAGTGACAGCCATGTTTATGCTAATGAGGCATGGGATATTTAAATCCCTGCTTCATTAGCAATTTCGATGTGCCTAATCTACATCTCTCTGTCGACAGAGAGGTGTAGTCTAGACACACCCACAGCGTCCTGGACCAGCGTGAGCCAAGACAGGTCATGCTGAGTCCAGCAGCCCCTGTTCGCAGCGGACAGCCCTGGCTACCGTGAACAGGGGTTGCTTGGCAGCAGCAGCCCCTATCCTTTGGGGGCCCAGCTCCCCGCTGGCACCTCTGCGGACAGGGGCTGCTTCATAGCAGGCTCTCCTATCCCCCGTCTTGCTGCCTCTTATAGAAGCAGTGGGGTGGGGGGCAGACAGGCAGCACCCCAGAGACGGTGCTGGGGGGAACCAGGAGCGGCTCCTGTTCCCTTGCCCTTTGCTGTCGCGAGGGGCAGGAGAGGCAGAGGCACAACAGGGAAATGGCACAAGGTGGGACTGAAGCAGTCCCCACTCACCCCATGCTCCCTGTGGCTCTTCTGCTTTTGCAATGGGACTCTTGCTACCTTTCAAAGGCTGACTCACCGCAGTGGGAACCAGAGTGAGAAGGAACTACTTCAGTCCCTGCTTGTGCCATTTCCCCGCTCTGTCTCTGCCTCCCCTGCCCTCTGTGGAGACGGTGTTGGGGGGAATTGGCTTTTTAGCTGGCTCCCCGCAGCACCAGCAGCTGCTTCCCCCGCCTTGCTGCTTCTCTCTGATAGAGGCAGTGGGCGTGGGGGAGCGACTAGTTAAGTCACTACTCGACTATCCAATAAGCTTATGCTTATCCGATAGTCAACTAGCCGCTTACATACTTAACCTGGACCAACCACCAGCCTCCTGACTGCCTCTACTTGCCACCAGCCTCACTGCTCTGCCAGTCCCCCTACCTCCTTCCCTGCTATGCCAGTCAACCCAGCTCCCTGCATGCTGGGCAGCCCCATTGCACAGTGCTGAGCTCCTGGCCCTGCTGGACAGCCCGCTGGGTTGTGCCTGGCTGCCTAGTTGTGGCATGCCAGGCAGCCCAGCAGTGGGGAGCCCAGCTGCCCGTCCTCCACCAGGACTCTGGTCCTGGAACAGTTGTGGTCCTGCTGGATGATGGATATTGTTGGACCGGGGAGTCCCAGATTACAGAGGTTCAACCTGTAGTATCAGATTTTAGTGATATGGAGGAAGTGTCCAATGACACCAACCTGGCTTGGGGCCCAATTGTGCTAAGTAGTCCCTTCCCAGTAGTGCTTAGAATCTAATTTTAAGACAAGATGCAACAAGTGAACATAAGACAGTTCCATCAGTTTAACTAATGGTGTCATTTTTAAATAGATTTAGTTAAACCAGTACAGAGGAGCCAACAGCAGGAAGGGGCAGGACTGAGGGCAGAAGGGGTGGGGCTGAGAGGAGCCAGCCCTCAGCACCGCTTGGACCATGGCACCCTCCCACTCAGTGTCTGGAATGTGCCACGCAGTGCCCATGCCTACCCAGGTCGGGCTAAGAGCTACCCAGAAGATGCTGCATGGCACTCCAGCAGCAATTTAAAGGGCTCGGGACTCTGGGAGCTGTTGCTGCCATGGCCACGGCCCTTTGAATCACTGGGCCCCAGAGCAATTGCCCTCTTTGCCCTCCCCCATCAGCCAGCCTGAACCAGTGCATACTTATTTTAGACCATTCCCACTAGAAAGGTCACACCTGTTTAGTTAAATTCATGCAACTTCTATAGATAGAGCAAACAAGAGGAGACAGGAAGGACAGAGAACAGGGCTGGACTATACTGGGAACTTACACTGGCATAGCTTCATGTCTCTGGGGTGTGAAAAATCCACACCTCCAACAGAGACCTATATGGTGACCTAACTAACATCACTGGGTTTAGGCAGCACTAGATCAATACTAGATCTTCTGATGACCCTGGCTACTACCTTTCAGGGAGGTGAATTACCTATGCTGACAGAAGAACCACTCCCATTGGTACAGGTGATGTTTACACTGACGCACTACAGCTATACTGCTTTAGTGATTTAAGTGTAGACATATCCTCAGTAAAAAGAACATGTACATATCTAGTCTAGCTACATGCCCAGCTCAATGGTTCTAAATTAGTTTTTCAAAGCTATACATTAATATAGCTCCCCAGTGGCCCTCAACTCAGCCATTATAAGTTAGTGGTTTCCTATAGGTAAATGCAGATATTTGTCACAAAAATCTCAGCTTCAAATACAATTTGATATGTGTGCATAGCAAGTGTGTTGTGGTGAGGGACAAGAAAGCAGCTTATGTGTCATCAGAAAAAAAAACCACACTAAAATTGCTTTATTAAAGCATAGTTCCTGGTAAATATATTGTGGGGGTTGAGAGATATTCTAATACTACTACTTTGCACATTACATCTTCACAGTACTATACCAAACTAACTAAGTTTTTCTACATAGTAAAGTAGACCTGATTAAATGCTTCTTTTACATAAATGAAACTCCACTGACTTCAACTGATTTAACTGAAATCAAAATTAGTCTCAAACAACCCAATTTTATAAACACTTACTACTGTAAATATACCTTGATAGGAACCCTACTGTTGTCTCATAGCCATCTTGTGGTACCATGGCAATGAGCACTTGCAGAATGGGGCTTGTTAATTGCTTGAATAGGGAACCTGTCTTCATCTGAGTCTTGTACAGCACCAAGCACACATAACAATTAATAATACAGAACCTGAAATACAAAGAATTTAGGACACAGACACTGTCAAACTAGGAATTATTGGCTTCTAGTCCCAGACTGGGCTCATTAGACCATATTGCTTATCTAGAGTTGGACTTGTAAGCGAAGACACTGCATTGATGTACTTGAGGAGAGTGTACAACATGTGTTTGCTTCCACTGGAAACAAGAACACCGTCACAGGAAAAGGGCATCAGAGAAAAGCGAGCAGACATCTTCACGTTACTTTAAAGTACAGTTCCACTGAGCAAAATGATACTTTAAGAAAAGTTTATGGGGTCTTAATGGCTTCCAGATCAAATGTGCTCCGTTTACAGGTGACAAAAAATAGGTTCTCTGAACTGCCAGCCTTGCAAGCCCAAATTGTGATCTCAGCAAGTTCTTTTGGAGTCACTGACTAATGACAGATTAACAGACCAAAAGGCATCCTCAATAACACCTCTGCAACTCCACTGACTTCTGACTAGCCCCTACTTTAGGAATGGGCAATCACTTTTGAAGGGGGTCCACTTCAAAAATGTTTGAAGTGATCGTGGGCCACCCCAGAAGGGGTGGGGCCTCAGGTGTAAGGGGTGGAGCCTTTAAATAGCAGGAGTTTAAAGGGTGTGCACCTCCCCTGTGGCTCCCAGGCAACGTATTAGCAGTGGGGCACGAGCTGCAAGCTCTTTCAACTCCTGCTATTTAAAGGGCTCATGCCTTAGCAACCGCAGGGAAGGTGCAAGCTCTTTCAATGGAAGCAGTTGAAAGGGCTCGCAGCTCCTGACCTGCCGCTAACACATTCCCTAGGAGCTACCAGGGAGGCATGAGCCCTTTAAATAGCAGGAGTTGAAAGGGCTTGCAGCTCCTGGCCTGCCGCTGACATATTGCCTGTCAGCCTACCGGTAGGTGCAGCCCCTTTAAATAGAAGCAAGTGAGAGGGCTCAGGCCTCCCTGGAGGCTCCTGGGCAACATGTTAGGGGGTGGGGCCAGGAGCTGCCATGGGCCAAATGAAAGGGCTAGGTGGGCCGGATCTGGCCCACTGACAGCCTCTTGCCCAGCCCTGCCCTACTTACAGCTTTGTTGCCTTGGTACCTTCAGTGGGATTTCACAGGTGTAACTAGTTTGAAAGACAGAGGGATTGCAAGGGGAACTGAGTTAAGAATTTTGTTCATGGTGCATGAGCCAGAAAAAAAAAATCTAGTTAAGTCTTCCAGGGCATACTGGATTCTTCAGGGATGTCAGAAATAAACTTGCTCTTCTGCTAGGGTAAACAAATAAGGCACTGAATACACACAGGGTAAAATTCACTCCTCTTCAGAAGGCCAACACACAGGCCTGCTGACGGGGGGGATGGTGAATGGGGAAAAGGAGAACAAAGGAGCAAATATTCCAAGGCCCGGTGATTCAAAAGGGCCTGGAGCTCCTGGCAGCTGCTGCCATGACTGCGGCAGCAGTCAGACCCCCTGGGCCCTTTAAATTGCCGTTGGAGCCCCGTGCAGCTCACTATGGGCAGCACTAGGGGTTGGTGTGGCATGTTCTGTGCAATGCAAAGGGTTGGCTGCCCCAGCGCTAGCCCCTGCCCTTCTGTCCAAGGTCCTGCTCCTTCTGAGAATGTGGAGCCCCCTGCCAGTGCAGACCCCATATATGCACTACTTAAGTCACACCTAAGTACCTATGCACAAAGCGTGGATATGCTGAGACAAAAGGTGCCATTTCTACATGGTTACTTCTTAGAATAGAACCGCACTTTAACAGTGTCAGCTTATTATCTTGTCAAACCTGAATCTCTCAGGGTGGTAAATTGGAAATAGGCACTGGTAATAGTATAGATTTTATCACACTAATAATTTAAGCAAATTAAACAGAAAATAGAAACATGCTTGACACCATTGTTACTTTTGTTGTCGCTGCAATAGCAGAACGCAGTACAAGGGGCTTGCTAATTCACAATAATTGAACTTCTTAATGGGAATGTTAAGAGGCAAAATGGTGTGTGTTGTCAGTAGAAGCACTCTGACTTTATTGATTTCTATCCTTAAAAGGCAATTTATAATTTCATACATAGCGAAAAGTGGCATGTTAGCTATGGAGTCATTATTCAAGTGTTTATATGCAAAACAGAACAAAATGTTCACTAATGTCTTGTAACATTATTACTGTTAAAATAGCACCCAAAGCATGCTTGGCACTGCATGGAGTATAAAAAACATGGTCCCTGCCCCAGAATTTGTCTATGTGTGTGTAGAGATGCTGGGGGTGTGATATGGTGGTGCTGCCGCTGTGACAGGGTGGTGGGTATCTGAGTCGGGCCTTGGTTTAGCATGTAAATTCAAGGAAGTGTAGGCCAGCTTTAAGCAGTATAACAAGTTTATATTTATTTTCTTTTGTTGCTTACTCACTCATCTAAAGAGGATACTCATCCATTGCTCAGTTTTTCCAGTGCTGCATGCTCGCTCTGATTGCTCTTTGGCCTGTTTGTTTGTGGAGGTTGCACACACCCTCTCAGACTCCCCCATAACTCTCAAGGTCGTTGAAATTCCTACCCCCTTTATATTCACCTGAACACCATTTCCTTATAAATTACAGTATGACCATCCATACACTGTGAGGAAGACATTCTTTCCTTTGAATGTTGAGAAATGGTAGTGGCAACACATGCTCTTCCAATAGGAGGGGAACATCTTTCCTTTCACTCTCCAATGACCCCTTTGGTAGCATGGTATCACTAGAAGCTGTATTAGTCTTCTGCTTTCAAAAGCAAGGATAACTATAATGAAACTTCTTTAAGGGGGCGGGAGGAAGTAAAATTGGAGAGGAATTGAGAGAATTCTAGTAGGTTCCCCTCTCTTTCTGACTGCATCACTGAGCCAGGCAACAGTTAGAAATAACAATGCTTAACACTGAATGGGTGTACTGTATTTGGTCTTCCAAATTCCAATGCATCACTGTGACAGAGCAAGCTGTGCTTTAGACCCCTTCTAGTTCCTCTTGAGTGCACCCCTCAGACATGTTTTCCTGCACTTCTCTCAACAGCAGAACCCTGCAGTCCAACCACTGTGGGTCTGGAGCTGTAAGGTGCAGCCTCTGTTTCCTACCCATATTAGCCTGATGGGTGCAAGCTCTATTTGGCACCTGCAAGCCTTTTTATTCTGGGAGCCGGTGGCTGATTAAAGTGAGTCAAACAGCTTCTTCAAAACAAAACCGTATTTATTCTTTCACCCAAAGATACAAAGCAATCTGATTCAAGGATTAAAACTATAAAAGCCTGTCATGCCATACTGTTACCTACCCTTTCCTGGACAGCAGTGGGTTATTCCATTAAACCCAGACATACCTTCTCTTGGGCTGAGAGCAATCAGTCCCTATAGCATCCTCCTGTGTCACTGCTGCCTGCACATCCCCTTCCCCCATCAGCCCGGCTTTTTAAGGTGTTAGTATCCCCTTTGATCCTGGATTTGGTCTTGGGGAGAACAAATGTCTAGTCTAATTGGAGACAGGTGTGAGGTGCCTTCCCCAATTAATAGCTTCCCCAATTGTTGTCCAAAGGACTCTTTGGAGGTTCCTTTCCTTTGCCATTGTTTTGTTCCCTGTTGGTTTCCCTCTAGCAGCTTCCTTTGATTTAACTAATACTCATGACACAATTAGTGGGGGGAAGGGAGGCAGAGCCAGCCTTTGGTCTCTGTTCACTGATTTTTCAGGAGCTAGAAAAATGAAAGCTGCTCTCATCTTTCATTTAAATATGAAAAGGCCAGGATGTCAGAGGTGCTGAGTTCCTGAAGCAGCAATTGACCTCAGCCAATTAGGCTGATGTTTTCAGTCCTCTCCCTTTCACATATAGACTTGAAAAATGTAAACTGACACAAACAGATTTCTTAATGCTTGTTACTTTGATTGCTTCAAAAGATCCCTGAAAATTCATAGTCTTCCCCTCCCCAATACACTCATTGCTGCACAGAATTGGAACCCAAGACATCTAAATGGGTGGAGACAGACTAAATTGGTTTTATCTGACCTGCCATAGATGCCACCGGGACCATCACAACTTCCTGCCAACTATCCAGTGAGTGTCTACAATCTTTTCCATGGTTTCAAACCTCTTGACTAGTGCCTAATGATCCACATGTGCAAAATGGAGTGAGCAATAATTTGCCTGCCTGCCTACCTCACCAGAGAGTTGTGAAGATTAATTAGTAAATCCATCAGCGAGCATGCACAATCCCCAGGTCTGCTGCCTGTCGCTCCAGTTAATTTGGACAAATGTCCCCTGAAAAACTTTTCTGAATGATGCCCACAAACTGCCGAGCTATTCCTTTTTCCAGCAGGCAGCTGGTGACAGCAACAAGCTCCCTATCTCCATTGCATGTACAATAAGTCATATCGAGGATGCTCCAAAGAATTTTCTATCTAACCTTCCCTAGAATCATAATGTAGTCACTGCACATAGTGGTATGGACACATTGAAGTTAGAGGTGTTCTACATTGGTGGGAGAGTGGAAAAATTTTCAGCTCTGACAAGGAAGGACACAGAATGGGAAGTGTAAGCTATGTAACATGCTTAAGAGACACGGTTGGGAATTTTTTACCTAATATTTTTTTTCATTTAGAAAAATCTAGTTTGCAAAAACCAAAGATTTTTTCACATGAAATAATCAATTTTTTATTTGACATATTTTTTGGAAATTGTTGAAACATGACACTGACATTTTCTAAAACAAAACGTTTGGTTTTGGTTCAAAATAACGTTTTGCTTCCATATTATAATGTATACTATAAAAATGTACGAAGGTAAAAAATAAAAATGGAAACATTTTGGAATTATCAAAACCAAGACTGTGTCTACATTGGCAAGATTTTGCGCAAAAGCGGCTGCTTTTGCGCAAAAACTTGTTGCCTGTCTACATTGGCCGCGAGTTCTTGTGCAAGAACACTGACGTTCTAATATGTGAAATCAGTGCTTCTTTCGCAAGAACTATGATGCTCCCGCTCAGGAATAAGCCCTCTTACACAAGAGGCCAGTGTAGACAGGCAGCCAAGACATTTTGCGCAAAAGCAGTTTAAATGGAAAAAAGCCCTAGTGGCCACTTGGACGCTCCGTACCTGCAGGCAGCTCCCAGACTTCCTGGTAACCCAAGCCCCCTTAAAGGCAGACGCAGCCTGCAGAGGCCACGAGGCAGAAGCCCCCTTCTACCGCCTCTGCCCAGAGCTCTGCCACGCAGCTCTGCTGCCTTCCCCAACAGCCACCAGACCACCAGCCCAGGATGGCCGCTCCAGGGCGGGAACAGCCACCCGCACCCCCAGCGCAGGAGGCCCCAAGGGGCAGAAAGCAAAGAGCCCCATCCTGGTCCCCAGGGGAGCTCGAAGCCCTCCTGGACTTGTGGGAGGAGGAGGAGGCCCTCCACGACACCCGGGGTACCCGTCGCCACAACACAGAGATCTTCCGCCGCATGGCCCAGGCGCTCTCACACCAGGGACATCCAGCCTGGACCCTCGAGCAGGTCCGGGCTAAGGTGAAAGAGCTGCGCCTGGGCTATGTCCGGGCCAGCGAGGGCCAGGGGGCAGGAGCTGACAGCTGCCCCCACTACCAGCACCGCATGGCCCATCCATCCCTGTGGACACGAGCAGGCGCCCCCCCGTCACCAGGCTCAGCAAGGCGAGGGAGGAAGATGAGCCAGCCAGCGGGTCGGAGGACGAGGGCAGCACTGTCACCCTGCAAATGGAGGTCCTCTCCGGCAGCCCCGACGTCTCCCGTGTGTCCTCGGAGGCCGGGGAAGGATCCAGTGGTGAGTGTTGCACTTTGTCCTCACAAGGGCGGGGGGGGAGCCAGGCGCCCGGGGGGGCAGGAGGGGGAGGGAGGCGGAGGCAGCGTCACTTAGGCAGCGTGAGCTGCACACTGTGTAGCATTAGCAGTATGCAGCACGTGCAGCCACGTGAAGCCTGGTGACCGAGCGGCACGTGGCCGTGGCAGGCAGCACCAGGGCACGCCTGGGACTGTGCTGCACACTCACGTCCAGACCAGGGGGGAAGGCTGGATGCCGGCTGGAACCAGCCAGGGCCCCAGGGGCTCAGGCCAGAGCCCACAGCTCCGCAAGGGTGCAGCACACAGAACAGCACACTGTTCCATGCCTCACTGTGAGGCACAGCCAGCTGCTGCTGGGAAAACCGCAGCGTCACAGCCCTGTGAGCGTGGCCCCCACTGAGTCCCTCGCCTGCTCCCGGTGCCTTGGCTGGCCCCCCGAGGGAAGTCCCCACTGTGGCCACACACATCCCTGGGCTACCGTATTGTGAGGGCTAGTGGGGGGGGGAGGGGAGAAGCGCTTGGGCTGGCCCTAGGGCCACCTGAGGTTCGCTGCAAGGATGGTACACTCCCCAGTCACCCCTGGTTCTGTCCAGGAGACAGCCACGTGATGGGGGATCTGAGAGCCCAGACCACATCTGCCATATGTGCTCCCAGGGTACTGTGTGGGGATTCATCTTGCTCCCTGTCAAACACCACTGATTAGCCCAAAGCCTCACAGCCTCCCCCGGCAGGGAGTTCCACAGGTTAACACAAAGACACGCACCCTCCCACCCCCTAAGGGGCCAGGACACAGACCAGTGGTTACAATACATGGAGGAGCACCCTTCTCGGGGGGCAGTGCTGTATGCAAACATACAACATGGGGGGGGACGAGTGGGCCCAAGCCACAGTACCGTGGTGTCACCTGACCTCAGGGGTGGAGGGCATGGGGTGCGGGGACAGTGGCAGGGCTGCCTGACTGACCCATCCTTTTCTCTGTTCCCTGCAGCGGGACCGAGCAGGACCAGGGGACCCTCCAGCCCTGCTGCAGCAGCGACACCCCCAACCACCCAGGCCCCAAGCCAGCGGGACCACCTGCTTCAGCAGCATGTGCAAGCCGTCGGGCGAATAGAGGCAGCCATCACCCGACGGGTGGAGGCAGACGTTGAGTGGTGCCAGCAGGCCCGGGGCCACTTCCAGGCCCACTGTGACCGAGTGGCAGATGTAATCACTGCCCTTACGGCTTACATTGGCCATGCCGTGTACTACGGCATGGCAGTGCCGCATCCACCCGCCATCCCTCCCTTCCAAATGCCCGTCCGCCCCCACTCCTGCTGCTGCCCCTCCTGTTTCCGCCATCCCCCCCTCCTGCTGCTGCCCCTCCTGTTCCTGCAATGCCCCCTCCTCCTCCTGCCCCTCCTGCCCACCTCCCCATGCTGCCCCCATGTCCAGGTCTGCCCCCTGCAGAGGCAGTCGCAGTAGCTCCCCCCTCCCACCCTACATCCCCCCATCCATTGTAAATAAAAAGTTCAAAACGTTGTGTTCCAAAAAAAACTGTGTTGGTTGTTTATTGGGAGGTAAGGGGAGGGGAGGAGGGAAGGGTTGGGGATGGGAGGGAGATGTCAAGGGAGACAGAGGCGACCCTACTATGGGGCCTGGGAGAACATCTCCGTCAGGGCCTCCCGGATACACACCCTATCGTGGTGCATCTGGCGGATGGCAGCTGTGTGGGGCTGTTTGAAGGCCTGGCCCTCGCCTGCCATCCATGCCGGGAGGAAGGCCTCCCCCTTCCGCTCCATGACATTGTGGAGCATGCAGCACGCGGCCACTACCTCCGGGACATTCCACTCACCCATCTGCAAACGGGTGAGCAAACAGCGGAACCGGGCTTTCAGCCGCCCGAAGGCGCACTCCACTTGGTTGCGGGCCCGGTTGAGGCGGTCGTTGAACCGGGCCTGGTTGTGGTCCGGTCTCCCCCTGTAGGGCCACATTAGCCAGGGCAGCAGGGGGTAGGCCACGTCCCCCACAGTACACATGGGCATTGGCACGTCCCCAACAGTAAATCCCCGCTGGGGGAAGAAAGTGCCCGCCTCCAGCCTCTCAAACAGGCCGGAGTTTCTTAGAATGTGGGCGTCGTGTGCCCTGCCAGACCAGCCCGCATAAGTGTCCAGGAAGCAGCCACGGTGGTCCACGAGGGCCTGGAGTACAATGGAGAAGTACCCCTTTCTGTTTATGAAATGGGCCGCTTGATGCTCTGGGGCACGGACGGGGATGTGGGTTGCATCCAGGGCTCCCCCGCAGTTGGGGAACCTGAGGGCAGCGAAGCCGGCCACCGTAGCCTCCACGTCACGCGGGCGGATGACTCTCTGGAGCAGGATGTCATTGATGGCACGGACGACCTGCAGAAGGGTGCAGAGAAACACAGGGGAACACATCACATAAGGCAGGGTGAGTGCGTGCTCCCTTGGGGGCCCCCCTCCCGCCGTGATGCCCTCTGTCCTCACACACACACACGCACCAGGGCCCCCTCGCCCCAGGCCCCCCCACCCCCCACCAGCAGGCCTGTGCAAGGGAGGGACGACTCAAACCCCTGGGTGACCCAGCCTGGAGTCTTGCCTGCCCCTGGGCATGGAGTGCAGCACCCTCCCCCCCCCCACTCCCCCTGGGACTTACCTGCATGACGACGGCACCGACGGTCGATCTGCCCACCCTGAACTGGTGTGCTACCGATCGGTAGCTGTCCGGGGTGATCAGCTTCCGTAGTGCGATGGTGACCCTCTTGTCAACTGGGATGGGTGCCCGCAGCCGGGTGGTGCTTCTCTGGAGCGCAGGGGTGAGCCAGGAGCATAGCTCCAGGAACGTCTGCTTTCACATGCGAAAGTTCCGGAGCCATTGCTGGTCGTCCCATTGCCCCAGGACCAGGTGGTCCCACCAGTCGGTACTGGTGTCCAGTCTCCACAAGGACCTCTCCACAGTGGGGTGGGGATGGCACAGGGACACCATGGCCTCCCTGGTGAGGGAGTCCAGAGTGACCTGCATCTCGAGGTCCTGGAGGAGGAGTGCAGCAGCATGGAGCAGCAGCTGCAGCCACTCCAAAATGTCCGGAAGGGGCCAGAGCAGGCACAAGGCCACCCCTGGCTCCATGGCACAACAAACGAGCTGGGAGCAAAAAATCAGCCAAAGGCACTAAAGGCAGAAGGCAGTGGTGTCCAATAAGGCAGAGGGCAACCACAAATAGAACTGCTACGGCTGTCAGTCCCTGCAAGAGGTTCTAAAGCACGCAGCAGGAGAGAAACGGCTGTCCAGAGAGATCCCTTTAAGCACGTGTCTCAAAGGAGCTCCAGCCCCCACCCCCGGAAAGGGCTGGTGCCCTTTTGCGCTCTTCAAAATGGTTCCGGGCTTCTGCTTTTGCGCAAAAGCGTCCCGCCAATGTAGACGCTCTTTTGCACAAAAGCGCATCGTTCTTACGATGAGTCCTGGACCAATATAGACGCTCTCTTGCGCAAATACTCTAATGCAAAAACTCTTGCGTTAAAAGTATTTGCGCAAAATCTTGCCAATGTAGACGTAGCCCAAGTGTTTAGTTTGGATCAATCAATCTCTTTATTTTCAGTTTGCAAAGAAAACTTTTGAGATATCAACTTATTGTCCCGATTCAGGCTGGGATTTTTTTTTTTTTAATCTCACATTACTGTGAGACAGGCTCCCAACTCCATGCAAACCATTCCTCTGATTTTTACAGGGCTCCTGTCCCTTAGGAGGGGAAGAAAAAGCTGGAGTATTGGTCACTCTTCACCAAAGTTTCACCTTCAGAAAAGTCAGCAAGACAAACCTTCACAGATTACTGCAGATTAAGGCTCTAGAAATCTAGGGCCACAACAGTCCAGCGAGTTCCTGGAACAATGGCTTCTGCAGTGATGTATATTCATGGAGCCACAGGGAACCATACTTGGCATAAAGGCTCTATGTGCTTCGCCCTGGCTTCTGATAAAGCCCCAGATATCCACACAGATGAAGGGGAAACCATGGGTTTGTAGCTACTCTTGCTGGAAGAATGAAGAGGAAGTTGTGTAAGATGAATTTCCCTTCTAGGAATCTAAATATCCCCATTTTATACATGAGGAAACTGAGGCAGAAAGACAGTGATTTGCCTTAGGTTACAGAGTGAGCCAGGTCAGGGCTAGAATTAGAGCTGGGAGTTTACATTTCCAGTGTGTAGCTCAGAATTTATGGCAGGATTTAGCTCCTCTGAAATGTGGTGATTTTTATGAAGTATAAAAGTCAAATGAGTTGTTGGTAGTGAAGATATCTTCCCAAAATGTAATAATGGAAAATTCCTTTCAAGAGTTGGTGTTTAGACCTCACAAAAATGCACAGCAAATTACAGAGTGATTTATTTGTCAATGTCTTTATAGGTTGGGCGTTACTTTACCCCACAGCTGGAGTCAATTTTTATTATTTAAAAGTGGAAAGAAAGCAAAACCTAAACACATACAGATATGTCTGTTTCAGATTGTACTTTCCCCAAACATTACTGTTTAGAACTTAACCCTCAATATATATCTGCAGGGGCCAGTTGGCAACATTGAATTAAAACAACTGGGAAGAGGCAGATTATACACAGACCTCCTAAACTGCAGTTAGCTGATCTGATACTCATAGCCACTTCAAAACTTAATGAAGTCTTTCCCCTGGTTCTGATAAAAGACATGCTGTTTCTCCTTCATTGTTTCAGTTCCATCTCACTCCCTTTAATAGCAAAGCTTTAGTACATACAGGAAGGGCATGTCTATACTTACCAGAAGATCCATGCTCCAGCGGTCAATTTTCCGGCATTTGATTTAGCAGGTCTAGTTTAGACCTGCTAAATTGAATGCTGAGGGCAGCTTCCAATGGTGTCGGGTATGACTCCTTTTGTAAGGAGTAAGGGAAGCTGACGGGAGCATTTGCTTCCGTCGACCTCCCACTGTGTGGACACCGCTAAGGCTCAGCTTAAGGTAGGCCGATTCCAGCTACACATTTTGAGTAGCTGGAATTGCATACCTTCTTAAGGCAACCTTCTTGGTCTAGTGTAGACCATGCCTAGGTGTGATACAACATACTCTTTAAATACAGTAAAAACAATGAGGATCCCTGTGGCACCTTAGGGTATGTCTACACTAGCCCCCTAGTTCGAACTAGGGAGGCTAATGTAGGCATTCGAACTTGCAAATGAAGCCCGGGATTTAAATATCCCGGGCTTCATTTGCATGTTCCCGGGCGGGCGCCATTTTGCATGTTCCCGGGCGGGTGCCATTTTTAAATCCCCCTAGTCCGAACTAACTGCCCGCGGCTACACGCGGCAGTTAAAAGTTAATTCGAACTAAGTCCTTAGTTCAAATTAACTGTTACACCTCATGGAATGAGGAATGACATGGAATGAGGTGTAACAGTTAATTTGAACTAAGAACTTAGTTCGAATTAACTTTTAACTGCCGCGTGTAGCCGTGGGCAGTTAGTTCGGACTAGGGGGATTTAAAAATGGCGCCCGCCCGGGAACATGCAAAATGGCGCCCGCCCGGGAACATGCAAATGAAGCCCGGGATATTTAAATCCCGGGCTTCATTTGCAAGTTCGAATGCCTACATTAGCCTCCCTAGTTCGAACTAGGGGGCTAGTGTAGACATACCCTTAGAGACTAGCAGATTTATTAGGGCATAAGTCCTACACTTGATAAGTAACTTCTTTCTCTTGTTGTACTTAAACATATATATACCCCTGCCTCTGTAAATTCCATTCCAATTCATCTGATGAAATGGGTTTTACCCACAAAAGCTTAAGCTCTAATAATTCTGTTAGTCTAAGGTGCCACAGGGCTTCTCATTGTTTTTGCAGATACAGACTAACACAGGTTACCCCTCTGAGATTTTAAATATGATAGTTAATGGTTACCCTGAGAAACTGATAAAGAAACAAATACGTAGTGAGGTGGCAATGGTAATTTACATCACTCTTGAACAACACACATAGAACAATTAGTGGAGAAATATATGACAAAGAAATTTTCCAGTGCCCATCAACTTTATTTGCCAGCAAAGGCAAACAGAATAACAATTTAGTAAGAAACAGATCCTGTTTGGAAGGTATCGCTGTATCTATAATAAAAAATTCAGACTCCTGTGATTTATGCTCAGCTATTATTATAAGAGTTAGTGTGGCTCATAGTCTCATGGTTGAAGCACAGGTGTAGTGATCCCATCCTATATATGTCAAAGGTTCTAGTCCTATATATGTCACAAATGTCCTGTCTAATCTCAGGTACTTCCCCTTTTTGCCAATTTCCCCAAAAGTAAAACTGCAATGATGGGCTTCAATAGAGTTTGAAGATCCCTGGCTGGAAGATACTAGGGAAACAAATTGTTAAGAACTAAACATGTCAAGCAGCACAAACCACTAATCTTATCTCAGCCTTCCCTTTTATTCAGACTGAAGTTCCATTCAGTATAAGCATCCCTGTGCCAATTGATAGCCGCTTCCAGCTTAGTGGAGTCACTCTGCTTTAGCAAAATGCGCATGGAAACCCAAATATGTTTATAAACAAAAGCTGAATGCTTGCATGGCACATTGCACTTCATGCCCAATTTCAGTCTCAGAGTTCCATTGTTCCACTGGTGATTGGCAGTGGCACTCTGAGGGCTGCTATGGGTATGTTTACCAACAAAGGGCTCTATAATATGCAACATATGTGGGTAAGGAAAACAAGTATAATAATGACAGGCACTGTTCTGGTTGGCAACATTGTATACCTCTTAATTTTACTTTATTTATTCTCTCTCCTCTCTACTGAGTCCTGGTGGATGCCAAACACCAGACACCGCTATCCCTCCAGCAAAACTGACCACTTCCCAAAAATATGCCTTGCGTGAAGTGATTCACTCTGTGAAGGATTGCAGGGGGATGTTCTCTTCCAACATTAGACACATCTTTTGAAGGAGATGTTGTAGGATAGGAACAGAGTGGCTTCCAGCAACATTTAGCTTCTGGCTGGCCTAGCCAGAGCTAGAATCCTTTTCAACTCACTTAGTAGGGTTGGAGACCACAAGGCTGTTTGTTCAAATCTTAGCTGTGAAAGCATGCACAATGCCATCCATGCTGGAACTAAGGGGGCAGGAGTGGGGGGAGGGGGTGGGTGCTGCAGCACTCCCTGGCTTGAAGTAGTTTCCATTATATTTTTACAGTTTTGGTTCAATGGCTCTCAGCACCCAGTGGCTGGGAACAGTGACCTATGGCTAACAGGAGCTGCGATCACCCATACCTGTGGCCTTGCAGGTAAATATAGCAGCAGTGGCCTGCCAGGAGCTAAACCTGGTGAACTACTGCAGTGTTATTGCTCATCTCTGCTCTATTATATATTTAAAAAAATCCCCCATTATTGTTACCTGAATTTTCCTAACAGGGGTCTCCTCTCCCAGAGACATTAACTCCAGGCCAGAGGATACCATGACATCATCCGAAAGGAGTCAATTCCATACAAACAGGGAAAGAATTCCCATAGTGTCAGGGAAATCAACCCTTCATTTGGTAGTAAAATATTAACAAAATGCTCCCAAAAGTGATCTCCCCTACACCACAGCAGTGTATTGTCACTGGCTTAAAGCGAGAGATGATTAGACTTTAAAAAAAAATCCTCATTGTGCTTTTGTCAGGTTCAATTGCTTCTAAAGCATGTACCAAAAACAACCTAAAAGGCCATACTGACACTGTAATTTCCCCTTTCAACTGGTTGTTTTAAAACATCCCTTTAAAAACAAAACAAAACAAAAACACCCTCTATTATTCTCCCTAAATGGTCAAAGAACAGGTTTTTTTAACACTTAAATACCTGGAAATTCCAGCTCCATTGGAAATTAATGAAAGTATTGACCTTAATTTCAGTGGGCCCAGGTTATCACCCCGATATCTGATATTGTCATAGCTCCAGGCCATCTGAAATGCTGATTATAATGAGAACTTCACCCAGCCATCATGAAAACAGAATTTCAAGAGTCAGGTGCCCTCCTAGATTTCTGTCAGTGCTGAACTGCCCTGACAGAGCTTGCTCCACTCAGCCTGCTGGTGGTGGTGGGGCTTTCTCCTTCTGTGCCTCCCTCCTGGCACATTTCTGGCTCATTCAGCCCCTCTCCCAAGCAGCCCCGGTTGGGAAGGGGAAGTGGGACTGGAAGATTCCTTCCATAGGAGACATATGGGGTGGTCACATGCCCCCCACCTGTATATTATTGCCCCTCCTCCAGTATCAGCAAATACAACTGCCTCTGGCATCACTTATCTGTGAGCAACTCCCTTTCATTTCAGTAGGAGCCATGAGATTGATTCTGATAACAATGATTTGAAAAGGTCATATACATGCTACATTACAATTGCTTTTCATCACAATCTCCTAATCCCATCCCTTGGGAAAGCAGTACTTGATGCATATAGACTCTAGAAGGGAGAACCCTGCTTTTCTATTCAGTACAGGAAGAGCATTGGGGTCTTCTGTAATACTGCTACAGAACAGTTTGCACTTTTCTATTTCTATTTGATTCTCCTTCTCTGTCTTCACTTGCTGTTCTCCAGCTTGGCTCTCATAGCTCTCCCTCCTTTTACATGATCCTGCATTCTTTACTCACTCCAAACTCCCACGGACTCGGGAGCGTGCCAGGGATGCGTGTCTGGGCCCTTAGTCAGTTCATTGCTACTCTGATACTGAAACATCTCCTATCTCCACCTAAAGAGACTGTGATTAAAGGGGTTGTCTGTGAGATTCTTGCTCATGCCTTCAGTTGGAGCAGGATCTGGCCTCTTGCTTTCTTAGTCAGACATGATCTAGACTGGGCCAAATGCAAAGGTGATGTTTCAGTTAGATTGCCTTAGAGCTACTTACGCCCTCTTTACTGCTTCTGTCAAAGGGTATGTCCAGAGCTGTCCTTTGGATACTATAAATAAGGACATCTGCCCTGGGCCCTGTGCTTTTGGGGCCCCCACATGCTCAGGGGAGTGGACAGAACTGGGAGGGGAAGAGGCAGGTCAGGGACCTTGGGGGGAGGTGATGGGATGGAGGGAGGGCAGGGCCTGAGTGGAGCATCCCTTGGTAGATTAGAAACTCAGTGACTGCCCATCCCCTGCCAAGCCTGATCCAGATGGTATGCTCAAAATAGAAGTAGTGCCAGGGTGGAGTGGGTGCATCTCAAGTAGGTGCCTAAGGTCTTGGAGAGGATTGTACTTGGGGTGGCCAGCCCTCCTGCCAGTTGCACTGCCATAGTTACATTCTATTTTTAGCACACAAGCTCAGAGCTAGTGTGGTATGTCTCCTCATGCTGGAATGTACCTGCCCGCTCCAAGGAGAAATATACCCTATGTCAGTGCAACATACATGCTGTAGAGCTGGAAGGAAATGTATGTGAAAACAGGTCACCAAAGGAGGAAGTTATTAGGGTCCCCATTGCATAAGACTGGGGTGGGCAAGGTGGGGCCAGATCTGGCCTGCCAAGCTGCCATGTTGGGCCTGCAGCCGCCTTGGCGGAACCCTTAGCACAGAGTAGCTACAGCCGCTTTAAAGTCTGGCTGCTCTCTGCTCTGGATGCTGGGGGGGGAGGGGGAAGAGGGGGGAGAGGAGGAGGAGGAGGCTTTGCATTGTGGTCTCTCCCCACCAGCAAAATCTCTCAGCTCCCATTAGCCAGTTTCCAGCCAATAGGAGCCGAGAGATTTTGCTGAGGGTCAGGGTCAGTGTGCAAAGCCTCCTCCCTCCTCCCATTCCTTGCCCAGAGCAGAGCCACATAGAGCAGCCTGGAACTGCAGCAGTCAGGCAGAGAGTCTGCCTCAGGTTCCTACAGGGCTGCTGACTGGGAGCTGCTTAGGTAAGCACATCCCAGCTACAGCCTGCCTCTGGCACCCCAGCCCTTTTCTCCCCCCCATCCCCAATTACCTGCTCCAAGCCACCATCCTCTCCTACCCCTGGTCACCACCCAAACTCTCTATACCCCCTATCCATACCTCCTCCAGGTCACAACTCCAACCTAGACCCTGCACTCCCTTCCACATCTCTTCCCCAGGCCAGAATCCTCTTCTGCACCTATACCCCCTCCCAGACCCTGCACCCCTTTCCCATGCCCCAGATCATAACCCCCTCCTTCACCCAAACTCCTTTCAGTCCCCACACCCTCTCCTGCACCCCAGGCCCCTACCCCAAGCTCCCTTCTCACCCAACCTCCATCCCAGACCCTGCACCCCCTCCTTAGAAGTGCAGCCCTTGACCACTTACCAACATTCTGTAGTCCCCTCCCCATCAAAAATTACTACCCACCCCGGTCTAAGAGATGTCAGGCAAAGAACTATCTGCCTCCCCTGATGAAAGATCAGGAGCTCAAGGCTTTAATTATTTTTAACAAACAAACAAAAGGTAATCACGGACTCTTGAATTAAATTGATCCAAGAGGAATTCAGTTAAAGATATACTTTGAGCAACACCTGTGGAATAGTGCTAGGCATAAACTGATGATCCTATTTCCTCAGCTTCTGAAACACACTCAGAATCAGTACAATGCACTCTGAGATATCTGGTTAATGTAAAAGCAAGAACGAAATGCATGTTTGTTCTGCTCTAAAACACAGAGTTTTGAATGTCAGAGGGCTGTCAATTAAAAATGTTCTTTGCAAAAGGACCATCTCAGATCCAGCAAGATCAAAGTTTTCCTCTGAATTTATAAAAAGACATTGTAACCTTAAATTAAAAAAAAACTCTCTCTCTCTCTCCACACACACACACACACACACACAAGCAAGTAGTCCAGAACAAAAGGATACATTTTAGCTAAATTATTACTTTTATGCAAGCTATTGGGAAAACCTGAAAGCCTACTCATGCTTGTAAATAGATCATGTTTAACTGGAACAGGATCTCTAAATACACTGTGACTCATCCAGATAAAATGTACCAGTATGGTTCTTATTCTACAGCATGATTTCCCCCCCCTTTAAAGTAGTGTATTAACAACCCCAGTGGCATACAGTGTTACTAGGGAAGATCTGATAAAAGCAGTAGAGAATGACAGTGACAGTTTATCTTTGGGGCTGGCTGCCATTTAATTTCCATCTCAGTAATGCCTAACCAATCAAATGATCAAGTCCCTTTTAAAGCTTTGAAAGGTAACGGGAATGTCTAGTTTCCTTTCTCTCACTAGACAAGTGTTAAAGGCAGGAAGGAGGAGGGTGACATGCACAGTTATCCACAAGAAATAACAGCCACGTCATGACAATATGATAACCAGGTCAAGACACCTGATATTTTCCATCTTTTGACCCTGCCCAGCGCTGAGCACTCTCAAGTCAGACAACCTGTATGCTTAAAGTTGAGCATGTACTTAAGTGCTTTACTGGACTGGAGCCAGAGGGCTCAGTACCTTGCAAAAAGCAAACCAATAAACAACAAAAACCCTCAAACTGTTAGCTGCCTTCCCTGATAAGTTTTGTTCTGGAGCCTGAAACAAAGCCCACTGTATTCAGTGGGACTCAACACATAGGTCTTGTCTTCACTATGGGCTAAATTGGCACTGCTGCAATAAGTGCAGCAGGTATTGATATAGAAGTTCTGGTGAAGACATAATAAATCAATAGGAGAGCACTCTTCCATCGACTTCAGTACTCCACTTCCCCGAGAAGTGGAAGAGAGCCTCTCCTGTAGACACTTACAGCAGTGTAGACCAGTGTTCCCTGTAAGCTGTGTGCTTGTGCAGGAGAGATTCAAATGCCCCCCAGCTGATTAGCAGAGCGCCCACAGCTAGGCTTTGTTTCTACTGGTGGTGCACGTTCACACATGCCTCAGTGTGCATAAAATTTATTCCACAAATGGAAGGAAGATTAGAAGGAACACTGATGTAGACATTGCTGTAAAGCCTTCTAAGCTGCATCAACTTAAGTTATGTATCTTAGGTAACATAATTAAGATCAACTTACCACATTTGTTTAGATCAGGCCATAGACAGCAACAGCTTTGGGGGCCTTAATTCTGAATGAGCTGTGCTCATCCAGAGGAAACTCTCCTGAAGACAACACTGCTATAGTTTAGACACAAACTGAATTTTAGTTATCAAGATAATTTCAGTGAGGACTAAAATCCATCCTTTTTCTAGAAAGCTGAAAGCTAAGAATTTGGGACAAATCTTTAGTAGCTGTGGCATACATGGGGCTCTGATTCTTTCCAGCGGATGAGTGTATTGGCAGGATAATTAGACAACTCAGGCAGTTATCAGCAAATCCAGGGAAAATAAACAATGAATTTATAATCACACATATTCACACTGGAAACGTCTTACTGGAAAGCATCCCTAATCAGTAAGCATGTTCATAAGTGCTTTACTGAATTTGGGCAACTAAAAATAAAAGCAATCCAACTTGGGCAAAAAAGGGGACCACCACATAATTTAAGCAACTTCAATTTTGAATATCAGACACAAAAGCACAACTCACAACCCCTCTGGAGTTCCAGAATTATTCATGGACATTTTGGGGTAAATAATTTTGAAGAATGAATAAATTTGAGAAAATGGTGGTTTGTCCAAACGTCGAGGCTCATCAGATAAGCTATTTGTTGCCAGTTAGGCACTGTGCTGTAATACAGAACATTGCCCTTGTGCTATTGGGTTGGTGGCTCGGACTCCCTTTCTGCAATTCTGCTTCATGAGGGGGGATGCTCACATATGGCAGGTGCAGAATTTGGCTCCAACAGTTCGCTTGGTTGAATAAGAATTTTGAACACCCTTCCATCTGAGGAGACAAGATACTAGAACCCCAATAATGTCTGCCAATACAATCTCTTCTCTCTCTTCCGCATGCTAGTCGCTAGCCTGTTTTCTCTCTTCTCCGGAAGAATTAATGTAAAAGAGAAATGTAGAAAGAGACAATGCCTGAATTTTGGGCTTTATGCCTGTGTATGATGAGTTATGATCTGTATGTGTTATGGGCCTGGAGGAATGCATAGTTTTGAGTGTATTATTTAGATGCCTTCCACTCTCATTGACATTGAGATGTTTGCTGACAACCTAGAAGGGTGGAGGAATCTCAACAGTTCTCGATGGGGTTTTTTAGTGTTTATTTTATTTTTGTGCTACATTCCATTCTTGCAGCTGTGATTTTCTTCTATCCCTTTGATATTATTATTGGCCTGTGGTTATTGTCCCTGGTTTAGATTCCTAACTAATACTGGTAACAGTGGACCTGACTGTGCCCCCATGAATTCATGTGTAAATGCTTCTCCTCCCAGATTCCACCTCTCCTGTGTGGAAGGGGGATCACCACCTCTGCAGCAGCATCCTCCACCTTGTCCCAAACATCAACCATCTGTGACTCTGGAGTCAGAGGACATGCAGTGAACAGGTGAAGATTTAGGAGTAGACCTGGGACAGGCTTACACAGGGGCATGGCCATACTCCTACTGGTACCACAGAAATGCCCCATGCCCACATTCTCCTTTAAAGCAGCCCCTCCCCCCCCCAGGCAACTGCCAGTGGGAGAAGTCCTGGCAATGACAGCATGGCTCCAGTGAATTACGCATCCTGTAAGTGGGGGTGTACTAGTGGGGTCACCATGCCTCCAGGTGGCTTGCTCTGGCCTCCTGCTGGTTCCTCCTCACCCCCCAAGAACCATATGGTTTGTGGATTGGTCTCGCTGCCTATTCCTCAGAGGTCTTAGAGGGGTAGCCATGTTAGTCTGTAGCTTTAAAGACAGTAAATAGCCCTGTAGCTTCTTAGGGTATGTCTACACCACAGCGTTACTTCGGAATAACTTACGTTATTCCGAAATAACATAGTGCACGTTTTCACTTCAAGCCTTTATTTTGAAATAATGTCAAGCTGGAGGACTTCTTATTCCGACTCATGGTAACCCTCATTTCACGCGTAAGAGTGTTCTTCCTTTGACTTCCTGCTCTGTAGCCAGCACCAAAAGCCGAATTAAGCTACTTTGACTTAAGCTATGAAATTGATGTAGCTGAAATTGCATAGCTTAATTAACTATTTATTAACTATTAATTAATTGACTTTTGCCCTTCTATGTAGATATACCCTTAGGCTATGTCTACACTGGCGGCTTCTTGCGCAAGAACATCTTGCGCAAGGGTTCTTGTGCAAGAAGTCTTGCGCAAGAAAATGTCCACACTGCCATGTGCGAGCTGTGCTTTTGCGCAAGAGCGCCCATGGCAGTGTGGATGCTCTCTTGCACAAGAAAGCTCCGATGGCCATTTTAGCCATAGGGCTTTCTTGCGCAAGAAAGTCCTGCTGAGCGTCCACACTGCCCTCTTGTGCAAGAGCCCCTGCGCAAGAGGACTTACACCTATTAAAAAAGAGCGTAGCTCTTGCGCAAGAAGCCCTCTCTTACCACGCTGTACTGTAAATCTTCTTCTGCAAGAGAGGGTGGGCAGTGTGGACACTGCGGATTCTTGCACAAGAACGGCCGTTCTTGCGCAAGAACCCGCCAGTGTAGACATAGCCTTAGAGACTAACAAATATAGTATCATGAGCTTTCGTGGGCAAAATCCATTTCCTCAGATGAGATGATCTGGAGTGCGTCTCATCTGAAGAAGTGGGTTTTGCTCATGAAAGAGGGGAAGAGAGGGAGAGAGAGATTTGTTAGTCTCTAAGGGTGCATCTACACTGCACTGTAGCTCGAAATAAGCTACACAATTTGAGCTACGTAAATTGCATAGCTTATTTCGAGTCAATTTCGAAGTAACTTATTTCATAATTTCGCACCATGTACGGAGCCCTGAGTCTCTGACTGGGCAGTTATTCTGAAATAATGCTACTGTGTAGATGTACCCTCAGGTGCTACAGGACTACTCATTATTCCTCAGAGGGAGACTCCATCCTCAAAAAAATAATGTAGGAGAATTCTCCACAAGCAGAGCTCCATAAAAATTTCTTCCCCTGAGCCTCTCACATGGGGTTTCCTGCCAGAAAGCTAATCCGACACCATCAGGTTTAAAAAAAAAAAATAGCAGCTCCTTAGTTGGCATGCTATCAAGCTTTTCTCCATAACCATGCCAGCTAAAAACATCCTTTTTAAAAAATGACAGCTACAAGTCTCATTTAATCCCTCGTCTGCAGGAGCTGGGCTTTAAGCAAAACAGATATATGGTAAGTTTAATGATAAAACCACAAGTGTTGGCAGCACCTGTCACACACTCACCCCAGCATTATCAACTGCCACGCTTTCTTAGGACTGACTTGTGGCTTTTCCACAAGCCATAAGTAAGGGGCAGTGTAGTGTTTTCATTTATGGTGACACTGTTTTTGAAGTTTTTTTCTTGAAGCATGGCCACTTTTAATACTGTTGCTGAGTATTGAGTTTTGTATGTTACCATTCTTGATACCTGATTTGTGTCCATCTATTCTTTTGTGTAGAGACAGTACAGTTTGGCCAATGTACATGGCAAAGGGGCATTGCTGGCACCTGATGGCACATATCACATTAGTAGATGTGCAGGTGAATGAGCCTCTGATGGTGGGTGATGTGGTTAGGTCCTGTGATGTCGTCACTTGAACAGATATGCGGGCAGAGTTGGCAATGGGGTTGGTTTTAGGGATTGGTTCCTGGTTTAGTGTTTCTATGGTGTGGTGTGTAGTTGGTGGTAAGTATTTGCTTCAGGCTGGGGAGCTGTCTGTAAGCAAGAACTGGTCAGTCTCCCAAGGTCTGTGAAGGATTGTTTTGTAGGATAGGTAGATAGTTGATGATGTGCTGGAGAGGTTTTAGTAGAGGGGCTGTAGATGATGGCCAGTGGTGTTTTATTATTTTTCTTGCAGGTCTGTCTTGTAATAGGTGATTTCTGGGTACTCATCTGGCTCTGTCAATCTGTTTCTTCACTTCCCAAGTGGGTATTGTAGTTTCAAGAATGTTTGATAAAGGCCTTGTAGGTGTTTGTCTGCAGCCAAGCTCTAAGATACAACCATATTTGGGACAATCCCACAGACAGAGACAATGCATGATGTGTCCTGGATGAAAGCTGAAGGTACATAGATAAGTGTAGTGGTCAGTAGGTTTCCAGTATAGGGTGGTGTTTATATGACCATCACTTATTTGTACTGCAGTGTCCAGGAAGTGGCTCTCTTGTTTGGACTGGCTCAGGCTGAGATTGATGGTAGAGTGGAAATTTTTGAAATCCTGGTGGAATTCTTCAAGGGCCTCTTTTGTGTGAATCCATATGATGAGGACTTAAAGTGGTTATTTAAAACCAATTTAATCAAAGGGTTCTTTTGATCCCAGAGTCGTAGCCCCATACCCAGGTCAATCAATCACATAGATCTTACCCACTGATAATACGGTCGCAAATCCTTTATGAACAAATAGTTTATTTATAAAGAGAAATTAAAGAGGTGAGAGTTAAAACTGTCAGAGGACTCAAATATGTACAGTCATTGCAAGTTTTTGTATCAGGTTTGAAGCAGTGATGGAATCTACAGCTGGCTTGTAAAGTCTCTGGTAACTTCCAGAAGATTGGAAGGCCCTCAGTCTATTGGGTAGAACGCTCCTTTTAGAGTAAATCCATAGTCCAGAGATCAGAGCAGAAAAGAAGCAAAAGGGAGATGCTTCCAGGTCCTTTTATACTTTTCCCCATGTGGAAGGAAACCCCCCAGTCTTCATTTGTGGAAAAGTGCAGGTACAAGCTGAAGCTGATGGTCACTTTAGCAAGTCACATGCCATTGCATGTGTCAGTGACTCATAGCAGGAGCCATTACCCATATTCTGCCTAAAGCATTCTCAGGAAGGCTCATAGGGTAAAAATAAGCTTCCTCTATGATCTATTGTGCAAGCTAAATGTTGCTTAGAGGGCCATCAACTTGAATAGTGCACTCACCCTGTGTTGGCCAGACTGGATGTAAAATAACCACCATGTAGGTATTACCACAGAAGCAAACATGTTTGAGTTACTGGTACAGAGTCAATATTCATAAATTTAAATCCAAGATGATACAGGCTGTAATGGGGTGCACTCACCTCAAAAGTTCTCCCTCTTTCTCTGTGTTTGTGGTCGGTCTTAGTGACTCAACCATCTTTGAGTCACACACAGTCTGTATATGAAGTTAGAAATAAATCAAACCTCTTCCAGAATACAAGTCTAATTGGGCCTATCTATAATGTTTTTGGTTTTTTTTAAATCTGTAGCCTTATTTCTGGGCCAATGTTCCCTCTCATGCTTTCCATCCATGTGTGGATTTTTTCCATCCACGTGTGGCATAATTTTATGTGCACAGAGGCATGTGTGAATATGCACCACCAGCAGAAGCAAAACATAGCTGGGGATGCTCTGCTAATCAGCTGGGTGGCATTTGAATTTCTCCTGAGCAGCTGCACAAGCACTCAACTTACAAAGAACACTGCTCTGGGCTCACTCCTCAATCAGTCCAGCAAGGCCCATCACAGCACCCTGCTTTGAACAGTCTCTCAGCCGCTTCTAGGTTCCCTTGAATTGTGCCTGCTCTTCAAACAGTCCCAGCCCTAGTGCAGGGCCATATTCCCCAGGGCTCCCTCCCTGGAGAGGTGTCTCCTCTCTGGGCCTAGCTCTTCAGCCTGGCTGCTGAGGCTACGGCTACACTGCAGCACTATTTCGGGATACCAGAGGTATCCCAAATTAGCTATTCTGCATCTTTTGAGTGCGCCTGTTAGTTTGAAATATAGTAGGGTTCGCTATTCTGATGTCCCTGTAAACCTCTTTCTAAGAGGAGTAAGGGATGTTTCCGCATAGCGATTTATTTCCAAGTAAGTGCTGTGTAGACAGCCAAATATAAGTTTATTTTGAAATTGACTCAAAATAAGCTATGCAATGTAGATGCACCCTAGAAGAGTTCAGTTGCCCTTTTACCATGTGTCAAAATCCAGGCCACTTTGGAAGTTTTTGGGGTGGGAGGACCTGGGCCCATTCTTTATTCTGTCTACATTAGCTAAATTGAACCTGATATTTTTACTAGTCCGGTGAATACCTCAGAGTCCAAGCTCCACCACAGTAAAGGTAAACATCATGGTGTAAAGTGTCCATATTTGAATGGTAACCCGTCTACATCCATCCCCAGGAATGAAAATAACCTAGTCACTTTCATTTGTGTTTACTGTCAGTTTCTGCTCACTTTCAGGCTTGCATGCCTTAGCTCCAGTGCTCGGGTTGCAAATGTTGCTCTAAAATATTTAAATCCAAATTTTCCCTGGAATTAAACTAAACCAAACCAAGTACCCACAATTGATTGAAACGTTTTTATTGATCCTATTTTATAAAACCTATATTTTGAGGTAAATCAACCCAATGGAGTCTCTAAGCTTTTCCTGGTGTAGATGCTTTCAGCTATTGTTCACTGTCTGTTTTTAATTTATGTACATTTCCCTGAGATGTGACAACTGGCTGGTTCATTTTTAATATCGCTTCTGCATGCAAGCAATAATGTGACATTTCTTTAGAAAGCCACAGGCCCATGATAAGTGTCTGTCTCTCTAAGAAAGAAGAAGCTGTTGAGACTCACTAGTAAGCAATAAGCATTGTCACATCTGCGGATTTGCCAGATGTGTAGAAAACAGTAGTAAAATTGTATATCAGTCAAGGGTTCCCCAACTGAGTGCAACCCTCTCATTACCTTTGGCCCCTCAAAGTTTTGTTGCACTGTTTATAGAAGATAGGAAATCACTTCTGAAATTGCTAATTAAGCATTAAGGTGAGATCCCAGCCCCTTATAAGCTTGGATTTGAGGTGCTTTGGCAGTATCAAGAACCTTAAGGCTGGCCTACTAGGGCAAATGGGGACTCCTTGGATTCATAAGTATTGCATTGCCAGTTCTGTGCTACCCTACCTCAGTCACATGATGGGTGGGAAAGCAAAAGGCTGGAACACGTACTCCAGCAGCCTTGGGTTGTTGTAAGGCCCTTTATAAGGGGTCACTGCATGCTGCTGAGGGTTATGCCAGGGGTCACGCTGGCCTGCCAGCTGCTCCAGAGGAAACACAAAGCTGGTTTAGCAGCTTTCAGTGGAGTGTTGGAACCACTAAGGATCTGGAACATAGGGGCTAGATAAAAAATACCTACAAATACAAACAAACAAAAACAAACTCATCCCCTACAATTGGTATTCAGTGGTAAAAGTAAGGACCCAAATCTTATTTTTTTCCATGCCAATAACATGTGAGGTCATACAAGGTATAATGGACAAGTTGCACATTTGACTTAATAGAAATGAAGTGACAAATTTCTAAAAACGTAATTGGCAGAAACGGTTCAGATGTCCAGTATAATCTTCTATCCATACATTGCATTTATCATCTACATTTGCTGAAACATGTTACAAGTCTGAAAGATTTTTTGATGTGCAGAGGTGACTAAAGAATTATGTGCTTCAGTCTGTGGATTAGAAGAAAAAAAGTTCTCTCCTCTTTGTGCTGATTGATTGTAATAGCTGATTTATTTGAAAAGTAAATTCCAAAATGCATACCATTTATTTGGCTGGGGACTATAGTCAGTTGTAATTTTCCAGCTAATTTAAGTGACTGTAGAAAACAAATATTTCCATGCTGATTTTGTTTCAAGGGCAAAATGATTGCATGTTCAGTGCACAACTTTATTTGATGGAGAAACTTGCATCTGTATCAAATCATTGACAGTTACAGCATTTGCTGCAGAATACTATGAAAAGATTGTGATTACCAAGAAACATAAATGTGTATGCACTTACTAGCTTATTTGACTTAGAAGCTTTCTGGTAGGTATAGCTGCACCAAGCAGTATATAATTGGAAGAAAGATTTCTCAGGATGGAGTGTAATCAGTCTGAGAAATCTAAAGAAAAACATACATGTGTAGGCAATCTGCTGTTCTTGGCTTCTACTAGACTGCTGTTCTGTGTTGTATAATTATATGCAGTAACTGCCTGTTATGAGATTTGCTAGCATCCTACTGATTATGAAAGAGCAAGAGATTTCATGTGAACAGATTTACCTTGTTGCTTTCCACTACTGTAGGTAGAGGTTTAATGTATTCAGAAAACACATACAAATTTGATGATGTTGGCATATTTTGTGTGGCTCTCTCTTCTGCAGTCAGCAACAAATAGTTAGAAACAAATTGGCTGCATCTAGACTGGCATGATTTTGCGCAAATACTTTTCTGTGAAAAGTTTTTCCGTGAAAAGTATTTGCGCAAGAGACCGTCTACACTGGCATGTGCCTTTGTGCAAAAGATTTGCTTTTGCACAAAAGCATCCGTGCCCAGTATAGACGTTCTCTTGCGCAAGAAAGCTCCGATGGCCATTTTAGCCATCGGGCTTTCTTGCACAAGAAATTAACGTTCCTGTCTACACTGGCCCTCTTGTGCAAGTATTCTTGCGCAAGAGGGCTTATGCCTGAGTGGGAGCATCAAAGTATTTGTGCAAGAAGCACTGGTTTTGTACATTACAAAGTCAGTGTTCTTGCGCAAATTCTCGCGGCCAGTGTAGACAGGCGGCAAGTTTTTGCGCAAAAGCGGCCGCTTTTGTGCAAAATCTTGCCAGTCTAGATGCACCCATCCTGTTTTTTAGATCTCAAAAAGCTGTGGCAGTGATTTCAGTGAGATTGGAGTTCTGGCTAGGGGAAAATGCCACCACTCTTAACAGAGCTCAACATGCTTTTGAAATAAGCCAAGTTCTGTACTCCAGCACAGCTCTCCCCCATATCGTAAAAATAGCCTTTGAGTTCAAAATGATCAAACACTCTTTTTACATCAAATGTAGAGGTTAGGATGTGGTAGATGCTTCTGACCCATTTGATGAAGCATTTGTAGGATGATTTCCATCTCTCTGTTCATGATGAAAAAACACAGGGGTTGTGCTGCTAGTTCTAGGCCTGATATCCAGGGTTGGCCAGTTAAAAACATTATTAAAAAACTAACAGAACTCGTACTGATTGATAGAATATCAATGACAAAATCACTTTCATTCAAATCCTATTTCATAACAGAGGCCTGGCCTAGGCTTAAAAGTTAGGTTAACATGGTTATAGTGCTCAGGGTGTGAAAAATGCTTGAGTGCCAGAGCTGTGCTGATCTAATGCCTGGTATAGATGTCATAAGTCAATGGAAGAATTCTTCTATTCATCTGGTTACCATTGCTTGGTGAGTTAACTACAGCAATGAAAGAAACGGTCACTGTAAGAAGTATCTACACTTTGGCAATTCAGTGGCGTAACTAGAACTGCATAATGTGCTGCCAGAGTGCCTGTAGTGTAAACAGGGCCATAAGCATTTAGGAGTCTAAGTCAATTGAGAGTCATTGGAACTTAGATTTTCAAAAGTGCCTTACCCACACATCTCTCTTCATTGTCACAGATGAGCAGGATAAGGTCCATAATGATTAACATTCTCTAGAAAGTGGAGCAGCTACCGTAATATGATGTCACTTGTTAGGGCTCCAATTTTCAAATTTTGGTGCAAAAAGTTAAATACCTGAATCTATGTAGACAATTAAATACAGATTGCAGGCACCTAAGTGCAGATTTAGATGCCTAAAATCAACACCTGGGTACATGATAGAGGGCCACATTCCCCTCCCCCCCAATAGTAAGTGTCAGAGGGGAGAAAATTATTGTGAGGTTCAATGTGGAGATTTCTCCCTGATTGTTCCTTCTCTAGAATAGACCATGAGGAGGAACTGTATGGCTTTTCTGGGAAGCACATGAACCCAAGAAGATCTGCATCCCTGTGCTCACTCTAGGAGCCAGCTTTACAAAAGGACTTCAACTGAACTGTTGGGCAGTTAAGTGCCTAACTAATTCAGACTCAAAAACCCCACTCACTGCAGACTAACTTTGTAGGCCCCTATATCCAGGTTCATAGAATGGATGGGAGCAACCCATCCTAGGCCCCATACTTCAGGGGAGATGGGGTCCAGAACAGCCTGGCACGTTGTGGGGGCCTGGCACTGGCAGCAATGAGTGACCCAGCTCCAGTCAATCCTGCTGGCTCCTGGTATTGCTCAGGGGAGGAGGTGGAAGCTGGAGAACGGCAGGGCTGGGGCTTAGTGGAAGGGGTGGAATAGACACAAGGTAGGGTAGAGCAGGAGCAGGACCTGGGGCCAAAAGGGGGCTTTCCCAAGCCCTGCACCCCCATAGGGATTGCACTGCCTAAATCCCTATGGGTAGGGTGACCAGAGTTCCCATTTTTAAAGGGACAGTCCCATATTTAAGTCCTCCTGGAAGTGTCCTGATCTTTTATTAAAAATGGGAAACGAGCGGGGAAGTCCAGTGGCTGATGCTGGGGCTGGGTATGCAAGGCTGGTGGTGTGGTGAAGATGCAGCATAAGAGGCTGGCTGCTGCCCCTGCTGGTCCATTTCTAGCCAGCTTTGGCTGTGCACAGAGTAGCAGTGGCTGGTGAATGTAGGCAGGTACCAGGTGGCACACAGTTAAGTGTTGCCTCTGCTGCCCAGCCATCTGCCCTTTATGTGCTCTTCCTCCCACTGTCCTCTCCCTGCTTTGCCAGAGTCACCCCCAGCTCCACTGCTCCCTCACAACCCACGACTGCCATTTTGCTCCCAGCACTGTGCAGATAACCAGCCCCAAGTCAGAGCACTGAGCTCACCAGCCTGGCTGGCAGGGTACCTTCCTTGCTACATAGCCTCTGGCCTGGGGCACTGACCAGGAGAAGCAGAGCCCTGAGCGTGCCAAAGCCCCTCACAGCACTGGCACAGGGAAGCCTCCTGACCCTTCAACTAAGCTCTGGAGTAGTGAGGGGAAGTGAAGTGATTTCTGGGCTGTTCACGTTCAAAGCCTTCAAGCTTCACAGCAGCCTCCCGGGCAGAGTCTTAGCATCCTCTTTGCCCTCCCCCACCCTTGGTCCTGCCCTCAGGGAGCATGGGGCTGCTCTGTCCCTATTATCCCCATTCTTGCCCTCATTCATTGCAGCAGAACCAAAGTTAGGTCATAAGCTGTTTGAGATAAGGATGCTGCTGTTGTTCTCTGGAGCACGTAGCCCATTAGGGGACACTGGAATTGTATTTCTTATAACGAAGGCCCTATCAAATTCATGGTCCATTTTGGTCATACTTGTCGTCAGAGGATCTTAAAAGTCATAAATTTCATGGTTTCAGCTATTTAAATCTGACATTTCATGGTACTGTAATTGTAGGGGACCTGACCCCCCAAAAAAGAGTTTGGTGTTTGGAGGCCACAAAGTTGTTGTAAGTGGGGTTGCAGTACTGCTACCCTTACTTCTGTGCTGCTACTAGCGGAAGTGCTGCCTTCAGACCTGGATAGCTGTAGAGTGGCAGCTGTCAGTAGACAGCCCAGTTCTGAAGGCAGAATTGCTGCCAGCTGCAGTGCAGAAGTCTGTCTGGTATGGTATGATATTGGATTGCTGCCCCTACTTCTAGGATATTACTACCTTTATTCTGCACTGCTTCCTGGCAGGGAGCTACTTTCAGAGCTGGGTGCCTGGGCCACTGCCACCACTCTACAGCCACTCAGCACTGAAGATAGAACAGAATGAAGGGTGGCACTACCATGACTCCTTAAAACCTTGTGACCCCTCTGCAGCTCTTTTGGGTTATGACTTCCAATGTTTTCTAAATTGGTCTCCCCATGAAATGTGTACTGTATAGGTTAAAAAGCACAAAAGACTAGATTTCATGGTGAGTGACATGTATTTCATGGCTGTGAATTTGGTAAGGCTCTACTTATAAAGTACATTCCTAATACTACAGGCAGTAAGGCATAAAAGAAAAATCTTCATGCATTTATGCAAAGGGGTAGCATCTCCCTTCACTCCTATGTACCTGTACAAGTTGAATACATTGCTATAATGCTGCCACCAATCTCATGAAAAAGTTGGGAAGTCTTTCTTGTTCAGGTGAGCTGGGCCTTTGCAGGGCTGAGGCCTTGTTCTGAGCTGTACCTGCTTTCCTGTGTTGTGTATGAGTTAAACAGGAGAAGACAAACATAGATCAGTGCTGAGACTTGAATCCTTTAATGGTCTAGCTCACCCTGTTGTATCATAATCAATGGAACTGGAGTCAGAGGGCCCATGTTGCCTAGAAGTAGGGATGTAAATGGGTAAGCAGCGCCCTTTTGGTGTGATGTTTACCAGTAACTGGTTAACTGGACCTGATCCAGCCAGAGCAACCCCCCAACCACAGTGTGGTAGCCCCCCTACCCATGGTGCAGTGCAGCGGGACCTCTCGGGCCTGGCTAGAGCAGCCCCCTTCCCCCCCCAACCCTGCAGCATACATACCATAGTTTAACAGGTTAACATTTTAAATGCTATTTTTACATCCCTACCTGGAAGGACTGTTATTCACCAGATATGAGGAAACTCATGGAGTTAGGCTGAAAGCAATGCAGTCATGGGGATAGAGAAGAGCACAGGGATTAGTAAAGTTTCCCCTCTTCATTTTAACCTGCATTCAGCTTTGCTGTTTGCTGATGGAACACAGTGGTAACATCTGAACTGCGAGCTCTCTGCAGTGCAGCAGTTGTCAGCAAGACCCATTGAACTCAGCCTGAAGTCTACTGGAACCCTGAATTTTGCAAACACAAACCCAGCCCAGCAATAGGTATGGTGAAAGGAGCCCATGCTGTCTTGAAGTTTATAATGGTGGATGGTAAGGACTCCAGACCCCGCTTGAGGAATATAACCATACAAGTTATGAAATCGGATGAGGGTGCAGCATAAACGTTTTACAGCTACAGTGTAAGCAGCAAAAAAAACAAAAAAAAACAAACAAACAAAAAATACCCCACAACCCACCGCTGCCACCAAACCAGGAATCCCATGGACAAGAGACAGTTTTTAAAGCATATAAGGATATTTACAAAGCTAATGGTTGTCTCAAAGGAGATCTGAGACTGGAATTAGACCCCACAATGGAATCGGTGTGTGTACTATGAAGGAAAATTCTGATTGCAATGCATATAATCCAGTACTCAAGGAACTCAAAGGTCTGCAAAATAGGGGATATCGTAACATCTGTGGAGACCAATACAACCGGGGTAAGCTTTATCATGGCAATAAAGCCAAGTCAGTCAGATTACACATCCACAGACTCAAAACCACTGAACGGCACATTGAAAAGATGCTACTGTCCACTGCCTGCAACTGAAGAGATCTTGCCAAAACCTTTCCAAAGCCAGAAATTTTATAGTCTGCATTGCGAGGAACAGGCTTTGGCTCATAAGCTGGGATAAATAGTCCAGCATGCTGACAAACTTTGTAACAACATTTGGCCACTACAGATGGCTGTGTGTGTTCTCCAACAGGCATAAGTCCAGCACCAGAGATTTTCTAGAGGAGACTCACCCAAGCACTGGAAGAACTGATGGAAAAAAATTCATTGCAGAGGATATACACATTGGAGGTGAATGAAGTAATGATACAGAAGCAGAATGAGACTGTTGGAGAAAACTACAAGCTGTGATTCAGAGATACAGGGATGAGAACATACATTTCAAGCCAGAAAAAATGCAACTCAAGCAGTGTGAGGGGACATTCAGTGGACATCTGCTCACAGCACAGGAAGTAAAAGCTGATCCCAACCAGATCAAGGCAGTCAAAGACAGGCCAGCTTTGTGGATTTAAAAGGGTACAGCACTTCATAGGAATGACAAATTTTCTGTCCAAGTTCTGTCCACACCTGACTGCAGTAGCAGAACTCTATGTGCTATCTTGTGAATGGACATAGAGATTGGCACTGGGCAGGTCCCCAATAGCAAATACGGACATGCTGAAACAACGGATCATGGAAGCCCATGTCCTGAGATACTACCAGCCAGGAAATTCATTGACGATCCAGTGTACTACACTAGAGAAAGGATTGGATGTAGATCTTTTGCAGGAGCATTGGGTAGCTTATGCCACCAGTGCCCTGTCAGAGACTGAATAGGCATATGCCCAAATAGGAAAAAAGTTTCTGTCTGTGGTATATATAGTGGAACTATTCCATCAGTATACCTATAGCCCCTCAGTTATAGGTCAATCAAATCATAAACTGCTAGAGAAAATTGTGACAAGGGCCCTTCTTAGTACTTCAAAGAGATTGCAACACATGACAGTGCCAGAAATGCATCAACAAGCAAAGATCAAATACAGCCCTGAATGATTCCTCGCATTACCTGACATCCTGGGCAAAGCATATATACCCAGCCTCAGTGGGCTGGGGAAAGGGGATCACTACTTTGAATCCATTAACATATTGCACACTCTCCCATTTTCAGCAGCGAAGCTGATGGAAATCAAAGAGGCCAAGGAACAGTACATCTAATGAGAGACAGTCAAGAGAGCCATGACCACCAATGGGGTGGTGGTGGTGGGGATCCAAGAGGTTATTTGCCCCAGGGCCCAGTGATTCTTAAGTGCCTGGGGCTCCAGCCACGGATACGACAGCTGCAGCAGCACTTGGCGCTGCAGGCCTTTTAAGTCACTCCTGGAGTGCTGTGCCACATGGCACAGTCCCAGCAGCTCCAAGGGCTGGGGAGACTAGCACGCCATATTCCAGGGGATGCTGAGGGCTGGCTACTCCAGCCCCACCCCTTCCAACTGAGGCACTGTCTCTTCTGGGAGTGCAGAGCTGGGCACCCCCCCTCATCTTGCCCAGGGGCCATGCATGTCTGTCAGCCCCTCTGATGAGAGTAATATTAGCAGGGAAGCCAGAAGACAAAAGCCAAGTACCTGTAAGAACAGAACCATATTTTCAATTTAAAGATGAGTGTACAGGATGGAATCCTATTAAAGGCAGAGAGCTGCTGTCTCCATCTTGTTACATAAGGCTGTCATGCAAAAAAAAAAAAAAAAAAAAAAGTGCTTCACACTTGGGCATTACCACCACCCCCATCTTTAATAAGGAAAGACAGCTTCCCAGCATTAGTGCATCTTTTTACTGTAAGCAGAGAAAACTGCCAGGTTAAAAATAAATAAATAAATAATAATCAATGGGAGCCTAGTTAGTCACAAGGGGAGGAAAAAAAAAAAATCAGTTTGCAAGCAAACCCTAAAATAAACTTGCAGAAGTGGGTTAAACAGGCCCTTAAACACAGAGGCCATTTTCATAATTGCTTTAACTATAGCTTCTATCCCCTAACCACATCACCACCAATCAACCTGCAGGGAATAGTTAACTTAAAACAATTACCAGCAGATTTCTTTCTGGTCTCTGGAGTGCTAGAAAGTGTAATGCTTATCATTTGGCATTCACTACATCCTTAATCTTGTCAGCAGCAGCCAAAGAGAGGGAAAACCTTTTAATAGCTGCTTTATTTGTATGTGTTCAGGGTGACCCATGTTGCTACAGAAACATTTGTGAAGCACTGCAGGCTTTTTCTCTGCTGATGCCAGGTATTGTTATACAGCACATTGTTTCACAGGTGCCAGTCACTCTAAAACCTCCCTTCTCATGTCCCCAGGGAGCAGAGCTTGCCTTGCTTTCCAGCCTGCTGTCATTACTGCAAACATGGTTTGCACACAAGTAGTAGCGGTTCTGGGAATTGCACAGCCAACTCTTACTGACTTAGTCCCTACTCAAGAGCCCTTGTATAAAGTCACAATGCTGGCCCAAGAGCACTTCTAATAGCACTTGTACTTCAGATTTGTTCCAACAGCCTGAACAGTTAGGGATTTTACCATTTTAAACAGCAAAACTTTGACAGTGTGGCCTTTTGTAATTTGATACTTTAATACATGTGTTTGGAGAGCACATTCTTGTTCATGAACACCAACCCCCCCCAAAACAGATGATTTGCTGCTGTTGAGATTCTGTGATTAACACCTCTGCCCCCTCCCTTCACCAGCCAGGAGTGAGGCATGCACAGAATTCAAGTACTTTCAAGTACTCCTTTATCGTCAGGGCAACAGGAAGAAAAGCAAGCCGTGTCCCAGTACGCATGGCTGCTGGCCCCCCTCGAAACTCTGACCTTGGTCACTCAATTAGGATGAACTGCAAAAATGGGAAAGGCACTCTCCAAAGCCGGTGGATAGTCTAGCATAAAACAGCCTTTGTGATACCTTACTGAGTACTCAGAAACCAACACCACAGTTCCCTTAAAGCAACCCCACATTTAGGTCTCCACCCAGAGGCCCAAGTCAAATATGATGAGCATCACTGAAGATCTTATTCGTCAAATAAAAAAGTTGTACCAATCCCAAATAATAAGTCATCACTTTGCAGGTGAATGAATATTTCAGCTCTTAACCCAAATACACACTTACAGCCAATTCTTATTAACTGAACTAAAATTTGTTAAAGAAAAAAAAAGAGACCTTGTATGGATTACAAGAGATCAGAACATAGTCATGAATACAGTTCAGGATTCAGATTCAGTGCAGAGAGGTTAAGCTTTCTAGCTGCAAAGAGTTCTTACAGAATTAGTCACAGAATCATAGAACACTAGACCTAGAAAGGACCTCAAGAGGTCATAGAGTCCAGTCCCCTGCCCTCATGCAGGACCAAGCACCATCTCGATCATTCCTGACACGTGTGTCAAACCTGGTCTTAAATATCTCCAGTGATGGAGATTCCACAACCTCCCTAGGCAATTTATTCCAGTGTTTAACCACCCTGACAGTTAGGAAGCTTTGCCTAATGTCCAGCTAAACTTCCCTTACTGCAATTTAAGCCCATTGCTTCTTGTCCCATCCTCAGAGGCCAAGGAGAACAAGTTTTCCCCCTCTCTCTTGTAATACTCTTAGGTACAGGTTGGCCCTCCCTGGCCTGGCACCCTCAGGACCTGACTGGTCCCAGATGAGGGATTTTTCTGGATCAGGGAAGGTCATTTTTGGACCCCTGCCACCAGCCCATCTGGCCTGGCCATTGGCCTCCCACCTGGTTCCCTGCCTCCTGCTGGCCCTCCTGTTCTGTCAATCTGCTGGGCAGCCATAGCTGCTGTGGCTCCACCAGGCAGCCTGGCGCTGGACTGGGGCTCCAAGCAGCCATGCGTGCCGGGGCTTCCTGGGCAGCCATGCGTGCCGGGGCTTCCTGGGCAGCCATGCATGTGCTGTGTCAAGGCACCCTGAGCAGCCATGTGCACAACGTGCACCGCGGCTCCCAGCCACACTGGGCCGCCACGTGCTGGGTCTTCCAACTCAACTGGGCAGCCCTGCTGCTGTCACCTACCTGTGGGCAGCCCGCTGCCCTGCTGGCCCCACAGGGATCCTCACTGCTGGCCCTACACTGGGACTCTCTGGTCCCGCAACATCCAAGCCGGACCATGGATGTTGCTGGACCAGAGAATCCCGGTTAAGCATGTTTCAATCTGTACTTGAAAGCTGTTACCACGTCCCTTCTCAGTCTCCTCTCTTCCAAACTAAACCAACCCAGTTTTTTCAATCTTCCCTCACAGGTCATGTTCTTTAGACCTTTAATCAGTTTTGTTGCTCTTCTCTGTGCTCTCTCCAATTTCTCCACATCTTTCTTGAAATATGGTGCCCAGAACTCCACACAATACTCCAACTCAGGCCATAGGTTACAGTCCAATGTTTGGATTCATCCTGAATATGGACAGATTTGAAGATCAGTCTTGTGACTCAAACTGCCCCTACAGAAGCTTAAGCAAATCTGAAATAAGTATCAGGTCCCAAGAGTCTTTTATATCGTTTCCTAGCAACCTCTTGATCAAGTCCTGGGTGAATGCGATGCAATCATGAAGACTTCCAAATAGACTTCTCTCTCAAGCATCACCAGTAATTAGCTATACAGCTTAACATAAGACATCACATAATCACTTCGGCTATGTCTACACTCGCGGCTTCTTGCGCGAGTAATATGCAAATGAGGCTAAGCACGGAATATTGCCGAGCCTCATTTGCATACCTAATGAGCCACCATTTTTTTCAGAAGAGGCTCTTGCACAAGAAGGAGCATCTACACTGCCCCTTCTTGCGCAAGAAAAACCCTCTTGTGCAATGCCGTTCTTCCGGAAAAGTCATCGGTGTAAAGGCATTGCACAAGAGGGTTTTTCTTGCGCAAGAAGGGGCAATGTAGATGCTCCTTCTTGTGCAAGAGCCTCTTCTGAAAAAAATGATGGCTCATTAGGTATGCAAATGAGGCTCGGCGATATTCCACGCATAGCCTCATTTGCATATTACTCGCGCAAGAAGCCGCAAGTGTAGACATAGCCTTCTTGTTCACAGATTATTTGCTATACATTTCAGAGAGATAAACACACTATAGACAGGAACAGTCTGATTACACTGCTAACCTAACAATATATGTAAACCCACAAAAACACATTTATTATCTACCAGTATGTCCCTAAAAGTTGAATTTGAGTCATTTATCTGCAGGATGCTTAACTTTTTCTGGCCACATATCTAAAAGGGTTTTTTTCTAGCACTTCTTCCCATAATATCTAAACACCGATCATCTCTATGAAAGCCACATGTCACATTCAAGATGACAGACCCTGAAATAACCATATCTATTTCTCTTAAGAAGTTTCTCAGCGCCACCACCATGCTTATACTATGCCTATCATTGTGGTATCTAAGCAGTTATTGTTACTGGAGCAACAGCACTAAGCATTCCATACCATTTCTGCTACTCAAATGTAGTGATGTAAGACAGTGCATTGAGAAGCAAGTTGATTTGACAAAGCTGAGGAAAGGTACCCAGGCACTTTTCAGCAACCTCAGAACTACCACACATGCCTCCAGGAACATTGCTTTACTCAACACCCATGGGATGTCCTGATCACTCGAGGGTCTAACATTGCACAGTTAACATTCTCACAAGTCAAGCAGCAGCTTGAAAGAAGATCTATCAGCTAATTAGATTCTTGTTCATCCTCCTCCACATAGCTGCAGAAGAAATGGCATCAAATCTGATATGCAAAATTATTCCCAACTGGTGTGGCTGATCTCCCAGAGTAACACTAGAACATAAACAGACTTTAGTATTGAAGTGTTGCAGTCTGAGAGTATAGATTTTTCCCTTTGCTTTTCTCTCCTACAGATTTCCAAATTAGATCCTGGCACAAGCAGTGCTGTCACTAACCAGCTGCACTGTCACTAGGAGATACAAGGGAAGATGCTATAGTGGAGTTTATTCACTGGGGTGCTGAAACAATTTGTATAGTGGGGGTGCTGAAAGCCATTGAACTAAACTAAATCCTGTCTATAATGGAAGACGCTTCCCCCCGGGGGGTTCTGCAGCATTCCCTGCACCCCTATTTCTAGCACCCATGTTTATTCATGCACTGGCCGAATCCTGCTGCCATTAGGGCTCTGAAATGCCCCTTGCCCAAAATCAGTAAATGCCAAACCCCAAAGAAGAATAGAACACAGTGAGACTTTCCCCCTTACTTTGGCTCACCTTCCCTTCCACCTTCCTTCAGGCCTATTACAGATCAAGTTTTTTCCTCTAATCCCTGAAATTGTCCCAAGGACTAGGGATTCCATCACCATCTCTTCATGGTCCTTCTCATCTGCACCCTTAGTCTTTTCCTTAATCTGCCGCTTCCTGACACACTTTCTTCTAAATTACAAACACACATTTTCATCTGTCTTGATCAATTGCCCCTTCCAAGTACCCTGTCCCGTCTACCTTCCATTCCTGAGCTCATTGGACTGGAGTTCCTTTCCTCCATTTCCGTCCTAGACTAACTTGGCTTCAACCCTTGCACCTGGCTGTAACTGTCCCCGATGATCTCTTCATAATAGTCACAGCTCTGAACCAGGACTCCAGCCTCATCCTTGATCAGCCAGCCACCTTCAACACCATCAACCATTCTCTTCTTGAAATTTTGGCTTCCATGAGTTTGTTCTCTTCTGGTTCTCCTCATACCTCTCTGATAATTCTTTCAGTGTGTTCCTCAATATCTTCTTACTCCCTGCTCCAGCTTTCTGTGGGAGTTACACAGGGCTCCAGATCCTTCTCATCTCTCTTGATGACCCCTTATATCTGGGTAATCTCATCCATTATCATGTATTATTTGTGTTCCCCTAGCCCATCACAGCCCTGTTCCTGGACCCCCACAGAACAAAGTTTGGCCCACACCCCGAAGAGCTAACAGAAGGAAACAAATAGCAAAGTACAAGAAACAATGAAATAATGTTTTTCAGACTGATAGGTCTCAGTGCACTAGCAGCCTAAGCATTGTTGTGTTATTTGTATGCATCAAGCAATGAAGAATTTTAATCAGGGACTGGAAGGTAGATGCAAATTCAACTCTTATGCTGACAACTCTCAGAGCTGGGGTATTTCCTTCTGTACAAACTAAAATCTCAGCCTGTCTCTCCAACATCTCTTTGTGGAAGTCTGCTCATCAGCTCAAGTTAAACATGGATGAAACAGAGCTCCTCATCTTCCCCCCAAGCAAGAGCGCCATTTGAGGAGGGGGCCTAAAGCCCTTCCTACCAGGATGCTGTTTGCTCCACTTAAGAGCATGGCAGGGTGAGTACTGTCCACTCATTCCTTGAAAGTGAGAGGAAGGGGAAGAAGAGCAAGCAGCATCCCAGTACAAGGGGCTTTAAGTCCCCTCTTCAAATGGCACCCTTGCCCCCAAACCCACTCTGCTCACTCCTATCTCACTTACTCTGTATATCGCCACCCTCCTGCCAGTCACTCAGGTCTGTAACCTGGGCTTCATCTTCAATTTAGGACTTCTTGGGTCCTCACATCCAAGCCATATTTAAACCTTGCAGGAGAGTGCGCCTCTACAATACAGCCTTTCCTCACCATCCACAGAGCTAAAAGCAGGCTCTCATCTCAATTTTACCCTTCTGCCAGGTGGAACCAGCAGCAACCAGGTCCGAGTTCAATTGGTAGGGATTCTTGTCCATTGATCCAAAACAGAACTGGCTCGAATCCTCACCCAGTAACCAGGGTGAATCACAGACCACCCTGGGTGCTTCCCCACTCATAGTACACATTCTGAGTACAGAAGAGAAGCTTTTAACGAAAGGAGGGAGGTCACCTGACAGAATATGCCACATGTGGGATTCATAATTATCGATCTGTGAGCAGGACATTCACACCCGAATGCCTGGGGCAGAGACCTCTGTCTCATGTTCATGAGTTCCACAACCAACAGTCCCCTTCTCTGTGCCCTTTTATGCTCCCTCGCCATAACCCACTCTCATTGGCTGTCTTTGGTCAGAGAAGATGCAGGGTTCAGAGGTGTATCCGTGTGAGTTCACCTCCCACTTAGGGAAGAAGGCACATTGCTTGCCCCACCATTTGAGCACTTCCTTTTGGTTGGCTATTCTGCCAGCTGCTGCTTCTTGCCACCCTGCCAACTACTCATTCTGTTCTCTGTCTTGCCAGTCACTCATTCACCAGCCAACTGTCAGTCACCTGCTGGTGCCACATGCTGCCTCTCTGCTGTGACCCCTGCACATCAGTCTCAGTCATTTTCAGCTCTTTGCAGGGTGGGCAGAAACAGCCCTGCCCCCAACTGATTTCAGCTCTGACTGAGCATTTAAAGTACCAAAGAGGTTCCTAGTGAAGCCTATTTAGCTATTTCTTTGAGCAGTGGAGAGGAACGTGTTAAAGCAGTCCAGGGGCCTCTAGGGAGAGCCCACATACCTCCTGGCTGGGAGATCTGTCCTGCCTCTCTTACTTTCACATTGAACCCTGGCTTAATGAGGTCCTTTGAGCTGAGGAGGACTCCTCATTTGGGACAGGTTCTCTGAATTCATACAACAATTAAAATACCATTGAAATAGCATTTCATTGCCCCTGCATTCAGTATGAAAGTGATTGGTTACCCAACACCAGCCACTGGTAGAAACAAAAAAAACTTAGCTGTGGGTGCTCTGCTAATCAACTAGGCACCATTTGAATCTCTCCTGAGTGGATGCACAAGCACACAGCTTAAGGGAACACAGGTTACAGCACTTACCAGGGATGTGGGAGACGGTAGACCCAGGTTCAATTCAACCCTTTCTGCTGGAGCAGGAGAAAAGATTGAGTACGGGTGCCCCACCTCTCAGGAGAATGCTCTAACCACTGAGCTGTGGGACATTCCCATGTGGGACTTCCTTAGTTTTGTCTCAAGAAGCTGTTCCACAGTGGATGAATAATACAAAATTAGTCTGAGGCAGGCTCCATTAATGTGGATGCACTACCTTGACTTAGAGCCCCAGGAACCACTGGGGAGTAATTACTTTGAATGACTCTGGGGGGTAGTTATTTCAAAATAGCAACAGTGGAGCATCCACTATTTCAAAATAAGCATTATTCCTCATGGAAAGCAGGAATTATTATTTCAAAAAACAATGGGCTTGGTAGTGTGGATGCTCCATTTGTTATTCCATGAGGAATAACTCCCTAGTATAGACAGGACTCAGGGAGTACATGCTAAGCATAATACACAAAACACAGACACGTCACACAAGACTCATAGAATGTTGCTCTTTACAGAAGCACGCTGAGAAGTTACAAAATTGCAAAATGTGCCTGCACACATTTCCCTACCTTAGTTTGCTCCCCACACCAGAGCATTCTTTGGGCTGCGGTTAGGGTCAACTGGGACCAGAGTTCTTCTGTGGCATTGCCTGCCTTGGACTCTGAAACATGAAGCTTTCTCCGGATATCAGCATCTCTGGCTTTGGCCAGTCTGTCTCTTCCCTCCTCCTCCTCTCCTTCTCAAACTCCCTGTGTAGCTTCCTCAAGCTTCCTTCTTGGAGTCCTTTTATAACCCACCAATCCCTCTGTCAGGTGACTCAGGTGGCTCAGTCTCCTCAGGTGATCCCTGTTATATGCAGGGTCCCAGGGGAGCCAGTTGAGGTCACTCAATTAGGGTGCACTACAAGAAATGGGATGGCCACTCCCCAGAGCTGGTGATTATTCCGTATTTATAGTCACCAAGCCAGCACCTGTATTACCGTATTGGTCACTCTGCAGTCCAAACCATGCATTGCCCTTAAAATACCCAGCCCCAGGCCAACACCCAGACACCCCCGCCAGATAAAGTTCTATCAATCCCAAAAGATCAGACACATTGCCTTCCAGGTGTTTCAAATCTTGTCTCAAACATAGGCTTATAGACAATTCTTATAAACTAAAATGTATTACGAAAGAAAAAAAGAGAGCATTGGTTAAAACATCAGTGTACATACAGACACAAGTTCAATTCTTGAGGTTCAGTTACATAACAGATAGTGATCTTGCAGTTGCAGAAAGTTCTTTTAGAATTCAGTCCATGGTCATAGTCTAAAAATCCATATCCAGGGACCTTAATCCTTATGGCTTAGGTTTCCCTGGTATGAAACTTCAAGCAGGACTGAGGCCCTAAGTTGATGTCCATTAAAGGGGCACCAGGGTATCCTGGGATCTCATATCTTATGGCTTGCAGCTTTTCCCAAAAGCATCCAGACAGATATCAGACAAAAAGGATCCTGTCCAAAGGGGGTTTATATCTTTGCAGCAGCCTCTTGTCCTGGGACAACATAATAGGGTTTTGACATAACCTTCTGTCTCCCAAACATCATGGCAATTAGCACAAGGTAATTTATTCATTAAACAGTTCATATAAAATTTACCTTAACCTTCAAAGAGACATGAATCATGGGCAGCAGGTGAAGGTCCAGCTGGGCAAAACAAGCCAAAATCCCACCCCTTCTGCCTGAAGCTACACCTTTTCCCCACAGACCATGCTTCTTCAACAACCTTCACCTTCCACCCCCAGCCAAGAACCAGGGCTGCCTGCAGTGCAGCCCTAGCCTTCCCAGCCACCAGGATGCCATAAGACGTGGTCCCAGACCCTCCCAGGTGGCTGGGCAGTGTAGGCAGCTTTGGGAAGGCAATGCCTCCCCTTGCCTACATTACCCACAGCCCACAATATAAACAATAATACCACGTCAATCCAGTGGTATTATTGCATTTCAGTATTGAATTGCAAGTTTGCATTTCAAAGTTCTACTCTAACCCAGTGGGGCCAACAGCCTCGCCAAGCCCTTGGGCAAGGCAGGGTGAGGGGTTGCCTCAGAGTGCACAGAAGGGATATGGCTGGGACTAACTTAGCCTATGTGCCACTCAGAGCGCACCATGCCTACCCTAGGCAGCACTCTACCCAGCCTGGGCTATGTCTACACTCGCGGCTTCTTGCGGCAGAAATATGCAAATGAGGCTAAGCGTGGAATATCGCCGAGCCTCATTTGCATACCTAATGAGCCACCGTTTTTGCAAAAGAGGCTCTTGCGCCAGAAGGAGCTGTCTACACTGCCCCTTCTTGCACAAGAAAACCCCTCTTGTGCAATGCCGTTACGCCGATTATTTTCAGGAATAACAGCATTGTGCAAGAGGGGTTTTCTTGTGCAAGAAGGGGCAGTGTAGACAGCTCCTTCTGGTGCAAGAGCCTCTTCTGCAAAAATGGCGGCTGATTAGGTATGCAAATGAGGCTCGGCGATATTCCACGCTTAGCCTCATTTGCATATGTCTGCCGCAAGAAGCCGCGAGTGTAGACATAGCCCTGGAGTGCTCTATGCAGCGCTCCAGCAGCAATTTAAAAGGCTCAGAGCTCCAGCCACTGCTGCCTCTGCTGCATTAGTGGAAGCTGGGGGCCCCAGACCCTTTTGAATCACCGGGCTTCAAGGCAGTTGTACCCCCCACATCTCCCATTGGCAGGCCTGCTCTAGATGATAAGGTTACTGTGCAGAAACTAAATGAATTCTTTGCTTCGGTCTTCACAGCTCAGGATGTTAGTGAGATTCCCAAACTTGAGCCATTCTTTTTAGGAGACAAATCTGAGGAATTTTCCCAGACTGGGGTGTCATCAGAGGAGGTTTTGGAACAAATTGATAAATTTAACAGTAACAAGTCACTGGGACCAGACGGCATTCACCCAAGAGTTCTGAAAGAACTCACATGTGAAGTTGTGGAACGATTAACTGTGGTTTGTAACCTATCCTCTAAATCAGCTCTGTACCCAGTGACTGGAAGATAGCTAATGTGACACTAGTATTTAAAAAGGGCTCTTGAGGTGATCTCGGCAATTACAGACTGGTAAATCTAACATCAGTACTGGGCAAATTAGTTGAAACCATGGGCGGTTGGCGAAGCTTCCACTTGGGGAGGTAGTAACTTCCCAGCCCAGGCCCCAACCCCTTCCCACTGTCTCCCTCCTCTCTTTCCTGCACATCCTGTGTCCCTGCTCATAGTGTGCTTATCCCCTTCCAGCCAAATCCCTGAACCCAAGCAAATTATTTTTGCAAAAAAACCCTCCACTTTTCTGCAATTTCCCTCTCAACAAAATGGAGCATGTTTTGTACCACGTGCCAGACATGCAGAAGGTACCTAATTAACAGCACTAAATTTGGGCAAATTGCTTCAGCATCACACAATGGGAGGAGGAGTCATCCCATGAAGTCTCAAATTGAAATTCTACTGTAATCCAGGAGCAGTGGTTACTGCATGAATACCGCACAAAGATTTTGAAATTGTAACAAACACTTTTCAAAATTGCACTTCTCAGCACTTTCCATCTGATGACATCAAAACACCTAACTAAAACCAATGAATTTACACAAACTCCTGTGAGGCAGGCAAGTATTATTATTATCCCTTTTCTCAAATGGAGAAACTGAGGCAAAGGATAATTCCTTATCCACTGTTTATTTTTTTTAAATCAGTGGAAAAACGCCCCTTGAGACCAAGCCTTAAATGATAGGTCCAATGTCATACTGCAAGTCTGTGACAGGAAGGCCACTGAGAAAACCCCTCATCTTCTCATTTCTAGCAGAGAGGAGCACAGGCTACTGGCTGTATTGAGATGGGGAGATCACCCTGAAACCCCAGCTTCCCCCAGTACAGGAACTCCACAGTGAGGCTTCACCTGACCCTAACACAGTGTAGGGGCTGGCTCTGCCTCTCTGTGCCACTGCCAGGCGTATCAGATGTGTCTGGGCAGGCTCAGCCCAGCAGGCTCAACCCAGCATGAAGCGCGGAGGGAGTTATTGTGGGGGATCCAGGTGTGGGGCAGTCTGGGTGTGGGTGGCTCAATGGGAGAGCTAGATGCACATGGGCTCGCTCCGTGGGCAGTTCTGGTGTAGGGACAATGGGACTCTGGTTGAGCCTAGTGGAGGAGTCAAGGGGAGGCAGGGTTTGATGTGGGGTCCAGGTGCTGAGGAAATGGGACTTCAGAGGATAGGGGTCCAGGTGCAGCTTGCTGGGGCTCAGTGGGCTGGGGGAGCTTGTTGGATGAGTCCAGGTGTAGGAGAGCAGAGCTTGTCAGGCTGTGGGTTAGATGGGCCTGCTTAACCAGGGAGCCCCAGCTGGTATTGAGGGGACACTGCATGCTGGACTCCTGTTCCATTCCCACCCCCACCCACCAATTCCTCATCCCCTTTCCTTCTCCACCCCCCCTCTCCTCATTCCCCTCACTCCCCATTCCTTCCCCACTGCCTCTTCTCCCCACCTCCTCATCCCCTTCCCCTCAGCCTCTTCCTCCCTACCCCCCTTTCCTCATCCCTACCTCCCACCCAACTCCACTGCAGAGCACAGAAAACAGGAAGCATGTGGGGAGAGGACAAAGGGAGGGGACTGGGAAGCTATCTCTGAAGGGCTCACTAGGCTAGGCAACCCCGCCACTACCACTCCACACACTAGCAAGGGGGAGAGGGACTATGGGGAGCACATGTGTGGAGAGGGCAAGAGGAGAAGAGTTCCCAGCAGCAGGCTCAGTAGCAACTAGTCTGGGAAAGGGAAACCAAACCCCACTCCACACACTAGCAAAGGGGGGGGGGAGAGCCAACTGAGCAGGGAGAGTGCAGAGAAGGAAAAGAGGGGAAGGAAGCCCACTTTATCTGCCCTGGTCCAAGGTGCAGGGAAGGGGGGGGGCTGGATGGGGCAAGGGGCTGAGCAAGAGAACAAACCAGCAGAGCAGGGCTCCCAATCCTCCTGGAGCCTGTGAGATGAATGGAATTGCAGGCTGCAAAACAGCAGGGAGAGCCTTGTGACCACAGTTTCACAGGTGACTAATCAGCCCCACTCAGTCAGTCAGCGTCATGCAGGGAGCCAGGGCTGTGCTGCCAAGCAGCAGAGGGAACACTGCTTGGCTACTTCTAAACTGGCGCATTCTCACACAAAAACTCTTCCAGAAGAGAGCATCTACACTGGCATGTGCGTTTGCGCAAGAGCATCCATGCCAGTGTAGACGCTCTCTTGCGCAAGAAAGCTCTGACGGCCATTTTAACCACCGGGCTTTCTTGCGCAAGAAATTCCTGTTGCCTGTCTACACTGGCGTCTTTTGGAAGAGCTCTTGCGCAAAAGGGCTTATTCCTGAGCGGGAGCGTCAGAGTTCTCGCCCAAGAAGCCCTGATTTTATACCTTAGAACGTCAGTTTACTTGTGCAAGAACACGCGGCCAGTGTAGACAGGCAGCAAGTTTTTGCGCAAGAGCGGCCGCTTTTGAGCGAGATCGCGCCAGTGTAGACACAGCCCTTTTGACTGTAGTTGGAGCCTTGTGTCTGTGCCATGCAGGTTCAGGGGCAGGCTGTTGAGGAGGCTCCCTGCTACTCTTCCTTCTCAACTGCCCTGGAACCTTCCTGAACCACATTAAACATTCCACAGCAACCCCATGTGGCTGCTGGAGTCAGGGAGGGGCAGGGATGGGCCAGCATAGCTTTAGCTTTTGGTAGGCTGTGCCTTGTTTTGCCTTACAGACCAGACCCCCATAGTTGAAACAACAGTAAAGAATAAAATTGTCAGACACATCGATGAACATAATTTGTTGGGGAAAAGTCAACATGGTTTCTATAAAGGGAAATCATGCCTTACTAATCTACTGGAGCTCTTTGAGGGGTTCAGCAAACATATGGACAAGAGGGATCCGGAGGATATAGTATATTTAGATTTCCAGAAAGCCTTTGACAAGGCTCCTCACCAAAGGTTCTTAAGTAAAGTTGTCATGGGATAAGAGGGAAGGTCCTTTCATGTACTGATTACTGGTTAAAAGACAGGAAACAAAGGGTAAGAATAAATGGTCAGTTTTCAGAATGGAGAAAAGTAACTAGTGGTGTCCCCCAAGGATCCGTACTGGGATCAATTCCATTTAACCTATTTATAAATGATCTGGAGAAAGGGGTGAACAGTGAGGTGGCAAAATTTGCAGATTAAATGCTCAATATAGTTAAGACCAAAGCAGACTGTGAACAGCTCCAAAAAGATCTCACCAAACTAAGTGATTGGGTAACAAAATGGCAAATGAAGTTTAATGTTGATAAATGTAAAGTAATGCACACTAGAAAAAATAATCCCAGCTATACATACAAAATGATGGGGACTAATTTAGCCATAACTATTCAAGAGAGATCCTGGAGTCATTGTGGATAGCTGTTTGAAAACATCTACTCAATGTGCAGCAGCAGTAAAAAAAGCAAACAGAATGTTAGGAATCTTTTAAAAAAGGGATAGAGAATAAGACAGAGAATATCTTATTGCCTCTATATAAGAGGCAATGGTACGCCCACATCTTGAATACTGCATACAGATGTGGTCACCTCATCTAAAAAAAAGATATATTGGCATTGGAAAAGGTTCAGAAAAGGGCAACAAAAATGATTAGGGGTTTGGAATGGGTCTCATGAAGACCCATTAAAAAGACTGGGTGAGACTTTTCATCTTAGAAAAGAGGAGACTGGGGGGTATGACAGAGATCTATAAAATCATGACAGGTATTGAGAAGGTGAATATGGAAAAATTATTTACTTGTTCCCATAACATAAAAACTAGGGGTCACCAAATGAAATTAATAGGTTGCAGGTTTAAAACAAACAAAAGGAAGTTTTTCTTCATGCAGCGTACAGTCAGCCTGTGGAACTCCTTGACAGAGGAGTTTGTGAAGACCAGGACTTTAACAGGGTTAAAAAAAAATCCTAGATAAATTCATGGAGGTTAGGTCCATCAATGGCTATTAGCCAGGATGGGTAGGAATGGTGTCCCTAGCCTCTGTTTGTCAGAGGCCGGAAATAGATGAGAGGCGAAGGATCACTTGATGATTCCCTGTTCTGATCACTCCCTCTGGGGCACCTGGCATTGGCCACTGTCGGAAGACAGAATACTGGGCTAGATGGACCTTTGGTCTGACTCAGTATGGCCTTTCATATGTTCTTATGTTCTCTAACCTAATGTAATGGCCCACTTATCATCTATGCATCTTCCTGACAACTTTTTAAAGTTGGAGCCTTGGTCATTCAGCCTATGATCTGGTTAACCCTTTCTGGTCATCTGCCACAGTTTGATCAGATGCCTAATATTTCACAATCCCAGACCTTTATAAATAGCAACAGATGGGGTGGGGAAATGCAAGAGTTCCTGTTATCTGAACCCCCTCTCCTGGGAGGTGAGAAATGCTCTGATATTCTCACAGAGCTTCTGCTTAGAATGGCAGATTGTTGGAGATTACCTTATGGAGGCATTTTCTCAGAACCATCCAGGACTCAGTCAGGAATATTTTTGCCCAAAATTTGTCGATGACAATCTGACTCTTCTAGGCCCAAAGATAAAAAAGTTGTATGCAAGCATCTTGTGAGGCGGTGAGACAATACATGGAATTAGAAAACTGCTGATCCAGATGATCCACCACCTTTTTCTATGGTGTTAAGGGAATGAGCTACTGAGAGTAATGGAATCACGAGTGTTAAAAAGCACAGGTGAAATTTACCATTGGTGTAAGAAGGTGCAGTTTCATTGATATCGGTGGCATTGCTCTTACATACTCCAGCAGTGAATTTCATCCTATTGTGCTAATAAAGAATAAATCATGCCTTTGTGGTTGAATTACAAAACCAGGAGAGGGACACAATACAGGAACAGACATCTATTCAGCCCTGAGAAAAGCTTCAAAAACAAATGCTAATTGGCTTGATTACAAGCACTGTCATATATACTGAATGAAGGCTGAAGACCAATAAACAAAACATAATGAATGATAAACAGCAGTGCTTAGAGTTGGTACGGAAGTATCCGGGTAGACAGAGGGATCTGTTCCAGGTCTGCTTCTATTTAACATCTTTATTAATGATCTGGAAGAGAGGAATAAACAGGATGTTAATTCAGTTTATACTCAGTTTTACAGATTATGGTAAATCAGGAGGTGTTGCAAAATCCAATGAGGACAGCTACGAGGCTGGAAATAATGATAGAAACTAACAAAATGGGATATTAATTGGATACATATGACATAATTATTATGGAGGAGGGAGAAAAATTTGAATCGCAAATATTTGGTGGGAGAGAGATCCTTGGAAGCAGTAATGCTGATGGGTCTAGGAATGGTGGTGGATAGCAAACTGCATATGACAGCAATGGGCAACCTAGGCTAGTGAGTGGGCCACATGAGTGGCCCTTCTTCAACTCAGCGGACCGCAAGTTTGTCATAACCAAGACAGTCTCCCAGGATAGAGTAATTTTGCTAACTGCTTTTGCATATCTAGAATTTGTGGGTGTGCCAATTGAACCATAGCAATGGTTTGATTGGATGCAGAGGGAGCACATGGCTCCCACAGTCAGTGTTCTGTAGTCAGCATGCACCTCATGTCGTGTGGATTTGCTTTATGAGCGTGTCACATTAGTAATACCGATAGGAAAAAAACCACCTATGTGGATGGAAACCAGCAACATCTTTAAAAACAATGAGGAGTAGGAATGTTAAAGACTAGTCGACTAGTCGACAAGCATTTGCTTATCGGATAGTCTTTTGACTAGTCGACTAGTCGATATCCCCCCCTTGCTGCCTCTATAATATAGAGGCAGCAAAGGCGGGGAGGGGGGGAAGGGATACTTTGAAACCCCAAGGCGGCTGCTGCATAGATGATCTGTGGATCAGCTGTGTGGCGAATTGCCCCTTTAAAATGCCGCCTCTGCGCATTTCAAAGGGGCAGCTGCTGTGGAGCCCAGAGTCAGCTGGGGACTCCCAGCTGACCCCCGGCTACCTGTGGCATTTCCCCAGAACCTGGGATCAGCTGGGGAGTCCCCAGCTGACCCCAGGTTCCAGGGAAGTGCTGTGTGGAACCCGGGGTCACTGGGGACTCCCCAGCTGACCCCAGGCTCCTAGCAGCACGCAGTGTAGCATGGAGCCCGGGGTCAGCGGGGGACTAAGAGTCCCTCGCTGACCCTGGGCTCCATGGCTTTGAAATACACAAGAGCCCCCGCTGGGGACTCTTGTGTATTTCAAAGCAGGCACGCCACATGCAGCCCAGAGTCAGTGGGACTTCCCACTGGCCCCAGACTGTATGCGGATTTCTGCATTCCTCCTTTGAATGCGAGGCTCTTGTACATTTCAAAGGATAAATGCAGAAGTGCCTATTGACTAGTCAACTAGTCAATTAACCACATTTTAACATCCTTAATGAGGAGTCTTGTGGCACTGTAGAGACTAATAGATTTATTAGGGCATAAGGTTCTGTGGGTAAAACTCACTTCATCAAATGAATTGGAGTGGAAGTTACAGAAGCAGGAGTGTATATATAAGGAAGAAGTTGCTTGTGTTAATGAAGCCAATCAAGTCAGGGTAGAAGTCGGTCATTCACAGCATTTGATTTGGAGATGTGAAAATCCAGTGAGGGGAAATTGCCTTGATAATGCATTAACCTGCTGAGATCCTTATTCAATCCTAAATTGATTGTGTTGAATTTGCAAATGAATTCCAGTTCAGATGTCTCTCTTTGTAGCCAAATTTTGAAATGTTTTTGTATAAGTGTAACCCTTCTGCCAGGCCAAGTTAATAGCAGCAAGGGCCGGGTTCAGTACCTAGGGGTCCCCTCCCAACAACGTAATGCAACACCGGCTTGAACCCCCACCCAGTGACCTGGGTAATCTTACACACACCTCTGGGCATCTCAAAGAGGCTGTTCTTCCCTCTCGCAAGCACAGAGCCTCAGTATAGCAGCAAATCTTTAATAACATGAGGTAACTGACATCAGCATTACATTGGGAAAGCACCACAACTAGGATTCATAGCCCAAACCATGAGCAAAGACCCACCCCAGCCCAGAATCACCCGAAGTCCCCAAAAGTCCAACACCCCAAAAGTCTCTTGGTAGAGAGTCCAACACCCCAAAAGTCACCTGGGTGGAACGGGGAGAGGTGGGGGGTTGATGGGGCACCTTACATGGTCCGAGGCCAACGGCTCCACCTCTCCATAGGGTTCTGCTGCAGCCTTTACCGCGAGCCACTCTGCCACATTCCACCAGCTGTCCCACCAGTCGTTCCCGCCAACCGCTCCGCTGGCCGCCCACCAGTCGTTCCCTGAACTGCTCTGCCAGCAGCTCAGCAATATAGCTTCAGACTCCCCCACAGCACTCAGTGGCTGTGTCTAGACTGGCGCGATCTTGCGCCAGAGCTATGCAAATGAGGCTCAGCATGGAATATCGCTAAGCCTCATTTGCATAACTAATGAGCCGCCATTTTTACGGAAGAGGCTCTTGCGCAAGACGGAGCTGTCTACACTGCCCCGTCTTGCACAAGAAAAACCCTCTTGTGCAAAGCCGTTATGCCTGAAAATAATCAGCATAACGGCTTTGCGCAAGAAGGTTTTTCTTGTGCAAGAAGGGGCAGTGCAGACAGCTCCGTCTTGCACAAGAGCCTCTTCCGCAAAAATGGCAGCTCATTAGTTATGCAAATGAGGCTCAGCAATATTCCACACTGAGCCTCATTTGCATAGCTCTGGCACAAGATCATGCCAGTCTAGACACAGCCAGTGAGTTCAACTCTTAGTAAATTTTAGCTCATAGTAGGGGGGGCCTCAGTGTTGGTGCACCATTGGCCCAAAATGAATTCAGCTCAGCAATCTGTAACCAGACTCCTAATGGAGTCAAAATTAGTTCTGATACTCCACAGTAGAGAGGATGCAGTTGGTATGTCAGGCCCTCAGAGGCCAGGACCAGGAACCCACTACCACATACAAATACCTATCCCAAACCTCTCTTACTTCACTGGGTTTGGAACCCATGCCTCTTGTCTAGCGAGTGCTACTTAGTTGATGGTGAATCCCTCTGTCATAAAACAGTTCCACTGTTCCACTGTCCTTGATTCACATAATCAGGGTAACAACTCTTTATCCCCCCTGCCTCAATAACAGAGAGACCGGGGATCCCACAGCGGCCAGAGTGACCATTTGGGCTGCTGTGAGCTCATACTAGGCAGGGTGGGTGTGCCTATGCAAACAAGATCAGCCCCTGGAGTCTTTTTGCACCACTGACCACAATTCATCACCAGATGTCAGGGTAGAGCTTATCCTGACCCTGCTTACATAAGGATGGCTCCTTTCAAACTTATTACTGAATGTCCAGGGAGGTTAAAATGTTCCCCTAGAGCAGTGGTTCTCAAACTTTTTTGGCCCATGGCCCACCCTGCTTAACACAGACCTTTCCACAGACCACCATGATGATAAAATGGGCACAGGAGTGGGCTGAGGGTGGGGAGGGGGGCTGGGAGAGAGGGAGGGGGGTGTGCAGGATCTCAGCTGGGGGGCTGGGAGTTCTGGGCATGAGAGGTTTGGGGGACTCTCTCCTGGCTCCATGCTCCCAGGCACCGCACCCATCATGAGTCTGGCCAGTGGGAGCAGCAGAGAAAGCCTCCAGGTAAGCAGTTTCCTGTGCTGGCATTCCCCCAGCCAGATGACTGTTGTGACCTGGGGCATGGGATTGGGGTGCAGGGTCCAGGAGGGGGTTTGGGTGCAGGAGAGGATTCTGGCCTGGGGGAAGGATGTATGAGGGGGGTGCAGGACAGAGAGAGAAAGTTGGGGAGTGGAAGGGGGTGGGGTGCCTGAGGCAGACTCTGCCCTGGAGGCACTTACCTAAGCAACTCCCAGCCAACAGCTCTTAGGCAGGTTTCTCTGCCTGCCAGCAGCCCAGATAGCATCTGGTTGTTCCATGTGGTTCTCTGCACTGTGAGGGGGCACAAGCTTTGTGCACTGCCCACCTCTCCAGCACAATCTCTCAACTCCTATTGGCTGGAAACCAGCCAATGGAATCTGAGGGATAGTGCTGCACGTCCCTGCTCCCAAGACAATCTTGCAGCCCCCATTAGCAAGTGGCTGAAAGGTGAAAACAGACACATCCATATTAGAAATAAGACACAACTATTTCACAGTGAGGATGAAAAGCAAACGATGGAGTCTCCATTTCTTGATGTCTTCTAATGAGGATTAGATGCCTTTCTGGTGTGTGCTTGGATCAAAAATTAGCTACTATTATATACAGAAGGGCTGGGATATTCAGGTGTCAGATGTGATGCTCTAATGGTCCCTTCTGACCTTAAAGTCTACTAATGAATGAAAAACTGAGTGTGGCAAAGGGAGCAGCCTCTAAGACTTTACTGTGAAGCCATCTTGATCCCCAGACTTAGCTGTCATTAAGTCAAATGATCCAGGGGAAGCGACTCAGACATCCAAAGAGGCTAGCCAGGGTCAAGATACCAGCCTTACAAGGGTACGTGCAACAGTGACATCACAAAATTGATATTGTTGCAGGACCTCAGCCTATTGGGGGACAGTGGTGGGGAGGTGGTGACCTCATAAAGAGACCCAGACATCAACCAGGCAGGACAGAGATGCAAGGCAGGGGCAACCTCAGCGATACCCCCTTATGGGTTTGTGAGAGGCCATCACAAAGAGGTGGGACTGGAATTGCTCTGATACTGATCACCTCTGGTGGTGACCTGGGCCATCCTTTTGGATGTGTTGTGAGGGCTCTCAGCCTCCCATTTCTCAGAGTCTCAATGCTGATTGGCTGAGCAGGAGTCTATTGACTGGAGGTTTTCTAAATTTTCCAACTGTGACCCATGGCTGTCCCTTCCTTTGCAGGCTCTACACAAGGCCTGATCTGAACTCAGGCATGCCATGATAAGGAACATGCTGGCAGAATCTCCAGAAACAGGCTCCAATATTTCTTGGAGGTGAACGTGGTCAGGAGGAGCAGGAGGCAGCACTGGGGACAACTGGAAAGGAGAAATTAGAAATTCATTTTCCAGTCTGTCCTCCTAGCTTGCACCTCAGTGGGCCATCCTTCATCAGGGCAGCTCTATGTTGGGCCCTTCCTCCTTCAGGGACAGTGGAAGAATATGAAACTTCAAGTCAGGGATCTGGCTGGATTTGACAGTGAGAGCCTCAAATCACCTGCCCCCTGCCCAACCTCCCCCACTCCCACCCTGAGATCCAGGAGATGGTGCTCACAGAAGAGTCACAGACTCCTTCCTAGGGAACAAGGTGTGCCCAAAGGGAATAAGCTCTTCTCTCCTATCAGCACTGAGATTCAGGGAGGAGGAGGGAATTGTCCTCACAGTCATTCCCTTCCAGTGACCAAGGGCTTTCAAGCCAGTGAAAGGAAAGGGGTCTGTCTCCAGCCTGACTTCATGAATCAGGAGTTCAGAAAGGAAGGAACCAACCCAAACATTGAATATTGTCCTAGTCTAGAGAGACAAATTGTGACAACACAGTATGATGACTTGCCTGCCTGGTGTGAAGGTTGAGGATCTCTCAAGATGTTGAGACAGACTTATGTGTAGTGCTGGGGAGGAGCCAGTGGTCGTGGTACATGTAGGTACCAATGACATAGGGAAGGGTAGGAGAGATGTCCTGGAAGCCAAATTTAGGCTGCTAGGAAAGAGACTGAAATCCAGGACCTCTATGGTGGCATTCTCAGAAATGCTTCCAGTTCCATGCGCAGGGTCAGGTAGGCAGGCAGAGCTTCAGAGTCTCAGTGCATGGATGAGACGACGCTGTAGAGAGGAGGGGTTTAGATTTATTAGGAACTGCGGAAACTTTTGGGATAGGGGAAGCCTATACAGGAAGGATGGGCTCCACCTAAACCAAAATGGAACTAGACTGCTGGCACTTAACATTAAAAAGGTTGTAGAGCAGTTTTTAAACTAAGGGCTGGGGGAAAGCCGATGGGTGCAGAGGAGCACATGGATCAGAAAGAGGCATCTCTTAGAGGAGGGTCTATTAATAGAGATACTCCATGTTCTAGTCAGGAGGACAGGATGGAAGTATGGGTCAGATCAGATGAGATACAATCAAATGAAAAAGAGTATAACATATCAGGAAATGAAAGACAGATAAATAATGACAAATTTTTAAAGTGCTTATATACAAACGCTAGAAGTCTAAATAAGATGGGTGAACTAGTGTGCCTCATTTTAAAGGAGGATATTGATATAATAGGCATCACAGAAACTTGATGGCATGAGGATAATCAATGGGACAGAGTCATAAAAGGGTACAAAATGTATCAGAAGGACAGAATAGGTTGTGCTGGTGGGGGAGTAGCACTATACACGAAGGAAAATGTTGAATCAAATAAAGTAAAAATCTTAAATGAGCCAAAATGTTCCACAGAATCTCTATGGATAGTAATTCCATGCTTCAATAATAAGAATATAGCAGTAGGGATATATTATTGACCACCTGATCAGGACAGTGATAGTGACTATGAAATGCTAAGGGAGATTGGAGAGGCTATCAAATTAAAAAACTCAATAATAGTGGGGGATTTCAACTATCCCCATATTGACTGGATACATGTCACCCCAGGACGGGATGCAGAGATAAAATATCTTGATACCTTAAATGACTGATTGTTGAAGCAGCTGGTTCTGGAACCCACAAGGGGAGAGGACATTCTTAATTTAGTCCTAAGTGGAGCGCAGGATCTGGTCTAAAAAGTAAACATAACTGGACCATTTGGAAATAGTGTCCATAATGTAATAAAATATAACATCCCTGTGATGGGAAAACCACCTCAGCAGCCCAACACTGTAGTATTTAATTTCAGAAAGGTGAGCTACACAAAAATGAGGTTAGTTAAACAGAAATTAAAAGGTACAGTGACAGAAGTAAAATCTCTGCAAAATGCATGGAAACTTTTCAAAGATACCCAAAAGAAGCCCAACTGAAATGTACACTCCAAATTAAAAAACACAGTAAGAGAGCCAAAAAAGTGCCACCGTGGCTTAACTACCAAGTAAAAGAAACAGTGACAGATAAAAAGATATCTTTTAAAAATTGGAAGTTAAATCCTAGTGAGGAAAATAGAAAGGAGCATAAACTTTTTCAAATCAAGTGTAAATATCATATATATAGTAGCCCAATGTCTGAGAGTCTGTAACGCTGAAATGCTGGCTGTTCCCTCTGGGCGGCACTGTTGCTGAAATGCTAGCTGTTCCCTCTGGGCAGTCCGTGCTGCATGGGGAGTGTGGGGCCCAAACGGCCGCTTGCTCCACTTGCTCCCCCGCGGTGGCCTGGCTGAGCAGCGCAGAAGTCAGCCGAGCACCATGGCAGGAGGGGAAGAAGGGCGGGGCGGTGACATGCGGCGTGACAGCGGCTCCAAGCCCCACCCCCTGGCCATGAACATCACCACCCCGCCCCCCTTCACCTCCCGCCGTGGCGCTCGGCTGACTTCTGTGCCGCTCAGCCGGGCCGCTGCATGGGAGCAAGTGGCACAAGCGGCCGTTTGGGCTCCGCGGTCCCCCGAGTGAGAGGCAGGAAGGGGAGGAGAAGAGAAAGAGAGAGACAGAGAGAGAGGCAGGAGGCGGAGGAGAGCTGAGAGAGACAGAGGGGGAGGCAGTAGGAGGAAGAGAGAGAGAGATGGAGCGACAGACCAGAGGCTCAGGAGAGAAGACCGACGTGGAGGAGAGACTTGAAAATCCCGTCTTATGATGGGCTAATTGGCTAGTATCATAAGAAAAGCCAAAAAGGAGTTTGGCTCTAGCTCCTCTTCCCCAGTGTCTCCAGCAGAGGGACCTGAGAGAGAAAGACTCCTATCCCAGGGCAGATTGGGAGCTGACAGTAGAATCCATGATGGAGCCCCCTCTCTTTCCCTTCCATTAGAACTCAGCACAGTTCCCCAAACTAGGGAATGTGGTGGCTGAGCTGCGACTGTCCATCAGTGACCTAGTGAAGCACTTTGGCTCTCTGGCCAGGGAGGGGATTTACTAGCTCTACAAATTGCTGCTAAGCAAGAGGTAAGGAAACCCAGCTGGGAAATGGGACCCAATAGAAAAGTAACACTGACAGAAGCCAGGTAATGGGACCCCCTGAAGCAATGATTCACCTCCTATCTGAGACTGTCCCCCATTGGGTAATGGGAGCTCCGTTGAAACTCCCCAAATCCTCTGAGACTGGCCCCAAGTGGAGGATGAGTCTGTCTCTTTCCTTCTCCGCCTACTCCATTTAGGATCAATCCCCCCATAGACACCCAGGATACTCCAGCCACCACAGGGAGTCCTGAGATGCAGCCCAATGGGAATGGTACCAAAACCAGACAGAGAAATCTGACAACAAGAAGCTGATAAGGAACACCTGTCATAGGAAGATGGGAGGAATGGAGGCTGGAGCTGCTCCAACAATGGGGTGGAGGGTGTCTGCCACTGGAGGTCACTAGAGAGGAAGATGAGTCCATCCCAGGGTGCCAGTTGCCATTCGTCCTCCCTGATTTCTGGAGGTCTCCAAGTCTCTGACACACCTTTGTTCTCTTGAGACAGGAGGACACCATGACCGCAGTGATGTGCCAGCTTCACTCCATCTGATCCTGTCACCATGTGTCCAAAACACAGCAAGGGCTGCACCTTTTAGGGCAGCTCTGATGGGATGTGGAACCCCACACTGGGCCAAGAGGGGCTAGAAAGGAGGACTGGGCCACTGGGATCCTGCCCCACCACCCCTGCAGAACCTGCTCCAGCTGGCAGAAAAGTTTCAAAGGGAACCTGGGAAAGGGATGCCTGCATGCTAGCTCAGAAACCAAAGGGTTAATCCAGACACTGCCAGCTACTGCTGATTGGCAGGCTAACAGCGGCTGGGAGGATCAAAGGGCTGGGAAGCAGACTGGCAGGACAGCTAAAGAGGAGTGAGCATGCAGGAGAAAGGAGCTCCAGTCAACAAACAGCTAGAGAGCCACCCAGGGGCATCCCCCAGCAAGGGGCAAAGGAGCCAAACTCCCTGATGGGCCTGCGCACAGAGTGAATTTCCAGATTCCTGGGCATGAGGAGTGGACTGACAGCCCCACTCAACTGAGTGAGCTGGAGCCACATCCTCCCCTAGTTTGGCCAGGCGATGCACCCCCTGCCCTGACACGCCCCCATACCAAGTCATAGAGCTCCAAAAGAGGAGAGACAACAGAACCAGAGACTGAATAAGGAAGAGGCTGAGGAAGTGTGCAGCAGGAGTCCTGGCTGCAGGAGAGATTCTGCTAGCAGCAGCTGTCCGGGTCTGAGAACAGGGGCCAGCCTTTGCTAAGACTACAGACCCCTTTGCTCTAACATCTAGAGGATCATGGCTGAGACATGTGACCATATGCCCAGTGGAGAGGAAGAGCCCAGGCTACCACCCTAACCACCCATTTCATGGAGGCGACCCTTTCTCCTCCATTGGAAAGGAGGAGAAGGTAAAGACATAAGCCCCGAGCCTGGAGCCATTCACAGGAACCAGAGGAGGCTGCAGATGCTTCTTTTATGGGGATGTTGGACTGTGCATTATGTTGCACTCTGTTAATCTGGAACTCGTTGGTGGCCTGAGCCAGGCTGATCCCATGGTTCCTCTTACTAGCAGTGGAGCTACTATATGGGAGGCAGGATCCCAGGAACAACCAGAACAACATGTTGCAATATGTGTTCTGTGAGAGGGAAAGCTTGGAGCCCCTGCAGGTTTGTTGCAAGAGAACATGATGTAATCTCAGAACCAGGAGCAGGCTGAGAACAAAGGGACTGAATGTGAGAATTTCAACCCAGTGAGAGGATATGTTGTTGCTGCTAACCTTGAAGTTAAAACTGCTGTCCAAGTGGCAAGGATCATTCATGGTTATAAACAAGTTAAGGGCAGTAGATGATGAAAGCCACCATCCAGGGCAGAGAAATGAAACAGAGGCTATACCACATGCACCCACTGAGGACTTGAAAAGACCAAGGACTCCTCATCATGCTTTTTTCACCAGAACCTGAGCTTAGGCTGCCAGTGCCTTAGTCCATGATGCTGGAAAGAAAAGAAACAGAAAATATAATGAATTGCAGACCTCCCCTTGGGGTTTGTAGCATTGCCAGAACATTCCAATGGAAACTACTATCCAGTGCAGACCATTATGGGGAAAAAAGGTCCCTGAGAATCTGACTAGGGCCCTATCAATTTCACAGCTATGAAAAATGTGTCACAGACAATGAAATCTGCTCTGCACTGTGAAATCTGATCTCCCCATGGGGCTAGGAGGCTGGGTCACTCTGCTGTTATTCTGGGGAGGGACAGAAGTTATTCTTCATCTACACGGCCACTCTTGGTGGGGAGATCAGCGCCAATTTGAGAGGCACTGCAGAAATGAGGGTGGAACTTACTCTAGTTCTGCCCTGAAAGCAGCACAGAAGTGAAGGTGGCATTCTTGGGACCCCCTCCCCACAACAACTTTGCAAACTCCGCCCTCCCCCCCCCACACACACACAATCCTATTTTGAGTCAAGACCCACATGGTTAGAACACCATGACATTTAAGGCATAAACTTCTGAAATTGTGAAATTGACAAATTTGGAAAACCTCTGGCTGTGAAATAGATGAGAATTCACAGTGAATTTGTTAGTGCCCTGTCTATGACCTATTCAGTCAGTGGAAGTTGTGGGAAGTGGCCTGCCTGAAACTTTTGGCCATGTTGGATCTCAGGGTCACTGAGGAATCCCCAAGTGCAGCCTCTCTCCAACTGGAGCTCCCAACCCAAAAGGAGGTTGCAAGGCTATTGTAAGGGGGTCATGAGTAGAGTCACTATCCATCCAGGTTGTCCCAGCCATGACCTCTTTTTTAGTCCTCAGATCTTCCTCCAGGCAGATTTTAGAAATATTAGAAAATGTCTGTGATTTTTCCTGGTCTTTCAAGCTGGGTGGCTGGAGAGCAGTCTCAGCATCCAGTCCAGATGGCAGTGCTGCTGCCAGCATCAGCACCGAAGGAAGGGTGGCATGGTACTGTATTGCCACTCTACCTTCTGCACAGCTGCTCGTGCTGGCACTGCCTTTGGATCTGGGAGGCAGCAGAGCAGGGGCCACTGGCAGATCACCCAGCTCAGATGTCAGTGCCTCCACTAGCAACAGCCTGGAAGGAAGGTGAGAATGACATAGTCTTGCCTCCCATCCTTCTGCACTGCTGCTGGTGGTGGAGCTGCCTTCTGAGGGTATGTATACCCCACAGAGTTTTGTCAGAAAAAAGGCCATTTTTCTGACAAAAACTACATTATGTCCACACTGCAATCGTGTTCTTCTGAAAGTAAATCAAAAGAACAGAGTGGGTTTTTTGGCATTGGTAATCCTCTTTCTACGAGGAAGAAGCCTTTTTTCGAAAGAACTCTTTTGGAAAAAGGCGTGAGTGGACAGGGAGGAGGAGGGGTTTTTTTTGAAAGAAGAGGCCTCCATGAAATAACACATGTGCCCTGATGGCCACTCTATCCAAATTAATCAGGACTCTATAGTTCCTGTCTCCTGGTCCCTCTTAAAGCTGCAGGCACCCTGGACAAGCTTTGTAACAGGAAGCCAGCCTGAGAGCAGCACCTCACAATGGAGCTCTCCCTGCCACAGGCCTTGTCACACATGGCAGAGCCTCAAGTCCCCCACAACCTCCCTGGTCCTCGCAGGGAGAAGCCCCAGGGGTCCCAGGATCCACCCAGGGGGACCAAGAGGCGGGCACCCTCCTGGTCCGGAGCAGAGATCCTGTCCCTCCTCGAGCTGTGGGGCGAGGAGGAGACATTGAAGGATCTCTGCTCCAAGCAGCGGAATGCCGACATTTTTGAGCACATGGTCGAGTCCCTGGCAGATCCTGGACACCCACCCTGGACCTTGGAACAGGTCCGGAGTAAGGTGAAAGAGCTCCATCAGGGATACGTCCAGGCCAGAGAGCACAGCTCACACTCAGGGGCAGGACCCCACACCTGCCCCTATTACCAGGAGCTGCACCATATCCTGGGGGGTGGGGAAATGTCTTCCCCATCTGTCATCATGGACAATGGCCTCCAGACCCCCATCGTCGCCCGGCTGGAGGTCACAGTGGAGGAGGACTAGGAGGACCAGGGTCAGCCGGAGGAGGAAGAGGAGGAAGAAGAGACAGATACCGTCACCCTGTCCCTGGAGCTGGTGCCGGTCAGCCAGGACATCTCCCAGGCCTCCTTGGATGCCGGGAGGGAACTTCAGGTGAGTGGTCTCATTTTGTCACTCACACAGGGCAGGGGAGGCGGGCACACACGGGGCGGGGTGCGAGTGTCACTCGGGCTGCTCAGGCTGGACATCGTGCTGACATCTAGTCCGTGCATGTGCAGTGTTAGTGTGCAGCATGCGGATGTAGCAGGCAACCTCTGAGCACAGGTGGGATCCCGCTGGCTGTCTCAGGGGAGGCCACACACATCCTGCCACTGGAGAGGGGGGCCCTCCCAGCACCTGCCATGGCTGGAAACAGGCTAGTCAGAAGGGCGCAGGCACCACCCCAGACACACTGAGGAGTGCCGCACACAGCACACGGGCATGCCTGCACATGCGAGGCACCACCCATTCCTGCGGGCAGTGCTGCAAGCCGCAGGGGGGGTGTGTGGACACCAGGGAGGGCCAGGCTGCTACCGGCTCCTCTGCCACCCATGAGGGGATCCCACGGTGGCCAGGCACTTCCCTTGCCTGCTTGTCCATGGGACAGGGGACGGGGAGGGGTTGGGAAGTGGGTAACACAGTCCCCTGGGCACCTTGGGGTCCCTGTGAGGCATGGCCTGCTGTGCAGGCCACACATGGCCTTGCTCCTGGGACATCCCCCTCCTCTGGCCTGAGGACTGTTGGTCACTGCTCACAGTGGAGAGCACAGCCTTAGGATGGTGTGTGCATGGATGACTGACCTCCTCTCCCTCTCTGTGTTCTTCACAGCCGGACCAGTCGGGACTGAGGGGCGAGCCACGCCACCAGAGCCAGTCGCCAGAGCCTGGAGGACCCAAAGGCCGCCAGGGTCCAGGAAGACCTCATGCACCAGCGTGTCAGCATCCTGCATAACATGCAGCAGACCCTGGCACAGAGATAGAATAGTGTAGTGAATTAACCGATTAACTGAAAAGCAAAAGCTTATCGGTTAATGCTATAGGCTATACATATTTCCACACACACCCTCACTTGCCAGTACAGTTTTTAGCAGGCTGGCCAGCAGCCTGGCTCAGTCCTGGCTTGTGATAGGTCGTGACTTACCCCTGCTGCAGCTCAGCATTTAAAATGTATTAGGAGCCAGGCAGGTAGGCAGCCCAGCTCAGTTCTGACTCATGCTGAGCCCAGGAGCTCAGACCTCCACCTCCCCCCGGGGACAGGGGCTGCTGCCATTCCACACTGCTGCCTCTTTATTTTTTTTTTAAAGGGTTTTTAGACTGGCTCCCCTCACAGACCAGCTCCCGCCTAGCACCCTCCACTGCTGTCTCAGAAACAGAGGCAGCAGCACGGAGTGGCAGGGGGCTCCTTGGGAGAGGGGCCAGAGTGCACTGGCTGCTGATCCTACCCCCAGGGACTAGAGAATAGTTAAGTAACCGATAAGAATCCATGAGGGTAATTGACCATTCAACTAACCAATATTTAACATCCCTATCACAGACCAGGATTCAGAGACATGGTCAGAGCTGGGGTCAGGAGTCCCAGAGCAAGCCAAAAGGCAGGTCTCATTGACTCAGACTTTAAGGGCAGAAGGGACCATCATGGTCATCTGGTCTGACTTCCTACATGTTGCAGGCCACAGAAGCTCATCCATATGACTGAGTTACTGAAATCTTCAAATCATGATATAAAGATGTCAGGTTATGGAGAATCCACCATTTAAACTAGTTGAAACCAGCAAATGACCCATGCCTCAGGCTGCAAAGGAAGGCGCTTAACCCTCAGGTCTCTGCAAATATGACCCATTGAAAATTCCTTCCCAACCCCTAACATGGGGTCAGTGAGATCATAAGTATTTTAGCAAAACCCACCAGCCAAACACCTGGGAAAGAATTCTCTGCAGTAACTCAGATGTTTGCAGTAAGAGTTTCCCAGGTGTCTACGTTTCAGGCTGTGTGCACACATAGTGCTGCCTTACTCTATGCATCAGGTTGCTTATGTCCTGCTTAAGCCCCAGATTGACTCATGAACCTCAGAAGACAGGCTTTTGACGACCTGACTGGTGTGCAGGACCTAGGTGTGCTCTAAGGCAGCTTACCAGATCAGACCCTTCAGGAAAGTTCACACAAAATAGCTGGGTGCCAAGGGACCCTCTTATATCTTAGCCCAGTGGATAGGGTACTCAGCTAAGATGTGGGAAGTCCCTGCTCAAAGCCCTTCCTCTCACGAGGCAGATGGAGACTTGAAATGGGGTTCTACCGCCTCTCAGCTGAGCGCTTTAGCCATTGTGCTGATCTGATGTGGGACATCTTCAGTTCCTCCTGTTGAAGCAGTGCCACAGTGGCTAAATAATTGAAGAGTCATCGAGACAGGGCGAGCCCATGCATGAGAATGACTCTTACAGCCTGATCTGAGGAAGTGGGTCTGGCCCACGAAAACTCACCACCTAATAAACCATCTTGTTAGTCTTTAAAGTGCTGCATAGTCCTGTCTTTTGTTCTTACAGCCTGCTGATTAGAGCCCTCACTCATTATGTGGGAGACCCAGCCTGCTGCCCCGACAGCTGTCTTTATCCCAAGTGGAACAGCTTCAACAGGAGTGATGGAGGAAGTGCCTCGTCAGACTGTTCCCTTGCTCAGTGGTTAGAGCACACACCTGAGAGATGGCAAAGCCCTTCTCCTCATTAGGTGGAGGCGAGACTTGAGTTGGTGGGTCTCCTGTGTCCCTGGAATACCCTAACTGCTGAACTAAAACTTGTGAGGAGGCTGCACTTGCTCTCCTTTGCCCTCCCACCCCAGCCTCCAGCAAAAAACTCCTAGGTACTCACGTGGGTGTTTACAGCTGAGAATTGCCAGCTGCCATAGGCACCTACTACTGCCTGACCTTAGGCACCTATCGCCCTGACCAGGGCAGGACTTAGCACACACTCCTTCCAGTGGCAGCTCCCATTGGCTAGCTTAGGCAGCTCTCCATCTAAGGTGCTGGCTTTTTTGGATCACAGTCTAAGGCACCTATCTCTCGCCATTCATTGTATAGGGCACTTAGGCACCTAACTCAGGCTTTGTGAATTGCAGTGCAGCTCCTTTGGTTCTCTAGGTTTCCCAGAAGTTGGATGTTGTGATTATCAGTGTCACACTGCTTTCAGTACCTTTGTGAATCTAGGCCTAAGTAATCAGAGCAGCATGGATAAATGACAGCTAAGAAAAGGGAGGAAAATATACAAAGGATCATTGGTGTAATGGTGATTTACTTCAGCTCAGGAACCATCCCTAGATGCCTGTGTGTATTTGAAAGGTATAAACACCACAGAGGCAGGGGAATTGTTTTGGGTGGTACAATGGGTAATAACAGGAACAAACCACCAAAAATGTAGCCTGAACATCAGAAACTGCTTCCTAAGGATGGGCCAGATGAAACTATGGAAGAGTCACCCAAGGAAGTGACATCATTTTAAACTAGACTGAACAAAACCTTTCAGGAATACACTCTGGGGAACAAGCCTGTGTCTTCAGGACATTATCTAAGGGGCCTTATCCATTGCTAATTACTATGATTAATCAAGAAGCTCCATTTACAGCAGGGATTATATTTGTTCTAAAATTCCTTTTATACACATTGGTGGCTCATGAGTTCCATCATTCTCTCCACTAGAAAGTTATAACATTTAATGATACATGGCCTTCTTAGTGTGGATGGAGTGGAAGATATATAAAGGTGTTTTATACTGGTATAGCTGTTCCAGGGAAGAGAAAAACACTGTACAGATAAGACACCTTTAGTGTCACTATGTCCTAGGGCTTGTACCACTATAACTATATTATTGTATACATGTAACTATATTGGTTAAAAAAGAGTTAATCCTCTACCCATAACAGTTACATAAGTAAAAAACCTGTTTCAAGCAGGCCTAGAATGTCTCAGTCTAAGATTCTGTGTGAGAGTGTATAGATGAACACTATTGTTGTATATAGTCTTTTTCTCTGGGCATGGGGTCTCTTTCATGTACAGCATAAGAATTCCATGTCTGTCTATGTCCCCTTGGAAATTAGTCTTTAAAAATGATTTATTAATATCTGTCCCCAAACAGGTAGCAATAATACATTGCAAAACAGGATTTCACAGGCTGGAGTGAAATGAACAAGGAAATATGTGTGTGTGAGAGAGAGAGAGAGAGAGATGTATGTTCGGAACCACAATTTTAAAAAGGGGGTCTGAGTGATTTCACAGCTGCATGGAGGAGATAAGGAGAAAGGGAAAGGTTATGGGCATTTTAATTCTGTTGCTTATTATGTAGATGTTATTCTTCATAACAAGCTGCAGCTTACACTTGGACAGTAGTCAATATTATTTGGTAATTCTCTAAAGGAATGCAAGTCAATTAAAAACAAATAATTACGCCATTCTTCTAAGTGTCAGGAGGCTGGAAAGATGCTCAAAAACAGACTGCAGCTTTGGAGAAGGTTCACCATGCAGAATCATAACAGGGCTATTCAAAATTGCTTTGGGCCCTTTTCTTTCCTTGGTACCCAGCTTAACTCCCCTTATTATAGGTGCAGCCCTGGAGGACATCAGCCCATTGAAAGTTTAATGGAAATGTATTTCTTTAATGCCACTAATTCAGAAGTGACTTATTCTAGATTTATTCCATGTACAGAATGCCCATTAGTTTCAGTGATAAAATATGACACTTCATTTGTCCAGGTGAATTTTAGAGCTTCCTGTTATCACAAAAATGAGTGATGTTCTGTATGCCTCTATTACATATACAAATTGGATTAAAAGAATATTAAAGGTACAAGTCACACTCTAAGGAAATGCTACAATTAAGGGTTCCTGTGCAACCTTAATTTGGCTCCTTTGTGTCTATGCATTATGATCCTATGTGTTCCAGTCAGTGCACAGGATTGATGGTGCTGCTTTTAATGAGCAGCAATTCTTTTTTTTTTTTTATCCTCAGCATCCAATGTGTGGCCTCAAGTCGTATTTACTACACACTAACCAAATGCTGGTTGTATAGCCTGTACTCAGCAGAGAATTGTATGTTTTCCAATAAAGTACTTTCATGGCACTCATCACTGTCATGTCACCGGGGGGACCCACAAAGGTGCTTAGGCACTTGAGTCCATTTTTAGGCACCACTCAGATCCACATAACTCCTCCTCAGCTGCTACCTAACACTAGGGTTGCCAGGCATCCTGGCCATGTTCTGGCTCCAGTTCAACAACCTGAGCCCACCCCTTGGCCAGCCTCCAGAGGAAGGTCCTGACATTTTGGGTGTTGGGAAAGCACAGTGGCTTTGCAGCCAGGTCCATACATTCTTCCTTCAAGCCCTGCAGAGGTTCCTTTATAGTGCCTGTTGTCTGGCGTGGAGCTAGGTAGGGCACTTTCTTCTGCTACCTCTGAGGGATCTGAAATGACCAGCAGGTTTTTTATGTCTTCCCCAAGATCTGTCTGAATTGCCAGTCCTGTCCCAGGACCTTCTCAGGATTTCAAAGTTAGTCTCTGCAACCAAGCCTGTTACAGATACTGATGGTGCAGACCTTGTGAACCCCTGTTACATAAGCCACATCTCACAGCACAGGTGGTAGAGATCCTCTCAGTGTGTCGGTATCTGGTCTTGGCCGGCATCACCAAGGTTGGAGGCCCCCTGGACTATGGTTGGTGGGAGTGGGTGAACCTGAGATGCTGCCTCACCACATGGGGTTTCCTCCTCTTCCTATCCCCCACTATGTGCCCCAGGAGTAAAAGTCACCTGTCCTCTACCTCTGTGGATTATCTCAGGTACGTCCTGCGGCCTCCAAACCTCCACCCTGGTATTTACTGGCCCGTGGGAGCTTGATGTCAGGTCTGCCCTGATACCTTTGCCACCCATGGAAGGTGAGGGTGGCCTAGCATGTACTCCACCTCAGTGCCATGGCCCACTGGAGAGATAAATTGGAGTCATGAGCATGGCTATGTCACAGATGTGGTTAATGGAATCCCCTGACACTTTATGATGAAAGGGAGACTCTGGCACATGCTTAAGTTATGACTACACTTGCACCCTCTTTCAAGAGAGGGATGCAAATGAAGATATTCAAAATTGCAAATGAAGCTGGGATTTAAATATCCCACACTTCATTTGCATATTCGCATTATGGCGCTATTTCGAAATAACAAACGCTGTTAAGACGCAGTTATTTTGAGAGAAAACCCTTCTCTTGAAATAACTGGTAAACCTCATTGTATGAGGAATAAGGGTTATTTCAAGAGAAGGGTTTTTCGCTCGAAATAACCATATCTTAACAGCGTCTGTTATTTCGAAATAGCGCTATTTTGAAATAGCGCCATAACGCAAATATGCAAATGAAGCGTGGGCTATTTAAATCCCGGCTTCATTTGCAATTCTGAATGTCTTCATTTGCATCCCTCGCTCAAAAGAGGGTGCAAGTATAGACATACTCTTATTTGCAGTATGCCAGGTAGCAATTCCTTTCCCTCCTTCAACAAGGGGTATGTCTACACTACAGCACTATTTCGAATTAACTTATTTCGAATTAGTTAATTCAAAATAAGCTAATTCAAAATAATGCATCTAGACACAAAAACTAATTCGAAATAGCATTTTGCTATTTCGAAATAGCATGTCCACACTGATTGGACGCTGGATCACATTTAAGGGCAGCTGAAACCGGTTCCAGCAGGGCATCAGGTCAGTAGTTGTTTTGTGTGGCTGCTGTCTGAGGCTATCTGGGGCTTGTGGTTAAAGGGACCCCCCTGGACAGCCAGTTCTCAGATTTCCCGCTTGCTTGCCTACCTCGCCAAGGGACAGCAAAGCGTTTTCCTCTCCGCCTGCTTCGGTCGCTCTCATTTGGGACACCGCAGCACTCGACACCATGGAGCCAGAGCCACCCCTGGGCACTCTGGCGCTCATGTTGAACATCTTGCTGCAAGCCTGGCAGCAATTGCTGGAGGCTGCCTGGCACCTTCTGCTGCAGGCCAGCCCCCTGGCCCTCCCCCTGCCCCCCCGGGGGCCCTGGAGGAGCGGCGCCCAGCCGCCAGCATGCCCTGCCACATCTGGCATCTGGACACCAGGGCTGCGTCTAGACTGGCCGCTTGAATTTGCGCAAGAGCACTGACTTTGTCATGTACAAAATCAGTGCTTCTTGTGCAAATACAATGATGCTCCCATTCGGGCAAAAGCCCTCTTGCGCAAATGCTTTTGCACAAGAGGGCCAGTGTAGACAACCCAGAATTGTTTTGCGCAAAAAAGCCCCGATGGCTAAAATGGCGATCGGGGCTTTCTTGCACAAAAGTGCGTCTAGATTGGCACGGACACTTTTCCGCAAAAAGTGCTTTTGCACAAAAGCGTCCATGCCAATCTAGACGCTCTTTTCTGCAAATGCTTTTAACGGAAAAACTTTTCCGTTAAAAGCATTTGCGGAAAATCATGCCAGTCTAGACGTAGCCCAGCAGTGACTGGTGGGACCACATCGTCCTGGAGCGCCGGGAAGACCAACAGTGGACCCAGAACTTCAGGATGAAGAAGGACACCTTCCTGGAGCTCTGCGAGTGGTTCGCCCCTGCTCTGCAGCGACGGGACACACGCATGAGGCTCGCCATCCCCCTCCATGAGCGGGTGGCCATTGCCCTCTGGAAGCTTTCCATGCCGGATAGCTACCAATCCGTGGGGAACCACTGTTGGAGCATGGGGAGATCCACCCGTCGGAGCGGTGCTCATGCAGGTACGGCACTCACCGGCCACTGGCGGGGGGCTGCAAGGAGGACATTGGCTGCCCCAGGGAAAATGGGGGGGAGGTGGTGAAAGTGCCCTCTCCGGGAGGGTTTGGTCTGTCCCAGCCACGCTACAGACCACCCGCGGTGGCCAGGATTGCAGTGGGGGTTGCTCCTGGTGTTACCCTGAAATGGCTTTTTGAATGTTAAAAGGTTTGTGTTCAACATTAGGTTCGGTGTGTTAAGGAGTCTAAGGGCTTAAAGTCTGGACATTAGTTCGAGTTAACTGATCGGACTAAGGGATAGTCCCTTTGCTAGTTCGGATTAACTGTTAGTTCGAACTAAGGGAGTAACTGCCACTTGGAATTCCCACCTTTATTCAAAATTCCTCTGCACACGACACCATTTTGGCTCTGCACACGGCTCAATACCTGTGCACTCAGCTCAAAATCATTGCACTAGGCACCAATCTTTGTGCACTAGGCACTAAAACTTATGCACACGACCCTATGGGGATTTTCCCGCCTAAGTGTCAATATAAACCCCTTTTGAGGTTTGTTCGTGTTTTTCGTTCGTTCCATAGGTTTGTGCGTGGTTCCTTAGGTTTGAATGTTGTTCGTCTATCCTGTTTGTTTGTATGACTGAGGTGAATGAATGATTGGATAAGTGTGGGTTACTGTCTGGAAGGCGCTTGTCTGTGGGAAATCCCAGGCATATGACAGCCTATGTCAGGGAGACTCTGAAGAAGTCAAGGCTCAGACGGAGTGCAGAAGGCCTTCGTACCTGAATCCTGTTCACCTGACCGTGCAGACCAGTGACCAGAGCAGTGTCATCGAGGGATCGCCTCACTGTTCCTCCGTGGCGGCTCGCACTGAGCCAAAGCGTCGAGGTTGTGAGCACCCCTTCTTTTGTGGCTTATCCGCGATGAGTGTACAGTATATTCCTGTATCAGGGTCTTTCTTTCATTCTTTACTTCTGGGTTAGGGTGGACTTGGTTAAAGCATTTACTTGTTGGCTATTGAAATTCTTATAATATATGGTTTGGCCCTAAACTATGTCTCTGACTCGTTTGTAAAACCAATAAGCCGGTGATAGATACGGCCTCGGGTCGTTCCCGTCTTCTGGGACTTGGGACTTTAACATCACAGAAAGCCAGAGCGTGCCAATTAGACCTTTTAAATTAATCGTTACCGCGTCCCAGGGTAACACTGGGAGTGGGGTATGGGGCAGTGGCGGGGAATGAACACTCCCAGCCACCCAGGCACCCCAGTGACCCTTGGTTTTGTGTATCTCTCTGCAGGTGGTGAAGGCCATCAACAGGGTGCTGTTCTGCAGAGTCATCCGCCTCACCGACCTGGATGCGGTCATCCAGGGGTTCGGCGCCCTGGGCTTCCCCAACTGTGGGGGGGGCAATCGACGGGACGCACATCCCCATCCGTGCCCCGGACCACCAGGCCTCCCTGTACATCAACAGGAAGGGGTACTGCTCTGTGATCCTGCAGGCCATGTCTGACCACCGGGGCCAGTTCACGGACATCAATGTGGGCTGTCCGGCAAGTCACATGACACGCGGGTGTACCGCAACTACTCCGTGTGCCAGAGGCTGCATGCCGGGACTTTCTTCCCCAACCGCCACATCAGGGTCGGGGACGTGGACATGCCAGTGTGCCTGCTGGGAGATGCGGCCTACCCCCTACAGCCCTGGCTGATGAAGCCCTACACGGGACACCTCAGCCCCTCCCGGCAGGCCTTCAATGCCAGGCTCAGCAGGGCCCACATCGTGGTCGAGGGGGCCTTCGGCCGACTGAAAGCATGGTTTAGATGCCTCCTCACCCGCCTCGACCTCTCCTAACACAATATTCCGCACGTGGTGGCAGTGTGCTGTGTGCTCCACAATTTATGCGAGAGGAAGGGGGAGGCTTTCCTGCCAGCCTGGATGGCAGAGGCTGCCTGCCTGGCTGGCCAGTACGCATAGCCCTGCATGGCTGCCAGCCGGGAGGCCCTTCGGGGGGCTGTCCACATCCAGGAAGTCCTGCGGGAGAGCTTCCAGGCGGACGAGGACTGAAGTCCCCCTGGAGTGCCCCACTGGGGCCTTGTGCCTTACATTCCACCCCCACCTCCTTCCCCTTTCCCCTCCCTAACCCCCCTTCCTGATATACAATAAAGACACCTGTGTTGCCACAAAAAACTCTCTTTATTTAACATAACTGGGGTGGGAGGAGGGGGGGGAATGAGGGCGGGAGAGGGGAGGGGGGAAACCTGGGAGGAGGGAGCTGGAAGGGGGAGACAAGAGGAGGAAGGGGGAGGGGAAGCTCAGGGTTGGGGGTCTTGCCAGCCCTCCCATCTCGCAGCACTGCAGGTGCAGGGGCTTCGGCGTTCCCGGGGGGGAGTGGGTGTGGAGGGTGGGGCAGGAGGGATGGGGGATGCGGAAGAAGCAGGAGGGGGAGTAGGGGGAGTAGGGGTGGGAGGAGGGGCTGGAGCAACAAGAGGCAGCAATCAGTCCGTCAGGGGCTGCAGGTGTTCGTGGAGGGCATGGCCCTGCTCCCGCAGCTCCCGCAAGCTCTCCCGCCACAGCTGCAGGTCCTCTTGCACCCACTGCTCCTGGCTGTGGACCTGCCATCCCTGTAAGTGCAGCTGCTGCCTCTGGAACTCCTCCAGGTTGCGGGTGCGCCTGCTGGCCCGGGTGCGGGTGGATGGTCCAGGCGGGGTGGTGCGTCCTGCACTCGCAGGTGCTGCGGCTGCGGTGAAACAAGAGAAGTGGTCACTTCTCCCTGGGGACACTGGGTGAAACCCAGCCACCCTCTGCAAGGCAAGGATGGCAGGTCTCCGCACCTGCTATCCCCGGGAGTGTGAGCTGGCCCAGGACTGCACCCCAGCCCCTGTGCTGCCTATAGTGTGGTGTGGGTGGGGGGGGGAAGGGGAGATGTGCCCTGCCTCTGTGTAGAGGGGGCATCTGGAGGGAGGGCAGTGTGCAGTGTCTCTCCCCGGGGTCAGGAACCTGTCATGTGCCTTCATGTGTAGACGCGTGTGGGGAACAGGCCAGGGCCCCTGCATGGCACCCAGCTGGGGCCACATGTCCTGGATGGCATGGCAGATGCACAGGTTGTCAAGGCCAACACGCACAGTCCCTGGGCTCCCTCTCCCTCCCCTCCTGCCCCACATAAGGGGACCGTGATGTCACTAACATGTGGAGGCCTCCCCGGCCTCGGATGAGGCTGCTGATGGGCTCTCCAGTTCGGCTCGGGGGTCCTAGGTACAGGGCACGCTCCCTGCAGGCTCCTGGCTGCTGTCGTTCTCCTCTTCCTCCTCTTCCCCTGTGTCAGGGGCAGGGCCCTCTGCCCCAGGGTCAATGACAACCAGGGGGGCATGGACCATCTGACCCCCCAGGATGCGGTCCAGGGCCTCATAATGCGGGCGGGCCTCCAGGTCAGCCCCTGGTTGGGAGGCCCTGGCATAGGCCTGCTGCATTTCTTTTATTTTGCTGCGCACCTGCTCCTGGCTGTGCATGTGGCCTCTAGTGGCCAGGCTGGCAGCCATGCGGCTGTAGATGACCACATTCCTGAGCCTAGTGTGGGGATCGTGGGCATTGGAGGTCTCCCCCCAAACCTCAATGAGGTCCATGATCTCCGCACTAGACCAGGAAGGCGCCCACCTTTTGTGGCCCCTGGCAGGCTCCTGGGAGCCGCCAGCCTGGTCCTGGGGAGCGGTGGAGGGCTGGGTGGCAGCAGGTTGCTGGCTTATCCTGTGCCAGGTGCACGGTCTGCTGGCTGTGTGCTGGCAGGCTGGCAACTGGCACAGGCACTGTGGCCAGAGTCTGCCCCTTTAAGGGCTCCGGGGCTGGGGGGGAGTAGACAAGTTTTCCTGATTGTGCCCAGAGTGGCCACCAGGGCTCCCTGGGAAGGGCTGGCGGCCCCCTAATTTGAAATAAGTGTCCACACAGCACTTATTTCGAATTAGCTATTTCAAATTTGGTGTTATTCCTTGTAGAATGAGGTTTACCAAATTCAAAATAAGGGCTCCACTATTTCGAATTTATTTTGAAATAGCAGTTTGTATGTGTAGACGCTATTAAAGTTAACTCGAAATAATGGCTGTTATTTCGAATTAACTTTGTAGTGTAGACATACCCAAGAAGTTTTGGCTGCACCTTTATATTTATCCACAGCCCACCTGTGGCCCCACAAATTCTCATTAATTTTTCTCCTAGGTTTGGCCAAGATGGCCATCTATTAGTCAAGGAACAGTAAGTTGGATGGGTGTCTGCTATGTGACTGTGACTGTGAGGTCCACAAACTTACTGGTTTGTTCATGTCCCTGGACAGAGTTCCTCTTTGCAGTGTCTGTTAGCTCCATGCTTTCCTTTGAGGCACTATGGATGTTGTTGGGGTTCCCTGCTTGATATCCCCCTTTGACTCTGATTTTGAACCTTCAAGCTGCACTCCCTTCTTGTTTTCTCATTTTTAGTCCCCTAGACTCAGTTGATCACTTTGTTCTTTTTTCATTCCTTTCCTTCTGAAGGTCCTCCCTGGGGGAGGTCCTTTTGGTTTGGTTGATAGACCCCATTCAGGGTCTTTGTTTAGAACACAGAGACCATATACATCTAGTCACTGACTGAAGCCAGGATCCTGTGGGAAAAAACAGTCTGATATAATGCAAGCACGCAAGGGAGCACACGCAACCTTACTGGAACCATATGGACCCCTAGCCAGGTCAACAGCAGGACTGGAAGGAACCTTTAGATCCATAACGTAGACCACTATCACTTGAAGTAATTGGTAATAATAGTAGACTGTTACTCTTTATGTGAGCCAGTCACTAAAGGGGGGATGGGACACACTTTACCCATGCATGTCCGAAGAAAAGAATTTCATTTGTTTCACAACTCAAAAACATTTCATAAGACACACACACTCTATGGGTCTTTACCTGGACAGGAACCTAAGCATCTTGTCCTCAAACTTATGCAAATTATTGTGCTTTTTTCTGAATCTACAAGTAGGACAACTAAACAATATATATCTGGCTCTGCACACGCACAGATTTGCTACCAGTCTAGTTGCATTATTCCTGAATTTCTCCAGTAAATCAGATTTATGTTGTGTGCAGATTTGTGTTCATTTAAAAAGATATATAAGAAGAGTTTTACATTTTAGGATATAGTTTACCCACATCTGAAATTTCCTAATATATATTTCTCCACATGCAATCCTTCTCTTCCCACCCCCATCTCCTCTCATTTATACCAGGATAAATCAAAATTAGTTCTACTGAAATGAAAGAGTAACAATGATGTAATGTAAGAGGAAAATTAGGTCCAAAGTACCTTAGATTATTTAATATCTTTAACCCTATGGACACCAATGGATCTTTCTGTTATGAATATATCAAATGGCTGAAAAAAATAACTTCATTCCCTAAGAAGAAATGGAGCCAAGATTGGAAGCATCACACTTTGAGTCTAGGAGCAATAGTCACAGAATCAATCATCCAAAATAAATGATATTATTATTGTACCAGTCACAATTTGAAAGCAGACAAGCTGAAAAGATGTGTTTAAACACGCCAAATATGTTTGCAATCTCTGTCATATATGTTACCATTCCTTAGGTACAGGTTGGTTGTTTTGTATTAAGACAGATTAATTTACAAAGTAACTCAGTGTGCTGAAAACATAGAGTAAAGCATTACAAGCAAGAGAGTGTGTTTTGTCTTGACCTGGAACCCTTGGCAATCAAGATTGTGCAAGGCGTAAATGAGGGCAGAATTAGACCTCAGTGCTATGTCTAGACTACAGGCTTCTTTCGGAAGAAGCTTTTTTTAGAAGAGATCTTCTGAAAAAACTTCTTTTGAAAGAGAACATCCACACTGCAAAAGTGTATTGAAAAACCGATCTGCTTTTTCGAAAGAGAGCGTCCAGACTGAATGGCCACTCTCTCGCATGTAAGCTGTGATTGCTATGAATGGAATGGCCACCAGGGCACCTGTGCTTTTTCCTCTTTCCTCTCCTTCCAAAAGAACTCCCTCTTCCCTGTCCACACACACCTTTTTTCAAAAGAGCTCTTTCGCAAAAATACTTCTTCCTCATAGAATAAGGATTACCAATGCCGGAAAAACCCCTCTGTTCTTTTTATTTTCTTGTGGAAGAATGCAATTGCAGTGTGGACGTTCAGAGTTTTGCCAGAAAAATGGCTGTTTTTCCGACAAAGCTTGAGGTAGTGTAGACATTCCCCAGGAGAGAAACCAATTTCCATGTAGGATCACCATGAAAAATCCTGAACACCTGATAGAATTCTCATAGCAGCCTTTGGGACAAAAGTCAGTGCTGCTATAAGTTACATGTGTGTAAGTTGGCCAGAAACTAGGCGAGCATGGTAAAGTGATTTAATTTGCACCAACCTGTACAGTAGGGACTAGATCAGTGATGGGCAACCAGAATGGGCCACAGAGACAGTGAGCATGACTCTGTAACCCAGTGGTTAGAGCACTCTCCCAGGAGACCTATGTTCCAAGTCCTGCTTCAGTCAGTATTTAAGTATTTTATTAAAAATGGAATAGCTTCAACAAGAGAGATCTACCCTAGAATACTGTATCATGTATCGGTAAGGACACATTAACAGCCAGACTGAAGACAATGAAGCTACTCTAGATTTACACTGATGTATTTGAAGTCATAATCCGGTTCCACATGTCCAGGATGGGTGGTATAGCAGGAAAGTCAACCAGTCTGCAGAAATAAACTAAGATATGCTCAGTTAACTCCAGAATCATGCACCCCTTCTTATTTTACACCCTCCTGCTAGTTAATTTTCATGGTGTGTACCCACCTCTTTGGTGTGTGACATTCATTTTACACACCATTGAAAGCCATGTGTGACGTAGCTAGGATTTTTGTCTATTCTTGTAGTCTATCTTCACTCTGGTTTTGCATTCACTGGTTGCTTTGTTGTGCTGTATGCGATTCCTACTGCCCTATGCTGCTCTGCAGTGACTCTGTGTGTGTGTGCCTCAATTTCCCTAGGCACTGCGGCACATCTGCATGAGGCAGGGAAGGCTGGGCACGACTCACTGTGGAAGTATGTCAGTCTCTTGTGTCCTGAGGACCAGGTGGCAGCACATAACACCTTGGGCCTGGAAGCAGGACAAAGCAGGAGGCTGGACTGTCTGGAGGCTGTGAGTGTGAGTTAGTTTTTGGCTGGCTGGAGGATAAAGGGAATCTAGCTAGCTTGGGGGGCTCTGGGCCCCCTTTTCCCCAAGATGGGCCATACTGACAGCTCCTGTTTCCTGTAACAAGAAGTCTGAACTATGCTGTATCCTTTTCAATGAATAAACCTTCTGTTCTACTTGCTGGCCGAGAGTCATGTCTGGCTGTGGATGGGGGTGCAGGGGCCGGAGACTCCCCCACACTCTGTTACACCATGCCAATGCAAACTATATTACTGTACCCATTACACCTGTTGCTAAATTTACACCAACTGTTTACATGCTCAGAGTATGGCCCCATAAACCTCACAGTGAAGAAGAGTCACAACTTGATAAATAGAAAATGCCTGTTTGTTCCTATAGCTTATTATGGAAGATACACAAAGCTCCAAAGCAATTTACAGGCAGTTACACGCTGTGTCCATTGGAGAGAAAAATACCCTTTTATTCCTGCTGTGTAGAGCTGCATCACACATACAAGTCAGCCTGAATTAGCCCTGAGAGGTTAAAATGGTGAATGGGATCTACAGTTAACAACGGTATTTTATCTGGCTTGGTTGTTTGGCTAAACTGTGACAAGAATGCCAGTCTATAAGGTGTTTACTGTTGCTAAAGGCAGCGCTAAGGAATACTTCATTTTTAGCAGAACTGCAGCTTTTCTGCAACACAATCCAGATCTTATTTAATGATATAAACTATGAAATGTGCAGAGAAAACAAATCACAAGTCCATCAAAATGCCAGATAAATTAGTTCAACAAACTGGACTAGAGGCATGTTCAATGAATCATCATCACCAGGAATAAATAAATTCAGATTAAGCAAAACTTGATTGAATCATGCTGAAGTTTGGCATTGTTAACAAAATGGATCAGTTTAAAATCTCGCATTAGGAACACATAATCTCATAAGATTTATGACTGTTATTGCTCACCACATATGTTTCTAGGTTACTGTTTGCTGTGTTAAGAACTGGATGCTCTGAGTTCATAAAGGTTTGACTGTTAATTCATATTTTAATCTCTTCAAAAGGACATGGTCTTTGCTTCCCCTGTCAGGGGTGCAAAGTAAACTTTAAACACAGTCAATTTCCTGATTATTTTTCCTGCCCATATTAAACACTACATCTTTCCCAGTGGATTTCAGGGCAGTATGATCTTTCAGTGCTCTTTAGATCTGGTGTGCACTACAAAGTCATGTCGATGTAAGTCATCTTGTGGCAACCTATTTGTGGCTGGGTCTACATTAAAATTTTACTTTCACTGATGTAAGAGTCCCATTATAGTAACACAATCAGACCACCTCCCCAAACAGTGTGGAGCTTTGGATAATATAAGGAAGTTGATGTAGTGCAAGTGTCAACACTGCACAACCTATGTCAATCTTAACAGTCCTCCAGCAGCTGTCCCATACAGCTCCCTGCCACAGTGACTACTCTGCACAATTGTAAGCTCAACTACTAATGGGTCGTGGAGATTGGTAGCCAGTCCCAACCTTTAAAACCTCATGCATATTTTTCAAAATACCTTTTCCATACTGTCCACTTTGGTGAGCACACCTAGCAGCTCTCCTTGTTATATGCAACTGCCCATGCCAGCTCCATGCTCTGGCTACGCTCCTGGATTAGACAAGCAGTATTGGATGTCCTGAGCCTTGGGGAGAAGAGGCTGTACAGGCACAACTATGGGCCAGTCATAGAAACATGGGTGATGCCAGTAAAGTGGTGCAGCAGGACTCATCAGAAAAGAAATCAGAACAGGCATACAACACAAGGCCAGGGAGGCCAACAATCAGTCTGGTGCTGAGACACAGTACTACTGTTAGAGACTTCACTAGCAGCCCACAAACCACCTCCTTGGAAGAGCCAGAGACAGAGAGGCCTGTCGTGAGGAGTGAGGAGGAAAGGCATGGGAGATGTGACAGGGGAGTCTAGCTATGATGCAAGTCAGAGACTCCACTGCAGTTGAGCCAGCCCTGCCAGATGATCATGGCTGAGCCTGATGAAGGGGGAAAGATTGTAGTTAAGCATGTGCTTGCATTGTCCTTTACAATGCTTCAGTTTAAAGATGGCTCCTAGCCCATCCCCAAGATATCCTGACAAAGGTATTGAATTTTTGCTGTTTTACTTTTATAAAAGGAGGTAACAGTACAACAAACAGATATAAGCACCCCATGGTGATACACTCAAACCACTTCACTAGGTGGAGTGGGCATATGGAGAAGTTTGTTTATGTGCCCAGGCTTGTCCCTCATATCCTCCTGACAGGTTTTGATGATCTTTTTGATAAACTCTTCAATCTGTTGCTGAGAGTTTATCGGGTTGGCTGCCTTACTTCTTCCTCCACATAGGATGTTTTCCCATACCTCTCTGCTCACAGTATATAGGCCTGGGTGGCTTCAGGAGGCTGAAAGCAGCTAATTGTTTGGTGCCTTTGTTATCCTAAGGAGTGAGATAGCCACTAAATCACCACTTTCTGAGGAGAGACAGTACCAATGCTTAGTATCATTGCTCCATACCCATATCCAAGGAATAAGGACAGAAATGTCCCTGTTTCAGGCAAACAAAATTCTTTCCCCTCTCTCTTCACCCCAGTGGGCCACACTCATCATGGCTGGGGTGCAGCGTGGTGCAGAGGCACTCCAAAGCTGAAGTGTCAATGAGCATGTTTTGTTAAAAGTTTGGATGGGACTAAGGATGTATCTTTCTTTGCCTTCCTGTTGTGATTGTAAATCCAATTATACATATACCTGTTTCTATCAGCAGCTGCTGCAGTTGCTTCCTTGAAGGGTGCCCTCTCAACACCTGGAGATCACCTAAACCTGAGGAGGAGAAAGCTGAGATCTAGAGAGAATATGTTGAGTGAGATGCTGCAAACCAGTGGTACTGGACTACAAAGAAAGGGCCTGAGGGCTAATATGGCAAATAGCATGGAGAAAGAAAGAGCAGGCAGGAGAAATGCCCAGCAATCCCAGCAGAAAAAGGAAAGGGAGATGCACCAGGACACAGTGGGTCTTCTCAGGCCAAAACCACAAATGCTGCAAATGCTGTATTTCTGCTGAAATGTTTGCTGCATTTCACAGTTTCATAGTCCCATTCTGCTAATGTATTTTTTAGTTTGTATTCCATTGCCTGTCATTTCTTGCACATTGTATTTCTACAGTGTTTTTACCACTCAGTGAATTTCTATTTTTTAAATAAAATGATTTTATTCTTTCACAACACACAATGCAGAATGCAGAATGGCATTCAGAGTGCCCAATACTTTTAAATGCAGAACACCACAGACCTCATATGTTCAAGCAAACACCCAGTCATATTTTAAAATGTGCATCATAAAATTCATAGCTTCAGTAAAACACACTGTCATAGTCTGAAATGTACAGAAAGCACTACACAATTCCTAGCAGTATCCAAAGCTTCAGGCTCAGAAAACAATCCAGCACAGAATATTACTACTGTTCTAGCTGACTATTAAAGTGCTCTTTCAAAGCCTCTCTCAACTGCAGAGCTCCATGCTGAGCTACTGTAATGACCCATATTTTTGGGGATACCAAGTCAGTAGAGCTGCTTCACCTCCACCTGGGTGGCAGCTTTGCCTTTCAGATGTTATGCAGGACACAACAGGCAGCTATAACTATCAGGATATTTTTCTCACTGAGATCGATCCAGTCAGTAAATTCCACCGCTCCACTGTCCCTTCAATCTATCTGAAACACATTCAGCTGTCATTCTGCACCTGCTGACCTAGAACTTGAATCTTTCAGTACTCAGAATCTTTGATGTTGTCAAGGTGGCCAGAATACAGCTTTGTGAGTCGGGGAGTAAGCAGTAGTTGTGTCCCCCAGAATCACTATTGGTATTTCAATATCACCAATGGTTGGGAGCAAATGTCCCTGCTTGCAGCTTTCTGAACATTCCTGTGTTCATAGAGAGGTGTCATGCACCTTCCCTGACCAACCCACATGACATTGGCGGAGCATTCCCAATCTGCCACTGGTTGCATAACCAAAGAAAAGCAACCCTGTCTGTTGATATATTTTGTGGCAAAGCAGCCTTGTGCCAAAACAGGGCCGTGTATGCCAACATTTACCCCGCCACAATTCAGGATGCCATTGTTGTAAATCCATCCTCTGTGTCCTGTATATTCCCCAGAGTCTCAGTCCGGTGTAGCAGGATATGATTAACTGTTTTACACACTTGCATGACAGTGGCCCCTCTGTGGAGATTTTTCTACCCCAGAATGATTTCTCCCTGACTGGTTGCAAATTTATTCAGTGCAATAGCCACTTGCGTCTCCTCTGCCAGTGCAGCTTGCATGCGCTGGAGGGCTGGCGTAAGCTTTGCATACTTGTCCAGAAATGTGGCTTTTCTGACTGGACAGTTCTGCAGCCTGCTCATCATCCCAAACCCATTACAATGAGATCCCACCACTCTGTGTTCATTTCTCAGGCCCAGAAGCTGTGCTTCATCTGCAGTTGCTCCATGAATACAATCAACAGCTTGGAATTCTTTTTTACTATGTCTCTCAGCAATCTGTCCCTGAAGAAATCATCATTCACCCCCTCCCCCCACAATAATTGCGCTTCTCCCTGTGGGTCTGCAAAAAAAAGGATGGGAAATGTGTGTCTTGTATTTGCAACATTCATGAGAATAGTACAGAGCTTTGTGAGGTCCATGGTTCTGCCAGGGATGACAGACACCAAACACAGCTGCAAAGGATTGTGGGATTTTTTTTAAAAAAGCACAAAATTATGAGATATAGTTGGTATTATGGGATGGAGAATGTTGCAGGTTGGAAACTTGCTAATTACCTTGCAGAGATCCCTGAGTGACTCAATTCTAGTCCATAACATATTGTGAAAATTTTGCAAAAGGCATTGTGCTGGATGGTGGCACATTAAGATACCTGCCCATAGCGCACTGCGCTTGGCATTGAAACAAGCACTCCTGATGAGTATGGGCAGTGCCATGATAAGCAGTCAAGTACGTGCATGCACAAGCAACATACTAACATGGGAAGCTCTAGGCAACGTAACTAACATGGGAAGCTCTAGGCAATGTAAACACATTAGCACAGTTTATAATGTAGATATGGCCTTAAATAAGAGTTCTGTAGCAAGTTTTGCAAATATTGAACACTAAATCCAGACACATTGGGTCAGTGGTAGCATTGGGAACAGAATCCAACATACATCCAGCTTTCGATGCAGTTTGTATTTTACTGAATGCTTAAAGAATGGATCAGTATTTACAGCCCATTCTGGAAAGTGTCCGGGTCACTGTTTGATATTGGCAATATGAATGATATCACACAGCCAATAAAACCGCAGGCTGCTATACCCAAGGAAACAAGCTATGGTGTAGGTCACTAGGATCTGCTCCAGCCTTTGATCTTAGACCTGACTTTCCATTTATTTTTATAACTCCCCCATCTCTGTTTGCTGAAGGAACCTGACAATATCACTGGAGGCCCTAAACAGTGATGTGCCATGAGATTGCCACCAAAGTGACAGTTCGCTCCTTCCTCCAACTGAGAGTGGAGGGATGTCAATTCTTAGATAGAAAACTCGTGTATGGTCTTCTACCGGGCATGTGTATAGACTGGAGACTAAGAAGACAACCATCCAGGCCCATGTGAGTTTGTAGCCATTGCCTCTGGGCACTATTTGTTGTCTAGTGCAAAAGATAAGACTGTGGACTGACAACATAAATCAACTGTGCTGCTTCCATAGGCAGATTGTAGGCCCGTTGGCAGTCTAATGGCCAGGATCTCCCCTCAGAACCTTTGCAGGGCTAGCCTCAAAAAATGGGTTTGCTTACCTCCACTGCATGGCTTGCAGCCTACTCTGAATTACAAAGGAATATTGTCCTACTCCTCTTCTTGCCCCAGGCTCCCTACCTCATCCATATCCTCTTTCTGGCAAGCATGAGACCCAATCACCCGATGCTTCCCAGCTGTGTCAGAGGATTCCCAGGACTTGCCTGCTGGACTCTTCGGAACAGGGCTGGCTACACCTGCCCAACCACTGGCCCTTAATGGGGCAAACCACTTTATTACAACTTGACATTTCTCTTCAGGCCTGTGATCATATCCAGAAATAGGCTCAGACCATTTCTCTGTTATCTTATTGTGCCCTTTCATGGTGCTGGGCTGAGCAAAACAAACACTATTTTCCTTTCTTAAAAAACAGGATTTTCAGTATTAACTGATCTGGCAAAATAACTTACAAGCCCTTAAAGAGCAAAAGAGCCCCCAGCATCCAATGCAGTGCATTTATGTTTATATTTAATGCACTGCATTTATACCTCTGGTTTTACTGTTATAATTCCACTGCCTTTTTTCTTTATTACTATGCAAGCAGATCTTGGAAGGAACAGTATGGGTAGCTTAGATGTCAAATCAAACAGAAATAAACTAAGCAAAGAGCAATTTTTTACTGAAACCCTGCCATAAGCTGTATGAAATGTTGATAAGAGCTGTACAAGCAAAATGTTAATAAACATACATCATAGCTGGATTAAATACTGCGAAATGAGCCATTCATAGTCTCCTGTGAAAATAAAAGACTAAAGTATTATAGAGAGGGGCCCTGTGGAGGATGTGATGCTCCATTCAGCCAAGAAAGGCTGGACCTGATTCCTGACCCTCTCAAGACATCTTTTTACATTAGGGCTAGGAGGTTGCTCAGCAGAATGTTCCAGTCAGCCTACAGTGGCTATGTGACCAGATGTCCCATTTCTAAAGTGACTGTCCCATATTTAAGCCTTCCTGCAGGTGTCCCTACTTTTTTTTAAAAAATGGGCCAATTGTCCCAAATTGACTGTCTTTCCCCTCCCATCATACTGGTGGGTCCTGCTGCTAGCTGAGTCCTTGCTCACCAGCCACCCACCCACCAATGGCGAGTGTGGCAGGTGGGATCCAGTGGCTGGTGATGGGGCTGGGAGTGCAAGGCTGGTGGTTGGGCACAGCTACACTGTGCAGGGCCAGCCACTCCCCCTGCTGGTCCACCTGTGCAGTCCCTGCTGCGGTGCCTCCTCTTGGCCAGCAGGCCCTTTTTGTCCCCTCCCCACAGCCCTGAGTCCCATTTCCAGCCAGCACTGGCTGCTTGCTGCAGTGGCTGGTGAGTGTGGGCTGGTGGTGGCGGGTTACATGTCACCTGTGCTGCCCACCCAACAGCATGAAGTGAACTGAGGCAGCCGCTTCAGGTGCCAGACTGTGGGGGGCACCACTAGGACCCAGAGTGTAGAAAATTGTGTCTGCTGCTGGTGCAGCGAGGGGGCATGGGGGCGTCATTTGAGCTCTCCGCCTCAGGTGCCAAAATGCAGGCCGGCCCTGGCTGTGCGGTGAACCAGACACTGGTTGGCTCATTCAGCTCACCAACACCTTGGCTGGCAGGCTTCTTCCTTCCCCCACTCCCTCTGGCTAGGCTGGCACCCAGGGAAAGCTCAAGATCTTACAGCCCAGGGAGCTGGCCAGGAGGAGACAAGCCCTGCATGTGCCAAAGCCCCACACAGCGCTGGCACAGGGAAGCTTTGCCACCCTTCAGCTAAGCTCTGCAGTGGGGGGTGGGGGGGGGGAGAAGTTATTTACAGGCTCTGCAGCAGCCCCTTGGGCAAGGACATAGCAACCTCTTCACACACTGCCACAGCCCTAGGTCCTGCCCCCTGGGGGCATGCGGGGCTGCTCTGTCCCCTAGAAACCCTCCTCTGCTGAGCCACCTCTATGGCCAGGTTTTCTGAAGCCCTTGCAGACAGATTCTCTGAGACCTGGAGCACAATGTATCCTTAGGGCTTAACCCTTTCCTGCCCGTGCATTCGTAACCACTTGGAAGTGTTATCTGCTTCCAGCCACAGAGGAGTGGGACAGGGAGTATGTAGGAGTGAAGAGATTTCTTCCCCAATACTCAGGCCAAATCATCTCCACCCCTACCTCCCTGCAGCTGGACGCAGCTCCCATCCTGTCCCTCCCACACTGTATTGAAAGGCTGCTGCTGGCCATGCTCTGGTGTGAACCCTGACAGAACTCTGGGGAGGAGTATGTAATCCTGCGTGCCCCCCACATGCTGCCTTGAGATGATGCAGCTCCAGTTCCCAGAAGAGATGGGTCCATCCTGGGGGCCCAGCCAGGCATAGGGGGTGGAGAGCAGGAAAGGTAGGGCAGATTGGTCAGTAACCCCATCCCCATGTCAGAAATGTGTATGGGAATGTGTGTGTGTGTGTGTGTGTGTGTCACTTCTCCCCATGCAAACTTTATAGATAAGAAGGTAAATAAAAAGACTCCAGCTGCCCAGCAGTTCTTTTGAACGGGGGGTTCAGTCAACTTGATGTTAATTTGAATGTTTGTACTGACTAGTTCTGATAGATTGCCAGGGCCAGATACTATATCTAGGGGTTCTTCTCCATCCATCCAACACAGAACTGGATTGAGCCGCCACCCAGTAACCTGGGAAATTCACAAAACATCCCTGAGCGCCTCTGAGAGGCGATTCTTCCCCACCCGCATGCAAAGAGTCTGAGCATAGAAAAGAAACCTTTAGTAAAAGGGGAGGGAAGCAACATGGTATTAATTTGGGAAAACACCACAAACAGAGTTCATAACCAAAACCATGAGTAACATTCCCACCCCATGCTGGTAAGGCAATGTCCTTTTCCTCTCAGGTTCTTAAGTCCAGCAATGTAAATGTCCCTTTCACATGCCCAGCCCATCTCTGCACCCACTCACAGTTGCTGTCTTTACTCAGGGCAGATCAAGAGTTCAGAGATGCAGCTGCAGAATTCACCTCCCACACTGAGTGAGGGAAGGTAAGGAGGCATTGTACTCTCCACTGGTCACTCACCATCCACCTGCCTGCTGCTGTCTGGTGCCACCTTGCTGGCCATTATCTCACCTCACACTATCACTCTGCTAGCCACTCATTACAGCTCTCCATCGCCGCCCTGCTGGCCTCTCATTATATCTTCCGCTGGCTTGCAGTGGATTTGGCTCTGGGCCAAACCTAGTGATTTCAGCTCTTGGCCCAAAGCATAGTCCAGCCACAAGAAATTACAGCATCCACTAGAGTAAATTTAAAATAACTAAAGAGACTCCTTCTGGTGTTTGTCCTAGTACTATCATTAGAACACGGGAAGGGAGAGGGGAGAAACAGATTGAACCAGTCTTACAGCTCATGCCTAGAGGGCATGTAGCCTGCTGATTCAGAATCCTGCCCACCCACACTTAACTTCACAGAGCTTTGCTGCATTCCCACAATAACTGCAAGCATTGGTGATCATATCTCACAATCCCTGCATTTAGTGCTAACACAATTTGTGACTCCATAAGAGCCAAATTGGTTACAATGGGCAAACCGCCATTGTAACATAGTTGAATATCTAGCAGGCCTAAGCAAACTGAGTGAACTGTATTTACATGCACATGCTCAGAATCTCATTTTTTAAACAGAGAGGCTACGTCTACACTGGCGCGTTGTCACGCAAAAACTCTTTTGTGGAAGAGTTCTTCTGCAAAAACTCTTCCAGAAGTGAGCGTCTACACTGGCATGTGCTTTTGCACAAGAGATGTGCTTTTGCGCAAGAGCATCCATGCCAGTGTAGACGCTCTCTTGCGCAAGAAAGCTCTGATGACCATTTTAAGCATAGGGCTTTCTTGCACAAGAAATTCATGTTGCCTGTCTACACTGACCTCTTCTGGAAGAGCTCTTGCACAAGAAGGCTTATTCCTGAGCGGGAGCGTTAGAGTTCTCGTGCAAGAAGCCCTGATTTTATACATTAGAACGTCAGTTTACTTGCGCAAGAACACGTGGCCAGTGTAGACAGGCAGCAAGTTTTTGCGCAAGAGCAGCCGCTTTTGCGCGAGATCGTGCCAGTGTAGACACAGCCAGAGTGCTCCCCTCCTTTGTGCCAGGTTTAGCATAGACCTTCCTTTTTTGTATTCCCCCAGTTAGTATTAATACAATTTGTGACCCAACACCAGCCAAGCTGACTACAATCAGCAAAACACCATTGTAACAGCTGAATATTTAATACATCTAGGCAAACAGGGACAAACTGTATTTACATAAACAAACCCAGGATCTCTTTCCCATTCCAGCTGGCTGTAATGGAAGAATTGATTCAGACCCTGCTTACATCAGTTAGGGGGCAATGCCACCATAGCTATGTCAACAAAGGCTCTGTAATGTAGACACACGCTCAGCTTTCATGTTAAAAGTGTTTCAAGTCCTCAGATTTGCAGAGAAAATGCTGAAACCATAATCTGAATGTGTCCTAAAGGCTCAGAAAACAAAGACACATAAAAAGACCCAGATGATTTATTTATTTATTTATTTATCTTTAATTTGATTTTAAGCCCATTTCATGATTTTTTTAATTTGACTTCTGATGTTGGTCCACCTGAGGCTGGCCATACTCTCAGGACATAGAATTTTGCATCAACATAGCATCTCTCAAAGGCAGTTTCATTTTTGTTTTTCCAGGAAACTATGGAGGAGACACCAGGCAGCAGGAGACTACAAAATTAGTAGAAGATTGTATAAATTCTGGCTCATACAAGTGGCATGTAGACATATTTTTGTTCCTGGGTAAGTAACAGATTTCTGGTCACTTAATGCAAGGGATGCTGATGTTTGACAGACATATCATGCATCTGAGTTTTTCTGGACATGACCTCCTTTTTGTTCACCAGTCTCTATCTAGACAGATATTTGAAATATGAAAAACTTCCCTGCGAATCTACAACTACTTACATCAAAGTTGTGGAAAAGGTTCTGCCAAAAATACTAACCGTGCAGAGTTTCTCAGGCTGGAGAGTCCCACTTCAAAAGGGGGAGGCAAGGTGAGTGCAGGAGGGTCACAAGTAAGGTCACCATTTGTTTGGGCTTTCCTAGCTATGACCTCTTCTTTAGTCCTTAGATCTCCATCCTAATGGACTTTAGAAATAGGAAAAAATGACTAATTTTTCCTTGCTTTCAAAACTGGGTGGCTGGAGTGGCAGATGCGCTTTCTTTCCCAAATGTTTGGCTGGCAGCCCCTAAAAGGCACAGCCCCTGCAGTGCCTCAGGCATGTGGTGACAGGATTAGATGGGGTGGATCTGGAACATCACCGTAGCGGTGATATCCTGTCTCAAAAGAAGAAGGGTGAGTCAGAGTCTTGGAGACCCCCCTGGGAATCAATGAGAATTAATGGCAACTGGCACCCTGGGATGGGTTCATCTTCCCCTCTAGAAACCTCTAGTGCTAGACCCCCTCCACCCCATTATAGGAGGAGCTCTATCCTCCATTTCTTCCATCTCCCTATGACAGCTGTTCTTTAGCAGCTTCTCATTGTCAGATTTCTCAGATTGTCAGGTTTTGGTGGCTGTATCCATCCATTCCCATTGGGGTGCATCTCTGGCCCGCTCAGAATAGTTGGGTGCACTATGGTGGCTGGAGTATCCTTGGTGTCTATGGGGGGATTGATCCTAAATGGAATAGGGGGAGAAGGAGAGAAACAGATTCATCCTCCACTTGGGGCCAGTCTCAGAGGATTTGGTGAGTTTCAACAGAGCTCCCATTACCCAATATGGGACAGTCTCAGATGGGAGGTGGATCATTGCTTCAGGGATCCCGTTGCCTGGCTTCTGTCAGTGTCACTTTTCTATTGGGTCCCATTTCCCAGCTGAGTTTCCTTACTCTGGCATAGCAGCAGTTTGTAGAGACAGTAAATCCCCTCCCTGGCCAGATGGCTGATGTGCTTGGCTGGGTCACTGATGGACAGTCGTGACTAAGCCACCAAGTTCCTTAGTTTGGGGAACTGTGCTGAGTTCTAATGGAAGGGAAGGAGAGGAGGCTCCATCAGGATTCTATTGTCAGCTCCCAATCTGCCCTGGACCAGGAGTCTTTCTCCCTCAAGTTCCTGTGTGGAGACACTGGGGAAGAGGAGCTAGAGTGAGACCTTCAGTTGCTTCTGTAACCAGTCGGACACGACCACCCTCCCTCCTCTCCACTGGTGTCTAGCTGACTGGACATACTCCTCTGTTTTCCCCTTTTCCCTTGACTCTACTTCTCTTAGTTACAATTTATGTTAAGCTCTGTATCATTCCTTTGGTATATTAACCCATATTATTTACATTAGGACTTTTTTGTATGTCAAGCAATCCAATTTATGGTAGGTTTCTGGTTCCGCAAGGCTATGAGGCTGGATTTTACCTCAAAACTATATTGCTTAATGTATGCTTATGAATATGTATGTAACCTGTGGAATGTGTGTGAGGTGTGAATGAGAAATACCCAATCAAAAGCAGTTTAGGCTCTGTGATCTTTTAAGGCAAACAAAGACCCTGGCAAGCAGATAAATTAACTGAGAAGTGGCCATAAAATCTCTCTCTCTCTCTCTCCGACAAGATGTAACATCACAGCAGAAACCTGGGACTGGACCAGAGAAAGTAAAGCCTCCTGCAGATCCAAAGGGATCTCCCCAGGAACATCACGGTTGAGTCTCTGGGAAGCTGATGCCAGGCCAGAAATCCAGCCATCAGCAAAATCAAAAGTAATCTACTTCGCACTTGCAGCCTGCCGCCAAACTGCCAGCATGAATGTGATGTGTGTAAATGAGTATCACTTTACTCTTAAGAATCTGTCCCAATAAACAACCCCCAAAGCAATAATGCCCCAGCCCACCCTTTGTCCAGGTTTGTTCCTCAGCAGGTGTGAGGAAGCGCAACAGCTTCTGCCCCCAAGGGATGCTGGGGCAAAAAGATAGGGGGAGGGCCCTCCATGAGGGCTTGCATCCCTTGCTGCTCTAAGAGGACAAAAAGGGATCCAAAGGCCAGGCATGAACCTGCATGGAGCAGGGGTTAGAACATGGTCCCTTAAGGCCCAGGGTCTCCACTGAACCAGGAGAAGATGAACTTGATTCAAGTCTATCTCATTCCTTGCTCTGACTCTGCCTTCCCAAGGGGGAACACTCCTAACCCACCGCCCTTGCAGTTGCAGGTCCTACAGCCTATTGGAGTCAGCCTGCCTACACCTGGTGTCAGGAAGCTGGATTCATCAGAGGTCACATACTTCAAATTCAGGGCGGGGGATGGTGAATCAGAATGGGGCTGTGCTGCTCCTTACGGCCTTGGCTCTCTCCTGGGACATGCTGGACCTGATTCAGAAACTGACACACTGTAGGGGAAGGAGGCAGGTCAGGATCAACAGACCAGTGTGCATGCTGTGTAAATGAGCCCATCCATATCTCTGGGGCTGATGCATTATGCTCAGAGTGGAATATCTAGCCATTGATCATGGCACCTGAGAAGGGGATTATCACAGTTTGTCTCTCTAGACTGGGACAATGTTCAGCATCTGGGCTGCTCACATCCTTTCTGAATTCCTGATTCATGAACAACTCATCAGGATGGAGACAGACCCTTTACCCCCTCATTGGTTTGAAAGCCCTTGGTCACTGGAAGGGAGTGACTGTAAGGACAATTCCCTCCTCCTCCCGAACCTCAGTTCCAATACGAGAAAAGAGCTGATTCCATTTGGGACCACCTCATTCTCTAGGAAGGAGTCTGCAACTCTTTTGTGAGCACCATGGACCTCATGGTGGGAGCAGAGGAGGTTGGGCAGGGGGCAGGGGATTTGAGGCTCTCAAACCCAAAGCCAGACATGGTCCTGACTTGAAGTTCCATCTCCTTCCACAGTTCCTGAAGGAGGAAGGAAGAACAGAACTGACCTGACCAAGGATGGCCCACTGGGGTTCAGGCTAGGAGAACAAAGTGGAAAATGGATTTCTTGTCCCTTCTTCCCAGTTCTCCTCATCACTGAGGTAAAACTGCCTCCTGCCCCTCCTGACCATGCTCACCTCCAAAATGTATTGGAGGCTGTCTGTGTCTTGGACTCTGCCAGTAGATACCTAAGACACAGACACTGAGTTCAGACAAGGCCTTGTGCAGAGCCTGTAAAGGAAGAGACAGACATGGGTCACAGCTGGGAAATTGGGAAAATTTCTCCCTGTCACTAGCCCACTGCTTGGCCAATCATCATTGAGATGCTGAGAAGTGGGAAGCTGAGAGGTCTCACCATACATCCAAAAGGATGGCCCAGGTCACCACCAGAGAGGATCAGTCTCAATGCAATTCCAGCCCCACCTCTTTGGGACAGCCTCCCACAAAGCCATATGGAGGGTGTCTCTGAGGTTGCCCCTGCCTTGCATCTCTGTCCTGCCTGGCTGATGTCAGGGTCTCTCTGTGAGGTCACCGCTTCCCCAACACCTTTCCCCAAAAGGATGAAGTCCTGCAACAGGACTTTGTTATGTCACTGCCACACCGACCCCTCCTCTGGAAGGCTGATGACCTACCTACCCCTAACCAACTAGTATGGGCACACTGACTGATCAGAATAAAGTGCTCTCAAATGATCTACAGACCAACAATTGCTCATAGTTCAGCAAGTATTTGAGAAAAACTGGAACATTAGAAAGAATCAGGAAGTGCGCAAAGACAGTAATTCGAGTGAAGCAGCTCAATCAATCAAATACATGATTGCTTGTGACTTATTTGTTTGGTCTTAAAGAGAACAAAAGGACTTTAGTCTTCCCCATCAATAGCCACCTGCTCGGCCAATCTGCATTGAGACTTTGAGAGCTGGGAGTCAGAGGGATCTCAGAACAAATCCAAAAGGATGGCCCAGGTCATCATAAGAGACAGCCTCCAAGCACTACTCCAGCTCCACCTCTGTGAGGGCCTCCCACAGTGATAGAAACCCCTCCTGACATCTCCCCAGTGGAGGGAGGGAAGAAAAGAAAAGGGGGAAAGAATGAAGAGATTAAGAGAAAGGGGAAGGGAAGGAGGAAAAGGGAAATCTAAAACCCCCAAACCCACAATGCCCCCAGTGACTCTATGACACAAAGTTAACCTAGTGATTGCTATGCCTAGAATTCAGTTGGTACCAGGTGGATCAGACTGAATAGGTTCCAAACGCCCCTGTGGCTCTTCCCTTCTAAACAGGGACTACAAAATCAGTAGTAGGAAAGGAGAAAACACTGATTAGGTTCCTCCTTATGGTTGCATATATTAACCCCAATTCTCTCTCAGGGTGCATGTATACTACACCGTTTTTCCAGAATAACAACTGTTATTCCGGAAAAACAATACTAGCATCCACATTGCAATTGTGTTATTTCAACAGAAAGTTGAAATAACTGACAGCTTTTTCCAATGCGGTAAACCTCATTCCATGAGGAATAAGCCCTTTTCTGAAAAAGCTTTTTCGGAAGAGGGTGTATGTAGACGCTCCACTGCTGCTATTTTGAAATAGCTCCTCACCAGGGCCATTCTAAAGTTATTCCTCCCCAGTGCCTCTTGGGGCTCTAAGTCAAGATAGCGCATCCACATTAGGGGAGCCTGCCTTGGACTAATTTTGAGGTTTCCCCGTACTGTGAATGCTCTATTTTGAAATAAGCTCTTCCGGAAGATATGTTCCAGAAAAGCTTATTCTGAAAGAAGCTTGCAGTGTAGACATACCCTCAGTTCCCAAGGAGACCCCTTGAGAAGGAGCCTTGCTGCTGCAAGCCCCTGAGGATGCCCCTGACTTGCACCTTTGTCCTGCATGTAGGATGTCAGGACCTCTCCATGAGGTCACCACCTCCCCACCAATGTCCCCCAATAGGCTGAGGTCCTGCAACAGACCTTTCTGCTGTATGTCACTGCTGCACCACACCTATCCCTCCCCGAAAGGCTGGTGTCCTGACACTGGATGTTTGAGTGGCTTCCTCTGGATCATCCCACTTAATGACAGATGAGCCTGGGGATCAAGCCAGCTACACAGTTAAGTTTTAGAGGCAGTTCCATATGCCACAGTTACGCAATTAACATAGTTAATGGGCCTACCTGGAGTTTACGTACTTTGATTCAAACTTTGGTGCTGTCCCCACAGTGGGAGGTTGATGAAAGAAATTCTCCCATCAACTTCCCTTACTCCTCGCAAGGAGTAGAAGTACCAGTGCCAATGGGTATGCCCTCAACGTTCAATTTAATGGGTCCTTATGAGACCTGCTAAATCAAACGCCAGATCAACCCCCAGAGCATCAATCTGCAGGTAAGTATAAACATGACCTCAGTTTTTCATTAATTAGTAGACTTTCAACTGGAAGGGACCATTAGAGTATCAGATCTGACCTCTACATATCACAGCCTTCCTATATATCCTAGTAGCTAAGTTTTGATCTAAGCACACACCAGAAAGGCCTCTAGTCTTCATTAGATGTAATCAAGAAATAGAGAATCTGTCATTTGCATTTTTAGTTTGTTCCAGCGGTGAATCATCCTCACTGTGAAATAGATGTATCTTATTTCTAATATGGATGTGTCTATTTTCACCTTCCAGCCACTTGTCTTGTTCTGCCTTTTTCTGCTACATTTAACAATCTTTTAATACCTGATATTTCCTTCCAGGAAGGCACTTAGACACTACAATGAAGTCACCTCTCAGCCTTCTTTGGTAGAAGCTAAACAGATTGGACTCCTTTCAATAGCTCACAAGAAGGTGTTTTTCCTCAGCCCTCAAAACATTGGGCTCTTTGCTGCTCCATCTGCAGTTTTTCAACATCTTCTTAAATTGTGACTCCTAAAATAGACTGCAGTCTCCAATCTCAGTCTCACTGATGTTGTGTCACCTCCCTGCCCTATTTACTTCTCTGCTCACAGGTCTAATGATGGTTTTAGCTGTATTCACCACAGCATAGCCCTGCGAGTGCCTGTTGAGTGGCTTGCCCAGCATGATTCCTAAATCCTTCTCAGACTCACTGCCTGCCTGGGGACCGTTCCCCATTCTAGGGGTGTGGTCTGCATGCTTTGGGGCTAGGATAGGACCTTGCATTTGGCTTTGTGAAAACCTGTTTTCTTCCCATGCATCCAGCTTCTCAAGGGATCCACATAGCTCTATATCACTGCCCTGACCTCAACCTTATTTACCATTCTGCTTGCATTTTGTCACCACACATGTTGCCAGCAGTGATTTCATATTTTCTTCCAGTTCATTGATAAGAATTATTTAAGCAGTTAGTTCTGGAGAACTCTTTAGATCCTTAGTACCTAGCATCTGTCCTTCTCTGAATCTTTTCCAGTTCCACTGTCTGCTTTTTGAGATGTGTCACCATGGATGGTGGGTGAAGCTGCTGCTTGCGGAAGCAAGCTTCCCAGCCTGTGGCCCCACACATTTTCCACCCCTGCTCTGTCCAGGTCCTGTCCCCTCTCTGCTGTCTCCCTCTTCCCTTCCATATCCCTCTTTACTCATCGGCCATGTCTAGACTGCCGGCTTCTTTTGGAAAAAACTTCTTCTGAAAGAGAGCATCCACACTGCAAAAGTGCATTGAAAAAGCAATCTGCTTTTTCAACAGATAGAGTCCACACTGAATGGATGTTATCTTGCATGTGAGCTGTGATTACTATAGGGGAAATGGCCACCAGGGCACCTGTGCTTTTTCCTCTTTCCTCTTCTTTTGAAAGAATTCCCTCTTCCCCATCCACACACACCTTTTTCTGAAAGAGGTCTTTTGGAAAAGTTCTTCTTCCTCATAGAAAGAGGTTTACCAATGTCGGAAAACCCCCTCAATTCTTTCAATTTTTTTTTCAAAAGAATGTAATTGCAGTGCGGACATAATTGAAGTTTTTTCAGAAAAAACACCGTTTTTCAAAAAAAAACCTCTGTAGGGTAGACATATCCACCCATTCCAGTCAAATCCCTGAACCCAAATATAGAAAATGGCATTTGAAAAAAAACCCCACACTTCTAAAATTTCTTTCTAAAGACAATGAGCATGTTTTCTACTGTGTGCCAGATTGCGAAGACTGGACATGAGGAAGATATCTAATTAAAAGCACTAAATTTGGGAATAAAATATGTCAGTCACAGGTCTTTTGATATACCCTAAAGTTTGTTAAATTTATTTGCAAAAACTCGGTAAGTAAGGGCTAGTCAGCTGTACTGCTGAATACAACATTAAGTATTATGGAATACATGATGCAGATCTTCTCTGGTTTACATTTTCTTAAGCAGTATCACTAAGCTGATTTTATATTTTAAATGTACTCATAAGCCTTCATAAAGTAATCATTCCAAATACTACATATTTAATACACTGAAACAAAGACATTATTTTAAATGATTCAGTCCAGGTGGTTTAATGTGTTCATAACAAGGTTCATTGCTTTTAGAAAAAGGGAATACATTTATTTTGTGTGATCTCCATAACAAACATGTTCATGAAATTTCACGATATGTTCACGTTAAAAATGTATTTCCAAAAATTTTAGGCAGAACAAAGGATTTTATATCTTACTAGGATACCAATTTTGGTGGAGGGTTCTCTTAAAACTAGTTAATCAAAGAGTCAGAAGTAAAGAAAGGGAAACTAATTGGTCCAGCTATCTGGAAGAAAAGGGATGTCCCTTTAAGGGCCCTCTTCAGCAGTGTGTTGAAAGGAGAGTAGGGATGAATACAAAGGACAGAAAGATTTTGAAACCAAGTTTTTTGTAATATAGTAATTAAAATTAAAATGTGTATTTTAGCTAAGGGTGGCCTTTTGAAGAGTTTATTTTTAAAAGTCTGAAGATCCAAGCATTTATGGCTAAATCTGAATATTCAGATTGTGAATCTAAAAATCTATGCAAGGACTTTTTAGAGAAGTAATTTTTATAATCTTTAGCAACAGACTAAGTAAATATTTAAAGCAAATTTTAAACCATTACAATAATGCACAACTGTTTTTCTCAGTAAGTTCAGAAACTGACAGTCTGTAACTCTGGATTGGAACATGCCCATTAAATGGCTTCATTACCTCTTAATGGCTCTTTCATAGGTTCAATGTTATATTAATACATCTGGCAAGCTGGAAGGATTTTCACTTTTAAGTTAACATCCACAGGAGAGTGGGGAGACTCACAAGGCTGAAAGAGGCTGCTGTGGGAGCCTTTAGGAACTGTCAGAATAGGGATAGGAAGAAGGAAAGTGAAAGGCAGCTTGGGTGAAAGTGATCATGAAATCACAGAATTCATGATTCTAAGGAGTAGTAGAAGGGAGAGCAGTAAAATAAAGACAATGGATTTCAGGAAGGCAGAGAGCTCACGAGTAGGGTCCCATGGGAAAAAAGACTAAGAGGAAAAAAATTGAAGACAGTTGGCAGTTTTTCAAAGGGACATTATTAAGGGCCCAAGAGCAAACCATTCCACTGTGTAGAAAAGATAGGAAGTATAGCAAGAGACTACCTTGGCTTAACTAGCAGATTTTGAATTATCTAAAAATCAAAAAGGAGTCATATAAAATGTGGATATTAGGTCAAAATACAAAGGATGAATATAAGTAAATAACACAAGTATGTAGGGTCAAAATTAGAAAAGCAAAGGCACAAAATGAACTCAGTCTAGCTAGAAACAAAGCATTCTACAGATATATTAGAAGCAAGAGGAAGACCAAGGAAAGGGTAGGCCCATTGCTCAATAAAGAGGGAGAAACAACAGAAAACATGGAAATGGCAGAGGTGCTTAATGACTTCTTTGTTTCCATTTTCACCAATAAGGTTGGTGATGACTGAATGCCTAACATAATAAATGCTAGTGGAAATGAGTTACATTTAGAAGTTAAAATAGGAAAAGAACAAGTTAAGAATTACATAGAGAAGTTAGATATTTTCAAGTCACCAGGGCCTGATTAAGTACTTCCTAGAATATTCAAAGAGCTAATAGAGGAGATATCTGAGCCTTTAGCTATAATCTTTGAAAAGTCATAGAAGTCGAGAGAGATTCCAGAAGACTGGAAAAGGGCAAACATAGTGCCCATCTATAAAAAGGGAAATAAGAATAACCCAGTAAACTACAGACCTGTCAGCTTAACTTCTGTGCCAGGAAAGATAATGGAGCAAATAATGAAGGAATTAATCTGCAAACATCTGGAAGGTAATAAGTAACAGCCAGCATGAATTTGTAAAGAACAAATCATGTCAAACCAATCTGATAGCTTTCTTTGATAGGATAACAAGACGTGTGGATAAGAGGGAAGTGGTAGACATGGTGTACTAGACTTTAGTAGAGCATTTGATATGGTCTTGCATGACCTTCTTACCAACAAACTAGGAAAATACAACCTAGATGGGACTACTATAAGGTGGGTGCATAACTAGCGCAATTCTGATCGATTGCCATTGAACTCGCTTGAGTATGAGTACTTTTATCAGGTGTCCCATAGGGAAATATGGTCACCCTATGTGCATGTGCTGTATTGCACTCTCAGTCCTGGTTAACCCCAAAAAAGTGTGGCGAATGAAGCTGGGAGTAGAATGACACCATTAGTTTCCCCATTTCAGCATGTTGGAACATGCTGACCAAAGTTTGTACTGCACAAAATTTTGGATTTGAAACTTTCAGTAAAAATTGTAGCTTTACCATCACCAAAAATATCTGATGAATTCCTGTCAGTTTTGCTGAATTGTTTGGCTCAAAAACAGAACACTCTAAAGAAGTTAAAACATTTTGTTATGTTTTCAAAACAAAGTGCTTTAATTTTTCAGTTCCAAATGAATTTTCAGTTTGAAATTCCCTTCAATTTTATTAAACATTTAAAAACTTTTTAAAAGATCAGCATGTAAGCAAAAGGTTTCAATCAACCCAGTTGTTTGATTGATTTGATTCATTTTTTGATTGAAATTAAAAAAAAATGGTTTTGGTTTAATCCAAAGCATTTTTTCCCAGAATTGCCCATGAAACAAAACAAAAAATCCATTATTTGCACAGTCCTAGACAAGATACAACTTACTAGATGGACAGATCATGTGCTACAAATAGCTCAGAAGCATCTCCCAAAGCAACTGATTATGTAAAACTATCGGATAGGGAATGGACCCAAAGTGGACAAAGGGAAGACGATAGATACACTCTCAAAATAAAGAATTAACAGCAGTGTGACATTGGCAGAGAGTATTGGGGAACTACAGCTACCAGTGGAATTAATTGTAGAACAGTGAAGGATGGAGTTAATGGACTGGAAATAACAATCATAATAACTGTGAAACAAGTATTAATTGCATCCAAACTTAATCTCATTTCCAGCACCAGCCATAAATCTGCCCGGCTTGTGGCACACTGAGTGAGTCACAAGTAGGATTCGGCAGATAGAAACAGACTGGCAAGGGAGAAAACCTTCATCCTTCAGTTACAAAGCAATAACCATCACCTCACAAAGAAACTGGAAGGCCCAACTAATTGATACTTCTAACAAACTTGAAAATCCTGTGATCAAAGTCACTATACAAGCGCAATGGAATTTGTAACTGTTCCTAGACCACCTGCTTAGACCAGAAGCATTCCCTTTTAACATTGCTTGATATAGCCACCAACCTGCTTTCTCTTTGGGAATTTGATAAAACAGATGTGGCTGTCGTGTTTAACCTTTACTAAATACACAAAACAAGGACTAACTTGAAGAGGAGACACACTGAACTGCATGAAAAGTGATGGTGAGAGGCAGCCCCATTGTTCTGTTCTCAACTCAGGGACATGCCAGCTGCACCATTGAAGTACTGCCATGATGACTAACTCTATCAACATCACAAATTAGGTCTGACCTAGTTTCACTCAAAATGTTCATTCAGCAGCTGGTTGATGTCATATTCTGACTGCAGCTGAAGTACAAAATGATATTGTGAAGCACTAGTTTGTAAAGAAGACAAAACCAGGATTCATGTTTTCCTATACTTACAATGCCTTCAGCAGTAACTTCATACTAAATTAATCAGCCAAAAATATTCTTATATTTTCATGGTTCCCTACTGTGCTCTTGAAAAGAATTACTTCAGTTTATCCTCTCACTCTTTATTACAAGAATAACAAACTCGGTGAGAAAGGGGGAAACATAATTCAGGACAGTGACCCTCCAACAGGCTTCAATTCAGAAAAGCATGTGCTTCACTCGATTTAAGAAAGTGCCTACAATTAAGTACATAGTTCAGTGCTTTCCTGAATCAGGATCAAAACTGAAGTTCTAGGTCATTTCAAGTAAGGACCCAACAATCTGAATGCTTTTTTGAAAGTATTTTTTGAACTAGATGAACCTCTTAAGAACATAGACATGGAGTGGAAATCACAGGAAAACAGGTTCTCTCATGGGATTCTGGCCCTTCTGCTTGAAAGCTTTTCTCTTTTACCAACAGAATTTGAGGCTTGTCACTCTGGGACAATCCTGGGACTGACCCAGAGACAACAACACTGTATCCAATAATTCCTGACCTTTCAGAAACTTTAAAAATGGGAGAAGGAAAATAAAATACATTGGGCTTTGAATTTAATTTTGAATCAGTTCACTCATTTTTAAACATAATCTACAAACACCAAAGGAAATCAAATCTTAGTGAAAAGAAAATGGTATCTGGATTCCTCATTTAGTGACGAGCAACTTTTCAACAGCCAGCATATGTTTGGAAACACATAAAAACATGCATGCTACCAATTAGATCTTTCGATAGGATAGTCTGATCTTTGGGATAAATTACAGCTCAGATTACACTGGAGATACATTTCATTATAAGAACTGCCAAACCATATTTGCAGCAAATCAATCCAAGATGTATTGTTGGTAGAGAAAAGTTAATTATTAATTCATTGAAGTTTTTCCCCCCGTTTAATATAACCTGCAAGCAATCTATATTTCAGAGCCGGGATGTTGAATTCCTTTTGGTGGGAGTGGAACATATATGCTTTAGCTGTTAAGATAAACAGGATTGTTTTTATAAATGGGATTTTTTATAGCAATCACCTTGAGGTTCTGCAGAAGAGGAGGTATACATGTCTTCATACTTGTCTCTACTTCATAAAGAATTTCGAACATCGTGCATTACAATAGGGGAGGACACGACATTAGAGACACTGACCCACTCTGGGAGCACATTTTAGTTCAAATAGGGTCATAATGAGCTGGAGATTATGTATGTATTATGTCTGTCCTCTATTGGTTGGTATCTGAACTTCTTCACAGTGCTGCTAACAGCTAAAGCAAAGTCACCTTTCACCTAGGGGGTAACGAGTGGTGCTTATGGAGTGGGAGGAGTTCTGTTTTCACTATGACCAGCAGGCTTTGCATATTATTAGTATATACTTATTTTGTAGTAGCACCTAGAGGCCTTGTTTCCATTGTGGTAGGGGGCTATACAAAAAGAGCTGAAAGAGACAGTTCCTGACTAGACACAGCAGGAGGACAAAAGAAACAAATGGGGGTGGGGCATACAAGGAAACAAGGAGGTGATACTGGTCACTATGACATGTAGCAGGAGAGTGAGTAAGTAGCCATGGCTTGCAATATAATAATCTGTGGCCATCTAGGTTTAATTACAATATGTTAGGGTGTTAGGCTGTCCGCTTAGTTAGTCTAGGAAGCATCTCTGCCCTCATTCTCCTCCTTCTATATGCCCTTTTAATAATCAAAATCAGTTCTCAGCTGGGATTGATATAGGCTACAAAATGGTTTATCGTGCTCACAAGTTTTCATTAAACCATTTCTAAATAAAGATGACCGCATTTGTATTTTACTTGTTGTCTTTGTGTAGGTGAAGAGGCTTTTGACACACATTGAAGAAGTGAAAAATTTAGTTCTACTATCCTTGGAGTAAATGGTGTGTTTTAGCTTGTGGTAGAACAAGCATCATGTGCATCTCCTCTGGTGGCTCAGCACAAAACAATTGAAAGCAAAGAAAGCAATTTATAGTGTCCACAATTTGGGCTGGATCCTCAGTTGACATAGATCAGCCTATGACCCATGCATCTATTTACACGGGCTGAGGGCAAGGGGCTCTACATTTTGGCTGGTGTTTCCTGGAGTAACATGATCCAGATAAATGAAAATCTCAGAACTGTAAGATAAAAAAGGACCTAGTTACTGACTCTTAGGCTATGTCTGCACAGCAGCGTTATTTCAGAATAACTGATGGTATTCTGAAATAACAAAGAGCGTGTCTACACAGTGAGCCCGTCATTTCAAAATAACTTTGAAATAACGGACTTCTTACTCCGACTCCTGTTACCCTCAATTCATGAGGAGTAAGTGAAGTCGAAGGAAGAGTGTTCTTCCTTAACTTCCTGCTGGGTAGGCAGCACCAAAAGCCAAATTAAGGTATTTCGACTTAACCTATGCTATTGACATAGCTCAAGTTGTATAGATTATCTCAGCTTTAGCCCTGCTATATAGACATGCCCTCTGTGTGCCTGCTGGATGCTTACAGTTTTTTTTTAAATCTTGGGACAGGAAAGTTATTTCAATATGAATAATTTTGGAAAATGTAACACATTCTTTTTAATAATTCAATTGTATTCAATTTAGATGAATTTAGCGTTTGTGGAAGATATCAGCTTGACAACTCTGTAAGTCTGCACTTGTTCCTTAATGTATAATTTCACATTTGGCTGTATTAAAATGTATTTTGTTTGAAAACACCCTGTTACTCAAGCACTCCTAAAAAATGAGGCACTATATCCAGGAAAGCAGTGTGTCTGAAATGAGTCTGAAAAGAATATAGGGGCCAGAGTAGACAAGAAACACATATGAGCATCAGGGTGAAGTTGTGGGCTAAGGGGCTAATGGATGGATAACCACAGGAATAGGTACATGGAGGCGATTTTACCTCTGTATATGACAATGGTAAGAGTGATCTGGAACGATGCATGCAGTTCTCCACAGGCACACAATAGCAATTGTATGCCATTGAGATAGGCAGAAACCTATGGGTGGCTAGACTTTTTGTGACAAGACAAGAAAAAGTAAATGTTCTAGGACAGTGTTTCTCAACCAGTGGTACGAGTACCCTTAGGGATACTCGAGAGAAGTCTGAGGGGGTACGTCAACACAACTGAAATTTGGAGAAAACTGAATTTTTGTTTTAAGTTTTACATCATCATCACCATCATCATCAACCATGGGCTCAATGCCCGTTGGTGTCTGATGCCTCCCTCACTATTTCCTTCCATCTTTCCCTGTCCAGTGCGGAGTGGCTTAGTTTCTGTAGACTAGCTCCGCACCAATCTACTATATCATCTATCCATTCTCTGTAGGGTCTGCCTCTTCTATACAGGCCATCCATTATGCCGAATACCAGGGTCTTAACTTTTCGCTTGTCATTCATTCTGCAGGTATGCCCGAATAAGTGTAGCTTAAGTTTTACAGCACTTTATTATTTTGTACTTTTTACACCCAAAAATTTCATCTCCCGCCTGGCTAAGATTAAGTTGTTTAAACAAATGTGTTGCAATGGTAGAAAAAAAATTGTGTGTCTGAAAACTGTAGGTACTGGGGGGTACTTATAATTTTCTTTTTTTAAAAAAAAAGAGGTACTCATAATTTTTTTAAAAAGGGGTACTTTATAAAAAAAGGTTGAGAAACACTGTTCGAGCACAGTCACTCATTTGATTGATAGTAAAACAGCAGCTTCTTCTGAAGGGTGGTAGATAATTGTGTTACCCAGTATGAATATGTGGCTAACCATAGTCTATTTCTGAAAATAATCTGTGCTGAATGTGTGCCAGGGCTTGCCAGGCCTGAACCCGAGTGCCTCTAGACTTGATATTCCATAGCACCAGAACCTCACGGCTTGCCACATCAGTTATGAGTGTTAAAAAAATGTCTTGAGTCTCCTAATTGATTGAGTCCTGGCACTTCTTTCATTACCAATTAAGCACTGAGAATAAAACCAAGTTTCCTTATCCGGAGCTCCTTTATGCACCCAGCCTGCATCTCAGACCCCACATGTCCTCCATTAATATCATGGAAGAGTGCAGCCCTTGACCATTTACCAAATTCTTGGAGTGGCTCCCCATAAAAATATTATTGCCCACTCCTGACTTACAGTGTCCAAGTGCTTTATGAACATTAACTCCTCATTTCTCAGAGCAGCCTGGTGAGATAAGTATTGTTATTATTTCTACTATAGTGCTAGAGAAACTGAAGTAGAGAGCTTAAGTGATTTGCCCAAGCCCATAGGGAAAGTCAAGGTCAGAGCTAGGATTAGCACTCCAAAGTTCCTGGCTCCCAGTCCTGTGCTCAGACCACTGTCTTCACTCATTCTTGAAAGCAGGGCTAGCTACTAAATACCCTAGGAATCTGGCACTTGTACAAGGGTTAACCAGTAAGATTGTCTTAGTGTTAACTGCAATGGTGCTGCCCGTTATAGAAAATGGTGTGTGCCACTGAAGAGTAGGACAGACTCCTTACTGGGGAGCCTGGCACTGCGGTGTGGAGTGTAACCAGCCTTAGACAGATGTCTGCTTGCCCACTGTACAGTAGTAACCAGAAAGGGAGGAAAGGAGGAAAAAATATCCTGAGCAGCAGCTGCACTCTCCCTGAATACAGGCAGATTGATGTCAATAATTTCAGACTCATGTTAGACTCCCTAAGAAATGAAAATGAACCCAGTTGGAATTCCAGGTGCCTCCAGGGACAACTGGGCAGTTATCTGGCACACAGAGACAGAGCCAGTGTATGGCGATGAGGCAAGAATGCGAGAAAGAACCCAGAACACAGAGAAATGAGAGGCAAACAGCCCCAGAGCCAAAGGGGTATAATAGGCCAGGTAAGGCTAACACTTTCCCTAACTTAGCCACTGCCGGACACCTGGGCCATAGTGCTCTGCCCATTCCCCAAGGCCCCACTGCCTCCTGCTGCTGTCTGCCATGCCTAGTAAGTTTTCCTCCACTCCCACGCTCTCCCTTCCCCCCACTATTCACTGCATCCCTCCTCCTCAGGGGTGCGGGGAGTGAGGAAGGGCATGGCAAGCCAGCAGCAGGTGTGGGAGGGGCCTGGCAGGGGGCTAAGGAGATGGGCAAGGATGAGTTGAGCCAGTAGCAAGTGGGCAGGTGTGGTTGGGTGGAGGATTGAGGCAGCTTGGCCAGTCACTGGCCTGCCTAGAGCTCAGGGGTGCATCATTCAGGAGGGCTGGTGACTCAGCTAGGTGACGGAGCCAGGCCGCTAGTAGGGGATGGGCAGGGCAGGGCTCCTCCAGTTGCAGAGAGGAGGAGGAGTTTGGGGATCTAGCATGCTAGGGGCAAGGCCTTGGATGGAAGGTCTAGGGCTAGCTTCCCCAAAGCAGAGGTTCATCCACCACCCACACCCAGAGCAGGGAGGAACGAGAAATGGAGGAAATCTGAGAGCCTATCACATACCAGGTAGGGAAAGGACAGAAGGAAGTAAGAAGCAGTGAAGATATGGGTTACAGAGAAAGGTAAATGCATGAAGGCAGAGAAGCATGAGAGACAGCTGGCATGGGCGCAGCACAGTTGTATCCATTTGAGAAAGTATCTAAGCACGTTTCATTTTAAGCCCAAGTGTTCCTATTGGCTTCAGTGTTTCCTACCTATAAAGTGACTTGACTTCAATGAGCCTGTTCCTCAGCTTCAAGCTAAGCACATGCTAACAGGCGTTGCTGGATCGGGGCTAGAGTGCTCAGCACTTTGCAGTATGAGTCTATACAACCCCAGAGCTACGAGTGGCCAGCTAAGGCTAAGCATTTCCCTAGCATGCACAATAGCTTTGTGGATTTGCATACCTCCTAAGGTGGGCTGCCAACACAACAAGGATCAGAAGTACAGTGCTGAGCCCAAGCCTGAGGTCATTTGTGCTGCCAGCTTTTTCTACTTCGGTCATGAGAGTGTCCCTTATAAAAATATCAGGTGGGTTCTTGCAAACTGGTAAATAACTGTTTTAATAAACAATACCAAGATGTGAATGCTGACCCATGAGGGTGTGTTTCGCCCCAAAGCAGTGAAAAGCAAAATCTTGTTTGGTTCTTTGAGGACCCCTAAGAAGTGTGTATTCAGTGCGGTTCAGCAGAGCTGCACACGCACAGAGAAATGCTTGGCCCCCTCCATTGTGCAGCAAGGGCTGCTAGGACAGGAGGAAAGGATAAAGGACCCCGGAAAGGAGCATGCCAAAGAAAACCCTCCATTTTGCCTAGGTCTCTGGTACTGCTTTCAGCACCAGCTTTTAACGAGGAGGGCCATCAATGACTATTTGCCCAGACAGTTAGAGGTGCAACCCCCACGCTCTGGGTGCACCTAAGCCTATGCCTGCCAGAAACTGGGACTGAGCCACAGGGAGCTGGCTCACTTGGTCCATTACTGGAACACTGGTCTGTTCATTCGCTCGGGGGCACCGGGCACTGGCCACTGTGGGTAGACAGGATACTGAGTTACATGGACCTTTGGCCTGAAACAGTACCGCCATTCTTATGTTACCAGGTTCAGTTCCGGTGTCTGAGTCTCAGTAGCAGACCACGCAGGGCATGATCATGCAGCTTGCGGAGTTGTACGTGAATGAGGTAGTGCACCATTTATAAGGCTCCTGTCCCTGAGCATTTGTGCTCTGCACAAGCCACCCCATGGTACAATCCCACCCGCTGTAGAGAAGGCACAGGACTGGGCCCTAGCAGCAGCTGACTTGACCTCGGACTAACGTGTAGGTCTCACGAACGACAGTTCCTAGTACAATCTAGTACCTAAAGGCTAAATGTTCTTCTACCAAAAGCAACAAAGAAGTTCGAGACTGGGGGGGAGGCAGTCGTGCCCGCTCCTTATTTGAATTGCGGAAGATCCGTGGGGTCCTGTGGGACTCAGACTGCCCAGCCGGTCGGGCAGTAAAGCGGCCTTTGTGAGGGTGAAACACTGAAGTGTCGGAGCCTGCTTTTCTGGGTGCGAGCTAGGAGCGGCATTTAGCTCCTCTCGAGCTTCAGCACGACCCCAGGCAGGCTGGGTTGCGTTGACACGCGCCTGTGTGTTTTCACCCAGAACGCGCCTCCCGGTTCGTGTCAGAGCGCGGGCTGCCCAGCCATGGAGGGAGCGCTGCAGGCAGGTGAGGCGATAATGCAGCGCCTCCCTTCCTCTCCTCCCCGACACGCAGCCCAGTTGTCTCCCTGCCTGGCCACAGCCTCAGCTACTCTACAGGGCCCGCGCCCGGGTGTGCCCGGGGGTCTCTTCGCGGGTGCCGCCTGGGAGCCCAGCGCTGGCCAGGCTGCTGAGAGCTGCCCAGAGCTCCCGTGCAGCCGGGGGCGCAACCCCCCACGGTGCCGGACTCGGGCCCTGAGGCGGGAGCCAGCGCCTTGCTTTGCAAACTTGCGGCGCGGCGCCGGGCAGCGCGAGGCGAGCAGCAATGCTGAGGAGGCCGGGCTCGGGAGGGGCTATTGCCATTTCCCTGCCGCGCTGGAGCGCGGGGGCAGGAGAGAGAGAGGGAGAGAGAGGGAGAGAGGAAAACCCTCCAGCCCCTCCAGTGCGTTCGCGCCATCACAGCTCCGACAGGGAGCCGGGCCACGCTTCCGTGAGCCAGGCGCGCCGCCCGGGAGTCTGCCTCAGCAGCCTGGCCAGCGCCGGGCTCCCAGGCGGCAGCCGGTGCCTGTCCGCCGCGCCCCGGCCGCGTGTGAGCCCGCCCCGCGCCCCCGCCAGCAGTGTCCGGCGCGCCGCTGGGAAGCGCGGGGGGCGCCGGTGGTCGCCATGACTAGCGTGCGTGCGGCAGCAGCCTGGTGGCGCTGAGGGGAGGCGCGGCCAGCGCGGGAGCTGTCCCTTCAGCACCGCCCCGGGCAGCCCGCCGGCATGGGAGTCCCGCCGCCGCCCGCCGCCCAGCCCCAGTGACCGCCGCTGGAGCCTCGGCTCGCTGCCCAGCCCCAGCGCCCCGCCTCGGCGCGATGGGGGCAGCAGCGATGCTGGCCCGGGGCTGCGGGACGCGCCACGCTCCGGCCCGGACGCCGAGCTGCTGAGCGAACAGGTAGGGCGGCGCGGTGCCCGGGCGGGGCGCGCAGGGCTGGCGAGCCCGGGCCGGGCGCTGGGGGAGTGGCGCCGGGGCTGCTCCGCGCCAGGGACGGCCCGGCAGGTGCCTGCACTGAGGGGCGGGGTTGGGGTCTCCAATCCAGGCACCAAGTGCCCGGGTAGCACTGTCCAGCCCCGCCCGCCCCGCAGCCCCCAAGAGCGGCTGCGCTCGCAGGGCGCCCGTCACCGTGTTTCACTCCAGGGGGCTTCTCCCCACCCTGGGGCGGGAAAGCAAAGAGACGGAGCCGATCCCAGCCGAGCCCGGCTAACTGGCGCTTTCCCAGCGAGCCCAGCGACCCGCAGCCCCTGCTAACCAGACTGTCGCGATGTGAAACCTGCCTTGGGAACAAAGGAGCGGCCCCGAGTGCGTGTGAGCGGCAGGGCGCTGCATCCATGCCCTGGACGGGTCCAGGCCCGAAGGAAAGACGGGGAACGGGGAATCCCTGGGGTTTGCCCCTGGCGCTGATTTCCCGTTTGATCCCCGTCTAGGTCTACTGTCAACGCCCCTCGGAAGAGGCTCACGATGCCCGAGCACAGCCTGGAGGGTTTCTCTCCGACCCATTCGGAAGACAATGAGATCAGCATCAACGTGGGAGGCTTTAAGAAAAAGCTGCGATCCAACACCTTGCTCAGATTTCCCGAAACCAGGCTGGGCAAACTGCTGAGCTGCCACTCCAAGGAGTCGATTTTGGAGCTCTGTGACGATTATGACGACGCCCAGAACGAGTTTTACTTTGACCGGAACCCCGAACTTTTCCCCTACGTGTTACATTTTTACAACACCGGCAAGCTGCACGTGATGGGCGAGCTCTGTGTGTTCTCCTTCAGCCAGGAAATAGAATATTGGGGTATCAATGAATTCTTCATTGACTCCTGTTGCAGCTATAGCTACCATGGGAGGAAAATGGAGCCAGATCAAGAGAAATGGGAAGATCAAAGTGACCGGGAAAGCACCTCCTCTTCCTTTGATGAAATCTTGGCCTTCTACAACGATGCCGCCAAGTTTGACAGACAGCCCTTGGGAAACGTTAGGAGGCAACTCTGGCTGGCTCTGGACAATCCCGGCTACTCTGTCTTGAGCCGAATATTTAGCGTCCTGTCAATAGTGGTTGTTCTTGGTTCCATTGTGACCATGTGCCTGAACAGCCTCCCGGACTTCCAGCTGGTTGATAGTTACGGGAAGGTAGAAGAAGACCCTCGGTTTGAAATCGTGGAACATTTTGGCATTGCATGGTTCACATTTGAGCTGGTGGCAAGATTTGCAGTGGCTCCTGACTTCTTGAAGTTTTTCAAGCATGCCCTGAATCTGATTGACCTCATGTCCATCCTGCCCTTTTACATTACCTTAATTGTTAACTTGGTTGTGGAAAGTAGCCCAGCTTTAGCAAATCTAGGCAGAGTAGCCCAAGTCCTGAGACTAATGAGGATCTTTCGCATCTTAAAACTTGCTCGACATTCAACCGGCCTCAGGTCTCTTGGGGCCACTTTGAAGTATAGCTACAGAGAGGTAGGGCTTCTTTTACTATACCTCTCTGTTGGGATCTCCATATTCTCAGTAGTGGCTTATACCATTGAAAAAGAAGAAAACGAGGGCTTAGCCACCATCCCTGCTTGCTGGTGGTGGGCTACAGTTAGCATGACCACAGTTGGCTATGGAGATGTTGTCCCAGGAACCACTGCTGGCAAGCTGACGGCATCTGCATGCATCCTAGCTGGTATCTTGGTGGTAGTGCTTCCTATAACGCTTATCTTCAATAAATTCTCTCACTTTTATAGGCGTCAGAAGCAGCTAGAAAGTGCCATGAGGAGCTGTGATTTTGGTGATGGAATGAAAGAGGTTCCACCAGTCAATTTAAGGGACTACTATGCGTATAAAGTTAAATCCCTTATGGCCAGTTTTACCAATCTGAGCAGGAGTACTCCTAGTGAACTAAGCCTAAATGATTCACCACATTAGACTGCAGTTCTGATAGCATTGTGCATGACATGCAACAAGAGCTGTGTTTATAAACATTTTCCTATTCCTTGGGTTTTTTCTAGTGTATAGTGTTGCTGACACTGCACTAACTTTGCACCTAACAGGAAATTTAGTTACAAGCTGACAATTTGCACATTTTCATCCTGTTGCATAGAATCTAAGTGCTCGTTTTTCTAGACAAATATTGCTGTGTATATGACACTAGTGCTAGTGGTGCAGTGCTGATTTGTTACAGTAATTTGCTCATTTGCTTTAGAAGTCCTTGTGTGAGTAGAGAAATGAGTTGATCCAGAGGAAAATTCACAACTGTGAAATTAACAATGAAATAATCAGTTTTCCCTTACACTGATGTGACAACTCTTAATATCTGTACATTTCCCAATTAGTTTAAAGCCATCATAATACACATTTTAACTGATACGAACTGTAAGTTTAGAAATTACCCATGAATAGTTTACATGGTAACACATTGCTACCTTGTTATGCCTGCTAATTCTAATAATAACCACATCCCTAGAAACATGTTTGAGTCTAGCTGTTCAGTGGAAATTGGTATTTATTCTAGAGCATGTGTATTAAAGCACTAGGTGTTCTTTTGAAATTAAACACGCAGGAGAGATTTCCAAAAACTCTTGGCATTAATCTAACTCTGCTTCCAGCCATGTCAGAAGTAAAGCTCTGATTGCTTTCACTGGGAACCGAGACAGGCCATTACCGAGCATTTTTTAACCTACCCAAAGCTTTTACATTATAAGAGATTAAGGCCACATTGCCAAAAGTGGCCTACAACTTTGGTGCCTATCAAAGCACCAAGGGCTTGATTTTCAGAGCTGCTGAGTACCTGTAGCTCCTATTCAGTTGGAGCTGCATATATTCAGCTTCTCTGAAAGTCAATCCCAAAGGAAGAAAGAAGGAAGCTGGGCTCCAAAGGAAGTTGGGTTCCCCAAAAGGAGGCATTCAACAATTAGAAGCCACATCTGAAAACTTGGGTCTGGCTAGTGTATGGAAATATCCCAAAGTGAATGATAAAGGCCATATTTTAGGAGCTGACATTTATCTACTGGAAGATGACTAATTAAAACGATAGCATATGCATTTCTGAGATACTGCCTAATTTTACCAGGGAGGACTGTTTTGATGCTTGGCATGAGACTTAAAACAGGTGTCCATGGTACATAATCTCATTAAGAGGTCTGCACATGAAACTCTAAAAAAAAAAATATCTAGTAGTTCTACTTAAAATGGTTCAGAAAAGAACTCCTGTCTCTCAGCTAAGGCAGAAGTATTAAAGCCATGTAACACATAATGTTGCACTCACTGCGTTAGAGCGTCAGCATGGATGATTTGTAGCATCTAAGGATCCGACCTACCATTTGTAAAGTCTGTTTTAATCAATAGAGAAGATTTTCTTGTTATTTAACTGTCCAAATTATAAATTGGCGGCGTAAATTATTGAGTGCTCAAAGTTGTCTTCCCTTGCCCACTGGATTGGTTTAAGGACATTATGATCCACTCAGATAATACCCTCTCTATCATACCACCTTATTTCCTGTTTACTAGAGAATTATGCTGTTAAACAAACTACCAGTTCTCAGCTAGCAAAATGATTCTTTTCTGTTCAAATCCTATTGTATTGCCATTCAGTAATATATTGTTTTTCAAGTCAATTTATTGTATAGTAATTTATGAAGATATGGTGGGTTCAGAAAATAGATTCAAATTACGAAAACTAGGAATTGTCTTAAAGAATTAAGGCCAACACAGTAACATTTGGAAGCCTAAAATTAGACATCTAAATAATATTCAGGCACTTGAATAAAAATGGCCTGATTATCAGAGATGCTGAGCATCTGGACCTCCCCTTCAGTCATAAGGACATAGGAGCTGTCAAACCACAGCAGCCAGAGGTCCAGCTAGTTCAGTGTGCCATCTCTGACAAAGGCCAGAACGACATGCTTCAGAAGAAACCTGAAGTACATAGATGTGGAATAACCTCCCCATGAGGAAAATTTCCTCCAAGCCCTCTTCAGTTAGTGGTTAGCTTATGCCCTGAAGCATGCTAAATGTTTTCTTTTAAACCTCTGAAAATGGGGCAATTTATATTTAAGCTTCTGAATGTGAATTTAGGTGCCTAAGTTTAGGCATTCACATTTGAAAAGGTTGGCTAAGACTTTTACCACTGGAGGGCTAAGATCAATTTCTGTACTGGGTCACAGGTATGGCTAAATTTGGTGGATTCAACCAAGTACTTAATTGGAACATAGTATCATCAAAATTGTAGTCAAAAGCACAGCACTAGATCACAGGCATTTCAGGTTAGGAATGCTTGCATAGTACATAGCACAGGGTGGGCTGAATCCTGCAAAAATGGCAAAAGTTTTCATTGATGCCAAGGACAATTTGGCCTTCATTAGATTTACCAGTTTGTGGTCTGTGCAGACTCTCAGTGCAAGGCTCTTATTTTCTCATTTTCACAAGCAAAGAATTCATAAAGTCAAAAAAATCCCAAATAGTATTTTATTGTTAGGCCATTATGTCAGCAAACACATAGAATAGTTAAAGTGTCACCAATTCCCCCAGCTGTTAGTTTAGCATTGCGAAGTCTGGATTATTTAAATAAGATATAGATTATCTTCTCTTATAGATTTATTATTTATGGGGCCATTGTTAAATCATTTCTGCAGAAATTGAATAGAATGTTTCCAAGTTGCATTTTATGACATAAAATGAAGTGCCCCAAGGCGTCACTGTTTTTATTGTATTGGTTGTAAGGAATTTTCATTATTGCTTTTTTTATATAAGTGCTATGGATCAAAGATGCTAAATAAAGTATTGCAATTTAGTACGCACTCATTGCCATGATTCATTATGAAAACAACCTTATATAGAACCATTAATTCCAAAGGGCCCCTCCCTGTACACTTTACAAGCTTCATCCATCACATAAATGCAATAGCTAGTGGGGTGAAATTTGGTCAGTGCTTAGGACACAAAATAGTGAGTACCATATCCAAAAGAGGACATGTTGGCAGACTGAACGTAATTATCAAATCTCAAACTTTCCCAGGACACCAACAACACAGACAAAACCAAATCAAACAATTGATCATTTTGTCATTGTTTTATCCAATGTCAGAAATTAGTCCTTTATCAAGACTTACAGCCCTGCTTTTGTAAATATGCTTCATGACTAATGCAACATGGAGTGGAGGAGAAAGGGGACTCAGATCTTAGTTTTGTATCACATACAAAATACACTACCCCAGTAGCACAGCTCTCTCTAGCACCATTGGTTTTGATTTAAATAATACAGTAAATATGCCTGTGTAAGGAGAAATGAGACATAGTCTATCTGCCATTTTATAAAGGCAGCTATTTTAGGATCCAATCCTGTGAGATATTGAGCACCCTCATCCTCCATTAACTGCAATAGGAATTAATGAAACTAGAAATGTTGTAGGAGCAACTAAGCACTTTGTAGTTCTGACCTTGAGGCTATGTCTACACTACAGGCTTCTTGTGCAAGAAGCTTTTTGTAGAAGAGATCTTCTGCAAAAACTTCTTGAGCAAGAGAGTGCCCACACTACAAAAGTGCATCAAAAAAGCGATACGCTTTTGTGAAAGAGAGCATCCAGACTGCATGGACGCTCTCTCAAAGGAAAACTCTGATTGCTATTTACAGAATGGCCACCAGGGCACCTGGGCTTTTTTTGATTGCCTCTTTTTGCACAAAAAACCCCTATTCCCCGTCCACACACACCATTTTGCGCAAGAGCTCTTGTGCAAAAGGGAGTTATTCCTCATAGAAAGAGGAATACCTATGCCAGAAAGACCCCTCTCTTCTTTCATTTTACTTGCACAAAAACACGCTTGAGGTGTGGACGCTCCGCGAGTTTTTGCACAAAAATGGCTGGTTTTGCTCAAAAACTCCATAGTGTAGACCTAGTCTTAGAGAGAAGACAAACTATTTGGTCAGGCACTATCCTGTTGGATTTTTTACATGACTGGTTTGTAAATTTGAGACAGTCTTGTGCCTTATGAAGTAGTAATGCCTGAATTTGAGGCAAAGAGGTGTCACTGGCAGCACTCCATTGTGTTCTAAACTTCAAACATGCCAGGGCCCAAAATCTGCTTTTTATGCAGGTCCTTTCTAATTACAAGTAGTATTGTACCTGATGTGGGCTTTGTAAAGGGCACATATCTGCTTTGCAAAGGGCACATATCTGATCTCAGAGAAAACTCTGAAAACCTGTTGCTATTGCTTGTTGCATGCTAAAAAGTTTAAAGTGGTTAAATGAGGATTATGGTATTGTTTCCAACCAAGTAATTTACTTCATCTGAGGGATTACACTTTGTTACAGAATTCTGATTTCTAGTAAATCTCAAGAAAACTTTGTGTGAGAGCATTAGGACAATGGAGCAGACTGCCTAGGGTGGTTATGGAAGTTCCTTCACTGGAGGTTTTCAAAAGAAGGATCGATAACCATCTGTCTTGGACGTTTAGACCTAACAAATTCTGCATCTTGGATGATCCTTGAATTCCCTTCTAATCCCATGACTCTATAGATCTAGGCTGATGATTATAGCATTCCAGGCTGCCACTGAAAAGCAGTATATTTATTTATAGCTTCTGATGATGCAATTAGTATTTGTTTAGATTTAGTATTGACATTTGTTTTATTATTCATAGATCTTAGTCACTTACTAGTCGTCTCCTCCTGTGCAGGCTGTGTGTTATCCATTTTGAAATCACACTTTTTTCTTTTATAATACAGCATGATTTGTTTCACATTTGTAAGCTTAAAAATTGATAACTTTCTGTTTGTTACTTCAGTTTTAGCATATAGTATTTGCACACTGTTGTGTAGGCCTTTAGTAAGACAGAAGTGATATATTATGTGTGTTACCATTTTACTTTTTTATCTGTATAATCACACTGGTACACTCTGTAACTTCAGACTTGTGCCACATAATGCAAATCAACAGAAAAAAACCTAATATTTACATTTCATCAAAGGGTAAACATTTGATCTAAACTGCAGGGCATTCTAATTATACATTTTGATTAAAGAGAAGCTAAAAAAGGATAGGCTTCTTTATACAACTTTACATCAGAATATGTTTATTTAAATGTTCTTCTCTAGAGAAACACCTTTTGGGGTTAAACAAATGGCATACAACTCTTGTTTTTTGTTTGGTAGATTAGGGACTAAGCAAAATACCAATAATGTTCCTAGGTGTTAAATCAATTTGACATGACCTTTCATTTCTTCCACAACAAAAACTTTCCTTAGAGGCCCCTGCTGTGCACATATAAACAGTGTTCTGTGCTAGCTTGGTTATCTGGTTCCTTTCATAACATTTCTGATTAATCTACTTTGAATGGTACTTTCAGATAACATTTGACTTGCAATCACTGCCCATGTCCCTCAGGGAGGTGTCATCCAGTCAGAGCCTCAGTTTATGCCTCTTCATTCATATCTCACTTTACCACCTCACTGTCAATGAGGTTGCACCAGAGATTAATTTGATCTACTCTCTTCTCCTTCCAGCTATCCAAAGCAAGGTGGGGATATAATGATGATGATCTCCTGCAGATTCAGAAGCATCTGTCAGGGATATGTCTTATATGCAAAATAAAAAGCCAGTTCTTCCCACCAGAAAATAAACTACTGTGTTAATAGTACAAGCAGTATCTAATGCATTATACAGAACTTATTGTATAGCTGGCTTAGGGTATGTCTACACAGCAACTAGACACATGTGGCTGGTCTGTGTAGCTGTTTGGACTCAGGCTGCAGCTGAGTACGGAGACCTCCCACCACACAGGGTCCTACATCCAGGGCTCCAGTCTGAACCCAAACATCTACACTGCAGTTAAATTGCCTCTTAGCTCAAGCCTTAGAAGCTGGAGGCAGATGACATGGGCCAGTCACAGGGTTTTAATTGCTGTATACGTACCCTGAGAGATTAGCTAAGTTTTCTACTCTCCCTTCAGCCCAATTTTTAAGTCTGTTATGGTGCTTCATCTACATCAAAGACACCTGATGCCCACACTGTCGTCAACTGAATCATGAACCCTCCTACAGAAAATGATGGACCATCAATTGGCAGAAGAAACCTCCCCCCACTTCAGGAAGTGACTGCCAAGGTTATGAAACTGTAATGAGTCATCTTTGAGTTTGATGAGTGCTCTCTGAAGTTCAGCCGGAAAAGTGTTGCCGAGCTGATGAGCTATACTTCAGCCCGAGCCTGGTGAGATATTCCTGAGCCTGATGACCTGAAGGATCCATACCAACCAATTAGGGTTCAACCAATCCACAGGCATAGATCTAACCAGGTGGCCCCCAAGACCAGGGATAGAGGCTTCCAGTGAGAGCAGCCACTCCAGTCTGCTCAAAATCACTGCCTCCGCAGAAATACCACCTGCCACTTGGTGGTTCTGACAGATTGCTCTAGCTCCTATTTCAGACTTGTTCCAAACCCAATCATGATTCCTGGCCTGACCACCGCTGCTTCAACCACTTGTTTGAGTAATTTTCCTCCTTTTGTGTCCTGACCCAGCAGCTGTGATGAAGACCTCTGGAATGTCCATCACTGTGACGACGGAGTTGGTCCACAGCCATTGGGATCAAGTTTCCCAGTTGCATCTGGAGAATCCCGCCTTTCACCCATAGATCCTGCTAGCGCCAATAACCTCAATTGAACCAGTCATGATACCTTTAGAACCCAACCTAAAGGTTCCACTGCTGGAAATATTTGATGGGAATCCCCAGGAGCTCTTAACCTTTGGTTCCTAATGAGATTGTCACCAAATGCAATCTCTTAGGAACCAAATGCAAGCTCTTAACCTTTGGTTCCTGCAATATATCCCAATGATCAGACCAATGTGAGATTTATTATTAGTTTATTGACCAGGAAAGCCCTGGACTGGGCCTCACAGCTTCTGGAATAGCCAGCCCCATTCTCAAGAATTCTGATAATTCATCCAGCCCCATTCTCAAGAATTCTGATAATTCATCCAGGTCTTTTCTGCAATGCTTAATGAGCATTACATGGATCTGAATCACATGTGCACTGCTGAAGTTGCCCTGTAGTTTTTCCTAGCAGAGCCATTGGCCCATCTTGACCTATACTGCACTTTTTCAGTGGCTGGTTTCTCATAGAAAGTGGAATGCTATCTGCCTTTTCAGTGGACATCAGGGCCACTTTGTCATAAGAATATAAGAATGGCCATACTGGGTCAGACCAAAGGTTCATCCAGCCCAGTATCCTGCCTGCCGACAGTGGCCAATGCCAGGTGCCCCAGAGGAAGTGAACTGAACAGGTAATGATCAAGCGATGTCTCCTCTGCCATCCATTTCTATCCTCTGACAAACAGAGTTTAGGGACACCACTCCTTACCCATCCTGGCTAATATCTATTAATGGACTTAACCTCCATTAATTTATCTAGTTCTCTTTTAAACCCTGTAATAGTCCTAGCCTTCACAGCCTCCTCAGGCAAGGAGTTCCACAGGTTGACTATGTGCTGTGTGAAGAAGAATTTCCTTTTATTTATTTTAAACCTGCTGCCCATTAACTTCATTTGGTGGCCCCTAGTTCTTATATTATGGGAACAAGTAAATAACTTTTCCTTATTCACTTTCTCCACACCACTCATGATTTTATATACCTCTATCATATCCCCCCTTAGTCTCCTCTTTTCCAAGATGAAAAGTCCCAGTCTCTTTAATCTCGCCTCATATGGGACCCGTTCCAAACCCCTAATCATTTTAATTGCCCTTCTCTGAACCTTTTCTAATGCCAGTATATCTAATGTCACTGAGATCCCTTTAAATCCAGACCTTTGGCAATCTAGAGAAATTATTGTATACATCGCCACTCAAGAGTTTGTGGATAGATGTGACCTCAGAGTTGAATCGTGCAGTGAGGGCCCTCTTCTGCTCAGATGCACGTTGGTAGCAATGAACTGATATCCTTCACACTCAGAGGTCTTGCTCCATTTCTGGGTCCCAACTAAACTTGTAGTGAATTGCACCCAGTGTGGCTAGTAGTTTCTAGAATGCTGGATTAGCTAAGGCTATTAACTGCCAGTGACAAGGATCCTAAGAACATAAGAACATAAGAACATAAGAATGGCCATACTGGGTCAGACCAAAGGTCCATCGAGCCCAGCATCCCATCTGCCGACGGTGGCCAATGCCAGGTGCCCCAGAGAAGGAGAACAGAAGACAATGATCAAGTGATTTATCTCCTGCCATCCATCTCCTGCCCTTGTTATGAAGGCTAGGGCACCATACTTTATCCCTGGCTAATAGCCATTTATGGACCTAACCTGCAAAAATTTATCAAGCTCTTTTTTAAACCCTAATAGAGTCCTGGCCTTCACAGCCTCCTCGGGCAAGGAGTTCCACAGGTTGACTGTGCGCTGTGTGAAGAAAAATTTCCTTTTATTAGTTTTGAACCTACTACCCATCAATTTCATTTGGTGTCCCCTAGTTCTTGTATTATGGGAAAAGGTAAATAATTTTTCTATAATCACTTTCTCCACACCATTCATGATTTTATATACCTCTATCATATCGCCCCTCAATCGCCTTTTTTCCAAACTGAAAAGTCCCAGTCTCTCTAGCCTCTCCCCATATGGGACCCTTTCCAAGCCCCTAATCATCTTAGTCGCCCTTTTCTGAACCTTTTCTAATGCCAATATATCTTTTTTGAGGTGAGGAGACCACATCTGCACGCAGTACTCGAGATGTGGGCGTACCATAGTTTTATATAGGGGAAGTATGATATCTTTTGTCTTATTATCTATCCCTTTTTTAATAATTCCTAACATCCTATTTGCCTTACTAACTGCCGCTGCACACTGCGTGGATGTCTTCATAGAACTATCCACTATAACTCCAAGATCCCTTTCCTGATCTGTCGTAGCTAAATTTGACCCCATCATGTAGTACGTGTAATTTGGGTTATTTTTTCCAACATGCATTACCTTACACTTACCCACATTAAATTTCATTTGCCATTTTGCTGCCCAATCACTCAGTTTGCTGAGATCCTCCCCACTTCAGATCTAGCGGGGACAACCAATGGTAGTATTCTTTCGTCTAGTCTGGTTGCCCATGAATCCATGCCCGTTCAAATTGAAATCCAGGATCATCTAGAGACTGCAGTTTAATTTAATTAAGTCATCACACTTTCCAGTCATACTTATTACTCCCTGGCTCTCAATGCATGATCCACATATCTCACGGAAGATACTTGAGAGACAATTCAAGTCAAGCTATTGCTGACAATCATGTCTAGCCAAATCATTGGCCAAAGAAACAAGAACAGAACTTAAAGTCCACTGCCTTGTGTATCCAGCAGATTCAAGAAGTTAACAGCTTCCTAATCCTTGCAAAATATCAAGGGTTTGCTGATGTATTTGATTAAAGGAATGCTGACATTTCACCCCCGCATAGACCTTGCAGTCATCCCATTTATCCCCTGATGGGAATAAAATTCCATTCAGATGGATTTACTCCTTATCAAACTAGAATTCAGGGCCCTAAGAGAATGCCTTAATAAAAATCTTGCAAAGAACTTCGTCCATTTATCCATGTCAACCATTCAGGCCACAATTTTGTTTGTGAAGGGATGTTTTCTTGTGCCTTTGTGTAGACTATTGTGCTTCGAACAAAATCACCATCTAGACAAAGTATCTTTTTCCTTTGATCAATGAACTGTTGGAAAAGTTCGGTTCTGCCAACGTATTTACCAAGAGTGACCTTTACAACTTAGTTTGTATTCACATATATTAAGACCATTTTGAATGTCTGCTTGTGCCATCCACTCTCTCCAATGCCTTGGCCATATTCAGGCACTTTGCCAGTAATAGTTTCAGCAATGTTTTAGACTTGTTCATGATAATCTACCTAGATGACATCCTTATCTCAGAAAGCCAAACTGTTTCTGCCCAACACATCTGTCTGGTACTCAAGGTCCTCTAAGTGAATGGTCTGTGCCAAAAACCTGAGGAGTGTGAGTTTGATTGCCACTTGTTTTGGTTTCTTAGGTTATGTCCTTTCCTCTGACGGACTGCGATTGTGAACTGAGCAGACCATTCCTTGGAAGCAGGAAATCCAATCTGCCTTTGCACTATTAAAGGAAGCATTTATACTGGTATCCACCTTGGTACATCCAGACCCAGAAAACTCTTCACTGTCAAAGCAGGTGCCTCCAGTTATGCAACTTGAGCAATGAGGTCACAGGAGTATGAGCCACAGAATGTGCTCTATCCCCGCACATTTTATTTCTGGAAATCATGAAACCTATAGCAAAAAACTACTGGCCATCAAGACTACCTTTGAGGAGTAGTATCACCTCCTGAAAGGTGCATGTTTCCCTGTTCAAGCATATACAGACCATGAGAACCCCGACAGAGCTAGCCCTAGGCCAAATTGCACCGTAGGCAAGGATCATCTTTGGCATCCCTCCACACCTCTATCTGTTAAACTTCTGAATACTTTTTTTTTTATTGAATTTGAATGAATAGGAGAACCGGGAGTGGAGAGCACTTTCCATGTTGCAAAATGTGATGGATGTTGTCCAATTCGACAGAGGTCTTTATCCTTGATATCCAAACATTCCCCAAGTATCAGCAACTGGTGAACAGTCATACAGTTGTTCAGGAGTATTTTCTTGTCTTGCCCCCACCCGTCTTTTCATGATGTTTCATTTGTCCAAACCTTTCAATGGACACTAGAGCAGTGTCAATTAGTGAGCAAAAAACTCCCTCTGGAATATTAGTTCCAAGCTTCCCATCGCCTTGTCTCTGTCCTCACCACTGAACTCTCTCTTTTGATAAATACCCATTTCCTTGAAAACAGGCTCTACTCCTAAGTTTTCCACCCTTTCTAGCCCATGCCAATTCAGTTTCTCACCATTCTCAAGCACTCTTTCATGGTGTGACTTTGAGAAACGTTGCTTCTGCTCATTTACTGGAAAATCATATCCTTGATTTCACCTGGCCCATTCAAAATTGTATGATAAATATAATCAGAGTTTAGGACCACTGGCCATAAAGCAGGACATGATGTGTTGTTTGTGGTGTGCAATTTTTCTCACTATTGTTTCTGTCATCATGCTGACACTTCTTTATCATTTCATTTAAACCAGATTTTTCTTTATTAGTCTCCTTTTCATCAGAGCCACATTCTTCATCATCATTGCTCTCCTATAGGCTGGCAGGAAAACTGCACAATTCTCTATCATTTTCCTCACATTTCTATTTTTTATTTTCAGGTAAATCTGCTAATTCCTTAGTAATAGGAATTCCATCATTTACCCTTCACTCTTCAATTTCTTCTTCACTGGGATGACACTCCTGCCTAAAGCCTCATCTATGCTGTTTTGTTTCAGATACTCTCTCATCGGATTTGGCCCATACTGCAAATTAGATTGCATCTGAGCTTTTGGCTTCCTATACTGAGTGCCTGAAGACTTCTTCGGGAACAGCTTTTATTTTCTATGGGGGAAAACAGACAGAATTGGGGGGGGGGGAAATCTACGTTTCACAGTCTTAGAAATTCATCAAACGAGTTAAGAATGGCAAAAAAGTAACAGTATTTCTTTTATATTGTTACATAGATAAGGGTTTGATAGATATCTGGTCTCTTACCAAATATGTCCTTTATTAGTCACTACTTACACTCTTCAAGTCTTAAAATACAAATAAATTGTCACAATTACATAATAAAACAAGATTCACAATATCGTAGCTGGGCTTCACTTTGTTCTCATATCTCACTGACTGACTGGTGACGTCCCACTCCTTATATACCTGCGAAAGCAAGGCTGACAACATTCTATGAAGGTTCAAAGAAAATGTAATTCTCAGAAAGTCTGGAAGGTTCCACAAGACTGTACAAATTTTGCATAACATTCTAGGAGATTAGTGAAAAATGAATCCATATACAGAAGACGTGAAACATTTTTCGTCAAACATTCTATTTTCTCGTTATCGCTTACAACAAAAACAGCCCTCCAAGCCTGGCACCCCTTCAAAGCCTGGCTCTCCAGTTACCTGTCCTTAAATCTGGCCCTGAACCTGAAGTATCTATGAACTGCAAGGACTCTCAGCCAGCACCAGATCCAGTGGGCTGGTTTGTTCTCCAGATTCTTTTTCACTCTGTACTATTGCCTGGATATCTGGGAATGGTAACCCTGATGCACTGTCCTGCAAGGGGAAGTACCTGGACAAGAACAATTCATCTCACTCCTGAAACTCTGCCATTTTTTCAATGTGATGGTGAATAATCACTTGCTCTCTCATAAAGCCCCTCCCACTCCACAATCTATTTGCAATAAGCCTTATGTAACCAGAATGGACTTAGCTCATGACTCAAAATTCTCTATCAAGAATAAGATTCTTATGTTTAAGGGCTGTATCAATTATGCAGATGGTGAACCAGGACTAGCAATACTCTGGGTATGCTACAACTCACACTGGCCAGCCATCTCAGTCACATGAAAACACCGAAGCGAGTTTTTCAGTGTGTCCAGTGGCTGAAATTACATTCATCCACTGAGTCCTACTCTGACTCCCGTAGTCAAACCAAGACCTCACTTGCCATACTCCTGAGTCCACTGCAGACTCTGTCTCAGCACTGATCATTCATTTCCATGGACTTTATTATTGTTGTCAACCTACTTATAAAAATGTCTCATTTCATGCTATGCCTTAAAATTCCTACCATCCCAATTGTTTTTCAACTTTTTCTTCATATTTCATCTAATAATACATCTGACTGAGGATCTTAGTTTGACAAGAGTTGTTCAGGTTCCTAGATGTTGAACTATGTGCTTCCTCAGTGTTTTCATCTCCAAACTGATGGACAGACTTAACAAGTGTACCAAACCCTGGAGCAATACCTCTGAGGCTTTATTAATTATCAGCAGAATGACTGGGTTTCCCTCCTTCACTTTGCTGAATTCACGTACACTAATTCCAACCATCAATCAACCCATTAGAGTAAGTTCTTTTTAATGCCAGCTATGGTTTCCCCATTCTGTTTCACCCATCCATGCCATGAGCCTTCTATGTACCTGCAGACTCTGACCTAGTCAAACACTTTCATGGCATTTAAGGAGAACTGAAATCCCACCTAGAGTCAACCAAAAGAGGACAAGCATTACAGTGACCTACACCAGTAGGAAGCCCTTCAAATCACAACTTGAGATGAAAATATGGCTCTCAGCACAGCACTTTGATTGTATCCAATGTTAAAAGAAGTTGAATTACTGATATCCTGGCCCATTTCAAGTCATCCAGCAGATCAGCCCTGTGGCTTTCCAACCCCAGTTGCCTATTGAGATGAGAATACACCCAGGATTTCAAGTTTCCTTATGGAAAAATCTCATGGAGCACACATTCTCTAGATGGGTACAACAGCCATCTCTACATGCCACGGTCCAGGGCATGAGGATTATCTGATGAAGCAGATCTTGGACTCCAAAATTCTCAGAGGACAGTTGATATACCTTGTTTATTGAGAGGGTAGTGGTTCAGCTGATCATTCGTGGGAGCCAGATGAAAATATATGCACCCAACTTGCTCTGAGAATTGCATCAGTCACATCCTGGTAACCCTGGTCCAATAACCCCTGCAGGCATCTTTGGGAAGGGGCAGGGTATGGCAATGCAATGAGTCCTCTCTGAGCCTGAACCTGACAAGTGCTGCCGAGTCTTTCCTGAGCATGATTAACTGAGGGCTCCACATCAATCAACCAGGGCTCTGCCAATCCACAGGCACAGGTCTAACCAGGTGACCTTAAGGCCAGGGATAAAGGTTCCCAATCAGAGCAGCCACTCCAGTCTGCTCAGTGTCATTGCCTTGCTGGGAGTTGGTGGTTCTAACAGACTATTTAAGTTATTATCCCAGAGCCAGCCTATGCCTTCTTCTGTTCCCTTCCAACTCCAGCCTGTGCCCACTCCTGTTCCAGCCCCAGCCTCTGCCTGCTTTTATGCTACTCCTAGTTCACCCATTCTTGAACCCCTGGCTCTGGTCTTGGCTCAACCACTGGGCTTGACTGTTGCTGCTCCAACCACTAGGCATGATTACTTCTCAGTTTCTGACAGTAAAATACACTGTATTTTTAAAAATTTCTCTCACTTACACAAAAGATACGAAAGCCAGGCACAAAACCTCAAATTAACGTTCTGCTACCAGACCAAAAAGAAGTTTTCTTGCTCTTATAACTCCACTTTCTCCACACACAGCCCTTTGGCCTTTGCAAATTTAAATGGTGTGAGCCTTTCCTTTGATAAATGCATCCATCTGGAGGCTGTGATACAATTTCAAAACTGCAGTCCCCACAAAAGAATAGCACGATGTCAGCAGCTTGTACATTTTTTTGCTCACTTTACCAATAGGTTTTTGGCACTTCTACAAACCCTACCCAGAAATAAATAGAACTAAGTTATTCTTGCATTGGACAAGGCCTGCTGTAAATCTGCCAACATCTTCTTTACGTGCATTGAAACCTAGCATCTTAAGTGAATTGCTCTGCCTGAGATGGATGATCAATCGACATGTGGTTACCACATGATCAGTAATTGGGTGTGTGGCTGTAGTTTTGACCAGATTAGTCTGTTCCTTCAGTGCCACTGTATATACCCTTTTGTCTACATCTAATGCATGAACAAAACACTTTTTTCTGTTTAAAACTCTATGCAATGACCCTATTCCAACCATTCAAAGGACTTTTGGAAAAAACACTCAGATGATTATTGAGGCATTTCTTAAGAAGATGTCTGGAGTAGCTCTGTGTGCTTACCAGTCAGAAAAGAAGTTTTTTAGCTTCCACTTTGAATCTGTTTCTTATATAATCTTAAATTAGTCTACTGCTATTGCCACCATTATATAAAATGGATGGGGTACAGTCATGCAGCCTAGGTTGACACATGGGACTGAGGTTATAAAACAGAACAGAAAGGCTACATGTTTAATCTTTCTTCTATCCCCACCGAGGCTGCAAGTAACAAGGACACTGAGAAGATGACTGAAAACTCCAACAGAAGAGACTGGCCCAGGTTTAAGGAACAAACCTGTATATTAAGTAGTGCAATATCTTGTGCGGTGAGAAAACCTACTTAGTCTAATGAGTCTAGTTTAGTCAGTTTAATAAGGTTGAGCATTTAGATGGTGTGCTTATATTTTCTTTTCTTTTGATAACCACTCTGATTTTTTGCCTAGCACTTAGTCACTTAAAATCTATCTTTTTTAGACAATAAATTTAGCAGTTTATCTTTACTTGTGAGTTTGCCTGAAGTGTCCGGTAAATTGCTCAGGTTTGCAAAGGCTGGTGTACAACCACTTCCCAATAATGAGATAGTGAACCAATAAATAAATTTGTATGGCTCATCTTGAGCAGTATAAGGCAGTATATTTCTGAGATACAAAGATGGGAGCTTGGGGGATTTGGCTAGTGCCTTTCTCTGTGTGATTCGTGAATGCCTTTGGGAGCATCCATGCAATCTAGCTGGGTCTGGGTCTCCATATGCAGTTGTGTTGAGTGATAGCAGCATCTGAGGGGGTTGTCACTAGCAAAGCCTGGTGGGAAACGCCACAAGTTGGAGAGTTGAGGGGGGACAACGGTTCCAGGGATCCTGTCACAGCAATGACTGCCTAAAGGAAGGCAAGAGAACCTCAACAATTAATCTTATACAAAGCTGCACACTAGGATGTAAAAACATCTCAGAATAGTTAAGCGGTTAAGTGATTCGTTTAACCAGTTAACCACAAGCTACAGGTTTCAGGGGCTGCTCTGGCACCGAAGGATGGGAGCTGCTGTGGCCCCGCTGCCCACCACAGCTCGGGTCTTGCCATCTGGGCCACCATGGGAGGGGACCGTCCAGTTAACTGGTAAGCATGCCAGTACGACATATGCTTACCAGTTAACCTTTAACATCCCTACTGCACACACCATTGGCAGAGTGCATGTGAGAGCAGGATAATCATGTACATGCCCCCTTTGGCCTCTTTCTATAGCCCATCCTTAAAGCATTCTCTGAAGTAAACTGCTTTGTAGTTAGGTCCTTCTATCGATTGATTTGCCAAGTGAAGTAACAGCACTGCCACCTCCCAGTTCATCAACACAGTCTGTATGTATCTCTCATAGAGACCAGTGATTTCAGTACATGACAAGCTTCCATAGAAGTCTTTACTAAATATGTTTTTATAGTACAATAACAGAGTCTGTTAGCTGGTTTAACCACTTATTTGGGAACAGTTAATCCTTCTGTTCTCACCTTTGGGGATCTGGAACCTGATTTTTACACCTACATTTAAAACAACAAGTGGTGCTAACATAGGGCTTTATACAGTGGTGCTAACATAGGGCCATTATTTAGTGGGGACACCCCTTTGTTGTTTGCTCTGTATAGTTAATTTTCACATTACTGCCAGCAGTTCACAACGGAGGGACCCATTGGATTTCTACTGGAGTCAATGAGACGCTTTCCAATGACTATAACAGGAACTGGAGCAGATGTTTACTGATTTAGAATGCTGAACAAAAAGTAATGTTACTTTTGGATGATATTTTGTTACATTCAACTCCACCCCTTCCTCCCTGCTCCAGAGCAGATAGCAGAACTAGTCAGATTTGTTTAGTATCTGGCTATAAAATAAATTGTGTTTTAAAGGAGGGGTTTCACTACTAAGATTCCCTCCTACTTCAACTGCAAAATTACCCAGATTCTGCTCCCTTTAGTTGGGCAATCATGGAACTGGTATGGAATTCAGAAAACTGATATAATTGATTGGCTGTATAAATCAATTTTTGTTAACATAATTTAAAACATTTCAAAATGAAGTTGGATTTTAGAATACATTTTGCATTATTTTGTTGGGGTTTAGTGCTGTTCTACTGCACACATCAACAGTTTACTGAAATTCTAGATACTTCTGCTAAATTTGACCAAATAAGCATGTGATTTTTTGGAGTGTATCAACATCTAGGAATCCATAAAACATAATAATTATCAAACAGGGAGCAATGGACTTACAAACACTGTTGGGTAGTGTCACAAGCATGCCTTGTCCCAAGGTGATGCGGCCTAATGGCCACAGTTTATAACACAGCCCTAGGGTTCAGAGCAGCACATCCTAATGGCTAGAGTCAGTAGTATGGGGCAACAGTCTTGGTAGCGGGGCTCGGGCCCTCCCTGCTCCACCAGTCCCTGACCCAGTGCCCTGTTAGTGGCAGAGTGCTCCACCACTCGCTCAGCAGGGAATCCAACCACAATATGCCAAGCTCACTCAGGTAGGAAATACCACTCCTGCACCCTCCATGGGTCACTTCCTACCAGTGTTGGCTAGGGATGCTCCATGTGGTCTCCATGTCCTCCAGTTCCATCACAGCCTCTCCCTGGGGCTCCTCTGGCACTGGCAACTCGCAGCAGTCTCCCAGGTCTCTGGTTCTTGTCATCTGGGTCTTTGGCTGGGGTATCCCTAGAGCTCCAGCAACAGGTCCTTCTCCTCTGGTGGCCAGCACAGACTGAGCTGAGCTGCTCCCTTTTATACTGCTCCATCCCTTGGAGCATGCCCAGTGTGGCTGGGGATAAGGGGCAGGACTTCCTCCGCCCACGGGGTAGTAAGCCCTCCTGGCCCAGTGTGCGAGATACACACCCCATCACAGGTAGCTACTGGAAATTTAAGGAATATTGAATAATGGACTGTAAACAAACCAGAATGCCATTGAATTTTCATAAAAGTAAAGCAATCAGTGTTAGGTACCCTTGACTAAAACAATGAACTTCTAAGAAAATAGCCTATAATTATAGTCAATTGACAATTTATATCAGATATACCTATGTGCAGAGGTTTCACTTAAAATATTTTTTTCTTTTCCAGTTTTGAAAGCTTCCACCATTATAAGTGATACTCTCTATATTTAACCGAATAGAAAATTTTAGCTGAACCAGCATATATTCATAAAGGGCATCATCCAAAGCCTATTAAAGACTTTAAACTCCAGTTGACTTGTACTTTGAATCAAGAAATACACTTTCACTACACCTTCACTCCTTGATGATCAATACATTACTGAATATCTATCAAGTTATTTCTCTATATGTAAGAATTAGCTAACAGGGGAACAAGGTTTACAGAAAATTAAGGGAAATTACACAATTTTGTAGATACCACTAACAGTGATCAGTTATACCACTAACAATCTTAAAACATGAAAGAAGCATCTGTTCCTAAATGTATTCAGTTATGACATGGTCTGATTTCATTTAAAATTTTAAAAACTTTTTCTGGAATACAATTATTTTTCCTGTGGTTTTATCAGAGAGAGACTATATGACAGATTTGGTACCTAGCTTTAAAAGATGGAGTCATAGACCAGTCAGGCGAACTTCCACCCTGGATTATTACATATTCAATTGTAAGCACCTAAAGGATAATAAAGTGGTATGTAATAATTAAGACCCTGTTGAGGGGCAAGCCCCCTCGATGGTCCGGAGGTTCCCAAAGTTTGGGTCGGTGCTCACTTTTCCCATGCAAACACAGCCTGTAGGCTCAGTTCTTAGCCAATGTCCCTCTATCAGAGTAGGTCTGGCCTGGAGGCCTTGTTCAAAGCATAGTCCCCCCATCAGGGTATATATGCCCTGAAGGCCTAGTCGGAAGCTAAGCCTCCCAACTGCTAGGGAGCTGGTCTGTTGTGGGGTGGGGAAAAAGGGGGACCCAGACACTCCAGCTCCACTGGGTCCCAGCCCAGGGCCCTGTTGGCAGTGGAAGATTCCGCTGCCTGCTCGGTGGGGATGCCGGCCAAAGTGCGCTGAGCTCCCGGAGGACAATCCTCTGCCCTGGGCCACTTCCTACCGTTCCCGGCGTGCCACTCAGCTCTCAGGACGTTGCTCAGCGGGTCCGACCCTCCTAAATGGCCTCCCTGGCTGAGGTTGTCGCAGCGGCTGAGGCTGCTCTGGAGCTCCGGCCTGAGCTCCTTCCCCTCTGGTGGTCAGCCCCAGCTGAGCAGCTCCCTGGGCTTTTATACCCTGCCTCTCTTGTGAGCATGTCCAGCAGGGTTGTGGGGGTGGGGCCCTTTCAGCCAAGTGGGCCAGAGCAACTCCCTGCTCTTCAGTGAGGGGTAGATACACCCCATCACAGACCCCACCGAATTCATGGTCCATTTTGGTCAATTTCATGGTGAGAGGATTTTAAAAATTATAAATTTTAAGGTTTCAGCTATTTAAATCTGAAATTTCATAGCGTTTTAATTTCAGGGCTTCTGACCCAAAAAGTTTTTTTTTGGGGGGGTATCAAAGATTATTTTAGGGGATTGTAGTACTGTCAGTCTTACTTCAGCACTGCTGCTAGTGGGACACTGCCTTCAGAGATGGCCAACAGCTGCTGTTCTCTGGCCTCACAGCTATGAAGACAATATCATGACCCCCTGCAACTTTTGAGTCAGGACCCTCAATCTGAGAAATGCTGGTCTCCCACTATGAAATTTGTATATTGTAAAGTACAAGCAGAGAAAATACCAGATTTCATGGTCTGTGATGCATTTTTCATGGCTGTGAATTTGGTAGGGCCCTAGTAATAGCCAACATGGATTTGTAAAAATCCAATCGTGCCTGACCAACCCTAATTTCCTTCTTTGACAGTATTCTGGCCTTTTAACAGTCTCTCATGATATTTTTACTGGCAAAGTAGTGTAATATGATGAAATTACAAAAAGGTGGGTGTTTAACTGTTTGAAAGGCCATACTCAGTAGTTATCAGTGGTTCCCTGTTAAAAAGGGAGGGCATATCTAGTAGGATCTCACAGAAGTCATTGTGGGTTCAATATTATTCAACATTTTCATTAATGACTTGAATAATGGTGTGGAGAGGAGATTATAAAATTTGTGGTTGACATCAAGCTGAGAGCAGTTGCTAGCATTTTGGAAAACAGGACTAGAGATCAAAAAGCCCTTGATAAATTGGAGAATTGGTCTTAAATCAACAAGATGAAATTCAACAAAGGCAAGAGTAAAGCACTGCACTTAAGAAGAAAAAAAATCAAATGCACAAAATACAAAATAGTGAATAATTGGCTAGTATGGCTGAAGACAATCCATGAGTTACAGCAGGTCACAAACTGAATATGATTCAATGATAGGAAGCATTTGCAAAACTCACTAATACCATTCTGGGGTGCATTAACAGCAGTGTCATGTACAAGCCACAGGAGATAATTGTACCAGTCTGCTTGAAAATGGTGAACCCTCAACTGTAGTAATGTGTCCACTTTTGAATGTCACAACTTTAGGAAAGATATGGATAAACTGGAGAGAGTCCAGAGGAGTACAATAAAACAGTAGAAACTACCAGGAAAGGTTAAAAAAACGGCATGCTTAGTTTTGAAAAAAAGATGACTGAACAGGGACCTGACTGTCATAAAGAGAACAGGTGATGAATTGTTCTGTGTGTCCACTGAAGACAGGACAAAAAATAATCAGGCTACTTTGCAACAAGGGAGATTTAATTTAGATATCAGGAAAAACTTTCTAACTATGATGCTAGTAAAATTCTAGGACAGATTACCAGGGAGGTTGTGGGATCCAGTCACTGGAGGTTTTTAAAAACAGGTTAGCCAAACCCTTATCAGATTGGTCTAAGTATCCTTGATTTTACTAAGTATACTAAGTATACTTGACCATGGGAAGAATAATTAGATGATTTATTGAGGTCCTTACCAGCCCTACATGTCTATGATTTATAGAATGTATCCACAGACTGGTTATAAGGCCTGAATTTGAAGAAGAATTTCACATTTTGGGTACTGTCACAAATGCCTAATTAAAAAACATAATAAATCTGCATCTCTTACTCTACATAAGCTCTGGGCTATGTCATCCATTTTTTGTGTGCTCTGTGAGCAAAAGGACTCTTCTTTGTACTAGACTACATGCCAGATTGAAGTGTAATAATCATAAAGTATCAGTTGCTGTATCTCACAAAAAGTTTGGTATGAGACAATCAGAGAAGCTTTTTGCCTTCTTCATTAATCTATTTTGTTTAATTTTTCCTTGAATCATTAAATCTAATCACAATTGCTCTGGAAGCACAAAATGAATGTTGAGAATTTAAAGAGAGAAACCAAAAAGGTGTCATAAACATCCAAGACATGTGTCCCTCTTCCATTAATAGGTTATTTCAGAGAGAGAGAGAGAGAGAGAGAGACAATAAGAGAGGTCAATTTTAAGCACCAATCTCTGGTCTGCAAAAGATGATTTAGGAAAGCTACATTTTATGAGCCTTCTCAGGGACCAGTAGGGAAAGGTTTTTTTTTTTTAATATAAAATTTCTCCCTTTGAAGAAATGTTTACATGGAGGAGAAAGTCCAGACATTCAGCAAAGAATCAATGGTTTAATGCAGATCATGCAGGAAAACTCCTAACAGGATACACTGTTCTGTGATACTTCTTCAATATCTACAATTTATTTTTATGTTCAAAAAGGCATCCAGTAGTCTGAATAAACAGAATCATTTAATTCTCCTTCCTGCAAACATTGAACTAATACATAACTTTGTTCACACAAGTAATTCCATTAAAGCTAAACCCCCGATTGTAGTGAATGTTTGGGGAGCACCAGGATCCAGGATTGAGCCTAATGTTAGCATATCATCCTAATGCTTTCGGGCATGAACAAACCCTAATAAATAGGATTAGGAATAATCTTACATTATGAGTAGGACTGTCAATTGACATGCATTAATGCCTGCGATGAACGCAGTCCAGGATTAATGTGTTAATTTTTTTAATGTGTTAATCACAGGTGTTAATGCTGCACTGCGCCTTTGATGTGCCGCTGTGGCACTTCAAAGGGGCAATGCAATGCGGAGCCCGAGATCAGCTGGGGATTCCCCAGCTGGCCCCATGCTCCACTGCCCCTTTGAAACGTGCAGAGATGGAATTTCAAAGGGGCAGCTGCCTCACAGCTGAGTTGGGGATCAGCTGTGCGGTGGCTGCCCTGAGAAATGCTGTCTCCACCTGTTTCAAAGGGACAGTGGAGCCCAGGGTCAGCTGGGGACTCCCCAACTGATCCCGGGCTCCATGCGGCATTTCCCCAGAACCTGGCATCAGCTGGGGAGTCCTCAGCTGACTCCAGGTTGCGGGGAAATGCCACAGAGCCTGGGATGAGCTGGAGTATCCCCAGCTGACCCCAGGCTCTGTGTGGCATTTTCCCAGAATCCGGGGTCAACTGGGGAATCCCCATCTGACCCTGGGTTCCACTGCCACGCAGAGCCCAGGATCAGCGGGGCAGTCCCTAGCTGACCCCAGGCTCCATGGCAGCTGCCCCTTTGAAATGCCAGAGGCAGCGTTTTAAAGGGGCAGCCATGGTGTCTGGGGTCAGTTGGGGACTCCCAGCTGATCCAGGGCTCCCTGTGGCAGTGGAACCCGGGGTCAGCTGGGGAGTCCCCAGCTGACCCCAGGTTCTGGGGAAGTGCAGCGCAGAGCCCGGGATCAGCTGGGAAGTCCCCAGCTGACCCCAGGCTCCACAGATGCCCCTCTGAAACACTGCCTTGGGGTTTCAAAGCGACAGCACCACACAGTTGTGCGGTGCTGCCACTTTGAAGTACCCCCCCCCTTGCTGCCTCTATCTGATAGAGGCAGCAAAGGGGGGCGGGGGGGAATCGACTAGTCCACTAGTTGACTCGTCTTTAACTTCCCTACTGGGGATCAGCTGGGCACTCCAGCTGATCCCAGGCTCCTAATGTGCTGCCCCTTTGAGGCACAGGGGCAGCGTTTCCAAGGGGCAGCACAACGCGGAGCCCAGGATCAGCTGGGCACTTCAAAGGGGCAGCGCTGCATGGAGCCCGGGGTCAGCTGGGGACTGATGGGGAGGTGCACATGATTAATCACGATTACATTTTTTAATTGTGCGATTAATCGCGATTAAGTTTTTTAATCGCTTGACAGCCCTAATTATGGGCAGATATGGGTTTTTTTGGGGGGGGAGAGGTTTGCACTTTCCTAGGTGACATCTGTTTCCAGCCACTATCAATGACAGGACATTACACTAGATGGACCATGGGTCTGATCCAGTATGACAACTTCTAAATTCCTATTATCTTTTTCATACCATATGTGGGGATGAGACTGCAGCTGGTTCCAATCAAGTGCATTTGCAGCTTTGCAAATTACAAATCAATGCATTTATAGCAAACTAGCTGGAAACCAGGATATTTAATTGTCAAGAGCCCTCTGATTCAAAAGTTAAGAATGTCACTAACAGAGTCAGGAGTACAGTTCCCCTGTAATTAAGATGGCTGTCTTTCCATCAGCTGTTACGAACAAGCAAACTTTAAATGAATATAGCACCTTTCTAACAAGGAACACAAATCACTTAGTCAGCACAGCACCCATATGAGCTCTGACAGATATGTGCTGCTCTATCCTTTTTACAGATTAAGTAACTTGTTCAAGGCCATTGAATAAGTCAGTGGTAGAGCTGGGAACAGCTTGCAGAAAGGTCATCGCTACAGTATCCCACTCAAAACATTCATATACCATTTGGTTGAAAAGCAGAATCCTGAAGTGAGCTCTTGCGAGATGAAAGATGTTCACTTCATCTTTCAAGGCCATATAGAAAAGATCCTTTGAACTTTTTGCTGCTTTGTAATGTATAAACTTTAGAAAACCTGAAAGCGCCTTTTATTAAGGTTGGGTTGGTTTTTTTTGCTTTTCATTTCTCCCTTAGAAATATCGGGAATGTCACATCTGGTTTTGCTGGAGTGGAAGGATCTCAGAATCTGATTGGGAGCTATCATATATTGATGGAGGGAACAGGGAGGTTAAATCCTCAACAATGACACCCTAACTCTAAAGTATTCATTAGTCATTGGTGTGAAATGCTTGAGGCTCATCTGCTCCCAGGCCAGGTCTACACTAAAAGGGAATATTGAATCAAGATACACAACTCCAGCTACATTAATTACGTAGTTGGAGTCGACGTACCTTGTTTTGAGTTTCCCTGCCATCCCCACAGTGAGAGGCCTCCTGTCAGCTTCCCTTATTCCTTGCAAGAAGAGAACCAGATGCCAACTAGGGCTCCCTCTGTGTTCCATTTAGCAAGTCTTAACTAGCCTTGCTAAATCGAACTCCAGAAGATCAATTGCGGCAGCATTGATCTTCCATTTAGTGAAGACATAGCCTCACTTGCTCAACTTGCTGTCTTTCGAATCTTGTGATGCCATCATTTCATTAGTTCTCAACTCATTAAGTCTTTAAGGGTAAACATGCTCTGAACTGATAATCCGACAATTTCAAGCAAAACCATGCTCTACTGATCCTCTACTCTCACCCTTTAGTTTTACACAAACCTTTTATTCCTTCCTTACAAAAGAAGAAAAATAAGAGCACAAGCTCCTTTTTTTTTTTTTTTTTTTAATTTGAAGGTCATTCTTAATGCAATGTAGTACTGGAACCCAAGGGGTATATATCATCCAATCCATCATGTGCTTTATTTCTTTGGGGCAGGAACTCTGTCCAATTCTATGTTTTGAAAAGCACTGTATACATTTACCACACTTAAGGCTCATTAATAACACGTAGTTCCAAAATTAAACGAATATGCCACATTTGGATTATCTTTTTAAAAGTTGTTTCATTCCTTTTTACAAGTGCACTGCAGTTTTATATTTTTATACAGCAGTGAACAATTGCAAAAATTAAACACTTTAGCAGTTGTCAAAGTTCCAAACTTTAAATGATGAGTCACTAATATGTATTTGCAAAATATAGTTGTCTTGTTTAATAATAAACAATGAAGGTAGTCTTTAAAATACAAATGTATTTTTTGTGCAACTGAGTAAGGGGGCAGGAATTTCTTGTACTGACCTAAACCAGCTTTTCTATGTGGAGCATTCAAACTCCTCTTGGCAGGAATCCTTACTGTTGCAAGTTGTATTCCCAATGCCTTCCTCTCGTTTTCTTTGAAAGTGATGGGACAAATTTCTCTGAGTTATTAGAAGCTAGGACAAATTTTACTAGGTGATCCATCATACTGTATTGTAGGGGATAATCAATTATTTTTTGTCAAGGTCCAAATTTCTTCACCAAGGACAATACCCCAGAGAAAATAAAAAAAATTAATAACAATAAAGATTTTGGGGCCCATTTGAAAGCAACTAGCAGTCTGGATTTAACCCACAGTCCACCTTTTGACTGCCCCTAGCATATTGTATTAGCAGCCTTTGATTAGATTTCCCAGTATTAATCTATGTGGTATTGTGCAGACATGTGTTTTCACATATCCAATAAAAATAGATTTAATTGAAATTTGTATCTCTAAAAATGATAACTAAAATAGCACCCAGAGACACACAATAAAAATACTAATATAAGAAAATGTTACTCAAAAACCAGTACTGTACTGACTTTACAAACTGTTGAAGCATAAATTGTAACAGTTACACAGATGGGAATCACATGGTTTGGTTCTGTCTGCCCATATTTTTGCTCTTAGCTGCATATAACATGACCCGCAAAGAGTTAAAAAAAAGGGAGGGAAGCTATGTAACCTTTTTTTCTTTATGATTAAAAATACAATATAAATACCTATATGATTTTTTTGTACTTTTTAAAAGAGATTTTCTCTCTTCTTGTCCTTTACATGATAAACATAAATCTTGTCTAGCCTGGAAGATTCTGCAGCAACTAGTGAAATTATAATCTAGCCTACACACCAGGCCTTTGCAGCCAGTGAAGAAGAGGAGCACAAATCATGTTCAGCATCACATCAACTAACTAAACTTCTGTAGTGAAAAGAAGCCCAGTAACATCAGAAGAGCCAAGAAACAGGAAGCAAGCAACAGAGAAAGGGAAGGGATTAGTCAAGACTATTTAAACCTTGTTTTTGTTAACATCTATTTAACTTTGGTGTCCAATGAACATTTTGGAGAAAGGATGTCTTGGCTAAAGATTCAACATCTCATGCAGTTAATTGTGTGTGCAGAAACAGGGAAGTATAGAATGTGTATCTCTGATCTCTCAGGTTGAAAACAAGCAGAAATAAATGGTGACTTGCCAGTAACTGCAGTTCTTCAAGAGCTATGTGTGTACATTCACATCACAGGATGGTGTCCCTAGCCCCTCGATCTTGCATACCCTTCTTGAAAGCCATAGCCATTTTTATTTTATTTATGGAATGGAAGAGGAAGAAACTTTCAAATTATGAGAGCAAAAAGCTCACTGGGAAAGGGGGAGCATGTATCTACATCTTCAAAAGAGACCTTTCCACCACTGAACATTATTAACCATAAAAGGCGAGAAAGCTTTTTAAAATAGATGTAATGGGCTAGACCCCTAATATAGTGTTTCTGCTTCATACTGTACTTCTGGCAGAATCTGGCTCTACAGCCATCTCAGTACACAAAATTAGGATAGACCATTGGAAAGAGTTTAGCAACATGATGGATAAAAAAACCAAACCAACCACCAGAAGCTGCCAGAGCCTTGTCTACACTATGACTCCTACTGGGAATGGCAGAGTGAATTTCATTATAAACTTCCCTAGTGTAGAAGAGGCCTTAAGACTGGTTTCAGCATTGACTTGAGCAGAGTTCTTCCTGCCCATATAACTGTAAGCAAAGGAGACCCAAACCCAAAGCCTGCCATAAATATTATAAAGCAGGGCTACTCAACTTTGGAAGCCCCAGGGACTACAATGATACTCACAGCACATGCTGAGAGCCGCAACTTAAGTGTGGTTGCATATACATGCAAATATACATGCAAATATATGCAAATAGCTTCTTTCACACTGACGGGCATGAATACAAAGATTAAGCCTTAAGCCATGGTGCTGGACCCAAATGTGGCCAGTGTGAGCTAGTCAGCAGCTCTCAGGCTCTGCCCACAAGACTAAGCAGTCAGCACTCCCCATAATGCCCTGGCACCTCCTCCCTGGGTGCTAGAAACGCTGACACCCTGTACCCGTCTGTTCCAGCCAGCCCATCCGCTTGTGTCTTTCAATGCTCACCCTGCCTGGGAGATGCCTTGCTGTTGTGGAGCATGTTCCCAGTGGAGGCCATGTTCAAAGGATCCCACCTGCGGGCCGCATATTGAGCCCCGCATAAACCCAAGCCACATCATGGGCTGCAAACGGGCTGTGGACCGCATGTGGCCCACTGGCTGTGTGTTGAGTAGCCCTGTTATAAAGAAAAGTCTGTACAGTTTGCTTGTGACATTACAGAATGCTCATCTACTTTCTCTATTATCTCTAGATGTTTAAAATGTAAAAAAAGCAGCAAACTGTTCAGTGAGCAAAAAGGGGAATTTAATGATAAATTAGACTAATGCTTTTAAAAGTGAACAGGCATAAAAAGTGGTTCTGATTCCAATTTTCCAACCCCTTCATGAAACTGCTTCATATTCCTGGATTGGTCTCTATCACCAGACCCCTCTACCAACTCAGCAGTATATTTCAGTTAACATCCCACATTATGTCACTTTCACATTTTTAAAAATTAACATGGACTTTGGCAATCTGCTAAAACATTCTGTGAACTATTTTAAGAGCTAAGACATACTGTGTTAACAGTACTGTACACTTCAGTGCAGTACAACAGATGAGCTTATCATTAAATTCCCAGTACATTGCTGTCAATGGGAATTTTACATTCACTTCAATGGGTGCAGGATTGGGCCGTAAATTATTAAGAATGCAAAGAAACAAAGGCTTCTCGACATATTCTAGACCCAGACCCTTTTAATTATTTCAGCTGCCTTCATTGCACTCTGAGTAGGATTTCTGCTCTTTTCTCTCCATGCAGGGCAAAAATCAGAGGACGATCTCACCCTGAAGTTGGATAAATATTATTATACATATTTTACATATTTTTATAACTCAATGTATATGCATTAGAAAGTGTAACAATCAGTTTGTCACATTCTCTGATTAATCAGCTGGTACAGAAGGCTTTACAGTACATACTCTACTTAGGAGTGTCAGATGCAAGAAAGGTCACTAACAGCTGATCTCATATACTTACACACTGCTTCATCAACAAAGAACCAGCTTTATATGCTAGTAGGCTCAACGTATAATATAGTTGAACATGTGGGTAGTTTGAGCCAACTAACACTGTTTTCTGCTCTGCATGTATCTATGCAAAGGCAGACAAGTGAGGAATAAATACTAGAGCACCTTCTAGTTCTTTCATAAGGGGAGTTTCTGTGCATAAGGAAACTGTGCTGTTTGGGAATTCAAAGATTAGCCACAGAACTGTTACCTCACTCATCATGGGAGTCATGTGGACAAAGGCTTAAAGGAGAATAATTTTTTAAAAAGAAGGGGAATATGTCAATCAGTTTTGGGATGTTAAATAGAGCAGCTTCCCCAGGCTCATCTCTCTCCAACCCACTCACGTCTCCTTGCACCTGCACAGCACCAAGGATTAGATCCTGCAAACTGCTGAGCATCCCCAACTCCCTGGGCACAGAGAAATTCAGCATCTCTCAGAATCAAGCCACAAAACAAGCTTAGTTCCCCAAGAGGGATGTCATCAAGATGAGAGGGAGCTGCTCAGCTGCCTTCATTGCACTCTGAGTAGGATTTCTGCTCTTTTCTCTCCATGCAGGGCAAAAATCAGAGGACGATCTCACCCTGAAGTTGGATAAATATTATTATACATATTTTACAATACTGAGAGCAGCACAACATTTTTGTATTTTGTTACAATTTGTAAGAAACGGAACTGCAGAAAATAGTACAAAGTTCATCAGGGAAAGATATTAAGAAAGCAGCCCCTTTGGCCTTCCAGAGCTCCTACAACTGCTATTTATTCAGTTGGGATACTTGCTCTTTGATGGTGCCACATAATAGCAAAAAGAGCCATACTCAGCTTGTCCTCTGATGTCTAAAAATATGTGCTTGCCTGACTCACTGCCAGTTAGGAATTGTACACATTTTTGTTCTTTTTAAAGACTGTTTCCCAGGCTTTCAACTTAATTCCTGAAGAAAATAAGGGACATGGAATCCAAACAGATCCACACAAGAGAGGGGGAAGTGAACTGAATGTTCCCTCACAGTAGTGAGATGCTTTCCTCAACAACCATAATAGATAATCAAATCCATGCAGCATCTTTGGGAACAATTAATGGACGTTACAAAGGTTATGTGTATTGTTGCAGGTTAAGGATTCCACAAAGAAAAGTTACCATGGGGAGAGGGGTGTGTGCATGTGCGTGCATGCACATACACGCATAGTTTCAGAGACATACCTCCTTCAGGGGTGACTTGCATATGGTTCAGACTAATGCATAGGACCCAATTAACCTGGCAAAGTGGCCTCATCTGAGCCTGCACCTCCAAATGGAGCTTTCCCCCTGCTCCTGCACCCCAACTCCCGGCCCCCCTTTTGTGAAAATGAGCGAGTGAGGATGGGGGAAAGCAAGTGAATGACGAAGGGGGATGTAGTGCGCAGAACCTCAGAGAAGGGGTGTTTTGAAGAGTGTTTGTTTTTCTGAAATTAGAAAGTTGGCAAGCCTATCTGGAAGGCCTGAACCTGCCAGGATCCCCAAAGCCCGATGAGTGACTTTCTGTACATTTAATATACATACAGATCATTTTACTGTTTGTTTTCTCTAGATGTTTTTGTCCTTAAATACATGGCCACTTATAAGCACTGGCTTCGAGGAGAGGAGAGGAGAGGAGAGCTGGCTAGTTTAGAGATAATCTCAATGCAACTGCAAGCGGGCAGCAAGCTAATCCCTGGCCAGGAAACGGAGGGATGCAGGTCCCTGCCCAGAGATGCTATGTCTACACTGAACTTTAATCTTTAAATAAGATATGCAATTTGCGCTACACAATTTGTGGAACGAGGGTTACCGGGATGCCGAAATAGCGCGCCTATTATTTCAAAAAATATTTCGAAATAACGGGTGGCTTGTGAAGACACAGAGTAGCTATTTTGGGATACCTCTGGTATCCTGAAATAACTTTGATGTGTAGACATACCCAGAGAGGCCTGACCCCAATAGGGCAATCCTGGAGCAGACCATGAGGAGGGGGAGGGGGATAGGGTGCAAAAGTTCAGTTCCCTGAAATTGTGACACGTACCATCTCTCAATATTACCTCTCCAGTACCTTGGGTGGGTGAAATACAACAAACTTTGGCTCAAGATCTGCCCCTTTCTTCTTCTGGGGGGAGAGGAGGAAATCACATGTAGCATGGTTACTACAACCCTAGCAATGCAGTAATGCCTGTAGACTGCAACAGCCATGGATGGCGGAGGCAGCAAGACAGGTTTAGAATTAAGAGCTGCAATGCAGCAGAGAAACTACATAAACTCTCACCCCTAAGCAAGCTCTTTAATTCCTAAACAGGGAGACTTGGTTTGGCCTACTATTTATATCCTATATAAATTATCTACCTCCTATTCCAATATGCAGCTTCTAATGTCTGCGTGGATACCTTCTGCTGGATAGGGTTTCAAAAACTGATTTTCAGAAGGGCTGAGTAACACTGACTTCAACTGGAGTTGGGTGTACTCGGCAATTCTGAAAGTCGGGTTGCTAGCACTAAGGGAAGCAATGTTTTGAAACAGAAATATGAGAGAGACTGAAAGCACACTAAATGAATGTGAATAACTGGCATTTACATGATTTACCTTGAGATGGAGTGAACAACACAACATCCATAAGCGAAAAATACGTTTTTATTTAGATGTGTAGTGAAAAGTAGTTATTTTTCCCAGAGATTTTTACATGCTGAATTTAAACATACAAAATGGGAAGCAAAAAAGAAAATGTTGATTCTTAACGTGCCAGTAGTTCTACTGAATTTACTGCAACTTTTGATGTTCCAATGTCGTAGTGTGCTACCTAAGTTCCTTTACAGAAAATGTTTGTTCTTCAGTGGAGATAAATGTGGTCATGAACATGGATGCTGTGATTTGGTAAATAAACAGAAGAAAGAAAAACATAAAAAGTGTTTAATATAAAACTATTTCTAGATTTTACTTCTTGCACACAACTAAGGGTCTGATCTAGTTTCCACTGAAGTTTGAGAGAGGATTTTCACTCACTGTAACAGATATCAAAGTTATTGAATTTTATGTTAGTTGAAGGATATCAAAATTGGACATAGAAAATTCCTGTTTCTGAGTTACAATAATCTCAGAAGCGATGAACTTCCCCATTGTAGGTTGCTTATTGCATTTTCAATTTTCACCATGGATTTTGACTTTTCTCCTGCATTTGTGGTGTTGGTGTACATGTAAAATTCAATTGGGTTGCTTCTTTTGGGGAGAAAGTGTGGCTTGCAGGCAGATTCAGCAACTGAGAAGGAATGTGCTTTAAGTCCTTGTGTCTTTCAGACATCACTAGAAAAGCTCTAGCCTGGCTAATGGCCTTTAATGTGGGCTCCCTCTGGTAAGCATTACACATGCTGTGCACTAAACTGGAAAATTTCCAAAAGCTCTATGAACCCAGATGATCCTACCAAATACAAAACCAATATATTTTATTTTTGATGGGGCAAGTGGGAGAAAATTTGGGAAGAGAAAGTTCACAATGATGCAAAAAGGACATACTTGGGCAGTGACATTCATTGCCTACAAGGCACAACAGGAAAGGACAAATAAGGCTCTCTCTCCTTCTTGATGATTTTATGCTTTCCATACATTCTTTCCGTATATCATATCTCTGTATTTGGATGTACACATTAATGAATTTAAAGAAGAGATATAGCAAAGAATTAGAAATTAATTTGAAAAACAGGTCTATATATTCAGACGTCTGTGCTGTCATTTTCATAAACTATATTTATCACTTCATTGCTTGTTTAGTTGTGAGGCAGTAAAAGCACAATGTTGGGGCATCTTGATTTACCATAAGGTTTATGGATATCTATTAAGGCTTTCTTTCCTTCTTTGCAAAAGGCAATTCACATTTTTTAAAACTTAGGAATGTATGAGGGTCAGTTGTTCTAACTGCCACAGTTAAAATGTATCTGAATTTATGATTTACAAGTTGGAATTAAACACACACACAGAACAGAAATGATAACAATGGCTATGTAACAACTCAAGAAAAGAATTGGTCCCAGAAGGGTTATGCATATGCTGATCTGTTTAAAACTATTTTTCCTTATTTGGGTAGACTGTTTAGAGATAATGCATAGTTTCCAAAGGCTGCATTGTTCCATATAAATGATCCACATATGACAACAGTAAATGATAAGAGGCGCAAGATGTTTACTAACTTCCAAAAAACATTTAACAGAAGGATGCCAATAACCATTAAAATTTGTATAGCTGCCTTTTTCAAGTAATTGTCATTATGTCTGATTTCTAGGGAAATATCTGAATATTAAAGTAATATTAATTAGGCAATAGACAAAAATGGTGAAAATATGAATATTAATAAGTGACTAGTGACTGCAATTGGTGGTTCAGAAAGCAGATCACTTTTCCATACAAATGACTGTTGTAATTATTGCAATGTGATATATTTCATCTATCATATATTTACATACATGAAGCAGAGACAAGAAATGGACAAAATATTAACAAGAATGGGTCCTGCATTCCTTATGTACCCAAAACTCCCACAGAAGACAATGGGAATTTTGAGTGTCCAATGAATGCAGGATTGGGGATATTGCCAAGCTTTGCTTCTTTTGGGGCTTATTACAGAATAATACAAGCTTTCAGTTAATTTTCTTTGGCTTTTAAATTAGTAAATACCTCTACAATCCAAAACAACAACAAACAAAACATAATACAAACTAACCAGGTAAAAAACACTGGTCAAAAAGTGTAGGTGTTGCTTCATTACAAAACTGTGGTACAGAATGATGTTTGAAACTGGTCAGAATGTAAGAATTGCAATAGCACCTGGAAATATACACTATAGGTGTGACTGTACTTGTTGCTTCTCCTGCACTATAAAAGAATTAAAACTAAGTAGGCACTTGTTTCCTTGATAATAGAGACCACTCAATGTAGTAAGTAAGGGTGACAGAACTGAGCCTTACATGAATGTTCTCTAGTGTAGCAACAGTGTCATTCATTTACAGCCATAGATCCTGCTTCAGGACAGCATTTAAGCACATGCTTAACTTTAAGGGTGTGCGTAACGTCCAATGTCAATGGAACTTGAACCCATGCATAAATACTGTTCTGAATCAAGACTTTAATACAGCAGTAAGCTTTTTTTTTTTTTTTTTGCATTCCCATGTTCAGTTTAAACTAATCTGGCACTGCTCTCCACCACAATTATCCTAATATTACCCAAGTTTTAAAAAGTAAATGGGCATAAAAATAAATACAATCACCTACGAGTACATAATAAATATGCTATTAAATGGGAGAAAAAATATATTGCAACGTAAGGCCCTGTAGTGCTGACAATCATGAAACACTTAAAAAATCTTCCAGGTACCCTAAACACACTTCATTGTACAACAATTTACCGCTATATAGTTGAAGGAGGTCAGAAAGTAACAGATTAAACTTCTATTACATTAAATATTTGAAAATAGAAGTGTGGTAAATGCACAGAGGAGTGTGTGTTCCACCGTCTTTGCTGAACACCATATACATGTTTCACTGCTCCAACTTTGTTTGGTTATGAAGCACAATTTAAAGTTTAAAAACACCTCTTCTAACTATAGAATTCCTTCAGATTTACAGTTTAACAAGTGTCCATGTTAACTACTAGCATTATCTTTGAGAGTAAAACAAATTCAGAAATTCTGTTGCCTGCGTTTCTTTGCATCCATTGCATCCAGGATAGGCTGCCTCTTTGCTGTGTATCTTTGACGAAGCTCTTCAATTTCTCGTTCCATCATGGGGTCCAAAGCCTTTAACCTCATTTGCAATTCTTCTAAACTTAGGTTTTTTAACTGTAAACAACAAACAGTAAAGGAAGGCTGTTTAATAAAATTGCCTCCAACAACAAACAAAAGATTGATAACTGTTAATACTAATCATTAAGTGTTTAATTTACTTTGGCAAAGTGAAATCAAATTATCAAAAATAGCAACTAATGTAAAAGCACAAACGTACATACATTCCTACTTACATTTGATAGAAAGCCATTACTGTATACTCTGCAAACAGTTATATATGCCTTACGTTGAATCAGTTAGATTATAAAAAATATGCATGCCAATTTATGGATATAATTCTGTGAATATGATGGAATCCAGGAGAATTACCACACTTAATCAAAAATGACCTGTTGAGCTACAGTCTCCGTTGGAAGCCCTAATAATAAGATAGACAACATTTACAAATAGTACTATGCCAGACAGTCAAAGTTATCTACTAATAAGAATTAAAAATCTCTTGTATTCCTCAATGGTTCAATGCCCTATCTACACAGGGCAAACTGCCAACAAAAGTATATAAATACTACATGAAACAACATCCTGAATTTATGGGAAGGAGTTAGTTATAACCAACCTCTTTTCTTTCTAAGCAGCATGTTAACATTTTCTCAAAATGTTGAGCGAGTCATTAATTGCTCAGGAGTCCTTTAAAATTAATAATAATGAGGCTATTTACAAATAAATTAACTCATTTGCATGCTGACTGGTATAACTAACCAAAACTGGATTACTGTAAGCCAGTAGGACATTGCAGGCACTGCTTTCCACACCTCTCCATAGTTCATAGTTTCATAATTGAAAACAATAATGGTAAAGTTAATTTTTATTGAGAGGAGGCAGCAAGGTGTCTTTCTGCCTTTCACAATCCTGTCACAGAGTCCTTTTTGTGCCAACAGCACTTCACTGGTTGTAAAGATTATCACCACAATTCAGATGGCAGAAGGAATTTAATGAATTACACAAAGCTCCATCCTATTAAGGGACAATCTATATTTTGTCTGAAGGTAAGTAAATGTTCTGACATAATAAACACAATAATTGCCTACGTTGGAAAAAAAATGAAAACACATTTCCTGAATCAACACATTTATGAGCCAATATTGAGTTCATGAATCCTGGGCAATTTCCCATCAACACATTCTAATCTATTTTCCTTAGGGAATAAAAGATTACTTTTGATTTCTCTATCAGCACCTGAAGCATACAGATTAACAACACTACTATTGCTACATACAATCCATCTCCCTCTGTTATGACTACAGTAGTACTAATACACTATATCACACTTGGTAGTTGTGACGGTTTGGGACCATGGGATGCCAACTGATATGCTAAAGACACCACTAAGTCCACCTTCTCTACCAGCCTGGATTCCCTTTTACTTGGTCTTGCTGAGCCAGGCTCTCAAGCATCCCCCTGCAAAGACCACAGGCAAGGCCTCACTGAGCTGCAGATACAGACACTGAGAACAGCCCTGGGAGAACTCATCTTAAAGGATTTACTACAGCCAGGGCCACCAACAGGGGAGGGACAGGGGGGCAATTGTCCTGGGGCCCAGCGATTTAAAAGGGCCTGGGGCTCTGGGTTGTTGCCACTACTACTTCAAGGGGAAAGAGCAGAGTGGTCCAGGCAACGCTGAGGGCTAGCTGCCCATAGCTACACCCCATTTACCTAAGGCCCCGCAGCCAACCCCCCCCCCACTTTCCCAGGGCCTGTTGAAGTCTGTTGTCAGGCCTTACTACAGCACCCAGATGCTCAGCTCCCTCCCCCTCTCCCACCCAAGGTACAAATGCAAAGTTACATTAAATTTACCTCCTTCCTCATTGTGAAGTAAAACATACACAGCCTCTGACACTGGTTATATTATCAACCAAAAATAAGTTTAACTATGAAAAGGTGCATTTTAAGTGGTCAAAGAGGTAGCAAACAGAATAAAGCAGATTATTAAGAAAATAATACAAAGCACTCAATCTAAGATAGATTCACCAAAAACCTGTTAGAAATATTTTCACTCTATTCTAATAACTGTTTCAGGGAGACTCCTTCACAGGCGAGGTAACTCTTAGCCTGGGTCCACATCTCTCCCCCACCACCAGGTACAACCCTTTTGTTTCTAGGTGTTTTCAGTATTGCTTTGGGGTGGGGAGTCAGAGGTAAAGCAAGCTGAAGACAATGATTATTTTCTGCCCCCTTATAGCATTTCCATAAGGCAGGAAACCTTTGTCTGATCTCTTTCTCCCCTGTTCCCCATTGAACAGTTCAGCAGACCAAGATGCAGATTAGGGTTTGTCTACACATTCATGATTAAAGCACTGCTGCGACAGAGCTTAATGCAGCAGGGTGGTCACGGAAAGAGTGCGGTGAAAGGGGAGTAGCTAATAGTGCTGGGAACCAGTTAACACTGGTGCTTTACAGCACTGTAACTTGCTGTGCTTGGGTGGGTTGGTGTGGCGCAGTCCAGGTGGTGCTGAGCGCTAGCTGCTCTTAGCCCTGTTCCTCTTGCCCAAGACCCTGCCCCTACCGGATACCCCACAGCCAAATCACACCCCCCCCCCACTTCCCAAGGCCCAGGGTAGTCTGCTGCCAGCTCTGACTACCCCACCCAGATGCTCACATGGCCTATTGGGATGCAAACCTAAAGTTATATGAAGTTTGCCTCCCTCCTCATTGTGAAGGAAGATACGAACAGCCTCTTGCACATACCCCCACCGACTTGAGGGGTGTTTTTTTCATACCCCAAAGCAAGAAAGTTACAGTGTAGTAACTTGCCAGTGTAGACAAGCCCTTAGTATCAGATGACCAAGTCACCTGACTTTGAAACTGTACAGCAGTCATGAGTAGTGGGGCTAACAGCCGCCGTCCTCGGAGTGTGTGGAGCAGTGCTTTGGCACTCCTGCAGCAATTCTTAAGGGGCCCAGGGCTCTGGTCACCACTGCTCCTAGAGCTCCCAGCCCCTTTGAATCTCTGGGTTCTGGGGCAATTGTCCCTTTTGCACCCCACCCTCATGTCAGTGGGCCTGACCATGAATCAGAAGCAGTGTGGAGCATCCCCTGGAAATCAAGCCTATTCACAGTCCATTGTCCACACTGATGGGCCATCAGCCTGGTCTGGCTTTTCCATCATAGTCCCTGAAGTGTCAGTAGTGGGAGTGACCCAAAGCAGCAAATATGAAATAGAGAGACACGAGTCAATACTCCTAATTTGATCTACAAAAATGATACATGCATACAAATGGGAAAATAATATTCGGTAAATTATAACCTTTCCAATGATACCTTATATGAATTATCTTGCATAAAGCATATCTCAGTTATGGCATAGGTATACTATAAATATTTTTCATAAAGAATATGCAATGCCACATCACAATAGTAAAGAAAAACTGAGTGTCAGAACTTCAGTTAGACACAGAGAGAACTGGAGGAGGAATTAATAAAAAACAAACAAAAACCAGCAAAATAAACAGTATGCCATGCAAGGCAATTCCAGCATTAAAATTTCTGTGAATATGAGATATCAAGGAAGAGTTATTGATTAGGATACCTCCCTCTTCCCACACCTATACAGGGACAAAGGGTCCTATGATAGCAGACTAGGTACAGTTCAGCCATTTCTTTAGAAAGAGGATACCTGTAGCCACAAGCAGGATGCACACCCCAGCATGCCTTAGAACCAAGCTCTAACCAAAGGAGTCATGTGGGGCCAACAGATCTTCAATTATATAAATCCAAAGCTGCAGCATTAGCCACAGAGCACCCCAAAGGTGTTTTGCAAGCCCGCTGATTAAGATTCTTTTCCCCAGTGCACAACTAGCTACTTAGGCTTCCACTGAGGAAAGGAGTTGCCACTAATGCAGGAGTGGGCAATAAGCAGTCCACAGGCTAGACGCAGTTCACCACGGTTAGTCTCTGGCAGGCTGCCAGACGCTTTATTTACCTAGGCCATGCCTGTGGACGCTTATCACTGCTCCCGCTGGCTGCAGTTCACCGTTCCTGGACAATGGAAGCTCTGGGAAGCAATGGTCCAGCCTGTGCCAGTTCCTGCAACTTACAATGGCTGAACTGCAATCAATGGGAGCTGCAAGCAGCTGTGGTGAACTGTATGCCATAATGATTAAAATCTAGTCTGATAAGTAAAATCTAGTTTGATAAGTTGCCCTGCCCTACTTCTAGAGAGGGTATGGGGGGGAAAGGGGTCACAACTGCCGGCCACGACACTTTTTAATTTATGAGGAAAGAGGGAAGAAGCTTCTGTTTTACTATTTTTATCAACTGTTAAACAAAAGTAGCATATTACAAATCACGTTAGTGGAGATATTCTTTAGGCAGCAAGATTGTAAAAGGATCTTCCATGTAAAGGGATCTAGGGTACAATATGGAGGGTTCATAGCCCTAATAGGTAAATATGTTTAATGGATTCTGAAGAAGTGCAAGAACTAAGGAGGCTAAGTGAGTTCCTACTTTTCTAAATTCTCCTTAACGGTTCTTTCTGATATCCATTAGTGAGAGGATGGAGAGCTCTGGAGATCCATGGAGAAGTGAAGGAACTGATGGGATCCAAGTATAATTTCCTGCATGCAGTGTGCACCCTTTTTTCAGAAGTGATCTTGATGAGGTTTTCATATGATCTTTATAGTCTGCCCTGGATCTGACTTGGGTATTCAGATGTCTTCTTTGGATAGTCACTATAAACACACCAAGAGGATTTGGTTCTCTTTATATATTGTTTGAGACTGGTCATCTACTGTTGTACAACAATTTTTGAACATGTAGCCAGGGAGAAATGTGATGGGTACATTTTTATTTAAAACTCAATCAAGAAACAGAGCAAATAAACTGAAATGAGTACTATGTGAAGACTACAGACAGGGGGGCTGCCAGTTACAGAGCTGTAGAAAATTAATATCAAAATCTAAAGAAAGAGAAGTTACTCACTTCATGCAGTAATGATTATTCTTTGAGATGTGTGTCCCGGTGGGTGCTCCACTATTGGTGTTTGGCTCATCCCGGCAGCATGGATCGGAGACTTTCAATCAGTCATCAGGTGGGCTGCGCATGTGCAAGCGGAGAGCAGCATTCCCACTTTTGAAGTAGCACGCGCAGCCCGCTTTCCCCTCTGTTTCTTCTTTGATGCCCTCGTAGACTGCTATTATTACCCGAAGAAGTGGGGAGGAGGGCAGGTCCGAGAGCGCCCATGGGGACACACATCTCGAAGAACAATCGTTACTGCATGCAGTGAGTAACTTCTCTTTCTTCTTCAAGTGATGTCCCTGTGGGTGCTCCACTGTTGGTGACTGTGTAGCAGTGCCCATTGAGATGGTTGGTGGGCTTTGATTAATTGCTACAAATTGTGGAGAGGACCACAGAGACTACTGCGGTATCTGTTGTGGAGCATGGTGGAATAGCATAGAGCTTCATGACTGTGTAATTTGATGACCATGTCGCTGCTCTGTGTATTTCCTGGAGTGAGACCCCCTTTAGGAGAGCAGCTGATGTTGCCATTGCCCTGGTAGAATGGGCCCTTGGAGTTGTCGGTAATGATCTGTTCTGGAGCGAGTAACAGGTAGTAATGCATGATGTTATCAGCTTTGAAATGCGCTGAGAAGACAGTGGTTGTCCCTTGTACCTTTCAGCCAGGGATACCAGCAATCTCTGGGATAACCGAAAGGATTGAGTCCTATCAAGATAGAAGGCAATTACCCTTCTAACGTCCAGAGTGTATAAAGTGGTCTCTTTGGAGCGGTGCAGTTTTGGATAGAAGGTGGGAAAGACTATCGGTTCATTGATATGGAATTCCGACCAACTTTGGGTAAAAAGGATGGATGAGGCCGCAGAATAATCTTGTGCTTGTGAAAGGTCATGTATGGAGGCGAAGCCGTGAGTGCTGCAAGTTCGTTAACCCGCCTTGCGGACATGATTGCGAGGAGGAACAGCATCTTCATGGTGAGGAAGGTAAGTGATGAAGTTGCCATTGGTTCGAAAGGTGCTTCTGTGAGTGAGTGAGTGGAGGACTAATCCTAAGTCCCACGTGGGAGTTATGGGGTTACACTGTAGGTGAAGGTTTTGTAGACCCTTTCAGAATCTCTTAGAGGTGGGATGGGAAAATATGGAGAACCCATCAATAGGGGGATGAAAGGCAGTAATGGCTGCTACGTGCACTCAGAGTGATGAGAGCGATAAATGTTGTTGTTTCCGGTGCATAATGTATTCCAGTATCAGGTGGAGTGGCGCCCCAGAGAGCTGGATTCCTCTGTGTGTGCACCACTGTGCAAAGCGACACCATTTCTACAGGTAAGTCTTGTGTGTCGTTTGCCTCCTGCTGTGCAGCAATACGTTTCTGACTTGCTGGGAACACTGCCGCTCCACTTCCAAGAACCAGATAGGTACCACACCGATAAGTGTAGCGTTCATGGATGGGGATGAAGTATTGAGCCCTTGTTCTCGGAGAGAAGGTCCGAGCAGTTTGGAAGCAGGGAGGGAGGTCGTAGAGACAGTTGATAAAGACATGGGAACCATGTCTGTCGAGACCACACTGGGGCTATTAGAATCACTTGGGCCCTGTCTTCTTGTATCTTTCAGAGGACTCTGGGAATGAGGGGGATAGGAGGAAAGGCGTATAGTAAATGGGTCCCCCAAGAAAGGAGCATTGCATCTGCCAGTGAGCCATTTCCTATGCCTGCTCTTGAACAGTACTGGTGGCATTTGACGTTCTGACTGTTCGTGAAGAGGTCTATCTGCGGTACACCCCAACGTTGGAAGAGCTCGTGGGTGATGTAATAGTGCAGCTCCCACTCGTGCTCTTTGAGGAAGTTTCAGCTGAGGGTGTCTGCCATAATATTCTTGTCCCCAGGTAAGTATGCTGCTGTGATGGTTATGTTGTGGTGGATACACCAATTCCACAGCTTGATTGCCTCTGCGCATAACAACTGGGATCTCGCACCCCCTTGGTGATTGATGTAGAACATTGTAGTCATGTTGTTGGTGAGGATATGCACCGAAGAGCCCTGATGTGTGGGAGAAAGTGCTTGCATATGTTGTGAACTGCTCGAAGCTTGAGCAAGATTATGTGGAGTTTGTACGTGTCTTTGGACTACTTCCATTGTGTGACCTGTTGTTGGAAGTGAGCACCCCAGCCCATCAGTGAGACATCCACAGTAATCTGTTTGGACGGCTGCTCATGATGGAAAGGCACCCCTTTACATAGGTTCTGCACCTGGGTCCATTATCGGAGGGAGGTTAGGGCCCGTGGAGGAGGTGAGATGTGCCTGTGGATGTGGCGGCTGGCTGGCGTGTATACTGAAGAAATCCAGTGCTGGAAACATTGAAAGCACAGCCTTGCATGCGGAACTATGTATGTGGTGGCCGCCATGTGTCCCATAAGCTTGAGACAAGTTAGGATGGGTACAGTTGGGCTGGTGGTAACAATAGTGACGAGGGTTTTTATGTTGTCGAAACAGCGATTGGGGAGATAGGCTCATGCTGTTATGGAATCTATGCGAGCCCCTATAAACTCCAGGGATTGCGTACGGCAAGGTGTGGATTTCTGCCTGTTGATAATGAAGCCTAGCGACTGAAGAAAAGCCTTTGTAAACCTGATCATGCCTCTGGTGGTGTGTTGTGAGGGGCCCTTGTTACAGCAGTCATCCAGATAGGGGAATATTGTAATGTCGTTGAGTCTGAGATGTGCTGCTGCCACCGCAGAGCCTTGGAAAAGACTCTGGGGGCAGAGGAGAATCCAAATGGGCGGGCTCTGTACTGGAAGTGATGTGAAGCTACCACAAATCGTAGGAAACACCTGTGTGCAGGATATATTGTGACATGAAAATATGCATCTTGAAGGTCAAGGGCTGCTAACCAGTCCCCTCTATCCAGTGCCGGAATTATAGTGGCGAGAATGATCATTTTGAATCGTTGCTTGAGGAGGTACTTGTGTAATTGCCATAGGTCCAAGATGGGCCTCCAACTCCCTGACCTCTTCTCGGTGAGAAAGCAGTTAGAATAAAAACCTCTCCCTTCGAATCTTTTTGGGACTTGTTCTACGGCTCCTATACTGAGATGTTGCACCTCTTGGTGGAGCAGTGTGTCGCGAGAGGGGTCCCCGAAGAGGGAGAGAGAGGGTGAGGAGGTTGGGGGGATTGCTGTGAAGGGGATGGAATATCCACAGCTGATGATTTCTAGTACCCACGGATCTATGATTATTGCTGCCCTTTGATTGCAATAAGGGCGCAAGCAGTGGTGAAATATGTTGGACTCACCAGGTACTGGAGTGGAAGGGAGCTCAGGCAGACCCTCGACCAAATTCTCAAACTTGCTGCCTAGAGGCGTAAGTCGTGGAAGAGGTGGTTTCGAGGTCAGAAGCAATTGTGTTGAAAAGGCCAGTACTGCTGTTGTATAGTAAAGGGTGTGTTCCTGTGTCTCTGGTAAGGTGTGTAGCGCTTCCTCCGGTAGGGTGGAGTGTACATCCCCAATGTGCGCAAAGTAGTGTGAGAATATTTGCTAGAGTGCAAGGCCTCATCCGTACCTGTAGCAAATAATTCGGTCTTATCAAATGGCAGGTCCTCTACTTTGGCCTGGAGGTCCTTAGGGACTCCTTCTGCTTGCAGCCAAGGTGCACGACTCATTACCACAGACGTTGCAGTAGACCTAGCTGCAGTATCTGCGGCATCTAAGGCCATTTGTAGCGCTGTCTGGGATATAGTGTATCCCTCTTTAATGATTGCCTTAAGGATAGGTCTTTTGTCCTCTGCAATATTGTGCATAACGCAATATTGTGTTAGTTTCCTGTAATTGCCAAAATCATGATTTGCAAGCAACGCTGAATAGTTGGCAATGTGAAACTGCAGGGTTGAGGAGGATGTCTTCCTCCCAAAGACATTGAGGCATTTGTGGTCTTCACCCTATGTCTGAGCCTTGTTCTGCAGGTTTGTGGCCCTTTGGTTTGCAGCATCAACCACCAAGGAGTTAGGTTGGGGTTTGCCACACTTCATCGGCTGCCTCAAGAATAGCTTCGTCTAGAGGCAGGGCAATTTTGGATTTTGCAGAGGGCTGCAGGGTCTTTAGAGCTTGTGATGTTTCTCCTGCACCTCTGATAAGACTACCTCCTGACTGATAGCTACTCTTTTAAATAGATCCTGGAACTGTATAAGGTCATCACTAGGTGCTGGATCATTTGGGATAACCACTTCATCAGGAGCGGAGGAGGAGTTATCACTGGGTGGTATGTCTGATTCCTGGACCACTGGTTCATCCTCAATTTGCCCTTCCTCTAGGTCCATGCCTTCAGATGAGGAACGTGATGGGTCTGAATGTATAGAGGGCACAGACCTCCGTGCAGGTGTAGAAGGGGCAGTGGAGGTATGACGAAGTGCCCCATAGCGATAGGGGGGCCATCGGCTATGGTGTCTGTCATAATAGTGCCATACTGGATGCCAGGGAGGATACTGATAATGAGGTAAGCTGTATGCCCCATAAAGTGCATATGCTCTCTCTGGGGAGCAGTGTTGAAAGGAGAACCTACTCCTTGAATCCCCTTGGTAGGCACTGATTTGAAACAAGGCGGGTGAACATGGCGAGCCCCTTATCGGTAATGGGAAGCAAGAGCGGTGTTGTGTTAAAGACCGAGTGGGGGGACCAGTTCTGGCCCTCCTGTCCTGTCTCAGTGGTACCTGTGTTTTGCGCATTGAGGAATGGCTGTGGAATGATGCTCTGTGAACCGTTGCTGAATCCTCTGGTTCATGAGGTGGTGGCATGGGTGCAGTCGTGACCCCCCCAGGGGATGTGGGGTTAGCATGAGCTATTGGAGGGCAGCTGTGACTAGCCCTGTCACCTCCTGGCACCTGTGGTGGAGACTGCACAGGGGGCTCACATTGTGCTGGGGATACCCTGGGTGTCCTTGATGCCATTGGTGCCTCTATTACATCAGGACCCTTAGTAGGTGCCCTTTTTGATGCCTGGGCAGGTGGTCTGACCACCTGTTTAGAGCGCGCTCTTGAGCTTGTCATAGAGGAGGCTCGAGATTTCCCCATGCCCGAGGTGCCCAGTTCATCCCCTTTACTGATTCTTGTGGGGAAAGAGTGGGCTGGTGAGGGTCTGCTTTTGACCATGCCTTCTGAGATAAAAAGCTGGAGGGATTGCCCTGAGGGGATTTTGCGCTCGAGCCCTTATTGCCCCCTTTATAATTACGGGAGTCAAGGGCTTTGTCAATAGACAGCATGCGGGCTGAGAGCTCTTTTTCCTTGAGAGACCTTGCTGTCAGGCTGTGGCAGTGGACACCTTTTTGTTGTACATGTGTGTCCCCCAAACAGCATATGCATTCGCTGTGGGCATCAGAGGCTGGCATAGGCTCCCGGCATCTTCTACATTTCTTGCCTTAGGCAGGATTGGCATGTCTCCCCAAGGCTGAGTATACCACCTAAGTGGTGTAAACCAAGCTGCCTGTTTGGGTTATTAGTTGGTTTATTCATTAGAGGTTTTTTTTGTTTTTTGTTTATTCCGTGGCTTGTCCCAGTGCGGCAGTGAGAGCTGCTAGCAGCTTTTTTGTTTGTTTGTTTTTGTTTGAATAAAGAGAGGAGTCTATCTAAAGTACTCAATTGGTTGTCAATTCCTTGTCTTTGATATGCAGAGCACACTGAGGAAGAGAGGGTTGAGCGCTGTCCATAGGTAGCCCAGGGCAGTGAAGAAGGAACTGAGGGAAAAGCGGGCTGCACATGCTACTTCAAAGGCAGGAATGCAGCTCTTCGCTCCCACATGCCAGCCCCACCTGATGACTGCTTGAAAGTCTCCTATCCATGGCCCGACACCAACAGTGGAGCACCCACGGGGACATCACTCGAAGAAGAATGAGGGATTTCTCAGTCATGTCACAGAAGGGATCTAAGACATTAGAACACTTCCCTGTATAAAATAACTATCACTCTGAACATTGGAAGGGAGAAGTGAATATAAAAAAGCAAGGCACTTCATGTGAAAAAAGAAAGCAGAATTTTTTAAAACTGGCTTGTATCTGACATGAGGTGTTTTGAAGCAGGCACAACCATAGAAAAGCCATTGTGTCAGTGTTTACAGAACTCTATATAAAGCAAATCATTTTGCCATGATATCCCAAACTGCTATCATTCTAGAGACAAGATGGGGCTTGTGTTGGTGAGAGACACAATAAAAGATATTACCTCACCCAGTTTGTCTCTCTAATATCCCGGGACCAAAACAGCTTCAACAACACTGCATTCAACTTCATTCTAACCTTTATATAAGCTTCCTTGGATAACTCAAAGATAATTATTGCTTGGCTTTCACCTATACTAAAGGTACTACTCAACCTGCCAAGGACAGAAGATGGCATTCGGCATGGGACAAATATGCAAAATGAGGATTTGTTCCTTTAGGGCAGTGGTCTCCAACCTTTTTACACCCAAGATCACTTTTTAAATGTCAGGACAAGCCAAGATCTACCTATCCCATCCCTTCCCCAAAACCCCACCCCTTCCTTGAGGCCCCACCCTCTCTGTTCCCCTTCTCTCCATCACTTGCTATACCTGGCCCTTATACACTCTCAGGGTATGGCTACACTGCCGCTTTTTTTTGGCAGTGAAAAGAAGAAGAAATTTTTCTGACATTTGGCCCATCTAGACTGGGCCAAATGTTGGAAAACCACCTTCTTTTGGAAGACCCCTCATTCCTTGTGGAACGGGGAATACAGGGGCTGCCAAAGAGTGTGTTTGCCGAAAAAAACTCCTGCAGTCTAGCCGTACCCTCACTGGGTTGAGACAGGAGGTGCGGGCTCTGGGGTGGGAATGAAGGATTTGGGTGTGGGAAGGGGTGAGAGGTGCAAGCTCTGGGAGGGAATTTGGATGCAGGAGGATGTGGAGAAGGGGACGCTGGCTCAGGGAGGGGGTTCCAGGCTGGGGAGTGCTGGACTCAGGTGGAGGGTTGGGGTGCTGAGCAAGCCACAGGCTTGTGGTTGTGAGGGTGCAGGAGTTTGGGTTGGGGGTGTGAGGGGCTAAGGGCAGAGAGGTTGGGAGTATGATGGGCTCAGGACACAGATTTGCAGTGTGTGAATGGTGCAAGCGTGTTGTGGCAGAAGATTGAGGACGTGAGGGTGCAGGAGTTTGGGGATATGCGAGGCTCAGGACAGAGGGTTCCAGTGTATGATAGGCTCAGATTTGGAGTCAGGGGAGGGAGGTACAGGAGTGTTATGATGCTGTGGCCAGATGAGGACTTGGCCCCAATTGGGGGCTTGTTGGCCAGGCTTCATTTTTAAATAAAATATGTCAAACACAAAAGGTTTCAGCATCGTCTTTATTTATGAGAAGGGCGGGTAACCTGTTTTGAGTCAGGGGTCACTGGTCCACAGAAAAGTCAGTTGGGGCCACACAAGTGAGATACAAAAACAACCCCTCCAAACCCCTCAAACCTCTCTAATGTGGCCCCAATTGTACTTGTGGGTGCTAGGACAGGGTTCTGGGGAAGGGTGCCAATGGGTGCTGGTGCAGGGGACAGGGTGCTTGTGGGTGCTGGGACAGAGGACAGGGTGCCGGTGGGTGCTGGGGCAGGATACTTTGTGGGGGTCTAGGTGGGGGGGAGGGGACAGGGACCGATACCTGGAGATCCTGCAGCTGCACGCCAAGGCCCAGGAAGTGCGTGGGCTGCTCCCCTATCTCCCAAACAGCGGCACGGTACCTGAAATGCTGGTCCGTCGCATGCCTGATGGGGAGGGGGAGTCCTGGACTGTGCCAGCCCCAACCGCTGGGACAGTGCACGCCTTACTTCTCCACTCCCCACAGCAACGCGCACCACCCGAGCAGCTAGAGCCAGTGCGCTGGGGACTTTATTCCCCTGCTGCCTTACCACGTGGGGAGGAGGGGAGAGAAGAGGGGGAGTCCCGGACCACACCAACCCCAACTGCTTGGGCAGCGCATGCCTTGCTCCTCCACTCCCCACAGCAGCGCGCGCCGCCCGAACAGCCGGAGCCGGTGCAGTCCTGGATCCCCACCCCCCCTCCCGCGCATGCAGGAAAGCAGCAGTCCCCAGTGCGTGATGGACCGGCATTTTAGGTACCGCGCCGGCTGTTGGGGCAAGGGGGAGAGCAGCCCACACACTTCCGGGACCTGGTGCGCAGCTGCAGAACAGCCCCTCAAACCTGCAGGAAGCCTGAGCTACCTCCTTGGTCCCTGGAGGTAGCATCAGCTTGGCCTGCATCTTGGGGGTGGAGGGGCAGCAAGGGGGGCCCCAAAGCCTTGCAATTGACTGGTCAAGCCTCCAGGATCGACCAGTCGATCGTGATTGACAGGTTGGTGACCACGGCTTTAGGGTAAGTAACTTTATATCAGTGTTTCTTAAACTTTTTAAGACTGAGGAACACCAAACAATTTTTTTTTTATGAGGAACACTAAGGTTGCCTGCCTCTTTAAGGGCAGCCATTTTGAACTCTGTTATTCTCCGTGGCACACCTCCAACTGTATGCCATGGAACACAGTTTAAGAAACACTGCTTTATATTGTCTTAGTAACCAGTTTATTATTTCTCTTGCAAGCAATTTTCAACAATAAAAGGGAACACCTGAATTGTGTGGAATGTAGGTAACTGGAATTAAAATGAGGGATGTTCCTCAAAATGCACGTTATATTATTTTTAACACATTGTTGATGTCTCACGGAGATCTTTCAAACTCATTTTATTCAGAAGTAATTCGGTTTACATCATTTTATTTGGCTTCCCTTTTTCTTTTAATTCCTTTTTAATTATGGGAAATGTTACACAAAATTTCTCTCTGTTTGGTAAAAAACAAAGTGAACGATCAGCAAAGCCTAGAATTCAACTGCTAAAGGCAAAGAAAAGCTTTTCACCAAGATTACCATCAGCACCATTATTTATAAAGGATTAGGCAGAAATCCTGTTTTCTGTTTAATAGAGCCCAACGTGATTTTCTGGTTTTGCTTTGCGTGATAAAAAGTTCCTTGAGCAATTTTTTTACTGTGAAAAAACTCTAAGGAATTGAAACTATTCTAATTTAAATCTACTTTTACAAGAAGGGACAACTCTGAATGGAAAAGAAGCTTCAGTTTTCCAAGATACCAATTAAAATATAGTTAAACAGGAAATATTTCCTTTTGATTCCAACTCTGAAAGCAATGGAGATGGATGCTCTTAGTTTAGTCCTAACCACAAACAGCCCATAATTTAAATTACCATCAATAATTTACCATGTAGTTTACTGTTGAGAATCTCCTAGGGCTACAAACAGCAGGAAGAGAAAGGAGTTCTTATGCATTCAGCCATGAAGGCCATAGGAAACCAAAAAGACTTTAAATTACATTTTGATAGCTTTTTAAAAGCTGATAAGTGCTAGTAGCTCAATAATCAAGACAGGCTTGTCTATCCTCCTAAATCTGAGGACAGTAGGGTATTCATTTCCTACCAATCCCAGTAAAATACATTTATTTCTTCTTTTCCAGGATTGCCTTTCCACAATCCACCAACTGATGGACTGAATCCTTTTGGTTTTAACTCTCAGAAAAAGGAGCTTCTGGTAAAGCATTCATCCCCTGCTGGAACACTGCAGATTGCCAATTAGTTTATTATTTGACTGGTAAATAGATGTCCAAATTAGTACAACATGCAAATTAGAAATGCATCATATGTGTGTACACACATACACATATTTCTAATAGGGAGGACGTGGACTTGTAGACACGTAGCTTTAAGAAGAAAAATTAGCATGTAAGACATTTTTTCTTTTCTTCTTTAAGGCATATTTGCTAATCCAACAGCTACAGGGAACGTTGCTAACAATGGAGAAAAGCAATGGGAAGGAAATGAAGGAAAGAGGTCTCCAGGGCAAGATTACATTAAATAACTGATTCTACAGCCCTCTCACTTACACTAAACATGTTCAGAGGCAGGTAATCCAATAATTGTGTAGTCGATAAAACTTTTATTGATTACACAATTAGTCGATAAGGGAAGGCTTCCTCAGTCCTGGATCACGCTAGGTCCAGGATTTACCCTCACTGTGGCTCTACAGTTTAAATATAGTAAGAACTTTGCGGCAACCTCCCCCACCCTCTGCGCTGCTGCCTATGGTAGAGGCAGCAGTGGGAGGAGGGAGAACAGTGGAGATGGTGTGTGTGTGGGGGTGGGGGAGAGCCAGTAGTTGGCTAATCAACTACCCACTCACATCCCTAATTTACTCCCCCCCCCAAAAAAAAAATTAGAGGGCCTGGGCCAGATTCTTGGCTCCATTCTGCCTATTTTGTTCTGTTCCATTGGTGCAAAGTAGCCAGATTTGGGCTTTAAAGAATTCTCCTTGTAGAAAACAATCGCCTTTGAAGTAATACCAGTGACTCCTCCCCTCACTGGTACAGGGAGTATGGTTGGGGGAATGAGGTGGCAGAATGGGGGCATGGTGCAGGGGAGTTCTGCTACAGCAGTCTTCTGGTGGCATAAGGTTTGAGACAGGATGGGGCTGGCCAGCAAAGAATCACACAACTATAAGTCATTTCCTACCAGTCCCTTTCACCCTGAGCTGAGTGGAGTATCTAACCCAGGGATGAGCAATAATTTTTGATGGGGGGCCACGCCAAGATTTTGGAAAGTGGTTGAGGGCCGCACTCTTCCATGATATTAATGGAGGAGGTGCAGGGTCTGGGATGGAGGTTGTCTGCAGAAGGGAGCTTGGGGTAAGGGACTGGGGTACAGGAGGGAGAGTGAGGTCTGGGAGGGAGTTTGGGTGAAGGAGGCGGTTGTGACCTAGGGCAGGGGACTGGGATGCAGGGTTTTGGGATGTGACCTAGGGTAGGAGGGGATTGTGATATGGGGCAGGAGACTGGGGTACCAGATCTGGGAGGTAGTATGGTACAGGAGGGGGGCAGAGGGTTTGGGTATGTTGAATGGGGGGGGGGCACAGAGAATTGGGGAATGCAAGCTCTGGCCAGGAGACTTACCAGCCACTCGCCCAACCAGCCGGCCTGCCTGCAGAGCTAAATGCTTGCAAAGCGTAAAACATTTCTCAGCCAGCCTGCCCTATGCCTGCACCAGCTGCAGAGCCATGTGTTTGCAGAGCCGGAGAGGAGAGCGTGGTGCTTTGTGTGCTGCCTGTTATTCAAACAGGCAGCTCCCATTGGCCAGTTTCTGGGATCTGAAGTTTCTGGGATCCCCTGTGTGGCAAACAGGAGAGCCTATGTGGGGCTCCCCGCTGCGTCTGTGGGCTGGCTCTGGTGGCTTGGCAGGCCAGGTCTGGCCTACGGGCCATATTTTGCCCCAGCCTGATCTAACCCCAGCCTCGAGTATTTAGTGAAAGTTTACATTGGGCACCAGGAAATCTCTCTCTTTTTTCCACTAGGATATATGGTTTTTCCACCCACAATTCAGTTCTACATTTGTCTGAATGTACCTTAAGTTTTATTGTGAAGAAGGAAGGCCTTTTATTTTGTAGACTTCCAATAAGCAGTGTTGTGTGGACTCTGCAATGGAACTCTAGAGAATTTTCTTCCCCTGATAATGGGTTGGATCAGCCACACAACACACTTGATTTGCTTTTAAATTCTTATTGCTTTCTGACATCCAATTTATGCCATGATCTCATGCTAATGGGATGGACTGGGACAGCAGGACAGTAGCTTAGTTTCTTGACATGAGAAAGGTTTTTAAAACCTTGGTACCACTAATTTGATCGTATCTTTATACTGCTTCATCTTTGGAAAACACAGGTCTGGCTACATCACATATTCCCTCCGCCCCCAGCAAATATGTCAGAGGAGTATGGAGCAGGAGGGAGGCACACTGAATTGGTAGCTAATGACATTACTTGGGCAAGGGTTGCAAATTTGCTTGACTCTGTCTTGGCCTCCCAACTTGTTTGTCATGGGCTTCAAGAAGGCCTAGGCATAGGAAGGAAAAAAACCCAGCAGACTCAATGGCATAAAGGCTAATTGGTGCTGACAAGGTCAATTTAATAGGAAAGTAAACATTTTCAGGCACTGTAGTAATTGCCTTACAGAAAATCATGAGAAGAAACTGGGTCTGTCTGTGTAGCCATACTGCCCACACAGAGGTAGAACATATGAGAGGCATCCAGGCACAGTAGGTTCCATTGCAAACCCCAAATGCTAACCATTCCGTGACTCTCTCCCTGTACTCACTGTCAAAAGAACTCAGTGGATCAACTACTGGACTAACAGATGGTCTCATGGGAGAAAAGGTTTTTTTGTTTTTGTTTTTGTTTTTTAAATATTTGGAGCAATTGAAGAGCTTGAAAAAAAAGACCTTTAAAATTCTTTGTAACTTTCATGTGTCAGAAAGGTTTGGGCATGATCAAATTACAACAGGAGCCAACATTTTGATGAAAATTGGTACAATGTGTGGCATAAAATGTTAGAACAAACAAACAGTCTATTTTATTAATAATGGCATTGGATTCTGAAATTAAACACAGAAGGTAGGAAGGCCCTGAGCAGATTTGAAAAGATACCAATTAAAAAACAAAAGAGCTTTTCTAAAGCCTTGAACAAGTGCAACTTGGATATTCTTCCATATTTAGCTAAAGCTTCAAAAAATATAAAGAACCTCACATACCACAACAATACAAGGGATCCTCATTGAAGGTCAAGCAGGAAAGCTGTGGCAGAACACATTATTGAATTCTGGTCTATTGAATCTCAGGCTAGGCCCTGCAGTATGATGCTAGCATGGAAATTTAACCTTCTCTAGGTGCCTCACCAGAGTCTGAAGCCCTATTCTCTAAACATTACATCTGCCAGGAGACAAGCAATAATTGTTTGCCAAACCAGGGATTTTCTAAGGGTCACCAAAGGGGAAAAATAGCCAAATCCTGCTTTGTCAAAATCACCCCCATTGCGTTATAAAAAAAAAGTTCAGGGAGAGGCTCTAGCCACCAGAGGATTGTTTATACATTGTGTTAACTTATGCTGTGTGTTTTTTTCAACGTGGACAGCCTCATTATAAGGGTCTCTAAAGATTTGGGGGTTGAGTTAGTATACAATTACTCAAACCTACAGAGTTAAGCTGTAGGGCATTGAGCACATTGGTATTTCCTTAAGGCCGTCACAGTCAACCACAGAAAGAACATCAGTAATGTAATCTGGGTATGAGGAGAGTTGAGACCACACTTGGTAGTTCTTCAGACAGAAACCGGTACAATCTCCATGCTAGCTGAAGGTATTTCTCACTACTGTGCTATCTATATTTACAGGAGCAGTGGTGAGTCCAATATAAGCCAAGACTGTGAGTAGTTTGATTTTAGGAGTATGGAAATTCTAACAGAGGGTAAGATCAAATCCTCGTGATGTTCTTGTTCAGCAACATCATCTGTTTTATATGGATTAATCTAGAGGTTGCTGCTGTTCATCCAGGTACTGCTTCTTTTCATGTGGTAGTACAAACTGGGTGACAGCAAGAATTATGTCTGCTAAGGAAGTTGTATGCCTCTGGTCTATTGACAGTGTTGAAGCCTGTAGTGTCTCATGACCTCCGCAAGTCAGTTTTAAAAATATTTGTGAAGCAATAGGACTGAACTTTGCAGAACTCAACATATTTGGGCTTGGGGAAGAGGAGCAATTATTCATTATGAATAGCTGGGATCCACCTGAAAAGAGTAAGTGAAGCTATTTTAGTACTGCACTGTCCACTCCTGCTAGGTATTGTGAGAAATCAACATCTCAATAAAAACTCATAAGAAAACAACAGTATGGCCAAAGAAATTATGCATAATTGCTACTGAATTCTTTGCCATGCTATATTCCAAAATAAACCAGATTGTTAATGGTCTAATATGTTGACAGAAAACAGGTGACATTGATTTTGGTTGCTTCTGTCTTCTCAATGATTTTTGGACCCCCCCAAAAAAAAGGCTAGACACAGAATTGTAGTTGGCAAAATCATAGGCATCAACTGCTGGTGTCATGTGAACTTGCTGGACTATGACACACTTCAGCAAGGTTAGACAACTGTCTTCTCTATAGGGTTGCCAGATGGTTTCAACAAAAATACTGGACACACTTGACATTACATCACAATCTACATTACATCTTATTTAGAAAATACCGGACATTTATATTTTCTCATTTATATTTTCTCAATTTGTTTCCCGAATAGAAAGCTCAAATACTGGACTGTCTGGTTCAAAACCAGATACCTGCCAACCCTACTTCTCTGTAGGCAACACTGATGTTCTTGGTCAGGAATGGGCCCAGCCATTCTTCACTATCCTCCAACAACCGTAAGGGAGAAGGCTCCCTTTCTTCACATAGGGATCCGAGACATCCCTCAGAACTTTCTGGGCTTCCATTTGTGTGATCGGATCAAACTCCATCAAGGAAAGGGAAATAATCATCACTGATTTAATGTAATGTCTTTGCTTCCTCAAGACCAGTTTTAGCTGGGCCATTGTTTTCTGTGAAGCAGAATGAGAGCTCTTTTCAGTGAGTAATTCTTCCTTTGCCGGCTGGATGAAGGTAAACTGTCAGACTGACCTAACCTGTTGCATGTCTGGAAGGCTGTCCCAAGTGCTTGCAATCCTGGGCAAAATCCAGCTGGGGTAATTCAGGCCAATATGGGAAGTGTGTAAACAGGTATGCCTTCTTCCCACAGGTTTTAGAACTCTATTGAAATAAAAACTACCATAGGAGCAGTAAAATGGAACCTAGGCTCTATTTTCAGAGTCAGTAAGCAGCAAGCATTTCAGTGTGCAGATCTTGGCTGCTGGCTTGTCACTTATTTCTGGAACAAGACTCAGACATGAGGAGGTGCACCTTGGATGTACAGTGTCCCTTAGCAGGTCACATCATGCACGATTCATAGCGAGAGGCCTGGGATGCAGGAACTGGGGTGGGGTGTCACTCGTCCAACATATATCCAGGGCATCCAAACTTTTCAGGGGGTGAGAGCCACAGTTTCGGTGGATGCAGTCCATTATTGTCTTAGGCTGCCTTTGACAATAAAGAGGTAAATAAAAGCTCTGGGCCTGAGATGTTTTCAATATGCTAAAATTAGATTTCATTAATAGCTTTCATATTTCATGAGGTATCTGAGTAATCTTTCAGTCCATCAAATTAAATGATGGGACACGGCTGCCATGCTGGCGAGGCAAAAACAAGAAAATGCTTTTTCAGGGTTTAAATTGTTAATAAAATAGATATTCAAATAAAAATAATCTGTATAAAGTTTGTTGTGTTTACTTGAAAAAACACATTCTTCCTAGCAACTGTTTAAATGAAGCTTACAGATGCTACATGCCTTATTAAAGGCCTTTGATTGAAAAAATATGGCTTGCTAATACTGTATTCTGAGTCATCTATTTTCCCATCTGCTAGCAATTCTTACAATATGAACTATCAACAGAATGGCTAACAACAATAATTTGCTATGGCAATTGCAATACTGGATTGCCTATAGCACTTTCTAAGATTCAACCAGTGCATGCCTCAGATTGTTAGTGGCCTCAGTAACAGACACTCTTCCTTTCTCTCCATCTCTTCATAATAGTTGATTCTCTCACTTCTGTTGAACAGAGTCTGTTTTTGCTTTATAGAGTGTGGTCCATAGAGGACTCTATGCTCATTTCTACCAATATTAAAAGCTGGAATTTCAGCCAGAGTCTAAGAGGTCAAGAGTTAGCCCGTTTATCTTTTTGTTTAACATCCAAACAGACACAAATCCTGCTCACCTTACTCACAAAAGCAGTCACATTTGTCTTGGTTGCACAAGGATTTTTTTTTCAGGTTTTCCACATTTGCTATCACCAGTGTAGCAATGCGGGAGCACTGGTGTAGGCAAGGCAGCAGCAGCTAGCAGTTTAAGCACTGTATCATGTAGTTCTGCCCTGAGCAAGGTTAGATGGTGTGTTGCGTGAGACATCAATGGCCATGTATGGCTCTGCCTACTCTGGCATTCCCATGATATCACACTGGTGGGAAATCTTATGGGGGAAAAGGTAAATATAGCTATCGACTTTGATGGATTTGAAAAAAAACTGTTGTCCTTCAAAATGTGCTGCTTATGTCCATTCCACTTAGGTGTGTGCACGCTGTGTGTACAGATTGCTGGAGAGTTTTCTGTTAGCCATACCCATTGGGCAAGCCCCCTGGAGTGGCGCCGCCATAGAGGTGCATATATACTTCTGCTGGCCCTCCACCCCTTCAGTTTCTTCTTGCCAGAATCCTCCAACGCAGGGGAGGCAGGTGGGATGTGGAATGGACATGAACAACACATCTCGAAGAACAACAGTTACAAAGGTAAGCAACAGTTTTTCTTTCTTCGAGTGCTTGCTCATGTCCATTCCACTTAGGTGACTCCAAAGCCAAACCCAAGGAGGCGGGGTCGGAGCCTACAGAGAGACAGACTGCAACACTGCCCTGTCCTCCCTGGTGTGCTGTGCTATGGCATAGTGGTTCGCAAAATTGCACTGATGACCTGCTCTGTAGACCTCTACGATGGGCGCCAGAGCTATAAAGGCAGAGAAAGATGCTTGGGTCCTGGTTGAATGGGCTGTGATATGTGGGGCTGGAACCTGCGCCAGCTCATAGCACGCCCTAATATAGGAAATGATCCAGGATGAAATACATTGGGCTGACACTAGCAGGCCCTTCATTCTGTCAGCTATGGACACAAATAGCTGGGGAGACTTACAAAAGGGTTTAGTCCTTTCCAAATAAAAGGCTAAGGCTCATCTAACATCTAAGGTGTGTAAAGCCTGCTCTGTCCCAAAACTGTGGAGTTTGGGGTAAAAGAAAAATGTCCTGATGAAGGTGGAAGTGGGACACCACGTTGGGCAGGAATGCAGGGTGAGGGAGAAGCCTGACCTTGTCCTTGAAAAAAACTGTGTATGGAGGGTCTACCATTAGGGCCCGCAGCTCCAAAACCTGCCTATCAGAGGTAATGGCCACAAGGAAGGACACTTTCGAGGACAGGTGCAGGAGAGAGCACATTGCCAAGGGCTTGAAGGGAGGGGCCATGAGCCTAGAGAGCACCAGGTGTAGATCCCAGGGAATTGTGGGTAACACACTTGGTGGTAAACCCTATCCAACCCCTTAAAGAAACTATGCACCATAGGGTCCATGAAAACAGCCCTGCCACACGACCCTGAGTGGGAGGCTGAGATAGCCGACAGTGTGCCCTTACAGAGGAAGGGGCCAGGCCCTGGGTTCTAAAGTCCAGGAGGTAATCCAAAATGGCCAGGACTGGGACCTCCATAGGGGAGAAGCCCTTACCCTCTGACCAGAGTACGAAGTGCTTCCTCTTTGCTAGGTAAGAGGCCCTTTTAGAGTGTTTACAACTTCCCAAGAAAACTGCTTGCACTCAATCTGAACACTGTTTCTCCACGGCAATCAGCCATGGAGCTTCCATGCCATAAGGTGCAGGGATTGGTGGTTCGGGTGCCGAAGCCTGCTGAACTCCTTAGAGATCAGGTCCAGGTACAGGGGAAGGGCCAGGGGACGTTCCACTGAGAGCTCGAGGAGGGCTGGGAACCAATGCTGGTGAGGCAATGCTGGGGCTATTAGGATCAAGGAACCTTGAACTCCCTGACCCTGAGGATCACCTTGTTGATCAGTGGAAATGGGTGAAGGCATACAAAAGGCTCTGGGGCCAGGGGACCATGAGCACATCCCAGTGACACCAGGTTGGGCTGAAGAGGGAGCAAAAGTGGGGGCACTTTCTGTTGCCTCATGTTGTGAACAGGTCCAGCAGGTGCAAGATGGATAGGGCCACATCCACCCTGAGAGATCACTTATGTACCTGGAAGGACCTACTGAAGTGATCCACCAATGCATTCTGGGCCCCGGGGAGGTAAGAGGCCACTGGGTGAATGTTGTGAGTGACACAGAACTTCCACAGGAGGAGGGCTTCCCAGCACAGGGGATAAGAGCGAGCACCACCCTGTCTGTTTATATAAAATGTCGCTGCAGTGTTGTCCGTCAATATTAAAAAAAAGCACGTGTTTTGCAACTGTGGAAGGAAAACACCGCACATGAGATGAACAGCCCTCAGCTGATGTGGAGGGAGAGGTCCACGGGAGATGACAAACCTTGATTCTGTAGCTTCCCGAGATGGGCTCCCCAGCCCATGTCGGAGGCATCCGTCACCAACTGTATGGCCGGCGAAGGACTGTGGAATGGCATCCCCTTGCAGACCATCTCCTCACACAGCCACTAGTTGAGGGACCTCAACACGTCCATGGGCACTGTCACCATCATATCAACTGGATGGAACAGTTGCAGCTTGAGCCCGGTGACACGCACCACATAGATGCATGCCGCCATGAACCCCAGCAGCCTCATGCAGCACTGTGCTGTGGTGGTGGGGGATGACTGGAGCCTAAGAACGGCTTCCTTTACAGCCAAAAGATGGGCTACGGGCAGGGAGGCCCTGGCCAGAGTCGTGTCTAGACAGGCCCCCATGAATTCTATCCTATGGGTGGGAGTCAGAGTGGACTTGGCTTCATTTAAGATGAGGCCCAGCCTGAGAAAGTCTCCCTGGTGAGGGATGTGTGTTCCAGAACCTGGGAAGGGGAGGAGCCTTTTATGAGCCAGTTATCCAGGTACAGGTTGATGTCGCCTGGCTTGGTGCTGAAGATTAGGGCAGTGGCATGGTTGTGGGCGGTACCTGAGGCCCTGAATGCAAGAAGCCCTCAATGGATGGGGCACTCCCAGGCACCTGATGGTAGGCCCACGGAGTCCAGAAAGGCCACTGTTCTGGTTGTTGCCACCGAGGTGGCCAGGTCTGCTGCACCAATTTGCCCAAGGTGCTGCGGTGGCACAAGTGGTGCCGAGAGGTGGAATGGGGCCAGGATCTGAAGTGGCGCTGAGACCGGGAGTGGTGCCAGGACCACACTGACTCTGTGTAGGAGTCTGAGGAGTATTCGGACTCTGACCACGGTGGTGCCAAAGATGGGCCCTGCAAGTGATGCCGGGAGGAGTGATGGACCATTGCCACCGGCTTGCGCTGGTTCTGGATAGGTGGCGGAGGCATCAGATGCTCTGGTGCCGCAGGTTGTGCCACCAGGATGGGAGCGCTGGAGAATGAGCTCTCCCTTAACTCCTGGGAGAGCGTGGCCACTGGTGCCACAGCCACAGCCGGTGCCGGAATTGGCATTGATGTGTGCGCTGGTGAGTGTGGCACTGCACGTGCAGCTGGGTCTGAGGTCACTGACGAAGACTCAGCTGATGTCCACTTTGAAGACTGTCTGCCCGGGTCCGGTGCTGATGCCTCAGTGCAGGCACGGGACTGATCACGGTGCACCAAGGGCAGCGAGGGCGGGCTTGAGGTCAGTTCTATCAACTCTCAAGCTGCCTCAAAGGTGTCCGACTTGGAGGGCCAATCGATGAGCACCTGCTCCTCCTTTGGGCTCTGCTCTCTGGCTACACTCGACTGGCTACGCATGCACCCAGGAGCAGCAGACCTTGAGGCCAGTGCTGGCACATTAGGGCATACCACAGTCACATGCTGAGATGGCGATCTGCCTCTCCCCACCCTCTTCTTCTTACGGGGCACCGGGGATTGAGAGTGGTGCTGGGAGGAAGGGCGTCTCAATGCTGTCAAGGCCCTGGAGGAACTTGGTGCCTCCTGCACGGAGGCCAGCGTGCTGCGGGACTCCAGTGCTGTATCCGCATCCGGTACTGGTCGGATCGCCAACTCCATGAGGAGTATTTTCAGGTACAAGTCTCTCTCATGTTGGGTCCGGGGCTTGGAACTACGGCAAATCCTGCAGTTTGCTGGGACGTGAGCTTCACTCAGACACTTCAGGCACGAGTCATGTGGGTCCCCACAGGACATAGGCTTAGTACAGTCTATGCAGGACTTGAAGCCATGAGGCCCTGGCATGGGCAGGACAGGGTGCAACAGGCAAACCCAAACCCAAGAGTAATACTATCAAGATAAAACAGGGACTTAATAACAGACTAACAGGGAAAGCAACCTGGAGAAACAATGGGACTCAAGTAAGTGCTAACTAACTGCATACTTGCAAACAAGTGAGATAAGAGCTCCAACAACCCCGCTGGGTAGTAAGAAGGAACTGAGGGTGTGGAGGGCCAGAAGAGGTATATGTGTGCCACTATGGCAGCACCACTCCAGGGAACTCCCCTGGTGGCTTGACGGGTACCGCTAAGGGAAAACTCTGGCAATCTGTGCACGCAGCATGCACACGCCTAAGTGGAATGGACATGAGCAAGCACTCAGAGAAGAAACACTGGTGTCACTGAGCGCATAATTTGCAAACATGGGCTTGCACAGGTGTAAACAAGGACCTAATTTGTCTCACTGAACATTTATTACATGAGAGGAAAAGAACCCTGGCTTGACTATGAAAGCCTAAGCTGAGTTTACAGGATTGACAGTTAAAATAAATATGCTTTTAATGACACATAAAACACTGAAGCACAGTTAACAGGGGACCCAATATATGGCATTTTTACAATGTCATTTCTCAGGGTACAGCCCCATTTTAATGTTCCATGCTTAATTTCTGTATTCAGAGGAACAACCTTTCCTGTTCATCAGACTTTAAAATGTTCAATGCCAAAAACATCATGTATGGAAGCTACTCTGATAATCATCCTTTTTTGGCTCCAGGTTGCTTTTTTCTGTAGCTCGCTCCAAAATGGTGACCACTATGGGAAGAGCTGCAGTTGTTTTCTACAATACCTCATGTGTAATATGGAACTTTACTGTACACTACACATATAGTACCTTTCTCTGGGGTGATGCCTGTATGGCACAGTATAAGAGGTGCTGACAGCTCCCCCCATCTTCAGTTCCTTTTTGGAATTTAACCAGGCAGCATCCATGCTGTAAGGTGGAGGGAAGTAAGATTGGGGTAAATGAGATGACCACAGTCCTGGGACAGAAAGTTCTGGCAGTCAGGCAGCCACCATGCAGGGAGGAGAGGCTATGCTACAGCAAGGTCTAGCAGTGTGTCAAGTTTGGACACTCATAATGACTCGAGCCTTGTCTCTACTCATGTTGACAAGACCCTGCAGATCAGTGGAATCAGTGGAATGCGTAGAGCAGCTCCCAGACCATGGCAGAAGGAATGCGTCAGAGACTGAACCCAGGCCCAAGCCCTGCAGAGAGCAAAAGTGAGGGCACTTTCTGTTTCAGCCTTGGTCTGTGTAAAAGGAAGGCTCCCAACACTGTGCTGCTCCTTTTCAAACCCAGCATTCCCAGGCAATGAGCCAGTGACACTACCCCTTTTGCAGCAGTTTTCATCTCTCCCTACATACCACCACCCATAAAATTCTGTTCCCTTCATTTGGCCAGGCCAGCTAAAAAAAACAAAGGTGCAGGGTAGTTATTATCATCTAGGTTCTCACACACTTTGAATAATTACAAAGCTTATGAGCAAGATATTTCAAAATCATGTTAAGTAGTAAAAATTCACTGTGTAAATCCCTTTGAGATAAATGCTGCAGCACACTGAAAAGTTACCTTTTTAGTATCTAACTAAATTGCAAAGGATATGACTGATTTGCTCCAAAAGAAAGGCATAAAAAGGTACAGGACTTAAGGAAAATAGGAGCCACTCAACTTATTTTGCTCTTTCATTTATGTGCTCTGTATCAGTATATTACATGCTTATTTTTGAGTCTGCTGAAGCATGTTATTTTGAGTTGCTATTAACACACAGTTCTAAACAAAGGGTATCAGACATTTTTTTAAATGACCTTTTTAGCATTACAGTGTTATGCCTCAAGTGGAAATTAGAAGTATGAAATGCTCTGAAAGAACACGAGACTTACAATCTGGATGACAACTCGTGATATTTTTTACTCTTTTACTTTTACTCTTAAGGTTTTTTGGATACAGTTTGAACAATGATTTGAGGGTATTATTCATTTCTGCATAAATATTCCAAACAGAGGCAATTATTTCAAAGGTGGCCGAAAACCCCTCCATCCTGATTCTCAGATCATAATACTTAACTCTGAGATACACACATAGCTGCTATCAAAACCAATAGCAAAAGCAACCACCACATCTGAAATTATGTAGGACTTTCTCTTAAAATTTTGTTATGACATATCTAAAAAAGCACAACAAACTGTTCCAACAATTTAAAAAAGCAAAAGGTAACAAGTTTAAAAGAAAACCATCAAGAATTAAGACCAGAGAACCATCATTAATTTCAACAGAAATTCTGCAGCCAGACTTTTTTTTAAGAGTTGGATGAATTTCATCACATATAGCATATTATATCTGTTATTGAACGATTTCAAATGTTTCTCTCTGGCATGCAGTGTTATAGACATTTCGGTTCCAAGATATTAGAGAGACAAGGTGGGTGAGGTAATATATTTTATTGGACTAATTTCTCTTGACCCTGGTCAACTCCCTAGGGAGTTGTTTCAAAATAACCCCCCTTAAGTCAAATCAATAAGCAGAGCGCCCACACTACCAAGACTGTTATTTTGAAATAACAGGCTGGTTATTTGGAAAACTGTACTCCTGCTTTCCTTGGGGAATAATGCTAATTTTAAAATAGTTATTTCGAAATAGCGTTAGTGTGGACGCTCCACTGCTGCGAATTCGAATAACTGGCCACCAGAGGCATTTCACAGCTGCAGTTCTGACCACACTTGGCATTGCCACTGCTCCCCTTCTCCTGTGGAGCTTAAAACTCCAGGCAGCAGAAGAACAACTTCTCGCACATTGGAGAATAGTGAGAGCCACATGCGAGACAGCAGCATGGCAGGGGCCATGACTGATCCCAACGCTCCCTCAGAGCCACCTACGGCTGCAAGCACTCCTGCTGCTCCTTCGGCTGCCACTGGCCAGGGGCGCAGGAGAGCTCTGGCCTGCACTGGTGCAGAGATCCTGGACCTCACTGTGGTCTGGGGGGAGACCAACCTCCAGGATCTCTACACCAGGAAAAGGAATGCCGCCAGCCTGGCTGACAAAGGCCACAACCAGACAGTTGACCAGGTCTGGATGAAGATCAAGGAGCTCCGGCAGGCCTACCACAAGGCCAGGGAGCAGAACTGACTCTCCATGATTGCACCCCACACCTGCTGCTACTTTGACTAGCTGAATGCCATCCTTGGAGGGAGGAGCCGGTCACCTCCCCCCACTGTCATGGAGTCCAGCCAGGACATGCTCAGTGTCAGCCTCCAAAAGGACAGGGTTGCAGATGATAATGAGGAGGAGGAGGCCAGCCAGGCAACCATGCCCACCATCCAGGACCTGCTCTTCACCCTGGAACTAGTCCCTCTCTCTGCCAGAATGTCTCTCAGGCTTCAGAAGAACCCAGGGAAAGAACTTCAGGTGTGTTCTACAACTTTCCCTATATACAGGTGGGGGCAGGCGACGGGCTGCGCGTTCCAGCCTGGGGGGTAACACGTGCACGTGGGTGCACATAGAGTACCAGGCCAGCGCACACAGCCCCAGAACACAGAAACCCCTCACATGGTTCCTGGAGAGATTCCTTCTGACAAGGTTCCTGGAGAGGCTTGCCTTACTCCAGCGTCCATGGTGGGACACCTTTCCACAAGAAGACAACACTAAGTAGTCTGAGGTCATGGAAACACACAGCAGTGCCACACACAGCACAGGCTCATGCCCCCACTAAGGCAGCGTCCACTCCCGGTCAAGTGCTGCAATGCAGAGGAGACTGATCACCTGCACGGTAACCGGCCGGGGGGGGGGGGGACAGAAGAGAGGAGCCAAGTAACATTCTCTCCGGGAAATGGTGTCTGCCGCTCACACACACTTTCCCCAATACTACCTCCCCGCCCCTCGCCCCCCCCCCCCAGCGGGCAGGGATAAAAGTTCTCTTTCTGTGGGATGCCACCAGTGCCGGACCCAACGTGTGCGGGACACAGTAGGAAGCTGAGTCCCCCCGTCCTCCCCTCCCACCTGCAGGCTCCTGGCCTGGCTGGCACCTTCCCATGCCTGCTTGTCCCGTGGCCATGGGTGTAGCAATTCTTCCGTGGGACATCTGTGCCCCTGTTGGACATCTGTGCCTGCTCTCTAGGCAACACATGGCCTTGCTTGAAGCACATTGCCATCGTTTGAACAGAGACCTTCGGTGTCGACTCAGAGATTAGGGCTACACTTCATAAACTGTGTCTCTTGGGATGACTGCCCTTGTCACTTTTCTTCACAGCTGGGTCAGCTGTGAGCTTGCACGTCCCTTACCGCCCACGCCATTTGTACAACTCCGCGGGATCTGCAGGTGGAAAACAACCTGCGAGGACCTGATGCGGGAGCAGATGGCCTACCTGCAGTCCCTTGTTTGGGGGCCTGAGGAGGAGTACCAGGAGCGGGCCACTGACCAGGAGGAGTGCTGTGCTGACTGCGAGCAAAGAAAGGCTGCCTGGGACCAGCTGGCACACCAGCATGAGGCCCTGTGCTCCTCCCTCTCCTTGGTAATGGAGCACATGGTGCATGGAGCAGCCCACTAGCCACCTCCCTACCCCCCATAGCTTTCCCTCCTAGCCCCCCTCCAGGGGCCACTGGGACCCCAGAACACGAGGTGGTGGGACCTCTCAGGCAGCTGAAGCCTCCCAACCACACAGAGACAGGTGCCACTCCCAGCCCCATCCCTGAGCTCCCCTCCCTCCTCTCCCATTCCAGGTTCTTTCCCCAGTCACTCCCTGTTGTATATCCCCCCCAATAAACAGTCCTGTTGTTTCAAAAAAGAAGGCTTTATTATTTACTCTGCAGGGGAGTGGGAGAAGGTGGGAAGGGAGGGCAGGAAAAAGGAGGGATGGGAGAGGAAAATCACACCAAGGGAATGCAAGGGCCACTTGTGGAGAGGCTCGCGGGAGAGTCTCACAACTGGCCTTGTATGAAACTCTCCCTCAGGACCTCCCTGATGAGCACAGCCCCTTGATGTGCTCTCCATATGGCGCTAGTGTTCAGCTGCTCGAATGCCGTGGCCAGCTGTTCAGTGTCTGCCCTCCCCCTTCGGCAGAAAAGTCCCACCCTTGCTCTCACACAAGTTGTGGAGCACACTGCAGGCCACCACCACGAAGAGGACGTTGTTCTCACTGAGGTCCAGAAGGGTGAGGAGACTCCGAAACATCCCCTTTAAATGGCTGAACGCACACTCCACCACCATGTGGCACCTGCTCAGCCTGGCGTTGAAGTGTTCCTTGGTGGGGTCCAGGCTGCCCATGTAGGACTTCCTGAGCCAAGGAAGCAAGGGGTAGGCTGCATTGCCCAGGATGATGATGGGCATGTCCACTTCCTTGACTCTGATGATACAGCCAGGGAAAAAAGTGCCGGTGTGCATTTTCAGAACAGGCAGGAGTTCCAGAAGACGAGGGCTTTGTGCATCTTTCCCAACCAGCTGATGTTGATGTTGGTGAAGCCCTTGTGATCCATCAAGGCCTGCAGCACCATGGAGAAGTACCTCTTCCTGTTTATGTTGTCCAAAGCACAGGGGTCTATGGACTCCTGCACTTGGGGAAGCCCATGACAGTAAAGCCATTGACAATGGTGTCCACGTTGCCCAGAGTGACAACCCTCTATAGCAGCACCTAGTTCAGGCCTGCACAACTCGGAAAGTGGTGAGGGCAAAATTACTCCAAAGGAAACAGCTGCGGGCCGCAAGTAGGGATGCTCTCTCAAAAAATACTGAACACGTGGGCTAAAAATTTTTGTCGAGAAGAAAAAAAAAAAAAAAGAGCACCACGTGTGTCTCCACTTGGCCCCCTGGCATTTGTCTCTCCTGCACCCTGCCCCTTGGTGCCTTCCCCTTTCTCCTGACCTGCCCCCCTCCCCTCAGCACAAGCCCCTTCCCCTCCCCTACCTGGCTTCTGCCTTCCAGGTTGCGGGGCTGCTGGAGCCTTTTTGAATCCAGCGGTCACCGGCCATGACGCCACGTCACGCCAGCGTCCTGGTGTCTAACGGCGTCCTGCTCTCTGGTTCGTGCCCCGCCTCCTCGCGCCGGAGCTGCATGCAGGCAGCCCGGCAGCGAGAATCGCCACACTTCCCCCTCCCCAGCAGCACTCCGCTCCTCCACCCAGCCAGCAGATTGGATGGGGCTGCACCGTTCGTAGTCGGCATGGGCCGCATAGTGAGCCCCTGCGGGCCGCATGTGGCCCTCGGGCCGTATGTTGTGCAGGCCTGACCTAGTTGATGGCCTTGCTACTTGTATAAGCATGGTCCTGACTGTGGCTTTCCCCGTGCTGAACTGGTTCCCCACACAATGGTAACTGTCCAGTGTGGTGAACTTCCCTAGCACGATGGCAACATGCTTCTGCATGGGGATGGCAGGTATTAGTTAGGTGTCCTGTTGCCTGAGGGCAGGGGTGAGCCACTTGCAGAGCTCGAGGAAGGTGGCCTTCTGCAGGTGGAAGTTCTGCAGCTACTGCTGGTTGTCCCATAGCTGCAGGACGATGTGGTCCCACTAGTCCAAACTGGTCTCCCGCCGCCAAAAGCGGCATTCTGCAGTCTCCAGGGGATTGAGGGGCATGCGCAGCAGCAGACGCACCAGGACCTGGGTGAGCAGGGTCTGAGGTCCAGGTTAGTCCTCATCCTGCTGGAGCAACACACAGGCGGTCTGGATGAACTTCACCATGAGGTACAGCACGAGGCCCGTGAACCCAGCACTGCTTTGAAGCAGCTCTGGCTCCACGTTGTGAGTGCTATGGCGTCCGCAAGGCCAATCAGAGCACACGGCGTGCCATTTGGGTCCTGCAAGGGGGAAGGCTGTGGAGAAGTAGCGCGTGAGACGTGGCCACAAAGAGGAGCCGCTGAAAGCACGTGTTGCAGCTTGCCTGACCAAGCAGCCACAGGTAGTCTCCGCCTTCCTCGTGCCCTCCCCAGAGTGCTTCTAGGGGCTCTAAGTCCGAGGCAGGCTCCAATCAGTGTGGATGAGCTATTTTGAAATAATTCTGACTAATTTTGATGTTTTCCCATAGTGAGGACACACTATTTCGATTTTGTTAAATCAGGAGTTATGATGTTGATTTAGTTATTTTGAAATAATTTTCTAGTGTGGACATGCCCTTGGTGACAGAAACAAGCTTGTCTCTCTCACAAACAGAAACTAGTCCAATAAAAGATATTACCTCAGCCCCTTCTCTCTCTAGGGCAGACATTTTTAGTTGTCTTTCAATGTCCTCAACTATTAGCTCAACTGTCACTAGTGTAGTTTAGTATAATTCTTTGTGTGTTTCTAAACATACTATATCACAGTTCAGTGAGTTGCTGTGATCATTCAACTCCGTGAATAAACATTTCTAACCAAAAGCTCTTTGCAGCTGATGCATTTCCTTTTGATTTATAAGAGTGGGACATTTGCTTGTAAGGATCGGACTGGTAGTCATTTTTAAAATTTTTCTATTGTTTTCAAAGGTGGAAAAGATTTTCACACTTGTAAAAAATGCCATTCACATACAGGTAAATGCATTTTATAATCTGATTTACCAGATTTATCGTAATCTAGTAGAGCCTAGAAGAATTAATTCTGTCTTTGAAAACACAGATTTCATTTTCACACACTTCTGATTTGGGAAGCTTACTGATTTATAGCTTTTCATTTAGTTATTGCTATTATTAAAATGTGAGTTGCCCACATCAAACCTCATTACAGTGATTACACTGTAAATTCTTTAAATTAGGACCATTTCTTCATGTATGTTTTATACAGTTTCAAGCACTATTATCATGCAGTATTTCTACTTTACAAAGAAACATTTGTAAAAGTTTCTTCCGCCCAAGTCCTAGAAATCAAATTAAAATAGACATTTCTACCCTATTTCGGCATCACGCCCCCTTTTTGATTTTTGAGATACCCTCATGGCTGCCCTCCGCAATAGCAGCAAAACTTGAGCAAAGGAACTGAGCAGGGCCCAAAAAACAAAAATAGCAGCAAATCTTGGGCGGGGTGGGGGAGGGGATTGATTGGCACCCCCCCTGGAATTTCTTCACGCCCCCCCAGTTTGGGAACCCGTGATCTAGAAGCTGAAGTTATAAAGAATCCAAGATAAAATTCTAAAGTTTAGAATAAAACTAAACAATTGCTAAAGACAACTAAAGATCCATGTGACATGTATGACATTTAAAACCATTTTATTTTTACTTTCACTAATAATTCTGTTTTGATTAAGATGTTGGATTTTAAAAATAGACAGATTTAAATATTACAAATCTTTTGTGACAACAAAATTTCAGTCCCTTTACATCTTGATATACCTCAAAGTTGGTGTTACTGAAATCTGATGGAGTAATTAGCATGACTGGAATATTAAAATCAATGGGTATACTCTATTTAGAAATGATTAAGTGGGCAAAAGGATGAATGGCATTTTATGTCATAAATGGAATTACCAAATTTCCAGGTTACTGACAACTTGGAATAATTATCTTGAATCATTATCGATCAAGGACCTAAAAGATATAGCACAAAATAGAGTATTTGTATCTACTACAAATCACTATAGCACACTAGGGAACAGGATGACCACCTTTTTATGCGCCTCTCCTACAATGCATAGGAAAAAAACCTTCATGGTTATAGGGACTTCAATTTGAGCGAAATACACTAGAAGCCTCATGCAGCCAGAATTAAAATATCCTTGAAATTTCTAAACATTAGAGATGACAATGTCCTAACTCAAAAAGTGTGGTATCTAGCATGGGGGAATTCTATATTAGACCTCATTTTGATAAAGAAGAACTGATCACAGAAACAAAACATTAATGGCAACTTAGGTACAAGCGATCTTGACATGATCACATTTATAATATGCAGCAGAATAAAGTCCAGACCAGTAATATATATATACTAGGTGCTTGAAGAGGGACAATTTCAGAAAGCTGAAAACAATTGTCAGCCAGATCAGAGGGGAAGAAAATGCAATAAGAAAAATGAGAATGATAACTGGGAACAATTTAAAGAAACCCTTACCAGATGCCCTAAAAGCTGCAATCCCAACATTGAGGAAGGAGGACAGACTGGTTAAAAAACCAATTTGGTTTAAAAGGGAAGTGAAGCAGCTATAAAAATAATAATAAAAAAGATTTATAACAAATTAAAGAAAAAGAGAGCTAATAATAATGAATATAAATCAGAAATTAGGAATTGCAGAAGGGACACAAGGGGAAATCTTTAAGCAGCAGAGCTAAGAATAACGAAAAGTTATTAAAATACATTAGGAACAAAAAAATCCTGACAATGGTACAGATTCATTAGTAGACAGAAATGGTAGAATTATCAATTATAATGCAGAAAAAGTAGAAGTATGCAATATATATTTCAGTTTGTATTTGGAGAAAAACAGTTAATATAGTCTTATATCATATTATTTTACTTTCACTAATAATTCTGCTTCAGTTAATATGTTGGATTTCAAAAGTAGACATGTAAAAATCACAAAACTTTTGTGATAACAAAATTTCAGTCCCTTTACATCTAGATATACCTCAAAGGTGGTATTACAGAAACCTAAGGGATTGAACAGCACAACTGGAATGTTAAAAGGCTATTAACACTATTTCCATTTCACTAGTATCACTGGAGGATGTTCAAGAGCAGCTACTAATGTTAGAAATTTTTAACCCCTCAAGTTCTGATAACTTGCATTCAAGAGTTTAAAAGAGCTGGTTGGGAAGCTCATTGGACCATTAACGTTGATCTTCAGTAAGTCTTAGAGCATTGGGGAAATTCCAGAAGACTAGAAAACAGCTAATGTTGTGCCATCTTTTAAAACAGGCAAAAAGGTCAAGCAGAGTAATTAAAGGTCTGTCAGCCTGACACTGATCCCAGGAAAGATGGTGACATTGCTGATATGGGACTCAATTAATAAAGAATGACAGAAGAGTAATCTACTTAACAAAAACGAACACGCATTTTTGGAAAATAGATCCTGTCTAACTTGATATTTTTGACAAGATTACAAATTTGATTGATGAAGGTAATAATGTTGATATAATAGACTACTTTAAGGTGTCTGAGTTGATCCTGCACAACATTTCAATTTAAAAAACTAGAATGATATAAAATTAACATGGCACTCATAAATAGATTAAAAATTGATGGAGAGGTCTCAGAATGAAATTGTAAATGGAGAATTGTCAGCAAGTGGGAGTCATTCCAGTGGGGTCCCATAAGGATTGATTCTTGGCCCTATAGGTATTCAACATTTTTAATTAATGATTTGGAAGAAAACATAAAATTACTGAAAGTTTGCAGATGATACAAACGAAAGGAATTATAAATAATGAAGAAAGCAAGTAACTGATTCAGAGAGATTTGGATCACTTGGTAAACTAGGCATTAGCAAATAATGTGTGTTTTAATAAGGCTACATATAAACACATCTAGGAACAAAGATTGTAGGTCATACTTACAAGTGGAGGACTCTGTCCTAGGAAGCAGTGGCTCTGAAAAAGATTTGGAGGTGATGGATAATAAGTTGAACATGAACTCCTAGTGTGATGTTGTGGCTAAAAGTGCTATTGTCATCCTTGGATTCATCAACAAGGGAATCTCAAATAGGATATTTTACTTATTTTGCTTCTATATTTGGCACAGGTACAACTGCTGCTGAAATGCTATGTCCACCTCTGGTGTCCACAATTCAAGAATTGTTGTTGATAAATACAAGAGAAAAGCCATGAGAATGATTAAAGCATTAGAAAACATGCCTGATAGTGAGAGATCCAAAAAATGAAATCTATACATCTTAACAAAAGAGAAGGTTAAAGGGTGACAATTACAGTATGTAAGTATCTTCATGTGAACAAATGTTGAATAATAGATTCTTCAATCTAACAGAGAAATGTACGTGCCTGGAAATTGAAGCTAGACAAATTCAGACTGGAAATAAGTCATACATTTTTATCAGTGAGGGTAACTAACCATTGGAACAATTTACCAAGGGTTGTGGCAGATACCCCATCACTGACAATTTTAAAATCAAGAGTGGATGTTTTATGCTCTGGAAATTACTGTATTATACAGGAGTCTAGACTACATGATTGCAACAGTCCCTTGTAGCCTTGGAATCTATGAAAGCATAACTTGGAGACAACAAACCTGTCTAACCTGAATCTCGCAGAGTAAGACTGATGGAATCTTATACTACAAACAATAATGTACAGCTTAGCTGTTCTAGTGAAGAGCTACAGAAGTTAATCTCAAGTTCCTTAAAAGCACAAAATGTTCCTCTCTGAAATTAAAACAAAATTCATACAAATAAAGCTAATTTTTGCTAACAGGAAAGGACTGTTGGAGAGCTACCTCATTTTTTAAAACTGCTTCAGTACACAAATTTATCTTTGTTATTGAAGAGCCTTGATTTACTTGTATTCTCTGTAAGGAAGAAAATTCAGTGCAGAGTAAAAAGCCAATTTAGAAATGAACTAGGAAAACAATACATTTTTAATCAATGGCAAAATGATAGGCATACTGTTTGTTGTTTTACCTTTCATGCAGAAAGCACATCAGTTGGTTTACATTTTATGCAGAAAGTACAATACAGTATGGGATTCATCCACATTCAGCTTCAAGTAACTTGCATACTGGATTGGAAAACCCTACAATCCAGAAGCTTGGGAAAATTTTCTAGGCAAATAAAATGTCAGGTTTCCTACCTATTAGACACAGACAATGGGGAATTTGAGTGATATCAAGCACAGAAACACTGAGCTGACAGTCAGAAGCAAGGAGTGAGCAGAGTGGGAGTGTAGTAAAGAGAACTGAGCTATCACACAACCCAACTTAAGGAGGAGAAACTGACCAAAGCAATGGAACTGAGCCACCCAGTCAAAGGCAAGATGGTGGAAATAAAAGAAGCTAAGCAGAGCAATCAAATCAAGTTGTCCATCACAGGGGAGAAAGAGAAATAAGCCTTGCTGATGTCAGCAACACAAATAAGGCTCTGGAAAAAGAGACTGAGACCGTAAAAAGGGCATGGATGAGCATGTCTGTGGCTGAATCTCTATTTGAATGCACTCAATTTGATTTGAGGCCGAGTTGTGTTGAGGCAGCATGATTTTCTGCCACATTCAGGCAGTCGCTATCCTTGCTAGACACAAAAGCAAGTTTCATTCTCCACACAAGAACTTCAAGAACCTAGCGTAAGTTAGAAGCAATATTTGCTCTGCTGCAGGATAAGGCTCTCAGCTCCAAATCCCTCAAACTTTTTAGCTGCTGGAGGGGGTCTTTGGGTCTCCATCAAACACTGGTTTTGAACCCTCCTCTCCAGTGAATAGCTCTAACATGGGACTCTGACAACATGGTTTGAAGTTTGCAACATGCAGCAGAATATAACAAGCAACATTTCACAGGTTTCCAATAGCAGCAGTGAAACCTGACTAAATTCTGCTCAGTTTTCACTCTGGTGCTGCCTGGAGAAACTCTGAACAGCAGAGTGGCACTGCAACTGTCTGAGGTTCATAAAAACACCACCGCTTTTGTTTACATTGGGATTGCATTTAGAAGATTATCAATTATAAAGGCTAAAGATATAATTTTATTTTTAAATGAAAGCTTAGACACTGCAGAAGCTGATAACATTAATATAGGAAAGCTTCCTGCTTACTGTGTGTCAAACAGAAGTGAGTGGATTTTTCAAACCCTGCTTACACCTTAAAAATACTTTAAGGTACGTCTACACTTGCACCCTAGTTCGAACTAGGGATGCAAAAGTAGGCGACCGAAATTGCTAAAAAGCGGGGATTTAAATATCCTGCACTTCATTAGCATAATCTCGCCCGCGCGCTATTCTGATCGCCAGCTGATTTGAACCAGGAAGTACTCTCCGGGCCGTGTTAGTTCGAATCAAACCCCTTGGTTCGAACTAATGTTACTCCTCAAAAAATGAGGGTGCAAGTGTAGACGTACCCTTAGTTACTCTGTGTAGAGTATAGCTTTTTACTGAAGCCACACATCTTGCACAAATCAGACCAATACAAATTTTCAAGATAGTTCAGGATTGTTCATTAATCTCAAGCTTTTCAGTTTTCATAATGTGCCATCTACGCATCTGTCAACCACATATTAAATTAAAAACTCAGAATATCAAACAACAAACTTTTTAAACCATCTGATGAAATCCATATCAGAGTTATCTAATTTTAGTGCAGGTAGCTACTGTCATGTTCCAAATCAAGACTAAAGTGTATGAGAAATTTAAGATATCTTAGATATCTTGGTAATTCACTAGCAGTTTTAAAATTAGATAAAGTATCTTTTCATTTATAGACTTCTAGTGCTGCTCTCTCATTACAAAGGATAAGTTAAGGAATGCATTAATCAATCTTTAAGAGACAGAAGAACAATCATGAAGGAGCCTGTATATCAGCCTATAATAAAGGCAACTATTAAATAAGGAAAAAACCCACATCTTAAAGGAAATTATATTGAGAGTATTTCCTTACTGAACAGCAACTTCAAATGATCATTCAACACTAAATAAATAAAAATGCATTCAATGTACAAGTTGTGATTGTCCTGAACCTATTTATAAAGTGATATAATGTACTGTATTTAATACCTTAAAATAATCTATTTGTTATGAAGCCCAGTATACCTGAAAGCATTTTGTCAAAGATCTCATTTTTTCAAATATTTTGTCCAAGATTTAAAGATGCTAATTCCAATCTCTGATCAAGTTGGAAATCTCACACTTACTTCATTCTGACCTTAATATTAACTCCTAGAAACCTCAGACCACAACTGATGAATTTACACTGTCACAAAGTGCATAATAATATTAGTTGATTTAATTAGTTCCTTCAAATTGTGTGGATGTTGCTCATTAAGGTAAAACACTAATAAGAATGGACTGGCCAGGCATAACACAGACAGGTACAGTAGAAGCTTTCCTGACAGTTCTGCCAATTCACCTCATCACTTCCTATTTCTGCCTTGGTTCTCTTCAGTAAATATTACCAATTATGCAGCATACAGATGGGATTAGTATGAGGTCTGTAAATTCATAAATTACAATAAGACCCAGATCTCCACAATGCAGATCTCCCTCTGAACCCACCCATCATTAGTTTTCTGACTTAACTGTCATCTTTTGCAAGAACTATCTAGGATCTGATTAGCTGTCATCTTTCTAGACCTTAATCGCTGAAGGGAAGAAAACTATTAAATAAAACTAAGAAATATGAACTAGCATGAGACTGAAAATGATAGCCTAACACACACACACTCCATTTTAAATTAGAGATGGGTCTGGCCTTGCCCAGACACATATGAACTCCGTTTACACACCTGAGCAAGAACTCATGGTATCCAGCTGGTGTGGCAGCCAGGATGACACAGGAAAAGAGCCCTGCATCTCTATTCAGTGTCCTAGAAACTGACATGCTGTCACAAAAAGAAACATGACACCAAGAAGTTTTCTATTTAACATTAATATATACTAATAATATTAAAAATATTAGTGTATAACATCAGCCATTGAAAAACTCCCCCTGGAAATTATGAGGCAGATATTTTAACTTGGAAGATCAAATTAGGTCCAGTACAGGGTAAACTGATTCCCAGCTCGTGCCTAGTCCCCGCTACCCCCTGTCCCCAGCAGAGAGTGTGCTGGGGGAACCGGCTTTTAAACCAGCTCCCCGCCAGCACTGGCTCCTGCTCCCCACCTTGCTGCTTCTGAGAGAGGCAGCAAGGGGGACAGAAGTGACTAGTCGAGGGACTAGATAGTTGACTAGCTGCTTACATACATAGTCCTAGTGCTCATTCCTCAAAGAAAGGCGCAAACCCTTTTATATTCTGGGCTGGAGCTAATGAACTGACTTTAGAAGGAGTCTGCAAAAATAACTGTTCTCTGTTCAGTATTTGAGATTTGACAACAGGACGACTCAACAGAAGAGCCCTGCATTCATATGTTAGGTCCTAAAATTTGCCCCATTATTCTGAAATTGAGTTTGGTGCAGTACACTGTTGTTCAGGAGCACAAGGGAGTGACTGAAGGGTCCTTTAATCATCTCCCTCTCTTGCACACCCATGTGCACACAGTTTAAGTAACTGTCTCAATGTGTGGAACATCAGAATTCTGTCATCATTCCTGAGTCTAATGAACTTAATAGCAAAATTTGTATTCATTTCAGTGATGAAGTACTGGGCTCTCATGTTCTCAGTTTGGATACCATCAAGAAGTACATGAGGGGGCACCCAAACTAAGAAAAGAGAGTTACTCACCCTGTGCAGTAACAGGAGTTATTTGAGATATGTGTCCCCATGGGTGTTCCACTCTGGGTGCTGGTTCATCCTCGCACCAGTGACCGGAGATTTTTTTAGCAGTGCCCAGCCATGCACACGCCCTGGCACCTCCTAGTGCCATTGGTGTTTGTTAGGTGCGTGTGCAGCACGGCCCCCTCCATCCTTCTCTACTCTTGCCACTGGACCTAGCAGTCTCCAATGCAGGGGAAGGAGGGAGGGTAGTGGAGCACCCATGGGGACGCACATCTCGAAGAACTCCCGTTACTGCACAGGGTGAGTAACTCTTTTCTTCTTTGCGTGATGTCCCCATGGGTGCTCCTCTCTGGGTGACTACAAAGTAGTAGTTGAATCATGGAGGCAGGTTTGGAGTCCTGCCCCCGTCACTGAGGATAACACCACTTGTCCAATAGCCATAGATGACGTGATGGCAGAAATAAGCGCGTAGTGTTTTGCAAACGTGTGCTCAGATGACCAGGTGGTTGCCTGAAAATGTCCTCTAGAGGTACATTTTGGAGGAAAATGGTCGTGGAGGCCACAGCCCGGGTTGAGTGGGCGATGATATTGTCAGGTGGTTGTTTGTTGCGAATGGTATAACATGCGTGGAAACATGATGAGATCCAGTTGGAAATCCTCTGGGAGGAGACTGCTTGGTCCTTGGAATGTTTGGCGAAGGATAGGAAGAGTCTGGGTGATTTTTTCCATGATTTTGTTCGATCTATGTAGAACACGAGTGCTCTGCAGACGTCAAGAATATGCCATGCAGCTTGGGATGGATCAGCGTGTAGCTTGGGGAGCAACGCAGGTAAGTGTATGGGCTTGTTAATATGAAAGGGAGAAGGGACCTTCAGGAGGAATTTGGGGTGAGGTCGAAGGGTTATTCTGTCCTTAGTGAATATTGTATAAGAGGGTTCTGCCATTAATGCCACAAGCTCCCCCACTCTCCTGCTGGAGGTTATGGCCACTAGAAAGGCAACTTTCATTGATAGGTGTAACAAGCTGCTAGAGGCTCAAAGGGCAGTTTAGTCAAATTCTTAAGGATGTGATTAAGGTCCCTGTAGCCAGACATGAACCCCATCTTGTTTCCCCCCCTCCCCCCCCCAGAGAGCAAGAGAAAGGCGGTCAGCCTTTGATGCCCTGGGAACGCAGGTGTGCTGCCTGTCCCATATGAGGAGAGGCTAAAGAGACTGGGACTTTTCAGTTTAGAAAAGAGGACACTGAGGGGGGATATGATAGAGGTATATAAAATCATGAGTGGTGTGGAGAGGGCTGATAAAGAGAAGTTATTTATTAGTTCCCTAAATAGAAGAACTAGAGGACACCAAATGAAATTAATGGGTAGCAGGTTGAAAACTAATAGAAGAAAGTTCTTCTTCACACAGCGTGTAGTCAGCCTGTGGAACTCCTTGCCAGAGGAGGCTGTGAAGGCTAGGACTATAATAGAGTTTAAAGAGAAGCTAGATAATTTCATGGAGGTTAGGTCCATAAAAGGCTATTAGCCAGGGGATAAAATGGTGTCCTTGGCCTCTGTTTGTCAGAGGCTGGAGAGGGATGGCAGGAGACAAATTGCTTGATCATTGTCTTCGGTCCACCCTCTCTGGGGCACCTGGTGCTGGCCACTGTCGGCAGACAGGATACTGGGCTAGATGGACCTTTGGTCTGACCCAGTATGGCCATTCTTATGTTCTTATGTCCCTGACTCTACCATAAACAGAAACCAGACAGTAAATGGGCTAGCTGACGACCCGGGGCCTCCCGCCGCCCTGATGGCTAGTACCAGTAATTGACACGCCTGCACTGTCCCAGGAGAGGAATCTTCACCCATCACATACCAGAGGTGCCCATTGTCTGCATTTTCCCAGGTGTGAATTATGCTTTGCACCCTTCGTGGGAAACTTGGCATTCAAAGCCATTTTTCCTAATTGGCCACTTGAGACCAGGAAGAAGCCTACGTGACCCAAGGGGTATAAAGAGGGGTTTAGTAGCCCACGCCATTTGAGCTCCAATCACCTACACCTGCTGGCAGGTATTGATTGTCTCCCGAGGTCTGTGGGTCGCCCAACCGCACCCTACTTCTTCCCGAGGGATCGAGAGAAAGACGCTGGCCACGCCAAGTCTGGAACGCAGGGGTGAGAATATATACCTGCTTGGTGTCTATTTTGCATGCATTTAATAAGAGCTCAGAGAACCAAAAGGGTTTCATGGTACCTGTAAGTGACTTATAAGTGTAATTTCTGTCCTGTCCTTTGTTGTGGCTGTGTTATCTATAACACAGTAGTAGCATTTAACAGCTAAGTTTACCCTGTAACAATAAAATAGTAACTGTTTAAGCTGTGACCTGACTCCTTCAGTTGCTGTAACAGAACCAAGCACAATTTTAAAAAAGAACTCCAGCCGGTCATAAGGGACAGATATAGGGAGAGCTTGAGCGTTGGATCATGTCGCTTTCAGGGGACAGATCCGTTGGGGCATCTCTCAGCCTCCCTAGGCTGCCCTCTGCGAAGGGATCGTGTATCCTAGCAGTCAAAATCTGAGGTGTAATAAGCTCTCCCTGTAAACTTCTTGGGGCGCCCGTCAACCTCCTCCAGGTTGCCCGCTGCTAAGGGACCCCAGTCCTAGCAGTTGAAGTCTCGGGTGTATAATACACACACACCACTCACTGCCCTGACCACCGGCTGACAGTCCCATATGGGGACTGGAGGCTGAACCAACGGGAAAGTATTTTGCAGACCAGTAAAGAATTGTCTGGTGATTGGGTCTGAAAAGAAAGAGTTGCTGTTGGTGGTCCAGTGAAAGGCCGTTATTGCTGCTGCGTGTACTTTTACCGTATTAAAAGTTAGGCCTGACTCCCTTAGTTCCAACAGGCAGTCCAATATGATGGGGATGGGGATGAGATCAGGAGGGATGGGATGACTGCGTTTGAGCCAGTCAGAGAATCTGGTCCATTTATAAAGGTAAGCTTTTTGGATTGACTTTCTCCTGCTGTTGATTAATATCTGTTTCACTCATTCTGAACAGATGTTTTCTGCATTCTGGAACCATGAAGGAGCCAGGCGTGGAGGTGGAGTTTGCGTGCTTCGGGATGGAGAACTCTGCTGTGATGTTGAGTGAGAAGATGGTGTTGTGGGGGAAAGATGTATGGATCCACTATCGCCAATCTGTGAAGGTAAAGGAACCATGTTTGTCTCGACTGAGCTGGTGCAACGAGGATCACACAGGCTCATTCTATTCTAATTTGTGTGATAAGCCCAGGGAGCAAGGGGAGTGGTGGGAATGCATAAAACAAAGTCGTGTCCCATTTGAGGGAGAAAACATCTCCCAGAGAACCCTTCCCTATGGCTGCTTTGGAGCAATAATGGTGACATTTGCAAAGAGATCTATGTTTGGTTGTCCCCATTGAAAGAAAATGTGTTTGAGGACTTGGGCATCTATCTCCCATTTGTGATGGTCATAAAAGATATGATTGTGAGTGTCCGCCATGACACTGAGTACCTCTAGGAGGTACATGGCCAGAGGGGTAATTTGGTATGCAAGGCACCAGTTCCATAATTTGAGGGCTTCCATACAGAGGGAGGGTGACTGGACCCTACCCTGTCGGTTGATATAATACATGCAAGTTGTATTGTCTGTCATGATACCAATTGTCTTGTGCACTATATGGTGTAGAAAGTGGAAGCGTGCATAGCGCACTGCCCTGAGTTCTAGCAGATTGATATGGAGTATTTGCTTGCTGAAGGACCATTTGCCTTGTACCGTGTGAGGTCCAAGATGAGCTCCCCATCCCATAAGGGATGCATCCATCGTAATGGTGACTATTGGGGTTGGCTGATGAAATGGCATGCCCATCAGCACATTGTGTGGGTCCATCCACCATTCCAATGAACTGAGGATACATGGTGTGATAGTGACCATCTTGGAAATGGGGTCCCTGGAAGGGATGTAAAATGTGGCTAACCAGGCCTGGAAACATCTCATGTGTAGTCTGGCCAGTCGGACCACATACATGGTGGCAGCCATGTGACCCAGAATCCTGAGGCATTCACGGACTGTCATAGTGGAGGTCATGTGTGCCACCATTATGAGGTTGTGGAGGTCTTTGAATCTGTGCATGGGTAGCGTTGCCCTGGCTGCGATGGTGTCAGTGTGTACTCCTATAAACTCCAGAGTGCGTGGGTTACAGTATGGACTTTTGGCAGTTTATGTGAAAGCCAAGTTGGAGTAAAAGATCAGTGGTAGCATTGACCATGTCTTGTGTTTCCTGAAGCACGTGCCTTTTATAAGGCAGTCATCCAGGTATGGGAATATTATGACTCCCTGATGACATAGGTATGTCATAACAATAGCTAGAGTCTTGGAAAAACTCTGGGAGCTGCTGAGAGGCCGAAAGGAAGAACTCGATATTGGTATGGTGATTTCTATAGATCATAGAAAGCGCCTGTGGGCAGGATGTATCGTTATATGGAAATATGCGTCCTGAAGGTTGAGAGCCAAAAGCCAACTCCCTTGGTCTAGTGCTGGAATAACCACTGCTAGTGTTACCATCTTGAATCGTTGGTATGTGACATACTTGTTAAGTCTTCTTGAATCTAAAGTGGGTCTCCACAAGACATTCTTCTTCTCGGTTAGGAAGTATGTCGAATAAAACCCTCCCCCTTGGAAAGCCGTTGGTACTGGCTCTATGTAGGTGGAGAACCTCCTGCTGGAGGAGTGTCTCATGAGAGGGGTCCCTGAAGAGGGATGGGGAGGGAGGGTGGATAGGGGAATGGAGATGAAGGGGATGGAGTAACCCACTTTCATGAGCTCTAGCACCCATCTGTCTGATGTTATTTGTGCCCACTGATGTAAAAAGGGCTGGAGGCGATGGGTGAACTATAGCTATCCAGTTGGTGGTATAACAGTAGTGGGGACTTCTTTCTGGCTCCCGACCCAGCTTTCAGATTTGTTGCTTTGATGAGGGAGGTTGGGATGCTGAATGTTGTTTTTGGCACTGAGGTCTGTGGTGTTGGGATCTGTCGGAAGTCTTATTTTGTCTGTGGTCAGTACAGTTGTCTGGGCCTTTGGTAGGTGTTGTATCTTGTCCTTTTGTTGGGGAGCATGTACATGCCCAGTGTGTGGAGGATTGTGCATGAGTCCTTCATTGAGTGAAGGACTTCATCTGTTTTGGCCACGCATAGAGTAGTTTTGTCGAAGGGAAGGTCTTCAACTTTCTGCTGGAGGTCTCTGGGTATTCCAGACGCCTGAAGACATGAATACCCTCGCATAACGACGGCTGATGCTGTGACCTGGGCAGCTCTATCAGCCACATCCATGGCAGATTGTAATGTCGTGTGCAGGGCCGGGTCGAGTCATTCCTGCGACCCGGGCAGCGGGCGCGCAATGCATGCTCGGCTCTGCCCCTGGGCGCACAGCCCCACCCCCCGGTGCACAACGCACCTTACAGCTGCGATCAGGCGCACGGCACCTGATTGCAGCTCTAAGGCGTACCATGTGGCCCCCAGCCCCGCAGCGCCTGATTGCAGCTATAAGGAGTGCCACATGGCCGGGCACGCGGCGCCTCTTACAGCTGCCATCAGGCACCCCCCATAGGTTGGCGCCCCGGGCAGCTGCCTGGCTAACCCTCCCCTTAATCCGGCCCTGGCCGTGTGGGAGATGATGTGCATCACATTGAGCAGTATCGGCCTCTTATGCGCCGGGAGTAATTGTATAAGCTCCTGGAGTTTTGAATAATTGGAATAGTCCTAATGAGCCAGCATGGCCATGTAGTTTGCTGCTCTGAGAACCAAGATTGCAGAGGAACAGACCTCATATTGGGTTGTTTTGTGCTGTCCCTGACCGAGTCCACCGGCAAAGGATTTAAGGGAGGGTGTGTGAAAAGAAAGTCCATACCCTTGGGGGTTATAAAGTATTTGCAGTTGGCCCTTTTATTGATGGGAGTAATAGATGCTGGGGCTTGCCAGATTTTATTAGCAGGGTCCATAATGGTTTCATCCACTGGGAGGGCAATGTGGGAAGATGTAGGGGGTTACAGTGTGTGCAAGAGTCAGTATTGTTTTTCTTGCTCCTCTTGCAGGTCCCAATTTTGTGCCAGGGCTACTCTTTTAAAAAGCTTCTAGAATTGTTTGGAGTCATGAGATGGAGGTGGGGTCATAGGAATGATGGCGTCATCTGGTGAAGAGGAGAAGTTGTGCAGAGGGGACCTATCCTCCCCTTCTGATAAGGAATTGTCGAACTCCGATTGAACGTGTTCTGGGGAATCTGGCACCATGGCTGAGGGTGTGGGTTGGCATGACTGAGGTGGTCTTCTTGCTGCTGATGAAGAAGCAGAGTGACGGCTCCTATGAGATGAGTAGGACTCTCAGAAATACCATTGCCCAGGGTAACAGGGCGATGGATACGGCCAGTATTGTGAGTACCAAGGCGGTGGTGGTGGCGGGTGAGAGTGTGTTGAGGGGCAAGACCCCCAACATGGGTAATGTTGAGTTGGACTGGAATGCGGTGATAAGAAGCGGCTGTGCAGTTCGGTGCCGGCTTCACTTGGAGAGATGGATGGGACCGATGACCTTGGGGAATGGGTGGACCGCACCAAGGAGCCCGGGGATGGTGGTGCCAACAAGCTGCGGGCTAAAGAGGGTGTGCAGTGCCATGTCCGATCCTGTGGCGGTTTCGAGACTGAACGTGAGGTACTCAGTGCCACTGGTGCTGTCAGGGATGGTGCCTTGGGCGGAGGCATTTCGGTGCAAGGTCTCTCTGGTGACGTATCCAGTGCTGTCTTTGGCACCGATTTATGTCTAGCAGGTGCTGTGGGTTCTGATGGGACCATCAGTACTGACGTTTTTTTATCAAGGCTCAGAATGAGCCCTCTTCTGTGATGCTGATGATGTAGGTTGTGCCGAGCCAGAGGTGCGTGGCGTATCACCTATGCTTATCCTTGATAAGCTCGGTGCTGGGGGTAGTGATCTTGCCAGGGAGACCCGGATTTTCACTTTAGGCTTGCCAGAAGAGGTAGAGGGATGACTTTTGTCCATACCTTTTGGCTTGTCTGATGCTTTGGCCCTAGGAGGTGAGTCATCCCGTGGAGGCTGAAGCTATTTCTCATATGGATATGTTTTCAGCCTATTGGCACAGTGGCGTCGTGCTCTAGCCGTGAGGTTTGAGTAATGTGCACACTTCTGCGTCAGATAGCCCTCTCCCAGACACTTTATATACTAGGTGTGCCAGTCAGAAACGGGCATAGCCTCACCACAGGATTCACACCATTTAAAGCCCGGGGATCCAGGCATGAAGAAAAACGAGGTTGGAGGTGAACAGTGAAGGAAAAAAAAAACATTTTCTTTTTTTAAGGGAGAGGGTTGAGAGGGATTCAAAACTTGGAAAGGAGAGTAAAATTGAGGAGAATTAACATTGTTTGTTGTTTCTTTGTGAAAAAGGGGTGAGAGAACGGAGCTCTGTCTGCTGCTAAGGACCGCAGAGAAGGACACCAACAGCACAAGGAGGTGCCAGGGCGCATGCGCAGCAGAGCACTACTAGAAAAATGTCTAGCTGCCGGTCTGAGGACACACCAGCACCCAGAGTGGAGAACCCACGGGGACATTACTCAAAGAAGAACATATTCATTCATTCATACAAACAAACACAAACACAAACACAAACAAAAAATTTTCTCCTCCCCTGACTTTGTATAGTTGGCCTTCTAGGCCGAAATTTTCAAAAGAGCCACTGAAATGTAATGGGGTTTGCATGCCAAACTCCCTTAGACTTCTTTGAAAATTCCAACCCAAGTATTTCTTTAAAATACAAAAATAATTATCTTCCACTTTGTGATAAAATCAAATAAGCATGCTAAAGCATATTTCAGTGCATTCTTAGTGGAAATTACTTTTTAAAATTAACTCATCTTAAAATACAGAGTCTGTAGATGTCACTGGCTCCTTCTGTGCAGCCATGTTCCTCCATCCTCTCACGAGGATACAACACGCATCAGTCCAAAATGTTAGAGACAGAGGTAAGGGAAATTCTCTTTCTGCTGCTAGGGTTGCCAGGTGTCTGGTATTGGCCCGGACAGTCCGGTATTTGCGGCCTCTGTCTGGTAAAAATAAAACCGAAAATACCAGACATGTAAAATGTCCGGTTTTTTTTGTTTTTCTCGGACGGAAGGCTACTTGGGACATTCTTCCACTGCTGCACATGGCAGGGAGCATGGGGATTTAAAGGCGCAGTGACTGGGTTTTTTTGCTCAACAACTTTGGTCCCCCAGTTTTTTTATTGCTCAACCAATTTTTTTTCTGCCATGTTTGGTATTTTTTGTGAAAGTATCTGGCAACCCTATCTGCTGCACCTCATTTTACAACACTACATAATCATTTTGTAAAGATTTCATTCTCCTATACACTATCAAGTAAAAATATTGAGTAATTTACATGAATTGCAGTGCTGTAAAACTCAGGATATTAGAATACTCCAGAATAAACTTATTTTAGCAACAGACTGTAGCATATTCAGTTGTGGGAAGATGTTGGCATCATCACTAGAGCCCATGCTAAAGGGTCATGCTAAGTGCAAATTATGACCTCAAGACCTACAAAAGAAATAGCTTAAAAAGTATTTTTAAATTACCATTGTGTTCATACTATATATTAAAGCCCCATTTATTTTGGGCAGTCAGCCCAACATTTAAAAAAAAAATCATCTCCTAATTTTGAATGCCTAATCCTGAGAGAACTTGGGTCTGATTTTCAGAAGTTCAACATTCCTGCAGTTCCCAGTGAATTCAACCACACTACCCTATGTACCCATTTCCTAAATATCTCGCCCACCCTATCTCACAGTCTGGATGTCAAAACCAACAGTGTGAAACATATTTTAGAGGATTGCATTAAAATAATTTTGCAGCTCACTGTTATCTTTCAAAGTGCTATGGGAACCCTGATAATTACAATAAACTCTAATTTACCAACATGATTGTACTTTATAAGAAAATGCTTGCTAGAAGGCCAAATACTTTGCTACAACCCCCTCATTAGAAAAGTGGATAATCAGCTGTAGTAATTTAATAGATTTCATCTCCCCTCCTTATTTTTGAAATTGTAGCCTCATGTATTTTCATTGTCCAGAGCATTAACTGGAGGTATTTGTATTATAAAATCACACTGTAATTTAAACAAACTTAATTACATTAATTTGTTAACTTATGTTGTTCATTAATTTAGTATCATTCAACAGTTTGAAAGTAGGAACATAGTCTGAAAATGTGGTATTTATTGTCACTATAGCAACCAAAGGAGTCTGCATAAGGAAATACCAAGCAATAAGAGGTGAAACACCATAGAAACCGAATGAAAATAGAATGAGCTGTGTCAGAAGTTACTAAACCTGCAGCAACATTTTTGGAAAAAGTAAGTTAATGGATAGAGTTACAATTCAGACAAACAAGAAAAAAGATAAATTTTACAGAGAATCAATGAATTATCAATTTCTCAGATTAATAGTTCTTCCGTTCCTAATCAAATAATCTCCTTGTGGCAAACAACAACAATTGATTACAGGGAAAATGAATACTGTACAATTCCAATTATCCAATTTCCCTTTAATACAAAAGTCATAGTTATCCAAATTCACAGTTTGTCCCCAACATAGACCTCAGTTAATTAACAGCACTTCCATTTTTCTAAATCATACAATCATAGAATACTAGAACTGGAAGGGACCACAAGAGGTCATCAAGTCCAGTCCCCTGAATTCACGGTAGGACCAAGCACTATCTAACCTGCTCTTAAATATCTCCAGAGATGGAGATTCCACAACCTTCCTAGGCAATTTATTCCAGTGTTTAACCACCCTGACAGTTAGGAAGTTTTTCCTAATGTCCCACCTAAACCTCCCTTGCTGAAATTTAAGCCCATTGTCTGGTTATCCAAAACCTTTGGCTGTCCCCTAGGCCATTTTGATACACAGGAGTATACTGTAAAGCCAGTATTATGTATTTTTAGCTGTCCGAATATAAACAAATAGCTAGAAGCAAGGAGAAACAACAGCACCATGCAACCAACCAGATCTTTGTGAAGCACAAATGATTACAAGACTACAGTCTAGAAAATTTAGAGAGTTCACAATCTAGGAAGTCAATAAGCAGACAAAACCCAGAGATGGCATGCACTAAAAGCAGATGAAAGAAGCATGTGTCGTGTGGGTTCCATTATTTAATTTTTATATTATAAATGTAAATGAATAAATATTAGAAAGGATGATTAAGGCTTGGTCCCATGCATAAGGAGCAACATGGGTAGTCAGAAAAACAACAGTGTGAGGACACGAGGGTGGTGACAGCAAAGGGGAGGACCAAAAAGGGAGAGAAGAAAGATTTTGGGGGGAAGGGAAGACTGCTAACCTGTGTGAGAATTGATGAGCAAAAGTGAAATTACTCACCAATGAGGAGTTCAAAGATCACCTACCTATTCATGACCTTCCCTGGCAGAAATAGTATGCTCCAGAGCAATGGTTCTCAAACTTTTTGGCCTTCTAGCCCACCCCACTCAACACAAACCTTTCAGTGGACCATCAGCCAATCACCGTTGATGACAAAACGCCTTTGCTTATATCTAATACCTTAAATACTAAATTATTCATATTAAGCTACTGAAGCATAAAAACTTCAATATGTAGCTATAAATAAGGAGACGTACATAACCAGTAAGAAAGGAAATATTAGTAATCAAAATCAAAATAATTAAACAGATTAAGCTTTTTAACTTTATCATGTTAAAAACAACAAGTAGTCCTAATTTTATATATATAAAATGAGATTTGTGGGCAAGATCCACTTCATCAGATGAGCTGGAGTGGAAAGAACAGAATCCAAGATATATAAAACAGCAAAAGAAGTACCTGTCAATTGTAGGACCTGTGATAATGAAGCTAATTAAGTGGGCTGGATGTGTCCCATCAATACCTTAACATTTGCATTTTCAAATCAAAGGTATTGATGGGACACATCCAGCCCACTTAATTAGCTTCATTATCACAGGTCCTACAATTGACAGGTACTTCTTTTGCTGTTTTATATATATAGAGAGAGAGAGAAAGAGAGAGAGAGAGAGGATTCTGTTATTTCTACTCCAACTAATCTGATGCAGTGGGTCTCGCCCACAAAAGCTCATGATACTATTCATTTTTTTTAGTCTTTAAGGTGCTGCAGGGCTACTTGTTGTTTTTAAAGTTACAGACTAACACGGCTACCCCTCTAATTCTTTTTATCATATTTAATTAAAATGAAGTTTGGTAAACTAAGTAAAATATTAATTTATGTCCAAAACTAACGGTTTCAACACTGTCTTTATTTATGGCAGAGGTGGGGAAATTTTTTGGGTAGGGGCCACTGATCCACAGAAAAATCAATCAGGGGGGCACACAAAAGTGAGAAGCAAACTCCCTCCCCCCCCACAAAAAACCACCTCTCAACCCTCACTGATGTGGCGCCCAGCTGAAACAGCTAACTCCCTTGATGCTCTAGCCCTGCAGAGCGGAGGGGGGAATGGCAGGGAGGACTGAGGTTAAGGGTTTCCCACGGGCCAGATTAACTTTTCTTGGGTCCCAAGGTTAGATTTTGTGAGCCTCTCTAGGCTCTGTGGTGGGACCAAAAATAAGGGGTTCAGTGTGTGGGAGGAGGCTGCCAGGGAGTTAGATAGGGATGAGGGTACAGGAGTGGATAATGATGGGGGATCTGAGTGGGAGGTAAGGTGCAGGATCGGGCTGGAGATGGGGTATTTGGCCAGAAGGGAGGGTGCAGGAGCAGGCTGGGGGTGGAGCATCTTGGAGGAAGAAAGATTACAGGAGGGGGTTGGGGTTGGGAGTCTGGGCAGGAGGTAGGGAGAATGAAGGAGTGGGCTGGTGTGGGAAGTCTGGGAGGGATGGTGCAGGAGCAGGCTGAGGGTGGGGTGTCTGGCCAGGAGGGAGGTGAAGGAGGAGGCTGGAGGTGAGAGGTCTGAGTGGGAAGGAGGGTGAAGAGGTGGGATGGGGGTGGGGGATCTGAGCAGGAAGGAGGGTGCAGGAGTGGGATGGGGTGCAGGGTCTCAACAGGGGTGTGGGGATGGTGTAGAATCTAGGCATGAGGGTCATGGGGGGGCACTTACCTGGCTCTGCAGTCCCTGCCACTCCCAGGCACTGGCCCCAGGCACCACCTCCTGCTGCTCCCATTGGCCATGATTTCAGCCAATGGCAGCAGCGTGGAAAGCCTTCATACGAGTGGTTTCCTCCCCCAGCTGCAAGGCTCGGGGCTCCCCCTGCTGCAGCACGAAGCCGGCGCTGGTGCTCCAACCTCACAGGGCAGGCGCATGGAGCTAGTGCGCCAACGTGGGTTCCTAGCTACAGGGGGAGAGGGGCTGCGGTTTGAGAACCACTGCTCTAGAGGATTTTAAAAAAAATCCAAGATAAGATTCTCAGATGCCCGGAGACAAAGTATTTGATTGACAGGGTTCCAACTCTGGAACATCTTACTAGAGAAGGTTACACTGAGTTGGACTTTTAGCATGTTTAAATCTAAATGAAAGACCCACATCTCTAATAAAGCTTAAGTAATGGCATTTTTCCAAGAACCAAAAAATGAGTGAATTGGAGGGGAGAAATACTGTAGAATGCAAGAAAGAAAGGGGGGACTCAGCAAATATGCACACTGAGAACAAGGATGTTTGGGGGGATATTGTCATAGGGCATATGATACATTACTTTCAGTTGTTGTAGATTGCCCCCATTCGCTGATCAAAACCTAGGAAAAAACAAATATGGAGCAGACAGATCTTTTAAGAAATATACCAGCACTCTGATCTCCTCCAGCTGGGACCTGCTGATGTCACTTGCAAGGGCTACTGCCAGGAACATGAATATTTCAAAAGCCAGTAAGAATGTAATGCAATTTAGAATTACTAAGAACACTAAGAAACTCAGACTATAATACCAAGAAACTAAGACTATTAAAACAGCAAATAATTTGGCTAGTTAGAATATTGCTAAAGTACACCTTAAAGTTTAAAGGGCATTTGCCACAGCTTGTGGTGAGAAGGGGGAAATATTTTGATTGAACAAATAACAGAAATGGCATTAATAGAAAATTAAAAATAAGGTGCTTAATGCTTAATCTTACACTAGGGAGAATCAGGAGTAACTCCTCTGGCGAAAACTGCTATAAATTAGATAAAGAATCAGGCCCTACAGGTTTAAGTTCTCCTACAGAGAATTATTACCTGTAACCTGCCTCTAAAGGTGTGTCTAGACTACATGGCTCCGTCGACGGAGCCATGTAGATGAGTTTACTGGACATAGCAAAATGAAACGGCGATTTAAATAATCGCCGCTTCATTTACATCAAAATGGCCGCCGCGCTGTGCCGATCAGCTGATTGTCGGCACAGTGCGGTAGTCTAGACGGGGATCAGCCGACCCCAGCACCCTTTGTCGTCAGATCCTTTATGCCTCGTACACCCTTTGCTATGTCCAGTAAACTCATCTACATGGCTCCGTCGACGGAGCCATGTAGTCTAGACACACCCTAATAATGCTGCTATGCTGTAGTATTATTTAAACAGATAAAAGCACTCAAAAACTGTAGCCAGACAGGAACCCCCCCGTAACATCCATTTTTGCTTGCCTGGAGCATACCGGGCACACAGAGGAGTAAAATAAGCATAGTCTTTGAAAGTCTTGACAGCAGGCCCGGATATGCTGGCTGCTGTGACCATGGACGGCTGTAAACAGAGATACGCCGATTGCTGACCTCGAGGCTGTGAGAACTGCCTTGGCTGGCACCTATGTTGATACGAACACACACTGTCCGCGGGGGGGGGGGGCGGGGGAGGGGGGAGGAATCTCCCGCCCAGTAAAGAATGTCTAGTACTCACAATTTAGTTCTCTCTCTTGCAAGTGTAAATTAAGTTGAAACTCCCTTGTAAGAACTGGCGTCACAAAGACAGACCAACACAATTTGGCATCTTAGATAAGAAAGAGGATACGAGCCCCTATGGGTATAAAGATGGGTCCAGCAGCACACTTACTCTGAGTGTCAATCTACCATCTGCCTGCTGGTCGGGTTAGGTAATTGCCTCCCGAGGTTCCATGGGGACGCCCACCTCGTATTCGTCTTTCCTAGGAATTGAGGGACCGGCCCTGGCTTGACCCGCTGGAGTCAAGAGGCACAGAAGGGGGTAAATATTGTACCTGGATGTGTCCTTTGACTTAAGTGTACACATAGACTTAGAGCTCTTTAAAGATTAAGCTGTCACTTGGTACCATTATTTCTATTTTCTATCTTTATTTTCTTTGTAACCATTTTTAAGATCTATATTTGTCAATAATTAAGAAATAGAGCAATAGCCAATGTAACCACATGCTTTATAAGTCTCCTTAATAAACCTGTAACTGTTTAAGCTTTAACCTGACTCCTTCAGTTGCTGTAACAGAACCAAGCACAATTTAAAAGAACTTCAGCCGGTCATAAGGGACAGGTATAGGAAGAGCTTGGGCGTTTTGGATCGTGTCACTCCCAGGTGACAGATCCGTGGGGCATCTCTCAGTCTTCCCTAGACTGCCCACTGCGAAGGGATCCTGTATCCTAGCAGTTGAAATCTGAGATGTAATAAGCTCTCCCTGTAAAACTCCTCGGGGCGCCCTTCAGCCTTTCCTAGGCTGCCCGCTGCGACGGGACCTTGTGTCCCAGCAGAAAAGACTTGGGTGTATCATACACACACACACTGCCCTGACCGTCGGCTGACAAAAACAGAACTGAATAATAGCTAAACTGGTGTTAGTGCTGCATGATTCTATACAATTTCTTCCAGCAGAAGGAAACAACAATTGACTTAGGAAGTTATAAAGGAATTCAAATGTAGTGGATTTTTTCCAGTTTGCCCCACTGCTGCACTGTATAATAAATGTAAACACTGATTCATATCATTTCATCTCTGCTGTTCACCTTTCCAATGACCTTTAAGAGAAAACACCCTGCAGCCTGAATTTTGTTTGACATGCAAGTCACATAGTCAGGATAATATGACATTCCTACCTACCAGCTAAACACCTTTAATATATTAATTTATCGTGAAATGAAAATAAATATTGGGTGAATGTCTATATGCCAATGGCAGAATCAACATGTGACCCAGTCAAAATGAAAGCTTTGTGTACAATAAAAGAAATAATATAAATTAAATATATAATGAAATAAATATTAATATAATAAATATAAATTATTTGTTTTAAGGATTAATAAAGCCATAGCTAAAATCTTTCTAGTTACTGTCATTTCTAATATTTTTATTGTATTTTGTAAACATGAGCAGTAATCAAGAAAAATACTTTGAAATGAAAGACGAAAGTACACAAAATGATAAAATATGCACACACACGCACACACACACACGACAAACCATGAGCAAAATGGATTCAGAAAATAATATGATTTATCCACAGGTTATTATGCCATAATGTAACTTTATACAAAAATTTTTTAAGCATTTCAAATTTGGTCCCTCCAAATGACATTTTCATAGCTAGGTTTCTCTTAAACAGAATTTGTAATTTTATTAATTATTATTATTAAGGCTAACATGCAGGATACAAATAAAGACATGGGCCAAGGTGCTTAGGCTCCCAACTGCCTCATTAGGTTCCTACATCCCACAATCAGGCCCCACTGGGATTCACAAAATTCCTGTTCAGCTGCCTTTGAACCATGTAGGCACCTAGACTTGCTCATCACCTGAATTTTTTGCTTAAAAAATTCCTTAGGCACTTATGTTTCTTCCTCAGAGCATATGCACTACATCCCTGTACCAAGCGTTTGGATTCCCAGGCAGGGTTGCCAATCCTCCAGGATTCTCCTGGGGTCTCCAGGAATGAATCTTTAATTAAAGATATGCCCTGTGTTGAAACCTCCAGGAATAAGTAGGGTTGCCAACATTCTAATTGCAAAAAAAACCTGAAAACCCTTGCACTGCTCCTTGTTCAAGGCCTTGCCCCTGCCCCACCCTTTCTCAGAAGCCCCACCCTCACTCTCTCCATCCCACCTTCCACTGTCACTCACTCTCTCACCTCCACTCACTTTCACTAGGCTGGAACAAGGGTTTCAGGTATGGGAGTGGGCTCAGGACGGGGAAGGGAGTTGGGGTGTGAGAGAGGGGTGTGGACTATGGCTGGGGGCATGGGTTCTGGGATGGGGATGAGGGGTTTGTGGTGTAGGAGGTGGCTTACTGCTGGAGCAGAGGTTGGGGTTGGGGTACAGGAGGGTGATCAGGGCACAAGCTCCAGTCTGGTAGCACTTATCTAAGGCAGCTCCCGTGCATAGTGCAGTGGGACTAAGGCAGGTTCCTTGCTTGCCCTGGCTCCATGCAGCTCCCACAAGAGGCCAGAATGTCCCTATAGCATGAAGGTAGAGGGGCTATGAGGCACTGCATGCTGCCTGAGTCCACAAGCACCACCCCCACAACTCCCACTGGTCACGGTTCCCTGACAATGGGAGCTACAGAGCTGGTGCTAAGGGCAGTGCACATAGCTTCTCTTATTGCCCCTCCACTTAGGGGCTATCGGGGCATGCTGGCCACTTCTGGGAGCTGTTTAGAGTCAGAGCAGGCAGGAAGCCTGCCTTAGTCCTGGCTGCATCTCCAACCAGATTTTAATGGCCCGGTCAGCAGTGCTGACCAGAGGCCCCCAGGATCCCCTTTCAACTGGGCATGTTAGTCAAAAAATCAGACACCTTGCAACCCCAGGAATATGTCCAACCAAAATAAGGACCTCTGAAGCCAACTGTGATGTACTGCCTGGGGGGAGACAGGAATTCCTCCACCTAACTCCCCTGTGTGGTCTAATACATTAAGCATGTTCAGACCTTACGTACCGCATAAGTCCCTTTACAGATGAGCTTCATAGAATACTAGAACTGGAAGGGACCTTGAGAGGTCATCGAGTCCAGGCCCCTGCCCTCACGGCAGGACCAAGCACCGGCTAGACCATCCCTGATAGATGTCTATCTAACCTGCTCTTAAATATCGGCAGAGATGGAGATTCCACAACCTCCCTAGGCAATTTATTCCAGTGTTTAACCACCCTGACAGTTTTTTCTAATGTCCAACCTAAACCTCCCTTACTGCAATTTAAGCCCATTGTCTGGTTATCCAAAAGTTCTGGCTGTCCGCTAGGCCATTTCGATACACAGGGATATACAGTAGACTTCCGATAATCCGGCACATTTTGGACCTAGGTGGTGCTGGATTATCAGATTTGCCGGAGAATCGGGAGGTCCGGTACAGCTGCACGGCTTAACAGCTGGCCAGGACACAATCTCCCTCCCTTTCCCCTCCCCTTTCCTATTCCTGTCTCCTCTGTGCTGTAACCTCATCCTCTTCCCCCTCCCCGCCGCGTTCCTCTTCAAGTCTCTTTCCTCCGTGCTGTAACCTGATCCTCCTCCCCCTTCCCTCCCCTTTCCCCTTCGCTGAAGCAAAACGCTCTTCTCCATATTGTAACACGATCCCCCTCCCCTCCCCATGCTCTGTCTGGTTACAGCCAGCACGTGTGCTGAGCAGCAGGCTTTTTAATCAGCTGGTCAGGAGTGCTTGGCATTTTGATGCCGGAGTATCGGGAATGCCGAACAGTTGGATGCCGGACTATCGGAGTTTTACTGTACTATTAAGCCAGCATTTACTTCAGCAATTTATTCCAGTGCTTAACTACCGTGACAGTTAGGAAGCTTTTCCTAATGTTCAACCTAAACGTCCCTTACTGCAATTTAAGCCCATTGCTTCTTGTCCTATCATCAGAGGCTAAGGAGAACAATTTTTCTCCCTCTACCTCATGACATCCTTTTAGATACTTGAAAACTGCTATCATGTCCCCGGTCAGTCTTCTCTTTTCTAAACTAACCAACCCCAATTTTTTAAGTCTTCCCTCATAGCTCATGTTTTCTAGACCTTTAATCATTCTTGTTGCTCTTGTTTGGACCCTCTCCAATTTCTCCACATCTTTCTTGAAATGTGGTGCCCAGAACAGGACACCATACGCCAACTGAGGCTTACTCAGTACAGAGTAGAACAGAAGAATGACTTCTCTTGTCTTGCTCACAACACTCCTTTTAATGCATCCCAAAATCATGTTTGCTTTTTTTGCAAGTGTCACACTGTTGACTCATATTTAGCTTGTGGTCCACTATGACCCCTAGATCCCTTTCTGCAGTACTCCTTCCTAGATGGTCGCTTCCCATTCCGCATGTGTGAAACTGATTGTTCCTTCCTAAATGGAGTATTTTGCATTTGTCCTTATTAAACTCCCTCCTATTTACTTCAGACCATTTCTCCAGTTTGTCCAGATCATTTTGAATTATGACCCTATCCTCCAAAGTACTTGCAACCCCTCCCAGCTTGGTATAATCTGCAAACTTAACAGGCATACTCTCTATCCCAATATCTAAATCGTTGATGAAGATATTGAACAGAACTGGTCCCAAAACAGCTTGAACAAACCGGTTGGAAGATGAGGTGCCTGCCTTATAATTTTTAGCCCAGTAATTAAAGAACTCATTGGGGATACAGGAGACCCCTGGTTCAAGCCCTCTCTCCACCTGAAAGGGAGTAGGGACTTTTATGGGAATTTGCCTTCTCTTAGATGAGTTCTCTAACCACAGGGCTATTCTGATGTGGGGCTCCTTGTTGAAGCTATTCTACTGTGGATAAACAATGGAAGAATCATTGGACCAGAAACAGAATTTGAGAGACAGAAAGCAAACCTGAGATGAACAATGTAGCCTGGTGGTTAGAGCACTCACCTGAAGATCCAGACTCCAGTCCCCTTTTGCCAATTACTTTTTAAAATAGTCGACAGTGAAACAGCTTCAAAAGAAAAAATTGAGAGAGCCCCACATAAGAATATCCCTTAGCTCACTCTTTAGGGCACTCACTGAAGAGGTGACTGATCCCAGTTCAAATCTCTTCTCCCACCCTGAGTTAGAAGGGGGGACTTGAACTGGGGACCTTCTACATTCCATGTGACTGCTTCAACCGCTGGACCAAAAGCTATAAAGTGGACATTACCTACCTTCTTTCTATATCAGGTTTGTAGCTGAGAATCCCAAACAAAGGAAGGTACACCCCAGACTTACACACCTACTTCCAAGATAGGTGAGGGGCTCAGCATAACCCTCTTGTCTTGGAATTTCCCATTGGCTATCTTAGATGAGGAACTACCTAGAGTGCTGGCCTTTGTGAATCCCATTCTGTGGCACCTCTCTATCCACAGACATTGTATAAGGAGCTTAAATACTGAATTCGGGCATTGTGAAGCCCAGTGATTTTCTAGGTGCCTAAAAGTTAAGCATTAGTGCACCTAGGATTTTTTTTTAAAGAAATCTAACCTATGCTCTCTGTCCCAAAGAACTTAAAAGGTAAAAGGCAAGACAAGACTGCACAGGGAGACACAGAAGTTGACAATAACACAAAGACTTTTTAGTTGCTGGTAATAAACTGGAATAGTGATATGCTTATATTAATAGGTTTATATTTGTGGGGTTCATAGACAATATTGTGGTTCAGGGGGAATTTGCACAGGAGAGAAAAGAAAACAAACAATATGAAAGGGAAATCATTCTAGATAGAGGAGACTGTGCAGCAGAAGGTATGAAGAGGAGAATGGGAGAAGAAAATCAAGAGAGCACTGAATCAGGTATAATTTGTGGAGTAAAAGGATCAAGGCAAAATCTGAAAAGAAAGAAAAGGAGAAATAAAGACTGAGTCACATAGAACTGGACCACAGTTAGGACTATGGAGAAGGGAGGGTGAATCCCAGTGTGAACCAAAGTGCTACACTATACCTCTCCCATATGGATGCTATGGGCGTAAACTGAAAGATTTCCAGTTTGCATTTGTGTAATCCCATTTAAATAGGATTACATAAAACAAGCTAGGAATCTTTTAGTTTGCGCCCACAGCATCAACATAGGGAAGTTACAGTGCAGTACTTTGGTGCACACTGCTATTCATATCCCTGCAATCCAACTTGTGTGGCACTGTGGACAAGACCTTATACTTGATTAGGTAGGCAAAGGGGAGCTGTTATTCAGAGAGAAGAGTGGGTAAGGAAGTTTTAGTTATGGTGGAAGATAATTAAGGCACAGACAAGCAATTTAATTGAATCGCCAGATTTTTTTTATATGTTGTAAAAAGAGAAGCAGTAGAATTTTGCAACACCCATCCTAAAGAAACATGGATGTGGATGGAGGTTATGTGCCCAGAAACAACAGCAGCTATCTCTAAAAATGCTATGGAATTAAACTGCGCAAACTTCTCTCTGCAAAACAAGCTAATTTTTAATAATTAGTAACACTGTTTAGATTAATGTTGACAGAAAATACATGGCAATACTGAATATATCAGTTTGTATTAGGAAGAGCATGGTCTCTTCAAAACAGTCTGTAAAGGATGGTCATGCTTTCACAATATAAAACAGATAAAATTGATTTTATACACTGCAATCATGACAGCATTATTCATAGCAAATATTTCATAAAAGTTCTGGCAACAGGTCTGACAGCTTTTTCAAACTTAATTTGCAAGCCCAACTTTAAACAAGTAATCAGAAGTTTCAAAATACAACACTGCCAAATTGTGAGAGGAAATCTATAAGGAGGTTTGTCTCATTCTGGCATTTATACCACTTTAAAACACAGAAGCCCTGCAGCCTTAATACATTTTTTAAGCTACATGATAACTCTACCCTGATACATCATTGGCTAGAAGGCTGTCATTACTTCTGAGAGAACTAGAGACTTCTAAAATGAGCAATATGTGGCACAGGCAATGAGTACCAAATCTAATCCAGCCATCCACTATCCCCAAAAGGAAATTATCATACCTATTTTCTTTGGACCTAAGCATTTCCAAGCTTTCACTGCTGGTTGCACATTTGTTTACTAACTCCATGAGCAGAAGTGCTTCTCAAATGCAAAAGCTGCCTTACACCAATGCAAAAGTTTTTGGAGAGATTCCAGAAAACTTCACACCAAAGCAATATTCACAAGATGCCAAAAATGTGTTGCTTTTGAAGAGGAGAAACATTCACACAGCTATATCACAACAGCTTAAATACTATGGACAGATAAGATTATGAGGCTTCGGGATTTTGTTGTGATAAATGTGATTTAGTGTATTTATTTTCTCTAACCTGCTTAGTTTTTTTTCTGTAATATTCTACTAGATTTCAGACTAAATGTTCCCTCCATTATTTTAATTCATAATGTGTTTTAAAAATAGTCATGATAAAATTGAAAAGAACAAAACCCATGGAAGTATGGTAAAAAAAAAAAAGACCAAGTGCCATAGATTTTGTTTTGTCACTAAAACAAATGTTATTTTCTTATTTTAGTGCAAATAATTAGGCATGTGCTAAAAGTAGCCAGACCTGCACACTAGCTGCTATACTGCAAAAAAACTTTATAAATGCAAACTAATTCACAAAATGCTTTGCTAAAAGTCTTTTTAGCTTGCAAAAAGGAAGAATATCTTCGGTGGAGTTCAAGGCATTACTGACAGTTTAGCAGTATAACACTTTGCATTGTCTCAGTGTTATGCTGAGGTCCTGACCTGCATTTTGTCAACTGTTCATGCAACTTATGATTAAACCTGCAGCTCTCAAGGTTCTTGCCCTGAAACTGGTTCAGCTGTTTGGCATCACATCTTTTCACCAGCACAAAAAAACCACCATGTTGTCAGAAAATAATCTATTTAAAAACAATAAGATAAGAATTGGAATCCATGACTCCCATGACAGATCTGACAAAAATGCAGCCATGATTATGATCTTTCAGGAAAAAAAATGTTTACACTGAAACACTTTGGGGATACTGGATAAAATGACTATTTCTCCATTTTACCTCATCTTCCATTTGATCATTAGAAAATAATGCAACCAATTGTACTCATAAGTTAAAAAAAAAATGGAAAGATCACGGCTCCATTAAGAATAATGATTTCCAAATACTAAATACAAATTCCCTGTTAATAAAAGGTAAGTCTCCTCTGCAGGACCCATTTTAGATATTAAAAAAGTAGATGGATTTCTCTACAAAACATTATAGAATGAGATACCATAGTAACTGTCAAAATTATACAAATAATGAAGTTTTGCAAGTGCTGCAAAGAAAATCACATTTTAATGTAGTAATGATACATATTAATAGTTATAGTTAATGAAACATTGAATCTTATTGTTATTATTGTCTAACTTACTGTATTATAACTATGTACAACAGGGCTACTCAATATGCAGCCCGTGGGCCACATGCGGCCCACGGCCCGTTTGTCTGTGGCCCATGATGCAGTTTGAGTTTATGCGGGGCTCAATATGCGGCCTGCAGGTGGGAGCCAAAACAAAAAAATAGTCAATATAATGGTCTTCTGTTGATATGCATTTTAGTAGTTAAATTCCTGGACTGTCATTGCTTACTAAACGTGCTGTCATATGGGTGGAAATTGGGTAAATACTGCATTTTATTAATATCAGCAGAACTGACTTAAATGGGGTCTGTGTGTCTTACCTTTATCTTTGTATTCATGCCCGTCAGTGTGAAAGGAGCTATTTGCATATATTTGCATGCATATGCAACCACACTTAAGGTTCAGCCCTCGGCATGTGCTGTGAGTATCATTGTGGCCCCTGGGGCTTCCAAAGTGAGTAGCCCTGATTTACAACATGAAAAACTGAGGTCAAAAGCTACAAAGACTATTAATTACAAGAAAATCTGAGACACAGCTATTTTAGGCAGACACCTTTTTAGGAAGCAATGAGTGAAGCACCGCCAGGTCATATTTAGATTCTCTATGTGACACAATGTCAAAGCAACAACATTAAATAAAAAGATGTAATTAATTGTAGGTGCCTGTATTGCAGATTTCAAGACGTGGTGTTGATCAAGGTACTATCAATGTAGTTCTGGCTGAACAAATTTTAAGTTAACCTTAAGCATAAACAACAATGTAAAATAGAATGACCAACTGTCTATCATTAGTCTGCTGTCTACGAAAACTGAGAACCATTTTATACCCAACTTATGATGTATCAGAATACTTCACTGAAGGAAAATGTTGGCATGACATAATTGAGATGGAATTCCAAAGTTACTGAGTTGAGAATTTTAAGATCGGCGAGGAGTCCTGTGGCACCTTATAGACTAACTGAAGTGCTGGAGCATAAGCTTTCGTGGGCAAAGACCCACTTCATCAGATGCAAAGACGAAGTGGGTCTTTGCCCACGAAAGCTTATGCTCCAACACTTCAGTTAGTCTATAAGGTGCCACAGGACTCCTCGCTGCTTTTGCAGATTCAGACTAACACGGCTACCCCTCTGATACTTGAGAATTTTAAGGAATTTCATAGTGTGAAATTCCTAAAAGCACTGTTGTTAGCAGCAGGATTTCTTCCTGTAATGTGAAAGGCCACCCATTCTAGGCAACATGTTTGCCTTTGGAATATGAATGGATTGCAAATTAATTAGTATTCCAGAATTATCTTACTAACTCTCCACAAAATTCTAAATGTGCTCAGTGCATTGTCATATCCATCCATTGTGGCCCTATGGGGACTAAGATCTTGAGAAAGGGAAGTGCAAATATGGGCCCAAGAACACCCTCTCATCCTTGCCCATACTTTAGCATTATCGTAGGCTTACTGAATTACTGCTACAGTAAACACAGAAACAAACAATGAAGGGACTTTTTCTAAAATTTTGTTATCATTCTGCATTTATCTTTATATATCAACAGCATAAAGTTCAGCAACTTGCAACTGTTGCTGAATGTATTTCTATAAGACTCAAAATGCTATTTTAAGTAAGAATTGTTCTACTCTTGCTGCTCATCCTGAAGACATCTCTTTTGAGATCCTATGTCACTTTTTAAATGAAGACTTTTTTATAAAGAAAAAATAGGTTTATCTCACTGAAAAGAATTTAGACTACAATAGACTCAAAGAAATTGTGTTTCTAATATTGTATAAAACTCTTCTGTACAGTACATGAACACAAACAAATATAAATGTCAGAAAAAACCCCAGAATATCTTGTAGAAGTGTCTTATATTTAGAACAAGTTTTTGGTGCTTCACATCAGCGTGCCCAAGCTGAGTCACCTCAAAGAAAATGACTTTTAGAGGACAGGTGCTCTTCACCTTCTAAAAAGCAGGCCTCTTTAAGGCACCTCAATTTGGGCTCCTAAAATCACTGGTGATTTTAGAAATCTTAGCCTTAAAATTTCAATGTGCATTATTATGCCTTTATCAACATGGAGACTATTGCAGCTACAAAAACAAAGTTATGCACACTGGAAAACATAATTCCAGCTATCTATGCAAAATAATGGGGTCTAAATTAGTCTGCCACTTAAGAAACACATCTCAAGAGTCATCGTGAATAGTTCTTTAAAAACATTTGCTCAATGTGCACCCTCAGTCAAAAAAGTTAACAGCATGTCAGGTATCACCGGGAAAGAGATAGATAAGATGACAGAAAATATCATAATACCATTATAGGAATCCGTGATATGCACACACTTTGAATATTGTGTGCAGTTCTGATCATCCCATCTCATAGACAATATATTGGAATTGGAAAAAGTACAGAGAAGGGAAACAAAAATGATGAGGGATTTATGAAACAGCTTCCACATGTGCAAAGATTAAAAAGACCGGGACTGTATAGCTGAGAAGAGAGACAATCAAGAGGCAATATGACACAAGTTCAAAAAAAAATCATGAATGGTGTGGAGAAAGTAAATACTGAAGAGTTATTTATTCCTTCTCATTACACAAGAACCGCGGGCCAGATAATGAAATCAATAGGCAATAGGTTAAAAACTAACTTGATGAAGTACTTCTTCACACAACATATGGGCAATTTGTGGAACTCGTTGTCAGGGTATATTGTAAAGGCCAAAAGCATAAATGTGTTTAAAAAAGAATTAGATAAGTTCAGGAATGATAGGTCTATCATTGGCTATTAGCCATTAAAAGTCAGGGATGCAACCTGATGCTTTGAGTGTTCCTAAACCTCTGACTGCCAGAACCTGGGACTGAATAATAGTGGATGGATCACAGGATATATTACCTTCTTTTGTGCATTCCCAACAAAGCATTTGGCACCAGCAGCTGTCAGAAGACAGGATACTGGGAAAGGAGGACTATTGGTCTGACCCAATATGGCCATTCTTATGTTCTCAACTTTATTTATCTTGTAGACCAAACTATCATCAATTCTGAAGGCAAACTAAGGGGGCTCAATTTGCATATAGAAGCTACAAAGCATGCATATTATTGTAAAAAAGGTATTTCTAAAATATGTATTTATAAGTGATTTTTACCTCAACAAATTTAAGGTAACAGACATTTATTCTGATCTATTATATATACTACAGATTTGGAGGGGAAAGCAAGACTACTTCCTGGGTTACAGAAAATTCTCCACCATCTAACCTATAACAGTTAGATTACTGAAGAATTTATACCACCTCCATCTACATGCTGTTGGAAAATGCAGAAACCTTAACAGAAAGGGAGCCTGGGTACTAGTGCAGAGGCAAGTGACGTTGGCATTAACGGATGCACCTTGATTTCAGCAGATCTTGGGAGGTCCATGGTATATGGATGGAACCCCTAATCTGTCTATGATCTAGATGGTGCTTGGTCCTGCTGTGAGGGCAGGGGACTGGACTTGATGTTCTCTCAAGGTCCCTTCCAGTTCTAGTGTTCTATGATTCTGTCTCCCACGGAATCAAACCAATTTCCCCTGCCTCAAGAATTTCTTGTTCCTCTTCGGAGGTTTTTCATTTTTTAGGCAGAGGCTTGGTACCACCCCACCCTAGGTAAGGTGTTCCCAGACATGATGCTGGATATTTTATATGCATTGTTATTACTACAGGTTCTACCTACCCAAACCAGGACTCTCTGGTTTGGCAACATCCGAGGTCTGGCAGGACCACTGATGTTCTTGGACTAGAGAGTCCCAGGCCAAGTCCATGGGCACTGGGGCTGGGCAGCCCTGGCCTGGGTACCAGAAGCCTGCCCATGGCAATGGGGCCCAGTGTCCTCAGCAGCCCCCAGCGGAGCGCCAGGATCCTGCCTGTGGCAATAGGGCCTAGCTCCAAGAGCCTGCCCACCACACTGGGGCTAGATGTCTGTGGCAGTCCAAGCCAGGGCTGGTGGTAGGGGTCAGGGGTTGGCCTAGTTAGCTGCCCTGTCGGGCCAGAGGCAGGCATGCTTGGCCTGAAGTGGAGCTGGCAGCAGGGAGGGGCTGCAGGCTGGTGGTACAGCAAATTCCCTCATTCAGTATTGGTCAGGTCCTGAGGGTGCTGGTCAACGGAGGTCCAACCTGTATTATTATCCATTTGGCCCATAAAATTAGATATTACACACTTTCTGATTTCCATTCAAGTTCAACACTGAACACTGTATCATACTTCTGCACTACAGATATGTAAAAATCTGTGAATAGTTTAATTTAAAAGCCATGGTCTGCATCCTAAAGCAATTCTTGACCATGCAAAATGTTCTATAAATAGTTCCATGTGCACTGTTGATTTTGAGATCTTACTAGAGACGAATAATGACCTTGTATTTTGTTCTCATTTACTCTGAAGTAGCCAAGCCTTCTGTTTTTAATTACCTTCTGAATACACCTGGCATGGTCTAATTACAGAAAACAAAACATCATTTAAACAAAAGGTGACCTTGAACTTAATCTATCAAAACACCAGTTAGTTTTAAAAGTTTTCAGTTTTTAACGAACTGCCAAGACATGCAATAGTAATTTTCCAGATGTGATCATATGCCTTCAGAGCAACAGACTTACTACATTAGGAAACATCTGTATATACTTTTTAAAACTGTATTGCTTTCCTCATTATTAATGCAAATCCTCTTAGATTTCAATAGTACTATAAACAGTCCTATAGGAAAGCATTAAGTTCATACTGCTAATATCTTAAGAACGTCCTAGAATATATTAAAGCTAGAGAAAGCAATTAACTTTCTGTTTGAACTAGAGCAACATGCTTCAGAAATTGAAGTAGTTGATTTTGCATAAATATTCATGAAGGAAACATAGCTATGACAACGGAGTCACCTTGTAAAAAGGACAACAACTTTAGAACAAGGGCCCTGATTCAGGAAGCTAATTTAAACACAAGTTTAACTTTAACCATAAAAGTAGTCCCATTTGCTTAACTTTAAACACAAGTACTCCTACTGGAGTCAATGTGGCTACTCATTTGCGTAAACTTAGGCACATGCTTAAGTACCTTCTTGAGTTTAGATCGATTTGTTTTTATAAGAATGCTTTGTCAAATCTAAAAAGGCATTTACATATTTGAGATTCCTCTCTCTTGACCCATGACCAAGTAACAGTGAAAATTAGCCTTTAATACATTTAATAAACACTTGGGATTTAAATAAATAGGGTGACATTATACTTAACACAAAAATGACAATAAAATATAATATATATCTATAACTGAAACATAGCACATACTCTCCTTTTGCACTATATATGTGATTGATATTGCAAATTCAGCAGGAATAAATTATCTAGGTATCTATGTAATCTAAAAAAAATTGCAATAATTTCATTTTATTCTTGACTTTGACAATCACCGAAGACCAAATCTTTCCCTCTGCATAGAGCAGGAATAGCAGATCAGGAGCACATATGGGATGAAAGTTACCTACAGGAAAGGTAAGGAAAGAATTCTCTCTCCAGATAGTCACAAAGATGTCAGGATTTGCCCTAAAGAAATATATTCATTCACTTTTTTTTCCTCAGGTTAATAAATTGCCTAAATTGTTGCTAAATTAAACCAGAGCTCTATAGCAGCTATTTGTATACCACATTATTCCTTGCTTTCAAACTAAGCAAAAATCAATGCTCTAAATATTTCAAGTTTTATAGTTAGTAACTGTCAATAATGTAACTAAATAAGAATACTGTGTATCTGAAAGTTAAACATACTTACAAAGAAACTATCATGATCATTGATATCTGTTTTGTAAGTGTCTCTCTCCAAAATATTTCTCAATGATCTATATAGTTTTACACTGTATGCTACTAAAACTAGACCATGACATTGTACAAGGTAGAAAGACACTGAATATTATGAATGTTCTCAATGTTATGTAATTCCAGCAGGCTTGTGCTAAATACATGCAACAAACACTATCTTGTGTTATTTTGACCATAAAACTTCAAACCTTGTGTGCTGTTCTTGATTAAAAATCCCCATAATTCTTACACTGGTATATTGACTTGTTTCTACATTTTTAGGCTGACCTGTTCCAGAGACTGCCATGAATGTCTATAAAGATCTACTACTACATTCATCTGGCAGGCAAAGTGGAGAAAATGTCTGTTTATAGGGGAATATTAAGTCCTGAAAATGTTACAAATACAAAAGTATACTGGAGTAACATGAAGGATGGGACAAGATCTGACACAACAGTCACAATGCTAACAGATATAATAATTGTACTGAAAATCTCCCATTCCGCCACTAGAAGCAGGATATAGTCTTAGCAAAAATGGGTTTGACTTGAGTTAGGATTTGTTGGTATTTTTGTGGCAGGTAGAACAGAGAGGAGGCAGTCCATTTTTTGCTTTTGAATGAGAGATTTGTACATATTAAAATTTGGATTAAATATTGTATTTATTATTACTACTACTACAACAATAGCATCAAACTCAGGGCTCCACACTGAGCTAGGCACTATGCAAGCAAGATAAAAGACAGTCTCTGCCCTGAAGTATTTATAGTGTCATTTAAAACAAGATGTAATAAGTGTCAAACAAAGCAAACAAAAACTGAAGGGCGGATGAGGGTGACAGTGATATTGGAGGGAGCGTAATCTAAGGGTTTACAAGAAACTGGAAGTCAGAACTCCTATGTTCTATTCCTAAGGTCTGCCACTGACATATTAAGTAATCTTAGACAAATCATTTCACTTCTCTGTGCAACTGTTTTCTTGCCTGGGATAATGGAGATAATGCTATTTGCCCATGTTTGTAAATTTAATTAAGATGTACAACTGAAAAAACTCCACTGATTTCTACCAGGGTGCAGCAGCCCATCAGCATGGATCACAACACAGTTTTTGGGCTTTAATATTATGAAGAATTATTAATTAAATACTAATGATACTTGTGGACAGGAGAGTCCACTCGTTAAAGATACTCAGATCTGATTAATCATTATTATTTAAGTTTCATGAGGTCAACAGACTAAAACTATACTTTCATTGGCATAAAACTGGAAAATCAACCCCATAATTTCCTACCCCAAAACTCACTGGTGTAAAGTAGAAATGGGGTAAGGAAACTGTGTGAAGAAAAAAGCATTCAGCCCATCCAAGTTACAGAACAGCACTGTTTCCTGCTGTAGGAAGGGGCCTGGATCCCATGTCTGCAAGGGGAAGGAAAAGATTGCTGTATAGAACAGAATATCACCTGTATTACACAATAATAGGCACACAATAAACACAAGTGTATTCTACTCTCCACAGCATAAAAGCATTCGGTACTTAACACTTCCTACTATGCACTATACTCCTTAAAACAAGTAACTTTTCGTCCCTGCGTCACATTCCTGCTTATTCATCTCTCTATAGTTTTCTGACCAAACAATCCACAGGCATGAACTAGTTAGAAAGTACAGATAATTCCCTGAAGAGGTCAGCTCTCAAGGTGTTCGTGACTAATTTTGACATTTCTTGCATCATTTCAAAATCTTCCACAACCCTATTTCAGTTTATACAATAGTATTTTGGTGACATAAAGAAGAAAATGGTAGTACCTACCCAAGGGCTGCAACATCTAAATGTATGCTTTATAATGATCATGTATTTTACATGGCCACTTTAAGATTAATAAAGTATTAAATTAATAACAATAATTTTTCATAGTTGCAATAGTGTTTTAGTCTCTTTAAGGTCTAGAAGAGTTAGGTTGGTTTTACATGAAAAGAATTATGTTTGTTAAATAATATTAGTGATACAAAGAAAGAAGAATTTTCTGGAGAGCAAAGAAAGAAAATAGGTGTGTAACATTAGAATTCAGATATAAAACCAGAATAGAAAGGGGAAAAAAAAAGGTGATTACAAGAAACAGTCCTGAGACAAGGAAGGACAAAAAAACCACACTAGGAAATTTAAATTCATACTGAATGGAAAAAGAACGGTTACTTACTTGTAACTGTTGTTCTTCGAGATGTGTTGCTCATGTCCATTTGAATAAGGCGTGCGCACCGCGTGCACCGTCTCTCCGGAGCGTTTTCCCAAGCGGTACCCGTAACACCAGCAGGTCGCCCCCTGGAGTGGTGCCGCTATAGCGGAGCATAAGTACCCCTGCCGGCGCTTCCCCTCCTCCTCTGTTCCTTCTTGCCGGACACTCCGACGAAGGGGAGGTAGGGGGGGAATTGAATGGCCATGAGCAACACATCTTGAAGAACAACAGTTACAGGTAAGTAACCGTTCTTTTCTTCTTCGAGTGGTTGCTCATGTCCATTCGAATAAGGTGACTTCCAAGCTAACCCCACTTTACGGAGGAGAGGTCAGAGCACCCAGAAAGAGAAGCAAATGAAAGCTGAACAACCCAGAACATATTTATTCAACTAACAGAACACAGAGAACTGATCGAAAGATGCAATGTGGTACAGAAACAAACAGTCACAACACAGACCTGAGGACCGCAGAACCCAACCCTGCGTCCTCCCTGGCCTGCTGTGTCAGTGCATAGTGCGTCGTAAAGGTGTGTACTGACGACCAAGTGGCTGCCCTGCAGATTTCGGTAATCGGAACTTGCACTCCAAAGGCTACAGAGGATGCCTGCACCCTGGTGGAATGTGCTGTAACCCGGGGCGGAACTTTCCGGGCCAAGTCGTAACACTCCCTGATATACCCTGTGACCCAATTGGACAGCCTTTGGGTCAAGATAGGGAGCCCTTTCATTCTGTCAGCGAAAGCAATAAACAATTGCGTGGATTTACGAAAGGGTTTTGTCCTATCGATGTAAAAAGCTAGCGCACGTCTAGCATCCAGGGAATGGAGCACTTGCTCTTTAGGTGAGGCATGGGACTTTGGAAAGAAAACCGGGAAGTAAATTTCTTGGGATAGATGGAACGGTGACACCACCTTGGGGAGAAAAGCCGGGTGAGGACAGAGTCTCACATTATTCTCCGAGAACACCAGGTAGGGCGGGTTAACAGTTAGCGCCCTCAGCTCGGAGACCCTGAAAGCCGAAGTGATGGCCACAATGAAAGCAACCTTCATGGAAAGGTGCTTGAGGGAACACGTGGCCAGCGGCTCAAAGGGAGGCGACACAAGCCTCGACAGCACGAGGTTAAGGTCCCAAGCAGGAAGAGGGGGTCTAACCGAGGGGAACAACTTATCCAAACCTTTGAGGAACCTTTTAACCACAGGGTCAGAGAACAGAGAGACTCCTGCCGATCCAACATGGAAGGCGGAGAGTGAGGCTACGTGTACCTTAATGGAGGAGGTAGAGAGCCCACTGGACCTGAGTTCGAACAGGTAGTCCAGAATGGATGGGACAGGTGCACCCCCCCTTCTGGATGCCCAGTGCGTAAAACGCCGCCACTCGGCTGCATAGGACTGCCTGGTGGATGGCTTCCTGCTACCTAGGAGGACCATCTGCACCTCCTGGAAACATTCCCTTTCTGGTTGTGTCAGCCACGGATAAACCAGGCCGTCAGGTGGAGAGAGCTTAGATTCGGGTGAACCAGCTGCCCTCTGTCCCAGGGCTGAGTCAGGAGATCCTGATCCAGCGGGAGCGTTATGGGCTCTGCGCACAGCATGTCCACCAGGATAGGAAACCAGAACTGCCTGGGCCACCGAGGGGCTATCAGAATGACCGTGGACGTGAAGGTCTTGACCCTGGTCAGAAACCTGGGAAATGGGGGAAATGCATAAAGGAGACCGGCCTGACAAGGCATGGTCATGGCATCTCCGCTGGAGTGCTCCCCCAGCCCCAGTAGAGAGCAGTAGCTCTGGCACTTCCTGTTGTGTGCCAACGCAAAGAGGTCCACTAGGGGACAACCCCACCTGAGGAAGACCTGATCGAGGGCCGTATCTTTCAGGGACCATTCGTGGGCTCCGAAGGACCTGCTCAATGCATCGGCCAACAAGTTTTTGCACCCCGGCAGGTACTCCGCCTGCAAATGTATACCGTGCCTTATGCAAAGGTCCCAGAGCAGCAAAGCCTCGCGGCAGACGGGAGACGACCGGGCTCCCCCTTGTTTGTTGATATAAAAAAGAGCCGCCATGTTGTCTAGATGCACCAGGACCGAGAGGCGTGACAGCCTCGTCAGGAACGCCTCGCAGGCTCTCCTGACCACCCTGAGCTCCCGGACATTTATATGCAGAGGCCGCTCTGCAGGAGACCACAAGCCCTGGGTCTTGTGACGCCCTAGATGCGCTCCCCAACCTAGGTTGGAAGCGTCCGTAACTAACATCACCGAGGGGGGAAGCACAGTGAACGGAACCCCACTGCAAACCACCACCTCCTGAGTCCACCACTGTAAGGAGGCAATCACCTCTGGAGGCACCATCAGCACTGTGTCCCAGAGACCCCTGGACTGGTTGAACACCTTCGCTAGCCAGGCCTGCAATGGTCTGAGTCTCATGCGAGCGTGGCGCAACACATATGTACATGCTGCCATGTGCCCCAGCAGCCTCGAGCACGCTCGGGCGGTCGTCATGGGGAACTGGGTTAACTCGGAGACCAGCTCTACTATAGCCACAAATCTGTTCCTGGGGAGGAAGGCTCGTGCCTCCGTGGCGTCCAAGAGGGCCCCCACAAATTCTAGGTGCTGACAGGGAGTCAGTGACGATTTTTCCTCATTCAGCATGAGGCCTAGTCTCAGGAAGAGAGCCCTTGTGAGGGATACATGGGCCTCCACTTGTTCGTAGGATCGGCCACGAATGAGCCAGTCGTCGAGGTATGGAAAGACGTGCACCCCCTTTTTGAGGAGGAATGCCGCCATGACCGACATGCATTTTATGAAGACCCTGGGTGCTGCTGACAGGCCAAACGGGAGCACCGTAAATTGAAAATGACAGCGGGACACTATAAAGCGCAGAAACCTCCTGTGGCTCGATCTTATTGCCACGTGGAAGTAAGCGTCTCTGAGGTCGAGAGTTGCGTACCAGTCTCCTAACTCTAACACTGGGATCACAGATGCTAGGGTTACCATCCTGAACTTGAACTTCACCACCGTCTTGTTGAGGTCCCTGAGATTGAGAATGGGACGAACCCCACCCTTGGGCTTGGGGACAATGAAATATCAGGAATAAAACCCCTTGCCCCGCAAGCGTGGGGGGACCCTCTCTACCGCTCCCTTTTGTAGGAGCGCTAATACCTCCTGCCGGAGAATCCCTTCGTGAGAGGTGTCCCTGAAAAGGGAAGGGGGGGGTGGGTTGGAAGGGGGTGGGCCCAGGAAAGGGATAGCATGTCCACTCCTGACTATGCCCAGGACCCAGGCGTCAGTGGTGATTTCTGCCCAGGAGGGGGCAAATCGGGAAAACCTGGCCCCAAATAGGGGGCCAGGGAAAGCAACTGGTATGCAACTCTCTAGGGATCCGTCAAAACGGGTGTTTGGACTGTTGAGAGGGTGCCTGTCCAACCCCACGGGGGTTGTCTCCTCTGGGCCGGCGACGACGAGCCCTCATTGAGGAGGGGGCCGCAGCCGCCCCCGCGCCCCCACTAGGAGCACGAGGACGGCGTCTCCAGTAATCCCCACGGGGGACCTGGGACTGCGTTCTCCCCTGTTGTCTGTAGGAGAGCTAATGTTGCTGAGGGGCCGGTGTATGGATACCCAAAGAGCGCAGAGTCGACCTAGTGTCCTTCAGGGTATGGAGCCTAGAGTCGGTATGCTCCAAGAACAATGACTTGCCCTCGAAGGGCAGGTCCTGAATCGTATTCTGGACATCAACAGGGATCCCAGAAACCTGGAGCCAGGCACCACGGCGCATAACTACTCCTGACACCATGGTGCGGGCTGCAGAGTCGACCGCGTCCAGGGAGGCCTGAAGAGCCGTGCGAGCGATGGTTCTGCCCTCCGTGGTCATAGCCCCAAACTCCTGACACGCCTCGGGGGGAAGTTTATCTTTAAATTTGTCCATTGCCTGCCACGTATTGTACGCGTAGCGGCTCAGCACCACCTGTTGATTAGCGATGCGGAGTTGCACCCCACCGGTGGCATACACTTTACACCCCATAAGGTCAAGGCGCTTGGGCTCCCTGGCCTTCGGGGACGGCCCCGGCTGAGGAAGCCTCTCCTTCTGAGCCGTGGCCTGGATGACCAAGGACCCAGGGACAGGCTGGGAGTAAAGGTGTTCGTGTCCCGACTGCGGGACATAATAGCGCCTCTCGACCCCCTTTAAGGTAGGGGTTAAGGAAGCTGGAGTCTGCCACAGGGTGTTCGTGATCTTAGCCACGGTTTTATTAAGTGGCAAGGCCAAGCGGGCGGGAGCATCGTTGGACAGGATGTCTACCATAGGATCCGTGTCCTCTACGACAGGTTCCACCGGGACACCCAGGTTGGAGGCTAGCCGGCGAAGCAGCTCCTGATGAGACCTGGCATCCATAGTTGGCATCGTCGGATCCGGATCCGCTAAAGCCTGATCAGGAGACGACGACGACGACGAGGACTCCTGAATCGGCACCGGGTCCATCGTAGGGCCCGGGTGGGGGGCCGGCTGGGCAAGCACCACTGGCGCCGGTGGCGACTCCGGTACCGAGGCCGCGGGGTCCCTAGTTGCATCCAGGGCTCCACTCCTCTGAGGTGAGGGAGGGGGTCGCGACAGAGACGCCGACGGGGGCGCCCGGTGACCCGAGGCACTGGACGCCGTGGACGGGGGCACAGGCCCCTGCCATTGATGATATGCCCATGGCGTCCAGAACAGCCACTGCGGCTGAGGCAGCCAGGACTGTTGCATGTGCGGCCAATCTCGCCGGTGCCAAGAGTGGGATCTGCGGTCCGACGACGCCCTCGAGGACCCCGATCTAACTGAGCCCACATCCAAATCCGAGGAATAATCAGACTCAGGCCAGGGCAGTGCCGACGAGGAGTACGCCTGTACCATTGGGGGCGCGAACCTGGCCACTGACCCCGGCTTGCCGGCGTGCGTGCGCCGAGGAGGTCGTACCGGTGCCGGCACCGGAAAAACTGAATCCGAGCCCAGTTGTGGTGCTGACACACCGCATGATGTATGCGGTGCCAAACTCGGTGCCAGATGCAGGTAATGCACTGCAGAGTCTAGGCGCCCAAGAGACGGCGCCCCTACCGGTGCCGCTGTGGGTGCCATGGTGGGCAACATCGATTGCGCCGGTGCTATCAGCGCCGCCCTAGAAGGTGTTGACATGGACGATGCCGGTGTGGGCCACAGGGCTGGTGCCGAAACCGGTGCCAGTGCCGGAGTTAGCGGTGCCGATGACTGCACCGGTGCTGCGGGCAAGAGGCCCGGTGCCGGTACTGCTGGCGCTCCGGGCAACAGGCCTGGTGCCGGTATTGCTGGCGGTGCTGTTGATGATGCCACATGGCTTGGATAGTATGCTACCGGCATTGCAAGAATCGGCTCCGGCAGAGAACCCAGTACTGGAACCGTGGTAGGAGGCCGAGTCCAACCCACGCTCGTCGGTACTGCCAGCGTCGGATGAGGTCTGGCTGCCTGCACCGAGTCCGGCATTGCTGCCGCCGCGAGCGGTACTGATCCTACAGGGGACGGTCCCGCCGTACATGTGGCCGACACCGGCCATTCCACCTGGTGCAGTGGGGAAACCGGTGCCAACATGGTCCCCGGCGTAGAAGACCTCGACCTCTCTGCCTCAACAGACGACGGAGGGGAGGTGGTGAGGCTGATTAAGTCCTGCGCTGCCTCAAACGTCTCCGGCGTCGAGGGTCGATGAGAGGGTAGCTGACCAGGATTAGATGGTCGGCCCACTCGCTTCCGCCGCACCACAGCACTTGGAGAGCCCTCCACAGGCGACCCGTACTGGTGGTGTAGGCCCAACCTTGACTTACGGCTCGGAGACCTACCCCGCGATGTCTTGGGTTTTTTTGGTGCCGGGCAGTGGGAACGGTGCCTGGCCCTCGGCACCGATGTCCTCGAACAGGCCGGAGCACCCTGCATCGGCGCCAGCGCACCGTGGAGTGACCGGCCGGTGCCAGTTGAAGGGCCACTTCCATGAGGAGAAGCTTCAATTGCAAATCTCTCTCCCTCTTCGTGCGCGGTTTGAACGACCTGCAGATCTTACAGGCGTCTGCTAAGTGGCCCTCACCCAAGCACTTTAAACAACTATCGTGAGGGTCCCCTTTAGGCATGAACTTCACGCATACCGCGCAAGCCTTAAAGCCTTGCGGCCCTGGCATTCCTCACCCCCGAAGGGGGGGAAGGAGAACAAAGAACTTGCTAACTATGAAACTACCTGAACTATTTACAAACACTACTCTAAGAGAAACGGGAACCATTAACTACACTAAGATAGACACGCTCCAACAACCGTCGTGGGCGGTAAGAAGGAACTGAGGAGGGGGAGCGCTGGCAGGGGTACTTATGCTCCGCTATAGCGGCGCCACTCCAGGGGGCGACCTGCCGGCGCTACGGGTACCGCTTGGGAAAACGCTCCGGAGAGACGGTGCACGCGGCGTGCACACCTTATTCTAATGGACATGAGCAACCACTCGAAGAAGAATATAATGTGCACAAGTTTAAAAATAAAAATGGAGTTGATTTATAAATCACAACTCAATATTATTTTCTATATATGAGTCCATATAATGAAAAATCAAATGGCACAGGATAGGCAGACTTTCAGTACTTAACTAGCATGATAACTGTTCTAATCATTTAGAACTATTCCATCTAAGTTAAAGTCACTTGGTCTTCTGAGTCTTTCATAGCACTCTGATGATTAAGATTTTCAAATTATTTCTATAGTTAATCACAGACCATAAAAAAACAGGTCACAGAAGAATTGCAAGAAAGCAATTAATTGTGAAATCTGTGGATCTCTGTGCACTAGTGATGTGCCATAAAAGAAAAAAAGATACAAGCAAATTTAATTACTAAGTACATGTTGAACCTTCCTAGTCCAGAATTCTCTGGTCTGGAAACATCCATCTTCCAGAATTATTTTAGTTAGCTGAATGTCCACTTTTCATGTGTGTGGCCAAGTTTCCCATGGTCCCATAAAGTTTATTTACAGGCACCAGTCCTGGCTCTCAGTGTTTTGTGCTGTTATTTGGCGCTAATTTACCTCTAAATGTCCTCTAAAAGCCCAGTAAGCAGTGGAAGTGTTTGTAATACTGCTAGACAATATTGACCTCCTGTGGTCCAGAAAATTCTCTGGTTTGGAACCAATTAGGTCCCAAGGGTGCAGGACTAGAGAGGTTCAACTTGTACAATACTCAGTATGAAACTACACCATTTTATATTTGTAATTGGGAAAAGAGTAAAAGGAATTCTAGATAGTATTTTCTTATGCTGGCATTTATGTTTCTTTCAATAGCTGGAGGAACTCAATTTACTTTCCTGTCTCAAATCATGTAGGACCTACTTTTAGCTTCCCTGGTAAATAAAGTTACTTACTAACTCCAACTCTAACTACAAACACAGTCTACGCAGAAAATGGTTCACCTGTGACAGAATGCTTGTAAACTCTTAGAAACATACTAATGAAATCTATCATTTGATGTCAATAGGACCACTCTCCAATTTAAAGTTAATCATAAATTTAAGTGCTCTGCTGGATTAGGGACAGGATTCTTAGCACCTTGGAGGACTAGAGTCTTCTTTTTAGGAAAAGCTGCAACGCTGACTCATACAAAGATAGACTGATTGTTTACTTTAGCCAGTAGCACTTGTCTGGCCTAAAAAATTACTTCTACAATTCTGTGCAGAACTGTAGTGCTGGAATGGAGGAAAGTGGAATTTATGGCAAGCAGAATAAGTCTCAAAGCATGAAAAGGAAAATTATTCAGCTTTGCCACTAGCATTAGAAACATTTGCAATAAATAAAGTGCTAAAGAGTGTTTAGATAACCTAAATCAAAACAAATAAAATCATTTAAATTAAATACACATACAGAATTTAGAGAGACAACTACTAATTCTTATGTTTTCAAAAACTACAAATTCAATACACTTTAATTCAATATTTACTTCCTTTGGGATTAGTTTTTGTTCAATAAGCAAGATTAAAATTATCTAATTTGTTTTGAAACATAATATGCTCCCTATTAAATGGCTATATTTACTGAATTTGGTAAATTAAATCTAATAATTTATAATTAGATCCTTAGAGCTGGATAATGCTCCTGTCAACGTGAACTAAAAACAGACCACAGAAACCTACTGTCATTCTGCTTGAAAGATTCGTAGAGAAGCATTTCTCCAAAGGGCAATCAATTAGAGAAATCTAAAAGTGATCTAAAGGGAATCCCACTTAGCATACACTTGTTATACTATGTAAAAATATAAATAAACATAGGTGAGAAATAATTATTTGAAATACAGATTTCTCAGCTAGACTTTTGGAAACCTGTACTCTTGTAATGCAACACTGCTCATTAGAGTCCAGTTTGCTGTGTCTATATGACCAAGATTTTCAAAAGTGACTAGTGAGTGTTCAGTTTTTGGGTGCACAACTTGAGATTACCTTGAAAGGGCCTTAGAGAGTGCTGAGTACTTCCCTTCTGAAAACCAAGTTGGGAGCCCAAAACAGAGGCAATCAAAATCATTAGTCCATTTTGAAAATATTGACCTTTACTAATAAGTATCAGGTCATGAACGAATAGGCCAATAATTGCAGATTTACATAGGAATGGAAAGACCACTCTTAGAAGGCCTCATGGATACTTACACTGCAGAAAGATGCTGACAAACTGAATGGTATTCAGAGATAAGAAACCAGAAAAAATATTAACTCTTGGAGAACTGACTTAAACAATAAAAAATATAATACTATTCCCATAGTAGTTTCTCAAGGATAAATACATGGGGAAAGGTTTAATAATCAAAATACAACTCTGATAAGTTATTCACCCAAGGAGGAATGGGAATTATGTCAAGTCACCCAACAAGCTGTAACTATATATAATGTCATGCAATTGAACAAAAAGGAACTTATATGTTGAGTATCAAAACACATATTGTAACAGCAAGTTCTATTGAAACTGTGGGATAAGTGACCCAAGGGAAGAGGTGGAAGCCCAATCACTTGGGTTATTTTAAACTAGTCTGGAAAAAGCATTCAATAGCATACTGTAGAAACAATCTACTGTAATTGAGAGTGGAAAAAGTGACCTAATAATCTCATTTTTAAGAATCCATTGTAAGTTTAAAATTAAAATGAATAACATCACAAGCTTAACAAAACTGAAATGCTGAAATTAGGTACAAATCATAAATGTTAAGAGCAGTCTTCATTGTTTTATCTTCATTAATGCTATAACAAAATGAATGTTACTCACCTGTAACTAGAGTTCATTTAGATGACGTCTGTACATTCCCACTCTTAGAATAAACCATCAGCTCATCTCTAAAGTGGGAATATGAAGAGGTCACTTGAATAAGAGCCTTTGAATTTTAGCAAAATTTATCATTGGGTTTGCTTCACTTGGTTTTATGACCAGAGTGTCTTTCAATTTTAAATTAACTTGAATCAGAGAATTGAAAACAACAAGCAGTCCTGTGGCATCTTAGAGGCTAACAAATATATTATATCATGAGCTTTCATGGGTAAAACCGACTTCATCAGATGAGTTAGAATGGAAATTACAGAATCCAGAGTATATACAATAGCAAAAGCAGTTTCCTGTCAGTGTTAATGATGCTAATTGAGTCAAGCTGGATGTGTCCCATTCATAGCTTTTGATGTGTAAATGCAAATATCAAAGACATGGGAAATTGCCTTTGTAGTGCATTAACCACTTAATAGCTTTATTCAAGCCCAAGTTGATGGTGTCAAACCTCAACCTAACATTGTGCAAACTAAGGCACGTTTCACCACTGCCTGTGAAAGTTGTCCACTTCACCCATTTCAAAGACCTGCTTCCACTAATAATCTTCTGGAAGTATCTGTTTACACTTTGAGGGAGAGTTATGGCCTGCATGAACTCCTTCCCTAGCATTGTTAGGCCAGTTATTTTAGCCAATTTCCTGCTACAGGGATTTTTCTAATTTCCATATTGTATTATCATCCTTTAATATAAAGTATATTTTCTAGTGCTGAATGAAAAATTAATTCTTTGGTCTTTATTGTGATGTCAAAAACTGCTTATATAGAGAACAGCAGTCTAAGGATAGCTCAAGTTGTGAACTGAGCAACTTTTGAGATGAAAGTCATTGAGAGACCACAAAATGAGGCACCATACAATGGCATATTAAAACCTCACTTTTTAGATAAGACCTACATTTTAAAGTTAGAGTGCTTTGCACACCCCTACACTAGGTTGCTAGTTTGTCCTCTACATTCTAAATCAATTCCAAATGATATACAGGAAAGAAAGAACTCTCCAAACTCTGAGGATAGCAAGGTGAGTCAACGATAATCCAGATTTTTTATATACACATATTAGGGATGTGAAAGTGTAACTGTGTACATGGTAAACTGATGAGCCTGGGCTCATTAGTTAATGTGCACAGTTACATGCAGTCTGGCTCTGGCCCTGCCTCGCCACCTCGCTGCTGCCTCTGTATCAGAGGCAGCAGCATGGATGGGAAGGAGGCAGGAGGTATGCGCAGGGAGCCAGATTTTAAGCCAGTTTACATATTCAAGTCTACCTCTTTTGAGTTATTAGAGAGACAAGGTGGATGAGGTAATATCTTTTATTGGACCAGATGCTGTTGGTGAGAGACAAGCTTTTGAGCTTACACAGAGGTTTTCTTTGGGTGAAAAGCTCTGTATGGCTCACAAGCCTGTCTCTCACCAACAGAAATAGGTCCAATAAAAGATATTATCTCACCCACCTTGTCTCTCTAATATTCTGAGACCAAGATGGCTAATCAATACTGCATACAACCTTTTGTGGGTTTATATAAGAAGTTCAACAATGGGGAGCCTTCAGAATTAAACAGGAGGCCTCAGGGGTCTTCTGTTGGTTTGAGATCACATACTTCAGGACCTTTTATCTTTGGTTTTCTCCCCCCAAACCAGGTTCCTTGCATCAGGCCTTGGTGATCATCTATCTTCAGGGTTGGTAGGGGAGCTTACGGCCTTCACAAACCTTCATAACTAAGCTCCTCCCTACTTATCACAAATATTTTTTCATCATGTCCCCACAACCGCTTAACAATGCCTGCATTAACAGGAGTGTTATGAGAGAGACACGAGAAGGAATTCTTCTGCTCTTCTTTGCACTGATTAGGCCTCAACTGGAGTATTGTGTCCAGTTCTGGGCACCACATTTCAAGAAAGATGAGGAGAAATTGGAGAAGGTCCAGAGAACAGCAACAAAAATGATTAAAGGTCTAGAAAACATGACCTATGAGGAAAGACTGAAAGAATTGGGTTTCTTTAATTTGGAAAAAGGAAGACTGAGAGGGGACATGATAGCAGTTTTCAAGTACCTAAAAGGGTCTTACAAGGAGGCGGGAGAAAAATTGTTCTCCTTGACCTCTTATGATAGGAAAAGCAGCAACGGGCTTAAATTGCAGCAAGGGAGGTTTAAGTTGGACATTAAGAAAAACTTCCTAACTGTCAGGGTGGTTAAATACTGGAATAAATTGCCTAAGGAGCTAGTAGAATCTCCATCATTGGAGATATTTAAGAGTAGGTTAGAAAGACATCTATCAGGGATCTAGATGGTTCTTGGTCCTGCCGTGAGGGCAGGGGACTGGACTGGACCTCCCAAGGTCCCTTCCAGTTCTAGTATTCTAGGATTCTAACACACTCTCTCCACTTCCATCAATGATACCAAACTCTACACTGGGTTTGTTCAATCCCCACACTACTAATTTCCATGACTTTTTCTTTCCCAATAAAACAAAATCTTATCTCTTATCATTTAGGAGTGCTTAAACAAATGGAATCACAGATGGATGAACAGACTCATGGACAGACAGACAGACAGACGCACTAAAAGAAAAAAATATTTCTTTTATATATATGAGAGAGAAAGAGAAAAGGATCAGTTTTATTTTGAGTTTTTGCTTACTATATGTGAGGATTAGAATAATTTTATTTTTTCTCCCTAATGGAAAAAGTCCATCTTTTTAAAATGCACCCATGCAACAGTCAGTCACCACAGCTGGCTACGTTTGAGGGGTGGGAGATGGGGGGAAAAGGAAGGAATATGCTGATGTAAAGGGCTATAGGAGATTACTCCCTCCACATTCTGTGTAATAAGGAGCTAGAGGAGGTGCCGTCCCTGCTCCTTGTGAAGAACTGAGCACACCATGGAAACAGTGCAAATGGCTTGAGTTTAGCTTCAAAAAGGTGCCCCGGGACTGGGAAAGAGCAGAAGACAACTGAGAAGATAGGCACAAGTTGACAGCTGCCCAAAAAAACTAAATGTAAAAAAGGATCCCATCCGCTAAAGACTCTCCACACAAAAGGGAATAACTCTTGGAATTTTGATTACTCATGTGTACAGGAGTTTAAACAGCCCTGAAAATACAAAGCAGAAGCAACACAACTAAAGGGGAATGACAGTCCACAGAACAACCCCTTTACTTAAAATGATTAAATTAAAAAGAGCTTATTCTCTGTGGTTAAGAAACACGTTACACAAGAAAGTGCAGAATCTAAAATGTGATTGAAAAAGATTGTGTGTGGTGAGGCAAAGTGATCTGATTGGTAACAATGGTACCATAAGAGTAAAAATAATATGGTAAACATTATCCCTAGTATACTGTCTTTTTGCAAGAATAACACTGTAGAGAAGACTAATCTGTGCAGTTTATACAGATGTAGTTGACATTAACCCCTGTGTTTAGGTTCCCTAATATAATGGATTCTCACTACCTTTTCAAAGATTGTAAAGCTAGAAGGACTATTACAAATATCTCATATGACATCCTGTATTACACAAGCCACAAAACCTCTCCCAGTAATGAACCATGTAATTTCTGTTTGAACTACAGCATATGTTCTAGAAAGATATCCAATCTTAATCTTGGAGATGCTCTCTCACATGCATTTTTTGCAGTAGATCTTAGATATTTGGCAGGTGGAAAGCTCTCAGGCTACAGATGTGCCTTTTCTTTGTGCCATGAAATTCCATTTAGTTTTTGATGGGATATAAACTGCTTATAATCATCACTTCACTTCTATTGGTTACATTGATCAGGAAAATATTAGTAGCATGCCAAAATAACTAGACTATGAACACACTAAGACCGAGTTCATTCCCCTGTGAACACAGCAACAGCAGACACTGGGCTGGCTGGAAACCCCTGGACATTGCCAGAGTTGCTGTTAGCAGAAAAGCTGGGTTGGGCCAGATTCATTCCCACACACAGATCAAGCACGTAAGAACAGCCATACTGAGTCAGACCAAAGGTCTATTTAGCCCAGTATCCTGTCTTCTAACAGTGGCCAATGTCAGATGCCCCAGAGGGAGTGAACAGAACAGGGAATCATCAGGTGATCCCTCTCCTCCCATCTATTTCCTGCCTCTGACAAACAGAGGCTAGGGACACCATTCCTACCCATCCTGGCTCATTAGTATTGATGGACCTAATCTGCATGAATTTATCTAGTTCTTTTTTAAACCCTGTTAAAGTCCTGATCTTCACAACATCCTCTTGCAAGGAGTTCCACACGTAGACCGAGTGCTGCATGAAGAAATCATAATGAACCTACTGATGAATATTGTTCCCTTCTTGGGGCATCACGCAGAAAAGAAACGAGCTTCCCTCCTTGGGTCCAGCAGTCCTTTCACTGCCTTTTTCTGCTAGTTAAAATAGTGTGGTAGCTGCAATCTGTACTCCTATACTGAAAGTTCAAATTTGCTGATGATGCATGATGGGGGGTTGTTACACAAGAATTTGTTTTTACCCTTTTCCTGTAAACAAATTTCATATGCACAACTCTCTTAAAATGTTATTTAGGTTGTAAAGTCAAGTACTTCAAAGACAGGAAATCCCAGATTTACAGTTGCCCATGCAACCTTAATTTTGTCCCTTCCGTATACATGCATTATGATGCAGCCTTTAATTGCATGATCACATACTATGTTTTCCTTAGGATCCTTGCCTCATTCAGTGCACAGGATGGATACACAACAGAGAAGAACTAAGCAGTACAATAAACCACATATTCACATTTCCTAGCTTTTGAATTCTTCAGTTTGCAACCTAAATATTATTCTTTTAACTTTTTAAAAAATATATATAATACCAGATTGGTTGAGATTTGTCCATCAAATCTCTTGTTCTTCACAACCATAGTTCCAGAAAATGGCACAATGAATAGGATAGAAAAAATGTAATGTCTTGTAAATGAACATGACAGATTAATATCCTGCTGCATACTTGGGTCTTTAGTTCCCTATGGTAGTGCTTGGAATGGGAGTATGTCTCCATCTAGTCAAGACGAAATAATACAAGTATATGTAGGGAAGTCGTAAGGGAAAATTAGATCAAATTAGCCTCCATCTGATAAGGGAGTGCACCTCCTGCTGTCTCCTTTATAATCAGGAAGTTATGCCTGATTCTCAGGGGCTCCTGAGCATCCAAGCTATAGCTGTGGCTATTCCTGTTTTTTTAAATCTGCAGTTGCTAAGGGCACACCTCTTTGGAGGCCAGGGAAAAGAAGAAGGAGCTGACATCAATCTAGATGAGTTAGTTATTACATCTGGATTTATCTTGTGTATTTTCTAATATTTGTAAAAATATCTAAAAATGAATGTGTCTTTTTTATAATAAAAAATATGAAAAATAAATAATGGGTACTCTAATATGGCAAACCCCATGACTCCACAAAGCCTGTGAAACTTACCAGCATTCTATCCTCTGCTAACTGCTGTTACCATGACAACAGCTCTCTAAATCATGAAAAACAGGTCAGGTAATTTTAAACTATCCACTGTTTCCAGTTATTTTCTCCAGTAGTTTTAAATTAACCAATATATTTAAGACCATCAAAGGGTTGCTGGCAATGGAGGACAGAGGACAACACTGCTAAGTTCCACAAGGTATGAAGAAAGAGGCAGAATTGCTTAACTATCTGTATCTCTCCACCTCACTGGCTTTCCATCTCTATACAAATCTTATCTGAAACTTTCTTCATTCTCTTGTTAATAGCTCTTAAAATTAAATAATAAAATGAACGGAAAATTATATGCATTTTACTTTAATAAGCACAAGCACATGATGTACCCTGAAGCCCTAATCCTGCTAACCAGTAAGACTGCTATCTTTGCATGAGGAAGGAGAGCAGGATTTGGCTCTAAGGACTCCAATCCTTCAAGGGATTTATATTAGACTACAGTTAGGAACTGTCTGTGCACACATATTGGAAAAAAACACTGCCTTGTCCTGGAAATGCAACAATCACAAAATGCAAGCAAAGAAAAGAAAGGTTATCACGTACACATAGTGAGTAGGGAGATGACAGGTTTATGTTTTGTTTCTTTGAACACACGTGTGCACGTGCACACAAACACACACACACACAAATAAATGTTTCCCCATCCATCTATAGTAGCCATTACCAGTCCCAACTTGTTAGCAAATTTCTTTTTTTACTTCAACAGGCCACTCACTGAAACCCCCTTCCATACCTTGATTTAAAGTTGCATTTTATTAGTGATCTAAAACTCTACCAAAAATAAAGAAATAGCCATGAATTTAGAAGTTTGATAAAGGGAGAACAAACAATGAGCAGGGTGATGTGTGTATATATTATAGACACAGCACGGATCCAACAAGATGCATGCCTATCTCTATTTGATTGTTTTACCTAAACATATACTTCTTTCCCTCCTAACCTTAGGTAGTTGTGTGTCTTTGCATTGTAAGATCACAAGGGCAGGGGTTGTCTTTCGATCTGAGGACAGCATCTAGCACATGTGTGAGCTTCTTAACATAATTAACAAATAACAAAAAAGTAAATACTACTTCATTATTAACTAACAAAGCAGGTTACCATTTTATAAAAGCAGTAATTTAGTTGGAAAAAGTGCAGTATTTTACATAGGTGACAATGATTTACAATGATTTTGAGTATTTACTAGTAAACTGTCTATTAGTTTGAGTTTTAATTAATTTAAAAATGGGTTCTTTAACAAATTTAGCAGCTGATGTCAGAACTTTTTGTTGTCCTGAATGATGGCAACAATGAAGTAGCACAGTCTCTCCAGATTTCTAATAAAGTTTAAACTCATTGTGTGCATATGTTACATCTGAACACTTTTTAATATTCACTAGGGGGCTGTACCCACTGCTTGCAACACTCGTCAACCCCCTCTGATAATCATGTCATTCTGTTGCACGGCAGGAAAAACTTTTTTAGAGAGAGAAATTTTTGCTATAATTCTTCATAACCAAAAAATTCTTTTTCATCCAGAACAGCATTCTATGTCATAGAATTCCATAAAGAACTGGCTTTCTTTCAAAACTGCCCCATTTTGTACTCATGCTAATGGATTAAATAAAGATACTGGAAGACTGGGACATTATCAACCTACCACACAATGAAGGTGCCAATAGTTCTTTGTCTGTATAGTATCTGCTGTTGGTACTCTTCTTCTCTTATTGCCTACTGATGGTTCTTATTGGCCTCTTTTGACTAGCCGGTCTTTAGACTTATAGACTATAGACTTATAGACTATTTGTTTTTGCTGTTACATTCCAGCTCAGCTTTCCCCTTGATATTTTTATACCCACTGCCTCTTCTTGTGTCCCCCTCTCCCATCCCATTTTTTCTCCTTTCTCTGGCCTTCCCCCCATGCCCTCCGTTCTACCCTATTTATTTTAGTTCTGGACATCTGAAGAAGTGGGCTGTGCCCACGAAAGCTCATGATACCGTCTTTATGTTTTGTTAGTCTTTAAAGTGCTATCAGACTATTTGTTCTTTTTAAATTTATCCATTTTGTATTGTTCTTACTGGGACATAGGCCACAGAAAGCTCTTAGTAAAAATGACCACTTTCTCCATTTACTCATTCCTCACAATGTTCTTTCTCTGCCTCCTGATAGCACAGGGAGTCATTGTTCTCCCTAAGAGCAGCCTGGTTTCACTCTCACCGGGAGCAAGTGGAGATGGTGGCCCTCTTTACTGACGACATCCTGAGACCTTAATCCCACTGAGAACCAATGGCAATGGTAGCCATTATGAAAAAGGTATGTTCTTTGTGAATTCTCTGAAATAGAAATTTTTTCTTCAGTTTCTGTTGAAGGAGAAACTCTCAGTTTTACAAAATAATACCTAAAATATTGGCTTATAGTGACACCATGAGGGAAAAAAATCAAATTTGCTTTTAAAAATTATTTCCGTCTAATCTGGGACTAAAGTCACTGAGATCTGGTCCACACAAAGGTATTGTTTCAGTACAACTACTTTGATTAGGGATCTGATATTTTAAAAACTATAGTACCTTTAAAATCCCAATGTGAATGCAATTAAACAGAAGTGGTAGCATTTTTTATTAAACGAGCTGAGCACCCAGAATTCCCATCACAATCAGTGGTAGTTTTGCCATTAACTTCAATGAGATTCTACGGTGCTGAGCCTTATATGCAGAGCTTGTCATTGTGCTGCTCTACTTTTAAATGATAATTTATATAACATTATAACATTACCTGGCCAGGAAGAGGGACAGGAGACCCGATGAATTCTGCCCTGAGGCCCAAAATTGCTGTCAATGAGCCTGCCCTGAGTCAAGGGGCAAAGAGGTTGCTGGGGTCATGAGGAAGCAGCGGCCACCTACCGGGTTCCCTGAGTGGGGACCCGGAATAGTAGGTGGTCTGGGTTCCACCCCCATCTCACTGAGGAAGTGGCTGTGATATTTCCCTGGAAGGGGGGAGCACAGTGTGGCATAGCCAGAGGGCTGTGTCCTGAATATGATGGCACAGTCCAAGAAGCGACATGGGTCCAGGAACAGAAATGACAGTAGTGAGGCACCCCCAGAAGAGGGCACACTGGCAAAGAGAGCTAATATCTGGGACAGCCAGCAGGAGGTGTTGCAATGATTAGTCCTACCTTGTCACAAGTAGTCTTTGTGCCTGGCCTGGTAAACTTACATGATATTTAGTGAGGCCAATTTAAAAGAACAGTCAAAGCTGAAAAATTCAAAATGGGAGCCATCACTCTTTACTGCTACTCAGTTTTGGGGTCAGATATTGCAACCAAAAGTATGCTGCACTGCCTTGACATTAACAGGGATTCATGTAACATGGAAACTATGCACCTAGAGACTTCTGGTTTAGACAGCTTTTTAGTGAGAAGACACAGTGTCCATAAACATGAAATCACATGTTCTGATGTGTGAAAAAGCATCTTCTAAAACTTGTTCAGCTACAACTGTTTTTGTAGGTTTTGAAACTACTTTTGGATTACAAAGGATACCAAGCTATGCTCAGTTAGCTATATTAACATAGACAGTTGGTTACTAAGGTAACAAGATGGATAATTATAACAAGCTATGTTGTTTCATCTCACCATTCTCACTGTGTATTTATATTTGCTCTTCTGTTTAAACTAGACATGAATTATTTAAACCTTTTACATAATTAAGTATATGCAAAAAACCTCTAGTCTCTCCATTCCGATTGGTTAGAAGGAAAAATGTTGTGTGTACATTTAAACTCTTAATCAGGAAACAGTTTCATGGCTGATAGAGAGTTGAGCAAAAGTGATGAAAAAGCTACATGGCACTTTTTATCCTTTCATTATGGATAGGGTGCTACCAAATTCTATGGTCAATTTCATGGTCATAGGATTTTAAAAATGGTAAATTCCATGATTTCAGCTATTTAAATCTGAAATCTGAAATTCATGGTGGTGTAATTGTAGGGATCCTGACCCAAAAAGGAGTTGGGGGGGGGGGTTGGAAGGTTATTGTATGGGGGCTGCTTTATTGCTACCCTTACTTACCTCTGTGCAGCTGCTGGCCGCAGCATTGCTTTCAGAGCCAGGCAGATAGAGAGTGGTGGCTGTTGGCCTGGAATGGAGCTCTGAAGAGAATTCTACCTCCAGCAGCAGTGCAGAAGTAAGGATGGCATGGTATGTTATTGCCCCCATACTTCTGTGCTGCTGCCTGCAGAGCTGGGCTTCTAATCACCAGCCACCGCTCTCTGGCCACCCAGCACTGAAAGCAGCAGTACTAAATTTTCTTCATGTTAATCTTTTTTCATTTCATTATCTGTCATCCCAAAAATGAGCCCAGAAAAAGGCTCCACATACAACAAAAAATAGTTTCATGTTATTAACCGCACAACACAAAATTGCTGAAACTTGTTTATGATTTTCAGGAAATGTATGTTTCCAGTTGGCAGAGCTGCATGCTACCTGGCACGTCTCCAGGTGGCGGATAGGAGGGGGCCTCTTTTCAGAGGTTTGCTGCAAAATAAGCGTGCTTTGTCGTGTGAATATGCAGCCACGGACCAGCAGCGGCAACATTACCAGGGTGTGATGGGACATTGGGCAGTATCCGATGTTCTGACTAAAAGTCACAAGTGCCCGATGACGATGTTGTGACATGGCGAGTGCAGCCCGCCATCAAATAAGACTGCCTACCCCCTCACTCTGCTGGTTGAGGGTCTGGGATACTTGGGTCCCTGGATTACTTTGGATAATCCGATTGGCGTATGAACCATGATTGGTCACCAGCATCCAAGGGATAGTGACTCCTTACATCACCCCAGGGAAGAGAACCCTGACAGAAAATTCCACACTGCCTTGTGGGTAGGCTCAGGAGATCCAAAGGCTATGGGAGTAAACCCAGACAGATAATCCGGAGTGGAGACTCTAAGGCGGTTAACAGTGAGGTTTTATCCAATCTGCTTTTCCGGCATCTCCTGCAGTCACCTTAGGCTCTTGTCTTTCCTTTGGATCTAACTGGGGCAACTGAGAGGGGGATAGTGCCGCTTGGGCAATGCACTTTCCTCAAACACTAGCCCAGGTAATGCAGCGCGCAGGAGGAGACACTTACCCGATTGTCACTGCTGCTGCTTACCACCATCTCTCGAGACGAATGGGCCATATATGTTTGGAATTATTAACTGATTACTAATTGTTGGCACGAATGAAATTTTAAAGGGTACCTAAGTGACGAAAACAGTTCTGAAATCTCACCCGATATTCATAAAAGAAGACCTGAACATAACAGTACCTTTCCATTTAGCTCAAGAAATTGTATCAGAGATAGCTTAAAGAACTGGTAACTTAGGGTATGTATAAATGCAAGAGACTGTTCTAGCTCTGTAAGGCCTATTTCTTACTTCCTCATCTTATAAAACTCCCACAGAGTGAATGCACAGTGTGAAGCTGGTGACATGTAGTACTGCTGGATGAACATTAATGATATAGAAGTTAAGATTACTGAAAAGCAATTATACTTTCTGTTTAAATAGAATGAATTATTAATTACCCCTTTCTCATTTTCTAGCTACAGTATTTTAGTAAAACATCTTAAACTCTGATACAATGATAGAAATCATTGCATCTGACTGTCAGTCATTCCATTCTACATGTGGGGCAGGGATGGAACTGGGTAGCAAAGGTACATTTAAGCCACATGTATGCCAGTTCTACCTCAGCTGGCACAACGCTCTGTTTAGGTAATTTACACCCCACTTCAAAGTCCCTTTATGTTGAATAATGATTATACTATCAATATAATAAAGTAGTGTTATGTTACATGAACCATCTTCCTTCTTTCTTTCCTTTCACACAAGAAGCTACTGTAATAATCCTCTATAACAAGAAGAACATCATTCAACAAGCTCCAGGGGCTAGCCGAGTTAGTCTGTTACAGAAAAAACACAACAAGTGGTCTGGTAGTACTTTATAGACTAACAAAACATGTAGATGGTATCATCAGCTTTCGTGGGCACAGCCCACTTCTTCAGATGACCGGAGTTATGAGTAGGGGATATGAAAACTCAAAATAAATAGGAGAGGGGAAAGGGAGGGGGGAAAAAGAAAAAAGGAAGAGGTGTGTGAGAAAGAGCATCATTAAGTATCGGGAGAATGGGTACTTAAACCTAAACAGATAAAAATCAAAGTCAACGGATAGATTGCTAAGACAGGAAGGATACCATTCAGAGAGCTGTTAGCACCTTCAGTGGTTATTAAGTAGGTAGTGTCCTAGCCAGCCCATATCACGATTGAGTCCATTAGCATGTGAATTGAATTTGTGAATGAACTGTGATTCCAGTCCTTCCCTAACGAGTTCAACTGCTAAGCTATGCACAATGCTCACAAAATATGTGCAGAGTGTAGATACACAAATACTAACATGCATGTGTGCACACTTAACCATATCTGCTCTCTTGGCTGTGTTATGAACTGAAGTTGATGAGAATTCTGCATGAAGACCAGATTGCTAACAATCCCCCATCTGGTTCACAAGAACAAACACTGTACACAATGGTATGCAGCCCTTGTTTGTTTCATATGCCTGCTCAAAATCTAAACAAACTGAGCAACTTGAATTTCTTATTTAATAAAAAAAAAAGCCATGCATCTTCCTGCAAACATCTGGGAATGCACTGCAATAAAAAGACTTGAGGAAGAAGTCTATGTAGCTTGAAAGCTTGTCTCTCACCAACAGAAAGTTGGTTCAGTATTACCTTTCTCACCTTGTCTCTCACAAAAATCATACAACTAATTTCAAACAAAGCAAAACTAATATATTTAAATACTTCAGACTGCTTAGAAGAGGGCATGAAATGGCTCAACCATAGATTATTACAAGAAAAAAACTCATCTAATATAGAGAATATACCAAACACAAAGCAAGGGTAAAAATAGCCAAGGCTAGGAATGGAAACGGGTCTCCCCAATAAAGCTAACTTAGCAGAGTAAGTATGTGTGTGTGTTGAGGATGTTAAGTATCAGGTAATTGACTAATCGAATAGTTGATGCATTTTTGCATCGACTATTTGATTAGTAGATAGGACATCTCCACCTTTGAAGTGTAGCAACAGCCCTGAGGCTGTTGCTACACTTCAAAGGTGAAAGCGCCTGCGGGCTGCTGCTACACTTCAAAGGTGAAAGCGCCTGCGGGCTGCTGCTACACTTCAAAGGTGAAAGCACCTGTGGTGCTGCCACTTTGAAATGCTGTGGTAGCGTTTCAAAGCAGCAGTGCCACACTGAGCCGGGGGTCAGCTAGGGACTCCCCAGCTGATCCCAGGTGCCACATGGTGCTGCTGCTTTGAAATGCCGCAGGGAATGTGAAGCCCAGCTCCCCGTGGCAGAGCCACATGGAGCCCAGGGTCAGCTGGGGACTCCCCAGCTGATCCCAGACTCCACGCAGCGCTGCCACTTTGAAATGCCATTAGGAGCCTGACGCCGGGCTCCTCGCAGCATTCAAAGCGGCAGCACCTCACAGAGCAGCTGACCATGGGGTCCGTGCAGTGCTGTCACTTGGAAGTATTCCCTCTTCTCTCTATCTAATAGGGGCAGCAAGGGAGGGGAAGCGACTAGTCGACTAGCTTGTCGACCAGTCTTTCACTGTCCTTGTGTGTGTATATATTTTATAAATACAATATATATAAACACACACACACACACACACAAGATATGGGAGTTTACATGAGTACAGAGCATATAACATTTAATGTAATGGTATTTTACTATTATCTAATCAATTGTCACATTATACATGTGTAAATGTTAAAGTACTTGGCATCTATACTATTATTTTATAATAATTATATCCCTAATGTATTTGTTCTGCATGCATCCCATTGAACTATTCTGCCGAGGGTACCAGATGGCTTTTTAAATATTTGTTACTATTCCAGAATCTTTGTCACCCAAAATGTATCTACTTAATATATGGTACTATAGCTGTTGCAAAACATGATCTACACATTCTCTGTTTAATGCTAAACAATCTGGATACCATTTCTGTTTGGAAATAATTATATGAGAGACAGAAATCACTACACTCATGTTGCTGTAATAAACAGATTTGCCTTTTTTATTTTTCATTAGTTATCCTATGCAGGAAAAGAAGTTTTTCTCAGTTTTTAAGTGCTGCTAAAATAATTGATTTACTCAGTGAAATGAGACTTTATAACTCTTCCTAAATTAGATTAAGCTGGTAGTGCCAACGCCTAAGTGATCAGTAATTAGACTAATTTATCATTTTGCTATGATTAGTGTAGAACTATTTAGTACATTTGCATCCCACAATCATACAGATTACTGAGGGAATGAGGATTTTAAGAATAAATTTTAGATGTACAATTTCATAGTGAAAAAGTCAAAAGGTATCATCAGTACATCATCATACAACATAATGGATGACTCTCACACCCGAATAAAGAAATAACAAATAAACTGAAGAGATCTGCTTAAAGAATACTGCACGTAAATTTACTGCCAACTCAAAATAATGGATTGCCTGCATCATTTAGATATCTAATCCAAACCATTTCTTAAGAATCTTCCGGTAGAAAGGCATAATAGGTATAAAAACAACTACATTTCAAAAAGGCTTGGTTCTTTAAATAGTTAAAATTAAACAAAATACAACTTAACCTAATTTGGTTTTCTATTCCAAATTTTAGAGTAACATCCATACGCCAGAAGCAGCTGATTGGAGTAGGTTTAGCTATGTAAATTTAAAGCACATTCAAAAATCAACCATAAGAGGGGAAGGCTGTGCACATTGAATAAGTGATACTGATACTTTCAGTACAATTTTGTTAGTTAATATATGGGTTTTTTTTCCACAAAACATAAAATCTAAAGATTCTCCATAAGAATGCAATTTCCCCATTTTTCCATGGCAAATGGATTTCTAGAATCCCTGTTCATCAGCAGTTCTTTGAGACAGCCAGTCTCCCAGTATATGATAAATTACAAAGAGGTTTTATTTATGTATCTATTGGGTTTCCAGATGGTTTAATCAAAAATACCGAACACCCTCCCCCCGCTAAAAAAAATGGGGAAAAATTTTGTTGAAAAAAAGGGGGGGAGGGAGACCAAAGTTGTTGAGGGGGGAAAAAAAGGGACCCAGAGAGTTATTAAAAAATTTAAAAAAACAGCATGGCCCCTTTAAGAACAGGAGGGGCTGGGTTCTGCCTCTCCTAACAGGCTGCTGACAGCTGGTGGCCATCTTGCCTCGCTCCCTGCTCCAGGCCAGACAGCTCCCCTGCGGAGAGACTAAATGATTTCTTTGCTTCAGTCTTCACAGCTGACAATGTTAGGGAGATTCCCAAACCTGCACCATCCTTTGTGGGTGATGAATACGAGGAACTGTCCTGGATTGAAGTGTCATTAGAGGTGGTTTTGGAACAAACTGAAAAACTTAACAGTAACAAATCACCGGGACTGGACGGCATTTACCCAAGGGTTCTGAAAGAACTCAAATGTGAAATTGCGGAACTATTAACTATGGTTTGTAACTGATCCAGTGCTTGGGTACAGAAGCTGATTTAAAGGAAGACAGCTAACGTAACGCCAATATTTAAAAAGAGCTCTAGAGGCGACCCTGGCAATTATAGGCCAGTAAGACTAACGTCAGTACCTGGCAAATTAGTTGAAACTATAGTAAAAAATAAAATTGTCAGACACATAGAAGAACATAATTTGTTGGGCAAAAGTCAACATGGTTTCTATTAAGGGAAATCATGTCTTACTAATCTATTAGAGTTCTTTGAAGGGGTTAACAAACATGTGGACAAGGAGGGATCCAGTAGATATAGTGTACTTAGATTTCCAGAAAGCCTTTGACAAGGTCCCTCACCAAAGGCTCTTGTGTAAATTAGGTTGTCATGGGATAAGAGGGAAGATCCTTTCATGGACTGAGAACTGGTTAAAAGACAGGAAACAAAGGGTAGGAATAAATGGTAAATTTTCAGAATGGAGAGGGGTAACTAGTGGTGTTCCCCAAGGGTCAGTCCTAGCACCGATCCTATTCAACTTATTCATAAACGATCTAGAGAAAGGGGTAAGCAGTGAAGTGGCAAAGTTTGTGGACGATACTAAACTGTTCAAGATAGTCAAGACTAAAGTAGACTGTGAAGAACTTCAAAAAGATCTCACCAAACTTAGTGGTTGGGCAACAAAATGGCAAATGAAATTTAATGTGAATAAGTGTAAAGTAATGCACATTGGAAAAAATAACCCCAACTATACATACAATATGACGGGGGCTAATTTAGCTACAACTAATCAGGAAAGAGATCTTGGAGTTATCATGGATAGTTCTCTGAAAACGTCCACGCAGTATGCAGCGGAAGTCAAAAAAGCCAATAGGATGCTAGAAATTATTAAAAAAGAGATAGAAAATAAGACGAAGAATATCTTACTGCCTCTGTATAAAACTATAGTACGCCCACATCTTGAATACTGCATACAGATGTGGTCTCCTCACCTCAAAAAAGATATTTTGGCATTAGAAAAGGTTCAGAAAAGAGCAACTAAAATGATTAGGGGTTTGGAACGGGTCCCATATGAAGAGAGGCTAAAGAGACTGGGACTTTTCAGTTTAGAAAAGAGGAGACTGAGGGGGGATATGATGGAGGTATATAAAATCATGAGTGGTGTGGAAAGGCTGAATAAAGAAAAGGTATTTACTTGTTCCCATAATAGAAGAACTAGAGGACATCAAATGAAAATACTGGGTAGCAGGTTTAAAACTAATAAAAGAAAGTTTTTCTTCACACAGCGCATAGTCAACCTGTGGAACTCCTTGCCAGAGGAGGCTGTGAAGGCTAGGACTATAACAGAGTTTAAAAAAGAGCCAGATAAATTCATGAAGGTTAGGTCCATAAAAGGCTATTAGCCAGGGGTTAAGGAATGGTGCCCCTAGCCTCTGTTTGTCAAAGGCTGGAGAACGATGGTAGGAGACAATTTGCTTGATCATTGTCTTCGGTCCACCCCCTCTGGGGCACCTGGCACTGGCCACTGTTGGCAGACAGGATACCAGGCGAGATAGACCTTTGGTCTAACCCAGTATGGCCATTCTTATGTTCTTAGGTCAGCGGCGGGGGGTGGGAGGGGCCTGGGCCCGATTGCTGAGTGTGTGTAGGGTTGCCAGGCGTCCGGTATTGACGCGGACAGTCTGGTATTTTCACCCCCTGGCCGGGAAAAAAACAGAAAATACTGGACATTTTAAGTGTCCGGTATTTTCTGAATTTTTTTCTGGACAGGAGGCGAAAATACCAGACTGTCTAGGACAATACCAGACACCTGGCAACCCTATCTATCTATAACATTAAAAATATACATTAAAAGAACAAAGTCAAGCAATTGCATCACTTCTGCCAAATGCCTCAGTGCTAAGTGCATCCAAGACATACAATACTTGGACAGTCTGCTGTTCTGCCTTTTCCAAGCTGCTACAAAGCATTGTTCCTTCTAACTATACATGTTCAGCATAGACAGATGCTGAATTTTGTGCAGGTCAATACTGCCTGTAGAGGCAGTGTGCACAGAGGCAGGAAGACCTTGCAGGGAGACAGCTTACTCCTTGCTATGCTGTAGATCCAATCAGCAAGCCAAATGTAGGAGTGAAAGAGAAGAAGGGAAATATCTGAAGGACCCCACTAAAAATGGTGCACCCTACTGTGCACGGAGTCCAGGATTAATCTGCCCTCACTTATGGTTAATCACTGGTATATATCAAAAGATGTGGAATCTTAGACTCCAGCCCAACAAAGCACTAAGCATGTGCTTAACTTTAATGGGACAATTCGTAGAATCAAAGGGTTAGAAGGTATTGCAAGATTCATCTAGTCTAACTCCCTGCCAAGATACAGGATTTGTTATGTTTATTCATATGTATCCCGTGTTTTTAAATATTTTATTGACATAAGTCCCTGCTGTACTTGGGCCTAATAAATAACATATTTAAAATTTGTATTGGTTATTAATTTATTTGCATTTCATTGTCATAAAAGACACATACTTCTGGGTTTCAGCCTTTGGCATCTGATTTGGAAATAGATTAGCAAACAAAAAGAATCTAGAATCCTTAAGCTAGTAACAGATATGGAATGTCACAGCCTTCTTTTTCAACAGAGGAAAATAAAACTGATATGCCATTTCCTAAGGGAAGTTGGATGAGTGATAATCTATTTAAATTAATACTTTCAGTATGTAGAATTACAAGTAAATAATTTCATTTTTCTAACAACATAATTAGATTATTTAAAAGAATATAGTCCCAGCAGCTACAAAACTTAAGTAAGGCCTTCTTGGAAACAAATGTGGTAGAATCTTTATTCATGCTGAAAAGAATCTTACTCCGCAAGTGTAGACTACATTCGTGGAGGAAAGTTCTATCCAACATGAATTAAGGGTATAAGAATCAGGTCCACCAAAATTACCCACAGTGGGCCCAATCCAGCACAATTTATTCTGCCAAAACTACCACTAACTTGAATAGGAGATTGTCTGGGCAAAAAATGTAGCATTACACCAATAATAGAAAAAATCAAATCAGGAAACTCAGAAAGACATGACCAGAAGACACAACTCAACAGAGACATGTCTCAATCTTACATTTAGCATTAATAGATAGAAAATGAACAGATCAGTCCAGTACTCTCAAGTCACATGACTGTAGGTAAAAAAATTAATGGAAAAATAGAACATGAACATTTGCTTTCAAAAAAGAAAAATAATTACTGAAATACTTTTTTAAAAAGTTTAATTCAACTTTAAATATGACTTTTCATTTGGAAAGTTTCTTACTTGCCAGTGGCAAGTGCATTTCTTAAACTTGTGTACAGACACCCACATCTATAACCACATACATATCACTCAAACATTTACCAATTGTCTTAGATAATTAAATCTCTTTACCTCAGTGTTTTAAATGTTTTATGTATTCATTATAGCAAGTTTAGTGAAGTTAGGTACCACTGCAGATATTTGGGTTGACCTTCTCTGTTTATAGCATTTAAAGACAAATTAACAGATTTTTAGGGTGACTATTGAGTCTGCATTATATCATTTTTGTTGTTTCAAAATAAATAATTGTATTTGAATATACTTCTATCTTGAATTTGCAGGTACTGAAAAGAAAAGTTTACTGGAATACTTTGAGATGTGTGTCCGTGTGGGTGCCCCACTCTAGGTGTGTGTTGCTGCATCTTTCTTCTGAAATATTTGGTAGCAGTGCCTTCTCTGCCTGGACATGCACCTTACACATCCCCATACCGAGGCTATCTAAGGCTGTGCAAGCAAACTGCCTTCAATTCCTTCTCTACTATAAAGCTCACAGAGGCATCTCCAAAACAGAGGTGAAGAATGCAGGCAGTGGAGCACCCTTAGGGACATAAATCTCTAAGAACTCTGTTTACTGAACAAGGTGAATCACAGCTGTAACCAAGTATTTTAGCATGAAGGTGAGCAATCATATTTATGTTCTGTAGAGACAACCTGGATTTTTGCCTCCCATTTAGCACAAACATTTTCAAACTGTCAGGTGCACCTCACTAGGAGGATGCAACCCACAGTTTGAAAATCATTGCTGCCAGGAGCCAGCAGAACGGAAGCTGATGAGAGCTGCCCAGTCCACTTGGTCCCCCAGCTTTCTGCACTGTGGGAGCTGAGTGCTAACTAGCTGCCTAGCAGACCTCCTTCCCCTCCTCGCCAGGCCAGGTTGCCTCTGTATAGACATTGCACTCCTCAGGCCAGGTGGGTGACAAAGCTTCAAGCTACATCCTGGACACATCCTCTTGTCTCATACCAAGGATACGTAAGTTGACCAGCACTAGGACCCAGGAGGTGGTGTCCAGTTGCAGAGGCAGGAGAAACAGCTCTAGATCATGCACTCCACTCCCTGCCCAGGCCTCTGTTGGGGGGGGGCGGGCGGCAGTGGCAGAATGCCTCCCAAACTACATACATGGGCTCCATTAGATATAATAGGCCCTATCCTATGGTCGTGGGGACTGACACTGGTAGGCCTGATCCTGTGCTGCCCTGTTTTGCACCCCTGCTGGCTCTGCGTCCTGGGGAACCCTTGCCCTGTCCTAGTTATGGCTCTGGTGAGTAACTTCTCCTTTGAGTAGTGTCCCTAGGTTTTGCTGTTTCAGGCAATTCTCTAACAGTAACCCTTTAGGAAGGTGGGAGTTTCATAGTCCATTACTAAAGAAGAAACTATATTGCCTCCTACCGCATCTAATCTTGCAACATGAATTAGGGCTCAGAGGTAGGAAAACATACCTATCAAGGACCATGTTGCAGCCCTGCAGATTTTACTAACCAGGTCATCTTTGAGTACAGCTACAGCCATAGACTGTGAGCTAGTCAAGTGTGCAGCTGCTTTTATGGGAGTTGTAACCATAGCAAAACCACAGCAGGAAATAATATATCCAGAGATCCATTTAGAAAGTCTCTGAATGTAGACAGATATTCCCTATTTTCCGTCGAAACAAAGTATTACGGAATTTTCCTTTATGGCCTAGATCATGTAAAAGGCTTACTCCCTCTTAACATCTAGTATAGTAGGAAACACAGACTCATTTCCAACAGGTAATCCAAGACTGAGGAAAAAGACAACTTGATAGGAGAATGATGGTAATGAGTACATCAAACATTATACCTTTCAATTTCTGATATAAGTATGTCTAGTAGATTCTCTTTTGCTATTAAACTTCCAATATACATGGTCTCAAATCCAGAGAACCACAGAGGAATCAAATCTGTACTTGCAGGACATTGAGACTGGGTTAAAACTGATCCACATACTGCATCAACTGTAGAGGTTTGATTGGGAGCTGCCACAGCGGGAGAGAGGTGAATTTGATGAGGTAAGGAAGCCAAACTTTGTTTTGGTCCTGTCTGATCTTGATAAGGACTTGAGAGAACAACAGAGTTGTAAGTTATGCACAGAAGAGACCCTTTGTCCATGTACTAAGGAAAGCATCTCCTAGAGATTGTGGATTGAGCTCCCCTATGGAATAGAATTTCCTGCATTTTGTGTTAGCTGCCATGGCAAAAAGACCAATGTATGGAAATCCTCAAGCTAAGTTGTGTCATGAAGTTGATAAAACCTGGTCATTGGGTGGTCTGGACTCTTGGCCAAACCATCAAAACAGGTGTTAGTATGATGCTGATGTCTAGGATGAAGCAGTCAAGGTAGCTGCAGGCTCTTTGTTTGAAAATCTCAACCTCTTAGCTGCTGGCTTACAGAAGGCAGAAAATTGAATCTGTGTGTTGGGTGTATGTGTGTGCAGATCTTTGTGCTGATTGAGACCCTTTTTATTTGCAAGCATATATATCCCAAAAGACAGTTAGCCACGATCCTTTAGGGTATGAAACAAGTCATCTGGAATCTGTGAAAAGCTACTGGCCTTCAAAAGCTAAATATTCCACAGTCAAATGTACCTCCCATGGAAATGCAGACAACTGAAGTCAGGAAGCTCCTGCATCACTAGTGCTTTGGAAATATATCTGTCCGCAGAGTCTGCCATATCAAGTAAAGCTTGCAGTGAAATTTTTACTAAAACCTAACCCTCCTTTATTCTAGCACAGAACTATTCTCAATGATCTTGGGTAAATAGTCAATAAAGCAGTAACCTTCTCATAGTTCAGGAAATTGTATTTTGAAATCAGTGCCTAGTGGCTAGCTATTCTCAATGGAAGTGTTGCTGTTATAACCAAACATGTTCAGACGTTTCTGGTTCCTATTATAAGAGGTGATTTTTGGAGCATGCTACCTGACTCTTCCATTGACTGCATCCATGACCAGAGAATTTGATGAGAAAATAAAAACTCATAATTGGGTCCCTACCAAATTCATGGCCATGAAAAATGCATGACGGACCATGAAATTTGGTCTCCCCCTGTGAAATCTGGGCTTTTGTGTGCTTTTATCCTATGCAATACAGATTTCATGGGGAAGACCAGAGTTTCTCAAATTTGAGGTCCTGACCCAACAGAGAAATTGCAAGGGTGTCACAAAGTTATTTTAGGGAAGTTGCAGTATTGCCATGCTCACTTCTGTACTGCCTCAGAGCAGAGCAGGCAGAGAGCAGCAGCAGTTGTCCAGGCACCTGGCTCTAAAGGCAGCACCCCACCAGTAATAGCACAGAAGTAATGGTGGCAATACCATAGCATGCCACCCTTACTTCTGTGCTTCTGTCTTGGGCAGCCAGAGAGTGGCAGCTGCTGACTGAGGGCCCAGATCTGCAGGGCACAGTACAGTAAGGATAGCAATACCATACCATGCCATCCTTACTTCTGCATTGCTACTGATGGCAGTTCTGCCTTTAGAGCAGGGCACCTGAACAACAGCTAAAACAAGGAGTCCAGTGGCACTTTAAAGACTAACAAATGTATTAGGGTATTAGAGCATAAGCTTTTGTGAGCTACAACTCACTTCCATGAATGATAAAGAGAAAAAGGAAGAGAGACAGACAGAAAAAAAAGGGGGAAAGGATACAGAGATGGAACTGTAAGCTTATGCTTTAATAATGTGTTAGTCTTTCAAGTAACAACCAGAATCCTTGTTGTTTTGCTGAAACAGACTAACATGAAACCGGGACAACAGTTGCTGTGCTGCTTTCTGCCTCGATAGCTCTGAAGGAAGCACCGCCACCAGCAGCTGTGCAGAAGTGAAGGTGGCAGTATCACAACCCCACTACAACAGCTTTGCAACCCCCACAACTCCTTTTTTGGATCAGGACTCCTACAATTACATCACCATGAAATTTCAGATTTAAAGAGTTGAAATAATGACATTTATGATTTTTAAAAATCCAATATCCATGAAATTGATCAAAAAAGACCATGAATTTCGTAGGGCCTTACTTTGGTATGGCTGGAACATAGTCTTTATCAGACCTCTTGCATGTGTCAGGGTTGGAGAGGGGCATTGTTGGAGCTGACAGATGGACTTGGCTGGTTCCAGGTAGGGATGTGAAAGAGTAGTTGAATAAGAGGCAGCAATGGTGGAGGAAGCAGGAGCTGGTGTGGGGGGGAAGGGAGGCAGTGGCACAGCAGCACTGCGGCTCTGCCTTTTAAATGAAGAACCAAGCAACACTTGCAGTCCCTACTCACGCTGGATCCCCGACTGCTGTGGCTCTGCCTTTCAAATGAAGTAAGAGCCACTAAAAGGCTGTGCTACAGTGGGGTTAGCTCCTGGGGCTGGCGTGAGCTCAGTCCTGACTCACACTGCCCCCAGGAACTAACCCCGTTACGGCTCTGCTGTGCGCCTAGCTCCTTCTACATTTAAACTGCAGAGCTCACTGGGGATAGCATGCACGCTTCCCCATTGTCTAATGGAGTAGTCAATGGAAATTCCATCAACTAGTCAGCTAATTAATCACAATTTAACATCCCTGCTTCCAGGAGCGTTCCATTAATTGACAGGGCTGAGGTAGCGATATGCAATATGTCCATGGAATTCCTGGAATTCTTCCAGGGGAATTTGCAGGACGTTAACAACCCTCTTCACCAAGTCCTAGAATTGTCTGAAGTCATCAGCTAATGATGGTGGTTGGGGTGGCTTGACTACCTTATCAGATGATGACAACAAGATATTTGAAGGAGGAGGAGGAAGAGTAACCTCAATATCCACACTTGCCTCTTGCTCCTCAAAGATCTGAGGCCCAAAATGGGGAGGAGGGATTGACAGAACTGGAGTACAAGATCTTCTGTATTCCCTGTGAAACTGAGTTGAGGCCCTCAAAATTGCTGGTTAATGAGGAAGACTATAAGACTTGGGGGGGTGAGGTGGGGGAATCCAATAGTGGTAATCCCAAGTGCTGGAACACAGGGGTATGATGTCCTGCCTGTGCTGCATCTGCAATGGGCAACAGCATCTCCTTGAATAAATTGGAGATCCTTGAAACAGAAAATTCAGAGCCTAAGTTAGAATGCTCCTCTACATACTACATCAGAGATGACAATTCCTCCTCCATCTTTGACCATCCAGGAGAAGAGAGAGGTCACCCAGAAACATGAACAGCTGGTGACCTAGCCAACCCTTGGTACCAAGAGACATCCAGAGTTGCATTCAGTACCATAAGATCTTTCAGGTACCAGAATGCCAGTGGTAGTAGAAGCACAAGAGAATTTGATACCAGCAGCAATGGTGTTGCAAAGACCATTGGGTGAGGCACTGACATCAATATTGGGGGATGGAGGATTCCATTGGATCCAGTCTTCAGGACTGAGCCCTTTATTGCTAAGGTATGGGACTTCCTTGAAATCTTAATTTGTCTCACTACACTCTTGTGGCCTGAGGTCTCTGGTGATGAGATCATCTTTGATGAGGAACTCCCTGTTGTTTTGCTCCACTTACCCCCTTTTTTCTACTTGGAGTGGGATGGTCTCAGTACTGGCAGTGCAGTTATTGGTAGCTCAGTTAAGGAGAGTATTGGAGACCAGGATTTCCATGCCATTTTCTCCTTGGAAGCTCTTGATAACTGTGACCTTGATGATAACATGGCACTAATTGATATGGAGGCTCCCTGTACAGGAAAGTTCTCTGTACCCACGTTCCTAGTTGATTTTAAGGCTTGCTCCATTGTTAGTATTCTATATATAATTTTGCTGTTTCTATGGGATCTTCCCTTACTTTTACACTTGCTGAGAATGCAAGAGTCTCTCAAACCACAAATACAGCAGGACTGCCCATCACTAACATCAACTGCTTCTTGGTCAGAGAGGCATCTTTTATATCTTGGGAAGCCCAGCATCCCCAACAGAAGAAATAATTGTTCAAGCCCTTCTACAGGGGAAAAACAAAAACAAAAATGTGTATGTATATTTGTACAAAGGTTCCAACTATAAGGTATTAAACCAGGGGTAGGGAACCTCAGACCCAAGGGCCTTATGTGGCCTCTGGCTTGCCTGGATCTAGCCCCGAGGCTCAGGGGTTCCCCCCCCAGGATTGAGGAGCCCATGTTGGCTCTTCAGCCCAACAACTGCCCCACCACAGGGCTAGAGCACACAAAATCTACTAGGCCGCCCCCCCCCCGGGCTTTGGTGTGCAAGGGGAATGTAGGGCATGTCTTTCTCTCCTTCTCAGTCAGGGGCCACAGTGAGGGGTTTGTTTTGTGTGCGGCCCCCTGATTGATTTTTCTGTGGGTCAGTGATCCTCAACTCCCAAAAAAGGTTCCCCACCCCTATGTTAAACCTACTACCACTAAGAACTAACTATAAATCTAAAACACTAATAAAGAGAGGGAAAGGTACACATGGAGCAGGCACATGCTAGATTGCATCACTGCCAGAAGGTGGTTGAGAAGGAACTAATAGCGCTTTGCCAGAGCAGCCTTATATAGCCTTGGTATCAAGCACGAGGGTACGTAGGTTGCATGTGTAGGCACAACAGAGAGTGCTACCAAAAATATCCAATCAAAGTCACAGGGGCACCTGCATTCCTACAGTGAAATACCCACAGAACACTACTTGAAGAAGAAAGGTTGGGGGGTTTTTTGGTTAGTATTTAGAAAATTAATAAAATGGTTATCTAGCAGTACAACATAAAGAAAATATACTCTTTGGACTGAAGAACTTATGCCCCATTTCTGCCAACATTTCTGCACCTGCATAAACTAACTGAATGCTTGCAGAAATACACAATAATCCCAATATCTTATTTCGCTGAATGTAATATTTTCATTTTTAAAGCAAAAGATCTTAAGTATTTCCTTTAATATTAATTATGGTTAACATCTGACTTTTTCTTTTTTAATTAATTGCAAAGTTTGACTGGCACATCTTCCTTTCTACATTGCATTAACAAAAGCCAGATGCACTAATAAACTTGATATTATTTTTCCCTCTCCAGACATCTGAATATGGTCGGTTAGCCTCCATTATTGTGGCACTTTTTGTTCTGCCCTTCTAGCTAATGAGTAAAGTATTTGTTGGCTGCCACCATTGGCAAACTATGCACTTGCCTCAGGGAATGTGGTAAAATACAGTACAATCCGCCCCCCTTTTACAGAACAATCATATCTTCCACATGAGACTGGTCACTGCCATCTGACACAGAGTGCTTATTGTTCACATGGCGTCACAAGCACTATTACAGTATGTTAGCATAATTAGAGTGAGGTTCGAGCAGCATCCTTAGTTTAGAAATACAATGTCAGTCTTCAATCCCTAAATAAACATAGCAGTCACTATTGCCTCTATTCTCTTTTAGAATTTCTATCTTGGTCCCATTAAATATAATTCCACTTGAGACAGAATAGAGTTCTTTAGTACTAAAAGTTCTCCATTATTCATCATTTTCATAAATTATTTAAAAGACTGTATGTCAGCAATCTAAAAAATTAATGTCAATTTCAAAAAAAAAAAAAAAAAAAAAAGTAGGAAATTCATTATGCATGCTTTCCAGTGATTTATTCTTTTGGAAAGTCTCTTGCAGACCTTTCAGCAGTAATGCCAATAACTTTTTCCAAGGCATTTTAAAAAAATTTCCAGTTGCTCAAAGACAAACAGAAGTATTTTATAGACTGACAGACAGACAGACAGACCGATCAATGCACTGGCTCAAACCAATGGTCCATCTAATCTGGTATTTTGTCCCTGATGGCAGCTACTACCATATAATTTAGAGAAAGAAACCATAGTGAACAATTACAGAACAACCTGCCCTGGAAGATTATTGCCTGACAGTTAATGGTTGGCTTATGTCTTGAGTTATGAAGGTTTTTGTCCCTTCCAAAAATAAAACATGAATCCTAAATAAAGTAACTTATATATTTATTATTTTATCCATATAAATTACCTTTCCTTTTTTAAATCATCTTAACCTCAATAATAGTTTTGCAATAACTGCCACAAATTAATATTGTTGTAGACACACGCCAGAACTCAAAAGCCTTGTCTCTTTCATTTACTGCAGTTAGCCTAGTAAAATACATTGGACCCAACCTGTCTCTCACAAATTAGTATTGTGTAAAAACATATTTAAGTTTTAACAGATTTGAAAAACAGCACTACCACTTTAGATAACTTTTAATGTGTTGTCTGTAATTTGGGGGGGGTACTATTCATTCTCTTAATAATCATAAATCTCAAATAATTTTGTATATTTATTTATTATAAAAATAATTTCAGTTGAATTTTTTTTTAAACTAAAGCACTGAAGAGTTTTAATAACAGTAAATCAGTATATAATTTCTTGCTAAATATTATACATTATTTAGACTTTGATCTTGCAAACACTTACCCATAGCAAGCAACTTGATGCATGTTAGTAGTCTCACTGAGTTCAATTGAACTATTTGTGTGCATAATTTCCTTGTGGATAAATGTTTACAGGATCAGGACCTTAGAATTTACAAATCTGTTCATTTTATTTGTAATTATCAGCCAATCTATAACTACTAAAAGTTTTTAAAACAGTTCTAAAGAAATATTATTACCACAATAATAAACCTCATTTAGATATTGTTATTTTCCAATAAATAATGTACTAGTTATTTCACTGGTTGATTTTGAAGATGCTGGCTATTGTATCTTTGTAGTTTAGAAAAAAATAAATGTACTTATTCGAAAACTTACAGCACTTACTCCTATAACATTGTATACTACTGTGCTGCTTCATTTGCCACAGCACAGTATCTTAAATTTTAGAGTCAGCTTATTTAGAAAGACAGTAAGTGAAAACTGAGAAAAAAACCCTCATACTTACAGCTGCCAACTAAAATTAAATGCATTGTTTTTTCTCTTTGTGAAGGTATTATTTGATCAAATTTAGGTACTGCAGTGCCGTGAAGGAAAGAACATATTAAAGCTACAATAGGTATGTTAAATTCCTTTCTTTAAAAGGTTAGAAAATGTAGAAGAAAGAAAAAAACCTGTTACAGCTATATATCACATATCCAAATCAGTCTAACAAGTTTATTTATTTAAAAAAAATATATTTTAAAGCCTTATAGCTTCACTGATTGTTTAGAAACAGATTATTTTTTACTCTACCATATTTTGCATTGCTGTCTAGCCTCCCCCACCCCCAAACATTTTTTAATTAAAAAACATTCAAACTAGTGTAACAGAGGGCAAATAGATTACCATATTATTTCTAAAGATGCATTAATTTTTCCAGAAATCACATGAATTTTAATACAATTATATCAACAAGTTCAAAAGATACATTAATTGATCTTTATTCAATCTCTTCAGGAGACATGTAAATTGCTCTGCCTAGTTTACAATTCTTATTAATTGCTTTCTATTTGTCTCACTTGAGATACTAATGCAAAAAGCCCACTGATAGTATACTCATTTGAAAGCTTTAATAAACTAGGTCACACAAGTAGTTTGATAAACTACAATACAAATTTGAAAAGCACCAAAAATACATTCACGCCAATCTTCCACTCTCTTTTAGAAGTCATGTTCTGTGTTAGGCTAATGTGTTAGTATAACAACTAGAACATGACTTTACTATTAAATACCTGGAAGGTATCCTTGAAAGATGAGTTATTTTGTTTTCACAACTAGAAAGCTATAGAAAGGATTAATTAATTTTAGCACAAATAAAACAAACAGCATGCAAGGAAGTAAACATTAGAAAAGTAACACTGTAAATGTACTTACAAAATCAAAATCTCCATCCTGTGGGACTTTCCAGTTATCAGGGAAAACATTTTTAGACATGTGGTAGGGTTCATGCATGTTCTGATTACAGTTTTCATGGCTTTTATTTTTGGAATCTTGTTTATCAAAGTAGTCCATGAAAGAAGGTCTTTGTACTTGTGGTGAAGTAGCATTTCCTTAGTTGAAAGAAAAAGAAAAGTTTAAACTGTCAGAAGATGAAAGATTTAGTGCCCTACAAAATAAGATATGTTTATGAATTTATTGGACTAATTTTACAGTGATGCACGTAATGTCTATTTATCATGATAGAAACTCAAATATCAATATATACTAAATAAAAACAATACAAATTGCACCAGTTTAATTAAAGATGTAATCTTAAAATTAATTAGCAAAAGTGGTACACAGACAGGTGTATAGACATTGACTTCACTGGCAGTTGAGAGTACTATGTAGATAAAAGGATCAAGGCCCTATGCAGATAAAAGGATCAAGGTGGCTATAATGTTTGTCAGAAGCTGGAAATGGGTGACAGGAGAGGGATCACTTGATTATCTGTTCTGTTCACTCCCTGTGGGGCATCTGACACTGGCCACTGTCGGCAGACAGGATACCGGGCTAGATGGACTTTGGGTGTGACCCAGTATGGCTGTTCTTATTTTCTTATGTACCCTAAGGTAGGTGTATAATTGGTTGGAAAACCATTCCTGGATAGTAGTTAACAGTGGTTAACAGTCAAGCTGGAGGGGCATATCAAATGGGATCCCAAAGGGATCAGTTCTGAGTACAATTCTGTTCAATATCTTCATCAGTTATTTAGATAATGGCATAGAGAGTACATTTATAAGTTTGTAGATGACACAAAACTTGGAGGGGTTGCTTTGGAGGCTATGATTAAAATTCAAAATTATCTGAAGAAACTGGAAAATGGTCTCAAGTAAATAGGATGAAATTCAATAAGGACAAATACAAAGTACTCTGCTTAGGAAGAAACTATCAGCTGTACATGTACAAAATGTGAAATGACTGCCGAAGGAGTACTTCAGAAAGGGATCTAGGAGGCATAATGGACCACAAGCTAAATGAGTCAACAGTGTAACACTGTTGCAAAAAAAGCAAAACAAAAAAACCAACAACAACATTCTGGAATGTATCACGAGCACTTTTCCACTCTACTCTGTGCTGATTAAGACTCAACTGAATTATCGTGTCCAGTTCTGGGCACCACATTTCAGAAAATTGGAGAAAGTCCAGAGAAGAGCAACAAAAACGATGAGGGAAGACTGAAAAAAAATTGGGTTTGTTTAGTCTGGAAAAAAAGACGACTGAGAGGGGACATGATAACAGTTTCCAAGTACTTAAAAGGCTGTTACAAGGAAAAGAAGAAAAATTATTTTTGTTAACTTCCAAGGAAAGGACAAGAAGTAATAGGCTTAAATTGCAGCAAGGGCAGCTTAGGCTAGACATCAGGAAAAGTTCCCAACTTTCAGGGGAGTTAAACACTAGAATATATTGCCTATGGAGGTTAGTCACACTATGGTAACTATGATTCCAACTGTTATTGGACATTTTTAAGAAGAAGTTAGAAAAACACCTGTCATGGATAGTAGATAATACTTAGTCCTGTCTTGAGAGCAAGGGACTGGACTAGAAGACCTCTCAAGATCCCTTCCAATCATATGATTATATAATTCTAAGGCAAGCACAAGTAACCTAGTTGAAATTAAAAACAAGAATTCCAGATAGAGCTGTACTTTTTATTATAAGCATTAAAGACAAACTAAGAAAAATCATAGATTGAGTAGAACTATCCTGTTTTAAGAGAGAATAAACTACAGTGAGGGTGGAGAACAAAGAGAATGTTGCAAATATCTTTTTAGGCACATGTATAATATATGAGTGTGTAGGCTTTCTGATCTGTTGGGAAAAGAAATTTCATCAACTACAAACTTGGACTTGGTACACTGTAATATATTTAAGAATTGTAAATCAACTACAACCTGTATGCTTGCACTTCTTATTGCAAACATTTAAAAGGACTTTTTTGTCTCATTTCCTGTAAAATGATCAGGCATAAAAATGTGATATGTTTAGAGGATGCCAACAATTTTACCTAAAGAAGCCCACAGAAATACAAAAAGCAACTTTTATTAACAATATTTTTCCTTTAAGGGTTTGGAGGAGGGAGAGCAGTAAATGGTAGACTGATTTAAACTGAAGTGGTTTAAATCGCCAATTTTAATCATGATTTAAATCAGCAAACAAGAAATCTTGATTTAAGTAATCTATTTAATCATATTTTCTATTTGTAGGTTTTATTTATTTATATTATTTTCATTGATAACTATTAAAACATTGATTTATAACTCAATAGAGCCTTTATACTAAACCTGGTACTATTTTTTGCCAAAGGTTGCGGTACCATTGTTACTTACCAGCTCTGTGTTCTTGAGGAACAAGGGAATAATACCCAGCCTGTCTGACTCACAAAAAGACCTTCCCCCTACCTGATCTCTGCCTGCATCTAAGCTGATCACAAGAAAGACTTACAAAAAGCAATGCCAAGGCAGGGGAAGATATACTCACCCCTCTCTGGAAACTCCCCTAGCTTCTTTTGCATCAAAGATGGAAAAGAAAGGCATCTCCATTAGCAGAATGAGTAACAGAAAATCCAAGGAAAGAACCAGACTGTACTCTGGGACCCCAAAAAGCAGGAAAGCATTGCCTGATGGGAAAACTCTGCTCTAGATTGTAATGAACCCATGCCTTCCCACACCCAGAGCAGTAATTATGAGACCAATTCCAGTAAGAAATCCTTTATTGGTACCCAAAATACTTAAGCTGCCTATCTGTATTATGAGCTCCCTCAAAAGAACACCATCCATAGCCAAAGAGCAGTTCTTATTGGATAGCCTGAATAAAACAACTTTGATACACTTCTTTAAATCATCAGTTTACCCATAAACAAATCTAGTGTTCTCCTTTCAACCATTGTTCTTTCCCTGCAAAAACTCTTACGCATGCTCAAGTAAAATAACCAGATGCTTGGATCCAAATTCTGCATCAGTACCAAGGGAGACTTCATCGTTTCCTAACTGATTGTGCTGGGTGCTCTGCTTGTCTTCAGCCCTCCAGAGCCTCAGTCACCAACACCACCTGGGGAATCCTCATTGATTCAAGCTCCATGGAGTGGTTAGATCCAGCTCTCTCTCTCTCTCTCTCTCTCTCTCTCTCTTTTGGTATTTCTGTGTGACTTGGGATGTAAAATCCTGTTTAATTAGTTAACAGGTTAAACATTATGTTTAACCAGTTCACTGATTAAACAGGGTGGGCAGAGAAGGCCTCTCTAGCACCAATGGGCTGCAGCACTCTCCCCACACCACGCCCAGGCTAGAGTGACCCCCGCACCACTTATAGCGCCAAGGATCGCAATAGCTCTTTTGGTCACAGCCTGGGAGCTCATGTTTGGGAATTTTGGTGCTACGATTAAGCACCATAACCCCCAAATCTTTTTCAGAGTCACTGCTTCCCAGGACAAAATCCCCTATTCTGTATCATTCTTTGTTTGTTGTATACATTTAGCCACATTAACATGCATATTGTTTTCTTGCGCTCAGTTTACCAACCGATCCAGATCACACTGAATCAGTGACTGTCATCTTCATTTATCATGCTCCTAATTCTTATGTCATTTGCACACCTTTTCATGATAATTTTAGGTTTTCTTCCTAATAGAGGTTGGAACTCCTTGGTCCAGCACCCTCAGGACCTGACCGATCCCAGATGAGGGATTTTGCTAGACTAGAGAAGGTCATTTCTGGGGCCCCCACTACCACCCCCGCCAAACCATGGCCTCGCTGCCAGCCTCCCAGCTGGTTTCCCCCTGCCTCCAGCCCCTCCACACACAGGGCTCCTGGCCCCATCATGGCAGCCCCTCCACCAGCATGCAGAGCCCCACTGCTGGGATCCCAGCCCCGCGGGGCAACCCCCATACTGGGAGCCAGCTGCATCACTGGGTGACAGCTCCGCTTTGGCTTCAGCGTTGGTTGACAGCTCTGCTGCCTCTCAGCCTCAACACGTAGTTCCGCAGGTGGCAGCTCTTTGCTGCAGCACTGAGCAGCCCCATTCCCAGTTCCTGGCCTCACGGCCATGCAGCTCAATGGTCAGGCTTCCAGCCCGTGGTTTCTAGTCCTGACGGGCAGCTGCGCCACTTGGCAGCAGCGGGACTGCTGGGCTCCTGGTTGTGCTGCTGGGCTCCAGCCCCACTGCCTCCCACCCCTTGAAGTGTAGCCACTGGGCAGCAGCCCTACTACTGGGCTCCTGTTTCACTGCCACAGGGCTCTAGCCCTGCTGCAGGGCTCCCACCCACCAGCCCTCCACCAGGACTCTCTGGTCCTGGGACATGCATGGTCCTGCCAGAGCAGGGACGTTGCTGTACCAGTGAGTCCACATTAAGAGATGTTCAACTTGGAGTAAAGAGCCATTTAATTGAATTTAATCCCTACAGGATCATATTGGAAGCATGCCTGCTCAGCAATAATTCTCCTTTTACATTTAGGGACCTTTCAGTTAGCTCCTTTTTAATCTATTTAATTTGTGCCATGTTAATTTTATACAGTGTAGCTCTAATCTCATCAAAAAAAGACATCAGGTTAGTTCAGCAGGATGTATTTGCATTAATCTCACTACCTTCTATTTATTAACTCTTTATTAATTGAATCTTGTTTCAGCCACTCCATTATCTTGACACCAAAAACCTGAGAAAGTTGTTCTGAATACCAAGCTTAAGTACAACACTGTCTTGGGAATGATTTTGACATTTGGATTCTTTCAAGGATGTGAGTAGTCCATAATACTACATTGCCAGTTTACAAAATCTTTCCAATGAATGCTTTTCAATGTTTAACATTCTAGTCCAGCATGGGTTAGTATATTTGTCCTTGGTTTCCTTTGAAGGAAGCATAATTCACAAAGAGTTATATGCTCCTCTTCTTCCTACACAATAGAAGGGAGCAAAACACAGTGTCTGGCAGCTTTACAAATGCTATGCAACCTTGGGAAGCTATGTTCTCTTTTTTACTTGGTTTTACACTGGAAAGGCAGTATATGTCTTTTCTCCTTCCCTCATTCAATATTACTTCTTGGAATAGTGCTGCCATCAAATAATCAGTGAATGATTCCAGTTACACATAAGCAGCACAGGAGAACTCTTATAAATTATTTATTTATTTGAAATTAAAGCTAACATTCTTTACTGAATGTTACATTTTAATAAAACTTATTAAACACAATTCTGTATACCCTAAACACAATGATACTACCTAATTTTGCTTCCAAAATTAGTTATTTTTCTCTTCAGCAATACTTTTTCTCCTTTATTAATTCTCCCATCTCTATTAGAGCAACATACCTGAGCCCAGTGTTCCCTCTAAGGTGCGCCCCTGCATGGCTGAGCACAAAATATCCTAAAAGCCTGGCCACCTCCTTCCTAGAGCCGCACAGCAGCACTCACCTTCCTGCTGGATCTGGAAGGTGAGTGGCGTGGCTGCTCCCACAGGTAGGGCTGCGTGCTGGGCGGGGCCAGAGGCTGCTACTCAGGCAGCTGGGGCTGTGTTGGAGAAGGGCTGTTCTGGTTTGTAGCCATGTGACAGGCCAGTGGGTGTCTGCAGCCAGGAATTGGGGCTGCCGGCCGGTGTCTGTTGCCCGGGCTTGGGGCTGCGGGTGGGCGGCTGCTGCTGGGGTTTGGGATTGCAGGCAGGCTGGTACTGTCACCGGGGGTTGAGGCAACAGGAAGGTTGCTGCCTGGGGCTTGAGACAGCGACCACTTGGCAGGTGGACAACTGCTCTGGGGCCAGGGCTATGTGGGAATGGGCGGGTAGAAAAGACAGAATCAGGTAAAGTGAGAGCAAAATCAGCATTTTTTCCAGTCTTGAGCGGGACTGGTTCTGCTCTCACACAGCTATGAATCAGCAATAGTGATAAAACAGGTATGCGAATAAATATTTACACTTTTTAAAAAAAGAACAGATGAATACAAAATAACATTTTAGGAGCTGTTTTACTTCAGGACTAGTTTTGGAGCTTACACTCGGTTTGTAAATTTATACATTAGAAATGGAATCACTCTGTTTTGAGCTGTCCTTGAAGACTAAAATGTAGAGTTTTGCAGCTGATGGTGATATGCGTAATGCACTTGATATTAGACTTCATTCTCCCATACATGTACTGAAATAAAAGAATCTTTTTAAATGGAAGGAAAAGTAGATTTGCTGTAGTAATCGTAAGCAGTGAAATATGGAAAATCTAAACATTCTTCAATGTTGTACAAAGCAAAGGCATGGTCCATCTAAAATATACATATGTGTACTACTCTTGGCTTTCAAAAGTGTTGGGGTGAGGGTAAAGATTGTCTGATTTTGAACCAGAAATAAGAAAGCTGCTGTTGTGCTTCTAATTGTAACAATAACAGTGCAGGGTAGGAGGAATGCTGTGCAACTCTTCCTTGAAACATTATTAATCTGAAATTATTACTTGGTTGGTGCTCTCTGTGAAACTACTTACAGTGAAATTTTTACTACTAAATGCAACTAAAACTGTTGTCAAATGCATTTTTCATCTCCCAGTACGGGTACAAATATTATTTTCTGGCTTACCATAAGCTTCTTGTGCTTTTACCATAAATTACATGAGTCATTAATGGTACCCATTTCTGGTTAGTCTTCCCAATACAGTCCAGAAGACATATTCCGCTTTCCTCTATAGCTATAGTAAGTAAAAGAAGTCCTATATTGCATAAGTGTAATTTTGAGCCTGCATGTTCCTTTGTTCCAATGTATTAATTGTAGATGCACACTGATAATAAATAGTTCTCCCTAGCTGGTGATTTATCTGGGTAGGATTCTGTAGCAGTGTCTTTAACCATACGCTGAAGACATCTGTATGAGCATGAATTGGCTCAATGATGGCTCAGGTACATGTGATTCTGTAACTGTCAGCGTGTGCACACAGGGTTCTGAAAAGCTGCAATTTTCAGGCTGTTGCAGCTGAATTGTCTGCCAGTTGACTTGGCTATGTCTACACTAGCCACTGAATGACAAAGCTTAAGTCCAGAGGTGATACCCCTCACCTCCAAAGGCAAAAGCTTTGTGGTGATGAGTACCAGTGTGATCAGTATTTGGTGTGCAGGAGCGCTGTCCTGAGGACAACATGAATACCATCCATTGGGGGTGGAAGTATTTGGTCAACAAAAGAGCTGATAAATAGCAGCTTCACTGCCCAACTTTCAGTGGCATACATGTGTTGCCACTGATCCCAGGAGCTAGTGCCCTGCCAGGCCTGTCAAGGTGAAGTGGGGGTGGAGAGGGCAGTTTCCCTGGGACAGTGGGTAGATGTACCTGTAGGTCAAAAGAAACTACACAATTTCAGCTACACAGCACCAGATTTCAAAATAGAGTGCTATTCCAAAATGTCCCTTAATCCTCATGGAAAGAGGTTTAGAGGGACATAGGAATAGCACGGCCATTATTTTGAAAGATATTTTGAAATAACGGGCAAGCTGTCAAGATGCAGAATACACTATTTTGGGATACTGGAAGTATTCTGAAATAGCACCTCAGTGTAGAAGTACCCTCAGTGATTCTAAAGCAGTGGTCTCCAACATTTTTACACCCAAGATCACTTTTTAAATGTCAGGGCAAGCCAAGAGCTACCCCATCCTTCCCCAAGACCCCCATGCCTTCCTTGAGGCTTCGCCCTCTCCATTCCCCTCCTCTCCATCACTTGCTGTCCCCAGCCCGTACTTACTCTCACTGGGTTGAGACAGGAGGTGTGGGCTCTGGGGTGGGAATGAGGGATTTGAGTGTGGGAAGGGGGGAGAGGTGCAAGCTCTGGGAAGGAATCTGGGTGCAGGAGGAAGTGGAGAAGAGGATGCTGGCTCAGGGCGGGGGCTCCAGGCTGGAGAGTGTTGGGCTCAGGTGGAGGATTGGGGTGCTAAGCAAGCCTACAGACTTGTGGATGTGGGGGTGCAGGGGTTTGGGTTGAGGTATATGAGGGGCTCAGGGCAGGGGGTGTTGGGTGTATGATGGGCTCAGGGCACAGGTTTGCAGTGTGTGGATGGTGCAGGAGTGTTGTGGCAGAAGACTGGAGATGCGGGTGGTGCAGGAATTTGGGGCTGTGAGGAGCTCAGGGCAGAGGGTTCCAGTGTATGATGGGCTCAGGGTTGGGGTCTGTGGGGGGTGCAGGAGTGTTATGATCATGTAGCCAGATGTGGGCTTGGACCCAATTGGGGGCTTATTGGTCAGGCTTCATTTTTAAATACAATATTATGTCCAACACAAAATATTTCAGCATTGTCTTTATTTATGGAAGGGCTGGGGAACCTGTTTTGGGCCAGGGGCCACTGACCCACAGAAAAATCAGCTGGGGACCACACAAGTGAGATGCCAAAAAACAACCCTCCTAAAACCCACCAAGCCTCACTGATGTGGCCCCAAGTGAGACACTTCACTCCCCTGGCACTCCAGCCCTATGTGGAGGGTAGGTAGGACTGAGGTTCAAGGCCTCAGGCTGGATTAACTCTTCTGGGGTAACAGGGTTAGTGGATTTTGTGGGCCCCTCTACACTCTGAGGTGGGGCCAAAAATGAGGGATCCAGTGTGCAGGACAGGGCTGCCAGTGAGTGGGATAGGGATGGGGGTGCAGAACCTAGGTGGAAAGTAGGATACAGAAACAAGCTGGGATTAGGTGTCTGGTCAGGAGGGAGGGGGCAGGAGCAGAGTGCTGATGGGTGTCTGGCTAGGGGACAAGGTGCTGGATGGTGTCTGGCCAGGGGGAACTGGGGGTCTGGCCAGGGGCCAGGGTGCTGGTGGGTCAGGGTAGAGGGGTCGGGGCAGCTCAACCAGTACCAGGGGGGTCTCCAGGGACGAGGATCTCTGGGCAGGATCTGCAGGCAACGCTGGAAGAAGTGCACGTGCGGCTCCTTTAAGAAATCTAGCCATTCCGGATCCTGCACTACCATCTTAACTACTCCCTTCCCCCCACCTTCCCGGAGCAAGAGGAAGGAAGTGAAGACAAGAAAGCGCATGCACTGTTGTGGGCAGGGGAGGAGTAGTGTGTGCTTTCTTGTCTTCCCTTCCTTTCCCATGCTGCCTTCCTTCCTTCCTATGGTGTGGGGAGGAAGTCCCGAGGCTCTGTGCCAGATTCAGCTCCAGATCTGGCGCAGAGCCACAGATCTTTCCCCCCATGCTGCAGGAAACCGGAGCTAGCTCCGCTTTTGCAGGAGGCTGTAGCACCAGCAGCACGGGCTCCTCGTTGGGGGTGCAGAGAGCAAAGGGGGCTGGGAACACTGCCTCACGATTGACTGGCAGGTGACCACGGTTCTAAAGGGCCTGGGGCTCTGGCCACTGCTGCCAAAGTATAAGCAGTGCTGCAGTATGCTTATTCTTGGCCATTGTCTCGGGGTGGTACACTCACCCCCTCTGGGGAGCGTAGTCACTTCCCATGGGCTTGTGGAATCATGTCCCAACCCCGCAAGTTCAACAGTTCCCCTCCTGTCCTAGACACAATGCCCTTTTGCTGGGCCGGTGCAGCGTAGCAGCCGGGGTCAATAAGTAAACACCTCTCTCTCTGAGGTAGTGCAGCCTAGTAGCCAGAGTCAATAAGTGGGTGCCGGCCCCAAGGTTTGGGGATTGAGGAGGTGGTAAGGGGACTGGACCTTCCCTACTCCACCGGGTCCCAGCCCAGGGTCCTATTAGAAGTGGCTCTGTCCACTGCTCACTCAGCAGGGAATCCCACCGCAACACGCTGAGTGCCATGGGAAACAATCTCCCACCTTGGACTACTTCCTACTATTCTCTGGTAACCTCCTTCCAGGGTCCTTCCTCCAGATCCTCTGCCATGGCGCTGGTGTCTCACTGGCTGGTCTCTTGGTCTGGTCCCTCTGGCAGTTCACCTGCAGGCACCTGTTCAGTTCCCCTTCCTCGTCAGCAGCCAGTCCAGACTGAACCTCTTTCCAAGCCTTTATACCTGGGCTACAGTCCAAGCATGCCCAGCAGAGTTGCAGGGGCAGGACTTCCTCCATCAGGTGACCCTGACTAGGCCTAGCTTCCCCAGTGCGGGGCTGGAACACCCCGTCACAGCCTCCTATGACTTCTATGGAACTGTGCACAGTGCAGATTTAGAGCATCCTTCAGGCTAATCTAACATACTGAAAACTTCGCAGTATTTTCTTTTTGACTTCATATTAAATAACCATTTAAAGTCATTCACCTTGTTAAATATCCCTTGTTTTAGTATTCTTTCCTTCATAACATTTTAATTATATTATATACATTAATAAATTGGGTGCCAGGCTGGCACACATCCGAACAAACACACATGACCTCAACATTGGTGCACAAGACAAAACTCACTCCGTTCATGGATGGAAAATCTTAGAGGGAACACTGCCTGCGTCTTACAATGTGTGACTTAAAATACTTCTTTGGGGGCCTCGTTGTGATGCTCAGCCCCAAAATGTTGTGTTTCCACTGTGCATGTGAGAAGGAGAGACATTCATACAAAGGGTTGTGGATGCTGCAGTACTTCTCTCCACTCACTATCTTGTACTTCACTGGTCAGCTGACTTTGATACCATCAACCATGCGCCTCTTCAGATCTCATCCTTTCTTGGCTTCCATGACTCTGTCCTCTCCTGGTTAACATACTCTTGCTATATTTCTTCCTTTAGCATTCCCGTAAGAGAATCTTCCTCAAACCCACCCTCTTCTACTTTCTTTGGGATTCCACAGCCACGGGGCTCTGTCTCTGGTCTCCTTTTCTTCTCCCCCTTCATCTCATTCTGAAACAAGGTGGGGAAGATAATCAATAATAATCATTGCTATCTGATACACTGCTGTCACGGAAACAGCTGATGCTGGGCTCAGTGGACACACCGGGGCCAGAACCAGTGATGGCGGCACAGGATCTCTGACCTCTCTGCGCAGTTCCAGGGAGCAGTTGGAGGGATGCAGGGAGCATCCTGCATGCTGGCATGCACACCTTAAGGAGGCAGATGATTCCTCATGCTACCTAGAGCAGCCACAGGTGGTCTTGTGTGACATCTTCCTCAGCACACTGAATGGGGAACTCTGTCTCTGTGGTGAGGCACCAGCTCTAGGACACGAAGGAGCAGCATTCTCAAAATGAGGACGACCAAAGCAGTTGGTGCCAAAGCAGCTCACATGGCCTGTTCATGCAGGTACTTCTTTAGACGAAGATCCCTTGACACCTGTGTCCATTTGGTGAACAGTTTGTAAATTGAACACTGCTCTTTCACCTATACACAGTAAGCACTGTGGGTGGATATCATTATGGTTCCCCCCTCCCACCACACACACACAATGGACAACATTTAAACACTGGTGGGCACATCACCAGGGAAGAAGTAAACAAATGCTAGCTAAACTAACAGTACACTAAGCCCGGGTGTACACTAAGACCTTATTTCAAAATAACCCCCGCAAGGTTGAATTTATAAGTTTCCATACTACCAAGCCTGTTATTTCAAAATAAGAGGCCACGAAATTCAAAATCTGTACTCCTGCTTTTCATCAGGAGTAACGCTAATTCTGAAACAACAGTAGTGTGGACACTCCAGTGCCACTGTTTTGAACTAATTACTCCCCAGTGCTTCCTGGGGCTCTAAGTCCAAGTCAATGAGTCCACTTTAAGGGAGCCTGCCTCGGACTAATTTCGAGGCTTCCCTGTAGTGTGGACATGCTAATTCAATTTTGTTCTATCAGAAGTTAAGTCAAATTTAGGAATTTCAAAACACTTTCCTAGTGCAGACATGGCCTCTGAGTACTAATTAACTATACACAACTAGAAAGTCACTAAGAACTAGACAGACTGTGAGTCTGGAAACCACATAAAGCTCTGACTCCAGCCACAGGCAGTAAGAAACAACTTGAGTGGGGTCAGAACGGCACCACCTCATATAACCAGGGGAGAGGCGATCACCACAAGGTTCAAGAATTGTTCCTCTATGAGCCTATGGAGTGATGAGTGTGCACACACTGAAGTGGAACACATGGCTATATCTAACTGAAGAAGAATCAATTGTCCTCACAATTACCTTAAAGTGAAGACCAATGTGTTCTGAAGGAAAATTCAGAAATCCCGTTTCAAATGTGTTTGCTATTTTAGGGGGAGCAGGTTGTGACCCCTCCATTTATGTTGCCTGATATTTCCATTAGAAAAGACTTTTATGACTTTTTATGGTTAATTCTTCACTAGTAAAGAAGCTGTGCCATTTACGAGACAGGTAACACAAGATGGCTATTTCAATATAAAATCCTGGTGAAGTCAAGGCAAGTTGTAGTTTTACATTGACATAGAGTCCTGTGGCACCTTATAGACTAACAGATGTATTGGAGCATAAGCTTCCGTGGGCAAAGACCCACTTCGTCAGATGCATGTAGTGGAAATTTCCAGAGGCAGGTATAAATATGCAGGCCAGAATCAGGCTGGAGATAACGAGGTGAATCCAATCAGAGAGGATGAGGCCCACTTCTAGCAGCTGATGTGGAGGTGTGAACACCAAGAGAGGAGAAACTGCTTTTGTACTTGGCTAGCCATTCACAGTCTTTGTTTAATCCTAAACTGATGGTGTCAAATTTGCAGATGAAGTGTAGTTCAGCAGTTTCTCTTTGAAGTCTGGTCTTGAAGTTTTTTTGCTGCAGGATGGCTACCTTTAAATCTGCTACTGCTCTAACCCCTCAGACAGAGACTAACACCTACAAGATCTTCATCAAGCATTCTTGAAACTACGAGGAAGTGAGGAAACAGATTAACAGAGCCAGACATGTACCCAGAAGCCTCCTACTACAAGACAAGCCTAAGAAAGAAACCAACAGAACACCACTGGCCATCACCTACAGTCTTCAGCTAAAACCTCTCCAATGCATCATCAGTGATCTACAACCCAACCTGGACAATGAACTCTCACTTTCACAGGCCTTGGGAGGCAGACCAGTCCTCGTTCACAGACAACCCGCCAACCTGAAGCAAATTCTCACCAGCAACTATACACCGCACCACAGTAACTCTAACCCCGGGGCTCGGGGCACAAGAATGGATCGGGCCGGCCCTGGTCAGTAGGCGGGCGCACATAAATGCCCCAGCGGGCACCACGGCGCCTGCGGGCACCACGCTGGAGACCACTGGGGTAGAGGATAGGGTTGCCAGGTGTCCGGTATTCTACCGGACAGTCTGGTATTTGCGCTCTTTGTCCGGTAAAAAAAAAATCAGAATACCGGACATGTGCAATGTCCGGTATTCTCTGATTTTTCCAGCTGTGCACCGGACAGAAGCCTGGCATGGGCAGGGGGAGCGGCTGGAAGGCGGGGCCATGATCGGCGCTAGGAGCATGTAATTGCGCAGAAGCCTGGTGGGGGCGGGGGGAGTGGTTGGGACTCCCCCCGCCCCCTCGCCAGCCCCGCTTCTGACGCACCCAGAGCGGCAATCGCGGCCTCGCCTCCCAGTTGGGAGGCGGGCTGCAATAGGCACTGGGAGCCCCAGCTGGGAGGCGGGGCCACGATTGCCAGTCTGGGCCCATCAGAAGGGGCGGGGGGAGTGGCTGGGAGAGGCAGTACTTATTATCCTGCACTCCTTTTTTTTCCCCTTGACAAAAATTTTTAGCCTGCGTTGGGGTTGTTGTTTTTTTGCTTGACCAAAATACCGCATGTCCGGTATTTTTGGGGGGACCATCTGGCAACTCTAGTAGAGGAGCATAGAAAAGATTCTAGAGTTTATCTTGATAGCAATGTAAAACTACCATTTGCCCTGTCTCTGTTAGGATTTTATAATGAACTAGCTAAAGAAACGCTAACAACTCTTGTGCTGCAAGTCTTTGAAACATCGCAGGGACAATGGCCAGGGCCTAGAGACATGCCTCGTTTTTGGTCCATAAAATTCCATTCAGTTTTTGCTGAGACATAAATGGTTAAAAACCACCATGTAGTTTTTGCATTCTGAGAACAAGACCTGTAAAAGTGGTTCTGTTAAGTTTTGATCTGTTTTTTTCACTTAGTGGAGGAAAATAAAATCAATAACATTACTACAGTAAACCCATTTGCCCTCTATTTCATGCACAGAAAAGAGAGAATCCATGTTAAATACATACTCTACAATAACTCTTCAAACAGAGATGCAAACCTGATTTTTCCAAGAGAGGTTCCTTAACATTTAACTTACAAGCACGTCCCTTTTATAAAAAACAAAAAGCATTAATGCACAATTTCTCTAGCAGTCACTGCAGAGGTACCAACGATTGAAAGGGCCTGGACAAAACAATTACTTTCTCATTCTAAAGACCTACAAATGCTAGTAAAAATACTCAACAAACTGGTATCAAATACACAATAAGCTGGGGATCAGAACAAATAATGTTCAGTACAGGTTCAGTAAACTTGGTTAAGCCATTCCAAATCAATGAGAAGTCAATGGCTGTGCAGGAGCTTAGCATCTCTGAAAATGAGACCCATAATGTATGGGTTTCCTGGCTGATCCTCTACAAACTGGTAATTAATTACTTATATTCCAAAAGCTGTACAACATCTACACTGAAACATAAAAATTGTGAAAAAGATGGGAACAATAATCAGAGAATATTTAACAGACATTTTTAACTGTGAAAGAGCTACCTGAATTTCAAAAATTCATTACAGAATCAATTCTCTTGTAGAGAAATAAGCTGGACTCATTAGGAAACTAGAGACAGATTGGTCTGACATAGGTAGTTGGGTAATCTTACAAGATATTTAAGAGATCATTTGGAAAAGCAAAACCCAATTAAGAACAGCTAACATGTTTATAGGAAAGGAAAGTCATGCCTCACTAACTTTTTTATATTCTCTTCTATTACTACAATACGCCAGGGGATATACTGACATCACTTGATGAGATTTTCAGAAAATGTGTAAGTTCCACATTAGAGGATAATGTCTGTGTTGCAGAACCACATATTAATTGGAATGTTGGCTTTCTCTATTAGACACCAGCTTAAGTGCAGGAAACAATAACATGCATGAACATCTTTCCCAGTTAAAAGCTGGCTTCTTGTGCAGTTTCTATTGCAAAGATCAGTGCCTGGAATCCTAACATTGCACCATTAATTCCATAATAGATTAGGGTTGCCAGGTGTCCAGTTTTGAACCGGACAGTCCAGTATTTGAGCTTTCTCTTCGGGAAACGAATTGAGAAAATATAAAAGAGAAAATATAAATGTCCGGTATTTTCTAAATAAGATGTAATGTAGATTGTGATGTAATGTCAAGTGTGTCTGGTATTTTTGTTGAAACCATCTGGCAACCCTATAATAGATATGATAGTCAAGAACATAGGTAACTGTTCAAAATGGCAGGGAAACATATCTTGACATTTCTGAAATTGTCAATAGTATTTCTGTAGTCAAAGATTTTTTTCTGAAATATAAACTATTCATTTTATTTATTTTATGTTATGGTAATAAATATGATTGAATACCCTAAAAAACTGGTCTAATGACTAATTTATAGGTAGCATTGATACATAAGTACAATAAAACCTAGGCAGCTCATAGAAGAAATAATTAGGGAAAATAAAAGACTTTAAGGTGGGGTTTCTCAAACTTCATTGCACTGCGACTCCTTTCTGAAAACAAATATTACTATATGTTCCTCAGGCAGGGGGACTGAAGCCTGAGCCTTCCCAAACCCCGGTGGCCTGGGAAGGAGGAAGGGAAGGGGGAGCAAAGCTGAAGCTCAAGGATTTCAGCTCCAAGTGGGGGACCTGTAACCTAAGCCCCACCATCCAGGGCTGAAGCTCTTGAGGGCTGTCCTTGAGAGGTGCAGCTCAGGCTTTGGTTTCAGCCCTGGGCCCCAGCACGTCTAATGCCAGCCCTGGCAACCTCTTTAAAATGGGGCTGCAACTCACTCTGGGTCCCAAGCCAGTTTGAGAACTACTGATTTAAGGAAACCAGTGAAAATCCCTAAAATTAAGTGTCTGCTGTGACAAGTCTTTTCTTTCTTATAAAAAAAATGGCATTCCCTCTTTCCCAGACTTTCTTTTCCTTAATTCACCCTTATTTATTTGCCCTGTATCCTCTCTTTTTTATGTTTGCTTTTTAGGCCCTGATTCTGCAACTGCCCTTATGCAGGAAGAGCCAAAAAGGGAGCCCCAGTGCAGTCAATAAGGCCCTGTGCAGATGCCTGCCCATGCAGGACTCATTGCAAGATCTGTGTCTTAGACTCTAATAAATCTGATAGCAAAGAGTTTTTCCTACTTCCACTATTTAATGATAAAATAAATAAACAAACGAACAAATAAATAGTGAGAGTTTCTTGTTTTCCACTGAACAAGAAACTTGGAAGAGCTTTGTTCTCCTTAAAATTTTCAAATTAGTAGTTCAACATTTCTACAGGGCTTTCAAGTGTCAGCTTCCTATTAGAGACAGCACTTAGTGACACCAGTATGACTGACACAATCAGATATTTAGGAAGTGTTGGAACTGCTACACCAAGTTTTCATGCCAAGTAACTAAAAGGGTTTGCTACTTATCCAGGAGGGATAGGAGGACCCTGATTAAAGATCTGATCCTACAATCTGATGCATTAGTAGGGACCACAGATATAGAAGATGACACTACAGGATCAGGGTCAAAATGTTTTAATTCTTAAAGGGAAATAAAAAGTATTTACCGCAATCTCTCCCACATATTGCATCCCATTAGTTTATTGCCCTCTTCACTTTATTTTTACTGTACCAAACCCCAAGTATCTGGATGCAGTATCAACGTTAAAGCAATAATAATATAAAAAACAAAGTGGGGCCAAATTTCTCTCTGCCAACCCAAAAAAGGGCAAATGTAAAAGTAACAAAAAAGAAAATATATGAAAAAGAGAAAGTAAAATAATCAAAAGTGATTGCACTTAAATAGAAAGGTTTGACCCTGAGCCTTAAAGACATCTACAAAGGGACTGGCAAATGTGCTCAGGGAGAATGCTCTACATATATAGGGAGGTCTCTGAACTCAGACCAGATGAAACTTAAACATGAAAATCAAGGATAGTCAGGTCAGCTATACTGCCTTACATCTTTTTTCCTTCCTTTTAAGTTCATATTAGCAAAAGGCATCACTCCCTGATCGTGAACATGTACAGATGTAGAAAGAAAGAGGGCATAATGTTATTTATTGCTGGGTGTGTATTAAATGCTGGGATCGGATGACAGGCCTTGTTTTGTTCCAGATCTCAGCTTTATTTGGGCACAATTCCCTATTTGTAAAAAAATATGTTTTTAATTATTTTTTGTCAAGGCTCCCAGAAGCCTCTGAGCATGGTTGCTTGTAAGTAAAAACTTTTTATTGTTACTTATTGTGTCCTTTAGCAGAGAAAAAAAAAAGGCAGAGGGGAACAAATATTGGAAACTAAATCTTAGGAAAGTTAAAAAAACCAAAAAACTTTTATCATAAATATTTAGCATTTCTAGGATTAAAAAACAACAACCACTCTCTCTACTCTATCCAAATAACTTTTCCACTGTTACTGACAGTCCCAAGCCCAAATAACAGAGGGAGGTTCTTCAGTTGGGTTTGCAACCCACACAGGTAAAACCTTATTGCAATAGGAACAGTTCAGTTAAACCAAAACTTCGGATTATAGGTGCAGATGGAGCTCAAAACCCAGATATGACATCTCAGTGAAAGCTGAAAGTAAGCTGAGATCTCAAGACATTGAACCCTATGAACAAATCTACAACAAATGCAGTCATGTGGAATGTACATACTTTGTGTCAGCTCAGGCTGGTTACATGAGAATTGAAAAAATACTAACTGAACATTTTTGGCATCAGTGAAATGAGATGGGGAAGAAGTGGGAAGATGGTGTTTGATGGCACTACAATTTTATCTTAGGAACAAGAATTCATGAAAGAAGTGTAGGAATTATGCTATGTAACATCATAATGAAGACCTGATGGCTTTACAGCCAGTGCACAACAGAAAAACAGTAGTCAGGCTGCAAACAAGATGCGTCAAATGTACCATAATTCAAGTCTATGAACCAGTAAACACAGCAGGGGGCACGCTGAAAGCTGGTGCATCAAGTATTTGATGATGTATCTAAACATGGTCTCAAGTTGATGATTGGCAGATTCAGTGCACAAATGGGCACTCTACAATCAACTCTACTAGCTGGGAAGGAATCACAGGCACAGCAGCGGAAAGTATTGGAACGGACAATAGCAAATGTCTCATGAATCTCTATGGCACAAACACCATAGACATAATCTCTTCTAGCACAAGAGGATTCACAAGCTCTCACAGAGCTCATCAGAAAATGCATCTGTCAACCAGAGAGATCATGTGCATTTATTTAAGAGATGGGCATCTTCTTTGAGGAATGTCAAAGTCAGCACAGGAGCATATTTTGGCTCAGATCATTATCATTTAGTAGCCACATTACAACTTAAATTCAAAAAACATCATGAAAGTGGACCAAAAAGAGTGTTACATCAATAGAGAAGTTCGAGGACAAAGAAACAGAGATCAGATTCCAGACTGCATGTAGTAAGCATTGCAATGTTTTACAGGATCAGTCTGATGAAAGTCTGGAAGACAGATGATCACATTGGAAGAAGACAGTAGACAAGTCAATCTCCAAAGAGAGCAGAAGGATCCCTGGATTACACATGGAACATGGGCAATAACTGATGAGTGGAAAGTTCAGAAGGTCAAAAGGGAAATTTGCAAGACAGAGGTGTAATGCCTACAAGTAGTGCCGAACCTGGGACCTCTGGAACTTAGTGCATGAGCTTCTACAGCTTGAACTAAAAGCTGAGGATGCAGAGGAAACTCATTCTCTCTCTCTCTCTGAAAGTGGTCTGAGTGCCACTATATGGGACAGTAAACCACACCCAATAGGCAGTACTCTCAGAGGCAGGTGAAATATGCAGAAAGAAAGGCAAAGAAATAAAAAAGGGATGCAGGCAAGACAGAAGCGTCTGGATCAGGAGAAGGCTGCAGTGGCAGAAGCATCAGCACGGAGGTGAAACGTCAAGCAGTTCTATAGAACAGCAGTGCGCAATCCATGGGTTGTGATCCCCTTGGGGGTCATGGCTGCCTTCCTGGGATGTCGCAACGCTTGGATCTGGCGGGCCGCTTTTCCTGGCTTCTCGGCTCAGCGTCCGACGTACACGCAGCGGGGGGAGTGGCAGGAGAGCGGCCACTTCCTTTTTTTTTTCTCCACCAAATTCAGCGGGCCCTGTGGGTGTCGCAAATGAAAAAAGGTTGCGTACCACTGCTATAGAACACTGAATGATCTCTGAGGAAGAAACAGACTACCACACATGATGCCCATCAGAGACTCTCCTGGCAGATTGAAAATGCATGAAAAGCAACTAAAATGATGAAAAGAGCATTCCCATTTCATATTAATCTGTTCAGGACTGATGATCCCACATAGATTTGTGAGAAATGCCAATCCTAATTTAGAAATAGAAGAGGAACCAATAACACCCAATGAAATTAAGGCAGCCATCAAAGGCCTCAAACAGGGGAAAGCTCCTAGGGTTGACAGCTTCTGATGTAGAAGCTAATAAAACTCTATAATGAAATCTAGAAGAACCAGAAAACTGTGAAGATGATATCATTGTGGCATTGCCAAAAAAGGGTGACCTTAGTGCATGAATTAGAGAGGTACTGTACTGCTATCAATGCCAGGTAATATTTCAGCCACCGTTATGCTGAATAGAATGAAGAAGGCAGTGAATTAAATATTACAAGAAGAACAGGTGATCTTCTGTCCAGGAAGATCATGTTGTGAACACATACCCACTCTTCAACAGCTCACTGCTTAGCAAACATCCATCCTAATCAACTTTATTGATTTTTAAGAAAACATGTAATAGTGTCCAGAGAGAGACCCAGTAGAATACTACTAGAAGCTCTAGGATACCAGACAAGCTGATCAATATAGTACAGAGTATATATGATGGAAGTAAATGTGCAATAAGAATGGATATAGGCCTGGGTAAGTAATTCAATATTGTGACAAGGGGGCATATTATCACCAAACCTTGATGAAGCAGCAACAAAAGATACTGTGAATAGTGTAAAATGAGGTATTAGATATTAGTTACACAACCCAGATTTTGCTTACAATACTGATTTACAAAGTACGATGTGGAATGGAATTATTGCCCTTATATCAAAAACAGAACAGGAAGCAGCAAAAATAGGGCTGCAAGTAAATGCAGAGAAAACCAAGATTATGACTGTGGGAAACTGGACTACAGATTCAAAGGTGTACACAGATGGAAAAGAAATCAATCAAACAGGTAAGAGATTTTAGCTTTCTGGGAGTCTGATAACATGTTGAAGGTAAATGCAAAAAAGATATTCATTTGAGATTAAGAAAACCACACACCACTTCTTTGAAAGATGAACAACTTCTTGTCTGACTCTTCTCCAAATCAAAGGTCAGATTATACCATGTGATTGTACAGAGCATGATACTGTATGAAGCAGATACTTGGCAGATGACAGTGGCTAACAAAAGGATTGGAGGCTGCACATCACAGATAGCTGAGGACGATACTACAAAGTTCATGGAAACATAAAACAACAAATATAAGAGTAAAAGAGCTAACAGAGAAGGGCATATTAGAAAATATTAGCAAAGAAGAAGGCTCAAATGATTGGGACATGTCCACCATATAGAAAATGGGAGACAAGATAAGCAAGCATTGAATTCAGTATCTGAGGGAGAAAACAGAAAGTGAGAAAAGCCAAGAAAGAATTGGCAGAAGACAGCACCAGTTATTGAATGGGCTGGCATCACCTGGGGAGAAGTACCATATCAGCGAGTGACCACGATCAGAGGATTGATGTTAGTGCTCTGCTACTGGCACAGGAAGAACTTAGGTCCAAGGTCTATCAAAACAAGATTGGGATATTGAGGCCATGGAAGTTACATTTAAGACCTCTGCTTTTTATGCAGTGGTTTGTTGGGTCTCTGATGGCAGAAGTGTCATGTCCTATATGTTGATGAGATGGATTGATGTTGGAACTTCCTCTTAGTAGCAGGTGTATATATACCCAGCAAACAAAGGGTAACTCTAGGGTCCTTCAGAGTGTGTAGGGTCTCATCTGTCTTCTGACTGAAGATGTGAGAGTCATTGAAGAGGAGGTCCATGATGGTATTCTGGTTCTTCCAGGGGAACCCTAAAGCATGGAGCCAGGACTCCCTTCACATCACAATGGCAGTAGACATTGCCCTAGAGGAAGTACTAACTGCATAGATTGCAGCTGCATAGAAACTTTTTTAAAACACTGTAATAAAGTTAAATGCATACTCCAAAGTAAAAAAACATAGTAAGACCACCAAAAATATACCACCAGAACTAAACAGCAAAGTAAAAGAATCAGTCAGAGGCAAAAAGACATCCTTTAAAAATACAAAGTTAATTCCTATTGTGAAAAATAAAAAGAGCATAAACTCTGGCAAGTCAACTATAATTAGGGAAGCCAAAAAAGAATATGAAGAGCAACTAGCTGAAGACTCAAAAACTAATAGCAAATATTTTTGAGTACATTAAAAGCAGCAAGTCTGCTAAACAACAAGTGGAGCCATTGAATGGTCGAAATACTAAAGAAGCCCTCAAAAAAGAAAATGCAATTGTGGAGAAACTGAATTAATTCTTTGCATCAGTCTCCACTGGAAAGAATATGAGTGAGTTTCTCACATCTGAGTCATTCTTTTTAAGTGACAAATAGTAATGCATATAGGAAAACATAATCCTAATTAAACAAACAAAATGATAGGATCTAAATTAACTGTTACTACTCAAGAACAAGATCTTGGAAGTCTACACAATCTTGACTGATGGGAAGAATAAGGAAATAAAATTAATTCCTTCACACAATACAAGAACAAAGGGGTCACAATGAAACTAACAGAAACAGGGTTTAAACAAACAAAAGGAAGTACTTCCTCACACAACACACACAAGGAGTGAAAGTAGATGCCAGGAATTATCATTACACTGCACTGGGCCCAGCGTCCTTAGAAGGGGGTAGATCTGGGTCCACAAAAGGGGCAAGGCTTCAGGAGGAAAGGGTGGTGCTGGGGTCAGATATGGCTGGCAGCTGGGAGCCCCAAGGCTACAACAGTGGAAGCTTGGAGCCCTAGGGCTCCAGCAGCAATTTTAAGGACCCTGAGCTCTGGGTCACTGCTGCTGTGACGAGGAGCCCCTGGCCCTTTTAAATCAACAGGCCCCAGGGTAGCTGCCCAGTTTGCCCAACAGGGAAGGGGGTTGCAAAATGTCAGCCATGTGGGACTGCACTTTGCCAAGGAATGTTGTAAAGGAGAAAACTATAACAGAAATCAATAAAGAACTAGGTAAGTTCATAGAAGATGGCTATTAGCCAGCATGGATAGGGGTGCAACATCATACTCTCCATGTCCCTAGCTTCTGTTCACCAGAAGGTGAGAGTGGATGACTTTATAATTGTTCTGTTCTTTCCCTCTGGCATTAGCCACTGTCACAAGACAGAATACTGGAATATCAGAATTCTGAAATATCGTTGCCTGGTCCTTTCCAAAGTTGCCAGAGTAATGCTAAATTTGATCTTGCATGGTCAATTTTGTGGTAGTGCAGAGGCAGCACTGTGAAAGTCCCACAGTGCCTCAATGTAACTGATCTGGTCAGCACTTTCAACTCTACTGCTCTCCAGGTAAATAGGAAAAGCCCCAGGAAAATTTGAATTTCCTGTTTGGCCACTGTGGCGAGCAGAGCAGAAAGCACACTATAGCAGCACTCCTGACCATGAATGCCCAGGGTCACAAACGAGCTCCAGCATGGCACATGCAGGAGATCTTGGATCTGACTGCTGCGTGGGGAGAGGAATCTGCACAAACAAAACTACAAAGCAGCAGAAAAAATGCTGATATCTATGCCAGAATCACACATGGGATGGTGGAAAAAGGGTACAGTAGAGACACTCACTGGTGTTGCATGAAAATAAAAGAGCTCAGGCAGGCGTATTAGAAGACAAAGGAAGCAAATGGATGGCCTAGGTCAGAGCTGCAAACATGCCATTTCTATGAGCAGCTGCATGGAATTATAGGGGGGGGAGGAACCAACCAGTGTCCCAAAACTGACTGTGGATACCTTCCAAGAGACTCTTCAAGTAGCCTCAAACAAAGAGGAGGACATTGTTGATGAGAAAGAAGAGGAGGAGAAGAATGTTCAGCAGGCAAGTGGAGCATCCAATCTTACTGCCATCTAGGAACTTTTTTTTTTTTTAAACTTTGAGCCAATTCCCTCCTCCCAGGAAGTATCACCAATGGACCCTGCCATGGGAGGGCACTTCTACTGAGTTCATATTTGTAAGCATGCTCCAAGGTTTTATATGTGGTGACCACTCTGCCTATGCAGTGGGGGCTCCTCAGAATAGTTTGTTAATGTGTCTGGAGATGGAGCAGGAATCCTCCCAGCACATCTCCACAAAGCTCTCAGAGATAGTCTTTCATCCATCTCACAAGATTTCTGAGGAGGCATTGCCTTATTCCGGCCTCCGAGACAAAACACCTTTCCACGTCAAGCCAGCAATAAGTGACCTGGCATCATTGCAGCACAAAGCACTGCAGCATAAGGTCCAGATTTCAGGCCACATTCAATCAGTATTCACTCGCTATCATTCTGTGTGATTCGGAGAAGACTGATATCATGCATGACAACCTGGGAGAAGCAGGAAAAGCTGTGTAACTGTGCTCATGCCCAGCAAAGCATGATACCGGGTTCACTGGCTGCATGAGCCCCTACAAGCCCACATGGTTCCCCAATCTCCCCTACAGACTCGTATAGGAAGGGAAAGTTGCACTCTCCCAGCAAACAGGGAGTTACAGAACACACAATGGTCCTGTGAGCCCCTGCTGAAGCAACAGATAGAGGTTCAGGAAAAGCAGATGGAGCAGATTCCCATTGCTCCTGGTGCTGAATCTCCTGCCCTCCTCACCAAGTTCCATTGCCTCCTCTCCCAGGCACTTTAGAATACAGGGGATGGAGAGAGTGTCAAGGGCAGCCTTGCACTCAACTCCCAGCGATGTCTCCTAGAACAGAAAGCTGTCATTCCCACAGCTATGATTGATGAACAAGGGGGTTGTTACCTGCCTTTTCCCCTTTCCGCTCAGAGCTCATGTCCTGACCTTTTTTTCTGTCTCTGTTCCCTAAATAAAAATGCATTATTTTCAGAACAACAGGGTCTTTATTGCTTGTGTTAACTGCCAGGATAAGGGGGCAGTTTTTCAGGCAGTACACACAATGCACGGGGCACCTTGCTAATAAGATCAAACTACATGACTGTCACATCACTGTCTGGTCATTCACAAAACTGGTTTTCAAAGCCTGATTCAAAGCACCCCTTGATGTCCTCTCCTTATTGCCCTGGTGTCTGGCTGATCAAAACTAGTGGCGAGACGATCTGCCTCGACGCCACCCCAACCCTACTAGAAGCCTTTCCCCTTACCTTCATAGATATTGTGGAGCATACAGCAAGCAGCCACAATAATGGGAATGTTGCTTTCAACCGAGGTCTAACCTAGTCAATAAACTCCTAAAGCGTCCCTTTAAATGGCCAAAAGCAAATTCTACACTTCTCTCCTTGCTCAGCTTGTCGTTGAACTACTCCTTAATGCTATCCAGGTTGCCTGTGTATGGTTTCATGATTCATGGGAGCAAGGAGTAGGCCAGGTCTCCAAGGATAACTACTGGCATCTCCATATCACCAAAGGTAATTTTTTGGTCTGGGAAGAAAGTTCCATCTTGCAACTTTCTGAAGAGACCAGAGTTCCTAAAAATGTGTGCATCATGCACCTTTTCTGACCATCCCACACTGATGTCATTGAAGCAGCCCTTGTGATCCACTAGCACCAGCAACACCATTGAGAAGTACTCCTTCCAGGTTATATACTCTTTGGCAAGGTGGTCTGGTGCCATGACAGGGATATGCTTTCCATCTATCACTCCACCACAAGTAGGGAACCCCATTGCAGCAAAGCCATCCACTATGTCCTGCACATTTCTCAGAGTCACTATCCTTCCTAGCAGAAGGATATTGATTGCCTTGGCTATTTGGATCACAGAAGCCCCTACTACAGATTTATCCATTCCTAACTGATTCCCAAGTGACCAATAGCAGACTGATGTTGCAAGCTTCCACAGGGCTATTGCCATTTGCTTTGCAACTGTCAGAGTGGGTATTGCTGTGCTTCAAGGCGGGGAAAAGCAATTTGCAAAGTTCAGTGAAAGAGGTCTTATGCATGTGAAAGTTTTGCAGACACTGTTCATCGTCCCATAGTTGCATAACTATGCAGTCCCACCAGTCTATGCTTGTCTGACAGCACCAGAACCAATGTTACACTCTATCAATAGGATTGACAGCTGCTAGCATATGCCAGTTGCCCCACTTGATGGGTTCATACATGTCTATGTTTGTGGCCTGCTCACATTCTTCCCTGTTCTGGTGTCTCCTGACTATGCTCTGGACAAACCACAGCATAATGTGTGAGGTAATTGCAATGCTTGCCACAGCAGTTTGAAACTGAGCAGGGTCCATGCTATACTATGGAGTCTTCATATACAACCACAGGAAAAAAGGGTGCAAAAAATTCTTTGTCATTGCTTTCAAGCAAGGGGGAAGGAGGAGAAGAGTGCATTATGGGGGGGCTGATGAGATGTACCCAGAACTACCTGCTATGATGTTTTTGTCCCATCAGGCACTGGGAACCCAAATACAAAGAATACAAAGGGATAGCAGGAATTGTGGGATAGCTACCCCCGGTGCATCACTGTCAAACTTGAAGGTGGCCACACTACTGGAGACACACTCCATCGGCCTCATGCGCACAGTGAGGACGTGCACCTTTAACTTTACAAACTCAGGTGCTAAAAAGTCAACCTTAATACATTCAACCTAATCTCATATTATGGGTTTGTCTAGACTACATGGCTCTGCCGACAGAGCCATGTAAACTAGTTTACCTGACATAGTCAATAAAGCAGGGATTTAAACAATCCCCGATTCATTAAAATAAAAATGGCCGCCACGCTGTGCCAACAATCAGCTGATCCGGTACAGCACGGGAGTCTAGACGCGGATCGGTCGACAAGGGAAGCCTTTGTCAACCGCTCCATTATGCCTCGTGAAACGAGTTTTACAGGAGTGGTCGACAAAGGCTTCCCTTGTCAACTGATCCGCGTCTAGACTCCCGCGCTGTGCCGGATCAGCTGATTGTCGGCACAGTGCGGTGGCCATTTTTATTTTAATGAAGCAGGGATTATTTAAATCCCCGCTTCATTGACTATGTCGGTAAACTAGTTTACATGGCTCTGTCGGCAGAGCCATGTAGTCTAGACACACCCATAGTGTAAACTTGGCCTTAGTCCCCCGCTTATGAGTGCGCTTCCTACCTAACTTCCCAACTAGGCTCCACTGTGGGGGTGAATTCTCTGGCACTAGAGACAGAGTTTGCAGGAGGAGGCTCACTTCTTGCTGAATCAGGCTGATGTACAGTTGGGGTTCCCCATTCTGGGTCCATCTGGGGTCTCATGGCCATCTCTGTGAGATGTTTACAGAAGCCAAGTGCCTACCGCTCTTGGGTACGGCTGGGGAAGATGTGGCAACTACTGCACTGAGCAATGTGATCCTCTACAATATGAGCTTCTCCCAGGAGTAGAGGCTGTGTTAATGGTTGTTGCTGACCAAGAAGGATCACAGTCAGAAGATGCAAAGTTTGAAGTTATTGAAAACTCTTAAGGCTATGAACTATTTGTGACTTACTTGATCTGAGAAACCTAAAGTTCCAACTTGGACCGTGTGAAGCTGAAAAGGAACTGAAGAGGTGATCAGCTCACCCCGCCTTTACCACTTTGGTTGGAAGCACAAGATAAGACAGAGCAGATGCACGGACCAATGAACACGATTTTCAAATTCTTTCACTCCAGGCACATTGTGCAGAAGAGTAACATGAAGTGAAATAAAATAGGGACCATCACTCCAAGAAGGCTTCTTGTGCCCTTTCCTTCCCTTGCAAATGCACACAGGGGCTAGGCACAATTTGATGCCAACTCTGTATATTCCAGAGTTCTCATGTATAATTTCATTCCTATAAACCCCTTGAGCAGCCCCTCAAAAAACCCCATTAGAGTTTTATTTCTCACTTTTTTCTAAAAAGTGGAGTCTGTTGTGCATTAATTACAGCATTCTGCAGAAACCTCTGAATGTTATTTACATTCTTAAGGCTCCCACCAGTCCACATTTGTTTCCAAGAGAGTGAGAGTTGCAGAAGAGCTGCATTCTTCCCATGCAAGACAGCCATGCCTTATTCCTAGTAAGACGTTCCTTTTTGAAAGTAGCTAAGTAATCACTTCATGAGCATTGAGCAGTCTCCCAAGCCTTCCCTTTTTCTGGACAGGCAAGAGTAGGGATGATGGTCACAGACAAAGTAACATAGGAATAACATTGCACTATAATTAGCCAGGGAGGGGGAACCATGAAGTCCAGAGCTGCTGCTTGTTGGCTAGTGATCCCAAAACAAATCTGTCTCCCAAGAAGAAGAGGCAGAATCATATTGTTCCAGAGATTCTATTCCCCCCTCTGCACTTTAAAAGCCTGTAATCAGAGGTTCAGGAAGAAAACAGAGGACTGAAAAATACTGTTAATTAAGAGGAAGCTACCAATAGAGTTACAAATCCTTCCTATCAACTGCCAGGTAGGCTTGCTACTGGGATTACTTAAGAACTAGAATTAAAGTAATTATTACAGCCTGTGTGTCTCCAATAGCAGAGAAAGGATTTGAACAAGGATTAGGAATTGCAGCATATATGAGGTGAGGAGCTCATTTATACAAACTCTCATTCCCCAAATAACTCCACAATTCCCAGCATAGATCTTGGGAATGTTTTTGGCTCTGGCACACCATTGTGACCGTCCTTTTGGCAGCTGACCATCTGTGTGCATGGATTTCTGAGCCTTGAAAGGCCGCATATCAATTTTTTCTTGAAATTAATCCTTAATTTTTAACATTTCTATTCACAAGAATTTACACAAGATTTTCCTTCACTCCCTCAAATTTGTTTTTTTTTAAATTGCCTGTTACCTTTATACTTATGACTACTCTTTTCCGTAACACGGTAAATTTTATTAGTTCAGGACTGCTTGTACTATACTAAGCCTCCCTATTATTCTCAGAGTTTATAAAGCAAATACTGCTTCATCATGAAAACAAATTAAAACAAGTACTAAATGTTTTATGGGGTTAATTATCTTACTAAAACACATCAATCAATAGAACTGTTTATTATCTTACATTTGAAGAGGGGGGGAAAAAAACCCAACCTCCAGTCTCCTGTATGCTACACCACAAATAAATAAAATGTAATCCTGCCTTGAGTTTCAAACCAAGCTTGCATAAGTCACAACAGAAGTTTTTCCAACATACACCCAACTTCACATTTAATATAAAACACTCTATGCAGTTTTAATTGTTCATTTGTTATCTGATAATTCCATTCCAGTTTACCAGACTCTCATTTTATCTTTCAGACTTAACAAAAGATTCTTGCCAACTATAAATTATTTTTTGCATTCTGCCACAGTAGGGTTCTAATCTTAGAAGAGGGGAATTTCTCCTGCAAGGTGCTGAGCAATTTCAGCTGCTACTGAAGTCATTTAATATATGTCTGAAGTTACTGGAAGATGAAAGTGCTCAGCATCATACAGATTCAGGTCCTTATTGGCTCTTGTCAAATTGTATCTGATTAGATAAATAGTCTGCTACAAATATTTTTGTGGAGTGAAGGTGATATATAACATAAGTAAGGGTACCAGTATGTGCCATGAAGTCACTGTTTAACAAGTGCAGATTACAAAGACCATATCATATTTTACAATTTTGCTCTCAAAAAAACTAGTAATTTCTAATTTTTTTCTACTCTTTTTAGGAGCCAGTCCAAACCCAATTGAAGTCAACTGAAACCTGAGTGTCAATGAAAGATAGCACATTTGGTATAAGTATTGTCAATTGACCCCAATATTTTCTGGAGGTACAACTTCAAAAAAGCACACCCCAATCCTGCAACTAGATCTCCACAGATAAACTGCAGCACTCAAAGTCCCTCTGAAGTCAATAAGCCCATACACAGGCACAGAGTTCTGCTGCATGCATCCACTATTAGGATCAGGATCTTATTTATTAGCTTTGTCTTATTACTACAACATTGCAGTTTAATTAACAAAAATTAATCCAAATGAACATGGAACATGAGTGGAAGAGCAAGATACAATTCCCAAGGACTATATATTAAATACAGTATATACGGGTGTTTAAATATTGACACCATAGTGTACTCTCTAATGCAATATGGCAAAATAATTCTTAATAGAAAAATGAAATAAATAATTAACATACTTTTCATGGTCCCATCTTCTTCTTCATCAACATCATCATCATCATCGCTATTTATCACCATAGTCCCCAAGTCTGATTCTAACATAGTACTGTTATGTTCAATCATTGTCTGAGCACTTTCACTCATTGTGCTTGTAGCTCTCATTGTACCAGCACTCTCTGAATTAGTTTTCACCATAGTGTGGGAGTCCAGCTCATCGTCATCCTGCAAACAAACATTTATCCGGAATTATTTGCAGCAAAACACTTAAAATTTCCTTTAATTTTTTAGACCTATGCCACTTTTAAATTGAGAAAGTATAAAATGTTGTTTTCAAACATGTGTCTTGTCTGCTAAGTTGGCCTTTAGGATACACTGAGCCTATTGTAATTCCTACCCCTCAATTCCCTTTTATATAAAAAGGGTCAATTACCTTGCAGGAGACCTCAATCAGGTATGTTGATTATCCTCCCCTAAATTCTAAGGCCAGTACAAATTGAACCTCTGTGGTCTGGGATTCTCTGGTCCAGCAACATCTGTGGTCCTTTTCTAGACTAGAGAGCCCCAGCACAGAAGATGCCGGCAGCTGGGAGCAGAGCTGGCTGGTGGCGCCAGTGGGGCAGCAGAGCCCACGGGGCACCAGAGCCCGGAGCTAGCCAGGCTAAGAAGCCTGTGAGGGTTCCAGAGCCCATGAGGCAGTGGAGCAGCAGAACTCGCAGCCAGTGGGGCCGAGAAGCTGGCAGGGCTGCTGGAGTCTGCGGGGCGGGGTGGCCGCCGAGCCTGCAGGGCCAGGAAGTAGGGGGTGCAGAGCTCACATCTGGCAGTGCTGCAAGTGCCAGCAGAGGCCAGCAGGGCTGCCCAGGCAGCAGTGGTAGGTAGCTGGGGAGAGGAGCCCAGCCAAGAGGCTGGCACCCCTCCCCGCTCCCGACCTTCTCTCAGCCTGAAAATTCCCTCATCCAGGATTGGTCAGGTTCTGAGGGAGCTGGACCAGGAAGGTCCAACCTGCACTGTATGTCATGTGTGATCTCAAGGACAGGAGCCAATTAAGTTTGAGAGTTAGAAGATCCTTGAGAAGAGCCTACCTCAAAAACAGAAGGGCCAACTTATCTGTCTGTATTTACTTTTTTAGCAGCCTCTTTCATGATAAAAGGGCAAGAAGAAAACATGTTGATACACTGTAGAAAAATATCTGCTGAGCAGATGCTTCAACACTGTAAAAAAGAACTAATTCCAGTAAGGGCTACAATAGCATTTTCAATCAGTGGCAGTAATGTGCCAGGAATGTAAAACAGAGAACTGATGATAATCCAGTTTATGAATCATAAAATCCATATGGAATACAAATATTTGAAAACACTATTAGGAAATCCTACTCCTTTTCTGAAGTCAGATTTAGAGAATGTGCACAACATCATAGCAATTCAAAGGATAACATGGTGTACTGTGATTTCCACTACATGGGTAAAATCTACTGTCTACAAAGAGAATCTAAGAGCTCAAATATACTTTGTGTTGATTGTACAGAAAAATATTTGTTAATGCAAAACCTCCAATTTCAAGCACTTCCTTTTAAATGTTCATGCTATCTTTTGATATTCAGTTCTCTCAGGGGAAAATATAAATCAGTCAAATATGCCTATTTTGACTGTTGTGGCATAACATCATTAGAGTTCAGGAACAGTCACCACAGAACAATGCCAAATGAGAAAGCCAAATATCACTAATCGGAGCTAAACAAGTCAACATAAGAAACTGTCCTGTGAAACATGGTGTTTTTTCCTGGGAAGAGAAAAATTATTATTTGTTAGGCACAGACAATGTGTATGGTGCTGCACATGATCAAATAAAACAAAGTTAAATTTTCAAAATAAGAAATGGTATTTATAAATGGAAGAAGAAAATAAATAATATTCTGCCCACAGAATTATGTTCTGTGTTTGTATAGTGCCTAGAAGCATCAAGTACTGAGCTACATCTTAATGGACCAGTGCCTTTCTCCTTTGTAGACCCCAATCATATTAACTTTTCTCCCAGCTATGACAGAAGAATATAGGCATTCATGTTACATTTAAATGCTTATCCAGTAAAAGGCTAGAATGGGCTGACACAGCATTTTTGTTAGCAATACTATCACCCTGTCTCCTGAAGACAAACTACTATAAAGTAAACCAATCTATAATCTTGGAAGTTAGAGGTCTCATTCCAATTCTGGGCCTTCTGCTAACAATGCAGTGAGTTGTATAGTACTAACTCACATTGTGATCTAGAAATAAATTCTCTTGTAGATCAGATGTCAAGAAAACAATGATTTCTTAAGGATGAAAAAGAATTCTAAACCTTTGTATTTTAAATAAAATTACTTCACTTGTTTTCTTTCTGAATTTTTTCTTAAGTGTAACCTTCATTCCTTTAGTATCTTTATTTCTGTCTTCAACAATTGGGGGAGGGGAGGAATATTCCCAAAGGTACAGATAATTTATAGCTAAAGCATTAGAAAAATTGTATCAGTGTACAGATGAGAAAATTTTAACAGTACTCCTCCTGGAGGTAAAAATAAGAAGCAGAAATTAACTCCCATTGAAATTATTTTGTCTACAGCAGGGGTTTTCAAACTTGGGTTGCAGGCCCGCCTGGGCAAGCCACTGGGGGACCAGAAGATGCCTTGTTTATCTAACCATCCATAGGTACAGAGCCTCGCAGCTCCCGTTGGCTGCGGTTTGCCATTTCCACCACTTCCCACAGATCCCCTTGGCTGAAAATGGCGAACCATAGCCTAGGGGAGCTGCAAGACTAAACAAAGCATCATGTGGCCCAATGGCTTACCCAGGCAGGCATGAGACCCAAGTTTGAAAACACCTGATTTACCGGTTATCTGAAGATTTTTTCCTTCTCAACTAAGTTACTTGTACTATATGCTCTTTGGTTAGGGACTGACTTTTTGTTCCGTGTTTGTATAGCACCTCTTACATGTGCTGCTCCTTGATGGGATTTTACAAACATAAGAACGGCTACCCTAAGTCAGAGCAAAAGTCCATCTAGCCTAGTATCCTGTCTTCCAACAGTGGCTAATGCCAAGCACCCAAAGGGAATGAATAGGTCATCATCAAGTGATCCATCTCCTGTTATACTTATGGCAAACAGATTGTCCTTAGACATTATTGCAATATGTATAAAGAAGAAAAAAGTTGTGTAGAACATAGATAAATTAACTGCATTGTTCATTAAGGTAATACACATTGTGTCTGAACCCAAAGTAGCCAAATTCGCTAATGCAACTTCACCCTTTTTTATCCAAATTTACAGAATGAGTGTGAACATAGTGCTATTTATTCTGGTAAATGTTCCAAACAAGATTTGCCTTTAGTATCCAGATTAACATCTGCAAGTAAGATGAGGAAAAATTGTTTGTTTTATTAATTTGCCTGACCAATATTAGTAGCAGTGCCTAATATTTGAACCCTTAAACCTACTATAACTTGAAACAGTCCAACTGGTGTAAAACATTCATATATGTATACACATACATTAATCGTGTTTATTATGACAGCACCTAAGGACCAATGACAAAGCTGTCCCCTCCCCCATGCTACACTGTACAAACACAGAGTAACAGATCATCGCTACCCTGAAGAGCTCATAATCTAAGCAGACAAAATAGACACAGGGTGAGGGAAGGGGTCTGACACACATGCAGACTGATGTGATGGCAGCAAATGTCATTTTGGTTCTACAATATATTTGTTTGGTGCATTTAGTTAGAAGTAGATAAGATAAATGGAGATGAGAGACTAAGGGAAAGGGGGAGGGTGAAGGGACCAAAGTACAGAAGAGGGCCAGGTGTGGAGTGAAGATCTGGTGAACAGATTGTGAGGGAAGGAGAGGGTGGGAAAAAAAAGCCAGTCAGCACATGGCAGAGAAAGTCCTGTCAAAATCACAGGAAGTTCCCTGAATGTCCAAAGAGCCCCAGGTTTGATTGCTTATGCAGCTGCTCTTACTGGCTGAAAGATCTGCTGTAAACTTTGTTTAAAATGTATTAAGTTTTTTAATTTAAAAAATTACCATGATGGAACAACTTGGTAACATCAACAATAAGCCAGACAACAGGAAATAAAGTCATTCTTTTCTATGTCACCAGTTCAAATGGGATCAAGATCAATAGTGACTGAAAGTCATTACTATCTTATGATTGTTCAGAGATTTACCAGGTGGTTGTTAAAAAGCCTCACTAGCATTAGCACTAATACTGTCAGTCTCCGAAGAGACCAAGGATTGAATGACCAAAAAAGATTTGGCCTAAAAAGTGTTTTCTGCAGGACAGTGGTATGAAACTTCTATTGCTGCTGCCCATTGTATTTAAAAAAAAAGTTTTGTGGATAAAAGCAGGTCATCAGTTTCCAGGGATGCCATTCAAGCATTTTTCACAGATATCAGAGATGTAAATAATAGCTTATTAGACCTTAGGTGCGCTGAATAAAATCTACTCAATGTGTTTATAAAGTTATATCAATATATGTTTACACAACAGATGTAAACTACTAATAAAAAAATATGTAGCTGGTTTGGTGAAAGAATTTTGCAACAGTGTTTCTGGGATGCTGGCTCTGGTGCCCAGTAACTGTGGTACCCACCAACCCCCATTTTGGCTGGGTTGCTCTAGAGTAATAGAAGCACAGTCAGATTCCCTACTAGCCTGGATGCTGATCCCCAGAGACCAAAATGACCATTCGGCAGACCAAAAATGCATTGGGACTATCCCACAGCAAAACTCTTTGTCCAAAAACAGAAAGAACGTGTTTGCAACAAAATGGACTGGTGTGGCATATACTCACATTTGTGAAGTGATAGACAAGAGCAAGCCAGACAAAGGTGATTTTTAAAAAAATTAAATGACAAAACATCAATTAACACAAGTATGACAAATTTAGAATAGCAAGGATAATAGGTGTTGAGGGTGACACTTCATCCTCAGATGATTCCTCATGAACAAATAATATTGAAATGATGAAGGATGGAATAAAATAACAGCCGAATAAGGAACAGCAAGTTACTGCTTTTTTATAGACAAACATAATTAACTCGTAAGTTTGTACTTGGCTGCATTTAGATATATCAGAAATACCATCATAACTATATGAAAGATCATTCTGGATCCTCATCTCTCTACCAATGCCCAGATAAGGATTTTATAACTAAAATAAAGCTTTTAAGCTTGAAAGGTGGCTACAGGGAACTGCTTATCAGGACATATAACCCAACATTCCAGCAATGAAAGGTACATGCAAGACTTTATAAACGACACAGCTGCAGGAACAATATTACAAGGCTCTGCAAGTCCTTGGAAAACGTTAAAATGTTTTCAAAATGGAGATGATCTTGCATACTGTATGAGTTACTACATTAAGTACAACTGCATTTAAAAACTATAAAATTAATTAGAGCTTTCCTTTTTACAAATTTTATAAACAGACAATTGAAACTCAAAGGATTAAGACTGCTATTGACTTGTAGAAACACAATAAAATGTAGCTTGCTATTAAAATTCACTAACTACACTTTGTATACTTAAAAAGCACTAGAGGGCACCAAAGACAGCTAACTACACTTCAGTACATTAAATGAGGATTTACATGCTGACAAAATTTAGTATCCTATAAAATAATTTCATGTACCATTAACACCTCATCACCACCTTGGAAAAATGTGGTTGTAGTCTCAGCTATCTTTTGGAAAAAGTGTAGTAGTTTCATAAACACATAATATACTTTGGGAAAGTACGAGGATCTGAGAAAATTCCATAACATCTAAAGTCTGATTCAGCGGAGCACTTAACCATGTGCTTAATTTTAAGCAGGACCTTAAGTCTACTCCTATTCAGCAAACCAAGTAAGCCCTTAAATTTAAACATGTGGTGAAGTGCCATTGACCTCAGTGGACCTACACACAGTAAAGAGAGGAAGTTACCTTCAGGCAACTGAAAGTTCTTCAGGATGTGTGGTCCTTATCTGTAGTCCACACTATGAGGGTATGAATGCCCTCCATGCACCTGGAGTCAGAGAATTCTTGCAATCGGTGTCTGCTGGTCCATGAGTGTGCCCTAGCCTTCTTTATACTTCTAAAATGAACACAAAGGGACACATCACCTCTCCAGTTCCTTCTCTATCCCACATCCAAGGCAGTTTACGCTTACCAGGAGACCAGTACTGGTGATCAAGTACTGGTGATCAAGATCATTTTTTGAGGAGTAACGTTAATTCGAACCAAGGGGTTTGATTTGAACTAACGCATCCCAGAGCGCACTTTCACTTTCAAAACAGCTGTTGATCGGAGTAATGCACCGGCGAGATCATGCTAATGAAGCGTGGGATATTTAAATCCCCGCTTCACTGACTATTTCGAATGCCTACATTTACATCCCTAGTTCGAACTAGGGTGCAAGTATAGACATACCCTTGAAGAATAAGCCCTCACCTTATGCAGAAGAAGAACTGGCAACAAACCAGGATACAAACCAAGATCCACCTTGAGAACTTGAGAGGATTCAGCATAACCTTGATTAAACAATGAAGGTACTACCTAACTGATTTTGTTTGTCCTTTGTGGGTAAAAGGAGAGAATGCACTGTATGTTGAGGGTGTGAAGTCTTTTCTTTCAATGCATGCATTTTTTTCTTAAACTGCAGGTCAGTTGGTTTGATTGCTTTATGAGAAATGCTGAAATTCATTTGGGGTGAATTTCAAATGTAATTGTAAAGACTTTGTCCTTATGGCAGATCTGCTATTAGTGCTCCTAGCTCACCCATCCTTTTGAGTTCAGTGATGGCTCCAAGGAATGCAACTTTCATTGATAAGTTTCAGAGGGGTAGCTGTGTTAGTCTGCATCTGCAAAAATAAGGTGGAGTCCTGTGGCAACTTAAAGTCTAATAGATTTTGTCAGTTGTATGACAAAAGTGGTTTTTACCCATGAAAGCTTATGCCTAAGTAAATCTGGTAGTCTGTAAGGTGTCACAGGACTCCTTGTTTTTTCATTGGTAAGTGAGTAGTTAAGGGTTCAAAGGGAGGCTTTGGGAGTACCAAAAGTACAAGATTTAAGTCTCACTGTTGAATAATTTCCTTACTGGTAGGAAAATTCTAATTAGGGCTTTTAAGAATCTGTTAGTCAATAGGCGAGTAAAAACTGAATAACCAGATGGTATGCAATAATTGCTGCCAAGTGGACTTGTATAGATGTGAGGGAAAACCCAGCAATTTTGAGAGAAAGAAAATAGTCCAAAATGAGAGTAGTATCTGCTGACACAGGAGATACATGATTTTGCTGTGCTCAGATGAAACAAGGCTTCCTGAGCTGAATTTTCTACTGGAGAGCGCTCTGTTGATATTAAGGATGGATTATATGGTTTCAGAGCAGAAGTAACCTAATGTTAATATTTAATGAAAAACAGGCCCTGAGATGAAGCACATCAGATTTGGGATGCTTGAGACTTTTCTCCTGGGTATCTTCTAGGCTGGAGTTTCATTGCCTCCTGGGTACAGCTAATGGTGACATGTGCCTTCCTGAGACAGTGCAAGTAACACTGGTTGTCACAGCCAATAGGATTACCAGATGGCTTCAAAAAAACCCCAAACACTTAATCTCAGATGGGGGGAGGCGGGGAGGACCGGCCGGGAGGGGAGCAGGGCTGGCCAGGAGGAGTGGGGGGGGGGTGGGGAAGAGAACCGGCCGGCGGGAAGCAGGGCTGGTCGGGAGAGGGTAGGGGGGAGTAAGGCTGGCCGGGGGAGATCGGGGAAGACGGGGGGGGAGAGAACCAGCCGGCGGGAAGCAGGGCTGGCCGGGAGGGTGTCGGGGGGAGAGAATTGCCTGGCAGGGAGCTGGGCTGGCCTGGGCGCATGCAGATCCTGGGGTGCTGCCCGTCCTGCGCACGGTCCCGGCAAAGCACGTGCGAGTCTGGCCCCAGGGATTCCATCCCACCCCAGCCCTGCCCCCAACCCCTCCTCTCTACTGCACTGTTGCGTACTGACACTCATAATAATAAAACTTACTTAATTAGAAAATACCAGACATTTATATGTCTGGTATTTTCTCAGTTTATTTCCCGGACAGAAACCTCAAATACCGGACTGTCTGGTTCAAAACCGGACACCTGACAACCCTACTGCTCCCTGGTCTTGTAAATTGCCATTTTAGCTATAGCCAGGAAGAGATTGATGAGGAGGTCCCGTGACTTTGTGGGGCCACAGATGGGGTGAGCATAAATGAATAGGTGAGGGGAAAAGTGCAGCCAGAACCTCAACAAGAGGTTCTGGAGGAGCCGAAAGAGGGCCTGTAACCTGACACACTCAAGACAGATATGCACTAGGATCTCAAATACCGGACTGTCCAGTTCAAAACCGGAACCCTGGCAACCCTAACTGCCGACTAAACAGAAAAAAGCTTTTGAAGCCTGAAGACTTGGGCACATTCCAATACTTGTAACAATGGATGAGGGTTATCGCCAAGAGAAGAGAATCTATCTTACTGGAAAACTCTACTGAAAAATAACTATAAAGAACTATATAAAAAAGGCATTAAGGCAAACTTTGAAATATTTACAGATTGAAGAAAACAAAGGAAAGCTTCTGGAGGTTTTGATCCAGGCCACACAGTGCTAAAAAGGAACTAGAAAGGTAGTCAATATGTTCCAGCCCTTTATGCCTTCTGAGGGAAGCACAAGGAAGGCAAAGGAATATGCATGCCCCAACGGACACTGCTTGCAAGAAATCTCCAAGTCTAGGAGCATGAAGCACATGTGTACATCTACAGTGGAACCAGCACTCTAAGATCCACACTGAATAATATCCATATTAATCTCTACGCAATTTTAACTCCACATGATTTTACATACATACTTGTTGCAACAACTATCAGCCCAAGCTTAATGCTACATGTAAACAAGGGATGTGAAAGTGTAACCATTTACATGGTTAATCAATGAGCCTAGGTTCATTGGTTAACGTACAAGGTTACACACAGCCCTCCCCCCATCTCACACACACATATCCCACCGCTGCCGCTGTATCAGTGGTTACACCATTGCATAATTAAACACATTTTAACATCCCTAACATAAACTACCCCATATATCAAACTGAACCATGACATACTTCATATCTAAATTGTTGGGTTTCCTACATGTACATTACATCACACGTATGACTGCATTTCAGTGGTGGGCGATGTGATCTATATTAAGACTGTCAATTAATCACAGTTAACTCAAGCAATCAAATCAAAACAAATTAACTCAATTAAAATTTAATCACACTTCACTGCAGTTTTAATAGCACTGGTAAACAATACCAATTTAAAATTTATATATCTATATTTATAAAATATATATCTATATTTTGTGATGGATCCAGACCAATTGTCTGCCATTCACTGGTGGAGGAAATGAATACTTGCTGGAGCTTGGCTCTTCCCTGAGTTAAAAAAAGAGCCAAAGCCTAAGTCCAGCATAATCAGGCAGGCACCTGGGATCAATTGGAACTTGCCAGACACCATAGGCTAATTAAACAACTGCAGTCAATTAAGGCCTGTGATGCTGCTTTAAAAGAGCTCCCCTCAGGCAAGGAAGGGGGGAGGAATAGAGTGAAGGACAGGAAGTGCTGTATGAGTGTGAGCAGAGGCTTTACGAGCCGGTACCAGGAGGATCATTTGGGGAAGTGGCCCAGAGAAAAGCTGCCAGATTGAGTGTGGCAGTAACCCTGCCTGTTGCGACTGCCTTAGGGTCCCTGGGCCAAAACCTGAAGTAGTGGGTGGGCCCGGGTTCCCCCCAACATCTCAACCTCTGCCTCGAGAGGGGAGATCAGGACTCCAGAGGAGATTTTACCCCAAACTTATAAACTAGCCTATGGCTCCTGTCTCTAGTAAAGAGAAAGAGGCCATGTGGAGGGCCACAGCAAGCCTCTAAGGCTAACACTATCTGCCAATAGTGCGAGACTCATGGATCTTGCCGGAGCTTTCCCACAACTGGTGTCAGAGGTGGGATTTGTTCACAGTGTGGTAGAAGAAAGAGAGCAAAGGGAAAAAACCACACCCCCCCCAAAAAAACCAACAAAAAGTGCACAAGGGTTTTGGGGTTTTTTTATTCTCCTGCTTAATTGGGTTAGAGGCTCTCACCGCAGTGGAGGACTTAGTGAAAGCACTGGTGCAGGCCATGGCAGCCCAACAAGAGGCCACACAGGTTGACACTACAAGAGGCAACAGACCTACAGCAGGAGATAAAACAGCTATTAAGGGTAGCTACCTCAGAGTACTACCCTTAGTCAGACTCCAAGGACCCAAACCTTGAGGGCCACAGGCTGTCTACCAAAAATGATGTCAGAGGATGACATAGAGGCGTATCTCCTCACATTCAAGAGAATTGCTCAGCAGGAGGCCTGGCCCCAGGAACAATGGCCAAGCATACTCATTCCATTTCTCTGTGGTGAGACCCAGAAGAAGGCCTACTATGATTTGCTCACCCAGGATACAGCTAATTATTCCTGGGTAAAAGAAGAGATCCTGGCTCGATCAGGGGTGACAACAGCAGTACGGGCCCAGAGGTTTCATGAGTGAAAATACCAAGAGGATAAACCATTAAGGTCCCAGCTGTTTGACCTGATTCACCTTGCACAAAAATGGCTGAGACCCAAAGCGAACCACTCGAAGAAGGTTCTGGAGATGCTGGTCATTGACCAATTCATATGGAAGTTGCCGCCAGATCTTTGTGCTCGGGTAGGCCAGCATTATCCAACCTATGACGAGACAATCACACTGGTGGAGAGACGAGCGACAGCCAGAGAGCTGACTCGCCTACCTAGAGAAGGCATCCAATGAGACAGGCCTCTGATGATGACCCAGCGTGCTCAGGCAACCAAGCACCCAGGAAACCCAAGACAAGGGAAAAGGGGGGCTGAAGGCCAGTGGAGAGCAAGGGTGATGGGAATAATTTTAGAGAAGCTGGCCCCAAGGAGAAACCCCTTGCTTCACAGAACCAGAGGGGCAGCTATAGGTGCTATAGGTGTGGGGAATTAGGCCACATAGCAGCTCAGTGCCCCAACCTCAAGAAGCCAATGCAATGTAAACTTGGGGACTCAGGCAACCAATGCACCCTACTCAACCTAGTGGGGGTCACAGTTATTCCACACAAGAATACCAGGCTGGTGAAGGTAGACAGGGTAGAAAAGATGGTACTTCTAGATTCTGGGAGTGCTACCACCATTATTTTGGAGAAATTAGTGAAGCCCAGCCAGTTATGGCAAGCCAAACACACGGGGGTCACCTGTGCCCATGGGACTATTGGCTACTACCCCAGCTTAGATATAAAGATAAAAGTGAAGGGAAAGATCACTGGGGTACAAGCAGGATTGATTCCCCACTTTCCATACCCTGTACTTATTGGGAGGGACTTTCCCAGATTTAGTAGTCTACTTCCCCTAACGGGGCAAGAACCAAAGGGGCACCCTGAACTAGGGCAATCTCAACCCAGGAAGTGATCTCCCCCTACCTTTGTGGAGATATCCCAGGAACTGTTCCCCACCCCTGGGAAGGGTAGGAAGACTAAAAAGCAAAGAAGGGCAGCCAAAGCCTTAGGCACCCGAATCCTGATGAAGGGCCAAAGGCCCACCTACATAGGCAGATAAATACGGTCTGTGGCAGGAGGATCCTGAGATGCAGGAAGGAGAAAACCCTGAGATGTTGGAGGGTCCAGAAGACAGATCTGAACCCAGCCCTACTGGACCAACCGAAAGAACAGAGGTAGGGCCTTTGGAGTTTGGGCTGATAAGTCCTGGGAGGGTGACTTTTAGATGGGACCAGGTTGAAGATCCCAGAAATGAGAATGCCAGGAAAGAGGTGGCTGAGATAGATGGGGTATCTGTTGCAGGAAAAAGCCAGGGGCTGGGTCCATACTTCATAATCAAAAAGGACCTACTATACGGGGTCATTCACCTACAAGAGCAGGAGGTACACCAACTTTTAGTACCCCGAAAACACCAAAGGGAAATTCTAAACCTTGCCAATAGTCATTTGTTTGAAGGACATCTGGAAGTGGAGAAACACAGGCAAGAATCCTGCGCTGATTTTCCTGGCCAGGGGTACAGAAAGATGTCCAAAGGTATTGTGCCTCCTGTCCCAAATGTCAATCACACAGTCCTCGGCCCCATCTATGAGCCCCATTGGTTCCCCTGCCAATCACTGATGTCCCGTTTGAAAGGGCAGCCATAGAGTTGGTGGGGCCATTAGAGAAAACGGCCCAAGGATACCAATACAAACTTGTAGTACTGGACTATGCCACCAGGTACCCCAAAGCTGTCCCCCTACGAAATACAGCATATAAGATATTGCCAAAGAACTGATGGCAATCTTTGCCCGAGTAGGGCTACCTAAAGAAATCCTCACTGATCAGGAGACCCCATTTATGTCCAAGCTAATGAAGGACGTGTGTTCCCTGCTCCGTATACAGACTGTACGGCCCTCCATTTACCATCCACAGACCGATGGCCTGGTTCAAAGATTCAACAGGATCCTTAAGACCATGATCCGAAAGATGGTAGACAAAGATGGGAAGGATTGGGATGCGCTAATACCCTGCCTCATGTTCGCCGTTCATAAGATCCCTCAAGCTTCCACCAGAGTCTCTCCCTTTGACTTATTGTATGGACACAACCCTTGGGGCATCTTAGACATAGAAAAAGAGATCTGTGAAGAAGAATCAAATGAGGGGAGGAATATAGTGGAATACATATTGCAAATGAAGGACCACATAACCCAAGTTATGCCCATCTTAAGAAAACATATGGAGGAGTCCCAAAAGGCTCAGTGAGAATGCTACAACCAACAGGCGAAGGTTCAGCAATTCCAGCCTGGTCATCAAGTAATGGTGCTGGTGCCCACAGCAAAAAAGTAAGCTGTTGGCCCAATGTCAGGATCCCTACAAGGTAATCAAACCTGTAGGGGTAGTAAATTATAAAGTACTGCAGCCTGCATGCTGAAAACAAAAACAGATATACCATGTCAATCTTTTAAAGCCCTATCAAGAGAAGGAGGCTTCTACCACTGTCTGTGGGGACTCAGCCCCAATGAATGAATCATCGGTACAAGTAAAGATAGCTCCAGATTTAACATTAGAACAGAAGAAGGAGGTCACTGAGATGATATGCCAGAACCAGCATATGTTCTCGGCAAATTCAGGTCAAAAGATGGAGGCGTTCCACCACATAATTACTGACCGTGGAGCCAGAGTGACAACGAGGCCCTTCTGGGAGCCAGCTTCTAAAAGGGAAGAAATAAAAGCAGAAGTGGAAAAGATGCTAAAGATGGGGATCATTGAGGTGTCCCACAGTTAATGGTCCAGCCCTATAGTGCTGGTGCCCAAACCTGATGGCACCAAAAGATTCTGCAACGACTTTCAGCGGCTAAATGAGATATCCCAGTTTGACGCATATCCCATCCCTCACATAGACAAACTAGTGTTAGGTATCGGTGATGCCCGATACCTAACAACTCTAGACCTGACAAAGGAATACTGGCAAATTCCCCTAGCTGAAGACACCAAGGAGAAGATAGTCCTTCTGGTATTGAAAACATTATTTCAATATACGGTCCTCCCTTTTGGTCTTCATGGGCTTCAGCTACTTTTCAGCAACTAATGGATAAACTACTATGCCTCCATGCCAAGTATGTAGCTCCTTACCTAGATGACCTCAAAGGGAGTGGCTAGCAGGGCTGGGGCTCCACCATCTTGCCATCACACTGGGTAAGTAGCCCCTTTGCCCTAAACCCTTTCTTCTCCCTGCCAGCCCGGGGGGGGGGGGTTGGAGGAGAGAACACGCTCCTGGTGGCCAGGAGGCAGGTTGGGGGAAGAGAAACAGTCCCTAGTGGCTGGGGGGAGAGAGAAGGCCCCATGGCAGCCGGGGTGGCAGGGACTGGGGGGAGTAAGAAGGCCCCTCATGGCAGGGGCAGGGCTGGTGAGAGGAGAAAAGGCACTTGGTGGCCCGGGGATGTACTCCCACACACTACCAGCTCCCTGCTCTGAAGGACCTGGGCAACACCAGGTAAGTCTTCTAGTAATAAATATTTTGGATTTTTCAGCATTTTTAAATATACTGATTTCAATTACAACACAGAATACAATACACACAGTGTTTATTTTATATTATTATTGTATTATAAATACTTGCACTGTAAAAAAGATCAATGAAAAACAGCATTTTTCAATTCACTCTACATAAGTATATCATGGGATATGTTATGGGATAAAAGAGACAGTCCTCTCATAGACTGGTAACTGGTTAATAGATAGGAAACAAAGGGTAGTAATAAATGGTCAGTTTTCACAATAGAGAGAGAGGTAAATAGCGGTGTCCCCAGAGGTCTGTACTGGGACCAGTCCTATTCATAAATGGTCTGAAAAAGAGGCAAACAGAGAAGTGGCAATATTTGCAGATGATACATAACTACTCCAGATAGTTAAATACAAGCAGACTGCGAAGAACTTCTAAAGGATCTCTTAAAAATGAGTGACTAGGCAACAAAATGGCAGATGAAATTCAATGTTGATAAATGCAAAACAATGCACATTGGAAAACATAATCCCAACTATACATATAAAATGACGGGGGCTAAATTAGCTGTTACCCCGCAAGAAAAAGATTTTGGAATGATTGTGGATCATTTTCTGAAAAGATCCATTCAATATGCAGCGGAAGTCGAAAAAGCTAACAGAATGTTGGGAATCATTAGGAAAAGGATAGCTAATAAAATATCGTTTTGACTGTATAAATCCCTGGTATTCCCACATCTTGAGAACTGCATGGAGATGTGGTCAGCCCATCTCAAAAAAGATAAACTGGAATTGGAAAAAGTTCAGAAAAGGGTAACAAAATTATTTGGGCTATGGAACAGCTGCAATATAAGGAGAGATTAATAAGACTGGGACTTCTCAGCTTGGAAAAGAGATGACTAAAGGCAGGACATGATAGAGACAGAGACATATACAATAATGACTGGTGTGGAGAAAGTAGATAAGAAAGTGTTACTTATTCCTCATAACACAAGAAGTAGGGGTCACTAAATGTAATTAATAGGTGTCAAGTTTAAAACAAAGTAAAGGAAGTATTTTTCACATAACACAGTCAACCTGTGGAACTCCTTGTCAGAGGATATTGTGAAGGCCAAGTCTATGACAGGGTTCAAAAAAGAAATATTTAAGTTCAGAGGGGAATGATCCATTAATGCTATTAGCCAGGCTGGACAGGGATGGTATTCCTAACCTCTGTTTGCCAGAAGCTGGGAATGGGTGACAGGAGAAAGATCATTTAATGATTTCCTATTCTGTTCATTCCCTCTAGAGCAGCTGGCCTTGGCCACTGTCACAATACAGGCTACTGTGCTAGATGGACCTTTGGTCTACCTAGTCAAGTTATTCTTAAGTACTGTGCTGCAATTTATTTATTGTGGAAGTACTACTTACAGATGCAGATTTTTTTACTTAACTTTTGCACTCAAAAACAAAAGAATATAAAACTAGAACCTACTAGTCCCCTCAGTCCTACTTCTTGTTTAATCTTGTAAATGTAAAGTCTGTTTACATTTTCAGGAAATAATGCTGACTGCTCCTTATTTACACTATCACTTGAAAAGGCAAACAGGAGTTCAGATGCACTGTTGCAGCTATGACTTCAAGGTGGCTATGTGCCAGATATGCTAAACATTTGTATCCAAAAATATTTAAATAAATTGTATTCCATTATTTTTTACAGTGGGATTAAAACTGTGATTTTTTTAATCATTTAACAGCCCTAATCTTTATATATTCCTGAACTAATTCATAGGAGTGGTAGTGAGGCTTAGTTTAGTTTGATAGTAAAATGTTATGAAACTCATATGAAAGATTTAAGCATTATTATGTATCTACCATGCAAAGCTGAACTATATATTCCTTTTTTCCAGCAACCTATATGCATTTCTCAGTTTGTTATAAATATAAATACTTTCAGCACATAATCAGTATTGCCTAGTTATGCATATTAAATGCTGTAAAATATATTAACTAAAAGACACATTTCAATTTACTTTTACTTTAATTATTTCTTTTTATAGCAATCGTTTGCTAAATTTCAAATTCTAACACCATTTTCTAAGCACAAACGTAACAGGAAGAAAAGGAAATTTAACTGTAAGGATTTGTTAGCATAAAGGGAGGCATACTGTATTGGTAAAGCTGTCTGACTGTAAAAGTAATATTAGTTTGAATTAATACTCCAAAATAGTTTAAATGTTTTTCAAATAATGAAGACATTTAAATGCAACAGAAAACATAAACTAAGAGGTGATTATTAGTTCATTTCTTTAAAGATCCCTTGAAGTAAATATTTAGACATGATTTTTGTTAGCTGCCAGGCAATGAGTTACTTTATATTCCCATTATACAGATGCCACACTTCAAAAAATGCGTAAGAGAAGAGATCGGTCAAGTTTAGTAATGGTAAAACTACCATTAAACTTTGATATTGGGATTAACTTTCTGTACTCAACTTGCAATTTTTGCTTAATTAAAAAAAATCTGTACAATTACCTCAGCACCCATCAAAACATGCCAGTTTGTCAGAATGCATTCTCATTATATAAACAGTCCCTGTAACATGAACAAAATCAATTCACAGTACACTATTTTCAATCATATTTTGTAATTCAAACAAGACAAGCAAAGCCAGTTGTTAATACAATAACAGCCATCTAGGCTATAGGTATGGATTGTCAGGTTTTTGAAAAGCATACAAATCAAGATGTTTACTACAAATCGTGTCCCCACCACAAGATTCTTAAAGCAAGTGGACAAGATGTGACTCTTCCACACCTGAAGAAAACAGAATGGTACAGATTCTGAAAATGAAAAGTGTACTCCTACAATCTTTGTCCCTAATCCATTTAGTTCTAAAATTCCCTCTTCTTCTATACCTGAAATGTATACAGAGAGAAAAAGTATAAACAAAATGTGTACTACTGTAACTATAGCTGTGTTTGTACTCTATGGACATGAATTAAAAAAAAATTCAAATTTCTTAACGTTATATGAAAATATACGTCATGCCATAAACTGGTTATATTAGTTAATTATATGATTCATACAGAACCCCAGGAGTACACAGCACTACTTAAAGGAAAAATACACCACACAAATAGAGTCTACTGCTCCAAGGAGCTTTGAAGTTACTATTTGACAGGTTAAATTAATTTTCATAGTGTACTACAGTTCACTAATAAAGCTGAAGTTATTCAATATCATTAGGTATGTTTGAAACCAAATGGTAAGCTAAATTTGGGCTTCTAACAAATGCTAAGAATCTTATATTTACAATATTTAGTGCCTTTCATCTTGAAAGATTCCAAAGCATTGTTACATAAAGCAGCCTGAGACTATGGTTGTCAACTTTCTAACCTCAGTAACCTGAATACCATTGCCCCGCCCCTGATCCTCCACTTCCATGAGACCCCACTTCCACTCAACTCCATTCTCCCTCCCTCCATTTCCTCTCCCTTACCCTTACTCACTTTCACTCACTGTGCGGTGCAAGGTGTTAGGGTGAGGAATGGGGTGAGGGCTCCAACTGGGGGTGTGGGCTGTGGGATGGGGCCACAAATGAGAGGTTCAGGAAGTGGAAGGGGGTTACAAGCTGGGGTGGAGGTTCAAGAGCGGGAGGGAGTAAGGGGTGAGGGCTCTGGGAGGGAGTTAGGAGTGAAGGAAGCAGCTCAGGGCTGGGGTTGGAATATGGAAGGGGACAAGGATGCGGACTCTGGCCAAGCAGTACTTAGTTCAGGCAACTTCAGGAAACAGATAGCATATCCAGTTCCTAGGTTCAGGGGCGGCCAAGTGGCTCCACACACTGTCACTGCTTGCAGACACTACTCCTGCACCTTCCATTGGCCACAGTTTCCAGCCAATGGGAACTGTGGAGTCGGGGCTTAGGGTGGGGTGCAAGGCCAGCAGACAGAGACCTCCAGCCTTCCCCATGCCTAGGAGTCAGATATGCCAACCACTTCCAAGAGCTATGCACAGCCAGCTATTTAGCCTCTCTGTGCTGCTGACCGGACTTTTGGACTATTAATATCTTCCAAATTGGTTTAAATTGTCACTGGGAGATTTGAGGCCAATTCTGGTAGACTCCCAGCCAATCTGGGAGGGTTGGCAAGCCTGCCTGAGATGTTGGCATAGCTGAACAATCCCTATCTATGCAATTTTCACATTCCCCAGATCAATCTTACTATATATTTTAGAAATGTGTGTCCATCCGTCCATCCGTGAGTCCATTTGTTCTATAATTCCTCCTGAATGGTAAAAGCGAGGACCATCATAGAATCATAGAATACTAGGACTGGAAGGGACCTCAAGAGGTCATCGAGTCCAGTCCCCTGCCCTCATGGCAGGACCAAGTACTATCTATCAGGGATGGTCTAGACATTTAACTAACCTACTCTTAAAATCTCCACAGATGGAGATTCCACAACCTCCCTGGGCAATTTATTCCAGTGTTTAACCACCCTGACAGTTAGGAACTTTTTCCTAACGTCCAACCTAAACCTCCCTTGCTGCAGTTTAAGCCCATTGCTTCTTGTTCTATCCTCAGAGGCCAAGATGAACAAGTTTTCTCCCTTCTCCTTATGACACCCTTTTAGATACCTGAAAACTGCTATCATGTCCCCCCTCAATCTTCTCTTTTCCAAACTAAACAAACCCAATTCTTTCAGCCTTCCTTCAGAGGTCATGTTCTCTAGACCTTTAATCATTCTTGTTGCTCTTCTCTGGACCCTCTCCAATTTCTCCATATCTTTCTTGAAATGCGGTGCCCAAAACTGGACACAATACTCCAACTGAGGTCTAACCAGGGCAGAGTAGCTGCACCACATCAAATTTGGTGTACAGCTTCCTCTTACCATAACATAAAGCAAGGTAAACTTATAGTTGTGTCAGGACAAAGAGATGTGCCTGGAATTTGATTGTTTCTCATAAAATGGAACGGGAGAGGTTTGGTAGAAGGTACAGTTATACTGGAGAATGACCACAGGAAGGGCAGCAAGGCTAAAGTGGGGACCAGGACAAATATAACTTCATTGGGCCAGCAAGAGGCCAGAGTGAAGAAAGAGACAACTATCTATTATATATTTGAGAAAGTTTGTTTGTCTGTCTGTCTGTCTGTCTGTCCCCCAGCCAGAGGACGTGCACTCCTCCCCCAGCTGTAGCTGCCATGGACTGATGCTTCTCACCGGACCCCAAGCTGCTGCAGTGAGAGGGCTGGGGTTGTCCTCTCTCCCTGGGGCAGCCTGTGTACTGAAACCCTCATCCCTAGTCCCACCCCAGAGCAATGATTTAAATAAAGAAAAACAAAACTTACTTAAGGACCCAAGCAACTCTGGGCAAATCTTCTAGTAAGTTCTTATATTATGAAGGCTAACTCAACCCTTTCTCTTTCCAAATACCATGCAACATCTGAGGAAAAATAAGATCTTCAAACTAACATCCTCTCTATGCTGGTTAAACCTGCAAGACCATACTTCTAAACCCGCACACATTTTCATGGATTTAAAAATCTGTGCTTGAAGATCCCACAGCACTTTCTGTGAGAATAAGACTTTGCTTTAATGTCCTTGGCCAATGTTTATCTTTCTTCTATTATTGTGCAATGTGCAATGTACTAATTGACTGTCACTCTCCAACCTACATTTCAGTGGTACTGTTACATATGTAATCAGACTATTTAGGGCTACATTATCACTTGGACTATGTGCTTACACATGGCTGTAAGGAATAGTAAGAAACCCTTGTATTTCTTCACCTGTTACCTGGACCTTGGGTCTGGGTATGCAGGAGTAAGTGAGCACCCAAAAGCCACTTACTCTCTCCCTGCCCAGAGCAGATAACCTTGGAAGAGGAGAAGCATTGACTGTACCCTCTCCCCATATGCAGCTGCCAGAATAGCCATATTCACACAAGGGATGTCATAGGGGACATTGCTGGTGTTTATCCTCTTCCTTCCCTCAGAACAAAACTCAAACAGAAATGGAGCTGAGCCTTCAAATGAGCCCACCCCTTTTTCACACTGTGCCTGCTAACCCTTCTCAATCTAGTCCTTAACAATTTAGAACATGTAGTGAAGAACATCTTTTCCTGTTAAAAGTGCAAAAGGAATATAGGAAAGCAGCACATAATTACCCAATTTGGAATTGGTACTGAACACCAGGGTTAACTCTATATTCTTAAGAAAAGTGTAAAATGATCTGTAACAACCACAAGTGGTCATTGGTTTCGCCTCCTATATGAACTCTGGCATTTCTTATGATGATTGATTCATAGGAGATGTAATGGCAACACAAGGAAAATCAACATCAAGCCTGAACAATTATTAAAACTAGGTCAGAACAAGATATTTTATGCAATGTGATAAAATGAAAACTATATCTCACTACTACAAGCCTGTGGTTGAAAATGAAACTCCGTTTAAAATGTAGTAGGATTAATTTAAATGTTTATTCATGATAAGAATTCTAGTTGCACTGACTTTTCTTTTGCACTACAGCACTTTTTTCAATGCTCAAGCTTTTTTACTATTAAGGGCTTTAGTTTTCTTTGCATCATAGAGAAAATCAGAGTAAAATCAGGTCCTATTAGCAATAAATGTACTTGTTAATACCAAACATAATTCATTAGCAGTTTCAACAAAAATAACCCTCAGATATTCATTATAGCAAATCACAGACCTCATAGCCAAATACCATCTTTCTTTCATTTTCCAAGCCATATAATTATACAAAAAAAATTAGAGTAGAAAAAAAAAGTACACCACTAAAGGCTTGTGATAGAGCTTTCAGAACCCTGAAAGACCTTCTGAGCACAGAGACTGTTTTCCTTTACCCAGGTATACTTGAACCTCTTTAATCCGGCAATCCTGGAAACAGGATATGATGGATTAAATATTTTGCTGGGCTAGGGAGGGAACTGCAGAGTGTGGCCATGAGGGGGTGGGATGCTCACACGGTGCCTTCCTCCAGGGGGCCCACATGGCTCCTCACTGCTCCCAGGCACCACCTCCTGCTGCTATGGGACAGGAAGGGAAAAGCCCCAGGGGAAGCGGTTCTATGTGCTGCCATTCCCCAGCTATGAAAGGAGAGGAAGTGACAGCATGCAGAACACCTTTTCCTCCTCCGTACCATGGGTATTCCTGGATTAGGGATGCCTGGAGAACAGAGATTTAAGTGTATTACTCCATGTCAATGCTTCAGATGTGGGGTGATGCTGTTCCAGGACATGGTTGCATTTGAGGGAGAACACCCAATAGTTTCTGGCAAATATAAAGTGTTTCCCAGAGAAACAGCCCACTTAAAGAAAGAAAGAGTTCTGGGCAGTGAATCATAGGAGCAGTACAATATTGCTTATCTGAAAACCCACACCTCTTGATAATGGATCATGGACCTCTCCACTGGCTAAATTCCACAGAGGACACTGACCCCAGGTTATAAAATGGTATTTAGCCTTACAGTCAAGTGGCAGATAGATGGAGAGCCAAATACGAGAATGCAGATTTCTTTTCTTGGGATGGGAGGAAAGAGGAGTACAAGAACAGTTGTGAGCCCAAGAAGCCTCACCCTGCTCCAGTTGGAGGGTCTTAAAAGGAGGCTCCGCAGCACAGCAGGGTAGCTAACATAGGGGAATGGACCTTTGCTCACCGCTGTAGAGGGTCTACACCAGGAGAGTTCAACACCAAGAGGGGAATAGCAATTTGAAACAGGGACTCTCACCCACGCCTACGAGTGGCAACATACCTCAAGAAAGATAGAGAAGTAGAAAGGGACCCAGGGGAGGGTGTTGGCCAGATGGCAGGTGGTGAATGCCAGTCCTATAGCACTCAAGAGGGCCTCTGGGTCAGAACCTTGTGAATCTCTCCCTGCTCACACTGTCAAAGGCTCTTACAACTAGGCAGAGCTGCTGTCACAGACTAACCACTAGGCAAAGTGTCAACATAGCCCCACTTAGATTTACTTTTTGGAATTAATGTTCAGATGAAAAGACAAAATCCACAACTAACTTACGTTTTGTAGAATATGCTGGCTATTCTTCAGTTTGCAATGGCCTATGGTAACGTCTTCTGTGTACCGAAGTATAGCAGTGACAAGGCATGAAATGGCTCCTCCCTCCGCCCCCTTCCCACCCCCCCGCACTCATTACCTATAATTTTCAGGTAGCAATATGTGAGGGAGCATAGCCGGCTCACATCTGGTCCTCTCCCACCTATGAAGGTGAGCAGGGAATGAGTAGAGCTTTCTTTTCTGGACTTTTTCCTAGTACCCCAAACCTCCAAGCACAGCTGAACTGATACAGTGGGGAAGTGACTGCAACAAATATAGGGCTGGCACAGATTAACTGTCCCTGACTGATAGTCTGGTTGCCAATCTACTGCTCTTTGTTCTGTGTTTGTGACTGTGACGAGTCGGATATGCCCCACCAGGACGGGGCCGATCCACCCTGCACCCCTCCCGTGGTTGCGCACGCGCTCCTCGGGGCAGGACGAGAGGAGCATGCCGCTTGTGCGCGCTGATCTGAGGCCACGGCCCAGCTGACCAGCACGGGGGCCAGCAGCCGGAGAGCCCTCCATGCTGGGACTACGTCTGATGCAGCAGGACACAAGGGGAGGGGGGGAAGGAGTAGGTGAGAGAAAGCGTAGGGTGGTGTGGCGACTCTGACACCAGCGGGGTAGGAAACAGCCCAGGGCAGGGCATCATAGGATTTGCCGGCGGGCTGGTGCGTTGCGGGTGTTACCCACACCAGACAGACAGGACGCCAATAGAGCCTGTCCTTAGGGCTCTGGGCTGCGGCCCGTGAGAGTGGGCGGGCCCAGGCCCCTCTACCCCGCCCCCCTGAACGGAGAGAAAGGAGGGGCGGCAGCTTCATTGCCGACTTTGCACACCGAGTTGAGGGACGTTGCAGGGATCTGACTCTACCCATCCTCATGTGGGAGCCAAACTGGGGGACTCACAGGGTGGGGACAACAGGTCGCCTTTGTACAGTGACAAAGATACAACTTGGACAAAAATATTTGAGTTTGAGAGTCAGGAGGTTGTAAATAGGAAGAAAAACACACCAAGAAAGGCAGTTTTTAAAGATCTGTGAGAAATTGGTCTTTTAAGGGTCCTTTAATGAAGTGACGTTCTACTCCAGAATATAGTTATTTGTGGACCACTTCTAGGAATCTAAATTAACATCAGCTCAGCATGCTGCCAATAAAGTCTCTTCTGCAATAAATTAAGTAGAATCATAGAATAACAGAGCTGGAAAGAACCTCAAGAGGTCATCAAATCCAGTCCCCTGCACTTAGGGCAGGACCAAGCATCATCTAGATCAGTGTTTCCCAATTTTATTTGGCCACGGAACCCTTAAAAAAAAAGACGCCTGGGGAAACTGGTCGACCAAACAAACAAACAAAAAAGCCGGCCCACCCCTAACACCTTGGGGTTCCGCAAAGCACTATTTGGGAAACACTGATCTAGACCATACCTAACAGGTGTTTATCTAACCTGCCCTTAATTATCTCCAAAGATGGAGATTCTACAACCTACCTCAACAATTTATCCCAGTGCTTAACTACCCTGACAGTTAGGAAATTTTTCCTAATGTCCAACCTAAACTTCCATTACTATAATCTAAGCCATTGCTCCTTGTCATATAATCAGATGTTCAGGAGAATAATGTTTCTCCTTAACATCCTTGTTTCTTGTAACAACCTTTTAGATACTTGAAACTGTTATGTCCCTTCTCAGTCTTCTCTTTTACAGACTAAACAAATCCATTTATTTTAATCTTCCCTTGTAAGTCATGTTTTCTAGACCTTTAATCATTTTTATTGCTCTTCTCTGGACTTTTACAATTTGTCTACATTTTACCTGAAATGTGTCACCCAGAACTGGACACAATACTCCAGCTGAAGCCTGGAGTACAGCGAAGGAATTACTTCTTGTGTCTTGCATATAACCCTCCTGTTAATACATCCCAGAATAATGTTTTCTTTCCTTTTTAAAAAAAAAAATGATGTCACACTATTGACTTATATTTAGTTTGTGGTCAACTACGACCCTTAGATCTCTTTCTGCATTACTCCTTCCTAGGCAGTGATTTCCCATTTTGTATGTGTGCAACTGATTGTTCCTTGCTAAGGGGGGTACTTTGCATTTGTCCTTATTAAACTTTATGCTATTTACCTCAGACCATTTCTCCACTTTGTCTAGATAATTTTGATTTATAATCTTATCCTCCAAAGAACTTGCAAACCCTTCCAGCTTGGTATCATCCACAAACTTTATAAGCCTACTCTTACGCCATTATCTAAACCATTGATGAAGATATTTAACAGAACCAGTCTCAGAACCGATCCCTGTGGAACCCCACTCATTATGCCTTTCAGCAAAGCATGACTGTGAACAATTAATAACTACTCTCTGGGAAAGCTTATCCATCTAGTATATTAGCCCCATCTAGGTTGTATTTCCCTAGTTTATTAATGAGAAGGTCATGCAAGGCTGTATCAAATGCCTTGCTGAAGTTTAGATATACTACCTCTGCTGCTTCTCCTTAGCCACAAGGCTTGTTATCCTGTCAAAGAAATCTATAAGGTTGATTTGTTGTTTATAAATCTGTGCTGTTATTTATCACCTTATTATCTTCTATTTGTTTGCAAATGGATTCCTTAATTATTTGCTCTATTATCTTTCCTGTTACAGAAGTTAAGCTGAGTGGTTAGTAATTCCGTGGATTGTTATGTCCCTTTTTATAGATGGGCACTATATTTGCCTTTTTCCAATCTCTGGAATCTCTTTTGTATTCCATGACTTTTCAAAGATAATAGCTGATGAAATATCTCTTTAGTCAACTTCTTGAGTATTTTCTAGGATGCATTTCATCAGGGCCTGGTGACTTATAGATATGTAACTTGTCTAAGTAATTTTAGCTAGTTCTTTTCCTATTTTAGGTTCTGAACCTTCCCCATTTTCACCAGCATTCACTATGTTAAGCATCCAATCACCACAAACCTTCCTGGTGAAAACCAAAACAAATAAGTCATTAAGCATGTCTGCCATTTCCTCATTTTCTCTTACTGTTTTTTCCTCTTCACTGAATAATGGTCCTACCCTGCTCTTGGTCTTCCTCTTGCTTCTGATATAGTTGTAGAATGTTTTCTTGTTATACTTTCTCTCTCTAGCTAGTTTGAGCTTGTTTTGTGCCTTGGCCTTTCTATTTTTGCCTTTACATACTTGTATTTGTTCATATTCATCCATTGAAATATGACCTAGTTTCCACTTTTTGTACAACTCCTTTTTGATTTTTAGATCATTCAAGATCTCCTGCTTAAATCAATAACAAAACTGCAAATGAAGGCACAAAATTCCATATCTGGGTGTGTTTCTTGACATAGGAAGACTACTTCCATTCTTCCCAGCTGGTTTTATAATTGACTAGACAAATATTACCCAAAATTAATCGATTTTAAAAACACATACTGTTAGTCAGGGTTAAAATATCCTGTAAACACAGAACACATCTTATGCCAGACCCAAAGCAAGCAGTCTACATTTTACTAGACTATATACTATATGTATGTCATCATACTAAAATCCAGAGTACCTAACAAAGTTTCTTTAGTTCGGATTGTGATACACAATACATTATGAAAATGTATGACTTTCAATTTGTTCATAACTGTCAGATTCATATTAAGATTCAAGCCATCAACTTTTTATTCCACCTTGCTCTGGTATGACCTTGGTTCTTCCAATGATGCATGGCAATGCATTTGTTTGAAACGCACAGAACAATGTCTTTTTCTATTGGAGATATTATCTCCTTGACTACATTTCACAGGCTTGCAATAAATAAATAATTTAATTTTGGTAATGAAATGAAGGAAGAATGATTTACTCTTAGTACTGCAGAACAAACAACATACATCGCATTTACTTCCTAATTTGCTTCCCAAATACAGTTTTGTGAAAAATCATGCGCATAATGTGAAAATAGCAACATAGACCAACACAATTCACAAATCACTAATTCGATACTTTAAATTACTGTTTTCTATAACTGACATCAGAGGAAGATGTGGGGTAGTCGTAACTTTTGAAATCAGACTACTTATTCAGGTACCTAAATACAGATTCAGAAGCATACCTTGAATATCTTGACTCATTTTTTAAAACCTTAGCCCAGGCATTTTCATTTACTGTAGCATACCACAGGTAGAAATAGCATTTTTAGTTTTAAAAGACCTCATAGATCAGTACAACTAGGTAACGTTATAATGAAAAACAGGCTAATGCTTCAGTAGTCAGCAGAGTATTACTCAACATGCACACAGGTAAAAGTTCCGAACTTGCAGGCTGAGGAACAGGTAAGAAGATTCAAAACATTTATATAGGGAGAAAATTATAAAACAAACACACACACACCACCCATAAAATACAATTTTTTAAAAATACCGAGTTTTCGTCCTCCTCTTCCAGTTCCCTTTGTTGTTCTTCATGTCTCTTTGCCTTGATCTCCATTGCTTCCGTGATCAGGTCTCTTAAAATTGAGACTGGCTTGGCATTCTTAATAAAAGTATGCTAGAAAACAAAATCAAGAAATTATATAACACAAATACAATAAATAATTTTCAGCTACAGCTTTATTACAAGTAACAGATGATAAAAATAACATGTTATTCAATATCACAGACTATTTAGCCATAGTTTTTCATATCAGACAGAAATTAAAGTCTAGGTTAGGGAAACATACAATTTCTCTTAGCTGCTCTGCAACTAAATAAGATTTAGGTTTCTTTATTTGGGGTTTTTATAGAGCAAGCCATGGGAAAATGTAACTACCATATATAATACAACTGCTTTATAGTTAAGCGTGTAATTGTCCAAAGGAAATGTACATAGTATATAAGTAGAATGGTGATTGTCTGACACAGAAAAATAAACTTTTTCCGATATTCAGTTACAACATTTAATTAATCTTAACAAGCAGACAACACAAATTACTGGCCATAAAGCAGGGCAGCTGTTGCTTACTTCAACAAAGATGTATTTTAATATGTCATGAATTATTTAATCATCTGCAATGCTGAAATGTAAAACAAGCAAAAAATCTCCACTACCTTTTATTAGGCAGATTATTTTTAATTCAAAGCCATTTAATTTACCCTACTTCATATGCATGTTGTCAACTACACTATTCCATCAGTACTTCCATGGAATTTCTCATACCAAGTAAACATAACTTACTCTGCCAGTCTCAGAACTGTAGGTATTATACCAAATGAAAAATGACAATTGAAAAAATAGCAATCCAGAGATAGCACATAGATCTATCCTTGAAATTGATGGCATGTCTATCCTACAGACTAAGGTCAATGTGAAACAGCTTACACTGACCTAATTATGTCATTGTCAACACCAGTGTTCGCTCTAGCATTTTCTATCCTTGGGTAGGTTGAATTTTCTTTTGGGTGGGTTGAAATTTTGTATGTGGACCACCACCTATATTGAGGTAGTGTGTGTATGGATGCGCACCACCAATACAAACAAAACACACACACACACAATTTTAAGCAGTCCATATATGTGGAAGAAAATATATTAAAATAAGGGATATTTAACAAGAAGCAATGTTTATGATATTTAATATGAAATCAAATAAAGAAAATTAACACTACCCTTGGAGTACATGTATCAACCTTTCTAACAGCTCAAGCTAGTACTTGCTACTTCTGACTTATAAGAGCCAGAATTCTATCACATAGCAAAGATATGGTCTTAATGCAGAACAATTTACCATGTATTAATTAGTAACACAGGATTTTAAAAAAACATTAAGTTCAGAGTTTTAGGTATCTGCAACACAGCAAAAACATTCTGTTTAAAGAATCTTTTTCTTTCTTATCTTAAGCCATTAACACCTAATGTAAACTTTGTTTGAAATGCAAATATCCTGGCGTACACACATCCCCCCTCAACCCAGACAGACAGAGAGGACTGCAGCAAGTGAGAGACCCCAAACAAACTGCCTCCTGCTTCCATCTCACTGCACAGATGCCAGATGCAAGCACCCACCCACCCTCTTTTTCCCCCACCTACCCCATGCAATCAGCCCCACGTCTCCCCCTTCCCAGGAGGCTAGAGAGTGGTGAGTTTCTGCCTCTCTCTCCTTCTGCAGAGGGACACTCTAAGCTCCCCTCCCCTCTGATTCCTCATCAGCCAATTACTTATTTACTCCATCCTCCCTCCCCCTCACCACTAATTGTCTCATCTCCCTATTTACCAGCTCTTTGAGCTCCTCAGTTCAAGCAGGCATCTAGCTCCCATTTAACTGCTTGTTCAGTGAGATGCCCCTCCCCCTGCAGATCAGCTGAGCTCCATGCCTGCACAGAAGCTTTGAACTGAGAGAATCTCAGAAAACAGCTGGGCAAGCACGCAGGTGTGCAGCTTACAGCGAACCTTGATTTACACTATAGCCTTGGTATATACATACATACTCAGCTTTCTCTTTGGCTATGTCTACACTACAAGGTTTTTGGGCAAAAACCAGAAGAGCGTCCACACCTCAAGCATGTTTTTGCACAAGAAAATCAACAGAACAGAGGGCTTTTGCCAGTACAGTTATTCCTCTCCCCACTAAGAATAACTTCTTTTTGCGCTACAGTTCTTGCGCAAAAAGGCATGTGTGGACGCTCCAGAGGGGGTTTTGTGCAAGAAACCCCTATTGGAAAAAGCACAGGTGCTCTGATGGCCATTCTGTGAATGGCCATCAGAGCTTTCTTACACAAGAACATCCATGCAGTGTGGGAGCTCTCTTGTGCACAAGCATATCACTTTTGCGATGCGCTTTGAGGTCTGGACGCGTTTTCGCACAAGAAGTTTTCCGCAAAAGGCTTCTTGTGCAAAAACCCTGCAGTGTAGACTAAGCCTTAGATACTTATCTACCCTCTGCCTCTTTCTGTCCTCTCTCCCATTTTTTTCCTTCTCCCTCCTTTCCGCCTCCCACCCCCACCCCACCCTTCTTCCCTCATTTATTTTGGTTCTGGACATCCAACACTCAGGTCATCTGAAGAAGTAGGCTGTGCCCACAAAAGCTCATGATACTCACAATAGTTAGTTTCTGCCTCACTTTTTAACTATAGTCACAATATTTAGTTGTTTCAGCAGTCACTTATTCAGGCTCGTCTTCTCTTAATGTGGGCCTGCTCATGCCAGCTAAGTTATCCAGACAGAATCCAGACAACCTGTTTGTAAAGCCCTGCAAGGATTTTGTGCATACATCACTCTACAATACATGAGTATATCCAGTTAAAGTAAGTCTGAATTTGGAATGTGCATTAAGATTTTATTTCGTATCTTATCATTTGCTTCTGCTTGCTATTATTTGAATCTCTGTACTTAGTTAGATAAACGTCAAGAAAGAAGGAGCATATAACCAGAACAGCATTGCCCTTGGTTTCTAGAAATCCTCACAGATGTTCTGAGGCCAGAAAATCAAAGAGGATACACTGCCTTAACAACTGAAATACTGACTTGTAGGAGTTGTGTTGCAGTAGCTCTCTGCTCAGGATTCTTCACTAAACATTTCTTCACAAAATCAGTAAATTCATCGGACCAGAGCTCCGGCTTCCGGAATGTTGGTGGTGGATTTGTGGGAATCATAAAAATAGCCTAAATAAAAATAGAAAGTTGAAAAATTCAGCAAAATCACAACACTATAGCAAAATAAACACATCACTTTATACATTTTTTTTCTTTATCAGAATGAGAATCTGGAGTACAAATTTTAAGTGGTCTAGAATTTCCAATACGAATGAGATTCAGGCAACAAATCCATCTGCTATCAATATAGCTATTTCCCACTGGATTTCCTTTATTTAAATTGTACCTCACTGAGCAGATCATTCTTTATTTTATCTATTATTTTGTTATCAGTTTTAAGAGAAGATTTTGCCCTTTCAGAATATCATAGAAGGGCACTTCCTGGTTCAGCAGATATATCTAAAAAATATTGCTAGTAAGAATTAGATCCACTTCCCATCTCTTAACTTAATTTCTAGATTGAACAAATGGAACTGCTGAAGAAAATCAGATCAGTCTTATTTGATTTTGCAATCTAAAATATTCAGGTGTAAACACACACCTTGATTCTGCCAATGTGATTTAAAACTAATTATAAAAATAGACAAGATGCCACTGAAGGCACAATAAAATATAAGTAAAATAATGTCATTACCTTTTTAGGTATGAAAAGGTCTTACAGAAAATGTGAAAATGGCAACATTTTATCCTACACACCACTTTGTTGAAAGACACAGAAAAATTCTCCAGGTAGTACTCCTGGAAGAATTCTGTGCCACTGCACATGCACAAAATTGATGTTCCCCACAGATATTTTGTTTCCCTACAGAAAAGTATTCTCACTGAACATTCCCCCCAGGGGTGAGGTTGCAACCCTCTTAGATTCACTGGGATTCTCCTGGAATTGGGCTCAGTCTCTTAGAGGCTCCTGTTGTCAAACCAAAAGATTGGCCAATAAAAGTCCAGTGTGCAGCAGGATTAAGGCAAGCTCCCTGCCTGCCCTGGCACCACACCACTCTCAAAAGCATTTGACATGTTCTTCCTTGAAGCGCCCCTTAGGTGGGGAGCCAGGGGTCTCTGCATTCTGCCCCGACTCCAAGTAACAACTTTGCAGCTCCCATTGGCAGAGATCTGTGGCCAATGGGAACTATGGAGGCAATGCCTTCTGGAAGGGATAGCCTGCAAAACCACCTACCTCCACCACCACCTAGCAGCTACAAGGACATTCTGGCTACTTCTGAGAGGCATTAGACCAGAGCAAGCAAGGAGCCTGCCTTAACCCCACTGACAGGGAACCACTCAAGGTAAGCACTGCAGCACTCATCCTCTCCCACACCTCAACCTCCCTGCCCCAACCCTCAGTGTCCTCCTTCTAGAACTCACAATCAGCACCCACTCTTGCACCTCAACCCTCTTCCCCAGCCCTGAGCCCTCCCACAGGCCAACTCTCTCCCAGAGCCCACAGTCCCTTCCTCCTCCAGCTCCACTGCCCCTGCCCTAGTCATGAACTTCCTGCCACACCCAAACTCACTCCCAGCTTGCACTCCTCCTGCACTCTAACCCCCTGTCCCAAACTCAACCCAAAATCCCCTCCCACACTCCAAATCTCTCAGCCCCAAACCATTGGCCACACTCCCTCCCAAACCCTTGTACCACCTCTGTGTCATCCCAGTGAAAGTAAGTGAGGGTGGGAGAGAGTGAGTGAGAGAGGAAGGGGGGATGGAACAAGTGGGAATGAGGCCTCAGAGAGGGGACATGGTAGGATCAGGGCCTCAGGGAATAGGTGGGGCAGGGGCAGGACAAGAGTGCAGAATTCCCTCAGGACTACAGATGGGGGGCGGGGGGGAAGAATCACACTATATGTCCTTTCCTTGTCCTGTTTAAATCCAAGAGATTTTTGCCATTGATTTTCATGACCCTAGATTTTACCCTAATTGAGGAGCTACCTGCATAAGAGGAGGAAAAGAAAGATGAATAGACACCTTTCTGAAGCATCCGTATGAACTATCACCTAATAAGATGTGGGAAAGTTTTTAATCAATGAAGTGCCATATGTTAATATTAAATGCGAATTTCATCAGTTGCTGTATAAAATTACAAAAAGTTGCATAGATAGCAACAAATGATATATTAAAAGAGACATATTCACTTCTGAAATCAGGTTCAGCTGGGATCACCACTTTTCCCCATTTAAGAAAGTGGGGGGAGGTGTCACAACAACATAGTACTTGTTCACTGTAACCATCCTACACAGATAACGGAACTTTACAGCACAGAAGGGAAAACTGAGTGGCATAAAAAAATGAGACAATTTATTCTTACCATTCTACATGGCATACCTACCAAAATATAAAGGTCGATTTGAAATATTGGTGGGAGGAGGGACACAAATTTGAGATTCTCATCAGAATCCCTGAACATATTTTTTATAGTCTATGAAAGCCTGGTACCTTGTTTAAACACCATAATCTAAAATTAAATTCATACTCTCAAGAAAAGTTGAATGTTGTACAACCAAAATATTCTCTATAATTTTCAGAGAATAAATATTTCAGTAACAAATAAAGGATTTCAAGTCAAATACTTGTATTTTACAAATGAATTCAGGATTTACCAAATAGGAAACATATAGTACTAAATCTCAACATTTTTTAAACTAAAGTAATACTCCTCCTGCCATAATGAAAGTTATTTTTCTTTATTTTCTTGGAGAGGGGTACCTTACACAGTATTCCTAGCGCGGCACGTCAGTTCAGATTCACAAAAGTAGTGCTATCCACTACTGATAGGCCTCCACGCTAGTGTTAAACTACTAGCTTGCAGTACCAGACTAATAGTTTATCAGAAAAAATGAAGTACTACTGCTATAAAGCAAAGGATGACAAATTCAGCTGCTTTTGTCCTTGAAGGTAATGATCTCTTTTGAACTTTGAGCTGCTGGGTTGTAGTCTTATCTCAAGATAATCTGAAACTTAACATAATTTCTGCAGTAGCTATAAGAACACAAGGATAAAACGGCGTACTTGTAACTATTGTTTACATAGTATCACCATAAAATGAGCTAAATATATACATCTCCTATTTGATCATAAACACTGAACTGTGGCACCAAGAACAAACAAGCCTACATATATGAGCCATCATATTTAGGGGCAAGGTTATTTTAATTAACTACATTACAGCTCAAAATCATGTGAAAGTATTTACTTCTTTATAGTCAACAAATAACTGAGAAGAAACCAAGAGTTTATGGATCAATCTTAAATGGTCAACAACACAAGCTTCTAAAACAACTAATCTGTATATAAAGCTTAAACAGACTCCTACCTCCATTTTTAGGTACTTAAACAAAAATGGGTAATTAGCATTACTTGAAATTCAGGCCACTTATTTAGGTGCCTAAACTTGGATTTAGAATCCTAAGCAGTAGACTCCTGTTTTTTTAAATCCTGACGTAGCACTTTTCCTGTAATAATAGTGTGTGATTCAAGTTTAGATGCACTTTTGTAATACACAAACACTGTAGAAAGACTATGTTGTTGGTTGTTTTGTCTTTTTTTATATTGGTGATGTGAGATATTTCACCAGGTGGAATTTATAGGAACATAAGCCTTTCTGAAAGGAACAGAGAGTCACAGGAACTGGTCCTATTGGATTCTAGGAGGTGGGTGGGCATAAGCCTAAAGGACCTCCCGACCCCACCTACGGGGAGGGTCCACAGAGCTCAGACCCCCAAGCAATTACGGGGGACAAATAAAGAGAAAAATAGGGACAGATGTGGAGGTCAAAGGGCTAAAATGAGGGAGCTCGATGGGAACACCAAGCAGAGAACCCCAGACAGTGCCCACTGCTCCTCAAAGGCCTTGATAGAGAGAGCCAGCAGATGCCACCCAGTGGAACTCTGCCCGAATACGTGAACAGATACAGATATAGGCCCCAGGGTTGCAGGCCTCTCCTTCAGCCAACCTCTGCTCCCTTGGGTTACCAGATGGCTTCAAAAAAAATACCGGACACACTTGATCTCAGATTGGGAGGAGGGGGAGACCGGCCAGGAGGGGAGCAGGGCTGGCCAGGAGGAAGTGGGGGGGGGGAGCCGGACGATGAGAAGCAGGGCTGGCCAAGAGTGGTTCGGAGGGAGCGGGGCTGGCTGGGGGAGAACTGGCCGGCGAGGAGCAGGGCTGGCTGGGAGGGTGTCAGGGGGAGCGGGGCTGGCCGGGGGAGAACCAGCCGGTGGGGAGCAGGGCTGGCCGGGAGGGGGCAGAGGGTGGGAGGGAAGAGTGGATGGAGAGAATCGGCCAGCGGGGAGCGGGGCTGGCCTGGGCGCATGCAGATCCTGGGGTGCTGCCCATCCTGCACATGGTCCCGGAGAAGCACGCATGAGTCCAGCCCCAGGGATTCTATTCCATTCCATTCCATCCGCTCCGACCCCACCCCCAGCCCCATCTACTGCGTTGTTGCGTACTGCCTGGCTGGTAGACACGCTCACGCAGTGTAAGCGTGTCTACCAGCCAGGCAGTACACAACTACGTACTGACACTCATGATAATAAAACTTACTTAATTAGAAAATACCAGACATTTATATGTCTGGTATTTTCTCAATTTATTTCCCGGACAGAAACCTCAAATACCGGACTGTCTGGTTCAAAACCGGACACTTGGCAACCCTACTGCTCCCTGGTCATGTAAATTGCCATTTTAGCTATAGCCAGGAGGAGATTGACGAGGAGGTCCCGCGATTTTGTGGGGCCACAGATGGGGAGTGCATAAATGAATAGGTGAGGGGAAAAGTGCAGCCAGAACCTCAACAAGAGGTTCTGGAGGAGCCGAAAGAGGGCCTGTAACCTGTGTACAGATGACTTTTTGATGGGGTTCCAAAGGGGACCAGCTGCAACACATGCAGAAGGCTCAGGTGATGAGAGGAAGGTGGTCAGGAAGTCATGTGCATCCGGGGGACAACTGAGAGATCTGGAGGGCCAGGGGTTAGGGTTGGGCATGATGTGCCCTCTCGCAGGACCCAGTTGAGGTAAACCCAAACAGCAGGCAGTGAAGTGTCCTCTCCTCCTGAAGTACGCGCTGGGGAGTACAAAGGGTAGAGAGCCCCATGCGCTGGGCGGTCACAGGAACTGATAAGAGCAAGGCATACATAGGCAATGTATGACTTTCTTTTCTTTGGCTGTTTTGCTATTGCCTTCTTATACTAATTACATTATCCTTTATGTCAACAAACTTCCAAAAGTAAACTGATATAACGTTCCTATAGCGATGCTATATAGAATCATAGAATGCTATGATTGGAAGGGACATTGAGAGGTCATCGAGTCCAGTCCGCTGCCCTCACAGCAGGACCAATCACCGTCTAGACCATCCCTGATAGATGTCTATCTAACCTGCTCTTAAATATCTCCAGAGATGGAGATTCCACAACCTCCCTAGGCAATTTATTCCAGTATTTAACCAACCTGACAGTTAGGAAGTTTTTCCTAATGTCCAACCTAAATGAATCACTTTCGAAAAAAAATCAACTGCCCTCAAATAATTAAAAGAAAAATCATCTGAGATATTGTAAGTTTTCCTTTAAAGGTGACCTACAAAGGAATTTAGTGCAATTCCATTTGCTTTAGAAATGTGAGCTGAATGTCCCCAAATAACCAGACTAAAAGGGGCACCTAGAACACTAGCATTATACATTTTTGCCCATTTTCTTCTTTAGGACCCACATCATAAAGCTTTGCCACACCTTTGGTGCAAAATGATGCTGCAGTTATCAGTAAATTTATCCTCTGAAATCAACTGCAGCACAGAAGCAGACTACGGGAGTAAGAGAACAGGGTGGATTGTGTAAAAAATTTTTTTCTATTTCAGAGCACATAAAACATTACATCCAAGAATGAGGTACAATATGCAACTAATTACCAGCTGGTTAGATAGTGCAGACAGCAACCTTTCAGAGAAACTTGCATTCTGAAAAAGACAAGAGCTCATTGACTCACACACTTCTAACAGAGGTGACAAAGAGACACAGCCTAAACCAGACCATCTACTCATTTTGCACCAGAAAAGCTGAGCAACAATTTCTACTGAATTAACTGAGGCATGCTAAGCTCACATAAACTGTACTGTACTTGACAAGAACTCCAATACCTTTAAAACCATGGTGTCCAACCAGTTCTGAAGCAGTAGCCACAATAGCAAACTAGCCACACTGTTCAAGCCAACCAGCCACACTCAACAGGCCAAACAGCCACATGTGGCTAGTGGCTAGCATGCTGGACACCATGGCTTTAAAAAAAGCAACACATAACTTCAAAATAGATTACTGAAGAATATCTTTAGAGAATACACAATCAAGGCTAACATAACCATCCATACATGACTTTTGTTCCTGTTATCTGAAGCTAAGCACTCATATATCTAGCTTAATAGAAATAAAGTAAGTACTGATAACATTGAAAGATAAGTTTTATATCAACTGTTTTAGTAAAGAAAGCAAGAAGAAAACTCCTCATCAAAGATCATGAAAAGTCATGATAACCTTTGTTCAGGAAATGCAAAGGAATGAAAGACACAAGGAATGAGTTTAAGCATCAGGGTACAGCTTTATTAACTTAACAAAAGGGCATGGTGTACATGCCCACTCCCTCTTACACACTCACTGCTCAATTATAGAATCATAGAACCATAGAGCTGGAAAAGACCTCAGAAGGTCATCAAGTCCAGCCCCCTACTCTAGGCAGGACCAATCCCAACTAAATCAACCCAGCCAGGGCCTTGTCAAGCCAAAACTTAAACACCTCTAGGGATGGAGACTCCACTACTTCCCTAGGTAACCCATTCCAGTGCTTTACCACTCTCCTAGTGAAATAGTTTTTCCTAATATCCAACCTGGACCTCTCCCACCACAACTTGAGACCATTGCTCCTTGTTCTGCCATCTGTCACTACTGAGAACAGCCTTTCTCCATCCTCTTTGGAACCACCCTTCAGGAAGTTGAAGGATGCTATCAAATCCCCCCTCACTCTTCGCTTCTGCCGACTAAACAGACCCAACTCCCTCAGCCTCTCCTCATAGGTCATATGCTCCAGCCCCCTAATCATTTGGTTGACCTCCGCTGGACCCTTTCCAATGTACCCACATCCTTTTTGTAGTGGGGGGCCCAGAACTGGACACAATACTACAGATGTGGCCTCACCAGAGCCGAATAAAGGGGAATAATCACTTCTCTGGATCTGCTGGCAATGCTCCTTCTAATGCACCCTAATATGCCATTAGCCTTCTTGGCTACAAAGGCATGCTGTTGACTCATATCCAGCTTCTCATCCACTGTAACCCCCAGGTCCTTTTCTGCAGAACTACTACTTAGCTGGCTGGTCCCCAGACTGTAACAATGCTTGGGATTCTTCCATCCCAAGTGCAGGACTCTGTACCTGTCCTTGTTGAACCTCATCAGATTTCTTGTGGCCCAATCCTCCAATTTGTCTCAGTCACTCTGGACCCTATCCCTGCCCTCCAGCGTATCTACCTCTCCCCCTAGCTTAGTGTCATCTGCAAACTTGCTGAGGGTGCAATCCATCCCCTCATCCAGGTCATTAATAAAGATATTGAACAAAACCGGTCCTAGAACCGAACCTTGGGGCACTCCGCTACAAACCGATCACAATCCTGACGTCGATCACTACCCGCTGGGCCCAGCCTTCTAGCCAGCTTTCTATCCATTGTGACAGAGCAGGGGTGCCTATTGGAATCCGGAAGGTGGGCAGGCGTTAGCCTGTCCACATCTAAAGGACCTCCCCTCAGCGTATGGGGAGGGTCCACTGAGCCCAGGAAACCAAGTAATTACTTGGGACAAATAAAAAGAAAACAGGGACAGGTGTGAGGGTCAAAGGGCTAAAACAAGGGAACCGGACGGGGACACCGAGCAGAGAACCCCGGACAGCGCCCACTGCCCCTCGAAGGTCTCGAGAGAGCCAGCGGATGCTGCCCAGCGGAACTCTACCCGGATACATGAGCGGATGCAGGAACAGAAATAAGCCCCACAGTCGCAGGCCCCTTCCTCAGCCAACCTCTGCTCTCTGGTCTTATAAATTACCATCTTGGCGATAGCCAGGAGGAGGCTGACCAGGAGGTCCCGCAACTTTGTGGGGCCTAGGATGGGGTGTGCGTAAATGAACAGGTGAGGAGAGAAGTGCAGCCAGCACCTCAGCAAAAGGTTCTGGAGGAGCCGAAAGAGGGGCTGTAACCTGGCGCACTCGAGGCAGACATGCGCCAGGTTCTCCCTCTCGCCACAGAAGGGGCAAGTGCCGGGAATGGGGGTGAACCGCGCCAAATACACGCCCGTGCTCACAGCTCCATGAAGGATTCTCCAACTGATGTCCCCAATGGGCCGTGGAACGAAGGTGAAATAAAGACTGGCCCACTGGGGCTCCCCACCCTCTATTGTTGGTAAGAGGTCCCGCCACTTGGTGTCTGGGCGGAACACGAGGGTGGGGAAGTGGAGCGTGTGAAGCACGAGCATATACAGGTGACTCTTTGACGTGGTTCGGAAGGGGACCGGCTGCAATGTGTGCAGCCAGCTTGGGTGACGAGGGGGAGGCGGTTGGGGAGGTATGCGGGGCTTAGGGCCGATGGATAGATCAGGCGGGCAGGGGGTGAGGGGCGGGCAGGGTGCACCCTCTCGCAGGACCTTGTCGAGATAAACCCGAGCGGTGGGCGGCAAAGCGTCCTTCACCTCCTGAAGCATGCTCTGGGGAGTACGTAGGGTGGAAAGCCCCACGCGCTGGGCAAGCGCCCGACAATCCACCCAGTCTCCCCGCTCGTAGTCCAGGAGGTCTCCGATTTTTGTGACTTCTGCCAGGACCAACCTCTGGCGCACCGAGGGGGACTCCGCCGCTTGCACATGTAGATGGGGATTGTGTAGCAGGGGCTCCGTGAGGAGGTCTGCCCCCAAGATGGCTCCCAAGGACCTGGTCGCCTCAAGCAGCTTCCAGGCCTGGAGGAGATCCTGGTAGAAGGCCGGCAGCTTGGAGAGGTCTCGTGGAAGACCTCTCAAATAAAGGAGCTGCCGGTCATATCTGAGCCCTCGGAAGCGGCGAAGGAAAGCGTGCACCAGCGTGCTCCACGCCGGACTACCTGCATCAAATAGGAACGTCTACAGGGCCCGGAGGCGGAGGACACGAAGCTGCGTGCGCAAACACGTCAGGCCCTGCCCTCCCTCCTCCAGGGGAAGATGGAGAAACCCTGCAGAGACCCAATGCAATCCTGGCCAGAAGAACCACAGCAGCAGCTGCTGGATCTGATCCAGGAAACCTGGGGACGGGACCAGGGTGCTGAGACGGTGCCAGAGCATGGACAGGACTAGTTGGTTAAGCACCAGTACCCTCCCACGCAGTGAGAGGCACCGGAGCAGTCCCATCCATCTCCACAACCGCTCAGCCACCCTGAACTCTAAACCTTGCCAGTTCTCCGGCGGAGAGGGATGCGTGGCAGAGAGAAAAAAACTGAGATAGAGCAGTGGACCCGCGCTCCACCTGATGGCCTGAAGCGCGGGTGGGAGGGAGCTCACCTGCCACCCGGCCCCTACTACCAGGCCAGAGCTCTTGACCCAGTTGACCCGGGCGGAGGAGGCCGCTGAGTAGACTGCTTGGCAGGCCTCCACCCACGCCAGGTCTCCCAGGTCCTGGACCACGAGGAGCACGTCATCGGCATACGCCAACAGGACCAGCCGCATCTCCGGCTCACGGAGCACCAACCCCGTCAACCTCTTGCGAAGGAGATGGAGGAAGGGCTCGATGGCCAGAGTATACAGCTGGCCTGACAGCGGGCAGCCTTGATGTACTCCCCGCCCGAAGCTGACCGGTGCGGTCAGGGTCCAGTTGAGCTTGACCAAACACTCTGCGGAAGCGTACAGCACCTGGAGAAAGCCCACAAAGCGGGGCCCGAAGCTGAAGGCCTGCAGAGTGCCCAGGAGATACCCGTGGTCCATCCGGTCGAACGCCTTCTCCTGATCCAAGGACAGGAGGGCGAACAACAGACCATCCCTACTCCCTAGCTCTAGGAGATCCCGGACCAAATAAAGGTTGTCGAAGATGGTACGGCCCAGGACGGTGTAGGTCTGGTCTGGATGGACCACGTCCGCCAGCATGGACTTGAGTCTCAGGGAGATGGCTTTGGCGATGATTTTATAGTCCATGCTGAGGAGCGAGACGGGACGCCAGTTACTCAGATCATGGAAGTCCCCCTTCTTGGGCAGCAAAGCGAGCACCGCTCGCCTGCACGATAAAGGGAGGACCCCGCTCTCCAAGGACTCGGCCCAGACTCTGGCAAGGTCCGGGCCGAGGACGTCCCAGAACACACAGTAGAACTCCACGGTCAGCCCGTCCATGCCCGGGGATTTATTGGTGGGCATAAGACGGAGGGCTTCCAAGAACTCAGCCAGAGAGAGAGGCAGCTCTAGCCAGTCCCAGTCGCCCACACTGACCGTCGAGAGTTCGTTCCATAGAACTCTGCGGGTGTCAGCGTTGGTCAGATCCGGCGAGAAAAGGGAAGCATAGAAGGCGTGTAGCCAGACATGAACCCCATCTTGTTTTTCCCCCCCCCCCAGAGAGCAAGAGAAAGGCAGTCAGCCTTTGATGCCCTGGGAATGCAGGTGTGCTGTTTGTCCCTGACTCTAATAAACAGAAACCAGACAGTAAATGGGCTAGCTGATAACCGGAAGGGCCCCCCTCCTGCTGCCCTGATGGCTAGCACCAGTAATTGACACGCCTACACTGTCCCAGGAGAGGAATCTTCGCCCATCACATACTAGAGTGCCCATTGTCTGCAGTTTCCCAGGTGTGAATTATGCTTTGCACCCTTCCGTGGGAAACTTGGCATTCAAAGCCATTTTTCCTAATTGGCCACTTGAGACCAGGAAGAAGCCTACGTGACCCAAGGGGTATAAAGAGGGGTTTAGTAGCCCACCCCATTTGAGCTCCAATCTATACCTGCTGGCAGGTATATGTTGTCTCCCGAGGTCTGTGGGACGCCCAGCCTCGCCCTACTTCTTCCCGAGGGATTGAGAGAAAGACGCTGGCCACGCCAAGTCTGGAACGCAGGGGTGAGAATTATACCTGCAATGTGTTTCTTATGTGTACACTTTAATTTAGTTACTCTATTATAAGTTTCTCTAATCAACCTGTTTCACTTCTATTGTAAACAAGAAAATAAGATTGTGCCCTCATTCACTTTATAAGTTTAAATATATATATTGAACCAAGTTTTCTTTCTTCTTTCTTTTCTTTCTCCTACAAATAAGCAAGTGTGGTTTGAGTTTCTGACTTGAACCCGTGCTGCTGTACCCGAACCGAACACAAACAAAAGAACTCCAGCTGGTCATAAGGGACAGATATAGGGAGAGCTTGAGCGTTGGATCGTGTCGCTTCCAGGGGACAGATCCGTTGGGGCACCTCTCAGCCTCCCCAGGCTGCCCACTGCGACGGGACTTTGTGTCCTAGCAGGCAAAGTCTGAGGTGTAAAGCTCTCCCTGTTAAACTCTGGGGTGTCTGTCAGCCTGTTGGCTGCCCACTGCAAAGGATCCCGATCCTAGCAGTAAAGACACGGACGTTAAACTCTTTGGGGCACCCGTCAACCTCCTCCAGGTTGCCCACTGCTAAGGGACCCCACTCCTAGCAGTTAAAGTCTCGGGTGTATAGCTCACACACACCACTCACTGCCCTGACCACCGGCTGACAGAATTGGCGTAGTCGGCAGGATTTGTGATATCGGTTCAAAATACAGCAGCATGAAGCCAGTCACTGATTTTAGCAAGGTAGAAAAGAGTTTCGCCCAGGAAGGTTGGGCTGACCCTAAATGGGATAGAGAAATGTTAGAAAAGGATTGGGGAAATCCTGAGGAGTTGTGGGTGCAGTTCTGTAAGTATAGAACTGCTTGCAAGTTAAAGAATGGGACAAAGCCTGAGTCTGTGGAAAGGAGCCACTTTCCATTTAGCAAGGAAAACAGGATCAGGCCCAGACAAGCAGGCAGGTAACAGATAGATTGAAGGCCTTGTGGTAGAACTGAGAAAAAGGCAGTCAGTACATGCACTGGAAATCTAAATCCTTAAAACAATACTTACAAGAGTAATATCTGAAACAAGGCCAGTTTTTTTTTTATTTTTAGAGATAAGAAAGTGTTTTAAGAAAAAGGAAAAACCCACAGAGAATTTAACTCTACAGAGAATGGAGAGAATTGAGCAGTTGTGCAAATGCTAAAATGGTGTAGACAGAAAATTGTGGTTTCTTTGCAGCCATTCTGAAGGAAAAATGGGCCCTTTTTCCAAAGGAATGTCTGTAAATAATCCAGGCAAATTTGACTCAAATCCGTACATTTAATTATAGATACTGCTAAAAGAACTGTAAAAGGGGATTCTATTGGAACTTAACTACCCCAATGAATAAAAAGGGAATGTAATTGTTGTACAGCTATGTAGAAATAGTGTAAGAAAGATTCAGAGAGAATGTATGTGTATCTGTGTGTATATAATATATAGAGTGTAAATAAGTGAGGTTTTCAAGGTCCAGTAATCTTATTTTGTAGGTTTGAAACAAATTGGTTTGGTTTACTTTTAGTAAGACCATTTCAGTCCAAGTTGTTTAATGAAAGTACAGGAAAACTGTAAGCATAAAGAAAGAGTTACACCCTATGCAAAGTTTAATGTGGCTAAGTAGTGTTATAAACAAAGACTGCACATTTTCCTGTGACATGCCATGTATATTGTAGAAGGGGTAAAAACTGCAAACAAATTAAAATGCTGTGGAGGCTCCAGGAGCCACAACAGGTTGTAATTCCCTTTGTAATGCAAATGCCCTAGCTGGCAGCACAAAGAAGCTTTGCAGGTAATGGCTAAGTTTGATCAGCAAACTACCTGAGATCAGAAAGTTCAAACTGTAGCCCTCCAGAAAGTCAAACATAAAAGTGAGAATCTAAAAGGATTTATGTTTGCACAATGCTAAATGTGAGAACAGATACAGAAGGGGGAGCAACCTTTGGTAACAACAAGATGGAGTGTGCTTGTGGGGTGTAAGAGTACATGAGTGTAATGTATCATATGCATATGATAAGTATTGATTGATCTATGTATGTTCAATAAATGTGACGTGTTGCCTTATCCCCAGAAAGAAAGAAAAAAAAAGGAGGTATTGGTATTGCTATTTTAGTCCCAATAGGAGGTTGGGTATACTAGAAAATGTTTAAATGTAAGCAGTCTTTTAAGAAGACTCCCAGAGAGAAGACTGAGAAATTGGCATTTGTAAAAGATGTTACCCCTTTTGAACAAAATCTTGCAAAGGTTCGGGCATAGCCCTTGGTCTGATCTAGTGTTAGCTGCTGTCCATACAATTTCAGACCTAGAAGACAAATTGGCTAACTACTTGTGGATATGTAAACCGTTGCCCCCAATGAAGGGGGAAGCAGCTGCAGCTTGACTTCTATGGAAAACCTGTAATGAGGTGTTCCTCAAATTGACTGAATATAAGATTGCAAATATGAAGCTACAAAAATGTAGAAGCCTCTGCTGCAGAAGTGGAGAGGTAGAAATGCATGTCCCTCAGTACCCAGACAGAGCTAGATTCCCTTAAGGATGGGTACTGAGAGTTAAAGCAACTCTTAGATTTTTCAGGAATATGCTTAAGAAAAGGACCAGGAGGTATGAGGCTTAGTGAACAAGACCACCCTCCTTGCTAAACTGGTAATAGGCAAACTGGTGAATTGATTACATTGGCCCATTACCCTCCACCAGACAGAGAAGGAAATACGTTTTGACTGGAGTAGAGATTGTCTCTGGAATTGGCTTTGCCTACCCCACCCGATTAGCAATGGGGTTGTCAACCATCATGAGACTAAACCACTTAACAGCACTTGTCCCAACACCCCAAGTAATACAATCAGATAAGGACTCCAAATATGCCCCTGGGGATACTGTTGTAGTCAAACACCCCAGCCTGGGCACACATACCTGTGTACTTCAGTCTTATAAAGACAAGGGCGTTTGGATTATTGCAAACCCCAACAAGATGCCAATAACTATTTCTGAGGCTTGGATTGTATCCAAGACCGGTTGACTTTATGTTTTCTTTTAGAATCAAACTTGGTTGTGTGGCAGACCCCGATCCGAGCGATAGCATGATGTTTGGACTCGTTGTAACGTTCCTTGTGGCCACAGCAGCCTCCACTGTTCCCAGACACCCTTTCCAGAATGCCATCCAAACTGGCGCCACGGACTGTTGGACGTGTACACTGCTGAACTTTTCCACAGGACTGGGAGTTGAATTTGTCCCTTTAAACTTGAACAGCTAGTGGAACAAGAGCGACGTTTTCAAGTGGGGACCAGCCTGGTTTGATGACAGCAGCTCCAGCAGCTACAAACTTTTAAAAAAAAAACTCTGGGAAGGGAACTTGGGGGTGGCATGGACAATGGCAACCTACACTATGGGGTCAAACTCTGGAGTATGTAACAGGAAGCTCCAGGGAAGTGTACCCCATCTGCTTTGAGAACAAAAATGGTACCGGACCCCACCTTGGGTGGTTAGGGGACCAGCAGTGTACCCACATTGTAAGTTTTAATGAGAAGTTAAAGTCTGGGATGTCTGTCCCAGTGCAACCCACCAAAAACCCTTAAGGTGCTCGGGATATAACATCTCCCAAGGTGGCACACCACTATCTAGCAATGTTACCATTATTCCCCTAAACTTCAGCCAATACCTGGAAGGAAAAGCCTGGTACAATCAGTCATTATTCATTATTCCTAACACCGGTCAAATATACAACCCCACACTGGTAACCAGTAACACCCTACTCCCCTATTCTGAAGGAAGAGCCAGGACTCTTTTTCATTTGCAGGCAGAAAGCCTACAAGTATCTGCCACTGAATTAAATAGGGCGCTGCTCACTGGGGCACGCTGCCCCTGGGGGACTCACTGTACACCCCCACATTATGGCTCCTGGTATCACTAACCTTGGAAGTTTCCTGCACCGGATGCCAAGAAGATTCACCCTGAACCCCCTTATAGAACACTCTACAGATTTTTCACCAGTTCACCTGTGCATTCCTGCCCAGGCTTGGAGTAGATGAGCTGGAGAAGGCATTAGTGAATAGCCTTAGACGCAGTTTTAGCCCAGCAGGGGGGAGTATGTGCGATAATTAACCATTCTTGCTGCTTACAAATTAAACAAGATGCATTCACTATAAAGGGCACTGTTAAGGTGCTACACGCTGTAACTGAGGAGGGAAAAGCCTCATGGCTAGATTGGCTAGCCCAACACCTAGGATTTTCGTTAACTCCATTCCTTCACTCTATTGTAAATACTATATTAACCATTTTTCTTGTTGTAATTGCTTGTTGCATGCTTCTATGTATTGTTAAGCGTTTCGTGTACACTGCTACCTCCTCTGCACAAGTCCAATATATGGCATTGGGAAGCGATCCTAATCAATCCCTCGATCCAAAATTATCTGATCAGACCCTGCCGATAGGGCGATTTTAGCTTCCTCCAAGGAGGGCAAAAAGGTGCTGGCATCACCGCCATCTTGCGTTCTGGGACATAGTGAGGCGTGTCAAGGGGGTGGAATGTAGCCAGACATGAACCCCATCTTGTTTTTCCCCCCCCCCAGAGAGCAAGAGAAAGGCAGTCAGCCTTTGATGCCCTGGGAATGCAGGTGTGCTGTTTGTCCCTGACTCTAATAAACAGAAACCAGACAGTAAATGGGCTAGCTGATAACCGGAGGGGCCCCCCTCCTGCTGCCCTGATGGCTAGCACCAGTAATTGACACGCCTACACTGTCCCAGGAGAGGAATCTTCGCCCACTAGAGTGCCCATTGTCTGCAGTTTCCCAGGTGTGAATTATGCTTTGCACCCTTCCGTGGGAAACTTGGCATTCAAAGCCATTTTTCCTAATTGGCCACTTGAGACCAGGAAGAAGCCTACGTGACCCAAGGGGTATAAAGAGGGGTTTAGTAGCCCACCCCATTTGAGCTCCAATCTATACCTGCTGGCAGGTATATGTTGTCTCCCGAGGTCTGTGGGACGCCCAGCCTCGCCCTACTTCTTCCCGAGGGATTGAGAGAAAGACGCTGGCCACGCCAAGTCTGGAACGCAGGGGTGAGAATTATACCTGCAATGTGTTTCTTATGTGTACACTTTAATTTAGTTACTCTATTATAAGTTTCTCTAATCAACCTGTTTCACTTCTATTGTAAACAAGAAAATAAGATTGTGCCCTCATTCACTTTATAAGTTTAAATATATATATTGAACCAAGTTTTCTTTCTTCTTTCTTTTCTTTCTCCTACAAATAAGCAAGTGTGGTTTGAGTTTCTGACTTGAACCCGTGCTGCTGTACCCGAACCGAACACAAACAAAAGAACTCCAGCTGGTCATAAGGGACAGATATAGGGAGACAAGGCGCGAGCTCTCTCGCACATCTCCACTGGATCCGAAAGGGGGGCGCCATCCTCCACCAGAAGACAGACGATGTGCTTTTTCACCCCCCTCTTTTTCTCCAGGGCATAGAAGCGGGAGCCACGATCCATCTCCCAAAGGAGGTGGATGTGGGAACGAACAAAGTCACCCCGGGCCCGAAGGTCTTTGAGGGCCCGAAGTTCCTCCCACTCCTCCTGGTACGTTCCGCAGAGGGGTGGATCTCTGGGGCTGGTGGCCAGCTGCCTCTCTAGCTCTAAAACCTCCTGTTCCAACTGCTCTATCGCCGCGTCCCTCCGCCGGCCGGCCCCCCAGGTGTAGTTGCGGCAGAAGAGCCACGTGCGCACCTTCCCCACATCCCACCGCCGCCGCGCCGAGGGAAAGGCGCACCGCCACCCGTGCCAGGCCAGCCAGAACTCCCAGAAGGACACTACTAAGCCCACGTCCTCCAGCAGGCTGTTGTTGAAATGCCAGTAGGCCGGCCCTGGCCTCTCCGAGGCGAGAGAGGCCGTCACAGCCACCAAGTGATGGTCCGAGAATGGGGCCAGCCGAATGCTGGAGAAGTGGGCTCAAAAGAGATAATGACGTGAGAGATAAATGCAGTCCAACCGGGAGTGAAAGAACTGTTGACTCTCCACCCGGACAAAGGTAAACGCTGCATCTTCGCCCGGGGGGAGGTCATGTCAGACATCCACCAGGGAGTGTTGGTCTATTATCTACCTGAGGATGTCTGTGGTGGACGGGCACTGCTCGGTCCCCGTGCGGTCCCGTTCTTCGAGGGTGCAGTTGAAATCCCCGCCCAGGACCAGGCACTCATGAGGATCCAAAGAGCCGAGGAAGGCGGCCGCCTGCTGGTAGAAGCGAAGTCTCTCCGGGCCAGATGTCAGGGCGTAGATGTTAATGAGATTTAATGTTAGCCCCTCTACCCGGACCCAGAGGTGCAGCAGGCAGCCTTGCACAACCTCAGCAGTCCCCAGCACCTTAGGCTGTAGGTTCGGGGAGAACAGGGTCGCCACCCCGGCTTGATTGGCCAACAGGTGGCTGAAGTACACCCTGTCTCCCCACTCCAGCCACCAGCTAGCTTCGGCAGCCGACGTAGTATGGGTCTCCTGCAGGAAGATGACAGAGTACCCCCACTCGCGAAGGAAGGAGAGTACCCGACACCTGCAGAGACCCAGCCTGCTGCCCCGGGTGTTCAGAGTGGCAATGACGAACGGCGGCATCGAGAGGGCTGGAGAAGATCCTCACTGACAGGAGTGCTAGCAGTCCCCATTGGGCCCCGCAGCAAACCGTGACCATACCCAAACATAAGCAGGGCATCACGGAAGCCGCAGGCCCACTGGTAGGCCACAGCCTCCCGCTGTCCAGTCCCTTTACCCTCCCGCAAAATGGCCCTTACGGTCTGGAGGATAAGATGGAAATCCCCCCAGCGCTGAAGGGCGAAAGCCACTTTGTTCTTGGAGCAACGAATATCCTCCAAGAAGTTGCACGTCTCACCCCACAGCGCGTCGGGTGTCAGGGCTCCGTGACTGATTGATGTGGGAAAGCAGGGACTCTGAAGTCCCTGCTGGGATAATGACAGGGGTAGTGGTCGAGGGAGAACAGCCCCAGATGTGCTCGGAGCGGGAGAAACAAAAAATGTCTCCCAGGGGCCAACGTCTGAGCTGAACATGGCAGCCCCAGGAGTGGCAGTAACAGTGTAAGGGGAGGAAAAGAGGTCAGGGAAGGGATCAGGGAAAGGAGGAAGAGGAGGAAGGGGAGTAGGGGGAGGTAGAAATGGGGGATTAGGAAAAAGACAAGGAAGAGGGGGAGCAGGAAGAGGAGTGGGAAATTCGGTTGGGAGAGGGGCTGAAGAGGGAGTAGGAGTGGAGTAGGGGTTAGGAGCAGGAGTAGGATCATAAACCTCAGCGGAAGAGGCACCGGGATGCGGTGTCTCCTTGCAGGGTGGGGGATTGGTGGCAGTGGTGGGGGAGGTTAGTATCTCCCCAGCTCCAGGCTCCGGCACCTCTGAGAGTGCAGTGCCAGAGGCTCCAGCGCCAGGGATAATTGGGAATGACAGGAGCTCCCGCCCACTAGGATCCCCCAGGGATTCGATGGCAGAAGTGCTGCCGATGGCTGGGCAGTTGGTTACACCCTGGGGCAACCCTGAGGCAGGGAAAAGGAAGAGCGGTGGCCGAGAAGGGGAAGGAGAGGCCAACTGTTGTCCCTCCAAGGCATGATGATCCCCCTCTGAGGCAGCCGGGGTTAACCCTAAGGCCTCCACCTCTTGGCCGCTTTTGGTGGTGGCAGCAGCGCCCGCATGCTTGCCTGGGCCCTGCGGAGCCCGAGCGGGACTGACAACGGTCATGGTTGGAGGAGGGGCAACCCCAGGGTCAAGACAGCCAGGGCCACCGGCAATGATAGGGCCGGTGCCCTCCCGGGCGTCGGGGGTCCCGAGTGCATCTCCAAGCCGGGCCAGAGGGCAGTCCCTTCGGACGTGCCCCGTCACCCGACATAGAAAACACCGGGCCTCCCCGAAGGTGTAATATACCTGGTACTGGGCCCCTTGATAGGGCACCAGAAATGACCCTTCGAGGGGTCCTCCACCACACCCCACCAGCAGGAGTTGGATTTGCACCTGCCGGCGGAAGGAAAGAACGTGGTGGAGGGTAGGGTCCTTGCAGCCCAAAGGAAGGGGACTAAGGACTAACAAGGGCCTCCCCAGGGTGGCATGCTAAGAGACATGCTAATTAGGGGCAGCTGAGACAGGGCAGCTGCAAAATCAATTAAGGCCAGGTGAAACTAATTGGGGCTGCCTGGAGGCCTGTTTAAGAACTCTCCCTGTGGGTGAGGGGAGAGAGAGTTGAAAAGGAGTTTGGAGAGCTGTGAAAGAGTGTGGAGAAAATTGAGAAGGAGTTTGGAGAGCTGTGAAGGAGTTTGGGAGAGTGGAGGAGGAGTTTGGAGACAGAAAGACACCGGAGGAGCCAAGAGAGCAGCATCAACCTTGTTAAAGACGACAGGGAGACAACAAATCTCAAACCAAGGCAAGTGAGCCACATACTGTGACTCCTAGACTGTGGGACAGTGGGCTGAACAGGGGTCAGGGGCCCAGGAGTGGGACTGACCCTGCCACATGCGGTGTCAGGGGTGGGATATTTCGCTGCAGTGAGACTTGAAGCAGACACACCCAAGACAGACTAGGCCACCCTAGTAAGATGGGAGAAAAAACAAAATGGAGAATGTAGTAAAGGCTCTCATACAAGCCACTGCAGCACAGCAAGAAGCTATCTGGGCTCAGATGGCTGCCCAGCAGGAGTCAGTACGACTACAGCAAGAAACTAACCAGCTGCTGATGAGCCAGGCTGCCCAGGATCGAGCCACCTTGCAGGAGGTAATAATGCAGATGAGGGCTCTGACCACTCAGGTGCATGGCTCAGATGGAGCACGGTCCCTGCGGGCCAGCAGTTTCCTCCCGAAAATGACAAAGGAGGACAACATGGAGGCGTACCTCCTGGCATTTGAGAGGACAGCCCTGCAGGAAGGTTGGCCCCGAGCCCAGTGGGCCAGCATCCTGGCCCCATTTCTGTGTGGTGAAGCCCAGAAGGCCTATTTCGACATGCCGGAGGAGGCGGCCACTGAGTATTCCCAGCTGAAGGCTGAGATCCTCACCAGGTCAGGAGTAACCACTGCTATCGGAGCTCAGAGGTTCCATGAGTGGCGATATGGGGAGGGCAGAGCACCAAGGGCACAACTGTTTGACCTGATCCACTTGGCCCGAAAATGGTTGCAGCTGGAGACCTACAGCCCGGAGAAGATTGTGGAAATTAGTGTCCTGGACCGGTTTATGAGGGGCCTACCACCCGATCTGCGAGCCTGGGTCAGTCAGAATGAACCCTCCTCATATGACGACATGGTAGCCCTCGTGGAAAGACAATTAACGACTAAAGGACTCTTGCAACCCCTCAGCAAAGAAGTCCGGAGAGACAAGAGAATTGGACTAGCCCCAAAGGCCCGGGGCTCTGAACCCTCAAGTAAGACTTGGCCAGGGAAGAGGGAGACAGAAGAGCAGCCAGAGGCCATAAAGGGACTTGGGGACCGGGGGCAGGAAGGTCAGGGGGTAAAACCCAGTAGCCCAAGAAATAGGGGGATGCCCCGGGCAGGGTATCGATGTTACGCATGCGGGGAGATTGGGCATATTGCGGCACACTATCCAAACATAACAGAACCCATGCAATGTGACCTAGGAGACCTGGGAGGCCCCTACAATCTCAAAAATTTGGCAGGCATAGCAATGGCCCCCCCATCTGAACACCCGACCCGTTAAGATGAATGGAATAGAGACCACGGCCTTGATAGACCCAGGGAGCACCGTCACATTGGTCTCCGGGCAGCTGATGGAACCAGACCAGCTGACCCATGCCAAGCGCACAAGGATCTCCTGTGTCCATGGAGATGTCAATTATTACCCTGTTGTCCCTGTACAAATAGAGATCCAGAAGAATGTCACAATGGTTGCAGTGGGGGTAGTTCCGAGGTTCCCATACCCAGTTGTGACTGGGGGGGACTTCCCTGGATTTAGTGACCTGCTCCCTACAACGGAGGGAAAGGAAGAGAGCCCCTCCCAAGTTTTCACTAATTTTCCCGGGACCTATTTTCTGAGCCTGGGAAACCCCGGAAATCAAAGCGGGAAAGGAGGGCAGCCAAGAAACTGGGTACTCGAATTCTGACCCAGAACCTAAGGCAGGCCCTGGCCGGGGGGGAAACTGAGCCAACTGATAATGAAGCACTGAGAGATGTAAACGAGCCTGAGGCTGGGCCTAGCTCAGCAGGGCCCCCTGGGATGGAAGGGGCCGAAGGTTCCCCAGAGCCCAGGCAGGTAGGGCCCTCGCTTGAAAATTTTGGACAGGACCAGGCCAACGACCCGCTGTATCAAAACATTCATAAAGAGGTAGTTGAAGTAAATGGGATCCCCGTAGAAGGAAGGCTCAAGGGCCCTAGTCCCTATTACATTATCAAGAGGGATCTACTGTACCAAGTGTTGCCAAGCCCAGGACAGGAGTGGAACAGCTCTTGGTGCCTCAGAATCACCGGCGAGCCGTGCTGGACCTAGCACACAGTCATTTATTCGGGAGTCACCTAGGAGTTGAAAAGACCCTAGATCAGATTTTACGAAGGTTCTACTGGCCCGGGGTATATATGGAGGTTCGGCGGTATTGTGCCTCTTGCCCCGAATGCCAGCTTCATGAGCCCCAGCCACACCTGAGAGCCCCACTGATACCCCTACCTATTATTGAGGTCCCTTTTGAACGCATCGCTATGGACCTAGCGGGCCAATTAGAAAAGTCAGCCCGAGGACACCGGAACATATTAGTGGTCCTGGACTACGCCACCCGATACCCTGAGGCAGTACCCCTGAGAAATACCCATTATAAGACAATAGCAAGGGAGTTAGTTCAAATCTTCTCGAGGGTGGGGATACCCAAGGAGATCCTAACCGATCAGGGTACTCCCTTTGTGTCTAAGTTAATGAAGGACCTGTGTGCACTACTCCACATACGGGCTCTGAGGACATCAGTATACCACCCTCAGACAGATGGCCTCGTCAAGTGGTTCAACCGCACCCTCAAGGACATGATCCGGAAGGTAGTGAGTCAGGATGGGAAAGATTGGGATGACCTACTCCCATACCTCATGTTTGCCATTCGAGAAGTACCACAGGCATCCACAGGTTTTTCCCCATCTGAACTGCTATATGGGCAAAACCCCCGGGGCCTTCTAGACCTTGGCAAAGAGACCTGGGAGGAGCAGACAAACCACGGACGCAATATTGTAGAGCACATCCTGCAGATGAAGGACAGGATTGCGCGGATAACCCCCACTGTAAGAGAGCACTGTAAGAAAGCCCAGCAGGCCTAGCAAACCTACTACAACCGTCGGGCGACGGTCCGGAAATTCCAGGTGGGCGATTGGGTAGTGGTGCTGGTCCCAACAGCGGAGAGCAAGCTCCTTGCCAGGTGGCAGGGACCCTATGAAGTGGTTGAGGTCATAGAGGAGGTAGATTATAAGGTGCGGCAACCGGGTCGCCGGAAACTGGAACAAATCTACCATGTTAACCTGCTCAAACCATGGCGAGACAGGGAGGTGGAGCTGGCCGCTCTGGGGGCAGCAATACTGAATGAAAGCCAACAGGGACAGGTGGGGATCTCCCCAGAATTAACCCCGGGCCAGAGGGCAGAGGTTCTTGCAATGCTGAAGCGACACTCAGATATGTTCTCAACAGAGCCTGGCTGGACCACTGCAGTCAAGCACCATATAGTCACGGACCCAGGTGTAAGAGTGAATGTCAGGCCCTACCGAATCCCAGAAGCAAAGCGAAAGGAGGTACAAAAAGAAGTAAGGAAAATGGTAGAACTAGGCGTCATTGAGGAATCCCACAGCCAATGGTCCAGCCCTATTGTCTTAGTGCCTAAACCTGACGGCAGCCTCCGTTTTTGCAATGATTTCCGGAAGTTGAATGACGTGTCAAAGTTTGATGCATACCCCATGCTGCAAATAGATGAGTTCATTGATCAGCTGATGAGTTTTTGTCCACCCTCGACCTGACCAAGGGATATTGGCAAATTCCGTTGGCCAGGGAAGCCAGAGAGAAGACAGCCTTTGCCACCCCCGAGGGCCTATATCAGTACACCGTCCTCCCGTTTGGATTACATGGGGCCCCTGCAACTTTCCAGCGACTTATGGACAAGCTACTGCGCCCTCACCGTACATATGCGGCTGCTTATCTTGATGATATCATCATCCACACCCTGGACTGGGACACACATTTAGAGAAGGCGGCAGCTGTACTGGACACCGCAAACCCGGCAAAATGTACAATAGGACTAGCAGAGGCCAAATACCTGCGGTACATAGTAGGGAGAGGCTTAGTGAAATCCCAATTGAATAAAGAGGCTGCAATACAGAACTGGCCCCGGCCTGTACATAAGAAACAGGTCTGGGCATTCTTGGGACTAGTGGGGTATTACCGGAGGTTTATCCCCCATTCTGCTTCAAGGGCATGTCCCCTGACAGACTTAACGAGAGCCCGGGGCCCGGATGTGGTGAAATGGACCCCAGCAGCAGATGACACATTCGACGACTTAAAATCAGCCCTGTGCAGTGACCCAGTGCTCATAGCCCCAGATTTTGAGAGAGAGTTCGTACTACAGACCGACGCCTCGGAAGTCGGATTAGGTGAGGTATTGTCCCAAACGGTCGGAGAAGAAGAGCATCCTGTACTATACCTAAGTCGGAAGCTCCTCCCAAGGGAACAAAACTATGCTATCATGGAGAAGGAGTGCCTTGCAGTACAGTGGGCCATGGAGAGCCTACGATACTACCTGCTCGGAAGACAATTCACCCTCGTCACAGACCACGTGCCCCTACAATGGATGCACCAGAATAAAGACAGAATGCGAGAGTAACACGGTGGTTCCTGTCCCTGCAGCCATTCCACTTCCAAGTGAAACACAGGGCCAGAGCCAAGCACGGCAATGCCGACGGCTTATCGAGGGTGCACTGCCTGCCGTCCCAAGTAGCCCAACCCCATAGTGTTGAGCAGGGGGGGAGGGATATATGTGACAGAGCAGGGGTGATACAGCAGGTTAAAGAGCTTGGTGGAAGGGGAAAGAGGCAGCTCTTGCAGAGAGAGTCAGCAATCCTGGCTAATTAGGGGCAGCTGAGACAGGGCGGCTGCAAAATCAATTAAGGCCCAGGTGAAACTAATTGGGGCTGCCTGGAGGCCTATTTAAGAACTCTCCCTGGGGGTGAGGGGAGAGAGAGCTGAGAAGGAGTTTGGAGAACTGAGAAAGTTTGGAGAGCTGTGAAGGAGTTTTGGAGAGTGGAGGAGGAGTTTGGAGAGAGAAAGACACTGGAGGAGCCAAGAGAGCAGCATCGACCTTGTTAAAGATGACAGAGACACAACAAATCTCAAACCAAGGCGAGTGAGCCATATACTGTGACTCCTAGACTGTGGGGCAGTGGGCTGAACAGGGGTCAGGGGCCCAGGAGTGGGACTGACCCTACCACACCATCTTAAAGTCCATTTATCCAAACCACATTTACTTAACTTGCTGGCAAGAATATTTTGGGAGACTGTATCAAAAGCCTTGCTAAAGTCAAGGTATATCACATCCACTGACTTTCCCATGTCCACAGAGCCAGTTACCTCATCATAGAAGTTAATCAGATTGGTCAGGCACGACTTGCCCTTTGTGAATCCATGTTGACTATTCCTGATCACTTTCCTCTCTTCCAAGTGCCTCAAAATGGATTCCTTAAGAATCCCTTCCATGATTTTTCCAGGAACTTCCGGCCTATAGTTCCCTGGATCGTCCTTCTTCCCTTTTTTGAAGATGGGCACTAAATTTGCCCTTTCCAATCATCCGGGATCTCTCCCGATCTCCACGACTTTTCAAAGATAATGGCCAAAGGCTCCTCAATGATATTTGCCAACTCCCTGAGTACCCTCGGATGCATTAAGTCCGGACCCATGGATTTGTGTACGTTTAGCTTTTCTAAAGAGTTCCTAACCTGTTCTTTACCCACCAAGGGCTGTCCATCTCTTCATCCCATCTTGCGTCACTTAGCGCATTAGTCCGGGAGCCGACCTTGTCCGTGAATACAGAGGCAAAGAAAGCATTGAGTACTTCAGCTTTTCCCACATCATCTGTCACTAGGTTACTTCCTTCATCCAGTAGGGGCCCCACACCCTCTCTGATCACCTTCTTCTTGTTAACATGCCTGTAGAAACCTTTCTTGTTATCCTTCACATCCTTTGCCCGTCGCAGTTCCAATTGCGCTTTCGCCTTCCTGATAACCCCTTGGCATTCTCGAGCTATACATTTAAACCCCTCCCTGGTCATTTGTCCAAGTTTCCACTTTTTGTAAGCTTCCTTTTTGTGCTTAAGTTCACCAAGGATTTCCCCTGTAAGCCAATCCTGTCTCCTACTATGTTTGCCTCTCTTGCTATGCATCGGGATGGTTTCTTTCAGTGCCTTCAATAAGGCTTCTTTAAAATACTGCCAGCTCTCCTGGACTCCTTTCCCCTTCATGTTAGCATCCCAGGGGATTCTGCCCATCAGGTCTCTGAGGGAGTCAAAATCTGCTTTTCTGAAGTCCAAGGTGTGTATTTTACTACTCTCTTTTCTTCCTTTGGTCAGGATCCTGAAATCTACCATCTCATGATCACTGCTTCCCAGGTTGTCACCCACCTCTACTTCCCCCATTAGTTCCTCCCTGTTTGTGAGCAGAAGGTCAAGCCGCGCACGGCCCTGGTCGGATCCTTCAGCACTTGTACCAAGAAGGTATCCCCAACATTCTCCAAAAACTTCCTGGATTGCCTGTGTACTGCCGTATTGGTCTCCCAACAGATGTCAGGGTGATTAAAGTCCCCCACGAGAACCAGGGCCTGCAATCTGGAAGCTTCTCTCAGTTGTCCGAAGAAAGCCTCATCTACCTCATCCACCTGATTCAGTGGCCTGTAGTAGACACCAACCACAACATTACTGCTGTTGTTTGCACCTCTAAACTTAACCCACAGACCCTCAACAGGTTTTTCTCCCTCTATATACTGGAGTCTTGAGCAATCATAGTGCTCTCTAACGTATAGTGCAACTCCTCCCCCTTTTCTCCCCTGCCTGTTCTGCCTGAACAGTCTATACCCTTCCATGACAGCGCTCCACTCATACGAGTCATCCCACCAAGTCTCTGTTATCCCAATTAAATCATATTTCTTGGACTGGGCCAGGGCCTCCAGTTCTTCCTGTTTGTTGCCCAGGCTTCTCGCATTAGTGTACAAACACCTCAGATAACCAGTTGATCGCCCCATCTTCTCCATTCGAATCAGGGGTCCTCCTTTCTTGCTCGTTCCTCTTTGCATTTCTTCCCAATATCCGACTTTCCCACTCCCCTCAGGGTTTTGGTCACCGTCCCCCAACGAACCTAGTTTAAAGCTCTCCTCACTAGGTTTGCAAGTCTGCCCGCGAAGATGCTCCTTCCTCTCTTGGTTAGGTGGATCCCATCTCTTCCTAACAATCCCTGTGCCTGGAACAGAGTCCCATGGTCGAAGAAACCAAAGCCCTCTTTGCAACACCACCTGCGCAACCACGCATTTACTTCCTCAATTCGACAATCCCTGCCCAGTCCTTTCCCTTCAACAGGGAGGATCGACGAGAACACCACTTGCGCTCCGAATTCTTGGATCCTTCTTCCCAGCGCTACATAATCCGCAGTAACCCGCTCAAGCTCATTCTTGGCCATATCATTAGTTCCCACGTGGAGAAGCAGGAAGGGGTAGCGATCCGAAGGTTTGATCAGTTTTATAAGCCTCTCAGTCACATCCTGAATTCAAGCTCCCGGTAAGCAGCACACCTCTCGAGATTCCAGGTCCGGACAGCAAGTGGATGGCTCAGTCCCTCTAAGGAGGGAGTCTCCGACCACCACCACCCGTCGTCTTCTTTTGGAGGTGGTGATCATGGAAGCCCCATCCCTAGGGCTACACATCCCATGCCTTCCAGTAGATGGTGTTCCCTTCCGGTTTGTTCCTTGTAAGGTCCCTTCCAAAGCATTCACCACTGCAGAGCCTGTGGAGAGAGCCTGAAAGCAATTATTTACCTCTATAGCATTGGGGGATTCCTGTGCTGGCCTTTTCCCCCTTCTAGAAGTTACATGCTGCCAGTTCTCTTCCTGGTCCCGTACTGCCCTCTCTGGCTCTCCCGCCTGCCGTGCTTGCAGGATTAAACGCTGCCTTCCATAGGGGAAGTCTTCATTCTCTCTGATCGAGCATAGGGTCGACACTTGGGCCTCCAGTCCTCTAATTTTTTCTTGCAAAATGGCGACCAGCTTGCACTTAGTGCAGATTAAATTAACTGGGTCCTGTGTGGTGTTACTGGGTTCCCATATAAATCAATATAAATCATATACACCAATATAAATCAATAACTTGAGAAACAGCCTCTTCCATCTTCCCTAAGAATCAGCTTACTTCTGAATCCCCTCCCATTCACCCCCACAAGGAGGATAATGGATATCAACAGGGACTTCAGTCTGCAAAGACTTAAAGTCTCACTTTCTCTTTACAGGAACCAGCAAATCCTGGGTCTCATTTACCTCTTGCAACTGTCCCTTTTTAGCTTTTATCCCCACTGGACACCAGCCACAAGCTGTAACAACAAAAAACATTCCCAGTATTCTCTCTTAATATTAATTTCCTGTTCCTACTCCTTTTACCTGACAGGGATTTCATAATGCTGTGAAGAAAATGAATAACCCACTATATCTCTGCAAATCTGGTGTAATGGGTAACAAATTCCTTCCTGATCCCAAGAGCAGATGATTAGCCAGACTGACAACATCCTGAAATCATGGAAACAATAGGGAGGGAGGATAGGATAGCTATAAAGCAAGATGGCTCTTGAAAGTCCACGCAGGTTTTAAATTTATAGAGGCGAAGGGAATAATAACCAATCAACTCCTCTATGCCAACCAGCCAATGATAGGGAGAGATCCTTTCCTTTCCTCCTCCCTCCCATCATATTCTTTCATGTACCAATAAAGGAGGAAGAGCTCACTCTTGCTCTCAGCACTTCCCCCATCCCCCAATCTAAAAGGTTGGGCATAATTTCTTTTAGTCTGAACAAATATACTCCCTTCCTTCCCATCTCCTGTGGATACAGGTGGCATTGCCTAATTTAGAGCATCATACTGGCATAACTATTTGATTATAAAAGGACTAGTCCTTTTTGTCAAATGTCTAGGGTTGCCTTGAACTGAGATCTGTGGTTTGAACTTCATATGAAGATTCATGGTGACCATTTATCACTACTGCCTGGGCACATTTGGGGCCTGATTCAATGCCCAGGGAACTCAATGAGAAATAAAAAATTTTCCATTGACTTCAATGCATATTGGTTCAGGCCCATAGACTCCAACAGACAGAGAGTAGTAGTGCTTCTGTAAACTTAGTTTGCTCACTGCAAAACATTATTCTGAGATCTTGTAAAAACTCTCCATAAGAAAAAACTATGCTAATCTGTTCTGCTCAGCAATCTGAAAGATGACAAAATACCATGAATAAACTGGGAAAGATATATTATTGCTTTTTTTTAAATGGCATTTCTGAGTCATTTTCTCATAGTGTCTAGAACACTAAGTAGTTATCAGTGACTCTAATACTGAAATCCCATGTAAAAAGATCACAAATCAATTTTTAACTTCTTTTAATATGATGCAAAGTCAAGATATTTTAAACAAATATTTGAAATAATTACCATATTTTTCCATGCAAATTAAATCAAAGCATAATAAAAATTGTATAATTCTTTCAGAGACTTTCACTCCACTAGTGTCATAAATGCCAGTGGGTTCCTATAAGATGTATATATAATAATAAATTCAAAAACATCAATATTGATAAAACTAAAAAAATCACTCTTTCTTCATAATGAAAGGTGCTTCTTATTGAAAGTTACTTTGGCTTCCTGTTATATGGCACTTTATATTTAAAAATGGACGTCAAATTTAACCCAATATATCAAACTTTTTCAATATTCTTAAAAGTTAATATAAGCATTCTCCAGAATTATTTTCATCTTAAATCAAAATCAACCCCAGGAAAATAATAGGACAAAAAACTACATTTGCCTGTTTACAGCTGAAGAAAAATAAAATTAAGAATAATTCATCAGGACTTGGTCCTACATCAGGATCCCTAGCAAAAAGGCCTACCCAATTAAGTACAGATTGGACCTCTCTAGTCCGCAATATCCGTGGTCCGGCATGATTTTAGTTAGCCGGCTGTCCGCTTATCATGGGGTAGCCAAGTTTCCCACAGTCCCATAAAGCTTGTTTACAGCCACCATTCCTGGCTCTCAGTGTTCTGTGCTGTTTACTTAGCTCTAAATTACTTCTAAATGTCTTCTAAGAACCCAGTAAGCAGTAGAAGTGTTGCTAATGCTTCTAGATAATATTGACCTCCTGTGGTCTGGCAAATTCTCTGGTTCTGCACCAGTCAGATTCCGAGGATGCCAGACTAGAGAGGTTCTACCTTTATAGCTCCACCAGTGGTTTCATGGAATTTAAGGAGAAAAAAGAATTTAGTGGAGACACAGGTTGCAGAGTGAAACAAGTCAACATTAATGCAGATATTTTAAAATGTTTTTGAGGGAAAATGAACATAAAACAAATGGTTTAACATACTAACTATATTTTATGTGCCTTTTGAGGATTTTTAATGTAACAAATGATAAAACAAAAATTAACAATATATTAAAATAATATTAAATTAAATAACATAGTATTAAAACTGTACTCAAATTGCTTTAGAATGACAAAAACATCTATCTTAACACTAGTAGCAGAGTTTTTTTACAACTGTTACCAGTAGTTTAATATCCATTAACTACTGTAAGCATCTGTTTGGAATGATGACCTTTGGATGCTGCTTAAAGCAAAGCATGATGTACTTAAGATGGTAAAGTAATAAAGCAATAGACACAGAGAAAAGAAAATAAAGATAATGGAAACAATAGTCACATGATTAAGAGGAAAGATGGGTCATTAAAGAATAAGCAATTTATATTGAACCAGTTATTGCCAGTAAATTCATAATATTTGGCTGTGTTACATTGTCAAGAATGTAAAGATACTGATCTCAAACATTTTGCAACAGTAACTGTAATAATGTAGTTGTAAAACTACTGTACAGAATCAACCTTCACCTTTTATGCTGCCACTTGTCACACAACTGCATTCAAAGTTTCATATGTAACTTGCTCTTGCTGTTCAATGTTATATTTTGGCAACAGATTTGTTTTAAATTTCAAAACAGTATTATTATGATTCTGCTTGCAGTGGGTCTCATAATTCCCAGTGTGGATTATATGAAATAGCCTACATTCTAAAATAGGGGTGGGGAACCTTAGGCCTGGGGGCTGCATGCAGCCCCCCCCTTCCTTGGATCGGGCCCCCAAGGCTCAAGGCTCCCCCCACAACCATTGGAGAGCCCATGCTGGCACTCCAGGCCCTCTCCCCTCCCCCTGCCACCACACCATGGGGCTGGAGCACACAAAATCTACTAGGCTGGGCTCCCCCAGGCTCTGGTGCAGGAGGGGAATGTGGGGAGTGTCTTTCTCCTTCTCAGTTGGGCCACGTCAATCGTGGGGGGAGGATGCTTCTGACTTGTATGCGGTCCCAACTAATTTTTCTGTGGGTCAGTGGCTCCCGACCCAAAAATGTTCCCCACCCCTTCTAAAATAACAAGTAAATTTGATATCATTTTTTGAGTAAGCTCACACATGTATCATATTACAAAACTCCAATCCCTGGCTCAACTTTCTGGTTTTGACAGGAATCAGGAACAAAGCTGCTTTCATGACTTAAGGGGGAAAACTTACCTGAGTAGCAGTAATTCAACAGTTGGACAAAGTCCAATTTACTGCTCTTGACTGACAAACTATTTTACATCACGTGCACATTTTCTACTTCATTATTTAACCTTTTTCCACATCATTACATATATTAAACACTACCAATTCCAGTTCAGAAATATCACTTGGGCCTGGTGGCTTTTTGCTCTTTATCAATATGCCCAACTCCTTTTTTGACACTTTGATCACTGTCAATATGCCATATTGATTACTTGAAAAGACTACACCTAGGGTATCCTCTTTCGTGATGTCTTGAATAAAGAAATCAGTTAACTTCATAATGTCTTTATGTTCCTTAATTTCTCTTTTTACAATCTGAAAGACCAGCAGATACACTGAGTCTCTCCCATGGGTCTTTCTTTCAATATACATAAATAAGACACTTCCAGACCACTCAATTAGCCTCATTAGCACCAGCAATATAACTGACAGGTACTTTCCCCCCACCCTGCAACCCTTATTTATAAGTTGTGAGAGTCCCCCTTTTTCTCTCCACTCTGCTCATCTGAGGAAGTGGGTTTTGCCCGTGGCGAGTAGATTTCAGCCAGTTGCCCCGTTCACCGGCGCTGCGTGCATACTCAGTGCCAGTCTGGCACATGCGCAGTGCGGGGCTGGTGAGTAGATCTCCCCGCGATTTGTCGAGCCGTGTGTGTGTGTGTGTGTGCGCACGCGCTACTTTCTAAGGTGCTACAGAACTACTTTTTGTTTTTAAAGTTACAGACTAACACGGCTACCCCTCTGAGACCCTGATATTTTATTATTTGTATTTGTTTGTCTGTCTGCATTACTGTATCTGGCTATTTGTTCTTCAGATTTCAACTTCTGTCTATATTTTCATCCTATTTAAAAACAGCACAATTTATTGTCTTTTCTACTGATTTCATTTGGACTGGATTTCCATTTTATTGATGCATATCTATATGGCTCAAAAACATCTTTAACTTTGCTATTTAACTATACTGTTAGATTTTTCTTTGTGGCTCCTTTTTGGTTTAGGGACAGAAGAGGCCAAATTCCAAGAACAATTATAATGATATCAAAACTCCTTGAAGTCACTGAGATACAGATAACTATTTGGATCTGTACAGCAAGATACAGATCACTATTTCACACACGCTGTTGCTATTTGTGAATGACTACAGAAAGGAAAAACAGACCTTAACCACAATTCTTTGCCCGCCTCCTCCCCCAAAAAGTAAACTTTTACAAAGCTACATAAATTTCAAAACGAAGTAACCTGGGTAAAAGGCAACAGGGCAATTATTTCAGGTTACTAGAGATAGGAAAGTAAAGGAAACTGCCCTAAGGTAAACCAAGTTGATACAATTACAAACAAAGCACTGACTAAGAACATCCCTCTTTCCACAGTGAAATTGTTTTGTACTCAGTTATTACAGTTAGTACTCTATAAGAACAAATCATACAAAATCATCTTGATTTCCTTATTTGACAGTGTAACTAATTTGGTAGATGGGGGAATGTAATAGACATAATATACTTGAAGTTCAGCAAGACTTTTGACACAGTGCCATGTAATATTCTGATAAATAAGCTGGAGAAACAGCTCTACAGAACTGCTATTAAATTGATACATAATTGGATAAGCAAGATGCAAACAACAAGTAGCTATTAATGGAATTATATCAGATTGAAGGTGATGTCGGCTCAGTTCTGGTTCTGGTATAAATTACCTGGATATAGAGAACATACTGCTCAAGTTTCCAGATGACACAAAGCAAGTGGGGGCTGCCAATATTTTGAAGGATAGAGGTAAAATCCAGAGGGATCTTGATGAACTGGAGAACTGGACTATAAGGGATGACAAAATGAAATTCAGAAAAACAAATGTAAGGTGCTATACTTAGGGAAGAAAAAACAAAAGCACAAATACAGAATGAGGGATAACTGGCTTGGCAGCAACACTGCTAAGAAGGATCTGAGAGTTGTGGTGGATCACAGCCTCAACATGAGCCACATATCTTGGAAGTCACACCAAGAGATAGTACCATTCAGCATTGGTTGGAATACTGCTCAGCATTGGTTAGGTCTCAGGTGGAGAACTGTGTCCAATTTTGATCACCAGTGTATAGAAAAGGTGATCAAAGAGAAACTGGAAAGGATCCAGAAAGGAGCAACAAAGATGATCAAAGTGATGGAATGCAAATCATATGATCAAAGGCTGAAGAAACTGGGTATGTTTAGTTTGGAAAAGAGAAGATGGGCAGGGGAGGAATACAATAGTGGCTTTCAGATACTTGAACGGTACTATAAAAAGATAGAGAAATATTGTTCTCTTTTGCCACAGATGGCAAGTACAATAAATAGGCTGCCTTGGGAGGTAGTAGAAGCTTCTTCACTAGAGATTTTCAAAAGGAGCTTGGATAGCCATCTGTCTTGGATGATTTAATCCTGAAATTTGGCGGGGGATTAGACGAGATAACCCTTGCACTCCTTTCTAATGCCATGATTCTATAAAGGGGATATTTTGAATGTTTACAAAACCTCTAATAGAGTTGACTGGGATTATGTAAATACACCCAGTCACTTATTTTGTCAATGACATGACAGATTTTCAAGGCAACGGAATTCACTACTATAGGTATGAGTGAAAATGTGGTTTCAAAAATTTCAGTTTGGGTTCTCTCCAACTGTTTCATAAAATGTTACTGCTGTGTGATCCAACCAGATTAAAACATTTTGCTATAAAACAGGATTGACTGATGAATGCACCTTAAATCTGAGGAAAACTCAAAAACACAGATGGACTAGCCCATCATGAACAATGGCCAGAAATATCACCAGAAGTCCAGAGAAGGCATTTTTTAAATTTGAGATTTGGATGTGAGATTGCATCACAAAAATAAGTTTTCAACATACTCCCAACCAGTTGTTTTTTGCTGCTGTTTTCTTCTGTTTTGTCCCTGCTGAGTTGACTTCAGGACTATATGAAATCACTTCACGAAGAAGTGCCAGGCATGCCTCAGCATTGGTCTCTGTGGAAACAAATCAGGAGGTCTTTGCCAATGATTGGAGTTCACTGGTCTTCTCTCATGAATTGATGTACTCAGAAATCCAGCATTTATTGAAAAATGGAATGACAATGCTGAAATTGAGTAGTTCATGGGATTCTTCAACTAAGGATACCAATATCGTATTAAGTCCTCTTGGTGATATCCATTTTTGGGTTTCAGATAAGGCACCTTGGCAAGCCTCTTGATCTCTGAGTTTCAGACCACCTGTACAACACCACATAAACTTGTATTCCTTTTGGTTTGTCTACACAAGTTGTAATGCATCCATGTAGACACTATCTATGCTGATGGGAGAGCTTATCCCATTGGTTTACATAGTCTTACCCCTTCCCCTGAGAGGCAGGAGCTTGGTCAATGGGAGAATTCACAGACCCACTGGTATGCTGGGGGTTAGTCTGATTTAACTGCATCACTCAGGAATGTAAATTTTTTTTATAACCTCGAGCAATGTAGTCGCACTGACCTAATTTCATAGGCTTTTATTTTCCTTTAAAATCAGAAAGCAAATGTAGCCTAAATCCTGTGACAAGATTTGTTGTAAATTGGGACTTACGCTACAGAAGAGGTTAACAACCCTGAACACCTAAGCCTTTACATCACTTTCTTAGTAATCACATGGACAGGAAAAGGTTCTTAAAATGTGAATGAAGGATAAAACACTTTTTTGGGGGTGTGAAAGCATCCATCCTGGTGACCCATCCTTCTCTTCCGTGGCCACATAGTGATCAATAGCATTGTGGGTGAGAGTCAAAACTCAGAATTTTGTTTCAGAATTTTTTACTTCATTTTATGTTATTTTCACATTATTTCATAACACTGAAGTATTTTTATTTAATTTTTAAATCATTCCAGGCAAATGCTGGTAAAAACAGCTTCACTTCTTTTCTAGAACAAAGCGTCTCCTGCTTGTGTCTTAAAGAAACAACCTAATGAAACACTAAAATGATTTTCAAATAAAAAACCCAGAATTTTTCAATTAAGTCACATTACGGCAGTCTGAAGTAGCAACACATATAATTACATGTTTGTGCACATTCTGACTAGGGATGTTAATGGTTAATTGGTTAACCAGTAGGCAACACCCTTATCAGATGATCACCAGTTACTGGTTAACCAGTGGCCTGGCTGGGCTGGAGTGGACCCTTCTCTGATGTGGGCAACAGCTGTTCCAGCCCAGCTGGGTTAGGCCCTCACCTGCAGTGGGTCCAGCATAGCCAGAGCAGCTCACCACAGGTGGAGGGAGCTCCAGCCAGGTTGGAGCGGGTCGGGCTTGGCTAGAGCAGACCACTGAGTCACAGGCCACTGGAGCAGCCCCCCACCCACTCTGTTTAAGTATTTAACTGGTTAAACATAACATTTAACCAGTTAATTGATTAAACAGGATTTTATATCCCTAATAATGACAAGTAGTGTATGCTATGACTACTACTGACATGTAGTGGAATAATACAAAACTATTTTTATTTATATATATATATATATACGTACACACACACACACACACACACACACACACACACTCTGTAAATTTCATATTGAATGTATCAAAATTATTTTTCAAAATTCCTGAAAGCAAGAATTTTCTGAACCCAAATATTTTCCATGGAAATGTTTGTTGACATTCTTGTATTTTTCAAAATGTTTAAATTGAGATGAAAAATACTTTTTGTCAAAAAAAGTTTTGATCAAATATTTTTGACCTATACTACGTTTCTCCTTTTCTGCTTAAACAGAATTCTTGGAGAATGTTTAAATATGCTGGTTCCAAGACAACAGGATCAGATCATAATTCTCATCAGATAACAGGAGAATAAGCTCACCAATCCATCTGTGAAACAGACCAAAATAACCCAACAATCTTTTTTTAAATGTGATTGCCTACTTTAAAAAGATCTCTTTATAATGTCAGAGAAAAAGAAGCACCACTACATTCAGAAAAAAAGCTATGCTCATCTGATAGGTAATACACTTAAGTAGGAAAAAGTCTAAGAAGGGTAGCTGTGTTAGTCTGTAACTTTAAAAACAACAAGCAGTCCTATGGCACCTTAGTGTACGTCTATACAGCAACATTAATTCAAAATGACCAGCATTATTTTGAAATATCTTAGTCCATTTCTACACAGGAGGCAGTTATTTCGAAATAATGTCAAAATGCTGTCAAGCTCAGGGCCGGCTCTAGGCACCTGCAAAGGAAGCTCGTGCTTGGGGCGGCACATTTTCAGGGGCAGCATTCCAGCACGCAGGAGGAGCAGGCAGGGAACCCCCCAGAGGCCGCCCTGAGCTGGGAGCCCCATGCCCGGCTGCTCGGAGCCTGCGCCTGGCCCCGGGGCGCTGGGAGCTCTGTGCAGGCAGTCCCGAGGCACAGCCCCTCTGGGGCGCTTCCTGCAGGGCGGTGCAGGGCGGCCGCAGCTGCCAGTGGTGACACTGAGCCCGACGGCCTCTTCTTCGCCTTCAAGTGAGTGCGGCCCCCACCCGCCCATGTGCCCCCCAGGGTGCCCCCTGCAACTCCTCCTCCCCCCACCTGTGGGGCCCCCCCCGCCTATGTACCCCCACGGCTGGCCACCCCCCGCCTGTGTTCTCTCCCCTGCAACTCCCCTGCCTGTGAACCCCCCTTGCCCATCTGTCCTCCCCCCCCCGGCTGTGTGCCCCTATCCACTGTCCTGCAACCCCCCCCACCGCTACCTCCCTTCTCTCTTCTCCTCCCCCGGCTTGGCCTCTGCCCAGCAACCCTGCACCCCACCTCCTGGCCCACTGCAACCCTGCTGGGACCCCGTCTCCTCTTCTCTGCCCCCCCCCCCACCCGCCTCCCTGCCGCCCACCTGGATCCCCATCTCCTGTCTGGCTCTCTAAACAATCCTCCTTCCCCCTACTCTCGGGGCCCTGAACCCCCCTCCCCACACCTGCCCAGGAACCCAGCCCCCTTATGCTGTATCCTGACAACCTCACCCCTGCCTGAGACCCAGGTGATTCTCCCTCCCTCTTTGTCTGAGGAAGGGGAACTCTGGTGTTCCCAGTGCCCGTGTCCCCAAGTCGCTTCCTGTCTGGGGCAGGAGAGCTTCATTAAAATTGGAATTGTGATCCCATTTAAATAGGCTTTGTTTTAAATAATATACCTTTAAAATTAAATTAAAAATTGTTATGGCCTAAATTTATCATAACCTATTTGAATAACTTATGAATTAAATTTAAAAATTAAACAGAACATGTGTCCTGTCAAATGTTAAAGAAATTCTACCAGTTCACTAGTGTAAGTTGCTGTGTAAGCACCCGGAACCAGTGTTTACATCAGCAGTAGCTTCTTCTGCAAGTGAAGAGAGAATGTTTTTATCACTTTGATTTATTCACCTAGTTCAATTCAATGATTAGTTCATTCACCGTTGCAAAACAGAGAGTTGACGACGCAGAAAAACTTGTTTTCCTCTTCTCTCAGTAAAAAAACTGGTTATGAGAGCGTTCTAACATCTTGAAGAACATGACGACTAGAATCGATCTGTTAAATTCACTATGGATATTTCCTTTCTTTAACAAATGAATTTTGGATGCAAAATGTGTTTGGATACTTTTTTGTTATGTGTCTTTCACATTTAAGGTAGTTTTATTTCATACAAAAATTAAATGCTGGTTTTGTTTATTTTCAATTGAATTTCCGTCCAGACAGAAGTAGATGCAAATCGTTTAAAAAAAAAATAGCCACAACTTAGCAAATAATAAATGGGTAAAAACTGTCTCTTAAGTGTTCCTATTATACACCATTTTGTAATAGAATAAAAATGTAAAAATTAAGAATCTGATTACATGTAAGTTACACAATTATTTGGGCATTTATTTAGTTGGTAGCTGTACTGAGTGTATTCTCCTGGTTAGTAAACAGATACACCAAATTTGACAAAGGTTATATTTAGTTGTAAATCAACATGTTTTAAGGTTGCTAATCAATAAGACTCAACCATCCTTTAGAAAATATTTTAAAAGTATAATTTAAATGATTAATTGCTCATTTAAACCAAGGTTTTCTGCTTGCAAGTTTAAATCATGATTAAAATTAGAGATTTAAATGAAAGCTATTTAAATCAATCCACCCTGCTTCAGAGGCTGTTCCGTGAAGGAGAAAGCACAGGGCTGCCTTCATGAAATAGGTCCTAGGCTAGTGGGGTTTTGTTGTCTGGTGCCTGTCTTGTTCTGGACAGTTGAAACAAAAGTTCTCTTAATTCCTTTGAACTGTCTCATTGTATAGTGAGGCTGATTCTTGTCCATGGACACCAAAAGCTGGACAGCTTATGTGTTGGGGTTGGAGTCTGAGTGATTATAAGGCTTCTAATAATAAAATCCCTTTGCAGAGTGAGGAGTGGGACCAGGACTCCAGCACCAGGTGATGTGAACAGCTTCATGCTTTGGAAGTCTTTAACTGACTTGCTGTGGATGAACCTGCCCTCCCATTGTCCTCATGTGAGGAGTCCCTGGTGCTCTCCTAGGAGACGAAAATGCCCCAGGGTTTGGGCTCCCCCCGGGGCGCATGCCCCACCCCCCAGGAAGCCGCACAAGCTGCATTTGCGGGTGTACCCCCAGAAAACCGCGCGTGCACCCTCCCCGGACAAAAAAAGGGGGGGAAGGGGCGGCCAAAAATGTTTTGCTTGGGGCGGCAAAAAACCTAGAGCTGGCCCTGGTCAAGCTGAAGGACTTCTTACCCTGACTCCTGTAACCCTCATAGTACGAGGAGTAAGGGAAGTTGGAGGAAGAGTGCTGTATTTCGAAATTGGGAGCGTCTACACAGCACCTATTTCGAAATAAGCTACACAGTTGAAGTAGCTCAATTTGCATAGCTTATTTTGAGTTAAGCTCTGCTGTGTAGATGCACCCTTAGGGTATGTCTAGACTACATGTCTCTGTCGACGGAGCCATGTAAACTAGTTTACCCGGCATAGGCAAAGAGGAGGGGATTTAAATAATCCCCGCTTCATTAAAATAAACATGGCCGCCATGCTGTGCCGATGATCAGCTGATCCAGCACAGCGCGGTAGTCTAGACGCGGATCGGTCGGCTGGGGAAGCCTTTGCCGACCGATCCTGTAAGCCTCGTTTTACGATGCATAAGGGATCGGTCGGCAAAAGGCTTCCCCAGCCGATTGATCCACTTCTAGACTACCGCACTGTGCCGGATCAGCTGATCGTTGGCACAGCGTGGCGGCCATGTTTATTTTAATGAAGCGGGGATTATTTAAATCCCCTCCTCTTTGCCTATGCCGGGTAAACTAGTTTACATGGCTCCGTCGATGGAGCCGTGTAGTCTAGACATACCCAGAGAGACTAAACAGATATATTGTAACATGAGCTTTTGTGGGTAAAACACACTTCATCAGATGAGTTGGGAAATTTTCATTCCAACTCATCTAATGAAGTCGGTTTTACCCACAAAAGCTCACGATATAATATATTTATTAGCCTCTAAGTGCCACAGAACTGCTCATTGTTTTTAAGTAGAAAAAGTATATTTACAATTGTATTTGTTAAAAAAACAAGCAAAAAGAAAGAATAACTAAGAATGGTACTTTACAGAGTGGATACAGAATTATGGATTTTTAAACAAATATTGGTATTTTTATTTTAATTGGATTATTTTATTTAAATTTTATTTTTATTTAAATTAAATACAGGGTTTTTAAATTAAAAAATTAAAATTAAATCTGAAATTGAAATTTACGTTAAGGCCTAAATTTATTATAATCTATTAAAATCACCGAAATCAAACACAAAATATAATATTAAGCAATAGATGTTTGCCATCAAGTTTTAAAGAACATCAAACTATTGAACAGGTGGAAGTTATTGGCTAGGCATCTGGAACCAGAGTTTGTTGATGTGCTAAACCAGCTTTTGACAGCAGAATCCTCTCTTCTGCAGATGCAGAGAGAGCATGTTTTCTTCATTTCAGCTTATTCAACTAATTCAGCTCAGTGACTAAGTTCATTCAAAGTTAAGAAACTAAGGCTATGTCTACATTCCCAGCTTATTTCAATATAAGTTATTTTGAAATAGTAACTCCCAAAATAACTATTTCGAAATAAGCTTATTCCTCTTCAGAAGCAGGAGTTATTATTTCAAAATAACAAGCCCATTATTTTGAAACAACAGGCTTGGTAGTGTGGTTGCTCGCCTTGTTATTTCAAAATGTAGACATTCCTTAAGTGAACACTGAAAAAGCAGAAAAGCTTGTTTTTCCCCTTACAATGAAGAATAAAAATGAGATGAAAGGATGAGATCTATTAGTTCTAAAACTCTGAAGGATATAGTGACCAAAACAATTCGTTCAAATTATAAACTACAAATAATATTTCCTTTGATTTCATGAATCAATATTAAATGCAAAACAACATGTTCTGATAAATATTTTGGGAAATGTTCTTTCCTTATGTTTCCCACACATTTAAGATAGTTTTGTTAAACAAAAAAAATTAAAATATTGCTTTTGTGCACTTTAAAATGAATTTGTATTTCCATCCAAAGAAGAGCTTAACAAATTATGAGCAAAAAAGCAATAATCTTCCAGTAAAGAAAAGCATTATTCTCCATTTTCAAACATAATACAAAAGTTAAAATGAAGAATCTGAAAACGTATGTTATGCTACATCACAGCTTCAATAAATGTGTCTGCCTACTTAGGAAAAAGACACACCTGTAGTGTATCAGCTATATTTAGTTGAAAACTGACATGTTTTAATGGTCAGCAACCATTTAACCTTTCCTTGGCAAAATAATTAGAAACTACAAATGTAAAATTGATAATTTAAATCAATAATTTAAGTTTCCTGCTTGCTGATTTAAAAGATCTTGATTTTAATCAATCTACCCAATTACGCTATGTAAGTTAACTTTCACTAGTTAAGAAATTAAAGTTTCTGCCACAGCCATGAACACAGCTGACATGAGTATGTCATTGTGGAACTATTCATTTATCAGTGTTATAGGCATTCATTTAAATGGACTACAATGACAAATTGATTGTTATTCTCATACAACCAAAGCTGAAACAGACAAAATCTACAAAACTGGTTTTAAAGAAGAGCTTCATTATCTATTGAGTTCTTTGAGATGTTTTGGCCCTAAGGATGCTTCACCATCGAATGCATGCACACCCATGAGCTCTGAACTAGAGATTTAAATTAGCAGTATCCATTCCTTCTCAACTACAGAGCCCAGGAGATACTGAGACATTGCTACAGATAGACAATATTGACCCAAATATCACATTTATCTTGGACACAAAGGTGCTATTAAAATGGCCCTCATCTACTCATGCTTCAATTTGATTAAGGTCCTGCAGATACATAAGTTTCAGAGGGGTAGCCATGTTAGTCTGTAATTGAAAAAATATTAAAAAACAATGAATAGTCCTGCAGCACCTTAAAGACTAGCAAAAAATTTAAATGGTATCATGAGCTTTCATGGGCACAATCTACTTCTGCTCTTATATGAGCCTCTGATGCAGTGGTTTATGTGGATAGGTCCTGTGATGATGTTACTTGTGTAGATGTGTGGACAGATGGAGTTAAGGGGTCCAGGTTTCAAATAAATAGCAGAGAAAGAGAGGAGATTGGGAAGAGAAAAGAGAGAAGGAAAAAAATGGGAAAAGAATAGTCAATGAAGGTCCATGCTAAATGAAGCTGATAGAATGGGTTCTAAGTACCCAGTGTTTGGTTTTTTATGTCATTAAGATGTGGAATGTAGCAGGTAGTTATGGTCTTTGTTTAAACCTCTATTGTAGGTCTCAAACTTGTAAATGAAATTAAGTTCTGCAGCTTCCTTTTCAAGCTGGTTTTTTAAATTGGCTTGTAATATGGAAACTTTGAGATCCATTAATGAGTGCCCAGGCAAGTTAAAATGTTCCCCAACAAATTTCTGTGTGTTACCTTTTCGAATATCTGATTTGTGTCCATTAATCCTTTGTCCTAGAGACCATCCAGTTTGGCCAATATACATGGCAGAGAGGTATTGATGGTACTTGATGGCATAAATAACATTGGTGGATGTGCAGTTATATGAGCCTCTGATGCAGCTGTTTATGTGGTTAGGTCCTGTGATGATGTTACTTGTGTAGCTGTGTGGACAGAGTTGGCATCAGAGTTGATTGCAGGGGTGGGTTCCTGGATGAGTATAATGGAAGTGTGTTCTGTGTTTGCTTGAAAGAATTTGTTTGAGGTTAGGGGATTGTCTGTAGGCGAGGATTGGCCTGTCTCCCAAGACCTGTGAGAGCGAGGGGTCATTTTCCAGGATAGGTTGTAAATGGTTGATAATGAGCTGGAGGGGTTTAATTTGGAGGCTGTAGGTGATGACAAGTGGAGTTCTGTTGTTTTCTTTGTAGGGCCTATCTTTGTAGGGCCTATCTGATGTCTGGGTTCTTGTCTGGCCTGTCAATCTGGTTTTTCACTTCTCCAGGTGGGTATTTTAGTTTTAAGAATGCTTGATATAAATCCTGTATGTGTTTGTTTCGGTCTGTGGGATTGGAGCAATGAGGATACATAGTATTGAAGGAGTGGCATACAGAAGAACATGAGGCCAGGGGACTAGGACAGTGTCTCTTGAAGAATTTCAGCCATCTCACCCCTTGGAGCAGAATGGCACATTTCACACTTGTCGTAATTGCGTAGAGATCCACTGTGGGAAGCCCCTACGCTTGGCAGAGGCTAAGGAAAACCAAGTAGTTTAGCTCTCACTTGTATTGCTGATGGAAGTTCCTGTGTAGGAACCTGCCACAATGTTTTGGGGGGCTTGAAAGGAAACCACAGAGATCCCTGTGCAGTGAGCAATGCACCAGTTTCACAATTTCAGTGATTCTGCACATAAGAACCGGAATCTTGCTCCTCTTTATTCATTTATAAAGTACACTACTGCCCTACTGAAGGCAATACTGAAGAGAGGCTACCAAAATGATATCTCTGTGCTTTGAACACATACAACCTGAAGAGGGAGCTGAGGTTTGGTTAACCGACTCTGTACCACTCTGATGGTTTATCCTGCCTTCCAAATGCTAAAGCCAGCTCCAGCTTGAATGCCTTATCCCCTAGGCCACTCCAGAACCCACCCCACGCACCTACCTTCCAGGCATCCCTTATCCTGCCTTCCGAATGCTAGACCCAGCTCTTGCTCTGGGGCAGCCTGTGCTGGCTGTTCAGCTGCTCCCAGGGTGGAGCTTTTCAATTCTTTTGTTGTAGATAAGTCTCAATGCCTGGAAATTTCTGTGGCTAGTACCAAGGATGCTGCTTATCAGTGCTGCTTGCTGGCAGACTTATCAGAACAGAATATGCGCTTCGGTTGTAACTAACACAGTAACAGTGTCCGGGTCTGTTAGAGCCTCCACTGTACCTATCATGGGACACAAGCTTTTCCCAGGATTTAGTTCTAAAAGATGACTTACTCCTCCTTTTGGGGTTCCTTTTAGGGGAATGTGGTTCTCTTTTCTTAGACTCCTTCATCTCAATCACAGGTACTGCCTGAGAGGATGAGGCTGATGTGGAGTGCTGGGGGAAGAGAGGAAAGACTTAGATCCCAGGCCTTTTGGGGTCACTGGATCAGGAGGAGCTTCAATTTCACCTTTCTGTCTTTTTCAAGATCTGCTTTTAAACCCTGTGCAAACCTTCTCCTTCTCCTTAAGACATGTGAGTTTCTGAGACACCAGAGACAGCTGGAGTGCCCATCACATCAGGGTGAAAACTCTCACAGGGTCTGAATCCTGGGGCTTTGGCATACCCTAAAAGTTGGTCTGCTGAGTAAAGGAACCAAAAAATCACTTCCAGCAGAAGACCAGGGTACCCCTCATTTAAGCACAAACTTGTAAAAAAAAATTAAAATAAAGGAAAAGGGAAAAGAGCAGACACTACAATTTCTCCATCTTGAGCTGTAGGCAGCTGAGCAGAAACTAGAGAGATGGGTGTATCCACTCCTCCCCTATATACCTTCACTGTGAAGTATGAGATTGCATAATGTGCAGGTACAAACCCACAGATACTACTAATTTAAATCTCCAGTCAAGAGTGCATGGGCACATTCACTTCTATAGTGGAGCACCCACAGAGACATCTATTTCAAGAAAACCTATAATGTTGGAAGGTTTACAAAAGAAGTGGATTTTCAGGACAGATTTAAGTGGGAAGGAAAATGTCAGGGATTAGAATATGTAGGCCATTCCAAGTATGGTGGCCAAATGAAAGAAGATACTGTAAATAATAGGAGAGAAAATAAAGTGGCATCTCTGGTAGAGATGAGGTGATGAAATCTTACAATATATTTTAGAAACATGCTTCTGTCTGTCTGTTCGTCCGTCCATGAGTCTGTTTGTTCAAGAATTCCTCCTAAACAGTAAGAGCTAGGACCACCAAAATTGGCATACAGCTTCCTCTTATCGTAACTTAAAGCAAAGTCAAGGTTTGATTGTGCAAGGACAATGGGAGATGCACGGAATATGATTGTTTTTCATAAAATGGAAAGGGAATGGTCAGGGAGGGACAGATATACTGTAGAATGGCCACAGGGGGGGCAAGCAAGGGGCCAGAGATTGGGACCGGGACAGCTATAACCCTTTTGGGGCAACAGGGGACAGGGGTGAAGAAAGGGAAAGCTAACTACTATATATTTCAGAGAGTTTGTCTGTTTGTGTAAATGTTTGTGCCTGTTTGTCCCCCATTCAGGGGACATACATCCCTCCTCCAGCTCTCTCCACTGTGCAGCCATGGACAGGCACTTCTCACCTGGCCCAAAGATGCTGTGATGAGAGACTGCTGAGGTTGTCCTCTCTTATTGGGGCAGCCTGCATACTGAACCCCTCACCCGCACCCTAATTCCAGAACAATTATTTAAATTAAGAAAAACAAAATTTATTTGAGTTAAGCAACTCCGAGTAAGTCTTCTAGTAGGATATAATAACAAAAAAGAGCAGATATACAGACTAGAGATGTAAAAGTGTAGTCAATTAACTGATAAGCAAAAGCTTATATATAGGTTAATGCTATAGATGACACGCATTCCCCCCTCCCCATTTTCCAATAAATTTTTTAGCAGGCTAGCCAGCGGCCCAGCTCAGTCCTGGCTTGCCATGGGTCTGGGACATACCCCCGCTGTGGCTCTGCATTTAAAGCTTATTAGGAACGGGGCAGCCCAGCTCAGCTCCAGCTCGTGCTGATTCCAGGAGCTCAGAACCCCCCCCTCCCCCAGACAGGGGCTGCTGCCACCCCGTGCCACTGGCTCTTTATCAGAGGCAGCAGCACAGGGCGACAGGCAGCTGGTCCACAAGGGAGCCGGGGTCTTCTCAGGAGTGAGGCGAGAGCGCACTGGCTGCCATCCCTGTCCTCAGGGACTACAGAATAGTCAACTAACCAATAAGAATTCATGAGGTTACTTGACTATTCAGTTAACCAATATTTAACATCCCTAATACAGACAGATAATTAAAAGCTAAACAAAATGAAATCTATTTGCATTGTACAAGCTATGAAAATTTAGAAAATTTAAGCAAACACCATAAATACTGATAAGTAGAGATAATGTAAATGTGAAACCTAAATCATTTTTTAAAGTAAGAGCTAAGTAGCTTGCACCACGTCTGCCCTTATGTCCTTCTGCTAATATTTGTGGTTTTATAGTTAAATTTAAAAATATATATTAACCAAAATAGCTATTAACATGTTTGAACAAAAGCCCAGATATTTTTTTAATATTTTTTCCTAAAATTAAACATAACTAAATTATGAACCACTAAGTCTAGAATCAGCCAAGGAAGATTTTAGTAAATCACAAAAAGTATTGGGTATTGTTAAACATTATGCCTCCAATCTCCCTACTCCTTCAAGTGAAGAGGGACAGTATGCCAAAGGAGGTTCTGGGGAAGAGGGGGAAAAAAAAAAATCAAGAGAGGCCCCAATGCCCTTTCCCCATCTTGTACACCCATGCAGAGAAAGGACACAGTAATTCTCTTTAACTAATCAATGTTTCCCCCTGTAACTCACAAACATTTAAATTACAGGTCATTCATTTTATTGTTAGATCAATGTAAGATTGATCTCCTGGTAATAAATATATTTAATGGATAAAATTCAGCCTTCCTTTCCCACTTCATGGAAGCCAGAGTGAAGACAATGGAGTTGCACAAGAAGAATTTGGTCACTGCATTTTGAATCACCATATGAAAAAGGTAGCACTGATAAAACATATTATTAAACAATGACAAATTAGGCCTACATTTAAAAACAACATTCCTTTTTAACCAAATTGAATGATCTAATTACAAGATCAAAATCCCAAAATTAAAATTAAAAAATATTGTTAGAACTGACACCTCAATTCTTTGTAGTTCTTTGTTCTCTTGGTAGATATAACCATACCTCTCTGCAACAGAACACAATAAATGAACCATCCAAAACAGACATACTGGCATTTAAAAGTGACCTTACAAATTCAGTGTTGCAACAAAGGTAAAACAATACACCAAAATTCCTGACAGCCTGAATAGTGCAGAAAAGAACTTCTGTTTTGGACACTGTCATTTTTATGACAAAAGAAGAATTAGTACCATGATTTCATACTTTCCACATACAAGATTCTTTCCCTCTTTTTCTGAAAGAAATTCTGAAACAAAAAACAATTCTAAAAATCCAAAGTGTTATTTATTTTTTACATAAAAGGTAAAATGAAAGTCTGAATCAGATTTGGCTCCCCATATTTTCTATTTTTTATTTATCAAATAGAAAAGTCTTTCTAACTTTCTCCTTTCCTGTCTGAGACCAAAACTATGTGATGTTCTGTTTGCATTACAATTATACTAATTCATTGCAGGTCACTTGCTTTTTACTGAGTCCAGATGACATTTAGTAAACTAAACATGAGTCAATTAGTTTAGAAAAAATTCTGATTGCCCTTGGGTAGGTCACACAGTGGCTACGGAACATAACTGCCTGAACTGCATTTTGGCTAACACCAAACATAAGGCTGAAGCTAATACCTTATACTTCTGCATTCCTCCTAGATTTCTCACATTTAAATATACCTCTTTAAAAAAAAATTCTCCCCCCCCCCCCCACAGGAAACAGATGAGGGCAGCACAATTAAGAACTATTGCCATTTTCTCTTCTACAGTTCAACTTAAAAATGCATTGTTTATAGTTACTAGGTTATTAACAATGTGGTTTGCACTTCATTTTTAATATCCCAAGTGGCTAACTAACCTTTTCAAGCCTGTTGATTTGAAACTACTACAGTACAAAAGAAAAACACAGCACTTGAGATTTAGTGAACACTAAAAATAATAATAGTCTAAGCCTCTAGTATTTCTCCAATAACATTTGTATTTTTAAATCAATCTGAACTACCATGTAATTAGGCATACAATAAGCTTTAACGATAATGTCAACCAACTGGTTCCAGAATGGGAAAATATCCTCAAAGCTTAGATCCAAGAAAGAAAAAATGCCTTTGTCAATATCTTATTAGTGACACAACATTTACCTTTTTCTGGAAAAGAAAACAGATAACATAATTCAGATTTTAATTTACTAAATAAAAAGGTCAAATTCAGACTTAGTGTAAGTGAATGCAATTCCACTGAAGTCATTCCTGCGAGGCCTGAATTGGGCATGAAAAACTTATTCCATGTTTAAAACAGCAGCAACAACTTTAAAAAAATAATTTAATGTGAAATATAATAAATCCCTTATTGTTATTTATTACTATTATTACTGTGTCCCTAGGCAGCCTAGGCCCAGACCAGGACACCATTGTGCTAGTTGTTGTATAAACAGCAAATAAAATATGACTCTCCCTGCCCCTGCCTCTCCCTGCTTAGATTACAATCTAAGCATAAGACAAAAGACAACAGATGGATACAGACAGAGACAGGGAACTGTAAAGGACACAATCACAAAATATTGGCCAGCTAGACAGGCAGTGGTCACAGCACCCCAGCAGCCTAATGATTTTCAAGTTTTCTGTAGGCATCACTGCAAAGGAGAGTGAAAAGAGATCTAAAGGTGAGTAATGAGGCAGAGGATGTTTACAAGAAGCGCCTCCTAAAAGTGGAAGCTTGGGAGACAGCGCAAAGGAATTAATTTGAAAATTTAACAAGTGAACAATGATGGCATGATGGACCAATTCGAGGTGAGCCATCCACAGCTCCATAACAAATGAGGCATGTTAGGTAGAGTGGGGACAGACCAGGTAAGACTTTAGTCTATCGTAATGATTCCCAACATTCCCTTCAAATTTTTGACTGCCAATGCAGATTGATTGGATGTTTTCAGAGAACTATTCACAATCACTCCAAAATCTCTTTCTTGAGTGGTAACAACTAATTAAATCCCATCATTATTACACACACACACACACACACACACACACACACACACACACACACACACACACAGAGAATGTGCTTGGACTGGGTTTTCCAATGAGTATTACACTTTGCATTTATCACATTGAATTGGGCACTATTTTGCTACCCAGTCGCTAGATTTGTAATCTGCCTGGGACTTAAGTATCTTGTATCATCTGAAAATTTTGCCACCTCACTGTTTACCCCTTTTTCCAGATAATTTATGAATATGCTGAACAATAATGGTCCCAAAACAGACCTCGGGGGACACCACTTCTTACCTCTCTACGTTATGAAATCTGACCATTTATTCCTACCCTTTGTTTCCTATCTTAAACAGTTACACATCCATGAGAGAATCTTCCATCTTATCCCAAGATAGCTTACTTTGCTTCAAAGCATTCGGTGAGGAACCTTGTCAAAAGCTTTCTGAAAATCTAAGTACACTGTATCCACTGGGTCATCCTTGTGGAGGGATGAAAAAAGCACTGTCTGATGGGTATATTCAGGCATGCTTCCCTGACATTTAGTGATGGGAGGAAGATCTCTAAATCAGTACTAGCAAGGTTTAAATGGAGGTTATTCACTGCAACTGGAGGTTCTTTGAGATGTGTGATGTGATCTGTATTCCACAAGTAGGTACAAATGCATGCCATGTGCCCAAGTATTGAGATTTTAACTAGTAGTGTCCATTGACCTGCACATGTGCAAATAACCTCCTTATGCTCCAAAGCAAGCGTACAAGAGGAAGTGCAAGTCAATGTCCTCTCAGTTCCTCTTCCAACCTGATTTGAAGCAGAGGGAACAGAGGGCGTGTAGTAGAATAGTAGAGACCACACATCTCAAAGAACTTCTAGTTATAATAAGTAACCTCCTTCTCTGTTTTCAGGTGCTGGTCCTATGTGTATTCCATATGTGACTGACTGGCAAGCAGTAGTCAGACAAAACGAGGATGTGAGGAAGCCAGCTGCAAAGATGCATGCAATACTGCAGATCCCACCATGGCATCCACAGCAGAGACCTGGACCACTGAAAAATTTCTAGCACACATATGGAACTCCAGGTGGCTGCTCCTCATATATCCTGCATTAGGACCTTCTGCAGGGATGCTACCAAGGTGGCCTGGGCTCTCATGGAGTGAGGGATTACACAGTCACGATGCAGAATGTGAGATAGCCTATATCACCAATAATACAGTCCAAACCGCACTTAGAAATCCTATGAGAGGATATAGCTTGACCATGGTCTCAAGTTGCAGTGGGGGAGCTCTAGATTGGATATTAAGAATAACTCTTTCATTAGGAGGATGGTGGAGCACTGGAATGGTTACCTATGGAGATAGTGGAACCTCCATCCTTAGAGATTTTTAAGGCCAGGCTTGACACAGCTCTGACTGGAATGATTTTGCTGGGGTTGGTCCTGCTTTGAACTAGATGACCTCCTGAGGTCTCTTCAAACCCTAGTCTTCTATGAGTCTATGATTCTATGGAATCTTTCTGCTATCATGACAAAGAGCCTTAGAGAACTTCTGATGGGTTTGGTTCTTTGGTTCTTTGCACCTGACGCTGAGGGAATAAAGTCTCTTCTCTTTAGGAGAAGCATGAGTATTGGAAGAAAAACAGGTAACTGACTATGGTGTTTGCTGATAGAGACAGCCAAGTATTTAAAAACAGGTCCTTATATAGCAATAAAGCTCATGACAGGAGCAAACAAACAGGTGCAGGAAATTTAGCAGGAAAATTAGTGGGCAATTAATGGGCCAATATGGGAACCAGAACTGCCCACCTGGAGAGCTGATAATTACAATAAAAGAGAAATGCAAAAGGATTATAGCACTTACACCTTGGGATGTAAAAGAGGCAAACAGATGGTACCGCTTTGCTTTTGCTTCTGGGTAAGTCCCTGCTACAATAATGGTAATCTTATAAACAAAGACTCCAATCTCCATGTGTTCCTATGTGTCATCTTAGCAAGTCCAACAACAGTGCAATACCAGGCGAACCACCAAAAGGAACCAAAACCACCTGGGCCAATAGGGAACTAAAAGAATGGCAAAGACCTCATCACAACGTATTTTATTTCTTAGCATCTCTGGAAGCAGGGAGAGGGGAGGAAAGGCATATCTGAAACTGCTTATCAATGACAGTAGAAGAGCATTGCATTGGGAGCCATGGATCATTGCATGGTCCATGGATCCCTGACACAATATAAAGAGACTTTTTTATTGTGACTCAAAGATGCCCCACAGAAGTATGTCTCATCACATGAAAATATCTGTCATAATGGAATCATAGATTTCCCATTTGTGGTCCACCAAGAAATGCCTGCTGAGGTTGTCTGATAAGGAGCCCTGAACACCTGGAAGGTAAGCCACATGGATGGTGGTGATGTGTCTGATGCAACAGTTCCAAAGTCTGATTGCCTCCAGATACAAGAGAGATCTTGCTCCCCCATGTTTGTTTATGTAGATCATGGCAGTGACATTGTCTGACACCACTGGATGAGACAGGCATTCATGAGTGGAAGAAAGGCCTGGCATGCAAGGCAGGGTATGTGCAGCTCCATAATCTTGATATGTCATCTGGCCTATTCAGTATGACCGTTCAGGCAGGTGCCCCACTCCAGAAGGGACACATCTGTTGCAACAGTGGCATTGGGAGTGAGACTAAAGAAGAACTCCCACCAATGTTCCCTCTAAGCTGCGCCATAGCACAGCTTCACAAGTGATTAATCAGCCCCACCCAGTAAGAGGCTCAGGGCTCCATGCACAGAGCTGGCCTAACTGGGTGGGGCTGATTAATCACCTGTGAAGCTGTGCTGCCATGCAGATCAGCAGGAACACTGATTCCCACTCATACTTAGTTTGGATTCAACCACCAAGTGAAGGAGATGGTGATCCAGGTGGGAATGGTCATCTTGGAGTTGATGTTGTGTTTGTTGGGCGAGTAGACAAAATAGAGCCAAGCCTGCAGTCAATGTAGATCATGGGTTCTCAAACTGTGGGGTGTGCCCCCCGGAGCGGCGTGAAGAAATTCCAGGGGGTTCGCGAGGAGACCCAGCCCCCCTCCCATGAAATTTTGCTGCTCTGGTCAGTTCCTTTTATTTTTGGTCAACAAGTTTTGCTGCTATTTTGGGGGGAGGGGAGGCGTGAGGGTTTCTCAAAAATCAAAAAGGGGGCGTGATGCCGAAAAGTTTGGGAACCACTAGATGAAGCCTGGCTAAGTGTGTCACATAAGTATACACTGCCATGTGACCTAGCAGTGATAGCTACTTTCACACACTAGTACTCAGTCTGTGGAAAAATAAAGAAATTAGGTTGTACGTCATCTGAAACCTTCCTATAGGAAGGAAGGTTCTTGAAGGAACAGAGTCCAATGTTGCCCCAATAAAGTTTATTGTCCTCATGGGAGATAAAACAGATTATTCTCTGTTCACACAGGCTATGTCTACATAGCAGCGTTATTTCCAGAATAACAAATGTTATTCCGAAATAACAGTCCACATCTACACAGCAAGCAGTTATTTTGACATAATGTCAAAATAATGTCGAGTTGGAGGACTTCTTACTCTGACTCCTGTAACACTCATTTTACAAGGAGTAAGGGAAGTCAGAGGAAGAATGCTCTCTCTCAAAGTTCCTGCTGTGTAGGCAGCGCCAAAAGCCGAAATAAGCTATTTCGACTTAAGCTACACAATTGACATATTTCAAGTTGCATAGCTTATTTTGGCTTTAGCCGTGCTGTGCAGACGTGCCCACAAAGGGCTGTGAGACTCTGGATAAAGATACTAATAGCCAACTAGACCTTCCCTCCAGAGTGACCTACAAGGAGTCAGTTATCAAGATATGGGAAGAATATGTGGCCCTGTCATCTTATGTGGACTGCAACCACAGAGAAAACCTTCATAGATGCTACAGGTGCCATCACTAAGCCAGTGGGGAGGACTCAGAATTGGAAGTGCCCCGATCCCATCATAAACCATAGGAACCTCCTCGGGCAGGGGTGTATGTCTATATAAAAATATACATCTTTAATATTGAGAGCTACAAGCCACATCCCTTCTTGAACAGAGGGAATTATTTATGTTGATATGTCCTTCCTTAATTTCAACTTTCACACAATGATGTTGAATAGCTGACGATCAAGTATGGGTCTGCACCCTCCATCTTTTTTGTGTACTACGAAATACAGGGAACAGAAACTTCTTTGATACTGAGGCAGGACACAATCTATTGCCCCTCAGTGCAAAAGAAATTCCAAAGAATCACATAGTAAGAGTGGCCCGTGAAGAGGGAACACGAAGAGGGGTTTCTGAGAGGGGAGGTAGATTATAGAGTAGGGATGTGACTAGTTAACTGGTTAACCGGTAAGCATCACCCTGAACGAGTGATGCTTACAGGTTCCAGTTAACCTGGTGGGGTTAACCCAGCCTGGCCAAGCAGCCTCAGACCGTGGCATGGCCAGCTCAGCCCAAGCAGCCCCAGCTTGCAGCACAGCCTGAGCAGCCCTTGCCAGTGGCACGGTGCAGTTGGCCCAAGCCGTGGTGTGGCTAGCCTAACATAGCCAGAGCAGCCCCCCTGCCTGCATCGCGCTGCAGATAGGGGCTAGTCCAGCTCAGCCAGGCCTACTACAGCACAGATGGAGCCTACGGAATCCCAGTTAACCAGTTAAACATAACTTGAACTGGTTAACTTTTTAAATAGGACTTTACATCCCTAACGGAATAGTGCTGGAGTAGGAACAAATTCCTGCAAGACCCTGCTAAGATCAAGTCACAGCACCACTAATGTTGAGATCGCCTCTGAAACCTTTTTCCTCTCCTCTTCCCAAGATCTCAGTTCAACTCCAGCATTCATCACTCAAGTATCTCCATTTGGCATTGTAGTGGGGTGGAGTGGCTGCCCACTGACACGGACGAGGATGCTGGGCCACCATGCTGGGCTGAGGCTGACCCCGCCCCTGCCCAACCACCTGACCAGAAGCCAGGCAGCGGAGCCAGAGCTATAAAACCCCAGCCGGTGGACTCAGTGGGGGCTGAACCTGCAGGGGGACCAGAGGCTTGCTCAGGGCTCCCAGCCTGGGAGGCGGGGACTGAGGCCTGGCCAGGGCCTCCTACCTTCTTAGGGCCAGAGGCCAACAACCTGTTCCCTGCCAGGGAGGCTGAGGCCTGGCTCAGCCCACCGACCCTGCTAGACCCTGCAGAGGACCCAGAGGGCCTGCCTGACTCCATGCCCCAGCCCTTGCCCAGGAGCCGGGAGAAACTGCCACCACTGCCAAGGCCAGAGGCTTGGCCCAAGACTCTGACCAGGCCTGACCCTGAGGACTGGCCCAGATGCCTGACCCAGCCTGCACCAGCAGACCGGCTGAGCCCCACAGACCTGCGAGCTGCAGAGGACTGTGCCAGACCGCCGAGACCCCAGTGGGACGAACCTGCCTTGGACACAGTCAAAATCCCAGGTACCAGCTGAGGAGGAGAAGGGAAGTGGCCCAGGGGTTAGTGGAGGCTGTTAAAGGCCCCAAGGCTGGCGAGTTTTGGGCTGGAGCCCCCGCTGAGCCGATAGCAGCCTGCACTGCTGCTCACAGGGCCTTGGGCTGGGGTGCAGTGGAGTGGGTGGACGTGCGCCGCCCCCCCCTTCCACCCACCTACTGGGTGGCAGTCTTCCCCTCCTTGCCAGCTCCACAGGCAATTGGCCTGCACCTGTCCTGAACAAGAAGCCCCCAAACTTACTGTGTTTGTTTGCGGCCACGCCCTGAACCAGGGCCTGGCCTCCCTTTAAACTGACTGTTTGTTGCCATGCCCAGAACCAGGGCCTGGCCGCTCCTTATAAACTCTGTGACTGTTTGATGCCACGCCCTGAACCCGGGCCTGGCCTGACCTTGTGACTGGGGGTTTGTTCCTGGCCCACCCTGAACCAGGGCCTGGGCTAGCTTTAAACGGACTGTTTGTTGCCACGCCCTGAACCAAGGGCCTGGCCTTGCTCTGATAAACTAACTTTGGTGTTGTTTATTGCTGTACCCTGAACCAAGGCCTGGCCTACCTGGAAAATGACTCTGGGTTTGTCTGTTGCCACGCCCAGAACCCAGGATTGGCCCCCAAAAGGGGCTTCTGTGGACTTGCTGCTCACCCTGAACCAGGGCTGGGCCTGTCTACACCCGCAGATTTTGTTGTGTGCCGCCCGCCTGAAGGAAGGTCGGGCACAGACTTGTGACGTGGGGGCTTGGCTTAGAGGGACAGTGCAGTGGGGCAGAGTGGCCACCCACTGACATGGAAGAGGGGGAACCCCTCCGGGAAGCCAAGCCGCTTACAGGCATACAGCAGTGTTATGCTGAGTTGATCAAATACATCTGACTGCATTTACTATATATTGCTATCACACATTTTTGATTGGTTTGTTACTTTGCACGAACCATTCCCTATGCAGCACACACTGTCCACACTGACCCTGGTTCACCTTCCTCATTACCACATCTCTACATTCCCAAATTCCCTTGTAATCTAGTTCATAGTAAATAGTTCCCTGCACGTTATACCTCTTATTATAGTTGGCTCAGACATTGTCGTCTTAACCTACTGACCTATTTACTTATCTTATTTAGCACAAACATTCTGTTTTCAATCTGATGATTTATTCTTTCCCTAATTCTATCTTCTGAAAAACAAGGCCTCCCTCCATGTGTTAATTGCTCATGTCAAGACAGGCTTCAGCTGCAGGTTCATTCAAACAATAAATATTTTAATACTGTTAAATGAAAAACCATGCATCTAGAAGAAATAATGTAGATCACACATAGAGAATGGCGGACTATAGTTTGGAAAGCAATGACATAAAAAGGGACTTACCACTGGGAAACTAATGATGAACTACTAGTGCAATGCGGCAGGTAACACAATTAACATTACCCTTGGTTGTTTAAATCAGTAGTTTCCAGTTGCTGGTCTGGGAACCAGTGCTGGGCTGTGAACAGCTGGCTGCTGGGCCACAGCACAATGCAAGGCCATTCCCATGCCACCTGCTCCAGGGCACGTGGCCGGCAACTGCCACTGCTGAAGCCAGCTGCTTGCGGCAGCTGTGAGGGCCGGAGCTGGGGTACACCCCAGCCCGAGCCACTACACAGCAGCCAGCTTCAGCTCTGGCAGCAGCCACATGGCAGGTGGTTGCCACAGCCGAAGCCAGCTGTTTGTGGCAGCTCTGGGGGCCGGGACTGGAGTACATATTTTGGCAGACCAATATCATTTTATTTGCATATTTTCATATTCATTATTCACATAATAAAAATGCAAATAAAATGTTACTGGTCTGCCAAAAATTTGTGAAGGGCTTTGCCAGTCCATGGTATAAAAAAAGGTTGGGAATCACTGGTTTAAATGAGGAATGATAAAATAGAACCATGCACGTTATATTACTACTGCACATGGCATTAATGACGTAATTAATGGAAAATAGAATCCAGTTCTGATGTAAAACACTTTAAAATGAACATGAACATTTGAAAAGGATTCAGAAAAGAGTTCTGAGTATGATTCTAGATCTAAAAAACTGTTCTTACAGTAAAAGACTAAAGAAGTTTAATATATTCTATTTAACATATGTTTAATATGTTCAACAGAAGGTTAAGAGGTGACTTGATCACAATCTGCAAATAGCTACATGGGAAAGAAGGTATCTAAAGGTAAGAGCTTTTAAAAATCTACAGTGAGATGGGAACAGTCTTACCTATTGTGAAAAATTAGGGATTAGCAGATTTTTATTTTTATTTTTTGCTAAGAATAGAAAGCACAAGATTACGGAATATATACAGTATAAGGGTTTTGAGCAGGACTGAAACAGGACGGCATGCATATTCAACAAGAAGTAATACTAAGAATTTCCTGTACCTGTTTCAGAACTTTTTGAATATGTTTAAAAGTCAAGTCATGGAAATATTTCTTAGGCTGTGTCTAAACTATATCCCTTTTTCAATAAAGGGATGTAGATTAGGCACGTCAATATTGCAAATGAAGCCGGGATTTAAATATCCCGCACTTCATTTGAATAATGATGGCTGCCGCTATTTTTCGAAACCGGGCTTTTTCGGAAAAAAAAAAACGGCAGTTTAGACAGGGCATTTGACAGGTTTCGAAAAATAGTGGCAGACACCATTATGCAAATGAAGCATGGGATATTTAAATCCCAGCTTCATTTGCAATATCGACGTGCCTAATCTACATCCCTTTATCAAAAAAGGGATGTAGTTTAGACACAGCCTTAGTTTCACAACAGCCAGATAGTATCATTTATGTTGATTTTGCAGCTTCTGATGTACTTCCTTAGCATTCTGTGAAATGGTATTGGTAATAATGTAAGGGGCTTTTCTGCAACAGCCTCACAGATAACCATATATTAGTTTCCAAGAAATTCATACAAAATAGGGGCACTGTGAACATCCAATTCAATTTGTACAAGAGTTTACTAATATGAAAGGTTTTGATGATCAATATTTCACAAAAAATGAAGTTACAGTATTACAGATGATTCCAAAGCATCTTAAACTTTGTCTACATACACACTTTCACTGGTTTCATTAAAGCAATTTCATTAACTTATGCAAAATTCCACCATGGACACTTATTTCACTTTAAATGTGGTTCATTTGAAGTGTGTTCCTAACAGAATTATGCTATATCAAAATAAGCCTAATTTAAATAATTTTTGCATGAGTTTAATTAAATCTGTGGCCTAAAGATAGAGCTTGCCACTTAGTGGGATTTTTAAAAATGTCTGTGCATTTAAAAGCCACTGAAACCAAATCCCACTAAGTGCTTACATCTTTAGACAGCTAAAGACATTTACAAATCTGAACCCAGTCCCTAAAACTCTTACATTAATTATTCCATACTCCTATCCCATAATATATATTATTTAGTAAAATCACATACAATTAATTGTACAATATAAATATTATTCCTGTTCATACATATATTGGAAATATGGCTTAAGCAATCACTATGATTTACAAAAAAAATAGCTTAAGCACATTTTGGAAGTCTTCCATATGTACAATGCATACTTACCAAAATGAGAGAGCCTCCACTTTAAAATGTCTCTCTCCTCAGTGAAATTATAAAATAATCGTAATGCTAAATTCAAGAAGCAGATGAAAAACTAAATTTATTCTACAATTTTGCCAATTAATCCATTGGCATCATTGTCTGAAGAAAGCTGTATAAACTTCAGCATGTCTCCTAGCATTATATTTCTCTACCATTTGGACTTAATAACACCTCATACATATAAATGACCCTCTAAAGAAAGAAAAGCCATCTTTGGTTGACTATCATTGGAAAGGTTATTTGAACCCAGTAATCACACAGTTCTTTCAAATTTTTATCATATTACCAAAAATTCATCAGAAACAGATGTTAGCAGCACAATTTAGTTAAAATTATTGAACAACTTTTCTTTCACTTTCATAACAAATTAAGTAATGCCTAGTTGATGCATCTGAAATAAGTTACAGAATCGTAAGCCTTAAGGCAAAGCACTGAGTGTCATAATTTAAAACATCACTGACTGAAATGCAAAGGCATAGGAAATCAACATATTACTCTGCACACCAAATTATTCTTATTGATAATCTTTATTTGTTTAGAAAAATCTGATTCTTACTGGGAAACTATACATTTCCATGTAAGCCTTAAAACCTTAAGAAAACTATGATATCTTAATATGAAGATTCAATTAGTTCTATAAATAAGGAATAAAAATGAGGGCCCATAGTAACAAAAACAATTGGATACCTTTTGTCTTCTTTAAGACAAAATAAAAGGTCATGGATACATAGAACAAACAAATCTAAATAACAAGAAAAACATTTGATGTATATTCAAAAAGATTTCAATATAAATCTCCTATATAACCAGAATCCAGACAACACCCGTAAAAACAGGATTAACATTAATAACAGAGTTTTTGTTATTGCCCCAACTACTGCATTTTTCAGAAGAAAGTCATAGAATCATAGAACACTAGAACTGGAAAGGACTTTGAGAGGTCATCGAGTCCAGTCCCCTGCCCTCACGGCAGGACCAAGCACCATCTAGATCAGTGTTTCTCAACCTTTTTTTTTTTTTTTTTTTTTTTTTTTTTTTTAATATAAAGTACCCCTTTTTCCAAAAAGAAAAAAAATATATGTAAGTACCCCCAGTACCTACAGTTTTCAGAAAACACAATTTTTTTCTACCATTGCAACACATTTGTTTAAACAACTTAATCGTAGCCGGGCGGGCAATGAAATTTTTGGGTGTAAAAAGTATGAAAATAATAAACCGATGTAAAACTTAAAACAAAAATTCAGTTTTCTCCAAATTTCAGTTGTGTTGACGTACCCCCCAGATTTCTCTCGAGTACCCCTAAGGGTACTTGTACCACTGGTTGAGAGACACTGATCTAGATCATCCCTGATACATGTCTATCTAACCTGCTCTTAAATAGCTACAGATGGAGATTCCACAACCTCCCTAGGCAATTTATTCCAGTATTTAACCACCCTAAAAATTAGGACATTTTTCATAATGTCCAACCTAAACCTCCCTTGAGGTTTAAGCCCATTGCTTCTCATCCTATCCTCAGAGGCCAAGGAGAACAATTTTTCTCCCTCCTCTTTGTGACACCCTTTTAGATACTTGAGAACCGCTATCATGTCCCCTCTCAGTCTTCTCCTTCCCAGACTAAACAAGCCCAGTTCTTGAAGTCTTTCTTTATAGCTCATGTTCTCTAGACCTTTAATCATTCTTGCTGATCTTCTCTGGTCATTCTCCAATTTCTCCACATCTTTCTTGAAATGCGGTGACCAGAACTGGACACAATACTCCAATTGAGGCCTAATCAGCATAGAGTAGAACAGAACAATGACTTCTCATGTCTTGCTCACAACACTCCCTTAATGCATCCCAGAATCATGTTTGCTTTTTTTGCAATGGTGTCACACTGTTGACTCATGTTTATCTTGTGGTCTTCTACGACCACTAAATCCCTTTGGGTATGTCTACACTACAGCACTAATTTGAACTAACTTAATTCGAATTAGTTAATTCGAACTAAGCTAATTCGAACTAGTGCATCTGGACCTAAAAACTAATTCGAATTAGCGTTTTGCTAATTCGAACTAGCATGTCCCCATTGAGTGGACCCTGAACCGAAGTTAAGGCTGGCCGGAACCAGGACTTAGAGTGTGGAGCTGCTGCCTGAGGCTAACTGAGCTCCGTGCTTAAAGGGACCCGATCCCCACCCCGGACAGACAGTTCTCAGGGTTCCCCGCTTGCTTGTCTACCTCTATGAGGGACAGCAAAGCAGTCCTGTCTTGGAGTGCCCTGAGTGCCCACACTCGGCACATCACAGCACTCGGCCATCAGCTCGGCTGCACTTGCCGCAGGCTGCCATCCGGGGGTGTCAATCAGGGGGCTGTCAGGATCCAGGAGGCCCTGCAGGAGAGCTTCCACCCCGAGGAGCCCGCGGAGCCACCCCAGTCCTCCCCACTGGGGGCTCGTGCCCCATTCCTCCCTCACCTCCTTCCACTTACCCCTCCCTAGCCCCCCTTCCTGATGTAAAAAATAAAGAACACGTGTTCAAAAATAGAAACTCTCTTTATTTAACAAAACTGGGGGTGGAGGGGATTAATCTCTGGGGAGACTGGGAAAAGGAGGTGGGAGAGGGGAAGAGAGAGGGTGGGAGAGGGGAGGTGGAAACCTGGGAGGAGGGAGCTGGAAGGGGGAAGCCAGGGGAAGGAGGAGGAGGGGAAGTATAAAACTATGGTACGCCATATCTTCAGTATTGTGTAGAGATGTGGTCTCCTCACCTCAAAAAAGATATTTTGGCCTTGGAAAGGGTTCAGAAAAGGGCAACTAAAATGATTAGGGGTTTGGAACATGTCCCATATGAAGAGAGGCTAAAGAGACTGGGACTTTTCAGCTTAGAAAAGAGGAGACTGAGGGGGGATATGATAGAGGTATATAAAATCATGAGTGGTGTGGAGAGGGTGCATAAAGAAAAGTTCTTCATTAGTTCCCATAATATAAGGACTAGAGGACACCAAATGAAATGAATGGGTAGCAGGCTTCAAACTAATAAAAGAAAGTTCTTCACAAAGCAAATAGTCAACCTGTGGAACTCCTTGCCACAGGAGGCTGTGAAGGTGAGAACTATAACAGAGTTTAAAGAGAAGTTAGATAAAGTCATGGAGGTTGGGTCCATGGAGTGCTATTAGCCAGGGGGTAGGAACGGTGTCCCTGGCCTCTGTTTGTGGAAGGCTGGCGATGGATGGCATGAGACAAATGGCTTGGTCACTGTCTTAGGTCCATCCCCTCCGGGGTACCTGGTGTTGGCCGCTGTCAGCAGACAGACTACTGGGCTAGATGGACCTTTAGTCTGACCCAGTATGGCCGTTCTTATGTTCTAAGCTCAGGGCTCAGGGTCGGGGGTCTCACTGGACCAACCTGATTTTCATGCAAACCTGCTCCTGGGTTCGCATGTGGCCTTTGGTGGCCAGGCTGGCAGCTATCCTGCCCTAGACGGCCTCATTCCTGTGCCTAGTGCGGAGGTCGTGGACGTTGGAGGTCTGCCCCCAAACCTCGATGAGGTCCACGATCTCCACACTAGACCAGGCGGGTGCCTGCCTCTTGCGGCCCTGGGCAGGCTCCTGGGAGCCGCCAGCCTGGTCCTGGGAAGAGGCGGAGGGCTGGGTGGCAGCGGGTGACTGGCTCATGCCGTGCCAGGTGCAGGGTCTGCTGGCTGGGTGCTGGCAGGCTTGCACCTGGCATGGGCACTGTAGCCAGACCGTGCCCCTTTAAGGGCTCCGGGGCCGGGAGGGGGGCAGAAGAGTTTCCCTGGCTTGGCCCAGAATGGCCACCAGGGCAAGCTGGGAAGAGCTAGCCTCCAACTAGTTCGAATTAAGTGGCTACATAGCCCTTAATTCAAACTACTTAATTCGAACTAGGCATTAGTCTTCGTAGAATGAGGTTTACCTAGTTCGAATTAAGCGCTCCGCTAGTTCGAATTAAGTTCGAACTAGCGGTTTGCATGTGTAGCGCCTATGAAAGTTAATTCAAACTAACAGCTGTTCGTTCGAATTAACTTTGTAGTGTAGACATACCTTTTGTGCAGTATTCCTTCCTAGACAGTCGCTTCCCATTCCATACGTGTGAAACTGATTGTTCCTTCCTAAGTGGAGTACTTTGCATTTGTCCTTATTAAACTTCATTTTATTTACCTCAGACCACTTCTCCAGTTTGACCAGATCATTCTGAATTATGACTCATCCTCCAAAGCACTTGCAATCCCTTCCAGCTTGGTATCATCTACAAACTTAATAAGCATACTTTCTATCCCAGTATCTTAATCGTTGATGAACATATTGCACAGAACCAGTCCCAAAACAGACCCCTGCAGAACCCTACTTATTATGCCCTTCCAGCATGATTGTGAACCATTAACTACTTTCTGAGAACAGTTATCCAGCCAGTTATGCAGCCACCTTATAGTAGCCCCATCTAAGTTGTTTGCCTAGTTTATTGATAAGAAGATCATGCGAGACCGTATCAAATGCCTTACTAAAGTCTAGTCATGACTAAAGTTTACTAAAGTCATGGCTTATGAAACCAAGTAACATAAAAAATGGTTTTGAAATAAATCATTTCTAACAGGATAACTAGGAATTTCAATTCTGATAAGTTATTTTCTGGCAAGAAATCTTCAAATTCAAACACACCAATGATCCTCCCACATATAGTGGAACCAAAGAAGAAACAGACAAACATTTTTAAAGTTTTTAAAAAAGCAGTTCTCTCTTTTTTTCCTGCATTTGCAAGTGAACTGCAGTTATCAGTAGAGTTCTGCAATTCCTCAGATATCCGCTTTATATCCATGGGTACCCACATCCATGGATATGGATATCCGTGACTCATTTTTGTGGACACAGATGCAGATACAAAATTTTATATCTAGAACCTTGCAAATCTGAGGATATCTGCTTTATATCTGCAGATGCCCATGGCTCATTTTTCAGATAGAGATGTGAATACAAATGCACGGGGCTCTAGTTATCAAAAGATAAATCATAAGCACCTGTATGTATCCAAAGCAATATACGTACATCTTTTTCAGCTCAAGACTAGATTGAGCTCCAATGTGATCTGTATGGAGCTATGTCTGAAATTTCAGCTAGCTCACATGCTACTACGTGCTTATTTTAGCAGTATTTCCAACAGGGAGTATATGATTTATACTGGCTTCTCATTTCTTTCTCAGTAAAACTCAGGTGTTGTTGACCCATAAGCTGAATATTTCAGTCCTGGCTGTTCAGAGTAATGCCCACAATTTACTAGGCGTTTACTTTCCAGACATGAAAGAAAGGGCAGTACTTGCCCTGAGGAGCTCACAGCTGCAGAACAAGTCAACAGAAGTTAGGGAACGGGAATCATAATACACTGGTTTTATACAACCAATGTGACTCATTACAGGCAATAAGAAACTGGGTTTTAAAAAGGTACCTAACATAAGTAGAGCTCTTGAGGATGAATTACAGGAACATCAAACTATCCATGGGTACTGCACAGAGAAGGCATGGATGTAGCTGTGCAAAAGACTTACAGATGGGCAAATTAGTGTCGGAAAACCCGCAAAGAGGACCAGGGATACAAAGCTTGACAAGGGAGGGTAAGTAGGAAGTGGTAGAGCTCTCAACATGGAAAGCTAATGAGGAAGGCTTCCAAGATGAACTCACTACTCGTGGAACACTGCAGCAACTAAAATCAGCCGTGGCTCCCAGAGTTAAATGTGTAGAAATGGGTAGTGTGATATTTTCAGTGTGGCTCCTTCAACCTTAAATCTTATTCTCCGCCACTTGTCTACTACAGCCTAAAATTAATAGCCTTCAAGAGACTAATTTACATTTACCCTTTTACACAGGCTACTGCCTGAGGGAACACAAAAGGAAAAGGAAAAAATATGTAGCACTTTAAAGACTAGCAAGATAGTTTATTAGGTGATGAGCTTTTGTGGAGCAGACCTTGCAGCTGGAATCTTTGTTTGGCATTCAGTCAGTTTTTGAAGGATGAAATACCTTATTTTAAGTATCAGACAATCAGAGAGCTTTGGATCAGTGCAACTTTACAAGTCAAAAGAAAGAAATAAGCTTGCTAAGGGAGTCTCCACTTAGTTACCGAGAAGTGTGCTGTTTTAATAATTTAAATAATGCCATCCATAACTGATTACGTTTAAAGTTCTAACACCAAGGGTTAATTTCATGCAAAACAAGACAGAGGTAACCCCTGTTTATTTTCTGCATATAACTAATAAGGCAACAAATTACAATAAAAGCCCTTTCATCTGGCAAGCTCAATAAACTGGCATTTCTGATCTGCACAGGAAGTCCAGTTTGTAATGTGGCTGGTGCAAGGCTAGCATAGGGCTGGGGTGTCGGAGGGGCTGTGGAGTGCACTACAGGAGGGAGTTTGGGTCCAAGAAGGGGCTTGAGGTAGGAGTTGGGGTGTGGGAGGAACTCAAGGTACCAAAGGGGGGCAATCACTGCAGCAGCTCCTGCAAGTGGCTCCCCTTTCCTGCTGTTGCTGGCAGAGGTGTGGCCAGGAGGCTCCTCAGGCATGCTGCTTCCTTCCTCCTTTCTTGAGTGCTGACTCTGCAGCTCCCAACCCATTGGCCAGGAACTGTGGCCAATGGGAGCTGTGAGGGGTGGCACCTGCAGACAGAGGCAGCATACCTGATTGTAGCAGAGTCATCTGGCCACACCTTCACAAGGAGCAGCAAAGGGATAGAGAGCTGCCTGTGGTGGACACTAGAGTTAAGTGGCCCCCAATTGGGCACCCAAAGCTGCAACTACCTCCCAGACCACGCCCCCCACACCCTTGTCCCACATCCCTCCCTGCACTCCAAACCCCTCCTTCTTAGTTAACCAGCATTTTCAAATTTACCAGAACCCCCTATTCTCTCAGCATCCTGGATAAAAGAGCTTTTGATGTACTGTTAATATTAAGAAGCAGTGGAAAAAGTGTGCTCCAGAATAAAGCACTCGGAAGCCCTACAGTAAACAGTGCTTTATAAAATGATGAATGTCCATAGTACAAGTCAGATGATCATGACAACTTTTAAACTTATATGGTACTGAACCAGATCAAGGGTAAGTCCAGGAAGCCTAGCTCAACATCAAAAATAGCTCAAAAGATGCTGAGATCAACTATATAAAAAGAGCTAAACTTAAGAGCAGCAGAAATATCATTCCTTTGTAGTAATAATTTACAAATCACTAAAAAGCATTAAGACAATAGCCACTTGCAAAACCAGGTTTCAAATGCAATTAAAGCACTAAAATGTAATGTGTGCAAATAAATAATCATCTGTCCAGCTCACACCTCGAAATAGCTAATTACAAATATGTTCCCCTCTGACACTCAACTGGACAACCAGTACCATCAGTTTAAAAGGGAAGAATAGACTGAACTCTCAGAAAAGAAGCATGTTAAATATAGCAGTAGTGTGAAAACTAATTAGGATCACAAAATAAACCGTAATCCAGGGGTGGCCAACCCATTAAACAAAGAGAACTGAAACAGCGGTGGAAAAAAGTGAAGAGCTGCACCAGAAATTTTTGTTGAGCCAAAAAAAAAAAAAAAAAGGATGCTGCCCCTTTAAAAGACAGGGCTTTCTGGCCACATCAGGCTCCCATCAGCCGCCGCCATCTTGGTGATGCCATTTTGAATCACCACATCGGATGGCTCCACTGCCCCAGGGATCCGGGGGCCATTTCTAGGGGCACAGGGGCGGCTTCGCAAGCCGCACTTTAAGGGGCAGGGGGGGAGAACCGCATGCAGCTCGTGAGCCGCGGGTTGGCCACCCCTGCCCTAATCAATCTTACTCTAAAGCCAGAAATACAGTTAAAACAATTAGATGAAAAAGTATGGATCTGTACTTGTTCTGCCATGCTGAATCTTTACAAAGAAGAAATGAGAAAAGGAAATAAGTGAAACAAAGAAAAAGAGGTAGAACATAATGTTAGTCCAAAATTTTTTTTCTTTTAAATATTTGTATTGCATTAAACTTTTATGTTGAGAATTATGAAGGCCACCAATAATTGCTGACCAGTGACACCCTACTACATACAACAAATTAAATTGGTTCACATTTTCCTAACAATGAGTACGCTCAGCTGGGGCCTAAATGGATTTTAATAAATCAAGTACAAAACCCAAGGATTTAAAAAAAAGATAAACATGAGACAAACCTTTCCTGTTGATATTTTGTACTTAAATAGCATTATCCACCCTAAAGAATCTAAAAATACTTGTTTAAACCTAACTGATATATACACACTATACACGGGGATAATTTCATTCTACATAAAAATACAGCCATTTAAGAGGGGCAAATCAGCAGCCACACAACAGCAGATTAAACAAGCATACAATGGCTTAGTAAAGGACATGAAGAATACATTATCTATTTTAAATTATAAGGCGGATTCAGAAATACGAAATGCAATTACAACAATTGAAGTTAGACCACAATATGAGATTAATCTCTCCTCATTTGTGGGAGGAAGGATTGAGGGAGGAAGGCTGTGGAGCATTAGTCAAAAAAACATTTTTTTTAACTTCTCAAAGTAGACCACATCCCTTCTTATTTAGGTTTTTCATCCAAGTGTAGACCCAGTCTAGGTCTGTCTACTCATTAAATCTAACAGGTAACATGATCTAGAGTAGGGATGTTAGTGTATAGCTGTTTAAACAATTAACCAGTAACCTAAACTTATCAGTTAATCCAAACGACTACACACAACCTCCCTGCCCCCTGCTGCCTCTGTATCAGGGGTAGCAAAGATGGGGAGTGGGAACCGGTGCCTATGGGGAACCAGTTTTTAAGCCAGTTCCCATGGAGCTGCCTGCTCTCCCCGCTGCCTCCCACAGAGGCAGCACTGCAGGGGACAAGCGAGAGCCAGTATCGGCTCCACAAGGGGGGAAAACAGGCAGGAGCCTATGCACACAGAGAGCTGGCTTTTAAGCCGACTCTCCACATTTACCGGCTCTGCGGAGTATCCTGCCCCCCCCCTTGCTGCCTCCCACAGAGGCAGTGGGGGACAAGGGGCAGGCGGGAGCCAGTGCTTCCCCTCCCCCGCACAGAGGCAGCCGGGGTCGGGACAGGGAAGATGCCGGAGCTGCCTCTGTCCATGCTGAGCCTGGCTCCATGGGATGCCAGCTTTAACACACTCCACTTAAAATATACAAGGAAATATTTATTTTGGTTTTTTTTGCATATGAGAATAATTAAAAAATGCAACTATTTTCAAGGTGGCTATCCTGTAAAAATAGATTTATTGAGTTGTCATTGTTTAGGAAGCATTTACTCTCTCTCTCTCTCTCTCTCGCCCCTATTTCTGAAAACATTTCAGTCTTTAAATTAAGCCAGACATATAAATAAAAAAATTGAAAGCACTGTGATGAATGAAGAGCTTTGATCTCACTGACTTTCAATTACATTTAGGATTTTAAATGCCAACATCACTTCAGAGAATGGCTCCTGAATTGGTTACTTTTGCCCTAATCCTGCAAATCATTGAGCACAGACAGATTGCTGTAACCAAGCATTGACTTCAACAAGGCTCTGAGCAGGTGCTGCAGTTCACATGCAGCCAAAAAGTGGCAGAATCAGTGCCATAGGTTTTGACAGCTATCTATGGAGGCTGGCAAGAGACTATAGGAATGTCTCATTTAATGTCACTGATAAGTATTCACGAGTTAGAAATGATGACATTTAAATTAATTTGTTCTTTGTAGTGATCACAATATCTTGAAAACATTATACCATCCACTAAGAATTCAAGTTCAAACGGTGACTCTTTATATTTTGCTCCCAGTACAGGTTCAAACTCTCAAATATGTGACTCTCTGGTCCAGCAGGACCACGGATGTTGCTGGACCAAAGATGGGCAGGCAGCTGGATCCCCAGGGCTGCGGATCCCCAGTGGGGTCAAAGGGAATTCCCAGATGACTGCAGTAGGGCCAGCGGCCTTAGAGATTCCCAGGGCCAGGGATCCCCCTCGGGACCTGCAGTGGCCAGTGATCCCCAGCCAAGCAGCAACAGGCTGGGAGGGCAGCAGGGGACCTCTCCTGGTCCAGCATAATCCCTCATTAGGGATGGGTCAGATCCCAAGTGTGCCAGAGCAGGGAGGTCTAACTTGTAACATGGAAGGGATAAAAAAATTGCCAGATTAAGTTAGGAATGGCTACAAGGTAGTCTGCAATTGAATACTTGTAGCCAGCCAGATAAGTAAAAAATTGCTTTTTTAATATTTTGAAAGGACGTTAAGATTCACAACATGAATTGAGGCCTTTTTAGAATTGTCTTACTTTGATGTCTACATTAGGATAACAGACTCCATTTATAAATCAATATATTCATTAAAAACATGTAATCCGGATTAGTGATGACCTCAGCTACATATCCAATAAATCATCCATACGATACAATTTAATAGAGTAGAAAAGCAGTAACAGTTAATGTAAGCTAAAGTGTTTCAAATTCTGTGGTGTTGAAAGGTAGCATTTCTGTAGAGCCTTGCGATGATATAGATTTATAGCCATGGATGTGGATCTCGGCTGATATAAATTGTATCCACAGAACCACAGCAGTCTCCTGGGAACTAAGGATGTAAAAGACCAGTCGACTAGTTTGACTATCCGATAAGCATTTGCTTATCTGATAGTATTTTGACTAGTCAACTAGATATGAGATAGAGGTAGCAAAGGTGGGGAGAGTTACTTCAAAGTAGCAGCATTGTACAGTGGTGCTGCCGCTTTCCTGCCTTTCCCCCGCCAACCCCGGGCTCCATTGCTTTGAAATGCTGGGGACGCTTGTGCTTTTCAAAGCAGGCACGCTGTGTGCAGCCCGGAGTCAGCAGAACTTCCCGGTGGGGCTCTTGTAGATTTCAAAGGAGGAATGTGGAAGTGCCTATTGACTAGTTGACGGAAATTCCATCGACTAGTCAATTAACCGCATTTTAACATCCTTACTTGGAACCACAGCAGGGAAAGGAGCAGATCTTGGAGATGCCACTCCCAGAAGCCAGTGTCCCAGCCAGCTGTACGATCACCAACCCCACCCACTTGGCTCTGAGGCATATGGGCTCACCGGCATGCTCCTGGTCAGGAGATGTAGGCAGCTGTGTGAAGCAATGGGGGCAGGGCTGGGAGTGGTACAGCCACAGTGGAGGAGCTGGGGTGGGACACAGGCACTTGGGAGAAGAGACTCCACATTCTGCTACTTTTGCTGCTGTGGTTACCGGAAGAGCCCTACGATTCTGCAGATATAGATTTATAGCTGCAGATATAAATCCGTATTTGAGGAGGGCTCTACTTTCTTAATCTCCCTGAAACAGCAACTAGCATGTGCAGAAGGCAGTCACACTAAACACTCTCGTCTTTATTTTATATCAATACACATTTTTTAAATAAAACACTCTCCAAAAAAATAGAACACATAAAAAGATAAATTTTATCTAAAATTAAGTCTGACACTATTATCGGCCTACCAACAAGGATACAGAAGTAGAAAAAATGGAATGTGTAACAAGGTTAAAAAAAAGTAAGCAAAAATTATTAAAAGTTATCAAAAAGACCATGGCCTAAAAATAAATTTATATTGCATTATTAACTATTAATTATTTTATCAGATTTAGCCTCCCTATCTTGACCTAGAAATACAACTTCTGTCTAGCTCAGGGCTAGGCAAAGTTTTATGTGATCATTATAAGATTCCATGGTAACTGGCCCACTAAACTAAATAGTCTTTCAATGTCGTGAATGCAAATAAATTGACAGTTTTTAAGGTACTGTACTTATTCTAAGCTCTCAGTTTAAACATATTAAATGTTCACCTTTCCAGATATATATAGATAGATCATTTATACTGATGATCAGTTGTCTTGCTCAGCTTGACTCTACAGAGACTGTCAAGAACGGATATGTGAACACTCCTTGATCCTCTGGTGAAAAATAAAAATAGTAGTTCAAGCCTTCATACATCCCCCTGAATTGAACCTGAAACTCCAGGAGAAAGTGGAGAGAGGAACATGTCACAGATGAAGATGCCTTCCTGCTGAGCTGAAACACTACTAGTTTCAAGTATTCCCTGTTAGTCGTCTTGAAACCTTTGGGTGTTCTGGTGCTTTCAAAATATAGTGTTGAGCTCAAGTAATGTGACACCCAGCAGCATGGAGAACTGAAACAAAATAGCAGAGAGGCAAGGGCACACCCATGACTTTCACCAGACCTGTATAACAACAGGATTCTGGAAAGCATAGGAATACCTCAGAATCTCCATTTTAAGAATCATAGAGGTGTAGGACTGGAATGGACCCCAAGATGTCTTCTACTCTAGTCCCCTGCTCGCAAGCCAGCACTAACTACTATCTAGACCAGCGATGGGCAACCCAGGCTAGTGAGTGGGCTACATGAGTGGTCCTCCATCACAGAAGACTGAAATATGGGCTCCAGGGATGAGGTCATTTTGCTAACTGAACTTGTGGACCAAGCATTTGTGGGGTATGCAAATGGAAATGTAGCAGTGCTCGGATTGGATGCAGAGGGAATTCACAACTCTACAGCCAATGTTGTGTGCAGTCACCGTGAATAACACTTAATGGGCCCTTGCTTTATGTGCATGTCACTTTAGCAATGCTAGTAGGAAAAAATTACACAGATGGAAAGCAGTGGAATCTGGCAATCCTACACATGGGCAACGGTAAACAAAATGTCTCACAGGCCACGGTAGCAGGGCAGCCACTTGGCTCGGGAAAAAAAAAGGTTAAAACCAGCCCTGGGAGAAGGCCATCCCAGGAGCCAGAGGTGGCCTAGAGCCAGCCAATCAGGGCCTAGGTAGGCTCTTATAAGAAGGGCTCCTGGGACCACTTTCACTCCAGCTCTGGAGGCAGAGGGACCTAGCTGCCTGCTAGTGTAGGTAACACAGATAGAGCAGTGTTGGGGAAAGGCAGGGACGCCAGGGGAGCTTCAACCGGAATAATCTCAGGCTGAGGACGAGCACCAGGGGCCTGAAGGATATTAGGGTTGCAGGGAAGCAGCCAGGGTAGGCTAAGGCAGCAGGTCCACATCCCCTTACCTCCCCTAAAATAAGGAGCTAGATGATGACTGTCAGTAGGATCACTGAGACAAAATGGGTATAGGTGCCTGGAGGTTCCCTGAGAGGAAGGACCTCAGAATGTAATGGCACTGTTGCAGGGCAGTACCCTGAGGGAAAGTAGGGTCCTGGGAGGGACACAGATCCTGATACATGGCAGTGGAGAATGAACAGCAGATAACAGTAGGCAATACGCTGGCTAGAAGAGGCAATACGCTGGCTAAGCTAATTCCCAGAGTGACCAGCATGAGTCACCAACTTGTTACTGCCACACATGGAATCCTAATGTGCTGCCTGCAACCCTCGGGCCACAGGTTGCGCACCACTGATCTAAACCAAACCTGTTATTCATCTGACTGGCTCTTAAAAAGCTGCAATGACAGAGATTCCACAGCATCCCTATTGCAGTGCCGAACTGTCCTGATAGGATGTTTTGCCTCATGTCATACCTAAATCATCCTTGCTGCAATTTCAGCCCATTGTTTCTTATCCTGTCTTCAAATGTTAATGAAAACAATTTTTCTTCCTCCTTTGCCTTGAAAACCTTTTATGAATCTGAAAACTTATGTCCCCCCCTCAGTCTTCTCCAGAATAAATCTCCACCATAGAATCACCGCCCCGTCCCCCATAATTACTTTCTAGGGGTATGGAGCAGCATTCCCTGTAAGTTGAGCACTTGTACAGCCACTCAGGAGAGATTCAAGTATTGCCCAGTTGATTAGCAGAGCACCCACAGCTAGCTTTTGTTTATTTGTTTGTTTCCACAAGTAGTGCACATTCACACATGCCTCAGTGCATATAAAATTATTCCTCTCATGGATGAAAAAATCTACACATGGATGGAAACAATTAGAAGGAATATTGGTGTGGAGTACATATCCATTCTCAGAAAATAATTCCTGGTTTCTGGAGGAGGAGGAGGAAGACAGATATAACACTTATGAAGCAAGGCCACTGACAACGATTCCGGGCCCCATGGCAGAAATCAATAGGCCCCCTTTCCCACCCCTTATCCAGGGCTACAAGCCTCTCCTCTGCTCAGAGAAGCCCGAAGTGCCTTCCCCCCGTCAAAAGAGCCCAGAGCTGGCTCAGCCCATCTCCCACCTACTCAGAGGAGTCCCAGGGCAGCTCTACCATACCTCCCCTCCCTTATGCAGATCCTGCCTGCCTGCTGTGGAAAAACAGCAGCAGTGTCTCTTGATTCAGATGCTTTCAGTATGCCCCATGCAGATTCTGGGGCTGAGTAAACCTACCCCAGGAACCTGCATATGGCACAACAAAAAACATCTTTGAATCAAGAGATGATTTCACTTTCCCCAGAGCAGGAAGAGCTTCTGCAGCAGCAGTCAGGGCCCCTGGGCTCTTTTCAATTGTCCGAATCCCTGGGACATTGCCCCTGTTGCCACCCTCTCAGCAGGCCTGCATATGAAATTTCCCAGTATCTCAAGTTTTCCTTTGGTCTCCAACATGAGCCAGAAGTTCAGTAAGCATGGATTTGTTGTACAAGCAACACAAGTGCCTATGGAGGTTGTAGAATCTCGATCACTGGAGATATTTAAGAGCAGGTTGGACAGACATCAGAGATGATCTAGGCAGTGCTTGGTCTTGCCATGAGGACAGGAGACTGGACTTGATGATCTCTTGAGGTCCCTTCCAGTTCTAGTATTCTATGATTCTACTCTGTACAAACAAAGTGATCATTAAGACTATGGTATAGTGGTTGGAATTTTGGTTTGCAATGTATTTTAAAGAAAATCTAGTGGGGAAAAAAAAAGGCTTTTCAGGAACACAGAAAATGGCAACCACTACCTACCATGCCTTTTGTCTGTTTCCAACTTCAACCCTCTTCAAACATCACTCTTAGACTTCCCTATGGGTCCATAATGCTTAAAGATAGCATGGAATTCCAAACACTTTCACCAGTGCTCATAGTCAATGTAAACTTATAAACACTATCAGAAAGGTAAAAGAGCAAAAATGTAGCGGTAACATTTGGGTTGGTTTTATTTCTTCCCCATGGCAACCTCAATAATGAAAACTTATTCACATCTGGAACCAACCTTATATTTGTACAACTTTAAAAACAGATCATACTGGCTAAAAATACAAACTTTCAATGTTGTTTGACAGAAGATGGGACTATTTTTTTCAAAATACAGCTTTTATTTCTCCTTGTGTGATATACATGCATTTTTCTATGATATTAATAACATTTTAAACTAACCAAACAACAGAAACAACATTTAATTGGGGAAAATTTGCAAACTGTGTACCCCAAACTCATTTACTGGAGTTAGTTCACAAACTTTGACAGATGTGTTATGGCTCTGTTTAAACATTTAGTCAGTAAAGTAAAAGGCTAAAATGAAAAGGCCAGAATGATTTAGTTCTTCTCTAGGGTGGTCTACAGGCAATTTTTGGTACCAGTGGTGTTTCCAAGGAAACAAAATGAAAACAGGTGCCATCAATTTCAAATTAAAGATTTAGTCCTATTTTAAAACCACCTTAAAGCAAAGTTTCCATAAACTTTTTAACTGAAACTACTACACATTTGACAACATTTATAACAAGAAAAGGATTATGAGTTGTCTTTAGACCATCAAATTTTAACTAACAAATTTAGACTGATTGGCAAGTCTTCCTTCTAAATATATTTCTTACATTAAATATGCATCTTCCTCTTCAAAGATGACTTAGTGTATATTAACAAGCAATATAATACCAAGAAAGAAAAAAAGATATACACAGACTTTTAAGAGATTCCTCAAGCCCAAATTTTAGCTTCCTTCCAATCTAAATAATTTTTACGATTTCTAAAAAGTAAACAATCCATACAAACTGAAAACATATAAAAGGTTCTTAGAGAGAGTAGCAGAATGGAAGCTTAACATTTTTCTCCTAAGTCTGACTGTGGTTTTCTCCCATATGATTAAAAATTGAATTATGTTCCTCTAACCAAAATCCAAATAAAATCCAAAATCCAAGTAAAAAATATGTCCCTACGCTAGCCAAATGTCTTTATCGTACTTACCCACGTCAGTCAACTAACCCGACAAAAAAAAAAGTCAAGTTTGAAAATTCAAGATGTACTTTATTTGGAAGAAGAAAGTCCGATTCAATGTTTCAAGAGACACTTCAATCATTTACTGAGCTCTCCTTGGCTTTAACAAGATGCTAGTCATAAAAAAAAATCTTGAAAGGTCACACTTCAATTAAAAAGCAGAACATAAATTCCTTCTTCAATAAAGCTGATTGCCCGTGCCCCTGAATAGAAGTTGACCTTGCATACTTTGCATTAGTCTTGGAAACTAAGAGATAACGATAAAAAGAAATAGAAGTACAGGTTGGACCTCGCTGATCTAGCACTCTCGTGACTGCTCAGTTTGCCTGAACAGGAGAGACCCATGATCCCCAGCTGGCCCCTGATCCTAGGTTCCCCTCTGGCCGCCATTCCTGGCTGCCATTCTTGGCCACTGGGCTCACTCCTGGCCTCAGCCAGGCTCCCCAGCCACTGACCCACCCCCGCAAGCCAACCCAGCTGCAGCTTCCAACATCAACCAGGGCTCCCGGCCACCAACCACATTACCACCAGATTTTTAGCCAGCCCCCAATCCCAGATGCTGGGACTCTCTGATTCGGCAACATCCATGGTCCAGCCTCAGAGAATCCCAGATTTCAGAAGTTCAACCTGTATCTGTACTAAATATACATAGCTGTTAGCTTCAGATGCTGAACTCTGGTGAAGTTTACAATATCCTGCAGGATAATGTGGAATGTTTAGTTAAAAGAGCTCCATGTAAGACCATACATAATAAACACCTTGCTGAATATTTTATTGAGCTCTTGGTTCAAGTTAACATAAATTGTGTAAACTTGCCATATGATGATATGCACAGATGATGAAATGGTTTGTTTCTCAGATAAGTTTTTCTGTTAATTAGCAAAGAATAAAATCTTTTGCAATATTCACAAATTCAAATTTAAATGGAATTCAATTTAAATGGCCTTTTTAAGATATTCAAGTTGCAGAACAGTTATGCCTTGCAATTTGGTCTACATGGCTATTTTACTCACATCACAAATAATCAGACTATGTGGCAGTTTAAATTCTTTCAGATAATTCAAAGTTCTGTTTTTAAAATTCTCTGGGGAAAAGGGAGCTAACACATGAGTATGGAATAATAATGCATGCTGAGCTAGGTATGTTGAATACTTTCCAGCATTTAACCACAATGACATTTTCATCAAATTGTCTTCAACAACACTTAAAAATGTAGGGCCTGATCCAACTTCCATTAAGTCCCTGGAAAGACTTCTTATTGACTTCAGTTTGGGTTGAATTAGGCCTCTAAGCATTACTCTTCATATGCCTTTGAAAATAATATTCCCACCTCAAACACTTCCCTATTGCAAATAAATCTTGCAAATAAATGAAAAGTATTGCAGTACAGGTTTATTTCAGATTAGCACTTGCAAGTATTCAAATCATAAATACATAGCATTATGTGAAGCTAACCAACATCAAACTTCCTTTACAGTTATTGTACTTACAGTTTCAAGTTAACTCACTTGTGGGTAATTATGAAATTACTGCACCTATCATCTGCTTACTTTGATTAATCACTTTCAAAGTCAGAGAAAGCCAACCATCAATTGCAGTATATTTCAGAGGTCCCATTCAGGGATCAGTCTAAAAAAGAGGAGCTAACTTTATTTTAATTAAATCCTCATTTAGAAGCATGAAATAAATCTTTTCTGTGTAATTCCAATTAGACTTCAGTTGTAGTCCAAATTTCAAATATTTTCTGCTTCTGCTACAAGTTGAATCTCTCTAATCCAACACTCTCTGGTCCGGCAACATCCCTGGTCCACCATGTTTTTAGTTAGCCAGTTGTCCACTTATCATAAGCACTCCATTCCTCCTTAGGAATTTGAGCTACAAATGCCACTGAAGATGCCTGAGCCAGAGTATAATATGTACAGATACAGGAAGTGATGCACAATGAGATTCTCTGGGCCAAGACTGCAAAGTTTTGTATCCTGTCTACAATGGCCAAAAAAAAAGCAGTGTACATTTTTGAAATTATGTAGACCGTTCTATACAGAAGATTAGTGCACATCTAACATCCAGCAATTGGAGTCTCTGTTCCTCTCTGTTAGCATGCGGCTTCGGATAGAAGAGCAGAAAGAAGGTATCTTGGATACTATGGAAGTGTGAGACCATCTTTGGAAGGAATGTCAGATGTAGCTCCAACATAAGAATTTCTGAGGCCCTTTAGGCAGAAGTAATGGTCACAAGAAGGCTACCTTTCAGGATAACTAGAGCAGACAGCATATTGCCAACAGTTCAAATGGGGACCTGTCAGCTGCACCAAGACCAGACTGAGGACCTATGAGGATATAATCTTTCCAATGCTTTGAGGAAATGACCACCGATAAAGTCTGAATAAACAAACTTTTCACCCATGAGTAAAAAGCCAAGATTGCTGCTATGTGGGCCTGATAGATGACATGGACAAGCCTTGTTGATTCCAGTGGAGCATGTAGTCAAAAATGAAAGGCAGTATTGACTGTGTTGGAGAAATACCCTTCTGTGTAGACCAGATCGAGAATCTTATCCACTTTGTCAGTTAAGTGGTTCTAGGGGGAGGGTTTAATGCTCCCTAAAAGCACCTCACGAACTGTCCGGGAGCATGCTAGTTCTGTGGGGTTCAGCCACACAGCTTTCATGAGATGAAGGGATAGATGACATAGATGGCAGTGGTCTTAGGAGATCAGGTCTGGAAACTGAGGTACACTGAATGGCTTCTCCATCAAAAGGTCCAAGAGGGAGGTGAACCAGTACTCATGTGGCCAGGCCAGGGTCATCAGGATAAAAAGCATCCTGTCTCTTCTGACCTTCAGCAAGGTCTTGTGTATGAGAGGGATAGTAGGAAACATGTAGAAGAGATCATCTATTCAAGGGAGGAGAAAAACATCTGTGAATAACCCTGAGCTGTGGCCCAGGAGGAAGCAGAACTGAAGACACTTCCTGTTGTCTGTTGTGAGTAGTCCCCCCTTCTGGAATATGTGTTTTGTGATGTCAGGTTGGATGGACCACTCATGGTGGTTGAAGAAGAATCTGTTAATTTGTTCTGTGGTGTCAGTAGATATGGATTTAGTGGCCACAAGTGGAGAGCTTCCTGGTGCAGGAAAGAGGAACATGCCCTACCCCTGCCTGTTTATATGAAACAGCACTCTCATGTTGTCTGTGAGGAGTGGTGACACATACTTGACCTCCAAGTGGGCTTGGAACACCTGACAGGTTAGGTGAACCACCCTGATCTTCCTGACACTGATGTATAACAGGAACTCCTCTGGAAACCAGAAGCCCAGAATTTTGTGGGGCCCTAATTGAGCCCCCTCAGCTCATCACCAAAGCATCTGGGATGAGAGACATTGAGAGATGGGGTCTTGAGAATGGAACTCCCGCACACACAGCCAGTAGGCCCAGCCACCACAAAGGGGAAGCAATAACTGATGGTGGAAATGTGACTATTGTGTCCAAGTGCTATGAGCCTGGTTCGTATACCAACACCAACCAACACTCAAAAGGTATGAGCCATAGTTTTGCATATTGCACCAGGTAGGTGCAGCACGCCCAGGAGCTTTAGGTGGTTCCTCACTGTGGTGAAGGGGTGATTCCTGAGGCTTTCTATGAGTACCCTTATCGCCAGAAGGAAGGCTGTGGTATGGACCAAGTTGAGGATCATCCTGATAGATTCTATCCTTTGAACCAGTGAGAGAACAGACTTTCAAGTATTTATTAACAGGCTCAAGTCCTGGAAAGTTAACTATATTAACTTTATATTTGTCTCTAGTTGGGCTTTGATCTGACCTCTGCTCACCCAGTCATGTAGGTATACTTGAACCCCTTGTTTCCTCAGGAAGGCCATGAAAATTGCCATGAACTTTGTGAACACCCAAGTGGCCACTGACAGGCCGAATGGCAGCACTGCAAACTAATTGTGCACAAGATTCACAATGAATCTCAGATATCTTCTGTGTCCCTAACAGACTGCAATATAAAAATCAGTATCCTTCAAACTGAGGGTGACATACCTATCCACTGCATCAATGGAGGCGATAATGGAGACCATGTGGCACTTCAGTTTCTTCATGACCTTGTTGAACTTCCACAGGTCCACAACAGGGATGTAAGCAACTAATCAACTAGTCGACTATCCGATTAACAAAAGCTTATCAGATAGTTGACACACTAGTCAACTAGTTGCTTCCCCACCTTGCTGCCTCCGTCACAAAGAGGCAGTACAGGGCAGGATGGGGAGGGGGTGCTGGAGGGAGCCAGCTTAAAAGACACTTCCCCCCCAGCTTCAGCTCCAGGGGGCAGGGGCGCAGCAGCAGCCAACTTTGAAATGTACAAGAGTCCCCACTGGGGACTCTTGTATATTTCAAAGCTGGCACACGGCGTGGAGCCCGGGACCAGTGGGGAGTCCTGTTGACCCTAGACTCCATGCAGGTGCTTCTGCTTTGAAATGCACAAGAGCCCCAGTGGGGGCTCTTGTACATTTCAAAGGGGAAGCGCTCACATGGAGCCTGGGGTCAGCAGAGGACTCCCCACTGGCCCCAGGCTCCACGCCGTGTGCCAGCTTTGAAATATACAAGAGTCCCCAGTGGGGACTCTTGTACATTTCAAAGTTGGCTGCTGCTGCGCCCCTGCCCCCTGGAGCTGAACCTGGGGGGGAAGTGTCTTTTAAGCTGGCTCCCTCCAGCACCCCCACCCCATCCCCCCCTGTACTGCCTCTTTGTGACGGAGGCAGCAAGGGGAGGAAGCAACTAGTTGACTAGTGTGTCAACTATCTGAGGAAGTGCAGCATGGAGCCTGGGGCCAGCGCAGGACTCTGAGTCCCCCACTGATCCCAGGCTCCATGTGGCACTTCCGCCTTGAAATGCACAAGAGCCCCCAGTGGGCTCTCCTATACTGGGAGACAGGGGGAGACTATGGTACCAGAAGAGAGAACAAGTATCTCTCAGCCACAAATATGTAAGTTATTGCCAGGGCAGTAGGCATCTGATGTCTCTTCACAGAGTCTATTGTTGCCGGACTCAATGCTACCTGTTCCAGGACTGGAGTCAATGGTACCAGGCAGGCTGTAGAGGTCTCAGAGTGGCCCAGCATGGGTCACATTCTACTAGAGATACCGTGACCTCAGAATCAAAGACTTCCTCCCTACCGCAATAGGAGCCAAAAGAAAAGGAGCGAGTGCACTCCAGCCCATAGATGGCCTGCAGCCACGTGTTTGAGACCCCGAGACTACAATTTGTCATGAAAGCCCTTTGTGTTTGTTCCTTAGATGGATACACATGAGATAAAGTGGAAACAAAGGAAGTTATCAAATATTTATATCTGGGGGTATGTCTACACAGCAACGTTATTTCAGAATAACTGACGGTATTTTGAAATAACATAGTGTATGTCTACACAGCAAGCCGTTACTTTGAAATAATGTCGAGATGCATGACTTCTTACTCCGACTCCTGTAACCCTCATTTCATGATGAGTAAGGGAAGTCAAAGGAAGAATGTTTGGCGCCAAAAGCCAAATTAAGCTATTTTGACTTCAGCTACTCAACTGATGTAGCTGAAGTTATGTATCTTAATTCAACTTTTGCCCTGCAATAAAATAAGCCCTGGCTTATTTTCACTATATAAATATGGCATTCATTGCAAAGATAGGTAACATTTATCTTAACTGTTTCTTTAAACTTAGAAACATTTAACCTTCACATTTTGCATTTTAAAGAGTGCCACATTTAACTACCACAGTGACTAGACTCCCAAGATATTAACAATGTTGATATAAAGAAGCACTGATCAACCTCAGAAAAAAACACTCTTACTAGCAAGCATTGTGGATGAAATCCTGGCTCCACTGAAGTTAGTGTCAAAACCCCTTGGCATCAATGGGCCAGGATGTCTCACCTTCACCTGGATATGCAAATTTTGGCAATGTGACATCTGACCATGTGTATGCAAATACCTGATGTAATCATACATACCAGGTATTTGCTTACATAGATTATATATGTGCAGCGGTGTATGCCTAATTTTCAAAATGTTGCCTGAAATCTATCTTCTCTTTGGTTCTATTTCAGAAACTTTCAAATATAGAGTAAAATTATGAATTAGGGTCCTGGATTTACACTATACATCAGTATCAGACCACCACACCAGAAGCAGCCTTCTATAATAACTAGGTAGCAAACAATTCAAGTAGCACGGTCATCTGCTTACATTCTGTATGCATACATTTCTGTTCAAGGTTAAGAAAACTACGTTTGTGTATTCTGGCAAGAGAAATACTTTTTAAATGAAAAAGCATTTAGTGTATTTTGTTTTTAAAATATTGTACTGCTAGAAGGAAGTATCTAACAATCTGTTCATTATTTATTGTATGGGGGGGTTATATGGATAATTATTCGAGTTTTGATAAGATCTCAGTTGAATAGGTTGCTTGCTGATGCAAAGTAACGGCATATTTAAATTAAAATGTAAAGCTTGCTTTATTAAGGTCTCTTAAGAAAACATCACACTTCCTTAAAGTTTAGCTCTCAGAAAAAGTGGAAAAAATAATGTAGCAAAAAAATACAATGCTTAGCTCAGTGTTGATATTAATGCACCATTTGTTCAACTGCCATTTGAACCACAAACAGCACTGCACTCTCTGAGGAAAAGCACTATATATCTGATTACCAGATGTAGTGGTGTTTCTCACAGTGATTTATGTGGGAGGCAACTTCTTTGACTACAGAAAGAATCAATTTATACTCACAATATATGTTCTCTCTAAGATAAATATTGTTCTGGTATTAATTGTGCTCGTGTTTGTCTTGAATACATTAATCGCTAATTTGAAATTCTAACAATGAATAGGGCCACTAAGAATAGGTCTTATGGAGCAAGCCCTGCCCTCAGCCTCTCACAAATGGAGGGCCACCTGGCTGTGAAATCTAGGCAGTTATTCTCTGCTAAGGAGGCAGTACTTGGGAGGCAATGCAGAAGGTACATACTACTTGCAGATCATAGAGCCCTGTATTCCTTGGGCTCCCTGCATAACACAGCCAAGCAGAAAGGTGGGCAGTACAATTCCTCTAACCCTTACCCATAGGGAACATGGCAGCCACGGAGGCTCCTACAGGCATTATAACATTTCCCCACCCCCCTTGCCCTGACATTTTCCTTGAACTGAGCAAAATTTCCTTCTCCTAACGAGATATGAACATGAAAATAGTGTCAGAGTCTCATAGGGATGTTAGTCTGTAACTTTAAAAACAACGAGTAGTCCTGTGGCACCTGAGGCTACGTCTACACTGTGTGTTTTTTGCAGAAGAGGAAATGCAAATGGAGTGCTCATTTGCATATCTCGCACTCTCATTTGCATATCTTCTTCCAATCCTTTTTGCAGAAGAGGTTTTTGCGATAAAAAGTCCTGTGTAGATGGAGCCATTTGTCGAGAAAACACCCTTTTGCGCAAGAGCCCTTATTCCTCAAAAAATTAGGTTTACAGGCTCTTGAGCATTTCCTCTTCCACAAAAAACACACAGTGTAGATGTAGCCTGAGAGACTAACAAAAATATATATAGTATCATGAGCTTTCATGGGCAAACCCCATTTCTTCAGATGAGCTAGAGTGGAAAAGACATTAACTGAATGTCGCATTATAAAGCCAATCTCCCTCACCTTTAACACTGCATTTTACATCAAAAGCTAAGAATGGGACACTTCCAGCCCACTTAATTAGCCTCATTAGAACCAGTCCTACAATTGACAGGTACTTTTTTTTTTTGTTGTTTATATATTTTTGCTGTTTGTTATTTTCACTGCAGCTCATCTGATGAAGTGAGTTTTGCCCAAGAAAGCTCATGATTCTATATATTTTTGTTAGTCTCCAAGGGGCTACAGGACCACTCATGAGTACAGTGAAAAGATACACAACCAACAGTTAAACTGTACAGCTCTACTTAATATACATATATAGCCCTCATCCCCATGGTATCTGAGCACTTCATCACCTCTAATGAATTTATCTTCAATACCGCTGTGAGGCATGAAAGTGCTGTTATCCCAATTTTCCCAGAGAATTCAGGTAGGCTATGTCTACACTGCCCCCGTTTTGTGCAAAAAATATGCAAATGAGGCAAAGCATGGAATATCGCCACGCCTCATTTGCACAAGAGGCTTTTGCGCAAAAGCCATTCTTCCGCATTTTTTTCGGGAAGAACAGCTCTTGCACTAGAGGGAGCCTCATTAATTATGCAAAAGAGGCACAGCGATATTCCACACTTCACCTCATTTTCATATTTTTTGCACAAAACAGGGGCAGTGTTGACATAGCTGTACAAAAAGGCTAAGTGAGCTGCCCAAGTTCACAGAGTATGCTTGTGGTGGAGTACAAAATGAACCCAAGTCTCCCCAGGCCTAAGATACTGCCTTTAATCCTAGACCATCCTTCCTCTCTGTACCATAACTCTTTCCAGAGAAACAAGAATACTGTGTACAATCTACCACAATTTATTAAGGGCTAGAATGTGCATGGCACTTAACAAAACACAAATATTAAGGCAATTCATGTCCTAGAGTAGTTGCACTGAGATCCAGAGGATGGAAAAATATATTCCCTAATCTATTTTTTGTTTATCTGACTCTATGCACACATGTATGCATACAAATGCCTGCCTGGTAAAAGAATTTGATGTTTAGGAAGGTACTGAACAAGGATTTACTTCTTTGAAACAATTCTAAAACCATAAGATAAATCACTCAAAGTTCATACAAGATTTAGTTTTAAGAGAAATACCACTGTGATGTCTTTCCTACTCTGAAGGGGCCTTGCATAGAAGGTATGGGGATATTCATAAGTGCCTGGCTGGGTGTTGTGCAGATCGAGTTTGTCCTGGTTGATAAGATGGTCACCTCAATAAGACTTCAGGACTCAGAGAGGAAAACCCTAATTGTTATTTTGCCTCGAGCAGTTCAGAGTGCTCAGCCTGAAGGTGGCTGGTGCCTGTCACCTTGGCAATGATGGGATCTGCTGGTGGACATCAGTGGTGAAGGGAGCTGTAAAAGCAAAGAAGGCTTTCAAGAAATGCTCGCAAACTAAACTCCTGATATGGCTGAGAAGTACTAGCTGGCTAAGAGGGCTGTGTCTCTGATGGTCATTGAAGCAAAAGCCTAGGCTTGCAAGGAGTTTGAAAAGACCATGAAAAGACTCCCGGATGATATCAGCAGTGTTTTGGCAAATCACTTGGGAAGGGTCAGTGGGCTATTGCCCAGGCTGTTCTCAGCAAGGATGATGAAACACTGACCTTGATCGAGGAGATTGTTGAGAAGAGGAACAATCCTCAATCTAGAGGGCATACCCTCCCCTTTCATAAGGCACGACCAGAAGCCTCCAGTGAGATCAGATCTATTTGTTTGTTGAAGTCACTATAGTGGAGAAGTGCCTTCATTATGGTAATGCAGCAAGAGTGGATGAGAGCCATCTGGAGTTGTTCAAATCATTCGACAATGTTTGCGTGTTGTGGTTAATGCACTTCTTCAATGCTGTATGGAAGGTGGGTTCAGTACCTTTGGATTAAGGTGAACTAAGGTGGTGGTCCTGATCTTTAAGAAAGGAGAGTAGAGGGCATGTTCCGAGTAGAGGGAGGTCAACTGTTCAGCCTCCCAGGCAAACCCTATGCCAGGGTGCAGGAGAGGAGATTCCTCCTGAATCTCAGATTCCATCCCAGTTGTGGAACAACAGACTAGTCATTTACTTTACTTTCTCATAGATATTCAAGGGACCATGGGAGTTTGCTAATCAAGTATACCTTTGTTTTGGAGAAGGCATATGATGTCTTGTGACAAGTGCAGGAGCATGAAGTATCACTGCCAATTTTGCATGCTATCCATTCCTTCTGTTCTCAAAGTGAGAGTTGTGTTCATAATCTTGGCATTAAATCAACTTCATTCAAAGTGGGTGCTGGACTCTACCAAAGATGAATCTTGTACTCACTCCTGTTTATGATTTTCATAAACAGGATATCAAAGGAAATATTTCACTCCTAAGTGTGCAGAAATTGGGATGAGGATCAGCACCTCGAAATTGGAAGTCATGATCGTCTCCTGTAAGAAAGTGGACTGTTCTTTCCAGGTGAAGCAGGGAGCAACTGTTCTCAGTGCATAAATTCAAGTATCTACAGGTCTTGTTCACAAGTGATGGTAAATGGGAGTTCGAGATTGACGGGATAATTGGTGCAGTGCCAGCAGTGAAGCAGGTGCTGTACAGATCAAGGTGAAAAAGGAGCTGAGTTCTCGGACAATTCTCTCAGTTTACAGGTCTACATTCCCATCTTCCACCTATGGTCATGAACTTGGGTAATGACCAAAAGGATGAGATCATGGGTACAACCAATGGAAATGAAGTTTCTCTGCAGGATAGCTGGGCTTACTCTGCGAGACACAGTGAGGGGCTCAGGTATTGGGGAAAGCCTAGGAGTAAAGCTGCAATTCCCAAGGATCAAGTGGAATCAACTAAGGTGATTCAGGCACGTGATAAAGATGCCCCCTGGAGGCTTTCTTTGAAACTCTGCAGGCATGTCCCACTGGCAGGAGGCCCTGAGGATATGCTGGAGGGATTATATCCCTCAGCTGCACTGGGAAAGCGAAATCTGATCCTCCCTGTTCTCCATGCTGCCATCCTTACCAGGAAAAGTGGAATAATAGAAAAGAAAAAGAAAGATAAAGGGAGCTACCAGTCTAAAGCATCTGTAAAGTAAGTATTAAATAATATTCATTATCAATTTGAAGAGAAGGTTACTAACCTTGTGCAATAACTGAGGCTCTTTTAGATGGTTGTCCCTGTGGGTGCTCCACCAAGGTGTTTGAGTGCCACTGCATTCTAGTCGTAGAATTACGATAGCAGTGCCCTTGGGGGCCTGCACACACAGAGCAGCCAGTATGCACCATCAGGAGCAGCTATACCATATGTGCAACCAATCAACCCTTCAGTTCCTTCTCTGCCCCAGAACGAGACGTTCCGAAGCAGAAGGGAGGAAGGATGGATGGTGGAGCACCTATAGGGACAACCATTTTGAAGAATCTCAGTTACTGCACAAGGTGAGTAAGCTTTTTTTCTTCTTTGAGGAGCATCTCTGTGGGTGCTCCACCAAGGTGATTATTAAGCCGTATTCAGGCTCGGCAGAGAGAGCTGTGGTATGTCTACCCTAACCCTAAACACAACAGTGTATCCGAACTGTGTGTCAGAGGCTGAGTAAGTTTCTAAAGCACAATGCTTTGTGAAAGTGTGCATGGCAGCCCAGGTGGCAGCTCTGCAGATGTCGGTTATAGGGACATTCTTTAAGGAAGGCCACAGAAGCAGACATTCTTCTCACGGAGTGAGCCCAGACCACTGCTGTGGGATCCTGATTAAAACTGTGATAAGAGGCAAGTGCACTTGGAGATCCACTTGTATAGTCTCTGCTTGGAAATAGTCAAGCCCTGAGACCTTTCGGTGGAAGAAGCACAGAGCGTTGGAAACTTGTGGAAAGGCTTGTTCCTTTCTATATAAAAATGTGATTTCCCTGTGAACGTCCAAGGCATGCAGAGCTGCCTCTCTGATGTCAGCGTAGGACTTTGGAAAGAAGACAGGAAAGTAGATAGGTTCATTGTAATGGAAGGAGGTAGGTACTTTGGGAAGAAACTTGGGACTTGGATGGAGAATAACCTTGTCCTTATGAAAGATGATATATGGAGGGTCTGTCACGATAGCTCTCAGCTCACCCACCTGGCATGCTGAAGTGATTGCTACTAAAAATGCCACCATTATGGACAGATGCAATAGTGAATAGCTCTTAGCACGAAGTTAAGGTCCCAAGTAGGAGTTGGAGGTTTTATAGGAGGGTAAGTATTCTGAAGTCCCTTCATAAAGCATTTGACACTGGGATGAGCAAAAAACAATTAGCCCTCCAAGAGGAGATGGAATGCTGTTATTGCAGCTACATGTACTTTTAGGGAACTAAGGGAGAATCTTGTGTCTTAGAGAACTAGGAGATACTCAAGTATATATGGAAGGGCGGCTTACATGGGAGAGATGTGATGATCATCACACCATATTGAGAACTGGTGCCATTTGTGTGAATATGTTTTTTCTCGTAAATGGTCTGTGGCAATTGAGAAGAATCTCCTGGACAGGTGTAGATCATGATGTTTCAAGTGACATCAGCCAGCAAGATGCCACCCCTGAAGTTGCAGGGTCTAAGCGTTGGGGTGAGATAGTCATTCATCTGAGCATAAGCAAGCGAGGGACAAGTGGAAAATGCCAAGAGGACACTATTGTCATCTGGAGGAGGTATGGGAACCATGTCTTTCTGGGCCAACTGGGTGCTATTAGAATGATTGTGGCTCTGTCGTGTTTTATTTTGAGGATTACTCAATGAAGGAGTGGTAGTGGTGGGAAACTACATGAATGATGCATCCCACTTTAGCATAAAGGGGTCCCCCAAGGACTGGGAACCGAGACTCTCTCTGGAACAGTAAAATGGGAATTTGGCATTGTTGCTGTTTGAAAACAGGTCTATAGGCAGGTACCCCCACCATTTGAATACGGGGACTAGCATGCTGGGGTTGAATTCCCATTTGTGATTTAAAGCAAAGTATCTGCTGAGATTGTCCACCATAATATTGTCTTTGCCTGGAAGGTAGGCAGCTGTGAGGTCAATGTTAGGTGGAATGCACCAATTCCATAGGCATACCACTTCACAACACAGTTGAAAAGAATGAGCACTGCCCTCACAGTTTATGTAATACATTGTTGAGAGATGTGGCATGCTTTGAGAACTGCTCTGAGTTCTAGAAGGTTTATTTGTAGTTTGGACTCTTCCTGAGACCAGCATACGTCTATAGTGTGGTGATGGATGTGGGCTCCCCATCCGAAAAGAGAAGTGTCTGTGGTAATTGTCACCAACGTAGGAATGGGATGGAAGGGCACTCCACTGCAGGAGTTGTTCTGGATTGTCTGTCAGGAGAGGGACTCCTTTATCTTGGGGACACAGTAAAGTGCTTGTTGATAAGGTGATAGTGAGGTCTATAAACCATTTGTAGCCATGTGCATAGTGGCCACATGCATGGTCGAGCATGTTGGACCACAAAGGTGGCTGCTGCCACATGGCCTAGCAGTAGAAAACAGTTTCACCATAACCTGGAGGCTGCTCTGTGCTGATGAGATAGGTTTATGAGTACTAGAAACCACTGATATGGAAGTGCTGCTGTGGTGCAATCTAGATGGGCACCAATTAATTCCAACTGTTTTAGCTGAAGGTTTAGCTGCAGACCCAATTTGCTGAATAGGGCTCTAGTAATGGTGACCACTTGTTCTGTCTCATGGTAGGATGACCCTTTTAGAAGGCAATCATCCAGATGTGGAAAGGATGACAATTCCCAGTCTGCAGAGATGCTCTGCAACCACTGCTAGGACTTTGGAAAATATCCGAGCAGGTATGGAGAGCCCAAAAGGAAGAACTCTGTATTGGAAATAAACATCAAATCAGAGGTATCATCTGTGTGCAGAGTGTATTGCGATGTGGAAATACATATCCTGTAGATCAAGGTAGACAGCCAATTTCCCTTCTCCAAAGCAGAGATTATTATGGCAAGCATTACCATTTTGAAGTGCTGTGTGCAAATGAACTGGTTGAGGTTGCATAAATCAAGGATGAGTCTCCAACCTCCTGATTTCTTGGTTGTAAGAAGGTAGTGGGAGTAAAACCCTTGCCCCCTATGTTGTTCAGGTACATTTTCTACTGCACCTAGTTGCAGGAGGTGATTCAGTTCCTACATGAGAGGGGTCCCTGAGGAGCAATAAGTAGAGGTGGGAGGAGAGGGAAAGAAGAAAGGGATGCAATAACCAATTCACATGGTCTCTAAGAGTATGTCTACACTTGTACCCTCGAGAGGGATGCAAATGTTGCTGAGCGAAGTTGCAAATGAAGCACGTATTTGAATTTCCCACGCTTCATTTGCATATTCACGTTATGGCACTATTTCGAAATAACAAACTCTGTGTAGACGCGGTTATTTCGAAAGAAAACCTTTCTTCTGAAATAACTCTTATTCCTCCTACAACGAGGTTTACCAGTTATTTTGGAAAACGGGTTTTCTTTTGAAATAACCGTGTCTACACAGCGTTTGTTATTTCAAAATAGCGCCATTTCGAAATAGCACCATAACGTGAATATGCAAATGAAGCACAGGAAATTCAAATCCGCGCTTCATTTGCAATTTCACTCAGGTGCATTTGCATCCCTGTCTCGAAACAGGGTGCAAGTGTAGACATACCCTAAAACTCATCTATCTGTGGTGATGGTATTCCACACTGGATAAAAAAGGGTACTAGTCAATTCCTGAATGGTGTGGGAATGATCAGATTTTGTCTTGGAGATTTTGGAACTGTCTGACCCTCGACCAGCCTTTATAAAGATTTGGCTTGATTTTGAAAGCTGAGAAGTTGATGCAGGGTCCGCAGATTGTCTGCATCTGTTCTGATACTGTCTGCATATGTTATCATATCACCTCTGTGGCTGAGCGAAGAGAGTTGGTCTGTATCTCTGATTAAAAAAATCTCCCATTTTCTCTTGGTTACAGAAATGTGTATGCCAAAAGTCTTGAGTGTGGACAGTGCAAGGAGGCACTGGTGGAGTTGGAAAAGAGCTTTGAAGGATCCAAGGGCAAATCTTCTACTGTTGCCTGTACCTCTCTGGGGAAATCAGACAGATGAAACCAGGACGCTCATCACATGACTACAGCAGTGGTGATAGAGCATGCCACTGTATCCGGAGAGTCCAATGCAGCTTGGAGCACAGTGTGGGAAATAAGTGCACCATCATTAACATTGGTCTTGAACTATTCGAAAAAAGAGAAGATTGAGAGGGGACGTGATAGTGGTTTTCAGGTATCGAAAAGGGTGTCACAAGGAGGAGGGAGAAAACTTGTTCTTCATGGCCTCTGAGGATAGAACAAGAAGCAATGGGCTTAAACTGCAGCAAGGGAGGTTTAGGTTGGACATTAGGAAAAAGTTCCTAACGGTCAGGGTGGTTAAACACTGGAATAAATTGCCTAGGGAGGTTGTGGAATCTCCATCTCTGGAGATATTTAAGAGTAGGTTAGATAAATGTCTATCAGGTATAGTCTAGACAGTACTGGGTCCTGCCATGAGGGCAGGGGACTGGACTCAAAGACCTCTCAAGGTCCCTTCCAGTCCTAGTATTCTAAGATTCTATGATTCTCGTTTATTGTTCAGCGAGTGTTCAATAAAGGACGACAATTGATCAAATACATTGTGTCCATACTTGGCAAGAAGAGCAGCATAGTTTGCTATTCTAAGCTGGAGGGTGGCTGATGAGTATGCCTTTCTGCCAAATACGTCAAGGCCCATGGTCACCAACCAGTAGATCGCGATCTACCGGTCGATCGCAGGGGCTCTATGAGTCGATCTTCAGCTCCCTCTGAACTGTGCGGCTGCGCACTAATTTTAAATTGGTACTCTTGATTTGCAGAGCAGCTACTCATAGAACAGCAACGCAGGCAAGTAGCTGTGGCAGCGTGGTGGGATCTACTGGGTCAGGAGGGCTGAAACACCCCAGCCAGCTGGCTGTGGCGTTCAGCTGGAGGAGGCTGCGCGGCACTCCAGCTGATGGGGCGGCTTTCCCTCTGCTCCAGCCCCCGTAGAGTGTGGTGCACCCTGGCTGAGCACCATGGCCAGCTGGCTAGGCAGCCGCTCCTCTTTGCTCCAGCCCAGCTGCTCTGCGCTCAGCCCGGGGAGGCTGCGCCACGCTCCTGCTGATCGGGAAGCCCTTCCTCTTTGCTCCAGCCCAGCTGGAGCGAGGCGCAGCTGGGCTGAAGCAAAGAGGAGCAGCTGCCCGCCCAGCTGGCCATGGTGTTCAGCCCAGGTGTACCACGCACGTGGGCTGGTGCAGAGGGGAAGCTGCCTGGCCAGCTGGCCGTGGAGTTCAGCAGAAGCAGAGGCTGCGCCATGCTACAGCTGGGCTGGAGCAAAGAGGAACGGCTGCCCATGGCGTTCAGCCTGAGGAGACTGTGCCTTGCTCCAGCTGGATTGTAGCAAAGAGGAAGGGCTGCCTAACCAGCTGGCCATCCCAGCTAAGCTTCACCATGCTCCAGTGGGCTAGAACAGAGGGCAGCCACCAATGGTGCCTTTCAGGCTAAATAGCCATGAAGCAATTAACTTTCAAGTGACACAAACCACAAGCTGCTGCTTCCCCAGCCTTTTAAACATTGAAACTCTCCAAGTGCAGTCAAAGCTCCTCATGGCACAAACCCCAAAGCTGCATCTTTCCTTTGTGTCTCCATTTCCTTCTCCTTCACTGCAGCTATTTGTCTTTATCTGCTACCCAAATGCCCCAGTCTCTCCACCACTTTCCCCACGGGCTCTGTCCAGTGCAAAATATTAATTATTACAGAAAGGAATCCCCTTCCCCTTTACTCATCCCCATGGCAGCTCATTTCTACTGGCTGCGTCTGTGCACCAGTTCTATGTCTTGTCTATTCCCAAGAGGCGCTGCTGGAGGACACTAGACCCTGCTAAGCCCTCTCCTAAGGCACACTGCACCCAGTGGAAAGGCTTTTCCTACAGCCCTGTGACCTCCCCATCCCATTCCACACGTGATGTTGTGTTGTAGGCCACTCCACCAGACAATGCTTCCCCCCTTAGATGTCCCTTTATCACCTTATAGCCACTGGGTGCAATCCACATGCAAATCCCTGCCCAGGCCATGCTGTTTAAATACAAACCCGCAGATTCTAGGAGCCTCAGTCTCTTCCCCAGACACAGACCTGCCCAGCCCTGCCTGTTGGGGAGTTTTCCTCAGTGCCTGGAAATGAGAATGGAACCTCTGCTGCTTTTCCTTTCCCTGTCCTCTCCCAGGTGTAGCTGGTCCAGTCCAGCCCAGGGACAGTAAAGCCTGGAGAGACCCTCATATTGACCTGTGCTGTCTTGAGTGTATCCATCACTGACAGCAGCTATGATTGGAACTGGGTCTGGCGGGGTCCTAGGAAAGGCCTGGGGCCCAGTGAAGCTGTCCCTGCTGGGTTACAGTTCCAGCAGACCACACTGACTACCATGCACAAATAAATCATGAAAATTTTAAATTCTAAATCCAAACAGCTGTAAAAGCGGTCTTCAGTCTGTCCATGACAATAATATCACCACACTATACCAAAACACAAATATCACACATTTGGTAGTTTAGTGCTATCTTGCTTTTTATTTTAGCTCTACTTCCCTGGCTGGCGATAATCATGAATGGCGAACCTAGGCCACCTAAGAAAATGTACAACTTCCACGTGGAATGGGAAAATGAATTTCTGTTCACAAATATAAAAGATAAGAGCATATGCTTGATATGTCATCAAAGTTTATCACTCAGCAAAGGGCAATTTGGAACACCACCACACAACAATACATAGTAAATTCAAGGATAGTTTTCCCTTGAACAGCATGCTATGTACAAAGAAAGTTAACGATCTGAAGGCCATTTTGAAAGCTCAACAGTCATTATTTTTTAAACCAGCAGCAAAAGGCAAGACCTGCAGTGAAGCACTATTTCATATTTGCCATTTGCTGGCAAAACATAAGAAATCATTCACAGATGGCGAAATAATTAAAGAAGCAACGACTGTGGCAGCTGACTCTTTATTCAAAGATTTTAAAAACAAAGAAGAAATAATGACAGCAATCCAGGGCATGTCACTTGGTGCTTCGACAGTAGCAAGACGAGTGGAATCTTTGTCTGAAGATGTCTTTCAGCAACTACAGCAGGACCTGAAGGACTGCAAATGCTTCTCACTGCAGTTCAATGAATCTATTGACATGACCAACACTGCCCAGCTGATTGTTTTTGTCCATATGGTTTTTAAGGATATTACAATTAAAGAGGATCTTCTCACCCTTTTGCCCCTTAAAGAGAGAACAAGAGGTGAGGATATATACAACACATTCAAAAGGTATGTGCTTGAGAAAAACATTCCAGTCAAGAAACTGGTTTCCATCACAATGGATGGTGCACCAGCTATGCTTGGCGCAAATGCGGGCTTTGTTGCATTTTGCAGGAATGATCCTCATTTCCCTTCTTTTGTCAATTATCACTGTATAATCCACCAGCAAGTAAAATTATGGATTTCTCTCATATAATGAAAGTAGTTGTTAAGATTGTAAACTCGATTCAATCAAGACCCCTTCAGCACCGCCTGTTTAAATCCTTACTTAAACTCGATGCTGCCTACAGTGAACTAATCCTCCATGCTGATGTGAGGTGGTTAAGTCGAGGAAAGGTCCTGCAAAGATTTTTAGAGCTGATGCCTGAAATCAACACTTTTCTTAAATCAAGAAATGAAGTGTGCAGTGAGCTGTCAGATAGTGCATGGTTGCTATACTTTGGGTTCCTTACAGATATGACATCAAAACTGAATGAGTTGAACTGTGAACTTCAGGGAAAGGACAGAGACTTAGCACATATGCTCAGTGCTGTGAATGCATTCAAATTGATACTGGGCCTGTGGTCCTCCCAATTAAAGAATAAAACACTGCATCACTTCCCAAGTCTGGAGGGAATACTAGAAAAAATTAATGAGAAAGAAAAATGGTTCCACCCAGAAAACTTCTGTGCACACCTGAAGAAATTAGCAGAGGAATTCAACAGGAGATTTCAGGAATTAGATGTGATGGAACCAACTGTCATGTTTGTCTCAAATCCATTCCTTCAAGTAGAAGACATTGGTGGCTTGGCTACCAAATTTCATCAGGTGTTTCTTTTACAAAGCAGTGGACTTGATATGGAGATAATTACTATACAAAATGATATTGAGCTGAAAGTCAGAGCAAGGGACAGTGATTTTTGGAGACTTGTAAACAGAGAAAAGTATCCACTTCTATCATCTTGTGCTTTCAAAGTGAAGGCTTACTTTGGCTCCACATACCTCTGAGAGACAGCATTCTCCCAATTGAAGATAATCAAGTCCAAGTATCACGCCCACCTCACAGATGCCCATCTGATGGACTATATAGGACTAGCAATCTCAGACTACAACCCAGACTTCAAGACACTGGCAGATACTGTTCAGTCACAGGTGTCACACTGAGACTTTGTTATTAGAGGACAAAATGTATAATTATCAATACCTGATTTTAGATTTACATAGCAGAGGACAAAATGTATAATTATAAATGCTTCATTTTAGATTTAAATAGCATAAATTAAAAACAGACCATTTATTTCATAACTATAAACACGTGATTTTAATTTTATATATTGCATAATTTAAAAATAAACTGTTTATATACAACATTATCTCAGGGTAGATCTTGGGTTGCCCATAAATTCAAAAAGTGATCTTGCGCTGAAAAAGGTTGGTGACCACTGGTCTAGGCGCTTCCAGTCTCTATCGTGCGACACTGTGTGCACAGCCTGCTGTTTGTCCCTTTGGTTTATGGCCTATGCCACCAAAGAGTTAGGGGTAAGATGGGAAAATAAGTCTGATCTCGGAGGTGCCACATAATACTTGTCTTCCAACCTTTTACAGGATGGGGGGGGGGGCTAGTGGCTGAGGTCTGCCATATGGTCTTAGCCAGGTCCATAAGTACTGGGTTCATAGGTAGAGCCAGCTTAACCAGAGATGAGACATGAAGAATGTCTAAAAGTCTATGCTGGGTCTCTGGTAAGCTCATCAGAGAGAGATGTCCAAGGAGTCTTCTACTCTCTTTTAAAGCTCCTAGAAAGACTTAAAATTGTCCCTTGACGTAAGGGGTGAGGACATGATGGTATCATCTGGTAAGGAAGATGGCATATGTGCTGGTGCTGGAGAGTCAGCTTCTATTTCTTCCTCAATGATCTCTGAGTCGTCCTCCTCCTCTGCTATTGATTGATTTGTTGACTGTGCAGGAGAAGCCCAGGCTCTGCATGATAGAGCTGGCTGTGGGAGTGGTTGAGGCTGTTGAGCTTGGTATATGGCCCAGGGATCCCAATAAGGCCAACTGGATGGCATAGGTGTTGGTGGGGGCTGCTACTGAGGAGGTTGCCACTGAGGTGGCTGCTGTGTTGGTCTTGGCAAGAAGTACCTAGAGCTATGGAGACCCAGGAAGGAGTCATCTTCCTTATCACTTAAAAGCAGACCCAGCTTGTGTGGCTGAAAAGCTAAACCGGGAGGTATCTGGTGTGCCAATGGTGTTGAATAGTGTTGTTCCAGGTACCAACATGACTAAGAGTCCGCATTCATAGTAAAAGCCTGTGGTACCAGGAGGCTTGTGCCTGAGGCATTGCTGGTAAGGCAGGCTGTGCCGTCAGTGCCAAGTGTTTGGATTGTAGCAACAGTGCAGAAGGTGGCAGCATAGAGACACTTGGTGCCAAGGTAGCATGCAGTTTTGCTGGTGCTGAAACTGAAAACCTTAGAGCTGGCCTGAGTAGGGTCTTTCACTCCTCGAGCTGTCCCATTGCTAGGCGTACCCGGTGCCTTGCAGTCTGGTGACCTGGGTGCCACCAGTGCTGGGGCTGATATTTTTTGTAAGAGCGTGCTTCTTTGTGGGAGAAATCACACCTGGATGATGAGTGGGAGTGTCTCTCAGAGGACTGTACTGAAGCAAAATCCTTTGAGCTCAAGTCTGAGGGAGCTGCTCTCTGACACCGCCATAGGGTAGTCTTGGTGGTGTGGTGTGCTCTGGGTCCGAGGGTGGACGAAGAGACTTCTCTAGGAGCAGCATCTTGAGTTGAACCTCCCTTGCCTTCCTGATTCTGGTGGTGAGCTTTTTACAGTGAGGGCACTGACTGGTGGAGTGTGCCTCACCTAAGCAATGGACACACTGTAAACGTCTGTCCAAAATAGGTATTGACAGTCTGCAGGTCAAATACCTTTTAAAACCTGGAGAACTGGATATGACCGGTTAACAGATCATCACTAATGCAGGAACAATGAAAAACCAACTTTTTTTGTTTTAAGACAACAAAATACTACAACTAACTAGACTATGAACTAACAACAGGCAACTATCTACCTTCTACAACTAACTAAGAATCTAACTGATCTTTGAGAGCAACTACTGGGTTCCGATCAAAGCCAACATGCCAGAGAAGGAACTGAAAGGTTCAGCTAGCTATGCATGTGGTGTAGCCACTCCTAATAGCACATGCTAGGTGCTCCGTGTGCACAATCGACCAAGAGCACTGCTATTTTAATTTTCCAACTAGAAGCGCAGTGGTGCTCAAACACCTAGGGGGAGCACCCAGAGTGACACTCCTTGAAGAAGTCCTACTTACTCAGTCTCATCAGGCCACTCTGGCATCCTCTTGGTAGATTATGGAATTAGAAAAGTAATAATAAATTAAATATGAATTTGTAATCACAATTAATTTCTGCAATCTTCTTTAAAGGACAACGTTAGAATCAGATTTCTTAACGTACACTATTACATAACTGCATCTATCAAAATGCACACAGCACATATTTCAGGTACAAATATTAGGTAGCTCCTACCCCAAGACAGAAGAGACCATTATTAAATATTTCCCCCCTTTAGGTACTTATAGACTGTCATCAAGACAACCCTTAAACTGTCTCTTTAATCTAGCCCTATAAAGGCTGTTTGCATATCCAAGGATCACATTATCCTTTCAGCCATAGCATCGCATTGGGATCTCATGTTTAGCAGAATATTCACCACTACTCTCAGATTTTTTAAGACTCACTGTTTTCCAGGATAGAGTCCCCCATTTTGTAAGTATGGCTACATTATTTGTCCCAAATGTATACATTTTGCCACATAAAAACATGTTATTGGCTTGAGCCCAGTTTTCCAAGCAATCCAGATCACTCTAAATCAGTGGCCTGTCCTCTTTATTATTTACCACTCCCCCAGTTTTTGTATCATCTGCCAACTTCAATGCTGATTTTATGTTGTCTTACAGGTCATTGATGAAAATTTAAACAAGAAAAGGACCAAGGACCAACCTAATTGACCTCAACTAAAAACACACTTGAGTTAGCTAGTTTTTAATCCATTTTACATGTGCCATGTTAATTTAACATCATTCTAGGTTTTTAATCAAAATAGCATATGATACCAAGTAAAATACTTTACAGAAATCTAAAATTACCTCATTACACTATTACCTTTACCAAACTTGATATCCTTTTTTTAAATGAGATTACAAGTTAGCATATACAGTATCAAAAGCTGTATGAGGGAAGATCATTTGTTATAAGATACATGTTGGGGGAGGGTGAACACAAGAAGTTTAGTCCTTGGTGGAAGTGACACAAGCTGAACAGGAGGTACGGATAATCTGGGTAAGTGCTATGGAAAAATAAATATCGTGATTGGACTTAAAACAAATCAAAACAGTTCAAACTAGTTTCCTAGAGTAATCTGTGGAACACATGATATCCATATGCCCAGTACCAATAAACTGCATCACAGAAAACAAAGGCCAATACTGTGAGATCTTGAAAACGCAGCTACTACCAACCTGTTTCAAAACACAGCTGCATGCATTGCTGTGAGTGTGTGGTAAGCTTACAAAGAAAGTAGATGCAAGAACAAGAGAATATGGTTTCTGTAACTGACCTGCAGCATTTACCTGCAGGACCCCACCCAGTCAGTAGATGTTGATCCTGTTGGTGAAGTATTAAGTGGGTTCCCTCAGCTCTCTGAGGCAGGTGATTCATGACTTTACCTGGCTATAAGGGAGTGGGAGTGGCACTGTTGCAGGAGAGAAAAAATAAATATCTAGATTGTAGACTGACCAGTTCCGAGGGAGGAACCCTAGTAACAGTCAAGCTTGGAGAGACTTAAAGTAAACTTTATGATATTGTGTTCCAGATTTGTTTGTTAACAAAACAAAACACCGGGAAGATAATGAATTTGGCTATAAATAATCTGTCACTACGTATATACAGCAGGTGGGAAAGACTACTTTTAAAAAAAATAAAAATTTACTTTCTTTGCTTGTTAAAGAAGATCCAGTAAGTATGGATTTTGGAGGGCATAGCTTGATAATCAGAAGGGCAAATATTGCTAGAGTACGAAAAGCTTCCATTTACCAAATTGGTAATTGGAATTTTCATTGAAGATAGGGTCTAGACTATATCTAGTACAACAAAATTAAATATGGCCAGTGCCAAACTTTTGTTTGCATTACAAAATAAAATGGTAGAGAAGAACAGAAATGCAGGTAACTGTTGATTAGGGAGGTTAAGAGCGAATAAAGTAGCTGAGAGTTTCATTTAAAGACACATTGTCTAGCTTTTTACTCACTGCTATTTATAGGGCTTGTCTTTCCATGTTCTAGAGCAGTCCTGAGAATACCCATAAGCTTTCTCCCTTTTAAGACTTCCTTCATCAAAGAGAAGAATATTTATTCTTCATGAAGAATAAATGTTGCTTTCTGAAGTACAGATTAGATCTCCCTGGTATGGCACCATCGTTACCTGAGTGGTCCTGAACAAGAGAACTTGCTGAACCAGGGGAGCTCTGGCCTGTGGGTTCACCTAGGGCTGTCCCCGGCCGCTGGCCCGGCCAACATGTTACCCCCAAACCTGACCACAGGGCTCTGCGCCCAATCCCGTGGGCTGCCATCCTCCACACTCTTCTCTTGGCCACCCAGCCCCATGCAGGGCAGAGTTGCTCCCAGGTTCTGCTCTCAGCCCCGTGCAGGGTGGCAGTGCTCTACAGGCTGCCGGCCCCACTCCCAGCAGGCTCTCTGCCCCCAGCCATTGGCCCTGGGGCTGCCAGCCCAACAAACCAGCTCCACTTCCAGCTAATATCAATCTCTACAGCTGGGACTCTCTGGTCCAGCAGGTCTCTGGTCCAGCAACATCCATGGTCCTGCTGGACCACAGATGTTGCTGGACCAGAGAGACCCAGACCAGAGAGGTTCAGCCTGTATGTCCTTATGTAACACTACCAGCAGCATAAATTAAGTTAGACACCAGAGGGGTGAGGCAACCCCAGGACCATTACATGGATGAAAAAAGTGCTACTGTTAGACTATTGGGTTGGCTTATGGCCATGGGCTTTCTAGCATAAGCCAAACATGGTGGTCCTAAGCTTCAACACAATCAGATGAAATGGCACGCATCACCTTTATGTAGTCTGAAATATTTAACCACAAGTTTAAGTACTTTATAAGAAGAAATCATTGCTATTCTTCAACCTGAAATGCCTTTTCCTCCCTTTTCATCCTCCCCCAAACTGAAACTTAGTATCGTTCTTTGGAGTAGCTAGAGTGTGGTTAAATGGAGGAAGCTATGCTTGTTTGCATGGAATCTCCTATTTCCTCCCTGCCAAAACACTTGTTTAAAAAAGTCATGTAATATTTCTATTAAACTGTAAATGCAGTCGACAAGGAAATGGCCTACTGGCAGTGTATTATATTTATGGCAATGCCAACCAGCCTACAGCAAAATAGTGCATATAATAATTCCAACATGCATTACCATGTAACAAAATTGTACTTTACATAAGTACCATAGAACTTAAGCAAGACCCAGAAACAGCAATGAAAATTTGCCCAAGCTTTCATGCTTGCCTATATCAATTGTATGTCATAACTAAAACAAAATAGAAAAGCATCTGCATATGTACAAGGATCCTGTGAAGTTAGATCATATAACTCCTGGAAAACCATTGCAACTTAAATCTGTGTATTTCTTGTTAACCACTGTAACAACTCGCTAATAAAAATTAAGAAAATCTTTGGGTATCAAATATACAAAAGACTATTAAAGGCATACAAGTCCTTAAAGACCATAACACAATTTATTAACCAGAACATATGTTCTGTATAATCCAAAATTGTTATGTTAAATTACTTTGGCCTTTGATATCATTCATTTGATTACAAGAATTAAAAAGATTCACAAGCTTTCAAATTCAAAACACTGACCTTTGGTTTATAAGCAGCTATTGTCATACTAATATAATCCTCTATGATAATTTAGTCCTTACCTTTCATTATCTAGTGAAACTACATGCAATTATGTTAAAATGATCCCAGATGTAATAAAGATGATTTCGCTAATGTAAAACAGTAAAACTAAAAAAAAACTCAATACAATCAAATTTAATAAATCTGCAATCAATACAGTTCTTGAGAACAGTTTAAAATGTTAAATCTTCATTAATTAAGCCACTCAGTAAAAAAGGGTGAGCTTGAAAAAGATATGTTGTCTTCATCTCAGTTTGAATTATTTTGATTCATACTTTAATCACAAAATAGCCAAAAACAATGGCTTTGCCAAAAGTTTTATTAGGTGTTTCTTTAAATGCTATGTTTCAGATCACAAAACAATCTGTAGTCTTGCTTTAACTACTCACAAACAAAACTTTTTGCAACCGTAGAGACCTTCCCTGGTTTTAAAAAAATACGTCTACTAAAGACTCTTGTGTATTCAATTTAAAGTCATGATATAAAAACAGCACCGTTTTGCTCAACCACTGTGGTTCCCTGTATTTGTATTAACATGATGGCTCTTGAGCTACTGACAAAAAAGTTTAAATAATATTATACGGAAGTATGTATGTCATTATTAAATATTCACAATCATACTGGAAAACAAACTGCCTTTTAACAACATATAATGTCTTGTTATTAGCCTGGAATAGATTCTAATTATAAATGGCACATGAAAATAACTATTTTTATTAGAATCCTACCTATCAGAAAGGCATAACTATTATTTATAGTGCACTTCAATAAACAAAAGGATATCAAACTGGTGGCAGTACTGTCCCTGGACAACACCTATCCATGAACTTCTCAAAAAGCAGTATTTTTCAATTATTTTCACTCTTAGATAACACATTTTATATTTTTTTTTCAATCTAAGTTAATGCAGAAATACAGTCCTATCTTATTTTATGTTCAGTAACACAAAAACTGGTCTAGAATTATGAACACTGCCAAAATCAACTAATTGATCAAATCCTGAATTCTGTTCTTGACTATTACTAATCAAAACACCTGTTGAATGGGGGAAGGATGGTCACATGGTTATGGTTACATAACTCTGACAGGAGGACCCGAACCTGGGAACCTGGAACCTATGGAGCCTTGAGCCTCTACCACTTGAGCTACAAGTCAGCTGATTATGAGCTAAGTCTGTAGAGCACACTAAGGCAAGGTCCACATTACAGGGGAAGGTCAGCTTAATGTGTGCAATTCCAGCTACCTAAAAGACATAGCTGGAGTCAATGTACCTTAAACTAAGCTTCAGCACTGTCCTCACTATGGGAGATTGATGTGAGAAACATTCCAGTTGACTTACCTTATGCTTCGTGAGGAGTAGGAGTACCACCGATAGGGGCATCCTCAGCATTCGATTCAGTGGGTCTTTACCACAGCAGCATCGATCTTCCCACAAGTGAAGACGTGGCCTCATTATCTCTCAATGTAAGTGGCCTAAGTGCCACTAGGTGGGACAGTACACCACACCCAGAAGATGTGTGGGTTACAGTTACAGCAGCAGACTGAACTCGGGTGATCTGGGTTCAACTTGAAACACATTTCTTTTGTTAACTTGGGGAAATCACTTAATCTCTATGAGTATGTCTACACTAGCCCCCTAGTTAGAACTAGGGAGGCTAATGAGGGCGACCGAAACTGCAAATGAAGTGCGGGATTTAAATATCCCATGCTTTATTAGCATGTTCCCGGGCGGTCACCATTTTGGAAATTGACTAGCCTGGAAGAACTGCCCGCATCTGCATGCAGCAGAGAAGGGCGATTCTGAAATAAACCCCTTACTTTGAATTAACAGTTAAACCTCATTCCAGTAAGGGGTTTATTTTGGAATCGCCCTTCTCTGCCATGTGCAGACGCGGGCAGTTCTTCCGGGCTAGTCACTTTCCAAAATGGCGACCGCCCAGGAACATGCTAATGAAGCGCGGGATATTTAAATCCTGCGCTTCATTTGCAATTTCGGTCACCCTCATTAGCCTCCCTAGTTCGAACTAGGGGGCTAATGTAGACATACCCTTAGTGCCTTAGTTATCATTCAGTAAAACAGAGATAACAGGACTTTCCTATAGGGGGATTGTGAAAATCAATTCAATATTTGCAAGGTACAAACTACAGTAACAGTGCCTTCTAAGCATTGAGAAGAGAGAAGTCAAGGAGTAAGTGAAACCTAATTAAAGTTTCCAAGATTTTGCCTTTTTTTTTATTATTTATATCAGCCATAACTCTACAGATAGCTGTGCAAGCAATATCCCACAGTCAATAATTATTTTTTAAAAATCCAAACATTACTTACCCTCATTGGATGTATGTCAGCATATGGAGGTTTTCCTTCAGCCATTTCTATTGAAGTGATACCCAGGGACCAGATATCTGCCACACAGTTATAACCAATCTCTTGTATTACTTCAGGAGCCATCCAAAATGGAGTACCTATAACAGTATTTCGTTTTGCCATTGTATCCTGTAATTAGATCGTTTGTATAATTAAAATTAGCCCATTTGTCTGCATAGATTTGTTTCATATTTCATAGTTAGAAATGAACTTCGATTGTAGGTACTATATCAATCCTCCTCCCAAATATATAAACAAATACCCTCAAAATTGTGAGATGACATCTGTGACTGAAAGAAAGTTTTCCTTCCAAACTTGCAGTAAATGAAACAAGGGATTTCTTGATTTTTTTGCTCTTAAAATAAAGAGCTTCCCCAGAATCTAATAAATCTAAGGTGTTTTGCCACTTTATCTTCTTTTCTTTCAAATTTTTGCCACAAAGTTTACTGGACTCATTTCATCAACAGGACAAAGTCTAGTTGATTTCAACTCATTTTTAAAACGTATTAGCATTTTAAAATAGTGACACTAGAATGGGACTTTAGGAACTGCCAAGCTAATTTTAGACCACCAGCAGCTTCAGAGACACAGGCCAGGTTCCACAAGTAAACATCAAATGGAAGGGTTATTTGCTTTCCATATCTCCAACAGAGTGCAGGAGGAAGGAAAGAGGATATATCCAGAAAGACTTAGGGATGTTAGGTGGGAAGGGACAAAACTACGTGCTATCCCCACCCAACTCTGTTGACCACCTACAGACAGAATTATGGTAGTATGGATCAGGGCCACCGACATGGGGGGGAGGGGCATTCAAAGGGGATATCTGTCCCAGGGCCTGGAAATCCTTTGCTACTGCAGTGAAAGCAACAGCAACAGGAGCCCTGTGTCCTTTAAATTGCCTTCAGAGCCCCATGCAGCACTGAGAGCTGGATGGGAGATACAAGCGCTAGCCCCACCCCTTCTACCCAAAGCCCCGCTTCTTCCAGGGACTCAGAACCAAGTCATCACCCTATCTTTTCCAGGGCCTGGTGAAGTCTGTTGCCAGCCCTGGTGTAGGTACTTTAACTCAATTTCCAAACTCTCCCATGTTCAGGTTTCTTGAAAAATCTAACCCTAAATTTCTAGGATTTTTATTTATATACATATTTATTTCTGTAAAATAATTTAATTGTTATTAGCTAGGATTGCTAACTACAATATTCTTATAACAATTTTACTCTTAAATTACCAATTTGTACTACTAACTGCTTCATTTCTAAAATTTTTAGAAGGATCACTTCATATATTTAGTTGAATTTATAATGTTCAGCAGACACTGCTATAATGATAATGTAAAAGTTATTCCTGTTATGTCACACACAAAAAATGCAAACATTCATGATCCAACTGCCATAACAAAGGATCAAGCTCTTTTGAAATGTAGCAATGCCAATAAATCCATATGACTAACAAGTTAGCCAGTCACTTTCCAAGTTTTAGAACACTTGCAACTTAATGGTGCCAGAAAAGGGTCAAAATGGATTAAATAGAAAGTGGTATTCTTCCAAGGTCTGCCCACATAAGTCACCAGGATAAGACTGATCAATAAACTGAGGAGATGTTCAAAATATGACAACATGCTTTCTGGGCTTCCTTGGGCTCCATAAGTTTGACTTCCCTTTGATGGATCTTCAGTATGCACACACAATCTACCTAGGGAAGTGATTCTCTATCTTTCCGGACTATTGTACCCATTTCAGGACTCTGCTTTTACTTGCATATCACCAAGTTTTACATTACTTAAAAAATACTAACAAAAATCAGACACAAAAATCCAAAAGTGTCACAGAACACTATTATTTTTAAATTGCTTACTTTCTCATTTTGTTTTCATGAAATTTTAGTTTGTACTGACTTTCCTAGTTTTTATGTAGCCTGTTGTAAAACTAGACAGATATTTAGATGAGGAGTTGTACCCCCTGCCAACCAACTAAAATCATATTAAAGGCAACAAAGTTGATGGTTTTATGGGGGTTTTAATCAAGTTAGGTAAGTTCAATAAAGTTAGAGAGCAACAAAATAATCATAATTCAAAGAAGGGTGCTGTCTTTCCCATCATCACCAGTCACTTCTGGCCATGAAGAATGATCAAAGGAAATGAAAAAGTAGAAATCCTTTTTTTTTAAAAAGGTGAATGGTTCTAAACACTATAACAATCTAAAAAAGTTCTGACTTTTTCATATACTTACTGTTAATTGGCCAGCCACTCCAAAATCAGCTAATTTTGCATGTCCTTCTGTGTTAAGGAGAATGTTTCCAGCCTTTATATCTCTGTGTATTTTTCTCATGAAGTGCAAATATTCAAGTCCTTTAAGTGTAGATTTAAGAATGGTTGCTATTTCATCTTCTGTTAGCTACAAGAAAAACAAACAACTAACTACTTTTCTTCTTGGGTATATACATGCACACAATAGTTATAAATTTAAATAAACAATGTTATACCCTAGAATAGTGGTCAACAACCAGTAGATCCGGATCTACTAGCAGATCTTGGAGCTCCTGACTGGTTTGAACAGGAAGCTATCAAGCACTGGAACTTCAGTTGCCCCTTCACCCACTGCCATGCTGCTCCTGCCCTCTGCCTTGGAGCTGCCCTCCTTGGAGCCTCCTGCTTGCTGTGCAGGGTGTGGGAGGGAGGGGGGGGGCGCTGATGTCAGGGTGTCCCTCCTCCCCCCACATCTGTACCTGATCTTCACACAGAGAGAAGGGGATGGAGGGAGCTTTGCAATGCAAATCTCTGTGGCCACCTCCAGACTGCATCCCTCTGTAGGCAGAGGGATGCAAATAAAGCACTTCGAAAGTGCAAATGAGCCCAGGACTTAAATATCCTGGGCTTCATTTGCATACTCATGTTCCGATCACGCGCCATTTCGAAATTGAAAATGCTGTGTAGCCGCAGTTCTGCCAACAGCGGGAGCTTTTTCGACAGATCCTGTACTCCTCATTTTTTATTGGCACAGTGCCAGAACGTGAGTATGCAAATGAAGCCTGGGATATTTAAATCCCGGGCTCATTTGCACTTTCGAAGTGCTTTATTTGCATCTCTCTGCCGACAGAGGGATGCAGTCTGGAGGTAGCCTGTCACTAACACACTGTGTGTGTGTCTGTCATTCTCACAAACACACACGGTCCTTCACTCTCATCTCCTGACCCAACACATACATGGAGGGGAAGGGGGGTTGTTGTTAACTCTTTTACAGCTTGCAAAGTGTGTTATTTTTGGTTTTTGATTGGTTTCTGCGTTTCATAATTTTTATTTCTCTCTTATGCTTAACATTTAATTCTTTGAGTAGTGAGTTCTAAAATGCCTAACCTGCCGTGGCTGGTATTATCCCTATTGTAATTATCCCTATTGTAACTGCTGCTTATGAAAGAAGCTGGCATGTCAGCCTGTGGAACTCCTTGCCAGAGGAGGCTGTGAAGGCTAGGACTATAATAGAGTTTAAAGAGAAGCTAGATAATTTCATGGAGGTTAGGTCCATAAAAGGCTATTAGCCAGGGGATAAAATGGTGTCCTTGGCCTCTGTTTGTCAGAGGCTGGAGAGGGATGGCAGGAGACAAATTGCTTGATCATTGTCTTCGGTCCACCCTCTCTGGGGCCCTGGTGCTGGCCACTGTCGGCAGACAGGATACTGGGCTAGATGGACCTTTGGTCTGACCCAGTACGGCCATTCTTATGTTCTTATGTATGTCCCTGCAGCCCCTGAGAAAGGCAGAGCAGGGGGACTCCACATGCTTCCTTGCCTGCAGACACCACTCCTGCAGCTCCCATTGATCAATAACGGGGAACCGTGGCCAGTAGAAGCTGTGGGCTCAGTGCCTGTAGATGAGGGGCAGCACATGGGATCATGGAGCCATGGTTGTACATGCCAACTGCTTTCAGAAGTGGTGCAGAGCTAGGGCAGGAATAAGCCTGCCTTAACCCCACTGCTCGACCACCAGAAGCTGTCTTAGTTAAATGGTGCCCAGCCAGAGCCTGCTTCCTGAACTCCTGTCCCAGCCCTGAACCTCCTCCCACACCCAATCATCTGCCACAGACTCCTTCCCAGAACTTGCACCCTGAAACCTCTCCTGGACCCCAATACTCCACCCTGGACTAAGTCCAGAGCCCCTTCCACACTCCAAACTCCTAGGCCCAAGACCACACCGCCTGCAACCCAAACCCCTACCCCAGCCTGGTGAAAGTGAGTGAGGATGAGGGAGGAAAGGGGATGGAGTGAGCAGGGTGAGGCCTCGGAGAAGGGGTGGAACAGGGGCAGGGCCTCAAAGAAGGGGCAGGAAGGAAGTGGGACACGGGTATTTGGGTTTGAGGTAGATTTAATGTTCCACTTAAATTGAAAAAGTGATCTTGTGGTTAAAAAGGTTGGAGATCAGTGGCCTAGAAGAATACAATTCAGGTTCTATAAACTGTTTTATAATTACTATTATTTATATAACATACACGAAGTATTCTAGATGCTTTACAGACATAAAGCAGGACCAGGTTTAAGAGAGTTTTCAGGATCAGAGTCTAAAACTGTAATTTGATACACATAGCTGGATGGGAAATAAATGGTCTTCAAACAGGAGCAGGAGTTCACCTGTACAGATCACATTGCAAAATTGGGTCCTAAACATCACATAAGCAAAATAGAGGTTTAAAGGTACTATGAGATTTTACTTAAAACTCTTTAAAATGTCTTTATATTTGTATATATTTTATAAATACAAGAAATAGAATTTTCTCTCTCCAGTATAATCCATAATTAGATTATAAACTCTGAGAGAGAGATTCTGCCCCCTCAAAAATGTCTCAACAGTAGAATTAATGCAGACTCTTACAAGAATTTAGCATACAAAACCAAAAGCCCTACCCCCCATTCTCTGCACATTAAAGCCTTTTAAGCCTGAGCTAGCAGACCCAGCTCAGAGTAAGGGTTAGAACCTGATCTCCATTTTAACTTGTACTTGAATATATCCCCTTTGCAGCAAGGATGCAGATTAAATCATTCAAGAGCTGATAAACCTCTGATGCTTTCCCACACTTCCCCCTGAAGAACGAACATGTACTCCCACAATTGACTAGGAAAGAATCAGAGCATCTCACCCAGAGAACCATGCAATATGCCCCTAACACAAATAATCAAATAAAGAAATAGTGAAGACACCATAATATAGATTAAGGATGTAAGCGACTAGTCAAGTAATCGACTACCCAGTAAGCCTAGGCTTATCAGGTAGTCGAGTCACTACTCGCTCCCCCCTCCCCCCCGCCCCCGTCAACTTTTGCTGCCTCTATAACAAAGGCAGCAAGGGCAGGGGGGAGCAGGAGCCAATGCTGGAGGGAGCCAGCTTAAAAGCTAGTTCCCCCAAGCACCATCTCCGTGGTGTGTTGGGGTGGAGGGGGGAGAAGGGGAGGCACAGAACCCGGTGCCAGGCTCTTACTACATTTAAAATGTAGAGGCACAGCAGTCCAGGACTCAGTGGGAGCTGGGATTGCTCAGCCCCAGCTTGCGCTGGGTCTGGGACCTATCCCTGCTGCGGCTCTGCAGTTTAAATTAGTAGAAGCTGGGCTGAATGTGCACCCAGCTCCTACTACTTTTAAACTGCAGAGCCGCAGTGGGGCCCCTTATCGACTAATTGTTTAGTCGATACAACTGTTATCGACTACTAAATTAGTCAGTTACCCACTTCTTAGCATCCTTAATGTGGATATGGCTTTGCCCTGGGGATGGTTCACACCTGGGCTAGACTACCCCAGGTGGTTAGCTTAACTATGCAATGAATCACAAAAATCACAGAAATGTAGGCCGGAAGGGACTTTGACAAATCATCACATCCAGCCCCCTCCACCTTGGCAGGACTGAGTAAACCTAGATCATTCCTGATGTGGTTTTGTCCAACCTCCTCTTAAAAACCTCCAAGGACAGGAATTCCACAGCATTCTTTGGAAATCTTTTCCAATGCTTAACTATCCTTACAGTTACAAAGATTTTCCTAGTCTCTAACCTAAATCTCTCTTGGTGCAGATGAAGTGCAGTATTTCTTGGCCTACCTTCAGTGGACAGAGAGAACAATTGACAACAGTCCTCTTTGTAACAACTCTTAACATATTCAAAGACTGCTATCAGGTTCCTCCTTTTCTCAGTACTGAACATGCTCTTTTTTAAAAATAATCTTCCTCATAAGTTACATTTCCTAAACTTTTTATCATTTTGTTGCTCTTCTCTGGATTCTCTTCAACTTGTCCACATCTTTCTTATTCAACACCATATTCCAACTTAGGGTGCCCTTCCCTTCCCCCGGTTGAGTACAGTGGAACGATTGCCTCTTGTGTCATACATGCAACACCCTCATTAATACTGGAGATGTGAAAAGTTAACCAGTGGGGACTGGAGCAGCTCCCCAACCATTGTGGGCAGGAGCACTCCAGCCCAGCCAGAGCGGCCCATCTGTGATGGGCACACCACAGATAGGGGTGGCTTTGGCCATCAAGCATAGCCTTTGTCCACAGCTGGCCCAACTACAGTGAGTGGAGGAGGCGCTCCAGCCCAGCTGGGCTAGAGCAACTCCCACCACCACCACCTGATTCCCTTTAACTGGTTAACCAACTAACCTAGATTTTACATCCCTAATTAATACACCGCAGAATATTAGCCTCTTTTGCAATTGCATCACATTGTTGATTCATTTTCAGTTTGTGATCCAAGATAACCCAGATTCTTTTCAGCTGCACCACTTAGCCAGTTATTCTCCATTTTGCAATTGTGCATGAGTTTTTCTTTCCTAAGTGGAAGACACCTTTATTCTGCATTTGTATAGCACACAACAGAACGTTAGTTTGATCATCAGATCTTTTAGATAAGGGCATCCACAGCCCCTGGGTTGCCTGGATCTGGCCCCTGAGGCTTAGGGCCTGCCCCATCACTGGGGAGCCCGCCCTGGCGCTCCAGCCCCCCCGCCGTCACCTCCCCTGATTTTTCTGTCGGCGACCTCCAACCCAAAAAAGGTTCCCCACCCCTTCTCCAGATGCTACGTCAATATAAAGTAATACAATAACAATAATACATTCAATGTGAGTTGAGGGTGCTAAGCACTTCACAGGACTTGACCAGGATGAATTCTTCGACTTTGGGTACAGAGCAGAGGCAAAACAAATCCTTTTCAACTCTGGGGTATATTAATAGGAATGTTGTATGTATGACACAAGAGGAGCACCTCCTGCTCTTTGCAGGGTGGAGGAAACTTTGCACGCTTCCCCCACCCCCTGATTGGTCTGGGGGCAGGGGAGCAGCAGGGCCTCCGCAGGCCGGTTCAGGCCCGTGGAGGCCCTTTTGCCCAGCCCTGCACTTAGGTGTGCACGTGCCATGTGAACAGATTTCAAAGCTTTCTCCCCACAGCGGTACCTGTTGGGCCAGCCAAGGAGCCCTCTGAAATGGTGCATATATTGGCGCCTATATACCCCTGCTGGTCCTCCACCCCCTCAGTTCCTTCTTGCCAGAATCCTCGGACAAAGGGGAGGCAGGTGGGATTTGGAATGGACATGAGCAACACATCTTGAAGAACAGCAGTTTCAAGAGGGAAGTAACCGTTTCTTCTTCAAGTACTAGCTCATGTCCATTCCACTTAGGTGACTCCAAAGCCAAACCAAGGAGGCAGGGTTGGAGCCTACAGAGAGACAGGCTGCAACACTGCCCTGCCAAAGGCTGCATCATTTCTGGCCTGCTGCGTGATGGCATAATGGCTTGTGAACGGATGTACCAACGACCAGGTGGCCGCCTTACAGATGTCAAGAATGGACACCTGCACTACGAAGGCCATAGACGAGGCCTGTGCCCTCATGGAATGGGCTGTAAGTGGGGGGGGAGGCTCGGGCCTGTTGTTAAGGTCATAGCATGTTTTAATGCAGGATGTGATCCATGATGACAAACACTGTGCCGATACTGGGAGGCCCTTCATCTTTTCGGCTATGGAAATAAAGAGTTATGGCGACCTACGAAATGTCCTCGTCCTATCTATATAAAATGCCAAAGCTCTCCTGATGTCTAAGGAATGCAGGGATTGGTCTTCAGGTGTTGAGTAAGGTTTGGGGAAGAAAACCGGGAGGTAGATGTCCTGGGACATATGAAATTGGGATATCACTTTAGGGAGAAATGTAGGATGGCGGCGAAGCCTAACCCTATCATTAAAGAATACTGTATAAAGTGGCTCAGATGTGAGGGCCCTCAAATCTGACACTCTCCTGGCCAATGTAATAGCCACCAAAAAGTCTACTTTCCACAAAAAATGTTTCATGGAACAAGTGGCCAAGGGCTCATCAGCTTTGTGAGTACAAAGTTAAGATCCAAAGGTGGTAAGGGCTGGTGAACATGTGGGTACAGCCTGTCTACCCCCTTGAGGAATTGCTTAATCAGCTCATTCACAAATACCATCCTGCCCCCTTCCCCTGGGTGAAACTCTGCAATGGCTACGAGGTGAACCCAGAGGGACGAAGTAGAAAGGCCCTGACACCTACGGTCTAGTAGGTACTCTAAAATGAGAGGGATGGGGGCCTCCATGGGTTCCACAGCCCTCTCGGAGACCGACAAGAAGTGCCTCCACTTTGCCAAGTATGCAATTCTAGTGGAGGGTTTCCCGCTCTCCAACAGGACCTTCCTTACCGCCCTGGAAAAAGAGGCATTCAGCCCCAGTTAACCACAAACCTTCCATGCTGCACGGTAGAGGGACAGGAGGTTTGGGTGGCACGCCTGCCTCTCCCCCAGGTCCCGAGTGATTAGGTCTGGTACTCACAGAAGCACCACTGGTTCCTCTACCACTAGGTCCAGGAGGGTCGGGAACCACTGCTGGCAAGGCCACACCGGTGCCACCAGGATCACCAAATCTCTGAACCTCTTGACCCTGAGGAGGACCTTGTGCAGTAGAGGGAAAAGCCGAATTGCATAAAGCAATAGGGAAGGCCATTCCACTTACAGGGCCACCCCTGGAACCAGGCCCCTGGCCCGGGTAGGAGCAGTAGTCTAGATACTTCTTGTTTCTGTGGGAAGCAAAGAGGCTTAATTGGGGATGACCCCCTTTCAGAAAACATCCCACAGTATATCCCCAGGCACCGGAGGTCTTGGTGGCAGCTGCGAGGTAGGCTCCAGTGCAGACTGAATGGCATTGAAAGCCAGTGCCAGACCTGGCAATGAAATCAGCTTGATGAGGTCTTGAGACGCATCAAAGGTATCAGGAGTCAACCGTTGTTAGACATCTTCTAGAACTATGTCCTACACGGAACTCGCCGCCCATGCCAAGCTCAACTGGGCTTAGAAGGCACGTAAGTGTCGAGGCGCTGGGCAGGCACTCTCTCTTCCAAGTGCCCACCTGGGCGCTACACTCTGTAGCCATGCCTCGAAAGGGACCTTCCCCTGTGTTACCTCTTCTTCTTAGGCACCAGTGACTGTGATCAGTGCCACGATCTTCGTCGGCGCCATGGAGTGCCTCGGTGCCATTGAGGCCTCATGCAGCAAAGCCGGTGCACTGTGCACCGCTGGTGCAGAGTCCAGTGCTGGTGGCTGAAGGGCGGACTCCATTAAGATGAGCTTCAGCCGGGATTCTCGCTCCTGCTTTGTTCTTGGCTTAAAGCTCCTGCAGATTTTGCAACTATCTGTGAGATGGCCCTTGCCCAGACACTTTAAACAAGAGTCATGGGGGTCACTGCAGGACATGGGCTTCAAGCACTTAGTACAAGGCTTAAATCTGTAGGGCCCAAGCATCCCTTCCCCAGGAAAGGAAAGATAAGTGGGAAATCCCACTAACAACCAACTACCTACAAAACAGAACTATCTGCAAAGAACAATACACTTGAACATATTCACTAAGCAACTATATATACTAAACTCAGGATGGACTCACAAGAAGTCAGGTGCTCCAGCCACCATCACAGGTGGTAAGAAGGAACTGAGGTGGTGGAGAGCCAGCAGAGTTATATATGCACTGATATAGCAGCGCCACTTCAGGGGGCTCCCTAGCTGGCACAATGGGTACCGCTGGGGGTGGTGGGGAAGCTCCGAAATCCATGCATGCAGCGCATGCACACCTAATTGGACTGGAATGAGAAAGCACTTGAAGAACCACTTATCTAAATCAGTTTTGGTACAAGATGACTAGAGAATAACTAATGCAATGTAATTCTTTTTTAAAAGGCTCCACCAGCAATTACAGGCTGTGACATAATGGGGTTCTGTCCACTCTTATGGCCATGGATCCACTCTGGTTTTGCATTCACTGGTTGCTTTGTTGTGCTGTGTGTGACCTCCTACTGCCCTATGCTGGTCTCTGTGTGTCTGTGTGTGCAGTGTCCAGCAGGGGATGGGTCCCTGAGAGGAAGCATGTAGGAAATGGCCTGACACCTGGGCTAGGTGGAGGACTCTGAACAAAGCAAGGGGTGTGGCCGCCTGGGGGCAAAGGGACCAGTTGCTCAGAGTGGGGGTTAGTCTCAGCTGGGTAGGATGAGGAGAGCAGACAGAGCAGGAAAGGGGGGTTCAGGGCCCATGAGCCCTTCTCCCCAAGAGGAATAAAGCTGTCTGCTCTCAGTGTCTGAGCTGACAACTCTGTCTCTCTGAGAAGCAATAAAACCTTCTATTCTACTGGCTGGCTGAGAGTCACATCTGGTTGCGGATGGGGTTCAGGGTCGGGGGCTCCCTGACCGTCACAGAGGCTAAGAAGCCGAGCTTCAGTATCAGGCAAGTGGGTTAAAACAGTAGTAAAGAACAGAATTACCAGACCCTTAGATGAGCATGATTTGTTGGGGAAAGTTAACATGGATTTTGTAAAAGAAAAGCATGCCTCACCAATCTAATGAGAATTCTTTGAAGGGATCAATAAACATATAGACAAGGGTGGATATGGTATACTTGGACTTTCAGAAAGCCTTTGACAAGGTCCTTCACCAAAGACTTTTAAGCAAGGAAGCTGTCATGGAATAAAAGAACAGGTCCTCTCATGGTATGGTAACTGGTTAAAAGATAGGAAACAAAGGATAGCAATATGGTCTGTTTTCAAAACGGAGAAAGGTAAATGGTGTTGTCCCCCAGAGTGCTATACTGGGACTAGTACTGTTCAACATATTCACAAACGATCTGGAAAAGGGAGCTAACAATGAGGTGGCAAAATTTGCAAATGGTACAAAACTACTCAAGATAATGACATCCAGAAGCTGAAACTGGGAAACAGGGGAAGGATGACTTGATGATTACCTGTACCGCACATTTCTTCTGAAGTACCTGGCATTGCTACTGTCAGAAGACAAGATACTGGACTAGATGGACCATTGGTCTGACCCAGTAGGACTGTTCTTATGTAACTCTATATGTTCAAAATAATCTGCTGAGTTTATAAAGTACAAAGAACAGATTTTGCTCAGAAGGCACAAGGATAAGGAAAAAAGACAAAGATCTATGCACTCCATAAGCATAGAAGTAAAATGGCCTCATGCTGACCTTCCACAATTAAGGAATGAATTTCACCAGAGACAACAAACATGATGGTCACACATAATTCCTCACTTTTTTTAATAAGATTTTACCATTGGTCATAATTGCTAATAAAGTCATGTAACTGGCGAGGAGAGGGAGAGAGGTAGGTGGATCCAGTGCTCGTGGGGAGCCTGCATAAAGCCAGTTCCTTACGGGCACTGGCTCCCACTCCTATACAGAGGCAGCAAGGGCAGGGGAAGTGCAGTCAACAAGATTAACCGATAAACCCAGGCTTATCGGCTAATCATGTAGTCGACTATATGTTGATATCCCTAATGGACAGCCAATCAACCACCTTCTCTTGCCAGAAGGAAGATAACCCCTCTTATATTGTAAAAACAAGTAGTCCTGTACACCTTAGATCTTCTCTACACTAAAAGGAAGATCGCTGCCGCTGTGATTGATCTTCCAGAGTTCAATTTAGCGAATCTAGTTACAACTCACTAAATAGAACTTACAGGGTGCCTCCGACGGTATCCAATACTCCTACTTTTGCAAGAAGTAAGGGACACCAACAGGAGCATTTGCTCCCGTCTGCCTCCCACTGTGGGGATTCTGCCAAGCTCGGCTTAACATAAGCCAGTTCCAGCTACATATTCTATGTAGCCTCAGAAACTAACAAACAGGTACGGTGGTTTATCAAGATGTCATGCCTTAAAGCACTAATGAACTAGCAGAGTTCTAAATTTGGAATGAGCTCAAGGGAATGCCATGTTTTCTTAATTTTTCCATCTCCCACATATGAAATTCCTGCACAGTCTACAAACAGAATATCAAGGCTCAGCTCCTACCTATTAACACTTCTTGATGGCAGCAACTATGAGTTTCACACGGCTGACCAATACACAAGCTAGACAGTGCTAATTAAGAATTTATTGGCAAGAGAAGAGAAAGAAAAATCAAAAATGGATAAAAACAGATGGGTCTGTACATAAGAGACAAAAATGAGGGAAAAAACAGCATACTGGGGCAGAAAAATCCATCTAATCCCTCCCCATCACATCATTATTATGGCTTGTCTACAGCTATTCCTGAACAGCTCCAGGTGTAGATACTCTTATTCTCGAATATGCGTGTCTTGTTCCTATTTAGTTTAAATAACTGGCGTAAACTAAACAGAAATAAGGCCCTCTTCTCCCAGAATAAGAGTCTCCACCCATGCAGCTCATCAGGAATAGCTGTTCGTGAATAATTTCAAATTCAGACAAGTAACCCCCAATCGCTATTTCCCCTCATCCCTTTTTTTTCCTCACTCCCTCCCAATTGCAGAGATGTGTCTTTCAGTGTCAACATTTTAAAACTGACATGGGAGTACTATTAAACTAGAATTTGTTCAAAGCTGACATCAATTGACTCTTTGATCCATAGATAATTACAGAGGTGTTGATAATGAGCTTGTTCACCAAATGCAAAGAAATCTATGTATCCCTCATATCCCCCTTCAAATTTTTCAATTTTCACCATAATCAATAGGATTCTGATAACTGATTACTATTCTGTTCCCTGACATTTTAGAACTGATCAAATGTATCATTCAAGAGTTATGACATTACATCCAAAACAGCAAAATTCTATTACAGTGAGCTTAGTGCCTCACACATGCAGCCAAAAATATACTTTAAAATGTCCTTCAGAAATGTTAATTACTTTGCTGTTTGCGAAATTATTTTAATTAGCTGGTAATAAATTGCAAATATACGATATGATCTTCATTATAATATATCATGTTACTAGTGTAGTGGTAACACTATATTGAGGAACAGCATGAATCTTAACATAGCTGTCCCTTTGCTATATTTCACCCATCAGACCATCTGCATTTTAAATAAGAACAATTATGACTATGGGAAGAAAATGGTACTACAATAACTACGACTTTCCTTGTAGTCACATCCGATTAATGCCCGCTGCTCTACCCTGCAATACCTTGTTGTGCTTTGTCAGAGGTGTAAAAAAAACCTCATTTCTCACAAACAAATTATGCCAGCAAATCTCCCCATACAGATGTAGTTATAACGTCTTTGACCAGTATAAGCTGCCTCTCCACTAGGGGGCTCTGCTGGTCCAGCCATACAGTACCAGTATAAACAACAAGGAGTTGGGTGGCACCTTAAAGACTAACCATTTTATTAATGGCATAAGCTCTCGTGAGTTGCAACTCATTTTTTCAGATGACATGATTACAACTCATGAAAGCTTATGCCATAATAAAACTGTCAGTCTTTCAAGGTGCCACCAGATTTCTTGTTTTTGCTGAAACAGACTAACATCTCTAGTATCAGTATAGTAATATCAGCCAAGCCTTTGTAATACAGACTAGCCTTATGTAGAATATTTAGTACTAAGTTTCTGCTCTTTCATGAAGAGACTAACTTCCCATACTACTAGCATCCACAATCATTCTGGGTTTGCAACAATCTTCATTTCACTCACTAAACACCAGATATCCCATTATTTCTTTACAAAAAAAGATTACAAGAATATTAAAGTTTGCTTTAAAAGTCAACAATTGTGTGTCATATTTTGAAGAATTGCACTCCACTTTTTTCATATTGTATTTGCTTTTTTTTTTTCCGGGCAAGATGAATGGAAAATTGTCGTCTCATATTCAGTTAGGCTAGAACAGTTAAGATAGAACAAAAGAACATAACAAGGAGAAATGGGATGAAAATTAAAGAAGTAAAAAACTGAATGAATGGCAAGACAAAGCTTCTTGAGTGGGAAACCTATTAAACTCCATTGCTTGAGACTTTTAATAGTAAAGTGGACAAGGTATTCTTATAAAAGATAACTTACTATGAAGAACCAGCAATGGCAAAGGAACTCACTTAGATGACTCATGTCTTTCCCATTTCTAAAATTTATCATCAGTCATTTATACTGAAAGATAAATTGTACACCGTGCTTTCAAGAAGGCAACCAATGATCAACAAATGATAGGTCCTTGCTACCAAAAGTAAAAATAATATTATATAAGAAAACACTCAGTGGGATATGGACATTTTCATTTGTCTACTTAATGAACCAGGTGAACTACTCAGATATCCTGACAGATTACTAAAACCAAAACTGTCCCTTTCAGTTACTCTGGATGAACATAATAGGGACATATACTCCCTTTCAACAATTATTTTCAAGTGAATAATAAGAATACATCTTTTGCATAAAGATCCCCTTCAGTTTTTTGATCAGAATTATGGACTAAATCAAGAAAACACTGAAAAAGAATCTATCTATCTATATTTAACACTGTGTCTCAGAATGCACTGTATCACAATTTGGACAATCCATCTTAAAACCACGTTAGCTGTTCATGCAAAAAATAATGGAATACATGAATGCAACAAGCTTCCAGAAACCTGAGAGCTAGTCTACACTTACAGTGCTGAAGCTGTGCCATTGTAGTGCTTAGTGAACAAGTTACCTACACTGACAGGAGAGGTTCTCTCATTGTTATAGGTATTCCACCTCCCCAACAGGCAGCAGCTATGTTGCTGGGAGAAGCCCACCTATTGTAACAGCACTTCTATACCACAGGTTAAGTCAGTATAACTGTCAATCGGGGATGTGGAAAATCCCCATCAATGAGCAATACAGTTATATCAACATAAGTTGGTAATGTAGACCAAGCTTACAAGAAGGGGGAATGCTCTATTTAGGGAGCATGGCAGGCTTCAGACTTTTCCTCTTTCCCTCCTACCCTCCCCTCCCCACCAAAGAATTGTAAAGAAATTAAATTAAGCACCAGCAATTTTTTACAGTTGCTGTTTTGAAACAGTACAGGGTATATCCACAACCTCCCTTTCCTGTTTTGTTTTATTAGATCACGAGATCAATCATTTTGTAAGAGACTGGAATGATTCCACAGAAAGAGGAAAGTGGAAGGGAAATAGTTATAATTAGTAAGCTCATCTCCTCAAAGGTTAGTGTTCATAACAAAATTTAAAATATTTAATAATTAGAAAAAATTCCACTTGAAATTCAATCCAGTCTTATTAATTCTGTATATGAAGCTTATCCTTCCCAGTCCCTTTTCCTACCCGTTTTGTTTTCAACTGAAGATGAAAACAGTGGTGGAGTTAACTCATTGTTCACTCAAAATTAGCTAATACCTCTCACCACGTTTCACATACCTGGTCTACCATCAGGCTCAATGGTCCACAATAATTATTTTCACTTTTTTGCTCAGTGGGTACAGCTCAAAGCCTTTTTTTAGTGCTCCTCCTTTATGCTCACTGTTGTGGCACTTGAAAGGATTTTGGAGTGTTTGACAACTGAAAGCAACTCGTTATGCATGAAAAGTTATCTGGTATCTACTTTCTTGATCTTCCTCTTTCCTTGATATAGTAAAGTTTTTTAACTGGTTGGGAGTCAAGAGAAAGTAGGAATCACATGAAGTGCAAGACAAAAAAGTCTGAGTAAAAGGACATCTGGGGAAAAAGGCCTCTTGTATTACATAAGCTCACAATTTACTGGGCAAAAGACAGTTGTAGTATAAATGGTCATGTAATTAACATGTCAGAGATACACAGATAGATAAATAGACAGATAGATAGATTAGATAGATATAAAGTGGTCAGAAAAGAAGACATAAGCATGTGTAGTCTATATACTATGCACAGAGAAGATGGGAGAGGTTGTATCTTGAAAAAGGAGGAAGGGGGGACAAAGGGAAAGGGTTGCTTTATCTTACAATTTTCTGTTGAGCTGATTTATGTGCTACACCTATTCCAGTCCTTGGTATATAAATTACACCCATCCATGCTTCCTTTTCTGATCAATATGTGCAACCATATCACTTACATTAACATTTGTTACCTCTCAATTTGGCCCACAGGCTTCTGTGGGAGTTGTTCCTGCTTATACCAAGTCTAAATATGATCCACTGTGGCTTGGTCTAATTTAAAAATTATATTGGCATATCTATGTTAGTCAGGAATGTTAGAAACCACACACACACACACACACACACAATCAACACAGCTAGGCCAACAAAAGAGTGTGTTTCTGTAAGCACAGTTAACATCATTTTCAGAGGGGGTGTATCTATCCCAGCAGAAAAATCCTTTTGCAAGTTCCAGCATAGGATCTATAATGTAGACATAGCCTGCATATCTAACAATGCAAAGAAAACATTGAAGAGTATTGAAAAAGGTATCTTTTAAACACTACATAATTTATTTGCAGTCTTCCTGAAGGAGCAGCATTACGTACATTCTCTTTCTCATCTGTGATAGAGCATTATTTATTATGGAATAGTTCTAATGTCACACTAGTCACTGTTGTGTTAACACACAATGAAAGAACATATTGTAGTGTCTTCGTTTGAAGAAGTTAAGATTGCTGATTTTCTTTACCTTTAGTTCAATTAAAATCTCAGTCTAAATACTGAATTAATGCAGTTTACCCTTTATTTAATACATGTAGATCATTCTCTCTCTCTCTCTCTCTCTCTCAACTTTTGTTTTTTGGAAAATACAATGAAAATGTACATGCTTCATTTAAATCATTGCTCTGGGGTGGGGCTGGGAATGTGGGGTTCAGTATGCAGGCTTCCCAAGGAGAGAGGACTACCCAAAGCCCTCTATCACCACAGCAGCTTGGGGCCAGATGAGAAGCACCTCTTCATGCCTGCTGCAGCTCCAGCAAGCATAACTGGGGGAGGGGTGCATGTCTGGGACAGGTCCAGGTTTATCTACCCCCGAGCTCCCCAGCCAGAGCGAGAAATGCAACAAACTGTACACTTTCCCCTCACTCCCTTACAAAAGGAAACAGGTGACAATGTTTCCGTATGAATGTGGGAGAGCTTCAGCCCCCACAATCATCCTTAATGGGTGCCTGGGAAGGTGGGGGGCTCAGGGCTAGGGCAATCCCAGACAGGGTTGGGGGCGCCCCCAGCCATCCCCTTTCACCTGCTTGATGATTCTGTTCCTTTTCTGAGAAACAATACAATTCCAGACATATTCCATTTTCCTGGCATAACCAAACCTTTACCTTGCTTTAGTTTAAGGTATGATAAGAGGAAGCTGCATACCAAATTTGGTGGTCCTAGCTCTTACTGTTTAGGAGGAGTTCTTAAACTAACAGACAGACAGAGACAAACATTCTCAACTATATAGCAGGTACAAATGGAATTCAGCAACAATTTTTACCATTAAACAAATCTTGCTTCAACCATATAAAGAAATACTTTAGTTATAATAGACATCAAATCTCTTTCTATCGTTCACTTACATTTAAAAATTTAAACCTGTACTTTAAATAAAAGAAGAGACAGTTACCTGTTCTCCAAGGTGTGCTGTTCATGTCCATTCTACCCAGGTGTACATATATCACACGCACGAGTGTCGGTAACTTTCCCCCTAGCAGCTCCCATAGGGTTGGCTGTGGAGACCCCAATAGTGGTGCCGCTATATAGTGCGTATACATCACTACTGACCCTACCCCTCCCTTGGTTCCTTCTTGCCAGCTACTCTGACAGTGGGGACGGAGGATGGGTACTGGAATGGATGTGAACAACACATCTCAAAGAACACCAGTTATGAGAACAGGTAACTGTCTTCTTCGAGTGCTTGTTCACTGTGATTCCAACCAGGTGACACCCAAGCTACTACCCCAAGGAGGTGGGGTCAGAGTTAAGAATCACAGATTGGAGCACTGCCCTACCGAAAGCTGCATCCTCCCTAGAAAACTTATTGTTGGCGTAGCGTGCCATGAATGTGCATATGGAGGACCATATGGCTGCTCTACAGCTCTCTTGGAGGGGAATTTGTGTTACGAACGCAATCGACGAGACATGTGCGCTAGTCAAATGACCCATGACTAGTGGGGGTGTGACCCTGCCAGATTATAATAGGTATGCACATACTACCCAGGATGATATACACTGTGCAGAGACCAAATCCCCTTTCATCCGCTCTGCTATAGCCAAGAACAGCTGAGAGCATTTCCTAAATGCTTTTGTGCAATCAACGTAGAAAGCATCTAGCATGTGCAGCACCCTTTGCCTAGCACTAGAGTGCGGTTTTGGATAGAAAACTGGGAGAAAGATATCCTGACTATGGTGGAATTGGGACATCACCTTTAGTAAGAAGGTCAGGTGTGACCTGAGCTGCACCTTGTCCTTGTGGAACACCATATACAGGGGTTCCGAAGAAAGAGCTCTGAGTTCAGACACCCTCCTCACCAAAGTGATGGCCACCAGGAAGGTCACTTTCATGGAAAGGTGAAGCAATGAACACTCAGCCATTGGTTCAAAGAGGGGGGTCCCTTTGAATAAGATTACTGAGCACCAAATTAATGACCCATGTGGGTACAAGTAGGCGGGAGCATGGATATATCCTGTCCAACCTTTTCCTAAAGCGGGTTACCATCGGATGACCAAAAAGGGAATGTTGGAAGCACCCTGAGTGGAAAGCAGACACAGCCGCTAGATGGACCTTGATAGAGAAGAGTGCTAGGCCCCATGTTAGTAATTGCAACAGGTAATCTAATACATCAGAACAGGTGCCCTCCTCAGGGAGAGATTCCAGTCTGCACACCAGGTAGAAAACTTTGGCCTCTTGGCCAAGTATGGCCTCCACTAGGAGGTCCGGGTGTCTGAGACGCCCATAGTGTTGAGTGAGGAGGACTGGGTACAGGGGAAGGGCTATCATTGCCTTCACTGACAGAGTGAGCAGAGCGGAGAAACAATGTTGCCGCGGCCACACCAGCACCAGTAGAATCAAACAGACCTCGTCCCTGAGGGCCTTGAGTAAGACCCGATGTAGCAGGGGAACTGGGGGAAATGCACACAGTAGTTGCCTCTCCCCTCCCCTAATGTGTCCGATGTGGAGCCCAGACTGAGATTCTGGAATGTCCTTGCAGTTCTTCTCTTGTGTGGCAAACAGTTTAGATGGGGAGTACCCCACATGCAGAAAATCGAGTGTACCACATCTATTCTGACTGACCGCTTGTGGACCATGAAGGTCTTGCTGAGGGCGTCCGCGAGCGTGTTCTGTGGGCTCGGGAGGTACTGAGCCTCTTAGTCACCATAGGACCCAATTAAGCATCACTGAGTCTATGCACCTTCAATCACTGAAGTCTTAAAACTAATGTGATTCAGTTTAAGGGAATAAAAAAAATATATATTCATCAATATATACATTTTATATTTCCCTAAAAGTTTTAGGGCCATGTCCTATAAACCTGGTTAATGAATAATTCTTGTTTGCCAGGTTAATTCTATAGACTTCAATGAGTTTACTTATGTGACTAATAAGCCTTTCGAAAATAGCATTCTTATGTTGTAATATATCTTGACCTATGTTATTAATAACTACAGTAAATTAGCAAAAGCAATTCTTTAAAGATGTAGTTTACTTATCATTGTTAACATATTGTTTACTTTGTGCAATTCTCTGAGCATGGAAGAAGAAAATCAAATCAGTCAAGTAAGCTTCTTTTTAAGTAATCAAAACTTTGGGAGAAATTTGGGAGTTGACAGTAACTCTTTACATGCCTAGTGACATACAGCTCGAATAATTAAGTACCTAGTACTAAAAAAAAGTTTATTCTATTGCAAAATATTAAATATATTTTTGACAGTGTGTTTGGAGAGTTCACTAAAATTTACGGAAATGACACAATGTCTTGCTATTAATCATACATGCAGTTAAACATAATTTTAGTTTAAACAACACAAAAATAGGCACTAGAATACTTCTGTGATGTTGGCCAAATGAGTACCTAGTTATTTCACCAGTTGCAATTTAGTATTGCAACTATAAAATTTTTCACAAACTTACAAATTTAGTATTTTCAAGTCAGAAAATAAGGCTATCATACATGGGGAAAACAAGTTTCACATCTTCCAGAGGGCTATCACATGTTGAATGCCTTATTTGAAGCAAGTTCACAATGACACTGATTCTTTCTTAGGGTTTTTTAATTATGGGTTTTGTTAGCATTTCAAGTGATTCTGGCCTACAGGGTCAAATCTGGAATAGCTAAAACATCAGTTACCTAAGGATTTCAGTGTAAGGAATATTACCCATGGAATGGCTAAGAATTTCACAGCTCCCGTGACAACTATTGCACTGTCCTAGGCAGTCACAGGCTCCGTTCAGAAGGCTGGACACAAGTCTGGATCTTATGTTTGAGTTAAGATTGAAGAAACATTCCCCTCCTCCCCCCCCGCCCCCATTATAGATCAAACACAATTTCTGTTTGAAGTTAGTAACAATTTACCCAGCCGTAGTGGCAGGCCTCTCCTGATAGCTCATCCTCGGTAGTTAATGAACCATTGAGTTTCCAGGCAGCCACGACAGATAAGAGTGATCTTTCAGAAAAGCAACCTATGGTTTTGTAAGGCTTTATAGGAGACTTCAGACATCCACTAGTGACACTGTGGCCCCTAAATGCCCTCTAACCTCACCACCATTCCCAGAAAAAAAAAAAAAAACACATCCAGTGAGAAAAGAATCATAGAAGATTAGGATTGGAAGAGACCTGAAGAGGTCATTAAGTCCAACCCCATGCTCAAAGCAGAACCAATCCCAACTAAATCATCCCAGCCAGGGCTTTGTCAAACCTGGTCCCATTAAACTCTTAAGCAACCCATTCCAGTGATTCACCATCCTCCTAGGCTTCTTTCGGAAGAACCTTTTTTTGGAAGAGATCTTCCAACAAAACTTCTTCCGAAAGAGAGCATCCACACACAAAAGCACATCGAAAAAGCGATCTGCTTTTTCAAAAAAATAGTGTCCATTCAGTGCATTTAAGCTGTGATTACTATGGATGGAGTAGCCACCAGGGCACCTATGCTTCTTCCTCTTTCGAAAGAACTCCCTCTTCCCTGTCCACACACGCCTTTTTCCAAAAGTTTTCAGAAAAAGGCTTCTTCCTCATAGAAAGAGGATTACCAACGCCAGAAAAGCCTCTCTGTTCTTTCGATTTACTTTCAGAAGAACATGATTGCAGTGTGGACATAACTCAGGTTTTGTCAGAAAATTGGCCTTTTTTCCAACAAAACTCTGTAGTGTAGACATACCCCTAGTGAAATAGTTTTTCCTAATATCCAACTTAGACCTTCTACACTGCAACTTGAGACCATTGCTCCTTGTTCTGTCATCTGCCACCATCCTCCATCCTCTTTGGAATCCCCACCCCTTCAGGTAGTTGAAGATTGCTATCAAATCCCACCTCACTTTTCTCTTCTCCAGACTAAATAAGCCCAGATCCCTTAGTCTCTCCTCATAAGCCACGTACCCCAGCCTCTAATCATTTCCATTGCCCTCTGCTGGACACTCTCCACTTTTCCCTCAATCTTTCTATAGTGGAGGGCCCAAAATTGGACACAATACTCCAAATGTGGCCTCACCAGTGCTGATTAAAGGGGAGTAACCACTTCCCTTGATTTGCTGGCAATGCTTCTACTAATGCAGCCCAATATGCTGTTAACCTTCCTGGCAACAAGGACACATTGCTCATGCATACCTAGCTTCTCATCCATTATAATCACCAGGACCTTTTCTGCAGAACTGCCACTTAGATAGTCAGTTCCCAGCCTATAGCAGTGCACGGGATTCTTCCATCCTAAGTGCAGGATTCTGCAATTGTCCTTGCTGAATTTCATCAGAATTCTTTTGGCCCAGTCCTCCAATTTGTCTAAATCACTCTGCATATCTCCAGCATATCTACCTCTCCCCCCAGCTTACTGTCATCCACAAAACTGCTGAATGTGCAAATCAGGCCATCATTCAGATCATTAATGAAGATGTTGAGGGGAAAAACAGCCCCAGGACTGCCCCCTGGGGGCACGCCACTTGATACCAGCTGCCAGCTAGATGCTGAGCTGTTGATCACTATCAGTTGAGTCCAACGAACTAGCCAGCTTTCTATCCACCTTTTAGTCCATTGAACTGACTGGCAAGAATACTGTGGAAGACCATATCAAAAGCTTTGCTAAAGTCAAGGTATATCACGTTCACCACTTCCCTAATATCCACAAAGCCAGTAATCTCATCATAGAAAGGTAATCAGTTTGGTCACGCATAATTTGCCCTTAGTGAATCCATGTTGATTGTTCCTGATCACCTTTCTCTCCTTCAAGTGCTTCAGAAAGGATTCCCTGAGGACCTGCTCCAAGATTTTTCCAGGTGAGGCTGACAAGTTTGTTGTTCCCTGGATCCTTCCTTTTTCCCCTTTTTAAAAAATGGACACTATATTTGTCTTTTTCCAGTCATTCAGGACCACCCCCAATTGCCATGAGTTTTCAGAAATAATGGCCAATGGCTCTGCAATCACATCAGCTAATTCCCTCAGCACCCTTGGATGCATTACAATTAGCCCCTTGTGCATGTCCAGCTTTTCTAAATAGCCCTTAACCTGTTCTTTCACCACTGAGGGCTGCTTACCTCCTTCCCACATTGTGTTATCCAGTGCATCAGTGTAGGAGCTGAAGTTGTTTGTGAAAACTGAGGAAAAAAGCATTGAGTACTTCAGCTTTTCCCACATCATGTGTCACTAAGTTGCCTCCCACATTCAGTAAAGATTCCACACTTTCCCTGACCTTCTTCATGTTGCTAACATACCTGCAGAAACCCTTCTTGTTATCCTTCACATCCCTTGCAACTGCAACTCAAACTGCACTTTGGCCTTCCAGACTAAAAATATTGCTGGAGCATGCCAGAGTATATATGCCTCTCTAGTCACCTGTCCAAGTTTCTACTTCTTGTGAGCTTCCTTTTTGAGTTTAAGCTCATCAAAGATTTCTGTTAAGCCAAACTGGCTGCTTGACATATTTTCTATTCTTTCTACATATTGGGATGGTTTGTTTCAAAAAGGCTTCTTTAAAATACAACCAGCTCTCTTGGATTCCTTTCCCCCTCATATTAACCTCCCAGGGTTAATCGGTTCCCCAAGGGAGTAAAAATCTACTTTTCTAAAGTCCAGGGTCCGTCCGTATTCTGCTGCTTTCCTTTCGTCCTTTTGTCGGGATCCTGAACTTAAGAATCTCATGTCATTGCTGCCCAGGTTGCCACCCACTTCTACTTCCCCTATAAATTCTTCCCTGTTTTTGAGAAGCAGTTCAAGAGGAATGTGACCCCTTGATTTGTTCCTCCAACACTTGTACCAGGAAATTGTCCTCAGCACTCTCCAAAAACTTCCTGGCTTATCTATGCATTACTTTCCCAGCAGATATCAGAGTAATTGAAGTCCCCCATAAGAACCAAGACCTGTGATCTGGAAATTTCTTTTAATTGGCCAAAGAAAGCCTTGTCTACTTCATCTTTCTGGTCTGGTGGTCTATAGCAGATGCCCACAACGATATCACTTTTGTTGCTCTCACCTCTAATTTAATCCAAAGAAGCTCAGCAGGTTTATCTCCAGGTTCACACTGGAGCCCTGAGCAAGCATAGTGCTCTCTACAGCCAAAACACCAGAATTAGAAATCTCATGAAAGCAAGTATATAGTTTTTTCCCTACTATCTTTAGTGGCCAATAGCTTGGTTAATTCTAGCAGTTTCATCACAATTAAAGCTGAGTTCTTCCCCTCACTGAGAAATGTTCATATTACTTGGCAAACAAAAATTGCTTGCATTTAGAATAAACTGTCTCCTTCTGTAGAAATGGAACATTGTCTTGAGGGAACAATGAATTAGTGTTCTGAATGTCATCCACTATTGCTCACTGAAGTTAAAAAGGTGCTGAAGTAGCTTTGTGCTACGACCTGTAAGCTGGACCTTCCTGATCGGCAAAGGTTGATAGGAAAAGAGCTGGGTTCCTTCTTGATTGAGACTGCCAACATTTCCCTAAGGAAGGGCAGAGTGCAAGTGGCTCTTACAGCTACTGTGAAGCCAGTGCTCAAGAAGCCAATTTTGATGCTGACAATCTATATAATCAGCATTTTGGAGTAAGATCATGAAAACTAACGTGGGTGAGGTTTTTTTGTTTTCATTTATGCAGTCCTCTGGTTTCCTTGACCCCAATTTACAGGCTTACAAGCCTGGATGTAAGATAGAAATTGCACTAGTTACACTATTGAACAATCTCCTAGTAATGGGAAAAAGAGTGTATGCCAATTCTTTTAGATTGGTCAGTAGCTTTGCTATTATTCTTTTGCTTGTGAACCACAGCAGTTGGTGGAAGAAGTCACTCTTAGCTTTCTGAAAAAAAACAAACCACTAGCTATGGACTCCTTTGCCCAAAGGGTTCTTTCCTGCAGGATACCACAGGGGTTAGATTATTACTTCTGTTTGACAATGCTTGTAGAGTTAGTGAGGAGATATAGGCTGCAGTGTATTTAGCATGACGACTCCCATCTCCCTCATGTCTGACCTGATAGAGCAATGGAATAAATTACCTAGTGGCTAAATTAACTACGGGTTAGAATGACAACTAGCTGGTTACAAATTAATCCAAACAGGAGAGTTATAATATTGTTGGCCTGATCAAAACTTACAGTGGCACCTATTATGGAAGGAGCATAACAGAGGTATGCAACCTGAACCTTTATTATATCATGGGTCACCAAATGATGGCAGTCATGTGCACTTTACCCTCATCAGCATCTATTCAGAAGAGTGTCCTTTCCCCTTTGCTGTGAGCCATACCTTTGTCATCTCAGAATAATACAGAGGGTCACACGTTGGGACCATGCAGAGTGCCAAGCTAGTGGGGAATATCATGGCTCACTTACATGAAGTTGCATACTAAAAGCACATTAAACTACTGCTCCTGGATATAGACTGGCTTCTAATTTAAACTTCTCAGAGGGATTCTACGAGTTGGTTTACCCTAAAAAGCAATAGCTGTTTTGGGACTTCATGACCTAAGAGGCAGCCCCTTGATATGAACAGGGACAGGAGTAGCTAACAAGAGTCTGATTGGTACTCAGTTTTGGAATTTGTTTCCCATACTTCTGGTCAAACAAAGCTGAGCTAAGATTTGTAACCTTCCTGACATGCTGCAAAGCCCAAATCTTTCTGCTCACACTTTCAGCAAAGGGGTGGCTGAGGGTTGAAAGGATCTGATGAAGATGTATATTTTTATGGCATATATACATTTATAAATAGGCACCAGGGGCAACAGTGGAGCACCCACAGGGACATCACCTGAAGAAGAAGGGTTCAGTTAGCCTTATTCTAAGTAATGTGTAGTCAGAAGTTTTCTATCATGTAATCAAAAGTCATACAGCAATCAGAGAATCAGCAGTCTAAGCTGTCTTTTTGCTCCTCCATCATTAGACAGAAAAATTAGAACTTCTTTATTATAAAAACATGGCAACCACTAATGGGACATACAACTTGCCTTAGGTACTTCATACAACATAAACAGCTGAAAATTATTTTAGTGGAAATGTGAAACTTAAATATAGTTATAATATATTTAGTTAACTAAAACTTCTTAAATCTCTTTCAAACAGCCGGAAATGATTTGCTGGTAAGGTCAAAGGGGGAAGGGAAAATTTTACTTTTAAAAGGACATATGTTAAAATTAAGCTATTCAAATAATTTAGAGCCACTTCTTCCATTTGATGTACTCATCCTAAAATAGAAAGCAACTTTTTCATCTTTCAAGTTACAATGATGTTAAAGAATGGACCCCTTGAAAAAAATCCCTTGTGCTCTATACACACACAAACAATATTCCAAATCCTATTCCTCCCATTGCAAACTGGACAAGTTGTAAAGGCCAGGAGGTCTGGACAACATTTATTTAACAGTAACTTGCGGGGGAGGATCACAGATGCTTTTCAGCACATGACCTTTCTTATCATAAATAGGCCATAGCTGAGATCTGGAACTCAATATCAGAGGGATTTCACTTTTTACTCGAGTATTGCACACAGTCTTTTATAACAAAAAATGGTATTAAAGTAAACATGACACCTAGATAATATGACATTTGTCATTCTAAAGAGACAACTCTTTGTGGGTTACATAAAAGGGAAAAAAAATCAAATATTGAGAGACATAGTGGGTGGGGGTAATGCTAACCTGCACTAGGGATGTGAATGAGTAACCAATTAACCGGCTACCTGGTAAGCATCATCCTTACCGGTTAACCGGCTCCTGTGACTGGCAGCCATGTGGGGCCTATCGCCAGCAGCCCCACGAACTAGGGGCTGCTATGGCCAGGCCCATCATGCCACAGGCGGAAGAGCCACTCCAGCACAGCCCTCCACCCACGGAATCCCATTCAATTCATTAACCAGTTAAATGTAACATTTAATCAGTTAACTGATTAAACGGGATTTTACATCCCTAGTCTGCACCAAGTGAGAACTTGATAGGTAGGGCCCCACAGAATTCACAGTCTATTTGGTCAATTTCATGGCCATAGGAATTTCAAAATTACAAATGTCATTATTTCAGCTATTTAAATCTGAAATTTCATGGAGTTATGGGAGGTTGCAAGGTTATTTTAAAGGGCAGGCTTGCAGTACTACTACTCTTACTTTTGCACAGCTGCTGGGAGCAGTGCTACCTTCAGAGCTGGGCAGCTGGAGAGCAGCAGCTGCTGGCTGGAAGCCCAGCTCTGAAAGCAGAACTTCCACCAGCAACAGCACGGAAGTTAAGGATAGCAATGGTATGGTAGTGCCATCCTTACTGTGCTGCTGCCTGCAGAGCTAGGCTCTCAGTTAGCAGCTGCCACTCCTTGGTCACCCAGTTCTGAAGACAGCAGCGCAAATAACAGTGTCATGGTATGGTATTGCCACCTTTTCTTCTGTGCTGCTGCTGGTGGAGCCCTGCCTTCAGAGCTAAGTGCCTGGCCAACAGGAGCTGATCTCCATCTACCTAGCTCTGAAAGCAGTGCAGAAGTAAGGGTGGCAATACTGCAACCCCCTAAAATAACTCTGTGATCCCCTTGCAATTCTCTTTTGGGTCAGGACCCCTACATTGAGAAACACTGGTCTCCCCATGAAATATGTATAGGGTAGGGTAAAGATAAAAAAGACCAGATTTCACAGTCTGAGACACTTTTTCATGGCCATTAATTTAGAAGGGCCCTATGGATAGGTCAAAGACTTCATAATTCCTCTCTTCCCCATGTATGTTTTTGTTACAAATTATGTAGGAAATGTGAAAATTAATGCTGGAATATCAATTTAGGTGAAAAACAGAGGTAAGAAAAAAAAAGAAAGCCCAAACCACAGCTCAACTTCCTAAACGAAGTACTTAGAGGATGGCAAGTGAGAGGCGAAGGAGTAAAGGGAAACAAAGTATTGCAGTTTTAATTCTATCAGTGACAAGAATTTGTATATTTTAGAGATACAAACTATTCTGTGAGTTATTTTAAGATGTGCAGAATAATCAAGTGAAGATAAACTGAATTTTGTGATCAAGAATATTATCTTGCAGATGAAGAGACATTATTTGTCTAGCTGGAATACATACAATATTTGAGGGGCCCCATCCTGAGAGATTTTACAGATTAAGAGATTCCAATCACAACTTCCAATTCCCAATAGCCTCAATGGAATTTAAAAAAAGCGCCCAACATTAAGGGTAGGTCTACACTGCACAAAAGAGTGTTCTCAACCCAGTTTTGCTAACCTTAGTTAAAGTAGGAGTAAAATAACAGTGAAGACACAGTGGATATGTCTACACTGCTAAAAATAAACGAAAAACTTTGGCAGAAAGTCTCAAAGTTTGGGGTCAGTACTATGGGACTAAAAACAGCAGTGTAGATGGTCTTGCTCAGGCTACAGTTTGGGCTATGAAACCATGCGAATAGGGTGGGGTTGAGAGCCCAAGATCCAGTCTGAGTACAAATGTATGCACTGCTATTTTTAAGCCTGCAAGTCCAAGTCAGCTTACCCAGGCTCTTCCAATTCGCTGCCTCATGGTGTTTTGGTTTGGGAAGAGGGGCAGGCAGTTGCAGTCTAGGCATACCCAGTAACTCTGCTTTTAACCTGTTACCAATTTGAGTTGAATCCTGGCCTCCCCTACTCTAGCTGCTAATAGAAGTAAACAGCCAACTTGCCCTATCTTCATTGCTATTTTAACCCAATTTAGCTAACCCAAGTTAAAAACACTTCTTTTTTTGCCATGCAGACATGCCTATAGGATTGAACCCACTTCAAAAATTACCCTAGATTTAGACAAAGCATATCTTTTCTCTTAATTATATTACTTAAAATTAAAAGTTAGAATAAAACAATGGTATAAAAAAAATACACAAAGAAAAGGGCACTTACTGTTTTATTCCGTAATCTAATTATGTCCGATACAGAACCAGCTCCACAATACTCCATAACAATCCATAGATCTGTGTTCTTAAAGTAGCTGCCATAGTACTTGACAACATAGGGACTAAATATAAAAACACAAAACAGTTGAGATTCAGACATTAATGAACTGGCGTTGGAGATCTTTTCAGTGTTGAAGGTCTAATAAAATGAGGATTTGGGACTCACTAGCACAGCCAAAGAATGTGAGCTGCAGTTAAATGAATTTTAGGTCATGATAGATAGACTTTCAGAAGTTTGGTTGCTTAACCAAGATGACAAAGGTTCCTGTCGAATGACTTACAATACTTCCACACCCGCCAAATAAATACAAAGACCTTCTCAATAACCAATTGCTTTATGATGACGAGGAAGCACTTTCCCCACTCTTGTTTTCCTTGAGAAAAGTCTATTCCCCTTTTCATAATTTTCAGTAGCCTTCTCCTTTTTCTCTTTTTCCAGTGCTGACTAGACAGCATGGGAATTGTTCTAAAATTCCCCTTTTCTTCTACATAACCAACAGGAGTCTATTTCAAAAACAAATCTAAATAGCTACCTAAATATTGTTTAATCTAAACTTTTGCTATAGAAATAATTGTGGAACTGTAACTGCGTTTTCTATATCAAGTTGTTACAGAACACTGTTATTTATATAGTGCCATAAACTGTGCAGTTGGTATTTCCATTCATCAACATAGCAAACAAAGGACATAAATCCACCCTTGAGATAAGGCGCCAAAGGCACAAGGAACTGTGATGCAATATAAATTGGTGCCTCCAATCCAAAAGGGAAGCAAGTAGTCCCTGTAACAGGAATACTTAATGAATGAGGGGTGTTCAGGAACTTCTAAAAGAGAAGAGGCAAAATTATCATACACTAATAATTGGAGGGCTGCTTTCAGACTGGCACCAGCCACTTCTTGTAATTTGGCAATAAGGCACTTACTCAGGTTTCTGACGCTGGCCTCCTAGTACTGCAGTCTGAGTTTGAGTCTTCCAAAGAGTTTTCATGTGTTTTATTTAAGCAGCCTTAAGATCGGGGTGGACAAAAGGGCCTTCACGGGCCAGATCCGGCCCACCAAGCGGGTTGATCTGGCCCGCCAAAGCCCTGCTGCTCCCCTACCCCCAGGCCAATTAGGACCTGGGGGTGGGGGAGCATATGAAACTTCCTCCCGCTCTGCGAGAAGCACGCGGCACTTCAAAGTGCTACGCTCTTCTCGCAGGGCAGGAGGGGATGTCACGCGCTCCCCCACCCCCAAACTGTAATTGGCCGGGGGGGGGGGGGGGGACAGCTCCGCAAAGTTTCCTCCACCCTGCGAGGAGCGCACGGCACTTCAAAGTGCCGTATTCTCGTGCAGGGCGAAAGAAGCTTCACTCATCTCCCCCGCCCTCAGATCCTGATTGGCCTGCGGGCGGAGGGGGGAGCACTTTGAAGTGCTACGTGCTCCTCACAGGGTGGGAGGAGGCTTCGCACTTCCCCCGTCCCCAGGCCAATCAGGCCCTGGGAACGGGGGAGCCGCGCGAAACTTCCTTCGCCCTGCCAGCCCTGCGAGGAGCATGTGGCACTTCAAAGTGCCATGTGCTCCTCGCAGGGCGGGAGGAGGCTTCCCGTGCTCCCCCATCCCCAGGCCCTGATTGGCCTGAGTGTGGGGGAGTATGGGAAGCCTCTTCCTGCCCTGCCAGGGGCATGGGTGCCTAGTGGGAAGGGGGTGGCGCAAAGGGGCTCCCCCAACCCCAGACCAATCATGGTCTGGAGGTGGGGTAGCCCAGAAACCCCCTGGCCCGCCCCTTCCGCGTTAGGCCCCGCCCCTTCTGGGCAGCCTGAGGGCACTTCAAACATTTTTGAAGTGGCTTCCAGCCCAAAATTATTGCCCACCCCTGATTAAGACCCTTTCTCCTTGCCTAGATCAGAGTTTCTCTAACTTTCTATGCCAATATGTTCTACTGCTAAGCTAACTCAAACCCAAAACAAAAGCAAAAGTGCCTACTGATATGCATTCAGAGCACTACGATCCAACTCCAGCCTGACCACATACCAATCTATTGACAATATATAATACAAAATTCATTTCAGCATTCTGAAAGAACACATTGCCATTTGAACCCTGCCTCTTCCCATTATGTCTCTCTACAAAGGAAAAAGTGTTTCCATGGCAAAAATGATGAAGACTTAACAATAAAATATTAATAAGACATAATAAAAGAAGTTATATTATTTCTATTTACAATGTAAACATTTTAATATTTAAAGTAACATTTGTTTGATATTAAAAACAGGGTTGGCAGCACTTTTTCAGGGGTTGCTTAGATCTGGAGGCCACATTCAAAGTTTGTGCCTCCACTGGAGAAAAGAAACAGTTTTAAATATTATCTATACAGTGTTTTTACACAAACCACATTGTTTCAGTTTAAAGTTTTATCCTGCCTTCATATTTGCTCTCAGGGTGCATAGAAATAGATTATTTAAAAAAAAACAAATAAAAATAAATCAAATTTTATATTTAAATTCATTTTTCCTTTTTTTTAAATGTACCTATTTAAAATTAAATGTGAAGCTATGACAACATGTCAAGACCTAAATTTACTATAATTTGTTAAAATCATTTAAATAAAATTAAAACATTTCATATTAAGCAGTATATACTTGTTGACAAACTTTTAAAGTTAAACCATTGAATTTATAGAAGTTATTGACCAAGCATCTTGACAGCAGTAGCCTGCATATGCAGAGAGAATATTTTCTTCATTTGTGTTATTCAGCTAGTTCAGTTCAATTATTAATTAATTCAAAGTTAAGACAGTTATGGCAATTTCCTGCAATATACTTAAAAGATCTTACTGTATTAAGATTATGTATTATTGTGAGCTGGGACAGGATGTAACCTCTTTGAAGATGGGCCAGGGAGAGATGTGGCAAATACTGTAAACCAATGCAATATCCTTGGGGTCCTCTGTTTTAAGTTAATGATGTATGTATGACTGTGTGCTGCACCATGATGGAGGGCTACTATAGCGCCTCCAGGAATTAAGAACAGTGAGTGGTGATTAAGATGAATCAGTCAGGCTGTAGCCATCACCCCTGAAAGATACCATCTCCTGGAAAGGCTGACCCATATTAAATGGATTCTCCAGAGACCAATACACAAAGAAAGGACTTTTGAATGAATAGCCTGACACAAGTCCTTTTTTTCTGACCAAGCAAATGGTCAGGGATAGTGTCCATGGAGGGTCCCCAATTCTTTCGTAAGGGTTGGAAGGACACAATCTACTAAGGCCACATAAGATTGATGATTGGCCTCTGGTAAGCTTTTTAGTAAGAATATAGTTCTTTTGATCTGTGTGATAACTTATAACTGAGCATGGCCTTCAAAGAGAAAAAATGCACAGATGCTGGCCTGTCTAGACAGTCTAGCAGAGTGGTTTCCAATCTTTTTGAGCATACGGATCCCTTTTCAATTTATTAACATTTCATGGACCCCCTACCCGAGGAAGAAAAAAAGGAAAAGAAAAGTAAGGATCAGGCCCACGGTGATGGGCATGATTATGATTTTTTAAATTTCCAGAAACCCCGCAGTACCATCACAGACCACCAGGGGTCAGCGGACCACAGGTTGGGAACCACAGGACATGCTGGGGTTATCACACTGTGGACAGGCAACTGTGCAGCCTGGAAAACCCACATAGAAAAAGAGAGATGCACCTCTTCACCTAAGAGAGTTTATAACTGAAGACCTAGAAGACTAGAGTGGGCGCCCTTGATTGACCAGGATGAGGGGGATACAAATATGCAGTTGCCCTGAACCATTCCACCACCTATCAGGAGCTGAAAAAACCGGAACGCCTGTTTTCCTCTTCGACTCTATGAATAAAAACTAGTGTGAGAGGATGAGATTTACTATTTCTCAACTCTGGAAGGACATGGTAATCAGAAACAATCAGTTCAAATCACTAACTTAAGATAATGCTTCCTTTATTTAATAAATGTTAGCTTTAAAATGCAAAATATACTTTAGGGATTTTTATCCGATGTAACCAGCACATTTAAGGTAATTTTAACTAATGTTTTGAAAATGCTGTTTTGTATATTTTTAATTGAACTACAATTTGCATCCACACAGAGCTTGACACAAATCACAAGTAAAAGAATAGTCTAACAAATGAGATATAATGTCATTCACCATTTTCTACAATAAAGTAAATATTATAAATCTGAATAAATTTATGTCAAAACACATAATTACTTAAATAAATGTGAATATAGTGGATGCTTCTGGACAGCAAAAAGAAGCATCAAGTTTAGTGTAAAGATTACAGTCACTTGCAAATCAACATGTTTTAATGGTTTCCAATCACAGAGAAAGAACGGTTACTTACCTGTAACTGTTGTTCTTCGAGATGTATTGCTCATGTCCATTCGAATTGGGTGTGCGCACTGCGTGCACCGCGTCTTCCGGAGCGTTTTCCCTAGCAGTACCCGTAGCGCCGGCAGGGCGCCCCCTGGAGTGGCGCCGCCATGGCGGGGCATAAGTAACCCTGCCGGCGCTCCCCCACCTCAGCTCCTTCTTGCCGGACGCGCCAACGAAGGGGAGGTAGGGGGGGGAAATCGAATGGACATGAGCAACACATCTCAAAGAACAACAGTTACAGGTAAATAACCGTTCTTTCTTCTTCGAGTGGTTGCTCACGTCCATTCGAATTAGGTGACTTCCAAGCCAACCCCACTTTAAGGAGGAGGGGTCAGAGCACTCAGAAAGAGAAGTCCACGAAAGTTAAACAATCCAAACATATTTATTCAACTAACCGAACATAGAAAAAAACTGTAGAAAAAGTGCAACGTGGTACAGGTAAACATACATATTTACAATACAGACCTGAGGACCGCAGAGCCCAACCCTGCGTCCTCCCTAGCCTGCTGTGCCAGCGCACAGTGCACTGTGAAGGTATGGAGCGACGACCACGTGGCTGCCCTGCAGATTTCAGTGACTGGAACCTGCGCCCCAAAAGCTACAGAGGACGCCTGCGCCCTGGGGGAATGTGCTGTAACCCAGGGCAGGACCTTCCCAGCTAAGGCATAACACTCCCTGATACACCCTGCGACCCAATTGGACAACCTCTGGGTCGAAATGGGAAGCCCTTTCATTCTGTCAACGACAGCAATAAACAATTGTGTGGAATTGCGAAAGGGTTTAGTCCTATCAATATAAAAGGCTAGCGCACGTCTAGCGTCCAGGGAATGGAGGACTTGCTCCTTAGGGGAGGCGTGAGGCTTTGGAAAGAAAACCGGGAGGTAAATTTCTTGGGACAAGTGGAACGGTGACACTACCTTGGGGAGAAAGGCCGGGTGAGGGCGGAGCCTCACATTATTGTCAGAAAACACTAGGTAGGGCGGGTTTACAGTTAGCGCCCTCAGCTCAGAGACCCTGTGAGCCGACATGATGGCCACGATGAACGCAACCTTCATAGAGAGGTGCTTCAACGAGCACGTGGCCAGAGGCTCAAAGGGGGGGGCGACACAACTAGACAACACGAGGTTAAGGTCCCAAGCGGGGAGAGGGGGTCTAACCAAGGGATACAACTTATCCAAACCCTTAAGGAACCTTTTTACCACAGGGTCAGAAAACAGAGACTCCTGCCGAACCAACATGGAAGGCAGAGAGGGATGCCACATGGACTTTGATGGAGGAGGTAGAGAGGCCACTGGTCCTAAGTTCAAAGAGGTAGTCCAGAATGGACGGGACAGGTGCACAGGACGGGTGCACTCCCCTTCTGGACGCCCAAGACGAGAACCGCCGCCACTTGGCTGCGTACAACCGCCTGGTAGACGGTTTCCTGCTACTTAGGAACACCATCTGTACCTCCTGGGAACATTCCCTTTCCGGTTGGGTCAGCCACGGATAACGGATAAACCAGGCCATTAGGTGGAAAGAGCGGAGATTCGGGTGAACCATGGTGCCCCCATCCCACGGTTGGGTCAGGAGATCCCGAACCGGTGGGAGCGTTATAGGCTCCTTGCTAAGCATGTCCACCAGGATAGGGAACCAGAATTGCCTGGGCCACCGAGGGGCTATCAGGATGACCGTGGACCTGAAGGTCTTGACCCTGGTCAGAACCCTGGGAATTAGAGGAAACGGAGGGAAAGCATAGAGGATGCCCGCCGGCCACGGCACGGTCATGGCATCCCCCCTGGAGTGTGCCCCCAGCCCCAACAGGGAGCAGTAACTCTGGCACTTGGTGTTGCGTGCCGAGGCAAACAGGTCTACTAGGGGACAACCCCACCTATGGAAGACCTGACGAAGGGCCGAATCCTTGAGAGACCATTCGTGGGCTCCGAAGGACCTGCTCAGAGCATCGGCCAGCAAGTTTTTGCACCCCGGCAGGTACTCTGCTTGCAAAACTATGTCATGCCTACACACAGGTCCCAGAGGCACAGAGCCTCGCGGCAGAGAGGAGGCGACCGGGCTCCCCGCTGCCTGTTGACGTAAAACACAGCTGCCGTGTTGTCCAGGCGGACCAGGACAGAGCGGTGAGAGACCTTCGACAGGAAGGTCTCGCAGGCTCTCCTGACTGCCCTGAGCTCCCAGACATTTATGTACAGAGCCCGCTCTGCAGGGGACCATAAACCCTGGGTTCTGTAACACCCCAGGTGTGCTCCCCAACCCAGATCGGAAGCATCTGTGACCAGTGTAAGCGAGGGGGGAGGTACAGTGAATGGAACCCCGCTGCACACCACCACCTCCTGGGTCCACCATTGTAAGGAGGCTATCACCTCTGGAGGCACTGTGAGAACCGTGTCCCAGAGGTCCCTGGACTGGTTGAATGCCCTTGCCAACCAGGCCTGCAGAGGCCTGAGCCTCATTCGAGCATGGCATACCACATACGTACATGCTGCCATGTGTCCCAGCAGCCTCGAGCAGACCCGGGCGGTCGTGATGGGGAACCGGGTTAACTCAGAGACCAGCTCCACTATGGACAGAAACCTGGATCTGGGGAGGAGTGCTCTCGCCACCCTGGCATCCAGGAGGGCACCTACGAATTCGAGGTGCTGAGAGGGAGTCAACAATGACTTTTCCTCATTTAGCACGAGCCCCAGCCTGACGAAGAGGGCCCTTGTGAGGAAACGTGGGCCTCCACTTGTTCGTAGGAACGACCACGAATCAGCCAGTCGTCTAAGTACGGAAAGACATGTACCCCTTTTTTGCGGAGGAATGCCACTACGACCGCCATGCATTTTGTAAAGACCCTGGGTGCTGTTGAAAGGCCAAATGGGAGCACCGTAAATTGGAAGTGGTATTTGGAAACAATAAAACGGAGAAACCTCCTGTGGCTGGGTCTTATTGCGACATGGAAGTAAGCGTCCTTGAGATCGAAAGTTGCGTACCAGTCTCCTAACTGTAAAACCGGGATGACAAGCCAGGGTTACCATTCTGAACTTGGATTTCACCACCGTTTGAGATGTAAGATGGGACGAACCCCGCCCTTGGGTTTTGGGACAATGAAATAGCGGGAATAAAACCCCTTACCCTTCAGATGTGAAGGGACGCTCTCCATGGCTCCCTTTTCGAGGAGCGCTAGCACCTCCTGACGGAGGATGCCTTTGTGAAAGATGTTCCTGAAAAGGGACGGGGCGGGCGGGTTGGAAGGGGGTGAGCCCAGGAGGGGGATGATATAGCCATTTGTGACTATTTTTAGAACCTAGGCAACGGTGGTGATTTCTGCTCAGGCATGGGCAAACCGGGATAACCTGGCCCCAAACGGGGGGCCAGGGTGGGAGGCTGGTGCGCGACTCTCTACCAGACCGTCAAAACTGGTGCTTGGGCAGCTGGGAGGAGCCTTGACCAACCCCACGGGGGTTGTCCCCTCTTGGGAGACGTTGATGACCCCTTGCGGACGAGGGGCCCGCACCACCACTGGGGGCACGAGGACGGCGTCTCCAGTAATCCCCACGGGGGACCTGGGACTGTGTTCTCCCCTGCTGTCTGTATGGCAGCTGACGACGCTGCAGGGCCGGTGTGTGGATCCCCAAAGACACCCAGGTTGGAGGCCAGACGCCTGAGCAGATCCTGGTGCGCTCGAGCATCCATAGTAGGCAACGCCGGTGCGGGATCCGCCAGGGCTTCATCAGGAGATGAAGATGAGGACGACTCCTGGATCGGTACCGGATCCAGCGCTGGACCCGGTTGAGGAGCCAGCTGGGCAGGCGGCACCGTTTGCGGAGGCGGCTCCGGCACCGGAGGTTGTGGCTCAGTAGCGACATCCGCAGAAACTGACCTCTGGGGAGAGAAGGGGGTCGTGACAGCGACGCCGACAGTTGCGTTCGGTGCCCCAAAACACCGGACACTACAGAGGGGGGCACAGGCCCCTGCCACTGGTGGTAAGCCCACGGTGTCCAGAAAGGCCATTGCGGTTGAGGTGGCCAAGTCTGCTGCATACGGGGACGATCACACCAGTGCCGGGAACGGGATCTATGACTCGAGGAAACTCCCGAGGACTCCGACCTGAACGAGGCCGCATCAGAATCCGATGAGTAGTCAGACTCAGGCCAGGGAGGTGCAGATGACGAATGCCCTGCCACCAAGAGGGGGGGGGGGGGCGCAAACCTGGCCATAGACTCGGGTTTTCCCGCGTGCGAGCGATGAGGGCGTGCCGGCGTTGGGAAAACAGGTCCCGGTGCCGGTTGCGGTGTCGGTTGTGGCACGGGGAGAACAGCCCCTGGTGCCCGGAGGAGAGCCGGTTGCGGCACAGGGAGAACAGCCCCCCGGGCCTGGAGGGGAGCTGGTTGTGGCACCGGGAGGACTGCTCCCGGTGCCGAGTGTACATGTGCCGGTGCCGGTGCCAGTTGCGTTTGCAATGGTGACACGGTGCATGGCTGCGCTGTCGAAGTCAGTACCGGTTGCGAGACAAATCCCGAAGAGACCAACATTATCGGCAATAGTGGCACCGGCATGGCCCTCGGGGTCGATGTCAGTGCCTGTAACAGTACCGAAACTTGCATCGGTGCCGAAGAGGCTGATGCTGAATGGTCTGGTGCCGAACACTGGAGCCGCACCCCGGGGAAGCTGCTCAGCACTGGCACCGATGATGGTGCCGTAGACGGTGCCGCAAGGCCTGGGTGATAGGGCACTGGTGCAGCCAAGACGGGGTCTGGAAGAGGTCCCAGCATCGAGGGAGGTCAAGCGTCGAGTGAAGCCTGGCGGCTTGCACCAAGGCCGGCACTGATGTAGAAGCAAGCGGTACTGGTCCCACAGGGGACGGTCCCGCTGCATAGGCGACTGGTGCCATCTGGTCACGACGGTGCGGCGGGGAAGCCGGTGCCAACACGGCTTCCGGCGAAGGCAACCTCGACCTCTCCGCCTCGACCGACGACAGAGGGGAGGTAGTGAGGCTAATAAGGTCATGCGCCACTTCAAAAGCGTCCGGCATGGAGAGGCAGTGCGAGGGAAGCTGCCCTGGGCTGGATGGTCGTCCTGCTCGCTTACGCCGCACCATGGTAGACGAGGAGGTGTGCACCAGAGACTCGGCACTGTGGTGTAGACGTGACTTGGACTCCCGGCTCAGAGACCTACCACGGGACATTCTTGATCTCTTCGGTGCCGGAGAACGAGAATGGTGCCGAGCCCTCAACACCGAGGCCTGGTCCCAAGATGGGGCATCGCGCGTGGACGCCGGTGCACTGCGCACCGCAGTGTGTCCAGCCGGTGCCGGCTGTAAAGCCGCCTCCATGAGGAGAAGTTTTAGACGAGAGTCTCTCTCCCTCTTAGTGCGCGGCTTAAACGACTTGCAGATCTTACAGGCGTGTGTAAGGTGGGCCTCACCGAGACACTTCAGACAACTGTCGTGAGGGTCTCCTTTAGGCATAAACTTTGTGCAGACAGCGCACACCTTAAAGCCTTGCAGCCCTGGCATTCCTCACGCCCGAAGGGGGAGAAGAAAAACAAAGAAACTTTAACTAAGTGAACTATTTAGAACTATTTACAAGACTAGAAGAAATGGGAACCATTAACTGCTCTAACAGAGAGACACCCTCCAACGACCGTCACGGGCGGTAAGAAGGAACTGAGGTGGGGGAGCGCTGGGAGGGGTACTTATGCCCCGCCATGGCAGCGCCACTCCAGGGGGCACCCTGCCGGCGCTATGGGTACCGCTAGGGAAAACGCTCCGAAAGACGCGGTGCACGCGGTACGCACACCTAATTCGAATGGACATGAGCAACCACTCGAAGAATCAATACATCTTTAGACAAATACTGAGAAGTGCAAATACAAAAACAAAAGTCAAATCTATTATTTTAATAATAAAATAATTAATAAAATTAATTCTTAGGTTTCCTGTTTGCTGATTTTAAAATCATGATTAAAATTTGTGATTTAAACAATCCATCCTACCTATTCTGTGCTGTCCCCAACTGCATCTATACTGCCTCCTATATACCTTATTTCACAATTCCCAACACAGCTCCCTAAAAAGAGCATACTGGGAAATCTTTTAAAAAGTCTTCCAGAAAAAGACCAAGCTTCCATGATGTCCTGGAAAATCTCCCGTTTTGGGTTTGTGTTTTGGGTGGGTAGGGGGATGAGTAGGTGGAGGAAGGGTAGTAAGAAGAACTCCAATAACCCTTCAGGGTTCAGAATCATTTAGTAGTTTCCATTTCTCAAATTCAGACTATGACAAATACTATGTGAAGTGTCAAATATAAAACAATAGATACTGGATGCTTCAGCTGTACCTGCTAAGAGCAAGAAAGCAATATTAATAGACAAGAGATTTTGCTGCATCAGTCATCAATCTGAGAGAACCTAGTTGAGCACAAATTTCAGTAGATGGAACACCTCACCAAATTCATAGTACTTTGGCCTGGTGTACACTAGGAACTTACATCAGTATAGATACATCTCTTGGAGCAGGGTGAAAAACGACATGTGTGTTTAAAGATTGACAGATTTTGGCCCTACTTTTGCAGAATGAGGCCCTTATACCACCAACTTAAAGAAGACTTCTCATATGCATAAGGGTTCACCATCATGGATCACACTGCAGGAGCAAGATCATTATCCTTTTTAAAAAACACCCCATACACACAGAGGACAAAACAATTTAAATGCAAGTAGCACTTGTAACACTAACTTTCATTTTTACTTCCTTATAAATTAAGGTCCTGTTCCTGCAGCCTTACTCAGAAAACTGCCACCACAATCAGAGGATAAGTTGTCCAAAAAAGGCTGTGGGATAACAGCATTTCCCTCCCCCCTGCTCCCAGAGTAATCATTGCTGCAGAAATGCCAATTGTATAATAAAGTCTGTTCTTCCAAGTAAAAGAGATTCATCTTTCTCCTTTCTTTTTTTTTTTTTAAATTAACAGTTATTAGTCTTGGCCTACCACATTTCTTACCAATGCTTTGAAGTGGAGGACTCAAAATTCACATGTATTTATCTGGTCATAGTAAATATTAACAGTACACCATATTTTTTTTAAATCTTGCTTTAATTATAATCATGTCAAGTTATTTTGGTTGGACGGCGCTTGTAAACAGGTACATATCCAAAAATTTACTTTATTCTTCTCAGAACAACATTTAAGTGAATTTTTTATATTAATTTGAAAATATATTAATAACTTTCAGTGATTTATATTAAGCACATTTCACTATAAACTCAGGTAAAAATTTTACCCTCAGCGAGCAATAAGCAGTGGTCATTAAAATTAGAATTCAGTGCCAGGTTTAAATAGACTTCTTCTAATCTTCAGCTATGCCCTTGTCATATTACAAGTACATTTTAAAATAAACATATAAAAAAAAAGAGGCAAAGAATTAAATAAATACATAAATAAATATTGTTCATACCTGTCACATTGCTGCATTATAGAAATTTCTTTAATTATTTCCTGAAGATCTGACTCAACGGGGACTTGTTTAATTGCCACTACTTGTCCAGATTCCTTGTGTATTGCTTTAAACACGCTACCATAAGATCTAAAAATTACAAAGAATTACAAATTAAAGTGTTCTAAAAATGTTTCTTTTCTTCCTCCCAATCAGCACTATTCCAAAGATTATACCAACCAGTGTTCCCTCTAATTTTTTTCCATCAATGTGTGGAATAAATTTTGTTATGCATACTAATGCATATGCGGTTGTGCACTACCAGTAGAAACACATGCTGCTGGCTGTTGGCACTCTGCTAATCAGCTCGCTGATATTTGAATCTCTCTTGGGTGACCGTTCAAGCACTCATCTTACAGGGAACACTGGTGCCAACCACTGTATTCATTTAAAATACTTTTTTTTTTAATCAGATGCTTATAAATTACAAGGGATTTCAATTTCACCATGACTGTGCATCTGAAAAAGAAGTCCATCCTTGCCAGAGGATGTCATGAAGACTTGGACTTTAACATGGTTCAAAAAAGAGCTAGATAAATTCATGGAGGTTAGGTCCATCAATGGCTATTAGCCAGGATGGGTAGGAATAGTCTGCGCTTAGCCTCTGTTCTGTCTGGAAATGGATGACAGGAGAGGGATCACGTGATAATTACCTGTTGTGTTCACTCCCTCTGGGGCATCTGTTCCTCTTACATACTCCATAATTGTGAACCAGGAGAGGGGAAAATGGACAAGATTCATCTTTCATCCATTTCAGTCCCTCATCATCAGCTTTATAGTTGACTACTTTGGCCAACAATGTGACTTTTCTGTAGTCATAATGCCAGATGATTCAATAACTGTCTACAGAATTTAGGCTTATTGCAGTCTACACCACCTGCAACGTAAAGCAGCCACTGTTCAATTTACAAAGCCTGCAGCACTCCTACATTCTCGTGGTCGTGAGTAGGCTTGTACTCTTCCCAACAGCATAAACACCTGAAGAGCTACCACTTTCCCTGGGAAAAATCACAATAAAAATGGAGCTCTTACACCACAGAGGCCTTCCCTACTTCAACCTCTTTCCCCACCTTAAAAATAGTCAAGCTGCAAAGCAATCTATTTTAGAGTGCGTCTGTCTGCGAGTCCATTTGTTCAAAAACTCCTTCTAAACGGTAAGAGGTAGGGCCACCAAATTTGGTATGCAGCTTCCTCTTCTCCTAACTGAAAGCACGGTCAGGGTTTGGTTGTGCCAGGACAACCAAAAGCCCTGGGGAAAGAGTTGTTTTCCATAACATGCAAATGGAGGGTTTGCTGTTCTGAGGGATGCAATATGAGAGTGGCCACTGGGGCCAGCAAGCCCGCAGGGGAGACCTATCCTGCAGAGTGGCCACTGCGGGTAGCTGTACCACCAAAGGAGTGGCCAGCAGGACTGGGGCTCCACTATCTTGCCTGTAAGCACACCAAGTAAGTAGCCCGCCTGCCCCAAGCCCTTTCCCTTCCCTTCCGGGGTCGCAGTGCTGGAGTGGGGAGGAGAAAAAAGGCCCCTGGCATCTGGAGGGGGGCTAGAGGAACAGAAAATGCTCCTGATGGCTGGAGGGAAGACTGCGGGTACAGAAGTGACCCACGTCAAATGAGACCCCCTCTCTGAACCCCTCTACACCCCTCATCCCTCACTCTCGCACTTCCCCTGCACCCAGCTTCCAAGACCACCCCATATTCCCAAGGCCCAGCCCTGAGTCCTGTCCCCCTGCCCCGACACTGTCAGTCAACCTCTTGTCCTGAAGGACTTGGGGAACACTGGCTAAGTCTGCTAGTCTACAGTAAATACCAATCCTTCAGTAAGAAGATAGATACTTTGCTTTGCAGTAATCACATTATCTATATGAGCAATGAAATGATAACACAGAAGGTAACCCATATACCACCCTGAATATAAATTTATATCATCATTCTCATCTACTTTCCAATTTGTAATTAATTGTAGTTTGTGGAAAAGAAAATATTCCTGACTTCACTACCACCACAAAAATAACTTATTTTTCTGCCTCAGTGAATGAAAGGCATGACAAAAATGCATGGGTAGGATTTCAAAAAACCTACACAGGCATTTGCTGTTTGAGCACTAAAAAAAGTCACAGTTTAGTTAGTTCATGCTCATTGATGCTATGTCACTTTTAATATCATATTAATTTTAAATATTCTCCATGTATTCCCACACACAGTTTTACTCACCCTTCACCAAGCTTCTCTAAAACATCAAAGACTTCTTCAGGCTGCTTAGTTAAGCTGTCTTCACTTAGCTTTTTCAGCTTGCTAATAAAAATAATATTTTACAATAAGTCATTTATATATTTGACTTTAAAAGATTAAAACATGTAGCTCAAGGAAAAAACATAGGAATTATAATGAGAAAGTACAAAGAAATTAAAATCTTACTACAAAAGTGTCAGGAGCACTTGTAATGAAAAACAAGAATCAGATACAGACTGTCATAAAAGGCTGCTCATTAAAATACAATAGGTGAAAAAGACAATACTCCTGTCCATTGAGGAAGGAAGGAGACACTGTCCTCCTCACAACTTTTAGTGGTTAAGGCACTCACCAGGGAGACCTAGATTCCATTCCTCCCTTGCATGAGGTGCAGTAGGAATCTGACCTTGCATCTACCCACATCTCAGGAGAATACCTTAACCACAGGTCTATTAGGTACAATGATGTGTAGCAGTGAATAGCTCTTCAATTAGGAGAGACTCAAACAGGTACATGAATTAGATCTTTATCTAGTCGGTGGGTGCCCTAATCACAAGACAATAGAGTCCGACAGACACACACACACATTCTCCCACCCACACAACCCCCAGGACTATTCAAATATTTTATGCAAATTTGAGCAGCTTCAACAAAAGGCTGGGAAATACAGACCCCCTGAATAGCATAGCCTGGTGGCTAGTACATTCTCCTGCAATGTGGGAGACATAAGTTCAAATCCCAACTCCGTATCAGGCAGAGGTGTGGAGGAACTGAACTCAGGTCTTCCATATCACAGATGAGAGCCTAAAACTCACATTTGCAAATAATTTTGTATCAACCAAAGATGAATAAACGATTAATCAAAAACAATTTCACAGCTCTAGTTACCAAGTCAACCACTCAAAAGAAGTTAAAAAATGTCAGAATTCAGGTTGCCAGAACAACCCTGATTTAGCCTCCTTGTGTGCACACATCAATTACATGATCACATACTCTTCCCCCCTTCCAGACTTCAGTCCCCTCTCATCTAGGGATGTGAACGGGTAACCATTAAGGATGATGCTTACTGGGTACAGGTTAACTGGTGATCGGCAGCAGCTCCCCACACTGTGGGCTGTCAGCAGTGGTACCAACCCCCCAACCTCAGGGCCACGGCTGGCAGTAGCAGCTGCCTCCTGATCCCAAGGCTTGAAGCATTCTGCTGCCGGCGTGGTGGCAGCAGCCGCCCAAGTCCTGGGGCCAGGAGCCACGTGCCGCCAGCAGCAGCAGCCCCTCAGCCCTGCGGTTGGGGCCAGGAACCTCCTACTGATGACAACTGCCCACCCCCCGCTGATGGTGGCAGCAGCGGGACAGTCCCTCCAGCTCCGGGGCTGGATCCCACTTACTCAGTTAACCAGTTAAACATTAGGTTAACCCAGGCCTCCACAACATACGGCGCGAGGGCCACATGCGGCCCGCAGGGGCTCACTGTGCAGTCCGTGACAACTACGGGCGGTGTGGCCCCATCCGATCCGCTGGCCGGGCGGAGGAGCGGAGCGCCGCTGGGGAGGGGGAAGTGCAGCGATTCTCGCCGCCAGGCTGCCTGCGTGCAGCTCCAGCGCGAGGAGGCAAGGCGCAAGCCAGAGGGCGGGACGCCGGCAGACGCCAGGACGCTAGCGTGACGTCCTGACGTCACGGCCAGCGACCACCGGATTAAAAAAGGCAGAAGCCAGGTAGGGGAGGGGGGCAGGTCAGGAGAAAGGTGAAGACACCAAGGGACAGGGTGAAGGAGAGACAAATGCAGGGGGCCAAGTGGAGACACGCGGTGTTTTTTGTTGGCTCAACAAAAATTTTTAGCTGCTTGTTTGGTATTTTTTGGGAGAGCATCCCTACTTGCGGCCCACAACTGTTTTCTTTGGAGTAATATGGCCCTCGTCGCTTTCCGAGTTGTGCAGGCCTGGGTTAACCTAACATTTAACCCGTTAACTCAGTGGTTCCCAACCTTTTAATGCTGCGGATGGACAAACCTATTCACGCTTTTGGCGGATGGGAACATTTTATTTGCATATTCATTATCTGAATAATGAATATGCTAATAAAATTTTCCCATCCACCAAAAGTCTGTGAATAGGTTTGTCCATCCGCAGCATAAAAAGCCTCAGCCCCCAGAGCCCCCCAGCGCCAGCCCTAACCCCTAGAGCAGTAGTCACCAACCAGTAGATCAGGATCTACTGGTAGATCTTGGAGCCTCTGACAGATGATCCTGATTGGTTTGGCCACTATCAAGTGCTGGCACTTCAGCTGCTCTTCCCTCCCACTGCTGAGCATCTCCTGCCCTTTGCCTTGGAGCTGTTCCTCCAGGAGCCTCCTGCTTGCTATGCAGGGGAAGGAGAGGAGAGTGCTGATGTCAAGGGGCCCCCTTCTCCCACCCTGAATCCTATCTCTACAGAGTAGAGAAGGGGCACAACAGGAGTAGAGATGGAGCAAGTTTGTTAGCTGCTTTTGAAGTGGTGCAGGTGCAGGGCCAGGGCCAGGGCAGGGGTGAGTCTGCCTTCGCCCCACTGCACCAGGAGCCATCTGAGGTAAGCAGGGTCCAGCTGGAGCCCACATATCAAACCCCTATGCAAGTCATGAACCCCCTCCTGTACCCCAACCCCCTGCCCCAGCCCCGAGGAACCTAGCATCCAAACGCCCTTCCAGAGCCTGCACCTAGAACCTCCTCCAGAAACCCAACTGCCTGCCCCAAGCTCAGCTCACAGCCCCTCACACACTCCAAATCCTTTAGGCCAAGACCAGAGCCTGCACCCCAACCCTCTGCTCCAGCCTGGTAAAAGTGAGGGAGGATGGGGGGAGAGAGAAGGGGCACGAAAGAGGTGGGGTAATGGTATTTGGGTTTGAGGTAGCTCTTGGATTGCACTTAAATTCAAAAAGTGATCTTGTGCTTAAAAAGGTTGGAGACCACTGCCCTAGAGCCCCCCACTATCCCCCAGCACCAGCCACTGACCGCAGAGTCCCCTGCACCCAACCCTTCCCAGTGCCAGCGCCCCCCCACCAGATTCCCCAGTGCCAGCCTCCTGTTTCCAAAGCCCCATTGCACCCAACCCTCCTCAGGGTGCCCCAAGTGCCAAGCCCCAATCCCCAATATTAGCACCATCTCCAGTGCCCCTAGTGCCAGCCCTGCCCCCGTAACCCTCTCACTACTAGCTCCGCTCCCAGAGCCACCCCCGTGCCAGCTCCCTACCCTGGATGCCCCAGTGCCCCCCAGTGTCAGCCCCTGGCCTCTTACAGCCCCTCACCCCTTAGAGCTCCCCAGTACTAGCACCATCCCCAGAGCCCCCCCCAGTGCCAGCCCCCTGCCTCTTAGAGCCCCCCAGCACTAGCCCTGACCCCGGAACCCCCAGGCCTCCTCCCCTCACCTAGCCCTGCACTGCTTCCTAGCCTCCAGCTAAGCGCTGCTGCCCAGGTCGCTGAAGTTCTAAGGCAGCTGTGCTGGGCTCTGCATGGCCCTCCCGCCACACAGCACACTGCTCTTCCGTGGCCAGGAGGAGAACCCCCTGCCCCTGCCCAATGCTGGCTGGCTGAGAGGCAGGGCAGGACACGCCTCTTCCAACAGCCACAGCAGGAGGGGAGGCACTAGACCAGGGGTGGGCAATAATTTTTGATGGGGGGGAGGGGGCCACTCCAAGATTTTGGAAAGTGGTCGAGGGCCGCACTCTTACATGGTATTAATGGAGATGCGGGGTCTGTGATGGAGGTTGGGTGCAGAAGGGAGGTGCAGAAGGGAGCTTAGAGTAAGGGACTGGAGTGCAGGAGGGAGACTGGAGTCTGGGAGGGAGTTGGGATGAAGCAGCCGGTTGTGACCTAGGGCAGGGGATTGGAGTGCAGGCGTTTGGAATGTGACGTAGGATAGGAGGGGCAGGAATTTGGGGTGCCAGATCTGCAAGGGGGCATGGGTGCAAGAGGGGGACAGAGGGTTTGGGAATGTGCAGTGGGGGGTGGGCAGAGAGTTGGGGCAGGAAAGGGCTGGGTGCCAGAAGCAGGCTGTGGCCAAAAGACTTACTTGCCAGCTGCCAAACTAGCCTGCCTGTCAGCAGAGCTTAAAACATTTTCCAGCCAGCCTGCCTGGCCATGTGCTTCCTGAATAACTGAGCCTAGGAGAGGGGGTCTGATTCTTCTTAGCTGCCTATTATTCTAACAAGCAGCTTCCATTAGCTGGTTTCTGCCAGAAACCGGCCAATGGAAATATGCTGGGGGCAGGGCAGCTCCTAAAACTTCCCTCCCTACCTCCCCTCCAGTTTCAAAACTGAAACGGAGCCCTGCAGCTGCGTTTCTGCCAGGCGCATGGGGCTGCTGGGCAAGCTGGGCAGCCTACCTGGGGCTTCCCACTGCCTCCACAGGCCAGATCCAGTGGCTTGGCGGGCTGGATCCAGCCTATGGGCTGTATTTTGCCTGCGCTAGGCGATGTACTTGAGCCCCAGCCCCCAGAGCAGCTGCGGCCCGGCAGCCAACAGTTCATGGTCCAGTGCCAATCCACAGACTGGCGATTTGGAACCATTGCATTAACTGCTTCATTAGGATTTTATATCCCTGTTCCCGACCACCAACCTCCGATTCTTTGCTTCTATCCCAGTCTCTACCCCTTCCTAAAGCTCTTCACCCTAATCTTGCCCCACCCTGGAGCTCTTTGCCCAACCAGTCTCAGTCTTCCTGACTTCCTTATCCAATCTCAGTCTTCCTGTTCCCAGAATCCGTCTCCCTGCTCAGCTAGTCCCACTATTTCCTCCATTTGCAGTCCTAGTCTTTCCCCACAGGATTCTTGTTGTAAGCTGCCAATTCCCCACCCCAGTCCCACTCTCATCCCCTCTACACTTCCTCCTCATCCTACACACTACTTGGGCACAAGCACGAAGTGCAGTAAGAACACAGACAATCTCTTTGCTCTCAGTTCTGTGCCTAAGGCCACCACAACTCACAGGAGTCAGTAGAAGCAACAGTAGGGAAAGACCTGTTCACTCTCTGCACCTTGGACTGAAGCACATTCAGTACAAGTAGACTTCAGGAAACACAGCTGCCAAACTAACACATCTTTAGTTAGCAAAGTGCAACCACAGTTTTCAGAGGTTCACTAGCTTGCCCAAGTTGGCACATTTTTCCCCTAGGAACACCAAAAAGATAAAAATCGGTGTCACAAAAGCAGCCCTCCTGCCAAATTTCAAGCCCCTGCTCAAAAATCACTGAGACATCAGATTATTTAAGAAAAACAGTAATATATGCGCGCGCGCACACACACACACACACACACACACACACACACACACACACACACAGAGAGGAACCTCCAGCCCACAAACCATACGCACTTTGTCAGGGATAGCCACTGGCAGGCCACCAAGGGTATGTCTAGACTACATGCCTCTGCCGACAGAGGCATGTAAATTAGACATACCGACATAGTCAATGAAGCGGGGATTTAAACATCCCCCGCTTCATTAGAATAAAAATGGCCACCACATTTTGCCGGCTCAGCTGTTTGTCGGCACACACCGATTCCCGTCTTGACTGCCGGTGTGTGCCGACAAACAGCTGAGCCAGCATAACGCAGAGGCCATTTTTATTCTAATGAAGCGGGGGATATTTAAATCCCCGCTTCATTGACTATGTCGGTATGTCTAATTTACATGCCTCTGTTGGCAGAGGCATGTAGTCTAGACATACCCCAAACGGTTTGCTTACCTGAGCACCTGCAGGCAGAGCCCCACAGCTCCCATTGGCTTGGAATGGTGAACTGCAGCCAACAGGAGCTACAAGCAGCTGTACCTGCCAACGATTAGGTCAATAGTCTGGTGGCCCACCAGGGTGAATGCTGGTAAACCACATCCAGCCCACAGGCCGCTTACTGCCTACCCCTGTGGTACAGTGTACATTTGACAGGCTGACAATTTTGTTGGCAGCACCATCTTACCATTTATATGCCATCACTGTCCAAATTACTATGGTCTGGTGCACCCAGCACATCTACAAGGCTAAAGGCAAGTGTTTTTGCATGGGATCTGGACACTGCTAGTTTGCAGGCCTAGTACAGGCAACCAGAAGGTGAACCCATGAACTTGAGACTGATTGCAGTTGGGGTGGGAAGTTGCCTGTTTTCATCACTTTATTTTCTCCTTTTATTATAGGGATATAAACTATTTGATATAGTTGGTGGAGGTGATTTAAACTTTAGTGTAAGTTTAGATTATATGATTGGTGGGAAGTGAAGCACCTACATGATTGTGAGATTTTGCACTTTATTAAAAGCTTAGTACAAAACTTCCTAGATTTTCCTTACTTTGAAAGCAGCCACCATGCCACATTTTCTAAAAATAAACAAGTTATTAAACAAACTCAGGGGAAAAAAGCCAGCTACCCCTCTATAAAATAACTATTACATGTTACTTTATGACATATAATAAATATTCCACATACTGTGCAATGCAAGTGCATAGTGTTTGTATACAAAATATTAACTACTACTGAATACAAAGGTTCAAAGGCCAGTATCAAAGGTTGTGTTATTCTCTCACCAAGTTCCTCCTTCTGTTCGCCTTCCCCACTCCAAAAACATATTGCTTGCTTTGCATATGACTACACAGAGAATACTTGTGCTTCCAGTTTGTGGAACAGTCCATTGCCTCACCTGTCCCAGTTTTCTAAATTCTGCACTGGCTGAATATGATAATGTGAGGAGAGTCTATGGCCATTTGTGCTGGCATGGCTGGATTCCATATTCCTCCATTCTTCCTCCAGAAATCCTTCCAGTAGTCTTTATACCTGCAGAATGCTTTATTTTCTGATGCCCTGCATGTTCCTCATTAGGGATGTGAAAGTGTAACCCTATACACAATCAACTGTTGAGCGTGGGCTCATCAGTTAACCTTCACAGTTACACACAGGCTCTTGGTACGTGTGGGGAGACAGATTAAAAGCTAGCTCCCCACACACACTGACTCCCAGGGAGCCACCTGCTCCTCCCCACATCTCTTCACCCTCACCCCCGCTTCTGTATCAGAGGCAGCAGTGTGGGATATAGGGGCAGGCAGAAGCCAGTGCACACAAGGAGCTGCCCGTATGTAACAATGTAACCGCTGAAATTTTCAGCAGTTACACATTCACTTAAATACATTTTAACATCCCTATTCCTCATGCCTTCACATTATATGGCAACCATAATGTTGACAATCCATTTGCATTTACACTGCTGCTCTATGGTCTTGTCATTAGGAAATATCTGCAGAGGCTAAGAAAGAATTCAACCCAGCTTGATTACAGCAGCAGCAGAATTGTATTGTTACTTAATAAGTTAACTTAAAACAACAAAGAAATCCTAAAACCTGCCTCAGTCATCACTTAAATAATACCTCATGCTAGAAGTGGAAGGTATGGATTCCTAGCTGATTAGGAAGACAGCAACTAGACCACAAACACTGACTACAACAAGTGGAAACTTAAGAAATGGCTGCTGAGAGGCAGCAACATGCAGCTGCAACACATGAATCCTTCCCCAGCCCTATTAGTTATGCGGAATTCTGATACAAAAGATTTATATAGCAATTTGAAGTGTATATTGGAGCCAAAGGGACTAGTATAATAAAAGAGGAGCAAAAGAATGCCTCTATTTGATAGTGGTTGGTGTTGTAGTACTGGATATATATACAATGTATTCCATATGGAGGATGTGGAGGGGAAAAAAAAAAATGATGCATGGAGGATCATTGGGACCTTATGGAAAATACGTCACCTATGACATTTTCCTGGATAAAAACCAAAAGGAAAAAAAAAAAGGCAGAGACAGGCGTTTGTTAAGTCTTTCACATTAAAGATCCAATGTTATGAACATAGAACATTAACCAATCCTCTTATTAAAAGCCAAGCAATCTTGGAATGTAACAACTCAAAAAAGACACATTAAAAGCTATTAAAGAGGCATGGATCCAACACTTGAAAAGGCCATTTTCATATATGCCAAGTGGCAGAATAAAAGCTGAAGTGCAGAAAAAGAAGGCTCTAGAGGGACAGGACACATGACTAAAAAACAGAGTTAAACAGCCTTCCAAGCGAAATAGTGGAGGCAAAAAAAAATTATTTCAAGACTGAGCTTGTGATGAGGCTGCTATTAGCTAATATCTCTAACAGTCACATATGGAGAGGGCGCCAAATTACTATTAGGTATCTGGCCAATGGGTCTAACTGACCACCATATCTGTGGCCAGGGAGGCATGATCCCTCAGATCAGACTGGCAGAGACCTTGGCGGGTTTCCACCTTCTTTTGCAGTGTATGGCATGGGTCACTTCCTCATTTGAAGTGAAGTAAATGATGGATTCTAATTTGCAGTCTTTAAATCCAGTTTTGAGGACTTCAGCCAGAAATTATAGATCTGTTAGAGCCACGTTTCTCAAACTGTGGGTCCCGACCCCCCGAGGGGTCGCGAGCAACTTAGAGGGGGGGGTCGCGGTATCACAAAGTTTGAGAACCCCTGTGTTAAAGGAATGTGTGAGGTTCTGTAGCCTGTGATGTGCAGGAAGTCACATTAGATGACCATGATGGTCCCTTCTGGACATAAAGTTTGTGTCTAAGTAAGCAAGAAGTTCAAAGAACAAAAGAGCAAAAGGGAAAAGTCATATATCAAACACATTATGTCAGTGATGTAGCAACTGGCACAAGAACAAGAAGAGTCCCACATTGTGGAGGGATGGTGTATAAACTGTAATAATGCCCAAGCAGTTTGCAAAGGTGAGTGTACACAAGACTCAGAGAACTCTCTGAGCTGAAGGCAAAGTAAAAGATCCCCCAAGTGAAGGAGAGAAGCTGTTCATGAATACAAAAGAAGAAAAAACACCTGCAAACACAAAGAATAACTAATCCAAATTTGTATAAATGTCTTACAAACCAAGCACATCACCACACATGAATCACTACTTCCTCTGAACCTTTCTTTCCATTTCTTAAAGATTAAGAAGTCAAAAGTGAAACTGAAATCCTGTAGTAAGGAGCATGTTCTGTTTCTGAACAAGTGTGAATTGTCACCAATACATTAAAACAAAATAAGAATGTGTTTTAGAATATCAACAAAAGCAATCAATCCTTGGGTTCCATGAGTGAGGTGCCTAGCCTTATCAAGAAGGTATATGTCAGAGTCAGAATAAACATGGAAACCAACTTGAACCAGATGTGAATGGGCTAACTGCATCCTACAATCATGTATCCATAGAATGGAAGATTCTCTCACAGGGTTATACTTGCCTGCTGTTGTCTCACAAGCTTTAAGAAGAGAGACAGTTATACATATTACACTCTCATAAATATTAGAGAAAGAGCTGCCAAACATAAGAACAGATGGCATCCTCCACACAACAGAAGTAGAGTTAATAGACTGGATCATCAGTATTAGATTCATTAGTATTAAGAGAAAGAAAAGAGGGGACAGGCTCAAATTTTACACTGACCAATCCTCCAAATCTCTGAATAATAAAAGAACATTTCCTCTTGCCTATGAGAAATGAAATGGTTGGTTAAAAAAGCAGAGGCCAATTCTTCAAATCCAATGCTTTTCTAGGGTTTTGTCACACTCCCCTAGACAAAGGAAGGACCAAAATTTGCACTTTCAGTGTATTTAGGGTTGGCAGAAGGTTGAAACAAAAATACCAACACCCCCCTTCCCCCCCCCGAAAAAAAAACACCGGGAAAAAATTCTGTTGAAGTTTAAAAAAAAAAAAAGCGGGGGGGACCAAAGTTGTTGAGCAAAAAAAAAAATTAAAATTAAATAAAAAACAGCATTAAAACAGCATGCCCCCTTTAAGAGTGAGTACAGGGATAGGAACAGGGGAGTGGTTGAGCACTAGGACCCAGGGGAAGCAATGCTTCCCCTTGGTCGGCAGCCATTTTGTGCTGGCAGCCTTGCGGAACCAGGTAAGTATGGGGGCTGGGGTCAGGGGGCTGGGGGTGTTGGGAGCCAGGGATGGGTTCGGGGGGGTGGGGGGGAGAGAAGGGCGGGCGCTGAGTGTTTGTAGGGTTCCCAGGTACCCGGCATTTTTGCCTCCTGGCTGGGGGGGGGGGGGGGGGAATCAGAAAATACCGGACATTTTAGGTGTCCGGTATTCTCTGAATTTTTTTTAGCGGACAGGAGGCAAACATATCGGGCTGTCCGGGTGAATACCGGACACCTGGCAACTGTAAGTCTACTATTTGACAGATACTGCTTCTTGATATAACACTCAGGTTCACTACCAAAAGTATTCCACCATAACTGCCAGAAGGTTTTTCAGAAGCCTCCAAAAGTGCAAACTGATAGCAATTTGGAGCAGCAACACTATTACTATTGTAAAGAATTCTAGACAACATACAGACATGGAATTCCCAAAGTACACTGGAACAATTAATAGGCATCCCAAATCAGAGCTCAGAATTCATTATCAGGAAGGGGTATTTCCCCAGAGTCTTCCATGGAATTGCCAACCCTCATGGAAGATTTACAGACTTAAATGCTAGGTGGTCTGAAAATGTCCATGGTGCCAGGATGTTTTGGAATTCAGATCTAAACTAATGGAAGAAGGCTGGTCTGCCCCCAGGAACACTATGAACAGTAATGGTGTGAACTAGGGATGTAATCATGTAACCATTTAAACGGTTAACCGATAAGCATGAGCTCATCGGTTACTGTAACCATTACACGCCAGCTCCTGGCCCACTGCCCTGGGAGCAGGGCCAGTAACCAGGAGGGGGGTGGAAGGTGGGCTTAAAAGCTGGCTCCTGACACACACTCACACTTCTGCCTCTGATACATCTGTTCACTTCCACCTCTCCCCCACCACATGAGATTTTTGTACAGTTCTGTGTTATGTGCAGAAGTGAAACATTGTGGCAATCTCTACTGGCCTTGTCTTTGCTAGTATTTGTTTATAAGCCCTCACCAATTAATGCAACCAAAACACAGATGTTCTGTGTAAAATGAACTGTCAGTTCTTTATGAATGAAATTAACAGTTTTTAATTAAACAATTATGGAACAAAAATGCACCTCAACTAAAACAAATATGAAAAGACAGCTTTTAATTATGAAAGAAACAACTACAAAGAACCCTTTCATTAAACCAGCTGTAAAATGAAATGGAAAAATCCAGCAGTGGGCAGGGCACAAGACAGTGAGTTGTGGGGGAGAACTCCTCATCACAGGCAGATATACATCTTTGTTTTGCCTTTTCTGGTTTGTCAGACTTCTTGTAGGGACTGCTGTGCCTCAAAGATATCAAGGGCAAGAGAGGGCTCAAGGGAGATAGGGACCCAGGTACAGCGTTCTCGGTGCCCTAAGCTGGGCTCCAGAGAGCAGCACTGGGAGGGTGCAGTGGGAAGCAGAAGTTTTTGCTCCTAGTAGTCCACATTAAGGGTGTTAAGTAGCGATTAATTTGCTAGTCAAGTAGTCGATGGAATTTCCATCGACGATTCGACAAGTCATTAAGGAAGGGCACTGTAAGCGCTCACTTGAGGCTCAGATTGCCTCTGAGCACAATTCCCAGCTGGTACTCTGCACTCTTAAAGGGACTGAGAGGAGCTGGCTCATTCTCTGGTCCCCCGCTGGCTCTCAGGACAACCCACACACTGCCACTCTGCATTTTTAAAAGGGACGCAACAGCGGCAGCCAGCCCCCGACCTCCCTCATGCTGCCCCTCTGTATTTTAAAGGGACACAGCCAGGGGCGGCCCTAGACTAGCTGCCAGCAACTGGCACCCTAGGCGAACCATGCAATCGGCACCCCCACCTCCAAACCCCTCAATGATACTGCGCCACCATTTAGCACCCCATTTAACTTGGCACCCTAGGCGACAGCCTAGTTTGTCTATATGGACGGGGCCGCCCCTGGACACAGCAGCAGCAGCTGGCTTGTGCTGAGATAGACAAGCAGCCAGTCTGTCACTGCTGTGTCCCTTTAAAAATGCAGAGGGGCAGCATGAGGGTTGTCCTGAGACCTGGTAGGGGCCAGAGATTGAGACAGCATCTTTGCATGCCGGATCTCCTCTGTCCCTTTAAGAGTGCGGGCAGGGGGGGGGGGAGAGAGTGATCAAGTAGTCTGTGGTGCTATCCCATATGCTACCGCTTATCAGGTAGTCGACTACTCATTCCCATCCCTAGTCCACATTGACCAGGGGCTGCAGAACACGACAAGGTGTTGTTTTGCAGTACTGTATTGCCTGTTGCTTGGGACAGACCTGTCCAGTGCCAAACCAGAGAATTTGCTGAACTACGGGAGCTCAATATTATCTAGCAGGAACTAGGCTCTTAGAAGACATTTAGGGCATGTCTACACAAGGAAATTTATTTTTGAAATAACTAAATTTGAAATAACTCCTGAAATAAATATTTTGAAATAAGCTTATTCCCTGAGGAAAGCAGGAGTACAGATTTCTAAATAACCAGCCCGTTATCTCAAAATAACAGACTTGGTAGCGTGGACCCGCCCCATATTCTTTCAAAATAAGGGGGGTTATTTCTAAGTAACTCCCTAATGTAGACGAGGACATAGGGATAAATTAAAGCTAAACAACAGCATAGAACATTGAGAGCCAGGACTGGTGTCCGTAAACAAACTTTATGGGACCATGGGAAACTTAGCCACACTCATGATAAGTGGACATCCAGCTAACTGAAATCATGCCCGACCAAAGATGTTACTGAATCAGAGAGTTCTGAACTAGAGAGGTTGAACCTGCAGTAACATTTGCAGCAAAGGGGCATTTTGGCTTTGAATTGCCTCCAAGAGTTGCCTTTTCATACACTTTTCTCTTTCTGTACCATCTCTTGCCACTGCAATACTGTCCTGAAAACTGTAATGCTGTCCTTTGCCATGGCAAAGCCTTCCTAGAAAGTTTTATCAGACTATTGGTTCTCAGATATAGATTCTGCCACTACAAATTTTTCAAGGTTTTGGGGGACTGTAACAATGTTTGTGGACATTTCATCATGACTTTTCTTGTTTTCTCCCTCTCAGATTTGCCAGTCACTAAACCACCTAGAGGGTGAGGCCAGTGCAAGTGCTTTAGCTGTAACTGTTTAAAGAGTACAAAGAATTATTGTTTGTATTCTAGGGAGAGTGGCTAGATTTTTTTAAGCCTCCCAAGACTCTTTGCAGTCTTGTGGAAGCCTTAGAGATGGTAAGTGGCATATGCATTGGGAGTTTTGGCCTGTGTAGTATATGGCTATGCCACTGTGCCTCGGAAGCTAAGAAGAGGGGAGGGTAGAATGGGATTGGGAATTATTTTCCTGGTCCGGCTTTTAAGTCTTGAATTAACAGGGTGAATCTAGGCTCAAGCAGAATCTATCTGCCGTTTCTTGAATCTACCATAAATAACTTCTACATAGGTACTTCAGAAATTTGTGCATCCATGATTCTGTTTGTTCAAGAACGCCTCCTAAACAGCTCCAGAGGGGTAGCCGAGTTTGTTGTTTTTCCAGTTACAGACTAATAGTCTAGCAGCACCTTAAAGATGAACAAAACAGATACATGTTTTGTTTGTCTTTAAGGTGCTGCTAGACTATTCATTGTTTTTTAAGCTCCTCCTAAACACTAAAAGCTAGGACCACCAAATTATGTATGCAGCTTCCTCTTCTCCCAACTTAAAGCAAGGTCAGGGTTTGGTTGTGCCAAGAAAAATGTGACTTTTTTCCCATAAGATGGAAAGGGAGGGCCACAGAGTGGAGGGATGTGATCCTGAGAGTGGCCATGGGAGCAACGAGCCTGCAGGGGAGAGCTACACTGTGGGAGGTCAGTGGGGTAGCTGCACCATAACTGAGTGGCCAGCAAGGCTAGGGCTCCGCCATCTTGCCTGGCACCAGGCCAAGTAATTTGCACCCCCTGTCCCAAACCCCTCACTCTCGGAGTCCTTGGGAGGGGGAGGAAAGCCCCCACCAAATGGGATCCCCTGCTTTGAGCCCCTCACCCCGCAACGCTCATACTCTCTTACCCCCACAAGCTCCCACCCTCCTGCCTTGCCTTCCCCACTTCCTCAAGACCCTCTCCTGACTCCTACACCCCCCACAGCTCCAGCCCCCTGCCCTGAAGGGCCCAGGCAATACTGGGTTAGTTTTCTAGTAGGACATTAAATGGCCTTGTTGAAAAAAGACAAAGGCTACGTCTACACTGCAGGCTTCTTGCGCAAGAGCACATGCACACCTCAAAGCACATCACAAAAGTGATGTGCTTTTGTGCAAGAGAGCATCCACACTGCATGGACACTCTTGCACAAGAAAACTGATTTTTCACAGAATGGCCATCAGAGCACCTGTGCTTTTTCCCATAGGGGTTTCTTGCGTCCTCTGGAGTGTCCACACTTGTCTTTTTGCACAATAGCTGTAGCGCAAAAGGAAGTTATGCCTCGTAGAAGGAGGTTTACCTACACCAGCAAAAGCCCTCTGTTCTGCCGTTTTACTACTGATTTACTTCAACAAAAGCACATTTGAGGTGTGGACGCTCCACAGATTTTCCACACAAAGACGGCCATTTTTGCGCAAAATCCCTGCAGTGTAGATGTAGCCAAAGGGTAGACAAGCTAAATTCACTATAATATTATTCACCAAGATGGTCCACCCAAAAGTGTTGTAAGAGTGCAAGAAAGTACTGAGCTCTACTGGTGGGGAAAGCAGTGTAGCTAATCTTCACAATCTTCCAACAAAAGTTAGGAAAAATTTCTCAGCTGCAGAGTTTGTTTATCTCCGCTGTATGGGTATGTCTAGACTACATGGCTCCGTCAACGGAGCCATGTAGATTAGGTTTCTAGACATAGGGAAATGACGCGGCGATTTAAATAATCGCCACTTCATTTACATCAAAATGGCTGCCACGCTGTGCCGATCAGCTGTTTGGCAGCACAGCACGGTAGTCTGGATGCTCGGCGGTCGACAAGGGAAGTCCTTGTCAACCACCCCGTTATGCCTCGTGGAATGAGGTTTACCAGGGCGGTCAACAAGAGCTTCCCTTGTCGACCGCGGAGCATCCAGACTACCGCGCTGTGCCGCCAAACAGCTGATCGGCACAGCATGGCAGCCATTTTGATATAAATGAAGCGGCGATTATTTAAATCGCCGCTTCATTTCCCTTTTTCAAGTACACTAATCTACATGGTTCCGTCGACAGAGCCATGTAGTCTAGACGTACCCTATGTGTCAAAAAAGAAGATAATGATATATTGGGTTTTGCAATGATTACTTGAAGGCTTCACTGTTACCAATCTAAGGCCACATCTACACTACAAGATAAGGTCAAACCAATTAAGGCCAATGTCTCGTCACCCAATTTTGCAGTTTGGAATCAGTTTAGAGAGGGGAAATCTACAGTGTGGGCTGTTGTGATCCAAGTAGCCAAGGCAGTCAAAAACATTCTGCTACTGAGGGTAGTGACACTGGGAAACACGATACCATAGTGGATGTCTCTGCCGCAATGGGGTTCCCTAACTACAGTGGAGCAACAGACCTAATGCATAGGCAAATCCATCCTGGTGCCCAACCACCTTGCCAAGGAGTACATAAACTGTAAGGGTACTTATTGATGGTGTTACAGGCACTAGTGGACCACAAGGACCATTTCACCAACATCAGTGTGGGATGGTTGGAAAAGGTACACAATGTGTGCATCTTTAGGAACTCCTGCCTCTTCAGAAAGATGCATGCTAGAACCATGGGCAGTAAGTGCAGCTAGGGCTGGGAGAGGCTGAGCTGCCGCCCTCCCCCCCCCCGCCCCCGCCACTGGGAGGGGGCTGTGAAACCCAAGGCTCCTTGGCCCTGGAGCACCAGGGAGGGAGGAGGCCACACAGCTCCACCCTCACCAGCTCCAGAGCATAGAGAGCGGGCGCTGGGGACAGCAACACTCCACACCCAGAATGCCTACAGCAGGCTTTCTGGGGGCAGAGTGTGGGTGGGGCCGTGCCTGGAAGTTTGGGAAGGCAAAGCCTTCCCCCACCTAGGCTACCAGCCGCCCATTGCTGGAACTGTTCCCCCCCCCGCCAGAAAAATTACCATTGGAGACATGGAAATACCAATTGTGATCCTTGGCGACCCAGCCTACCCCTTGGCTCCTGTAGCTCACAAAGCAGTATATAGGCAACCTGGACACCAGCAACAAGGAGTTCAGCATCAGGCTAAGCAGGTGTAGAATGATAGTGGAATGTGCCTTTCGACATTTCAAGGGGAGACTTAGGAATCTCCTGATTTGGCTGAACCTCAGTGAACACAACATTCCCCTTTGTGGTGTCAGTCTGTTGTGTGCTCCATAATCTGTGCGAGAGCAAAGGGAAAACTTATCAGCAGGGTGGGAAGCTCAGGCAGAGCGCCTAGCCAGAGACGTTGAGGAGCCCAACACCAGCACAATCAGGAGAGCACAGCAAATCAGAGAGGTCTTGAAGCAGTTTCATGCAAGGCCACTTTTGAGGCTCCTCCACATCACTCTCCACAAGTTGCCCCTGCATTCACTGTGTTTGCCTTTAATCCTCACCCCACTCCTGCAGCTGAACCAATAAAGAGACCTTTGTTCAAAGAACAGGAGATTTTATTTGGGGCAAACAGCAGGGAAAGGAATGAAAGGGGAACCTGAAGGGGGGGGGGGGGACTTAGGAAGTGGAAGGCAGTCCTACTCGCTCTCCTAAGGGCCTGGAGGGTCTGGCTTCCCCTGAGGGAGGAAGCAACAGGGCTGGGAGAAGAGGATCAGGGGTGTTATGAGGGTGACTCCACTCCACACACTCCATCACAGCATTCAGGGAGGTGAACATGGTCTTGAGCTGTCTGGCCTGCTTCTCCCTGCCGGCTCTTCTTTCCTGGTTGCTCTGCAATCCAGTCCAGGTGCTCTGCCCACATCTCTGCCATGAAAGAGTGCATGCAGTCCATCTGCTCAAAGAACATGTCTTCCCTCATGTCTCAGATCCACAGGTGAAAATACAAATGGGCAGATGCTGTAGGAGGGGAAGGACACACCAAGCTGGCTGCTGGCACAGCTGCAGAGAAAAATTACAAGGGCAGACTTTACGGCAGACAGATTAGGGTTAGGCTTCACACAATATGTTAGCCTATGCTGAAGGTCTCTGTAAAGACAAGGCCAAACGTTTGCTTTAAAGTGGGTACTTTAAAGCAGGTGCACAAGCTTCTCAGGGGAACAATGGGGCACACTCAGTCTGGAGGCAGGCAAGCATGGTAAGGGGCCAGCCAGGGCAAGAGCCTGCAGGCAGAAGGTGGGAGGGGAGCAGGTCGGCTTGCCACCGTGTCTGGTGCATGCTGGGTCCGGCACATGTAGTTTCCTCAGGACACTGCTTCTTTTCCTACCCGCAGGGGACAGCAGGGGCACGGAGTCCAGCACATACGGCTTCCTCGGGAAGAGTGTTTATAGGTTCCCCTCCTCCTTCCTCCAGGTTGCCATGCAAGATATCAGTCTTCTCCAAATCACACAGAATAATCAAGGACAGATGCCAAACTGAATGCCATAAACCTAGGTCTTATGCTGCAATGCTTTGTGGTTCGATGATGCCAGACCACTTGCTGTTGGCTTGGCATTGGAAGGTGTCCTACCATGAAGGACAGCATAAGGCCGGTCTCCCCAAAAATCTTGTGAGATGGATCAAAGAGTTCCTATCTGTGAGCTTCATGGAGCTGTGCAGACAAGACTCCCACTCCATCTGCAGACACATTAACAAGTTGTTCTGGGCCCTCCCGCTGTGTAGACAAAGCACACCTCACTGCCTCATGATACCCCACTGCCTTAACCCAGTTGTCGTTAGAAAAATGTTGTGAACTCACTGGAAGTGCCCTCCCCAGGGTCAGTGCTGGACTAGGAGGAGGGGACCGGCTCCAGCATCATGAACAGCTCCTGGTTCTCAGGGAATCGCTGGCTGGCAAGTTGTCTCCTCCTCCTCCGCCACCATGCTATCCTCTAGGCTGACACCAGGTGTATCTTGGCCAAACTGGCTCACTGGCTGGACCCCTCCCCCCATAAAAAAAAAAAAAGTGACCAGCTGCTCGTAGTCACAGCACCTGCGAAGTGCTACACCAGACCATCTGCTCACCTCCTTCACCTTGTGGTAGAACTGCCTCTGGTCCTTGATTTTCATTCTACACTGCTGGGCATCCCAGGAATAGGCTTTAGCCAGCAGGCAGCTTGCAATCTTACTGTAGGTGTCGGCATTCCTCTTGCTGGTTCAGAGCTCGGAAAGGAAGGCTTCATCACCCTGCACCTCAATGAAGTCCAGGATCTCCTAGACTCTCCATGCAGGCACTCTTCCATGCCCCTGCGAACTGGAGCCCATTGGAGCTGAAGTACTCAAAGTCGTTGCAGTACTGGTAGGATTGTTCAAAGTCATTTCCACGTGTGCTGCAGTGTGCTGCTCACCCAGAATGTGCTTGCAATGCTGGCCACAAGGGAAAGGCCAATCTACATTTCACATGGCTTTTTGTGCTTACCAGGAAGAGAAGAAGCAGCACAAGTTCTGTCCAGAGTGGTCAAGACAGGGGACTGCAGAAGGCCTCCAAGAAACCAATAGCCTCGACTTTCCAGTATCACTGTGTATTACCTACCATAAATTCAGCCATATAAGGTCCAGAAATTACATTACTCCTCGTGAAAACCAGGAGTACTTAAATCGATAATATGGACGCATCACTTAGAAGATTGACCATATGCGGCTCAAGTCAATGTAAAGTCCCAGCGTAGGCCAAGCCTCAGGGGAGGAGGCAAGAAAGAGGCCTGGTAGGGGTTTGAGGTAAGGGGTGGAGTGGAGGCGGAGCCTGAAGCAGAGGGGAGGGTCAAGCAGCCCACTGCAAAATGAAAAGTGACATGCATTTAAAGCAAGGGCATGGGCAGTTGGTGAAGCTTCCACTTCGGGAGGCTGTAGCTTCCCAGTCCAAGCCTTGCCCCCTTTCCACGGTGTCTCGCTCTCCCGCGCGCGTGCACCCCCTTTAATTCCTGCTCACTGTGTTCTTTTCCCCTTCCAGCCAAATCCCTGAACCCAAGCAAATTATTTGGGGGGGGGGGGGGGGGGGGAGGACAACCAAACACACTTTTCTGCAATTTCTCTCTCAACAAAATGGAGCATATTTGTACTATGTGCCAGACATGCAGAAGGTACATAATTAACAAAGCTAAATTTGGGCAAATTGCTCCAGCATCACACAATAGGAGGAGGCGTTATCCCATGGGCTACATCTACACTATGCGTTTTGCCGGAAGAGGCAATGAAAATGAAGCGCTGATTATCATTGTCTCGTGATTCATTTGCATAAATCTCTTCCGATCCGTTTTTGTGCAAAATGTTTTTGCGCAAAAACCATGCGGTGACATTTCCTTTTTATGCAAGGTCCTTATGCCTCTCCTGGAGGGGCATAAGGACCTTGTGCAAAAAGGGAGTTTTGCCCAAAAAGAAAACATCCAAACTGCATGTTTTTGCACAAAAACGTCTTGTGCAAAAACAGATCAGAAGAGATAATGCAAATGAAGGGTGAGAAAATGCTAATCAGCGCTTCATTTGCATTGCCTCTTCTGGCAAAACCTGTAGTGTAGACATAGCCATGAAGTCTCAAATTGAAATTCTCCTGTAATCCAGGAGCAGTGGCTACTACATGAATACCGCAAAAAGATTTTGAAATTATAAAAAACACTTTTCAAAAGTGCATTTCTCAGCACTTTCCATCTAACATTAAAACACCTAACTAAAACCAATGAATTTACACAAACTCCTATGAGGCAGGCAAGTATTATTATTACTCCTTTTTTCAAATGGAGAAACTGAGCCACAGGATAATTAAGTTCCTTGTACACTGTTTTAAAAAAAAAAAAAGAAGTGGAAAAACTCCCCTTGAGACCAAGCCTTACATGATGGGTCCATTGTCATACTGGAAGTCTGTGACAGGAAGGACATTGAGAAAACCCCTCATCTTCTCATTTCTAGCAGAAAGGAGCTCAGGCCACTGGCTATATTGAGGTGGCAAGATCACCCTGAAACTCCAGCTTCCCCCAGTACAGGAACTCCGCAGTGAGGCTGCACCTGACCCTAACACTGTGTAAGGGCTGGCCCTGCCCCTCTGTGCCAGACATACTAGATGTGACTAGGCAGGCTCAGCCCAGCATGATGCAACTGTGGAGGGAGTAATTGTGGTAAGGTCGCCAGGTGTCCGGTTTTGAACCGGACAGTCCAGTATTTGAGCTCTCTGTTTGGGAAACAAATTGAGAAAATATACATGAGAAAATATAAATGTCTGGTATTTTCTAAATAAGATGTAATGTAATGTCAAGTGTGTCCAGTATTTTTGCTGAAACCATCTGGCAACCCTAATTGTGGGGGATCCACATGTGGGGCAGTCTGGGTGTGGGTGGCTCAGTGGGAGACCTGGATGCATGGGGGCTTCTGGTGTAAGGACAATGGGACTCTGGATGAGCCTAGTGGAGGAGTCGAGGGGAGGCGGGGTTTGGTGTAGGGTCCAGGTACTGAAGAAATAGGACTTAATTGGATGGGGGTCTAGGTGCAACTTCCTGGGGCTCAGTGTGCTGGGGGAGCTTGTTGGATGAGTCCAGGTTTAGGGGAGCAGGGCTTGTCAGGGTGAAGGTTAGATGGGCCTGCTTAACCAGGGAGCCCCAGCTCCTGCTGAGAAGATGCTATATGCCGGATTCCAGTTCTCTCCCTTCCCTCCCCCCTGCTGATTCCTCATCCCCTTTTCTTCTTCACACACCCCCCCGCCCATTCCCTCTTCCCCCACTTCCTCAGCCCCCTTACTCTCAGCCTCTTCCCCTCCCATCCCTACCTCCCACCCAACTCCACTTCAGGGCACAGAAAACAGGAAGCCTCTAGGGAGAGGACAAGGGGAGGGGATCCAACAGCTATCTCTGCAGGGCTCACTGAGCTAGGCAATACCCTCACTCCACACACTAGCAAGGGGGAGAGGGACTGTGGGGAGAAGGAAAGGGGAGAAGAGCTACTGAGCCTGCTGCTGGGAACAACTAGGCTGGGAAAGTGAAACCAACCCACCCCCACTCCACACACAGAGCAGGGAGAGTGCAAAGGAGGAAAAGGGGAGGCAGCATGAAGGGCCAAGGTGCAGGGAAAGGGGGTTGGATGGGGTAAGGAGCCAAGCAGGGAGGAGGCTGAGCAGGAGAATAAACCAGCAGAGCAGGGCTCCCAATCCTCCTGGAGCCTGTGAGATGAATGGAATTGAAGGCTGCAAAACAGCAGGGAGAGCCTTGTGACCACAGCTTCACAGGTGATTGACTGGGCAGGGCTGATTAATCACCTGGGAAGCTGTTCTACCAAGCAGCTTAGAGGAACTCTGCTTGTAACAGAAACCAAAGACAGAACGATGTAGCACTTTAAAGACTAACAAGATGGTTTATTAGGTGATGAGCTTTCGTGGGCCAGACCCACTTCCTCAGATCAGTATGTGGAAGAAAAATCGGCACAACCATATATACCAAAGTGATACAATCAAAAAAATGAACGCATGTGAAATTGACAAATCAAATTTTAGAACGGAGTGGGGGTGAGGGGGGAAGGTTAGTGTCTGTGAGGTAATGACATAGGGGTGATAATAGGGGAAGTTCTGCTTGTAACAGTAATTCGAGCCTTGTGTCTGTGCCATGCAGGTTCAGGGGCAGGCTCCCTACAACTCCACCTTCCCAACCACCCGAGAACCTGCCTGAACCACACTAAACATTCCACAGCAACCTCATGTGGCTGCTGGAGGCAGAGGGGAGGGACAGGGCCAAGGCCAGGGCCAGCACAGCCCCAGCTTTGGGTAGGCTGTGCTTTGTTTTGCCTTACAGATGCTCCTGAGCAAGAGCACACATGAGGTGCATGCTGATTGCAAAGAAGATTGAGAGCCATGCACTTCCTTCATGTTTGTTACTTTTGCCAGCAATTTAATTTGCCCTATATAATGGATCACTTTGTGTTAAAAAGGCATGATAAAGAAGGAGAATCAAGTGCAATGTATTTTAATCTTATTCTTGGGGTCAGTTAGTGCACATGCCCAATTTCAATCCTGTGGCCCAATGAGATAAAGGAGGGTCACTTGCAGCCTACTCACTTGCCTTGGTTGCCCATCACTGGTTCAGTATAAGCATTAAATATTTTATGATGATGCAGCCAGGAAAGCTTCAGGAGGGTAGTTTTCTTGATCAGAGGATCAGTTGGATGTCAAACTGTATTGCCTTTGCAGATTAGAAGTTTGGGAATGCTAGTGGTTTAATGTCTACAGCTAACAAACAGGTGTCAGACCTCCTGCTTCTCCCCAAGTTTCACCAATTGTTTCAATTTTAAGTATTGGTATCTTCTGTATAACTTCAGTTCCTGAAGTTAAGTGAATATAAGAGAACCTTAGCTTCACGTGAGTGCAAACAAAAAACAAGTGTCTTGCTCTTTTACAGTGAAAAGGCCTCAAAAATGTGGGTAGGTGTATCCCAAAGGTTCTAAAACCAGAAGGTTAAAAAAAAAAAAAAAAGCCTACTTAAAACTCTTATCATTAAGCCAATTTTGAATGCTTCACGATGATAGTACCACTTCCTTCTGCCCACACTTCTAACTCTGGGAGAGTCATGGTAAAGCTTTCAGAAGTCTACACTAATTTTGAGTGCCTCTGTTTAGGTGCCAAACTGGAGACAACTAAAGCTTGATCTTCACAGATACTGGGCATCCTGGAATGGCCACTGAATTCAGGCCGGAGATCTCAAACTGAAGACTACTGATTGAGATGCAAAGTTAATGACCATTACTGTTCTTAGTCACTATGCTTGTTTATCCATTTACAGGTGTCTGTCCCTGACTTACTATACAGAAATGTGAAGTAGGAGATTTAGAGTCTGAACCTACAAATAGGATTGCCAGGAATCTGTTTTTTTTTTTACTGGAACTACTGGTCGAAGAGGGACCCTGGCAGCTCCAGTTGGCATTGCAAGCTTGACAATTCAAAGTCCAGTCGGCAGTGCAGCAGAGACCCAGGGCTAAGCCAGGTTCACTCCTGCATTGGCTCCATGTGGCTCCTGGAGCAGCTACCAGATCCTTGCACGCTTAGGCTCAGGGGCAGCTAGAAAGGATCCACGCATTACCCTCAATCTCACAGGTACTGCCCCCACAGCTCCCATTGGCTAGGAATTACGACCAAAGTGGACTGCAGGGTCAGCACCTGCAAGCATGAAGGCAGCATATGGAACCTGCCTAGCCACCCACCGCATGCCTAGGATTTGCGGGGACCTGGTGGCTGCTTCCTAGGAGCTGTGGTAAACACCTCCAGGACTCAAAACCCTCAACCCCATGCCCCAGCATGAATTCCCCTCCCATACCCAAACTCTGTCCCAGGGCCCATCCCACACACAATCCCTTACCCCAGCCCTGGGTTCCCTTCAGCACTCCAAACCCCTTATCCCTGGCCTCACCCCAGAGCCCACACCCCCAGCTGGAGCCTGCATGCCCCTCCTGCACCTCTACAATAAATGATGGTGGGAGAGGGAGCAGGAATGGAGCAAGTGAGGTGCAGGGCCTTGGAGAAGGGGTAGGACCTTATGGAAGCGGTGGGGCTCAATTTTCTGCAATTAGAAAGTTGGAAACCCTACCTGCAACCAGAGTAAACAAAACTCCCACTGAAAACAGTGGAAGTATAGTCCAAGACAGCAAATTTGGGGATTTAATTAGTTAGTACTTGTAAAATGCTACAAAGTTCTCGAAGGGTTGTAGAAATACAAGTGGGTTTTTTTTCCTGTAAATACTATTTATTTTATCTAGGAAAAATGTAGTATATAAGTTCTCAGTAGATTAATTTTAGATTGTGCAACTGAATCAGTATGACAGACTTGATGAACCCATGTGCCTGTATTTCTAATACATGCACTAGATTGTCAATGAAGTAGTAATAGTTCGAAAACCAAAAAGTGAACAATGAGCAAAATCCCAAACCAAAAGCCTTAAAGTTGGTGTTAGTTTGAATATATACCAGATAAAACAAAAATGCACCTGCAAAAAAAACAAACAAACAAAAAAAAAAAACCTCAATGAGTTGTCATTAATATCTTATTTTAAAATACTTATGGTTTTATATAAGAACACATATTTAATGCCACAAAAGTTGCTGAGCTGGATCAAAACGGAGTCATCTTATTCTGCAACCCTCTCTCAAAAAGTACCCTGTAACATATGCTTCTGAGGAAAGATACAAGGAAGCTGGCAATCAGCAGTCAAAGCATACCCCTGCTCACTGGGAAAGTTTCCTCCTAAATCCCCCACCTTATCAATTTGTCTGGGGTTTTGCGCTGAATCATGATCGTTTACATAACTTAACATACATAATGTTGCTAACTCTCAAAACTGTATTGCTATTGATATTAAGGCCTGGTTTAAGGGCAATTTTGTACAATGATATCTACATCAGTTAAAGATACAATCACCTCTAACTGAAAACAAATATACTTGTAGAGGAAGAGGTATAAAACTATACTCAACGATAAACTATAGCAATAAACTCTGAAACTAGAGGTGTTATGGGGGACGGGGGTCACAAGCTGTCAGCTTCTATCTCCAATTCTTGTTTCACCTGCAGCATTTGTAATAGTGTTAATTGTTTTTTAAAATGTTTTCATTTACAAAGGGGTCATATTCATAAAGAGAAGCTAGATAATGTCATGGAGGTTAGGTCCATAAAAGGCTATTAGCCAGGGGATAAAATGGTGTCCTTGGCCTCTGTTTGTCAGAGGCTGGAGAGGGATGGCAGGAGACAAATCGCTTGATCATTGTCTTCAGTCCACCCTCTCTGGGGCACCTGGTGCTGGCCACTGTCGGCAGACAGGATACTGGGCTAGATGGACCTTTGGTCTGACCCAGTACGGCCATTCTTATGTTCTTATGAAAAGATTCACCAATACAGGAGCTTGAGAACCCCTGCTATAATGGTATAAGCACTTCATGCTACTATAACTGGATTCACACTAGGGTGGGGATATACTGCATTAACTCTATCAACAAAGGTAAGGCAATATAACTTTTGTTGTTAGATGAGGCCTTTAGTGTTTTCCTTAAAGCAACAGCTCCTGGGGTTTGTCTACACTAGCAAGTTAGTGCATTTTAACTTTCTCACTTACGAGTGTAAAAAAACACCAGCATCAGCAGGTTACAGCACTGTAAAGCACCAGTGTGAATAATGCTATAGCGCTGGGAGCTGCAGCCCAAGCACTGTTAGCTACTCCCCTCATGTAGGTGGTTTACCTAGAGCAGTGTTTCTCAACCAGTGGTACAAGTACCCTTAAGGGTACTCGAGAGAAGTCTGGGGGGTACATCAACACAACTGAAGTTTGGAGAAAACTGAAATTTTGTTTTAAGTTTTACAGCATTTTATTATTTTTGTACTTTTTACACCCAAAAATTTCATTGCTCGCCCCACTACAATTAAATTGCTTAAACAAATGTGTTGCAAGTGTAGAAAAAAATTTGTGTGTGTCTGAAAACTGTAGGTACTGGGGGTACTTAATTTTTTTTTTGAAAAAGGGGGTACTTATTTTTTTTAAAAAGGGATACTTTATTAAAAAAAAGGTTGAGAAACACTGACCTAAAGAGCTCGGAGACCTCAGCAGCGCTTTAAACTTTAACATGTGTATACAAAGCCCTGGAATCAAGTTTCTCATCTTCATGGTTGTGGAGAAAAGCCTAAATACATGAACCCTAAAGGCTCAACATTCAAAATGTATTTAAATCATCTCTCAGGGACCTGACACAATTTATGAGCCTTTGGGGTTGTCAATACCACAACAGTAAGGGTTTTTTGTTAAAAGTTTCTAATTTTGGATCTTCCTAATTAGCAGATTTATTCAAGTAAATCATGAGATTAAGCTATTTTAACAGTGTTTTTCAAATAAAAGCTCCAGCCAAATCATTTGGATGAAGTCCATGGCTTTTATTATTGTTCTGTTACAGTCTAATAAAAATTCTGGATAATACATTAGTTGCAAATAGCTTCAGATGCTCACATTTTGTGAAAAGCTTTTCTCCAGAAGAACCACAATTAAAACGGAGTGGTGATAATATAATCATGATTTTTCAAATTCCTGTCCTCTAAAAACAATTAAGTGTCCTAAAGCTATATTTCACTCCAAGCAGCTTTTATTTAGTATTATTGACTACTGTCTATAGCCAACAGAACAGTCACATATTCGCCTGCTTCTGCTGTGTCTTAGGGCAGGTGTATGCTTACTGGGAGATTCATGCTGTGACAATCGATTCCCCAGGGATCAATTTAGCAAGTCTTCACTTAGACCTTCTAAATCTACCACTGATCATTCTCTCTGATCAACTTCAGTACTTCATCAGAAGGAGTAGCATTAGGGAAGTTGACAGGAGAGTTTCTCCCACTGACCCTATGGCAACTCGACCTAAGTTCTGGCAACTCCAGCTACGGTATTCATGGGATGGCACTGCCCTGCAATGTGTAGTGTAGATCTGCAGTTAGATGTGGGCCACTTTTTTTAAAATGAGATTTTAAAAGGTAGCAGTGAAAAAACTAGGATCTTTCAAATGTAAAAGCAATATACTTTACCAATATAGTCTCTAAAAGATGCACTGTGAAGCATGCCCAGAGCTCCACCAAAGCTGGTAGTGGTACACCCATAGCACACTACATCAATTTCTTCCTCAGCATTAGTTTTAAAAATACAGAATTTAAGTCCAGAGCCTAGACTATGTAGTCTGATCTCCTGTATCTCACAGAAGATTTATTTTCATCCTGTCAGTTCTCTGTTGGGCTCAATAAAGGTTAATCTTCACTTAGAAATTCAGCTATTCCAGAATAATATGCCTTTGCTGATTTAACTTAATCCATTAGTTGAGATACATAGGGCCAAGACTTACAAAAGAAGTTAACTGAGCAGATTTGATTTAGAAGGGATTGAGATAAAAATATGGAATCCCAATGTCATTTGTCGTCAGGTTCAGACTACAATTGCAATGTAAGATTCAAAGGAAGTCTGTTACAGTCTCTGTGCCATCCCAAAATTAGTTCTACAGACAGAAGAGTGATATATTAGGATTAGTTTTAATGTTGGGTATTTGTATGCTCTCCTCTTCCACCCTCCATCCCTCCTGAATAAACTAAGTTTGTAGAAAGCAAAGGAGAATTCCTGAGCTGGTGGAAGGCTCATTGTAGGTGTACAGTTCTACTTTTCCATCCACCCCCATAGGAATTGGTGCTAAATTGTGTAAGCACATGCCAGTCTTGTATTCACTCTAGCATTGGGTGGTGACTGTTAAGAGTCAAGGGATTTATGGGAGAGGAGGTTACGACCAAGCTTGGGAGGTCACAATAGTGCCACCTCAGAGGGGGAGAGGTTAGTGCCCAGTGTTGGAGGGAGAGTTGAATTGGTGTCTGTCCCTCCCCCCATGGAGGGGGAGCCCCAAGGCTGAAGGGGGAGGAGGGGACCACAGTCCCTCTCCCCGCCCAGAGGACCTAATGTCTCTTCACGTCACTCTCAATGGGGGACAGAAGGGGCATATCCCGGCAGCCCCGGGGGAGGGCGGCGCCGGCCGTAGCCCTATGGTGCCTGGCGAGGCCTAGCTCCAGCTCCTGCCCCCACCCACCAGACCAAGCCGCCAGCTGCTCTCAGTGCCAGAGCGAGGACGGGACTCGATACCTTTTCGGTGCTGCCGGCTCCATGCTGCCACTGTGGGCTGGAGGCGCGCTGAGCCCAGTCCGCCGCGGCGCGATATCGCCTGACAGGCCCCCGCCGGCCCCCCTAACTCCACACAACTTTCCGGCAACTCTGGGACTGGCCCTTTAAATGCGCCTTCCCTCCCCCTCCCGACTCGAGTCTGAGGCGGACTCTCACACAACCTACCCCAGCACCGCCTAGTCCTAGCCTGCTGGCTGCCCCAGGCCCGCCCCTCCCGCCTTTCATTGGTTACAAGTGGCGCAAAGGCAAGCACTGATTGGAGGTTAACCAAGTCACTCGTAGCCTCAGAAGGCGGAAGCAAAAGTCCCCCAGCCTGGACTGAAGCGGCTTGAGGAGGGCTGTTCCTGCCCGGGCGAGAGGTAGCGGAGTTGCGTCGGAGGGAGAACAATGGAGCGCGCGTCCCAGAGAGCGTAGAGCTATTCCCAACGTAGAGCGTTCCCAGCATACTACACGCCGCGCCGGGCCTGGCTGTAGAGCGCCGTATGCTGGGATGTGTAGTTTCCAGCGTTCTGCGGGAGCCGCCGGAGTGACTGCTCCGGGCAGCGGCATCTCACAGCCGGGGCAGACAAACGCCCCTTACGCTTCCCGGGCGGCAAGTGCGTGCCCTGGTGGGAGCCGGGCGTGGCACAGCTCAGTTTTGATGGATAAAATTAAAGCTCCCTTATCGCAGGGGGCCATTCTGACCGCCACAAACAGTGGGACTCCCGGAGGCGTCAGAGCCGACCCTGGCGGGGCTGGGGCCCTACGCAGCTCCGCACCAGCACACGCACCCCCACGGGCGCAGCAGCTGGGGGCGGGGGGCTGCCCACTCTGACCAAACGGCCCTGATGCTATTTGCTGCAATAGTGTCCGGTCCCTTAGAGTTGGCAATCCTGGAGCGGGGCAGGGAGGGAGGCTCATCTGCAGCCTCCGGGCAGTAGGTGGGCGACACGAGTGCAGGCCCGACACGCCGCCCACCGAAGAGTAGTAGAGCTTTGAAGGGGAAACAACGCCTCTCTCCAGCCGCCGGCTGCGTGGCTACCATCTGCTCCTCCGGAGAGCCCTTTGGCCCGCACTCGCGCCACTCACCTGCCTCGTGAGTGGGGGGTTTGGCATCCACAGAGCCAGTGTTGACCCCGCAGGGCGTGTGGCCTGGGGATGGGGCCACCAAAACCAGATCAGCACAACCTGTGGCTGCTTAACATCTCATCTCTAGGCATGTGCAGCATAGGGCACCATAAAATTTGGGGCAGCAAATCTAAATTTAGTGGTACCCTAGGCAACTGCACATGCCTAAGGATGGCCAGGAAGGGTGTGTTAGTCCTTAGTTCATTGCTTCAGAAAGGGATGTTACTCTTCAGTCTTTGGCTTCCTCCAGTAGCCCAGGTACACTACTTAATATCACAAAGGAAATATTTAAATATCCCTATTTATATTAAAGTGTAGGGTAGGTGAGACTTCTGCAGGCAGTGCAAACCAGTGGATGTTAATATAAACAATTATTTGCTGGCAATCTCTGAGGATCAGTTTAACAGTCCCTGGTTTAGGCATACCATCAGTAAACAGGACAGGAGAAACATTCAAATACAAACTGTTTATGTATAAGCTTAACAGAAAACTTTTATCAAATCAGCAGTGTTTATTTGTCATAATGATCATCCATTTGAAAAACGTAGTATTTGTATTTTAATTGGGTTTGTATATTATTGCTATTACATTTATAGCAAACTAAAAAAATCAGATTCCAGAATAAATGCAAATTAATATGGCCCAATACATGAAATGTAAGAATAAGCAAAATTTAAATTAATTTGAAGCTAACAAACCATGGGTAAAACATTCAGATTCCACATTTCTTTTAACATCTAATTTAGTTCACATTTTGTTATATTGCTAGGGAGCCCCCTTTTCTGTTCTTATTTTTTTGGTGGCTCAAACTTGAAACATGGCTCAGGATTTGCATACTTCACTTGAATAACATGACAGTGTCCCATCTGGTCCGACATTTGGTCTGGATGGTGTTTTAATTTTTCCCACCCAAAAATGAGCTCTTCTTCTGCTGCATTTGAGTAGGAATATAACTAAAATAAGCTTAGTAACCCTTGAAAAGATCACTAGGGCTTTTGACATGGCTAAAATATGCCCACATAGGGTAACCTCCCTTTCTACAATTGAGGCCCATTGCTTCTTGTCCTATCCTCAGGAGTTAAAAACAATTTGTTTCCTACCACCTTGTAACAACCTTTTATATACTTCAAAAGTTTCAGAGGGGGTAGCTGTGTTAGTCTGTAACTGAAAAAAAATAAAATAAATAGTCTTGCAACAACTTAGAAACTAACAAAAAATGTAGATGGTATCATGAGCTTTCCTGGGCACAACCCACTTCTTCAGATGCATGGAGTTAAGGTGTCCAGGTTCCAAATAAATACCAGAGAAAGAGAGGAGAGGGTATTGTGAAATCCTCATTTCTTTATTGTTTTGTCATTATAGTCCCCACTTCTCTGTTGTTTACCTGAATGGTCTCTCTGGCTAGGTCTAGACTACAAGTATTTGTCGGAAAAAGCTACGCAAAATGCCCTGCACATTTTGCATACCTTTTTCCGATTCTTTTGTCGGAAGAGGCTTTTCCGACATTTGACCCATCTAGAATGGGCTGAATGTCAGAAAAAAAAACCCTCTTTCGGAAGCCCCCTTCTTCCTCATGGAAGGAGGAATACAGGGGCTTGCGAAAGAGCGTGTTTCCACTTCCCCATAAAAAGCGGAATTGCACACACGTTCCCTGGACTCCGCAGGGGTTTTTTGGGATACTTCTGGTATCCCGAAAAAAACCCCGTAGTGTAGACATAGCCTCTGGTTCTTTGATTCTTTCTGTTGCTGTGTAATTAACTTTGCAGGGTGTAAACCAGTTAAGATGGTGGGATATAATTGGTTAGATCATTATGTTACAATGTCAGGATTAGTTAGTTAAATTTCAGTAAAATGATTGATTAAGGGATTGCTGAGTATTACTATATAATTGAAGGAAAACGAGAAGTAAGTTTGAAAAAGGAAATGGGATTCATGCTTGCTGGAAGTTAACCCAAATAAACATCAAATTGTTTTCATCTCCAGACTTCAGATATTGCTATTCTTTGTTCACACAAGGATCATGGAAGTGGGAGGGTGAAGAGATACGCCCTCCAACCATAACTATTTTCTGGGAACAGTTTTCCAACCAGTTATGCACTCACCATATAGTAGCTCCATCTAGGCTGTATTTTCCAAGTTTGTTTATGAGAAGGTTGGGTGAGACAGTATCAAAAGCCTTACAAAATTCAAGATATACCACATCTATCACTTCCTCCCTATCCACAAGACTTGTTACCTTGTTAAAGAAAGCAGTTTGGTTGTTTTGACATAATTTGTTCTTGATAAATAACAGTCTACATAGAAGGTGATAAATCTAGGTATTTGCAAATTGATTGCTTAATTATTTGCTTCATTATCTTTCTGTGCACTGATGTTAAGCTGACTGACTGGTCTGTAATTTCCTGAGTTGTCCTTTTTCACCTTTTTATAGATGGGGCAAATATAATGCCATTTTCCAGTCCTCTGGAATCTTTCCTATCTTCTATGACTTTTTGTAGATAATCACTAGTCACTCAAATATCTCCCAGTCAGATCCCTGAGATTTCTAGGATATACTAATGCTGCATTAAATATGCATATTTAACAAAATGCAAGGAAATGCAGATATCATTGCCATACATATTTATACTTACTCCTGGAGGAATTCTGTGCCAAAAAAAAAATAAAAATTCTGGACACAATATATTAACATTTTGCAAATTTTATTTATCAATAAATAAATATGAAGGCTCCAGCATGGTAGTGAGGAGCCCAGGCCACTGGCCGAACGGAGGTGGGAGATCACCCTGCAAAATGCCCCCCTGAACCTTCACTCCACAGGTAGCTTTTCTGTGCAATATTACTAGTCACTTAGATTCCCTCAGCGTACAGCTCCAATTCTGTCATTGATTTTGCTGACGATGTCGCCCTCCTTTAACACCAACATGAAAACATGGAAGAAAAGGTTGCAACACTAGAAAAAACTGCCTCAATGACTGGACTAAGCATTCACAAGGGAAAGACCAAGACAGTGAGGATCAACCAGTCCAACAACAACACCATCACACTGGGAGGGGATAACCTGGAAGATGTGGAGCAGTTCATCTACTTGGGGAGTATTATGGGCAGAGACAGAGGAACAGACAGGATATCAATGCTAGGATGGGGAAAGCAACAGATGCATTCAACACTCTTCGTCCCATATGGAGTTCACAAATAATATCTGTGAAGATGAAACTGCGAATCTTCAACACAAATGTGAAGAGTGTGCTCTTGTATGGATGTGAGACCTGGCATACTAAAAAGTCTTTAAATCACAAGCTACAGACATTCATAAACAGATGCCTGAGGTACATCCTTCACATCAAATGGCAAGATTTTGTCACAGATGAGGAGCTTTGGAACAGCAGGACAAGAACCACTTGATATCCAAATCAAAAGAAGAAAGTGGGGATGGCTAGGCCACTCTCTCAGACAACCGTAATCCAGCTTAGTCCATCAAGCCCTCACATGGAACCTGCAAGGAAGACGCAAAAGAGGAAGACCTCAAACAAAGTGGAGAAGATCTATTGAGAATGAAGGACAACAACTGGGGTACTCCTGGAGTCAGCTAGAAGTTTTGTCTCAAAACAGAGTGAAGTGGAGGAGACTTGTAGATGACCTATGCTCCACTCGGAGTACAAGGGTTTAAGAAGAAGAAGAAGTGTCAGAGATCTGTTTTGAAAATGTGTGTCTTTTTCAGAGAAATCTCAAAATCTTTCAGACAGACTTAACAGGAAAGATGTTGCATTTTCCCACGTTGTATGTTGTTGCTACAGATGAAACCTAAATAAAAACAATATAAGAGGTCCTCAGCAATCTGATCAATTAAAATGTGATTTGAGATTTTAAAATTCCAAAGAATTTGCTTTTATTTGTTTGTGATCCCTTCGTTGTCTCTGTGAATGCGCCTTGATCTTCTGAAGCAAAGAATATTCTTGATTCATTTGTTGAAGGTGTGTTTCAATTAGAAATATTAAGGCTCCAGAGCACAGAGATAAGTGGGACTTTGTGATTTCTGGACTCAATATGATGAGCAGTGCCAGAATAGCTAAAAATCTAGCTATCTAATAATAATGTTCGGGTCAATGTACCTCCACAAATCTGTGTTTTGTACCATGAACATTATAAATACCATTCAATACCAACCCTATAATCACCTGACAGATGAACATCTTCACCAGTGCATATACTCCTTGCCCTGACCTCCTATAAACCACTCTTTACAAAGTTTGCCAGATATCATCAATGTCGCTTCTCCACTTAAAGATTGCCACAAACATAGGTAATAATTTTGTGTTATAATCTTCATTATAATATAGGAATACTAATAGTTACATTGCAATCAGGGCCTTTATTTATTGGGAACTGAAGTGTGGTTGTTTTGGGGGGCTTTTTGTTTATTTTGTCGTCTGCGTTTTACACAAATGACCTGCCTCTTATCATAAAGTCATAAATCAGCCTGTGGATAGATCTAGTTTAGTATCACTGCCCTAGGCTTTCTTTTGTGCCAAATGCTTTTCCATTTACTCACATGCGAGTACCTCCAAGTTTCCCTACAGAGTTTCTAAAATTTAGTTATGTATTCTCCATGTAAATGGAAGGATAATACATTGAATTCAATGTCAAAAACAGATAAAAAGTATAGTCTACAAGATTATTCATTTTCATAGTCACTTGCCTAAACAGCGGTATTTTTTACCCCAGCCTATTGGAGTAATTCATCCAGTCCCACCTCTCCCCAGTCATGTGATCTTGGGAACCTGGCTTCAGAGTACAGTAACGAGTGAGCATGCCCACTTATAGCAAGGGAGATAGAGATATGTTTTGGACTTGAAAGGGGAAAGACACAGTATTTCTGTTCCCTTCCTAACTCTACCCTTCCAGTAAAGGAGATCTGGAGGCATATGCTGTTGTTGACTGATATCTAGACCACATGAAGATGAAGAAGTTAGTGGATAATATAAACTGGTAATCCCACAGTTTCTACCAATGGTAGAGCTGCACTTGCACCAGAGGTTGCAATGGCATGGGATCTTATGAAAAAGTTTTGTTTAGATCCAGCCTAAAATCTGCCAGAAGAACAACAGCTACTTTTCCTTTGAAGCCGCTGATCCAATCCCCCATATTACAAATACATATATTAGCATTCATTCCTCTGTAGAATTAGCCATAACAAAAAGTACAAGCACCAACTTCTTATTTCCTGGGGCAGAGGGGAGAGGAGGTGCTTGACCCTGCTTTGCCCTGACCCCATCCACTCCACCCCAACCCCAACCCCAAGCTCCCAATCCTGCCCCACCACTTGCCGCCCCTACTCCATCCCACCACTCTCTGCCTCTCCCTGCAGTGCCTCCTGCACACTGCTTAACAGGAGGGGAGAGAGGAGAAGCTGATTGGCAAAGTTGTTGGAGCGGAAGGGGTTTGCTGATCCATGGAACTGCTGAGCACCCACTATTTTTTCCCCTGGGTGCTACAGCTCTGGAGCACTCACAAAGTTGGCACCTATCACAACAAGTACAGTTCTTTTCAAGGATGAATTAAAACAGGGCACATTGGCTTTGAGGAATAGAAGAGCATGATGGTATACCAAAGCACATGAACTAGCAAGATACAGATTGTCTTATTTGCATACAAGTTATAATAAATTGCACAGGACAAAAATTAGAAAACTTGAGTTATTTTTAAGAGGTGTTAATATAAATATTTAAAAGTCTTATTGTTTTCTATTTAAAAGGAGTTCACAGGTGTTCATATATTTGATTGATATGCAAACACCTGATCTAACTCCATTAAAATCAATTGAAGGATGCCAGTTTATTTCAAAGAGCTTTGGATAGTGAGTTAAATGCCTAAGTGATGTGCTTAAACTGGTTATTCCAAATATTACACATTTTAAACTTTCAAATTGTCAATACATTGTTTCTGTGTCTTAATGTTTTCTGTGTTGCAGTTGCCTAATAATAAACTGGGATTTTGAAAGTTAAGAAAGAGGCCTTGGATAGAATCCTGGCTTGTTTATACAGAAGATAAGGAGAACCAACTTCTGCATGTACTTTTTCTGTTGCCCAAAAGGGAACAAAAGATTCTAGCTATCATGTCTAACATGAAGTAACCTTGCAGGCTTATCTAAGAATTCTATGTATTTCCTTAACCTTGTCAGTCAGAAGATAGTTATAAATATACCAGATATTATAAGGGACACTGACAACTCAAGTTAGGCTTAAAATTTAGTTTTGTTTAAAAAAGTTTACAAGAGCCTAAGGAAATAATGTTTCCATTATTTTTTCCTGAATTGCATTGACGTTTGTTTATAAACAAACATTCCTTTGCAGTGTTTTTACAGTCTAAGTATTGTGGTGTAAAGAGAAATTGACCATAAAAGAGTGGAATTGACCTTATTGATTTACTTTGTCTAAGTTGTGATCAAAGGAGCAAATTTAGGGCCAGAGTCTGACACCATTTATTCCCCCTGCAACCAGTGTGAATACTCAATGACATGTGGCAGAGTTAGTTGGATTTCTAAAGTTTTTACTTACTACTTAAGCTACTTTAATAACCAAAGCATTAATGCCACAGGTAAGGATATGTCTGTTCATATAGGATTTTAAGTTGATCATTTAACTTCAAATCTTTAATACCATGTGCTGTTTTTCCTATTATGTTACAGTATATTAAACAACTCTGAAACAGAATAGGATGTATACTAAGCATTGCTGTTTGCAGCTAACTGGGAAAAAGGGTCCTAATCTGCACTACAGTGGTACCAGTTGTGCTCTTCATATTTAAGGTTCACCATCGGTTAATCTTATTTTTGTCTGGAATAAAATTACCTATTGTTAGTAATAGGACCTAAGATTACTTTGAGCTCATCTGTGCTAGATACATTTACCATGCCAATTTACATGCCCCCCCCACACACACACACATAGAAGTCCTCCGGTCAGTTACCAACCACATTGGAACATTAGATAGTAAATGTACTTAGCAGCACCAAGAAATTGGTATCTGTGTGGAGGTTAAGAACAATATGCAGGAGCTAAGAAATGAGTAATTCACAATGATTTTTGCCTCAGCTGTTTGTGTGAACACATTTCATTGGCACAAATGGTGGGCTGTCTGCTCTGACAGCTGTAATTTCTCAGAACTGAGAGCCCTATTAGCCAGTAAGATTCCTTCAGTTAGTTAGCTGAGAATTCCCTGTCTACCCTTCTGACTATAATCTGTATGCCTTTGTCCCTTCTGCAATGTTACCTTTACTTTGCCATGTGTCGTACATTGCAAACAGCAATCTGACAGCCATCACAGGGAGTTTGAAGAAGTTATGTGGCACAACCATTGATGAAGACCTGGAGATTGGATCCAGGCATTTTTAAGGGTAAGGATGTTAGATATAGTGTAACTGAATAGTCATGTAACCACATGAAATCTTATCAGTTACCAACTATTCAATAGTCACCGGGGGGTGGGGGCTAGCAGCCAATGTGCTCCCAGCCCCACTCCCAGAGACCCCCTTGCAATCCTGCACTGCTTCCTATGTATTGGAGGCAGCAGCGACAGGTGGCAGGCAGGAGCCAGTCCGTGAAGGGAACCAGTTTAAAAAACAACTCCCTGTGCTACCTCTGATACAGAGGCAGCAGCACAGGGTGGCAGCAGCCCCTGTCTGCAGAGGTCTGAGCTCCTGTCTGCGGGGATCAGAGGCAGCAGCACGGGGGTAGGGGAGCCAGGTAGATCCAGTGCTCATGGGGAACCTGTTTAAAGCCAGCTCCTCACAGGCACCAGATTCTGCTCTCCTTCACACACACTTGCTGCCTCTGATAGAGGCAGTGACGGGAGGAGGGGAGTGCATGTAGTCTATAAGATTACCCGATAAGCCAAGGCTTATCAGTTAATCATGTCATGGACTACATGTTGACATCCCTATTTGAGGGCAGCACTGTCTATGTCAGGGGTGGGCAATAATTTTTGACAGGAGGCCACTCCAAGATTTTGGAAAATGGCCGAGGGCTGCACTCTTCCATGATACTAATGGACGAATTCTAGGGTCTGGGATGGAGGTTGGGTGCAGAAGGGAGCTTGGGGTAAGGAATTGGGTTGCAGGAGGGAGAATGGTGTCTGGGAGGGAGTTTGGGTGAAGGAGGCAGTTGTGACTAAGTGCAGGAGACTGGGGTGCAGGGTTTTGGGATGTGACCTAGGGTAGGAGGGGATTGTGATCTGGGCAGGAGATTGGGGTGCCAGATCTGGGAGGGGGTTTGGCTTGGTGCAGGAGGAGGCAGAGGTTTGGGTATGCGGAGGGGGGGCAGAGGGTTTGGAAAGGGCGGGGCTGGGGAGCTGGAGGCAGGCTCTGGCTGGGAGGTGCTTACCAGCAGAAACCTCAGGCAAACTGTCTGCTGCAGGCTTCTTGCTGCTCCACATGGCTCCTCTCCAAGCATGAGAGGGGGTGGGAGGAGGAGAGAGAGAGAAGGCTTCCTATGCTGTCCCTGCTCCCAGCAAAAATTCTTAGCTCCTATTGGCCATAAACTGGGAGATAGGCCAATGGGAGCTAAGAGGTTTTTCTGGGGGGCAGGATCAGCATGAGAAGTCTTCCTCCTCCCTCCCCAGCAGTCCGGAATGGAGAATATCTGCCTTTTTAAAGTGTGAGCTGTTCTCTGTCTAAGGGTTCTGTCAAGGCAACTGCAGGCTGGATTCAGTGACTTGGCGGGCTGGATTTGGCCCGTTGGCAGCCTTTTGCCCACCCCTGGTCTATGTAATTTCCTCCTGTTTTTGTTAACCTTTCACAGGACAGATAGAGTGAAGCTTTTTTTTGTAATTATAGGAAGTGTGGTTGTAAGGCAAGGTTGCAATAACAGGAAGGGGGGAACTAAATGACTACAGAGTTCTTTTAAATAATAGCTACAAGGACTTACTGTATATCTTAAGTTATTAAAAATTGCCCCAGTTATGGAACTAGCCATTGATCAAACCCTATCCATGGTTCTAAAGTGTCTCTCTCATTCGTCCCACAGCTAAAATAAAATGAATGTTGTATTTGTGAAACAACTGACAGTTCTGCTGACTTTACAGTCCAGAGAGGGGTCAATAGTCAGGTCTCACACTGAAAAAAGTTTTCTAGATTTCTCATCTGGGACACATCAACATAGCTTAACTCATATCAGAATAAGCTATTCATGCAGCATTCAAATTAGTTACTTTTAAACCACATGAATAAAAAAAACTTAAAAAAACTGCGCTGGTGCTATTGTTTCAAGAGTTATTGTAAAGTAGTGGTTTAAATTATGGATATGTCTACATTACAGAGCTTATGTCAGCATAATCCCCTCCTGTAGACACACCAGAAGCAGTTTTTCCTGTTTGTATAGGAACATCACCTCCCTGAACAATATTAGTTATGTTGACAGAAACACTCTTCTGTCAACATAACTGAATCTACATGTAAGCAGGGTGTGAATCAGTGCTTCCATTACAGACAGATGGAATGGGAAAGAATTCCTGGGTGTGTTTATGTAAATACAGTTTGCCCCTGTTTTGCTTAGGCCTGCTAGATATTCAACTGTTACAATGGTGTTTTGCCCATTGTACTAATTTGGCTGTTGTGGGGTCGCAAATTGTGTTAACATTAAATGCAGAAATTGTGAAGTATGAGCACCAATGCTTGCAGTTATTTTGAGAATGCAGAAAAGTCAGACTATATTTAACTCAGCTCAAAAGGAGGGACATTGTCGGTGTAAAGAACCTTGGATGGACAAGGGCTCGACTGCCAAAGGTCTGTGAAGTTAACTGGGGAGGGCAGAACTCTGAGTCAACAGGCTGCATGACCTCCAGGAGTAAGCTGTAAGACTGGTTCAACCTGTTTCTCCGTGCCCTTCCCCCCATGATAGAACTAGAGCAGGCTCCATAATGAGTATCTTTATTATTTTAAATTCACTCCAGTGGATGCTGGAATTTCTTGCAGCTGGACTGTGCTTTGGGCTGAGAGCTGAAATCACTAGGTTTGGCTCAGAGCCATATCCAACACAAGCCAGCGGAAGATGTGACAACCGGCCAGTGGAGCAGTGGCAGCACAATGAGCAGCCAGCAGCACGGCAATGGAGACGAGTAATGAGCGGCCAGCGGAGCAGTGGCAGCAAGGTAAGATGAATAGCGGCAGAGAGCAGCAAGCAAGTGGATGGCGAGTGACCACCAGAGTAAATCAGATGCCTCCTTACTTCCCTCCCACTCAAGATGGGAGGTGAACTCTGTGGATGCACCTCTCAACTCTGGGTCTGTCCTGACCAAGGGCAGCAACTGTGAGTGGAGTGCAGAGAAGGGTTTGGCATGTGAAGGAGTGTGACAGGGCCTTGCCCTGCACTGGCCATTTAAGGGCAAAAACCCAGCCCTGAGTGAGGGCTGAGAGTGAAGCCCCAGCTGAGGCTATGTCTAAACTGTGATCCTCTTGTGGAAGAGGAAATGCAAATGGACATTTGCATATGTCGCGCTCTCATTTGCATTTCCTCTTCCTTTCCCTTTTGCTCAAGAGGTTTTAGCGCAAAAGGGAAAGGAAGAGGAAATGCAAATGAGAGTGGCTAAGCTGCCACTGAGGGGGTCGTCTCCTCAGATGCATCCGTGGAGAATACAACTAATATTAAGGTCATATCTACACAGTGTTTCCTATACTGCAGGGTTTTGTGTTGCCTTAAGTCAACAGAAGACTTCTTCTGTCAGCCTAATTGCATCTACACCAGCGGTTACGACAGCATAACTATGGCCCTCAGACAGGATTGCCAGGTGTCCAGTTTTCAACCAGAATGCCCAATCAAAAAGGTATCCTGGCAGCTTTGGTCAGCACTATTGACTGAGTTAAAGTCCAGTTGGAGACACAGTGGAGCTAAGGCAGGCACCCTTCCTGTCTTGGCTCCCAGAAGAACTGGCATATCCTTCCAGTCCCCCAATGAAGGGGTGATCAGGGAAGCTTCATGCACTGCCCCGCAGCTCCCATTGGCTGGGAACCATGGCTAATGGGACCTGGTGCCTGCAGGCATGGGCAGCACACACTGTGCAAAAACCCCTCTGGCTGCACTTCTACTGCTAGGGGCTCAACCTTCTAGCCACTGCTGGGGCATCATGAAGCCCTGGCAAACAGGGAGCCTGCCTTAACCCTGCTGCACTGCCAACTAGGAGGTTCTTGAGGTATGTGCTGCCCTCCTGGAGCCCAAACCCCAACCATCCTCCTGAACCCCAACACCCTGCTCAAGATCACAACTCCCTCTCATAGCTTGCACCTCTGTCTCAGCCTTGAGCCCCCTCCTGTGTCCAAACCCCTTATCCCTCGCCCACCACAGAGCCCACACCTCCTCCCCCCCCACACACACACAGTCCAACCCCTGAGCTTCCTCCTGCATCCCAAACTCCTCATCCCCAGCCAGGCACCCCACAGCCTGCAACCCCAGCCAGAGCTCTCACCCCCTCTGACATTCCAACCCTCTGCCCCAGCCCAGTGAAAGTGCATGAGCATGGAGGAGAGTGAATGATGACAGGATAAAGGATGGAGTGAGTGGGGACAGGGCATCTGAGAGGACAGGGGTGTTCAGTTTTGTGCAATTAGGAAGTTGGCAACCCTACACTCAGAGGTGTGAATGTTTCATGGCCTGAGTGTCATAGCTTATAATCAGCCTAACATTTATGCATAACATTTACTCTTAGACCTTGTCTGTTCTAGAATCACTTTACTAGTATAGCTATACCAGCAAACTAGGGATGTGAATGGTTAACCGGTTCTGGTTAACTTGTAGGAACTGGAGCAGTTTCCCACCTGCAGTGGATGGGGAGCTGTTTCAGCCCTGCAGGACCCACCACATGCAGGGACTTCTCTGACTGGCCAATCAGAGTAGCCCCTGTCCACAGCGGGGTGCTGCTGCAACCCAGTGGAGCTAGAGCAGCCCCCTTCACCTCCCCTTTAATCAGTAATCCAATTAAATGGGATTTTACATCCCTACAACAAACCCTCCTAACAGATGCAGCTTTTACCAGCAAAAAAGAGTTTTTGCCAGTATCGCTTTTACCAACTGCCTGAGCAAAATAACCTTATCAGCTGAAGAGCTTTTCTATACCTATAACTGCATCTATACTCGGGCTTTTTTCCCATGAAGAAATGCTGTGAAAAACAGACAAAGAAATCCCACCCCACCAGACATTGTTATACTGGCAGAAGTTTCCAATGCAAACCTGGCCTTAATCACTTTGAAATTGCATGTCACTCATTTTGTGAGCATGTTTTTGTGTCCTGTAAATAAAATGGAATTCAATATTTTGTGTAACCATGGGAATGGGAGGATTCTGGAGTTTTAGTCTGAGTTTGTCATTACTTTCATTGTCTAATTTTCTGCATCTTCAGTGTTTAGTTTTTCTTATCCTGTAGACAATAGCAATTTTAATCCTTTATCATTCATAATGATAATTTGCCTTATTTGAATGCCAAAAATGTTCAGTGAGAAAATGACACAGAGTGCCTTTTAGATGGGGAAAAAGGAATAAAAATCTGGGTGTCTGAATATGTCTGACCCATGCTGTATGTCAGATACCTATTTCACATTCAAGGCTTTCAAAGAAATGAGTTTCTGAAGTTAGGATGCAGGTTTGTTTTGGGGTATGTAAGTGGACCCAATTTTCAAGTATGGCAAAATTCAAAAGCTCCCAGCTACATGCCTCAAAAGTGGTTTTTAGACCCTGATCCAAAGCCCATTCAAACACCACAAGCCTAACTTTTGGCATCCATTCTCCAAGTGAAAAACAAAAACCTGTCCATGAATATGGATAGTTCATATTTTTCTAGGAATTCAGCAATGTCATGGAGAAGTTACATTTACTGACTATTTCTACAACTTTGAAATAGAGATACTGGAAAATCTGATAATAACCTGAGTATCTCTATAGGACTGGATTACATTTTAGGGCTTAGGACTTCTGAAGATTGTACATAAGTCACGAGTAAACCTAGTCAGTTCCTATTTGTACATGCCATTGAGAATGCTAGTGATTAGTTCAATATTAATTGTTATGCATAATATTGTGTTCTGATTATTTCTTGTACATGCTGATATAGTAAAACAAAAATAAAGCTATATGTATTTGGGCTACTATTTTGCAAGATGTAGTTATAGATTATAAACTGGCTTTCTGGGAAGAGGCAACTAAGGAGTTCTGTGCTTAGGTCTGCCAAAGCTGATACGGCAATCACAAACATGTGTTGTTACACTTCTTGTGGATCATCTCCATATGGTGCAGCTGTTGTCTTAACCAAAGAAAATGCAGACCCAAGGGAAACAAATTTAATTCAGCTAGGGTGACTTCCGCTAAAAGAGTGTTTTAAGAAAAACAGGTGTCTATGGTTGTTTATTGCAGTCTTCTTGTATTGCTAGAAAGTCTTTTCTAAAGCCTTGAGCCTGTTCATCGTCATATTGTATACTGCAATTTTTAGATAGTGCCTTCAGTTGCACTAATGGATTCTAGAAAGCTTGTTTGTGTATGTGTAATTTAGTATTAAGAAATCCAGAACAGCATTAACCTTTTCATGTAAATTCAGAAGTTGTAGTGAGCCTTGTCATGATTATTTGTGTTCCTTAGCCTTACATTTTGTTGAATTGATAAACGTATATATTGGGCCAGATCCACAGGTGGCATCAGCTGAGCTATGTTGATTTACACCAGTGTTTGTCTTGGCTGTTTTATTTAGTTTCCTCATTTAGGCCACATCTACACTATGAGATGAGGTTGAATTAATTTCTTCACATATGTTTTGCAAAGTCAAAAGTCCATGTCCTCACTGCAGAGAAGAATTCAACATCGTTTGAAGTAGCATGTCACCAGTAGGGAGACTGCTGTTGACTTTGAGAGCAATGCACTGAGGTAGCTATCCCACAGTGCCTGCACCACTTTGCATTCTGGGCAGAGGCTGTTATGCGCCCGGGGGCAAAGGAAAAATTTCCACCCTCCACCCCTGCGTGGCGGGGCCCCAAACCTGGTGCATGGCTAAGCCCAACCCTGGGAGGAGGGGGATGCGAGCTTGTACCACATCTTCCCCTGCCCTCTCCAGTTTGGGGCCGGGCGCCACATGCATTAACCTGCCGGCAGAGATGGAGGAGGGTGGGGCTGGGGGCAGAGAGGCGGGGAAGAGGCTCCAGATGGTGGCAGTGGGTGGAGGAGGAGCAGGCAAGCCAAGGGATGACAGGGGGAGCGGAGGGGGATGATATTGGCGCCCCCCTAGTGTGAGGCCCAGGGGTAATTGCCCCCCCTTGCTAGACCACTGATTCTGGGTTATGCTCCTGGTGCACGCTGTGACCAAAACTGTGCAGCAGGTTGTTACGGATACATGTCATAAGCATCCCATAATGCACTCATCTACTCCCTTCCCTGGATTGAGAAACAATCTTTTCACACTCTTTTTGGCCCTGGTTGCCCATGCAGATGCCACAGTAGCACAAGCATAGCTCTACATCAAAACAGTGTGATGGTGATGTCTACCTTGATGTGCTTCATGACACAGTATTTCAAGAGCATTAGCATGGCACTCCAGAAAGAGGACGAGGAGGAGAAGGAGGAATCTCCTCCATCTCAGGGTCCCACATGCACACTGTGCAGGCAAGCCCTTGTGGTGAGCAAAATGGAACCGCAGCCAGCATTCGATCCTATTAACACAGTGGAATGCTGGTTCTGGTGCTGTGAGACAAGCACAGATGGGTGGGATTGCATTGTGATGCTGATACGGAATGATCAGCGGTGGCTGCAAAACTTCCAAATGCACCAGGCCACTTTCATGTAACTTTGTGTAGTGCTTTCCTCTGCCCTGAAGTGCAAGAATACCAAAATGAGACCCACTCTTACCATGGAGAAGCATGTGGAAATTGCCCTGTGGAAGCTTGCAATGCTAGACAGCTACTGCTCAATTGGAAAATCTATCGTGGAGGCTATTGTTATATAAGTAGCCAAGGCAATCAATACCATTCTGTCACAGAGGGTAGTGACTCTGGGAAATGTGGCTACCATAGTGGGTGGCTTTGCCGTAATCATAGAGCTGGAAGAGACCTCAGGAGGTCATCAAGTCCAACCCCCTGCCCAAGGCAGGACCAATCCCAACTAAATCAACCCAGCCAGGGCTCTGTCAAGCCGAGACTTAAAAACCTCCAGGGATGGAGATTCCACCACCTCCCTAGGTAACCCATTCTAGCACTTCAGCACCCTCCTAGTGAAATAGTTTTTCCTAATGTCCAACCTAGACCTCTCCCACTGTAACTTGAGACCATTGCTCCTTGTTCTGCCATCCGTCATGCCTGTGAACAGCCTCTCTCCATCCTCTTTAGAACCTTCCTTCAGGAAATTGAAGGCTGCTATCAAATGCCCCCTTATTCTTCTCTTCTGCAGACTAAACAAACCCAAATCCCTCAGTCTCTCCTCATAGTCCTCCTCTCGCTCCAGCCCCTAATCATTTTGGTCGCCCTCCACTGGATCCTCTCCAATGCATCCACATCCTTTCTATAGTGGGGCGGCCCAGAACTGGACACAATACTCCAGGTGCAGAATGGTGGTTGAATATGCTTTTGGACATTTTAAAGGGTAGGTTTAGGAGTCTCTTGACTAGGTTGGACCTCGGTGAATGTAACATTCCCTTTATGGTGTCAGCCTGTGTGTGCCCAATAATCTTTGCAGGAGCAAGGGAGGGAAAGTTATCTGACAGGTTGGGAAGCTGAGGCAGAGTGCCTACCCAGAGATTTTGAGCAGCCAGACACCAGGGCAGTAAAGAAAATACAGTGCCAGGCAGTGCAAATCAAAGAGGCTTTGAAAAAACGTTTTATGAATGGTCAGTTTTGAGTCTCAACAAGGGACCCCTGCATTCAATGTGTTTGCCTGTGATCCCCCACCCTACCCCTGCAGTAAAAGCAATAAAGAGACTATTGTTCAGAAATCATGCATTTTTATTTTGGGAAAGCAGCAGGGAAATAAAAGTCCATGGTGGCAACCAGAAGGGGAGGGTGCTTAGAAACATGAGAAGGACAGCCTTTTCCCTCTCGAGATCCTGAAGGTTGAGTGTAACTTTGCCCTTGAGTTCTCCCACCCCGTGTCCTGGGGCCCCTGGGTGTGAAGGCTATGGAATTGGAGGAGGAGGGAAAGTGATTTTGCATGGGGTGGAGGGAGTTCAGGGGGAGTTCTTCTCTATGCACACTGCTAGGCGCTCAATCACTGCCAATATTTTCTCTTGGTGCCTTGCTTATACGTCCCCAAAAGCATTCCTGTCTGGCCTCTCCATCACCCTCTCCTGCCTCTCTGCCACCTTCCTGCCTACCCTAATCTGTTAGCATACAGTGAAGGTCTCTGTAAAGACAATGGAGATGTATTCTGTGCAAGGCCAAAGTTTTGCTTTAAAGCAGCCATTGTACAGCAGGTACACATTCTCAGGGGAGCATCTGGACTCACGCAGTTCACGAACAGACATGCGTGGTAAGTGGCCCGCTAGGGCATGATCCTGTGGTCAGGATCTGGGGGATGCGGTATGGTCATGCCAGTGGGGCAGGGCAGCTTCCCTCTTGTCCGGTACATGTGGCTTCCCAGGAGAATGCTACTTTCTCATCCCTCACGAGCCTGTGGTCGGGAGTGGGGATGGGTCCAGTCATGCCAGTGGGGCAGCCTGCAGCAGAGAGGGCAGGAGAAAGGGTGGGGTGGGGCCAGAGGCTGAAGCCATGCTAGTAGCAGAGGAAGCAGCTAATAGCTTTCCCTCCTCCTTCATCCAGGTTGTCATGCGATAAATCAGTCTTCTCCGAATCACACAGAGTGATCGGGGGCAGATGCTGACTGGATGTGTCCATAAACTTGGGCCTTATGCTGCAATGCTTTGTGGCTCAGTGATGGCAGACCACTTACTGGTGTCTTGATGTGGGAAGGTGTCCTACCATGAAGGATGGATGGAATAAGATGGCCTCCCCAGAAACCTTATGAAAAGGATCAAAGAGTTTCATGGAGATGTACAGAAAGGATTCCCTCTTCATCTCCAGACATGTTAACAAGCTGTTCTGGGCTCCCTGCACTGTGTAGCCACAGAACACACTGTACATCCCACCTAATTGCCTGAAACCACTTGTAGTAATTAAAAAAATTGTGAACTCACCAGAAGTGCGCTCTCTGGGATCGGTGCTTGACTGGGAGGAAGGGACTGGCTCCGACATGATAAAAAGTTCTTGGCTCTCACCGATCACCATCTGGTGCCTGTAACAACTCATTTGTTGAGGGGCACCAGTAGATTACACAAGACTCTTGCAAGGCTGAAGAGAATAGCTTTCCCACCAAGCTACTAACACTTCTCTCCCTCAGCCAGAGTGCAGATCAAACCAGTTCTCCACAATCTGTACTACAACCATTTCTAGGGGATCTCTCTGCCTGCCATTCATATACAGTTATCAACCCTTTCCCAACATAGAAAAGCCTCTTGTCTTACCTGTGTGAGCATAGCTACAGTCCCCATTTCCTCTTCCTGTTAAGTAGTTTAGGTCTCCAGCTAAAGCAAAACTTCTTCCCTTCTGCGAGTAGGGAAGATCATAGAAATCAAGAAATCCAAACCACAAGTGACCATTCATCTGCATACCTTGGTGTGCTGCTACAGCTTCCTTTGTGTGTATGGGGGGGAGGGGGGGAAGAGGAGGAGTAATTCTGTCAATATAGCAATGTCCTGAAGCTCCCCTTGGACTCAGAAGGCTCTTTCATACCCTCCCTCTTCCATAAGGAGGAGGTTCCAAATAATAAAAGCCCAAACATCAGATGTTACCATAAACACTTCCTGCCTCTTTTCTTACAAGGCAGCCACCTTACAGCAATGGAAGTCCCTGACTCTGTCAAGGTATATTAGCTACTATACCATATTCCCTCTGTGCCTTACCCAGCTGTCTTTTTAGGCATCTTCTCAGGCTTTCCCTGGCCTTTGGATTGGATACCTAAGGCTCTTGCTAATTTCCTAATTTTGAATGAAAGTCTGGTTCAGTGAAGTCAATGGGAAAGTTCCCATTAAATTAAGCAGACCCAAAATTTAGCCCCCTGGATTTCTCCCTACAAGCAGAGACAACTCCTGCTTCTTCTCCCACTACCACCACTGAGAGCTCTTTATACCTGTCCCCCTTTCCCAGAAGGCTTTGCTTAAAAGCCTACAACTCCCATCAATCACAGTAACTACCACTCCTAGAATTTCACTCATTTGGGGATGACACTAGAAGCCGGATATCATTCTGATCCAAATCTATCCTAAAAGCCAATAAATTCTGAGACAGTAAAAGAGCAAATAACCACTTGGAAACAACTGAAGACATGGGACGCAATGTGAAGAAGCAGCTGCAGAAGTGTCTGTTCTCAGTGCAGCCATTTCTGACATTCACCTTTTACCATATGTTCAAGTGCTATGTATAGACATATGGATTTGAGAAAGTTTAGCTACATTTTGAGTAGGATTGTAATCCATTCTCCTGCTTGATGGTAGTACTAAGCTATCCTAGTGCAGTGAACTGTAGAAACCTGAATTTAAGGATTGCTTTATGTTTTTCAGGACAGTGGAGTTCATAGTTACTTTGTGCTTCAGGGAAAGGTTGAAAGTGTCTCCTCTGGATGCCTTCTGCTGTTTAAGAACATCAGTAGTTATCTTCTAGGAGGAGGCCTGGCCTTTGGATGATCTTCATAACGGTGGCCATTTACAAGAAAGAGGAGTACATTAAAAATAGCAAGAAAAATGGGATGCCTTTAGACACTAGCCAGATCAACCTTCAAATGAAGATCAAGGCCTCCTTTCACTGAAGAAGAGGAATGTAAGCACAAGTTAGCAACTGACAGGCACTCTGTAACCACAGTCTCCTAGGAGACAAGAGCACCAGTGGGTCTAGGCCAGCCACAAATGAACCCATAAATCATTGCATGCACTTTGTGGGAGCCTATGTAAACTTTTCTCATGATGCTGCAGTGAGTTGTCCATTTACTTGTGGTTTTAATTTGATTCCTAATGATGAAATCTAAGGCCAGCCTGCCTGCCTAAAGGTGTGTTTTTTATGGCCTCCTTGGTTGACTGAGCTTAGAGCATCTCTCATCTCAGTGCAGCATAGGACTGGAGTTCTGCATCTCAGGCCTTCACTTAGCTATGATTTGATCCCAAGTGATTAAATAATACTGTGCAGACTATGTCTGGCAATTTTCATGGAACAGGATACAGATCCTAGTTTGAGAAATCTTCGTCTGCTTATAACACTTGCTGCTATATAGACCAAAGAGATAATTAGCTCTTACAGTGTGGATGAGTTTGAGAATATAGTATAGGGAGATACTTGAACTGTGGGAGTATTATCAAAAACCATCAAAAATTCCAACAACCATGATGACTAAACTACTATTGTCAGAGAACTTTAGATAATACCAGAAGACTTACCTGGCATTGCCCAGGTCCTTTGGGGCAGGGGGCTGGTAGTGCGGGGGATGCAGGAGTTAGGGCAGGGCAGAAGGATGGGGTGTGTGAGAGTGAGGATTGGGGAGTGAAGAGGGGCTCAGGGTCCCATCCAGCTGGGCTCTCTCCCTCCAGTCCCCTTGCCTGGCAGGGGCCTTCTCTCTCCCCCAGACCCTCTGGCCAATAGGGGCCTTCTCTTTTCCTGCCAGTTCCCCCACCCAGCACGGGCCTTTCCCCCACATCCATCAGGGCTTTCTCCCTCTCTCTCTTCCTGTGCTGCAGCCAAGGGCTGGGGAGGGCAGAAGGACTACTTACCAGTCTGGAGGCAGACAAGATGGTGAACCCCAACCCCAGCTTGCCACTCTCTTGGTGGTGCAGCTGCCCCCACTGGTCACTCTGCAGTATAGCTCTCCCCTGCACTTGCTGCCCCGAGTGGCCACTCTGCAGTATCACATCCCTCCAAACAGCAGCACCCTCCCTTTCCATGTTCTGGAAAACAGTCCCATTCCTGGCACTTCCCCTTTTCTTGTCACAACCAAACCCTGACCTTGCTTTAAGTTAGGGTAAGAGGAAGATGTATAGTTCTTACCTTTTAGGAGGAATTCTTCAATAAAACAAACTTGCAGACAGACACATGCACATATATATCTAATCTCTAAGAGACTACCAGTGGCCAAGACCCTACCCCTGGTCCCAGCAGAATATTTCTGCTTTCATGTGAAACTCTGATGGTGAAAAATCCAAAATCAAAGGATTACTGGTCACTACAGAAAGCTATCCTTTCATGATGCCAACATCAGCAGATTTGCAGTGTAGGCAATTTCACTGCTAAAAAAGACAGAAGACCTGGTCTGCCAGCAAAGAACTAGAAGAAATGCTTTGTCTACTTTTAAGTGGCACTTGAGAAGTATTTGTGTCCCTAGCCCCAAAACTAAGTTCTGCAGGGGAGCACAAAGAAGAAGCATTTTGTCCTACATATCCATGTATATATCACATTAACAAAAAAAAACCCTGAACCACGGTGCTGCATCAGGATATTGATTCACATGTGAGACAGCTTTTTTAGCACACCTGGCTTCACTGTACTCTGGATCATAACATTAACCTCAGTGACATGGTACCTGTCCTGAACAGAGCCCATTTCCTTAGGACTTTGCACATGCATAGAGATTTTTCATGCAAGCTGTCACAGCATGGTCTTGGACAGCTGGACCTAGTGGTCAGAGCCAGAGTCTATAGTCACAAGACAGGATTTGAGAATCAGCTGAATCAGGATACCAGGAGTTCAGAAGCAGAGGATGAACTTGAGATCAGAACCACAAGTCAGTAACTGGAAGCAAGCCACCTCAAGATGCCAGGAAGTCGGAGGCAGAAGACAAACTAGCAGTCAGATACCAATAGCAGGGGCAATACCAGTTGTGCAGGCAGTTTTCTGTTCCTACTGCTGGCTTAAGTGGGGCCAGCAGGCCGATCAGGTACTCTAGGACTCTGCCAATAGGAAGTCAGGGATGGAGCCTCAAACTAAGATTAGGTTTCATAGGTCCTGTGTAAGTAATTGGCAGGAGGCTGCTAAGGGGAGGGTTGGAGCATAGCTACTTCTATAGAGCTGGATTCAAGGCCCCTGGGTCACACAAGTTCACAGGTGCTGTAAGTAGGGGTGGTTTCCAACATACCTGGGATTTACAGTTTGATTCAATGGTTCTCAGTCCCCCACAATACAAATTGTTCCTGCACGCCTGCACAACCTGTGTTCTACCATGTGTATTGTGCAGCAACTTCCTTTCATAAAGTGAATCCTTGTCTTAATGTCTCAATATTGTCAAAATATTGACAATACATGGTAAAAATCTGTGGAAAATAAGAGAAAAACATTCATTTCAAAATCCCTGATTTGATTTTTGTAATCTATAGCTGACATTTATTGATCAAATCACTTTCAGCTACTAGCACATTATCGGAGAGTCCAGTCTCTTAAAAACTGACTATTTTAATCTGAATTGACTTATTTAAATAAGTTACTACATTCCAAAAATATAGTTTTAGGAAACCACAGCTGCAATAATAAGATGGAAATCTGACACATTCTAAGTTGAAGGTGATGAGGATTAAAAGGTATGGGATTAGAAAAAGCCTTGCACTGTTGAACAGAATATGCCACATAAATCAATGAATAACCTTGGCTAGGCTTTGCCTTATAGAAGTACCCAGCATTGCAGCTTCACAGTTATCAGTATTTGTCATCTTGAGCACCAGTAAAGACACCAGATGCATAAAAGAGGCCCAGAGGAAAAAAATGGGGGATGATGAGAAGAAAGTTAATAAAATAGTGTACATTGTCACTGAAGTTGATATGAAACAGGACTTCTGTAATATTTCAAGGGACATATATACATATATGTGGACAAAAGCTGTTGGAAATATGCCTTTGACTTCAAAATGTGCCTGATTAAAAAGAATGCAGATAAGAATTAAGTAGACAGCAGCTGGAACTTTGATTACAGTAATGTTTTCTTCTGGATGTTTATTCCTATATCACATGTGCAGCTGCTTTTATCTGCTCTTTAGAAGTTCTTGTAGATTTGGGGAACCATTAGCTGTAAAGTAAACATCAGCTCCATTCAATTTTTATATAGCTTTTTATGACATTAGGAAGAACAAAATAAAACACAACATTAGTCTTAATGTTGAACTGGATCAGATGTACACTGTGTCTACCATATATTTGTAGCACTTCAGTTTCCATCCACAATATCATTTATGGGAGCTCAAGTATCTCTCACTGATATACATCTTTACTGTATATTTCTGGTATACATCTAAAGGCTCTAGAAATAATACTTCTGGGGAACAAGGACTTTTCTTCTTTCTCCATTTTAAAGTGCACTGACTTTTAAGTATTCCTATGGCAGTTGCATAGCCCCAATTTCTGTTCACACCTTGGTTGGTTTCAATATCTGGCACTTCTAGTTTAATAAATTATAGACATTATTATTTGAATAAAATAGGACAGCAGTTTGGGATCTATTTTGGTTTGACTTATTTTATTGTTATATTTGTTTAAGAGCTCTTTCCGAGGGAAATAGAGAAAGGTCAGGGTTAACCTTGTTTAGCCTTAGCTAATGAACCTTTGCTGTGCTCTCATTTTCAGATTTCAGACATGTGGGAGATGCTGCTGTGGCAACAGACTGTCATTCCAACTCTCCATAAAATAAGTGCATTGCTATATATACACACACAGTCAGCAATGATTCACTTCTTCCTCCTCATACAATGGCCTTCCTAGGCTGATAGAGTGATTTGGGACTTAGCTCTCTGGCCAAACTCAGACAGACCTCCACTTTCAGGGTAAACAAAGAATCCAAGCTCAAGATAACATTTGTCCTTCTCTAGGTTCAGGAATCCATCCAGCCTCCATGGCTTCAATGGTTTCTTCTCTAGCCCTCCCCAGGCTCACTCAGGGTATGTCTACAAGCAACATTATATCAAAATAACTAACATTATTTCTAAATAACTTAGTCTGCATCTACACAGCAGACATTTATTTTGAAATAATGTCGAAATACTGTCAAGCTAGAGGACTTCTTACTCCGACTCCTGTAACCCTCATTGTATGAGGAGTAAGGGAAGTCGGAGGAAGAGCGCTCTATTTTGAAATAAGTGCTGTGCAGATGCTCCCAATATAGAAATAAGCTACGCAATTGCCAGAGCGCTTTCAGAAAAAGGCTTCTTCCGCGTAGAAAGAGGATTACCAATGCCGGGAAAACCCCTCCGTTCTTTCGATTTAGTTTCAGAAGAATGAGATTGCAGTGTGAATGTTACTCAGGTTTTGTTGGAAAAATGGCCGTTTTTTTGACAAAACTCTGTAGGGTAGACATACCCGGAGTGATGAAGGCTGGAAGACTCAGAAAAGGAACACCAACACTAGGAGAAGAAAAGCACATGACAGCACAAGTACAACATTCAAAGACTGTGCCAGCAAATCCCTGTTCTAGTAAGTGGAGCCACACACTCTACATGCCTGGTCGGGTGTAGGGAATATAGACTCCAAATTATTTCCTCACTTCAGGGGCAGGGAAACCATGGATGTGTTTTGTATGTGTTTGAAAGGGGGTGTGAATTGAACTAGGCAAAGTAGGAAGACATGTGTGGTGTCTGGCACTGCTAGTTTCAGGGAAGGCCTAGAAAAACTGTGTAAATAAGCATTATAGCTGAAATTTAAATGTAATGCCCAAAACATATAGGAGGAAGTTTCAGGGAACCAGAAAGAAAAGGAATATGAACTATGCAAAGGATGCAACACAGATTAAGAAAATGGCTAGCTGGTTGAGAAGTCACTATTGTTGAGGAGGCTTACAAATTAATGAGTCTCAAAGAATTCTGTCACCTTTGGCCTCTGACTTATCATGGCTAATAAACAAAAATCCCAGGTAAGTTTGCTTTGCTGGGAAACTGGCAGATCTTTTTGGGGTACACAAAACTAAGGGAGAGCAACACAAAGCTGACTCCCAAGGGGGTGCCTTCCAGAAAGGGCAATGGTCTAAAAGAAACCCAAAGAAACAGAACTATGCTCTGGTAAATTTTCATTGCAACAAGCCCAGTAACTAAGGCTACGTATAGACTGCAGGCTTCTGTCGGAAGAAGCTATTACGGAAGAGATGTTCCAAAAAAACTTCTTCCAAAAGAGAGTGTCCATGCTGCCAAAGTGCATTGAAAAAGCAATCTGCTTTTTCAAAAGACAGCATCCATATTGAATGGACACTATCTCGCATTTAAGCTGTGATTACTATGGACAGAGTGGCCACCAGGGCACCTGTACTTTTTCCTCTTTCCTCTTCTTTCAAAAGAACTCCTCCTTCCCTGTCCACACACGCGTTTTTCTGAAAGAGCTCTTTCAGAAAAAGGCTTCTTACTCGTAGAAGGAGGTTTACCAATGTCGGAAAAACCCCTCTGTTTTTTCAATTTTTTTTCAAAAGAACGCGATTGCAGGGTGGACATAAGTGAAGTTTTTTCAGAAAAACAGCCATTTAAAAAAAAAACTCTGTAGTGTAGACATAGCCAAAGTAAGAGACTGGCCACCACTGAGGAGACCAGCTAATGGTAACCTTCAGTGGGATTAGTGATAGCAACCTGCAAGCAACTGAACCAGGTCCTTTCCTGATTCTCAACTAAGTAAACCTGACTATTTCAGGCCTAAAACGAGAATAAAAAAATATTGTTTCCCAGTGGAAATGGATAGAAAAGGGGTTCGGGATGGAGGGACGCATGAGCCCACATCACTCTGGCATGCCCAGAGGTGGTAGATCTCTCAAGGATCATCCCCAATAAACTCCTGAGCAGTAAGAGAATAATAGGACCTTGAAATCCCAGTAACTTGGATCCTTCTTAAGTGGAGTGTCATTTAGAGGCCTAAGGATGTCAGGGTATATTCCCAGCTGCTGGTTGAGGTCTTGTTTGAGAATGATCTAACGTCCTGCTCCTGATTCACTTGTATGGTTACCCAAAAGCAGAAAGCAGCTGTCCTTATCATTGATTCAGAGCTGCAAGCTGACAGGCAGAGCGGCAGCTCTGAGCTGCTGCCTGACAGTGTAAGTGCATGCCCGTGACAGAGAAGAGACTTGTTGATGATCCTGAGAAGAGTGGACCTAATATCCCAGTGTCGGCTGTGGCGCTCAAGCAGGAATAGATGCCTGATCCCTTGCTAGTGGCCATCTCCTGACAGAGGGACACTTCAGAAAGTTTCTCTAGGATCAGGGGCAACTCGATAATAGATGCCCCACAACAATGTGGAACTGTGGAGGACATGGTATCACAAAAGTACTAATTTAGTCTAGCCAACCTGACCTACAATAGATCCTTCTTGGGGCATATGGGAATACAGTACACTAAGCAGTGCTTACTGCAGAATTTTTGCTGGCTCTGGGTATTGGAGGTAGCGCAAAACTATTTTAAATCCTCTGACCCATCTTAGCTATTGGGGAAAGCCCATGAGAAAGGTAAGGCAGCCCTAACCCACTCCCCATCACATATGAACCCTTTCAAATGTTCACTGTGACATTGTCGGGGCCCTCAGCAAAGTCACCTGAGCAAGAAAAAATACACCCTGGTATCTGGTTATAGTAGATTATACCACCCTCTATCCTGAAGTTCTGGCTCTGTCCCATGTAGAGGCAGATAAGGTGGCTGATGCCTTTCTATAAACATTCAGCCATGTGGCATTTCCCTGGGCAGTTTTGGCTTATCAAGGGGCAAACTTTGTCTACCTGGCTTGCCCCTTAAAGGTTAGAAACCTGGGACCAGCCAACTCTGATTACTGAAGTAACTGCCCGTGTGGTATTAACAGCTTGGCTAGGGCTAGATGAAAGACAGCTGAGTCCCAGTGGCAGATTACTGCAGAGGCAAAGGAGCACATGCCTAGGGGTCTCAGCCAATTTGGGGCTCCCTGAAAAATCTCTCCCCACCATGGCCTCAGGGATGGATGAGTTCTCACTCACTGTGTTGGGGTCACAGGCCACAGTTAGGGGTGTGTGGCAAGGAGCTAGTGGAAGGGAGGCACTGTGGGAGGGGCAGAAAAGAGTGAGAAGAGGTAAAGGGAGCTCACCAACCAGGTGTAAGAGGCATGCACAGAATGCAAGTACTTTCCCCTCACTCCCTAATAGTCCAGGGAACTGGATGAAAAGCAAGCTGCATCCCAGTGCGCACAGCTGCTGCCCCCCCCCTTGAAACTCCGCCCTTGCCTCCAGCCAGTCCAGCAGCTGAAGCCAGTGTGAAAGCACCAATGTGGACCCCAAATAAAAGGTCCTGTATGGGTGGCCCTGGTATTACTGTTCTGAACAGCCCTTCATCTCTAGGGTTCAGTTTGTCTTAATCTGACCTTAATGGGAAGGAGCACTGTGAGATGGCATTGGGAAGATTAACCACACTGTTGCAGTTTGAAGCACAGTTTTTGCTGTGTACAAGCTGATCACTACTGTGCAGAGAGATGCAGAGGTGAATGATGAGACAATAAGGCCTGCAATCTCAACAGAAACACTGTTTGCAGCAATTTGATGTGTGGATTCCATATTTGCCACAGTGTGCTGGTTGCTGCCACAGTAGCTTCTGCATTTGGCAAACTCTTTCATTTTCAAAAGGAGATAGTATATTGGTACAGCAAAAGAAGTATGAATTCCCCTCTTTTATGTGGAGCACCAATGCTGAAGCATATTTGTCATCTGCCCTGTTTATGGAAAATCAGACAGAATCGTAGTCAGACCAGTCGAGCAAAATTTGAATTCTGTGCAGATGTGAATACAGAATTCCTGTTTGAAGCCCAGAGGAACAGCAGAAGACTGGGAAAACTCATCCTTGCCCAATCTGCTACTATTATCCTTTTGAATCCTTGTATCATAACTGCTGGCCTTCTGCTGTTATGCTTCTAAATCCTCCATCCAATCCCTGCTCACTCTGCTGATCCTTCCCAGAACACTAAACCCAAACCTAGCCCTCTGGCACTGTCAGACAAGTGCTATGTATGGAAACAAGCAGAAGCCATGCAGTGCAGCAGACGAACACAACAGTAAAAGCTAAACAGCCAAAGTGTTACTTGCACATTTATTTAATTAGCAAGACAAATGAGGTAAAAAAGGCATAAATGTTGGAAGACACTGTGGTTGACACACCATCTCTATTCTCTATCTGTCTTCTGAAAAGATGATGATAGTATGTCTTCTGCTTTGCTGGAGGGTCCTAGATTTTTAATCACTCTGGCTATGTCTACACTGCACTGTTCTTCCGGAAAATGCTATGCAAATTGCGAACCGCAATTTGCGTAGCTTTTCCCGCTTCTTTTTTTGGAAGAGGTTTTTCTGACATTTGGGCCAAATGTCGGAAACCCCCCCCTTTTTTTTGGAACATCCCTTCTTCCTCGTAAAAGGAGGTTTATGGGGATGCCAAAAAAGTGCTTTTGCTCTTCCGAAAATTTTTTTGGAAGAGCAGACGCAATTACTGGACATGGCAGTGTAGACATAACCTCTGTGTTGTTGAAATTAGTTCTTCTACTGTAAAATGCATATTTATTGGAACAGTTAGACAAGAGACTGAACTAGAAGTCCCACCAGCCTCTTATGAGTGAGCAGGTCAAATAAATTAAATATTTTAGTGCAATAATAAAGTAATAGTTTTGACATTTTTCAAGATGGCAGAGGAAAACTTTCTATCTGAACTCTGAAAGAATGTTTTAGATTGCATCAAAAAATAAGATTTTTGTCCATTGCCAGCACACAAGAATACTGTGAGAAGACAGAGTGGAAGGACATTCTGACATAAAAATGTGAAATATAACAAACCCAGCACTCTGGATTTGTATTTCAATGGGTTGCCCAGATAAAAAGTGAGGAGGACTCTACAAGGAATAGAATAGCCCATGGTGATTGTAACATGGGGGTCTGTCCCCCTCTGATAAATATTAACAATTATTCAAAATAAAATAAGTTTACATTAATCTCAATTCTACTCACCATGGTTTCATAGATTTTAAGACCAGAAAGGATCATTGTGATAATCTGGTCTAGCCTCCTATACAGCACAACACATGGAATTTCTCTGAATTAATTTCTGTTTAAATTAAAGCAAATGTTTTAGAAAAACTATCTAATATTGATTTTTAAATGGCCAGTGATGGAGAATCCATCACAACTCTTATTCCAACAGTTAACTACTATCACTGTTAAAAATTGCAGCTTCTTTCTAGTATGAAATTGTCTATCTTCTGCTTCCAGACATTAGATGTTGTTTTATCTTTGCTAGATTGAGAAGAACCCTCTTCTCAAATTTCTGTTTGCCACATAGATACTTACAGATTGTGATCAGTCACCACTTAACCTTCTCTTTGTTAAAATAAACATATTGAGCTCCTGGAATCTATCACTAAAAGGACATTTCTCCTATTCTTCAGCCTTTCTGATGGCTCTTGCATTTTTCAACATTCTTCTTGAACTGCAAATACCAAAACTGGACACAATATTCCACAGACATAGAAGGGGGGAGGTGGGAGCAGAGAGGATGCAGAGCAATCTGCATGTCTTGGTCTTCCTAGACAGCTTGCATCTCTCTGTGCATGTGCAAGCAGGTGGGCAGGTAGATGGGTATGTGGGTGGGGGTCCTGGGAGTCCCAAGGTGCTCCAGGCCCCTGTCCTACATCTTGTGACCCACTATGGCTGCACACTTCCCTGGCCTGTATGGCCATGGTGCAGAAGGGGGATGTAGGGGGGGCCGACGTTGCCTTAGCCACAACGGGGCCCCTGTGAGGCCGGGGTGGCTGGCAGGGCCAGATGTGGCCTTGCAGTGACAACATTCCCATCCCTTGTTGTAAAGACTTATTCACTGAGCCCAAGCAGGGACAGTGTGTGAATTCCTGACACTGATCAGTTCTCCCGCTTCTCCTCCACAGTTGGACCTGCTGCTGCTGACCGCCGGGCAACACCCATGCCACCACCTTCCCGGTCCCATGGCACCCACAGGCATTGACAGGTCTACAATCACCTCCTGAGGAGGCATGTCAAGGCCATGGAGAGAATGGAGGACACCATGGCAGAAAGGACAAGGGAGGAAGCTTGCTGGCACAATCATCTCCCGGAGGATTTCCTCCCCCAGGGGCACGCTATGTGTGCCACTGTCCGAGAGGCCCTGGCTGTGCCAGGTCCTCTCCCCATGGGGACTCCTCCCACTCATCCAGCTCCAGCCCTCTCTGCCCCCCCTTCCTCTCCCTTAGCCACTGCCACCCCTTCCTCTCCCTCAGCCCCTGCCACCCCTCCAGCCCTGCTCCCTCCTCCCCTGCTGCTAGGACAGAGCCATCTGCAGCCTACCCCCCCGCCACCGGCACAGCCCCGACTCGACTCCAAGGACGGCTGGGTACACAGACCCAAGGTGGCAAAGGTTTGCGGCCCAGGCGATACCGTCATCATCCGTAAGCTGCCTGCCCACCCTCTCTCCCTCCCCCCTCCAGGTTGACATCCCGCTTTCTCCCCCAGTTTTAAAAACAGTTGTAGAGTTTACAAAACAGTTTATTTTTGAATACATGTTGAACAGTTATATTTTTTACAAACATTTATTTGAATGTTAATTGTTAATAAACATTATATTTTTGAGATTTAACATGGTGTGTGTGTCTTAACTGCCCGGAGGCAGGGATGGCTTGTGGGAGGAAAGGTTTTGGGATGGGGTGCCCAGGCCCACAGGCCCCACTGGGGAAAGTCATTGGGCTCCAGCTGAGAAGTGCTCACGCAGAACCTCCTGGATGCAGACCCCCACCTGATGGGCTTAGCGAACGGCTGCTGTCCGAGGCTGCGCAAACCGCCTCCCCTCCACTTCAGCCATTGCCCCCCAGCCTGGGAGGAAGTTCTCCCCTTTGCTCTCCACCAGGTTGTGGAGGACGCAACATGCAGCCACCTCCTCTGGGATATTGTGTTCCCCGGTGAGTGAACAGGCACCTAAACCTTCCCTTCAGCCAGACAAAGGCACATTCCACCTGCAAGCATGCCTGTGTCAGGTGTGCGTTAAAGAGTTCCCTGCTCGGGTTCAGATGCCCAGTGTATGGGCCAGGGCATGAGGGGGTACGCCACATCAGCCACAATGCACACCGGCATCGCCACGTCCCCAACAGCAAAGTTTCCTTGGGGGAAGAAGGTTCCAGCCTGCAGCTTTTGATAAAGGTGTGAATTGCAGAAGATCCGAGCATCATGTGCCCGGCCCTACCACCCCACACAAATGTCCATGAATAGTCCACGGTGGTCAACCAGGGCCTGCAGCACAATGGAGAAGTACCCTTTTCTGAATATAACGGGCTGCTCGATGGGGTGGTGCACGGATGGGAATGTGAGTTCCATCGAGCGCTCCTCCACAGTTTGGGAATCCCAGCCCAGCAAAACCGGCCATGATGGTGTCTAGGTCTCCGAGGCGGACAATCCTGTTCAGCAGCTCTGAGTTGATGGCCCTCACCACCTGCAGAAATAGACACAAACAAACACACGGAATAGGAAGTTAGAGGGGTTGCCCAAGTCCTCCCCTCCCAAAACCCCAGGACTGCCCCCTCCCCCCGTGATTGCTCCCAGCAGTAGGGTGGAGTGAGGCCAGGAGCCCCCCCCCACCCTTTCCTGTTACAGTCCCCCTGCCCCTCATGGACTCCCGCCCCAAGGGACTTATAGGTGCCAACAGTAGATCTCCCCACACCAAACTGGTGTCCCACTGACCGGTAGCTGTCAGGGGTGGCCAGCTTCCAGAGGGCAATAGCCACCCTCTTCTCCAGTGGGATGGCAGGGCGCAGGTGGGTGTCCTGTTGTTGCAGGGCAGGGGTGAGCCAGGTACAGAGCGCCTGGAAGGTGGACTTCCGCATCCGGAAGTTTCGGAACCAAGCCTGGTCATCCCACTGCTCCATTACGAGCCGGTCCCACCAGTCTGTACTTGTCTCCAGTCTTCAAAATCGCCTCTCATGGAAAAAATTTGGTGGCAAGAACAGTGTTGCTGCATCCCGAATGAGGGGCTCCAGGCTGGGTTCAGAATCCGGACCGGGCATTAATCGCATGAAAGTCTCATGGAGTTGCAGCAGCACTTGAAGCACTATGGAGTGGGGCCATTGCCTGCCTAGGGGCAGCTCTGGCTCCATGGCAAAAAAAGGGATCAAAATCAGAAAAACCTCCAAAAAAACCCAAACTGCTGTGGTGTCCTAGGAAGCAGGGCACTCACAACAAGCACTGCAAAACCTTTGCTGTCCCTCTAGGAGGTAAGCAAGGCAGCTGCAGGCACAGAGCAACGGCTGTTCAGGGGGGTCCCTTGAAGCACACGTCTCTGCAAAGGGCAGGCAGGAGCACCAGGAAGTACATGCTGCCCCCATTCCCTGGCAGAAGCAGTTCCGGGTGCCTTCTTTTGTCGACAGAGTGTCCAGCAGTCTGGATGCTCTTTTTCGAAAAAGCGGATTGATTTTTCAATCCGCATAATGCAGTCTAGACTCTCTTTTTCAACAGAGGCTTTTTTGAAAGATACTTTCGAAAAAGCCTCTGTCGAAAAAAGGCTGTAGTCTAGATGTACCCTTTGTGAACAACTGGATAGCTACAACAAGTCGAGAAGCACTTCATTAATGAGAGTGTGCCGCAAAGGAGTCATATCTCAGGTAAAATCTTGATCTAGAGTTGCAATTGTCCCTTGATGTTATAGGGCTAGACTCTCTCCGACACCCCCCTTCTTTTTTTAATGTTCTCAATAGTGAGGAACTTAAGCAACTGCTTACTTGCTTTCCTGAATTGGAGCAAATGCATGTAAATTGGAGCAAATGCATCGAGAATCTCAGTTTTGACAGAATCTTTTTAAGTTCTAAACGTCTAATCATAGTAAATTATCTTTCCTTGGCCCTATGCCTTAAGTTTCAAGAATTTACAGTCCCTGACCATTTATCAAAGAAGATCCCTGACTCTCTGTAAATGAACAATCTGTGCTAAAGAGTGCAAGTTGTTGATAAGATTTACCCAGCTGTCTGTGGCTGGGGTCTGCTCTGAGGTAGTTATCATTTTTATCATATTTATTGCTGAGCCTTTATTTTAATTAAAAGCCACAAACAAGAGAAAAATGATCCTGAAATTAATATAGACATTGTGTACATCTGTAAGTGATGTTTTACTTTTGCCTGCACCATATGTATGATACTCTTAAAATAAAATATTTGAAATGCTAGACATTATGCTGTATTAAAATGTGTGGTTTGCAATCCACATTATTGCAAGTACAATGTCTGCTGAAAACAGGAAATACATATGGGATGTAGACCTATTTTAAGAATATTGTAAGCATGGTGCTAATATAAAAAAAACATAACTTAATTTACCTATATACCTAGTGACCTTATATATTTTGCATGTTCACAATATGAAAAAAAACTCAGATTTTCTATTGTCTGGTGCTTTTCACTCTACATTTTTAATTTTATTTGTGGAAATCAGGTTATTCATTTGGGATATAAAGCAATTCCTTAAAGGAGATTGAGATGAATAATATGAGACATAAGACACTATGTATGGATATTTCACATCTCCTGCCTTGGGTGAGAAAGTGAGACCAAATGTGTAACTGCATTTCATAAACTAATGTTTTGCTTTTATATACTGTTTTCCCTTTGATTTATTTTAGAATAGTAGTCTTAAGAAGCAGGGACTAAAGGATCATACAAGATATATGAAACTGCAGAATCTCAGCCAATGAAATTCTTCCTTTCCTAACACTAGTTGTATATCAAGTGAAATTACTGGACCTGAGTCTCTGCTGCCTTATATCTTGTGTAATCATTTATCTTTACAGCTACATGCAGTTAGCGTAAAATGGTACCACTAATGTAAGTAAGTGGAGAATAGTGATTCCATGACATTTTACACCCAATTTGCACAATCTGCCAGTTTGTTATAAGGGAAAATGTTAAGATAACTTTGTCAAATATATCACTTTAGCAGATGTATCAATTTTCATCAAATTCTTCCTAATACAACATCCCCTCCAACTAGCTTGTATCCTGACAGCTGAGTTCTGTTAAAAAGAAGAATCTGATTAAGTCGTGTAATGTATGGTTTTGGTATACATTATCCGTGGTTTGGGGGACAACAGGTTTCTTTTCCTTCAGTTAGAAGAGTGGGTTTCTCTTTGCAACTTTATTAATAAGACTGATATATGTAGTCACTAATGCACTATGCATTTTTATCGAAAAATCAATAAATAGAGTACTTAATAGTGTATGATACAGAGGATGATTTGTGAGTGGGTGAATGCACTCCTTTAAAATATCTGAGTCAGTTTCTGCTGTCCTTACTCAAACAAATCTTCCCTCTACTTCCACAGGAGCAGGACTGGGACCCAAAGGCCATATTGTACCAGAGATTCCGATGGACAGTTTCTGTTGAAATACTGAAAGTACAGTATGGTTCCGTATCAGTAACTAAGGGTATTCCATCCAGCAATCTGACTGGCTGTTGTCCATTCTATTTGGTGTAATCCTGCTCCAATTACATTTGTGGCACAATTCCCACTGACTTCAGTGGGAGCAAGAACAGGCCTAGGGCATATTGCTCGTTTATCAGAGTAGTTATTTCAGCAAGGATTTTTCAGTGAAGAATAAGGGGTTTTTTTCCTAATCATTAATCATATGTTTGTGCTGTTAGTTTGAGGTCTGAAATTAGTAATCATTTCCTTTGTCACAAACAAATACAATTAATTTAAAACAACCAGTTGTATATGATCTTTCATTTTATCAGAATAATAGAACCAAGTATAGATAGCGGTTATTTACAGTATTGCCACCACTAGTTAATGTATAACTGCTGTAATTAAGAATATGAGCATTTACTTTGGGTATCGTTATTCTGCAGATAAAATGAACCTGATTCTCCATATCTTTTTATACCTTATATATATAATAATTTATTCTTTACCTGACATTGCTTGGGTCCTTAACTCAGTTAATTAACCTATCTACATGCTTTGTTTGTCTCTAAGGTGCTGAAAGACTATTAGTGTTTTTTAAGTTTTTCCAGTTACAGACTAACTTGGCTATCCCTCTAAATCAATTATTTTTTGTTTTTCTTTGTTTAAATCATTGCTTTTGGGTAGGGTTGGGTATGCGGGGTTCAGTATGCAAGCTGCCCCTGGGCAAGAGAACAACCCCAGCCCTCTCTCACATGCCTCTCCATGGCTGCTACAGCTTCAGTGGGCACAGCCAGGGCGAGGTGCATATCCCCTAGCTCGGGGCAGATCCAGGTTCATTTGCCCCCTGTGCTCCTCAGTAAGAATGAAGAGTGCAACAAACTGTTCAGTTTCCTCTGGGGTAACAGCTAGAAATATTCCCTATGAATCAAGGAAGGGCAGTCTCCCTGCCCTCCTTAAAGGGTGATTAGTAGTTGGAGGCTCAGGCTGGGACAGTCCCAGGGGGAGGGACACACCTCCAGCCAGCCCCTTTTACCTGCCTAGTCTCTTTTCTGTATTGTTTTACAAGAAGCAATCCTATTCAGAGCACATCCCATTTTCCTGGCACAACCAACCCCTTATCTTTGTTTAAGTTATGATCAGAGGAAGCTGAATACCAGATTTGGTGGTTCTAACTCTTTACTGTTTAGGAGTTCTTGCACAAACAGGCCGACAGACTCTCACACAGACAGACAAATTCTCTCAAACATACTAGATAGGATCTGCTAAGCATCTGTTCTTTCTACCAACTCATGTACAAAGGCCCACACCTGCACTGTCTCTTTTCAGTCCTTGCTTATGTGAAACTTTCATTTAGTTCCATTGCTTTCATATTATTGGGGAGTTGCATTAATAAAGAGTAAGTAAATACTGAAGGATTAGGTCACCCTAACTTCCACTGTCTTCCCAGAAAACTGAAAGTCCCTGTCCCTCCAATGCTATTTGTCTGAACAGGGGGAACTGGGAACATATTTGCTATATTAAACCTCATCTATCACCTGTGAGAAAAGGTTACTCATGTGAGGAAAAGCTGTGAGATCAGGACCTACTACAGTTCTCTCAACCTATTAAAATACTCTTATTTTATACTAATGCAATGAGGAAGTGTCATTCTACTGCACTAAAATCCATTCACTGCACTATATGGAAGATTATAAACAAGGTAATCTCAATAGGATGATGTCATAGAATCAATATCTTATCTCTGACAATAAAAAAAGAGGTGTCTTCAGGTTGATGTCCAATAGATGATTTTGCTTTTCTCTTGCCACTGAGCTTAATCCTGCTGTCATCAAGATCAATGGGACTTGGGACTTTAATGGCTTCCATGGCAGTAGCATTGGGCTCTATAATATCGCATTTCACAAATCCTTTGATATTCCAGCAAAGAGTTGAAGGAAAAGTCAGCATAGCACTAGCAGAACTTGGTGAAGCCGGTGGGGGAGGAGAGAAGACATCACTCATTTCCATTTTCTCCCATCGGCAACAATAAACCACTTAATAGGCAAGTACTTTAGCTACTGTACTTTTCTTTGAACTCTCAACTGGAGTTAACATAGGCTCTGGAGTGACTTTGAAGACATCGCACTTACCCCTATGAAGCATTTATATTGGAGTAAAAATTCCAGGGGTGTGAACTTTCAGTGTAAACGCTGTAACTAGCTACTTCTCATTATTTCTTAACTAAAATATATTCACTGGGTAATGTGACAGTGTCAGATAACGCAAACTGCAAACCTGTTCACACTCACACACAGATTAGAGCTTCTGTTTTAAGAAGCCCCAGTCTTCAGATATTTAAATCCTACATTTGAATTTCAGAGTTCATTTACATTTCACACCGTGGAAGACTCCTAAAAAACCGTGATGAAAATAGAGTATAAAATGTTTTAAAATGCAATTCAACATGAACAAAGTTTTTTTTTCTGGGTTACTTTTCTCCCGTCCCCCCATCATTACCAGATCTTCAGAGAGAGCATCGAAGTCCATTCCTGCATTTCTGTGGACTTTTGAAAAAAAAAACTGAGGCATTAAAAATCACCGGTCACCCTGATAAATGAGCAAAACAGAAACTTCTGAGGAAGAATGGTGACTGATAAAGCGTCTCTCTCGACAGCACTGTGATTGTGATATCCGGAGAAACAGCACTTAAACATCTAGCCGAAGAACTAGGAAAATAAACTGCCGCTTAGAATGGCCTTTAGAAACCATTTAGAGGAAGATCGGACAACTAGTGCTGGAAAACGTGGGAAGACGCGAGGGCTACAGAGGATCCTGGTACCCTCTAGAGAGAGATCCGGAGTGGGGGTTGCAATGTAGCGCAGAGCATTTGCCTGCCACTCGATGTGATGTTCTATATCTTTATGCGGCAAGAAGAAGAAGAAGCCCCCCACACGCAGTGGATTCACGTAGAGTCGAGATTTTATTCCGTGTTAAATACATAAAAGAGAGATGTAAAGTATAAGGTACAGAGCAGTGGTATGGCGAGGAGAGCACAGCACACGTTGTTGGAATCCCTAATAGAGCCGAGCAAGGCTAGGTAAACAAGTGTCGCTGATACTCGCCTTAGATCGCTACGGTCCTTCTTTGGGAGGAACTACTGAATGGACCATCCAAAAACAAAACGAGATTCTAATTTAATGGTACCACGTAATAGGCTGCAGGTGTTTTAAATTCAGCACAGTTTAATCGGGACAATGATATCACAATATTAAAGTTAACGACGTGGAACTTTTAAGAGGGGTTTCCCCGTGACTGGTGAGTTCCTGCTTTAAAGCAAGGGCTGTGCTAGAGATCAATTCTATCTGCGATTAGAAATACAGGGAAATCGGGTTTGCATCTATTTTTCTTATAATTCACCCTTATTTGTTAAACCCTGGCATTTCATGGCTGGACACATAAATAACTAACAGAAGTGACTGAGTTAGCTGATGATTTAGCAAACTATAAACACCAGCTGATCTTCTGGGTGTTAGTAAAAAGTCGTCTGAGTACACAACTGTAACTGTTTTCCTTAATATTTCAGTGTTCAGAGTGCGTCTTTCAAATGGTTGACATATTTGTCAGATGAGTCAATAATGATTTTAAAAACTGCAGAAACGGTAAACAAATGCCCATTGCGAGCAATGCTCTTCTTAGCAAGTACTCCACATCATTTACTAAGAAATGGAAAATAACTAGTTTTCGAGTCTGGATAAATCCTTTTGGCAAGACAGAAGTCAACAAAACGGATCTAAACCTAAATCCCAGGAGTCATATCTGCCAAACTAGCCTTTAGAACTGGTTGCAGAGAAATCTGTTGTACAGAAACATTAAAAGCATCCATGACACACACATGGAGAATCTGCTGACTGTTTGGACGCTCCAAAGCTCATCTGCGTTCAAGAGCTCGGTACTGTGGTGAGTTCATATCCTCTCAGCACCCCAGCTCAAAGAAGGGCAGAAATACCCGGAGAACTGTGCAGTACAGATGGGGAAAACACGTTCGTGGGGTCAGTGCCTGCATTTGACTTGAGATACAGGACAGATCCATTGGCTTCGGAAGGAGGGTATTTGCCCCAACCCTTTACCCCAAAAGCTGCGGGGCGTCCAAATGTCTCATTCCTTTTCGACAGTCAGATTTGTATACACTAAGGACATCTATTGGCAAGTGAACTGTTGTCCAATGGCGAGTCTTTCTCTTGCGTGTTGCTCTTTGAGGCTAATGCCAGGCATGTGAAGGTTCAGGAGTCCCATCATGCGACTCTCTGTATCTAGCCCTAGGGGCCAGATTCCTTTAGGGAGTCAAAGAGGTGATTTAGTTTCAAGGGATTTCTCTCCCTGTCCCCCTCACCCGCAACACCCACATATTTGATTGTGAGAATCATGCTATCTAAGGTAAGTATTCCTTCCTTTCCCAACTTCACGGGAAAGCCCAAATGCAGATGAAAAATAGATTCAGCCAGCGACCGCGCCCTTCTCCTTGGGGCTGAGTACCTGGGCACAAGGCTTCGCAGCCTCCCACGAGCTGATAGAATTGACTGATTCCCCACAGTCAACATCCCACATTCCCGCTAGCTCCAACAGAGTGCGTTTGAATGCGGGATCGGACCCTCTGTGCCCCTTCCCGACTCTGTATCCTTGCTACATTCGATTCTTTTTGCTTCTCCTGCAAAGCGTGTCTTGCCCAATTAGCGTGTACAACCCAACTAGGTATCAGTGCCTTGCACAATTTGCTAATACGTAAAGACTGAGGCTGCTTCTGCGCCATTTGAAATCACTCCTCATTTTGCCATTAATGTAAATCGGGAGTTCTTTTAAATACTCCCTCCCTCCCCATTTAAAGCAAGCCCCCTTAACAGATGAATTGTGAAGCAGTTTTCACTTGTCTTGTGCGTGAAACGTGCAATCGCAAATGCTGCATGGAATAAACACACAACGTCGGGTTTTTTTACTGGTGTCGTCCTATAACCTCTGTGCAGTTTGAGCTACTGACAGAACGGGTGGTCAAGCTTCCCTTGAAGACATATTCTCAGTCAAGTAAGCCTGTCCATTAATGTGTTCCTTACAGTAAGAATAAACATTACATATGTTCATGTTCCCTTGGAAGGGATCCAGCTGTTAGAGAAATGTTGTATTAAAAAAAACAGTGCAGCCGACATTATTACAGCTGTGTTTGGATTGTTCCATGGAGTGATCCGATACAAATATGGGAAGTAAGTAAACATTATACTGTGATTTTGTCCTTTCTTGTGTCATCCAACGTCACTTGGAGCTGATGTTAACACTGGTAGTAATAATGTACCCATTTAATCGGTTCTATGCATACCCGATGCCTTGTTTGACAGCGCGTAATGACAGGCATTTGATGAAGAGCAACCTAAGATCGCTTCTATTCTCAGAATAGTGCCCTTCGTAGCAAAACATTGTGATGCCGGAGGCCAGAAAATGAACAACAGTTGTGTGTGTCTGTCTTTCATGGAAAAACAACACAAACATTTATTGCGCCTGCGTTGTGTTGTGGTTGGTTGGGTTATTTTCACTGAAACATTTCACTTCTACTTTCTTTCGGACATAACAATCTCTGCATTGCGTTTTAAATGACCATTAAGTTTAGAAAAAATAGCACTTTTTGACTGCCAAAAGCGCAGAAAACACACGAGATTCCTAGCTGATAATATACCGATCTCGTCTTCGCGAAGACGAGAATAAGGTCCTTGAATGAACATTTTCTTGATATTTCTTCACTATTGGTTTAAATTGGTAACAGGCGGCATTTTCAATCTATCATCAATTTACAGAAACAGAAAACGTCTGTTAGCGTTCTAGGACTTCGAATTTTCCTATAGCCCGAAACAACGTTTTAAAGTTATAGAAAAGTGCAGAAAAACTGGCGTTTCCATCTCGCAGTTTGCAGAGATTTAGCTGACTTTAATCATCAGCCTAAGTATTTGTATACACGCTTCAAAGCCTTTGGAGACCTTAACAAATGACCCTCGCGTTTAAGGTAGTGCAAGTTGCTTCCTAACCCCTGATTGCTTTTCCGTCAGAAGATACAGTGAATGTATTTGTCTTGCCAATAACCAGCGTGCAAGGAAAAACGTTCCCGCCGAAGAAGCCACAGCGGAAAGAAAGCGTGCAGAGGGATTTGGGGGGGGTGGGGGCGAGGGGGAAATTGACTAAGACGGTCCGTGAGCCCAGAGGGTTTGAAACCCCAAGGGAGCCCTTCAAGCAAGTGATTCCCTGTCACACTATCTGCGCTGCAAACCCATAACAGGTGAGACGCCAGCCGAATCCAACGAAATCCTCTACTCTAGGGCTGCGGGATCCGGCCTCCCTACTGGGACAGTATCTGCGAAGCTGCAGCAAGAACAGCAGCTCGCGGGGAATCTGCGTTTCCCACTGGGCGCAGAAAGTTTGCAGCTATTCTCCCTTCAGCTCCTCCGTCCTCCCACCGTTTTCCATTCACTCCCACGCCCCAGCATCCCCGCCCCCATATCACAGAAATAACGGTCTATTGAAGCTCGTTGTTCTCCTCACTTTGCGAAAACGACGCGTTTGCAAAAGGTAGAGAAACCGGCTGGTTTGCTGAGCTGTGAACTTGGCGATGCGATGGGGGCAGTAATTACAACAGTGTGCTGGATTCTAGTAGGGGCTACTCCGGGCTAGGCGGTTTCCACACCTAGGGGAAGCATCCGCCTCATAAAAGTCTCCCTTGAGGAGTCAGGGTTTCCTCAAGCCCCGTGTGCCGAGAGCGGCACGATACGGTGGTACTGCAGTGCTGTGAAATGTTCTTCAAACCTGAAAAAACAGACCGAGGCCAGCGTGCTCCCCAGCGCAGGGAATACAATCCCCCGCCTTTGCAGGAGGCATGTTCATCCCTGAACATCTCCTGCGAAAATAAAGAGCCGCAATAAATGACCTCGCCCTGCGCCACCTTGCTCACACCGCACATTACAGGCACCCTCCTGCCTTACTCCCTCTGCCAGCTCCCGGGCTGCCGGGCGACTCGGCCCCGGCTTTCCCTGTTTGCATTTTGCGCAGCGGACACCTCCAGGGGGCGCTCCTGTTCTTCGGCCGCCGGCCGCTGAGGCAGTAAGCTGCTGCCGGCCTCCTAACCGGGGCGCCTCTGCCTGGCCCCAGCCCCCATCCGCGCCACTTATCACACAGGCGTCTTCTCTCCGAGAGCCTCCCCCACGCGCCCCGCTCTCTAAGCGTAGCTTTCCCCGCTCCTGTGCTGCCGGTCGTTAATAATTAGACGTTCCCCCGGGCAAGGGAGAAACGTGAACGTGGCGCTGGCGGGCTGGGTGAGCACAGAGCCGGAGCATTGCCTAGCGCCGCGCTGCCAGTCGGCTTTGGGGGAAGGTAAAGCGAAGGGAGACCCTGCCCCAGGCCCCCTCTCCCGCTCCGTCAGTGGGGCTGGTAACATTAACTGGAGATTTATGGGATTTGCGGTGATTGGGTATCTCTCCCCGCCATTCCCCAGCAGATGACAACGTTACTGTGGGATTTGCTTGGGAGAGTGACACCTGCCCTTCTAATAAAGTTGCAGCAGCAGGCCTCAGACAGAGCGGGCTTTATTCTGCACATAAAGGCACATATAGCCTGCAGTGCACGGTCTGGGAAACCGCTCTGCTCGCCCGCTTTCTGCTGGAGGGATCCGTCTGGTGTCGAAATGATAAAGGCAGGGAGGATAAACGGTAACCCCCTTTGCGGAAGTATCAGGCTTAAACGAGCTCTACTGCCTGAGCCTCCTGTGTGTGCGTGTAAAGAAGAGGAAATGGGAAGTAAAGCTCTGTGCTGTGCAGGTCCCCCTGAAACTCCTGCTCCCTCCTGGTCAGTCCCTGCTCCAGAGCTAGGGCAGCTGTTCCCGGACAGGCTCCTCCGCAGCCCTTCCAGTCCCCTGGCTGTCTCAGCTTGGTTTGCTGACTCAGCATCTCTGGGGCTATTTAACCCGACTGATTAAGTATTTTATTATGATTGTTCCGCTGCTGATGGGACCCTTTCAGCATCAAATTAATTCTCAGGAACATCTGTGTGGAAGGCTGCGCTGTGCTCTGGCAGCGGAGGGCTTACGGAGACATATGTTTAAGTCTATAGCAAAGATCTCCCAGTATTTCAGGGGAAACCAAAACATGTGATCTGTTGAGTCACAGCACCGAAAGGACACCTGCTTATTGATTCTTTTTCAAATGGCTCGAGCACGTCAAAAATGACAATATCGCCGAGAGTACTTTAAAATCTCTCCCAATCAAGTCCAGACATGGCGAGGTGTCTTTCGACTAGCTATAGAACATAATAAATTAATGTCGTTGGGCTGATTTTTATTTTGATAACACGTGGACCGAGAAGGTGGCAAATATGACTTAGGAGATTTTGGATGAGACAATACGTGTACCGCTACAGTCCCATTTATTTTCATCTTCACATCCTCGTTTCATATCGGAATATTTTTTCCTAATAAAAACGGGCTGCAATAGTGCATCTTGTGAAAGAAACACACAAACAGGTTTGTTTCTAGGGCGGGAAGGTCTTACTTGGATTCTGCAATCTCTCTGCGAATAAAGAGGTCTGTCTTCCTTCTATTTTGCCGTTGGAACAAACTATATTATTATAGAATAACATAAAGAAGACAGAAAAAAACAGCTACTTTCACCCTGCCAATAGCCTCAGCTTTTTAAACTAATATAATTATCAAATTTAGTGCCTAAGTACTGTGAGACAGCTTCAAAGCGCTTACACTTTCACCGATGGCGTAAATCGATAGTTTTATCAATGCAGAATGGCAAATTTCACTGTCGCTCCTACTTCCGAAATATTTCATTTTAAGCCTTGTTCTTATTTCCTGTTTCATGAAATAATATAGCATGTTAACCAATATAACTGCGTTAAATTGCATTTTATAAATAACACTTTTTAAAAGAAACAAAAAACAATTACATTAATCATTCATCAATAATAAAGAATAGAAATATTTTAACGTAAACTGTTTTTTGCATTACCCTTATTAATATGTAATATTGTAAAGCTTTTATTTCTGACATTTATGTTCCTAATTTGTTTCATTGTAGGTTGTTTTCAAAAGCTAAAATAAAATAAAATAAAAATAAAGTGGTTTCCACGAACGCTTTATTGCTTTTCTCTTGCGGGAATTAATTAACCACCACAATCCTTACCTTGAATATTATTAAAACACGCTTTTAAATGTAATTTCATCGTATGCATTTTTGTTCTTAATTACACTTTGCTGCTGTATGTGAGCTCTCCTTTCACTTCTTCAGGCTCATGATAAAATCAGCTCCCCCTACGATACGTTTCATTAATGTATAACAAATGATACCATTTTAAAAAAATCATCCTGACTACAGTGAAATCAACTGGAATGCAGTTAATGACATAAATCAGTATATTTCTACTGATCAAGGAACTGAAAATAAAGAGTACGTGGTTCGTCATTTGGTCTGCATTTACAAGTATCTTTACCTTTATTCATCGAAATGTCTATCGAAGCTACCAGCTTATCTCAGGTGTATATATCAGCATGTACATTACAGATACCTATAAATCTGGATTCACTTACAGAATATAGAAGATGCATTTGAGAACATAATGCAGGTTTAAATATGACTTGGAATTAGAATGATAGAAATTTCGTAGATTAACATTTACTAACTGAAAACTACTTGCATCAGACAACTGTACATACAAAACCTTTCGGAAATATGGACAGCTAAACTTGATGCGTTCGGGAAATGTTAGACGTATATAAAGAAAATAAAGTTATATTATATTATATATAAATTGTCCTGGGTAAAAATACACAAGGTCTGGTGTACAGAGTGTCATTGCAAACATCAAGATACGTGTCCTCTAAGCTGAAAAAATGTAAGGGCTTCAAAGATTGAACAGAGCGTATTAAGAATGTAAAGCATTCTTTTAGCAGTATGAAATGCTCTCACGTGAATTATAGAAGTATGGAAAAGCTCTCACAAACTGCTCCAAGCAACTCTATTATCGGGGAATCGGGACAGTACAGAATTCCCTGCAACTGATGGAGGCAGGGAGAGAGGCACAGGCGGGGAGATGTTGTTTTATGAAAGCGTACAGTTTTCTCAAGGGAAAAAGTCACCTTAGGTAACGTGAAAAGAAATTGGAGAGGGAATGACAAAAGAGAGCACTGCCCCTTTAAAACCCTGTTGCTATCCAAACACAAGTAAACAGTACAGTGACAAGAGAAGAGAGGCGGAGCTGAGGGAGGGCTCGGAACTTTACAACCCTCTGAACGTTCCATGTTGGGCGGGGTCAGAATACTAAAGCAGCGAACGTTCGAATGTGTGCGGCTTGGGGTGGGACAGCGGGCGGGGACAGTGCTCCACGCCACTTACTGCTGAAATGTGATGGACCTGGGAGGGGGAGACTCAGACTTGTATGAAACTTCGCAAGAGTCGAAAGCAAGAGGCTTAAGGAGAAGGCGAGGGAGAGAGATTAGGAGAGAGAGGTCTATACACAGCCACCCAAGAAAGCCAGGACTTTACACACTTCCGCAGCAAGAGTCCCAAAGACAAGAAGAAACTCGAGTAATTTCTAATACTTCTCTTCTTCGTCCTGCTCCACAACATGCTGAAAGCTACTCGGACCCAGCTTTGCTAAACTCTTCTGGTGGAGTTTTTCGCCGGTTCGGTGTGGATCTAATGACACTGCAAAGATACTAGGATCGCTTCTTGAACTTTGTATTGAGAGGCCCTTTGGGAGAAGCTCATTGCGGTAGGTAAGTCACACTTTACTACCACGTAGCTGCTGTGAGAAAGAATGCATAGAACCGTTCCCTGAAAAAGAGACATCAAGGATTGTGTACTTAGGTATAATATGCTATAGTTTGTAACATGTGCTCCACAACGATAATTGCTCTGCAGCATAGCTACAGTCACCGAGAATGTTCGTATTGAAAGGTGTCCATGTTTATTGAGTATTCGGAGACTGATTATACACGTAAATCAGCAGCACAGCGTGATCATACGTTCCCTTAAATGTGCTCAAGCTAAATACTGAAATATCTGTCAAATTGCTTTCTCACAGCTAAGCGATTCCTAAGGAGAGGACAGCATTTCTGGGTTTACTTTCAGTTTGATTCTCTGCAATCCCATGCAGTGCTGAGCAGATGTGTTTTCCGCACAGTTGCTTATGTTATTGGCATATCAGATAATGATTGAAGTATGTTTTCAGTTTTAGGGTCTCCCTAAGAAGTTTTGTTTTCTCGAGAAATTCTGGATTGGGCCTTTAATGTTAAATAAACCCTAAGCAAGGCTAGGTCCGTGCACTTATTGCTTGATTAGCGCAGTGTGGTAGGATAACGCAGATAAATAACATTTAATTACAATTAAATGAGGACTTGTAGATAGCAATAGCGATAAACGTGCTTAGGCTTTCTCCACACGTTAAAAAGGCGCCTGTGTAGGGTAACTGAGTATCATCTCAGCCTACCTATTATCAGTGAACAAAAACAATATGTTGTTGTTTCACTTTGTAGATCATCAAAGACAGCTACTTTCTCTACTTAACAAATTGTCATCACAGGAAAAAGAAAATCAGCGCTGCTGAGGAGTAGGTCAAATATAAGCAAGCAGATAAACAGACCTATTATGCAGATACCAGCCTTAATTAAATTAAGTGCTTTGAATGGAAAGGGAAAGGGAAGTGCCAAGGTCTAAATAACATCCGTTTTTTCTCACCTTATTATAAGTAGTCTTTAAAGGGGAGGAAAGCACACACTACTACACTTTCTGTTCCTCTGTGTGTGAGCGTATGTGTTGTTTTAAGTCAAGTACAAATGGCAACCCGTTCGTTATGGTCAATTTCATAGATACAACTTTATTTTTAAACATGTTATATAGTAAATGAAATATATTTGAATACTACCTTTTACAGAATTACATTATGGATATGATTCTGCGTCATATTAGCACACGCGCTCTATAAAATTGGATCACGTATAATAAAGGAATATAGTATTAAAAGATTAAGGTAAACTTACTAGCATACTACAGCTCCTTTTGGTAGCTTTTAATATCGGATCGTTTTGAAATTATAGGATCAGTGAACTGAAATTAACCTATAAACATGTCATATTGGCAACACGGGAAAGAGATCCTAATCTACTTAAATGGACATTCCTGTAATGTATTTGAATGGAAAGCAAGCAGAGGTGATGCTTTACAATAGTACTGTTGTTAGTAAGTCTTTTAAAAAAAAAAATCTTGGGTTTCCAGATTTAAAGAACTGCAAGTGCCTTCCATCTTCTGGTTTCATAGTAAACAATAAACGCAAATAGAAGAAATTCCTACGTGGCACAGTTAAAGTTGAAAACGTGGATGGTTGATCCTTATATTAATATAAAATGGCTTAGATGCATTTCTAAGCAGGCCATGTTGAAAGTTAAATTCTGTATGACCGAAGTGTGTTTTGGCAAAGAACCGAAAATACAGGTTTCCACTTCGAAGACCAAGCGAGGGGCACTCAAATATTAGGGTAGTGTATCTTGTTTTGTGTAGTCGATTGGTTTTATTCGGGAACCAGTAATATTGAGGCGATGAGCCGTGAAGAAAGGCACATTAACTAATGTATGGAGAATGTGCATTTAATCTTTAAGGGCAGAGTATTTCAAACTTTTGACAATTACACGTCACAATTTCCATCTCCAGAAATCCAGGGGCCGTTATATTTCGTGCCCCATACCGATGGTTTTCGGACAATCCAACACATAATTTCTGGATCACTGGTAAGGGAAAACGACACGGCTTGCCTTGATCTAAAAAAAAAAAAAAATCTGATGGGAATAGAACCATAGTAGCAAGAAAGAAAACGAATCAACTGACACAAAGTTGCCTTTGCTCCGCACAGTGATTTCTAGCTTAGCCCAGACACTGCGGCTCTGGTGTGTGAAGTGGGAGCTCCATGATTACACATGGAACACGATTAGCGGTGGGAAAGTTGATTAGAAATGGAGTTTATAGTTTCGGTTGAATGGACTGAGTGAAACCCTCTGACTGTCACACACCTCTCATTAACTCCCTCCCTTGCACTCCCAGAGTGCATACCACAGCTCAGAAGGGGTTCATTTCATTAATAAAACTCTATGCGCAGGGCTGCTGCCGCCTTCCACGGTGGAGCCGAGAAACACAAGGGCTCTCTCACATATTCACGCTCTCCGGCAACTAATCAAAAATGAAGAAGAGCAAATAAACACAGGAGCGGATGGCTGCGTCTGGGGGGGAGATGCCGAGCAGGCAAGAGGCACGAGGGGCCGTCAGCTGGGCCAGCCAGCCACTCAGATCCTGTAGACTGCAGAGTACAGCCCAGGGTTTTCATTCAGAAAGGCCGAATTCCCGAGGCAGCCCCGCGGGTGGGGCACACCGACCTGCGTGACTGTGGAAGTCCCAGCAGGCAGGAGAGACAACGCGCTGCAGCGTCCAGGTGCTTTTGAAAAAAACTAAATCGCATTTTCCGTTCTCAGTTTAAAGGGAGGGGGAGGGGATCGGTGTCGTAGCCAACAAATCGTGGGTCAAAAGCCCATTGGAAAGACGGCCCAATATGTCTTCCTTAATAAGGAACAGACCCACACAGCAGAGACGTTCGGATACCGCAATAGGCCACAACACTAGCCAGGAGGAATCAATAACACCCGGGGAAGCCGCTAGTGCAGTGTCCGCCGAGCTTTCTTTGAAGGGGGTTAGTATTATTCTAACTCAGACACTGAATCTGGGTCTGGCAAGGAGAAATCTGCGGCAGAAACCCCGCAACATCCCGTGCTTCTAAGGCGCTTGTAATCTTACTGCAGTCCGTGACTAGTAACACTCGCTGTTTTGCACCGCAGTGTGTGTCCCTCGTGACAGAAATAGGAGTTAGAGAAATTAATATATTAACGAGTTTGCAGTTCTCCTGTCTATTCCCCTGGGCGCCATTAAGCACGGGAGGTTTTCAATGGCAGAAACACATCGCCATGAAATCTAGTCGGGAACAGCCCGATCCAGAGGGGAGGGGGCATTTCTGTATTTGGAGGTCTAGAGAAGTGAATACGTCCGTAGGTCTAAAAAGGCCTGCGGACCTGGTCACTTTTCCTCTCCGCAGATGGCGTTGTTCGCCCAAAGCCTTCTTGTGTGGCGGTGCTCCGACCATCTGGAAGGGATCTGAGCGCAAAGTGGATTTATTTAGAACCTGCAGTGCTGGAAACGTGTCGCTTTTCTCTCCTTCAATTATCTTGATAAATGAGTTGTTGTTGAAGGAAGAAAAATAAGCACCCGAGTTAGAATAAACTAGGCTGCATTGTCACCTCTAGCCTGCAGCCCTGTAAATTAGCGCACATTCTCCTCCCTCGATCTCCCAAGAAGGCCTCAGAGGTGATGTGTCTGCCTCAGCGGCTCCTTCAAAGCTTTGGGCGAATCAATAAGTCTGAAGAGGTTCGAAGTGACTTTTGGAGATAAGCGCGAGGGGAAGATAGCGCTGAATGCAGAATGAAGGCGTTTTGCTGTCACAAGGGGCTCTTCTCGCTGCTGTGCAATGTGCGGCTAAACCTGGCTTCTTGGTGGGAGTTCAGTCTCTGGAGATATTTTGGGCGAGCGACTGATTGAAAACAAACCAATACGTAAATGACTTTAGGAGTCGATACTCGTTTTGCATTCCTGATACACTCTCACGATGAGTTTATTTTTCGGCTGTTGTGAATTAATTGAACCAGACGCTTTGTGCGTTGGTTTCTTCCCCCAAACAGGGAATTAATTGTTTCTTTTCCTATTCTCTGGGATCTGTGGGAACACGTATAGTAGTCGTCTCTGCACGGGTGCGCTAGAGCAAAAACAAAACAAACGCGGAGTCTGGAACACTTGTTGTTTGAATATTTCGATTGCCTCGGTCAGTGAGAAACAGGCTGCACTCAGTAAACTATCTCTTTCTCTCGCTCAATTTCTTATAGGATTTTCTGTCGTTGGAAGTTCATAAAGCCACGAAGAAAGGAAAAGGGTTCTGCTTACCGCCGTCGTGGAAGATGGGAAGCAAGGCTCTTCCAGCTCCGATCCCGCTCCACCCTTCACTGCAGCTCACTAACTACTCCTTCCTCCAGGCGGTGAACACTTTCCCAGCAGCCGTGGACCACCTGCAAGGTCTCTATGGACTCAGCGCGGTGCAGACCATGCATATGAACCATTGGACATTGGGGTATCCCAATGTGCATGAAATTACCAGGTCTACCATCACGGAGATGGCTGCAGCTCAGGGCCTGATGGATGCCAGATTTTCTTTCCCAACTCTACCTTTCGCTACACACCTCTTTCATCCAAAGCAAGGGGCCATCGCCCATGTCATCCCAGCGTTACACAAAGACAGACCCAGGTTTGATTTTGCCAATCTGGCTGTGGCCGCCACGCAGGAGGACCCACCAAAGATCGCAGATCTGGCCAAGCTAAGTCCAGGACTTGGAAGTCCCATCTCAGGGATCAGCAAACTGTCTCCGGACAGAAAGCCCTCCAGGGGCAGGTTACCTTCCAAAACGAAAAAAGAGTTTATCTGCAAGTTCTGCGGCAGACACTTTACCAAATCCTACAACCTGCTTATCCACGAGAGAACCCACACGGACGAGCGGCCCTATACCTGTGACATCTGCCACAAGGCTTTCCGGAGACAGGACCACCTCCGAGACCACAGGTGAGGGAGGCAGTCACAGGCAAACCGGTTTCTCCTACTGCCCCGAGTAAAAGGTGTAGCGGTTTCTCTCTAGACCTCACATCAGAAATACTTCCTGTCATTTACTACAAAGGTTCCGTGGGCTCAGAGTCAGCCAGATTCAGATCACTGCAGTAGAACCTCATCCCAGGCTGGCTGCACGTGGACAATCTGCTGCCAAGGAAAACTCAAGGCCCCACCGATCTTGGGTCGCAGTGAATTTAAGAAATATGCCCACTTTCCTTATACTTTCCCCTGAGGTTCAAATTAGTCATAAAGGTTTGGTGGATTCATCACTTCCCATGTAGAAGCATTTCAGATTTCTCAGCCAAGGAAGCAGTAGCAAACCAAGTGATACATTAATTTACAGCTGTTTCTTTACGGGGGATTAGCAAATAAATATGTAATTTTTGTGGGTTGGACGTGTGATTGTATTTGGAGGCGATTCTATTAACTGAAACAAACATTCCCCATCTCTGATAAGATTGTAATAGTCCAGCAAGACGGTATTTACAATCTGATTTTAAGAGTTGAATGTAAGGGGCCATTTCCCACACCCCCTTTTTCATGTTAGTAGAGTAGAACTTCGACCAAAAATAAAAATAAAATAAAATAGCATGTACGCCCGATTTTGCTCACATTGACGTTTAACGGGAAATTTCCCATTGAGTTCAAGGAGAGCAGTTGGTGAAACAGATGATTTTTCCATTATGCAGTCTAATCTATCACCAGAGAGGGCAATCTAGCGTTGATAAGCATTATTGTAAATGTTTTCAACTGATAAAGGAGGTTAATCATACACAGAATTTCAGAGCAAAAATAAAATAATGAATAAATAGTAAGAAAGAGTCAGGATTCCTCCCCCCACCTCCCAAAAAAGTATAGATTAAAGAATCCCTAGAGGCTTCTTGTGGCTTTTGTGTTTGTCGATAGCCATTGCTTCAAACCCTTGTATTGACTTTCAGATATATCCATTCCAAAGAAAAACCTTTCAAATGTCAGGAATGTGGGAAAGGATTCTGCCAATCCAGAACTCTAGCAGTTCATAAAACTTTACATATGCAGGTAAGTTTAGCTCCAAATCCTTTCTTATCATTATACTGTTCTTATTCTTTCCCTGTTTATGTTGCACAAAACCTTAAATAATATGTAAGGTAGACAAATTTATGGTTACTTGCCTGAAATAATGAGCCATAGCTTGCCATTAATGTGTAAAGCAGATTTCCCCAATTACTTCAATAAAGCAATCTGCTTCATAGCAGGATATAGCCCTTTGCTTTTATTTTTCTTAAGACACATGTTTATTTAGTGTATTTAAAATATGTAATTTTTAGAAAAAAGCAAATAGAATCTACTGATTATTTAATTTACATAAATTACTTGTGAATATGGGCACTTATAAATGGTCTTTGTTAAACTTTATTCAATGCATTTCAATATTTTATATTAGTAAAAAATGAAGGTAAGCAGTGTAGGGGAAAACCAACGATGAAATATTAATTGGCACACTAAAACGATTTGGTTGTACCCCAATATATTGCATATGTCTGTAAGGGCTTAAGTGTCTGGAGTAAAGTTCTGTCTTACTCATAGCCACGGCCTGGTACTTTGAAGAATTGTACTGAAAGTTTTTGTAGATTTCAGGGACATGACATGGGATGAGCTGAGACTAAAATATACTTGGACAGGCAGGTTATTTTCAAGTAGTTAAAAGTGATGTGATTTTGTATTTGAGGATTAAGAGTCTAGGTTTATTTAAGTAGATTCCCTATACTTCATGTTATGTTATTTAATAACAAAAATAATAAGTAAACTAGGTAGTTTGTAAAGGATTAATCCTTTGCTTGCTTCAAATCTGAACAGGAATCTCCACACAAATGCCCCACATGTGGAAGAACATTTAATCAAAGAAGTAATCTGAAAACTCACCTTCTTACCCATACAGACATCAAGCCCTACAACTGTGAGCAGTGCGGCAAAGTGTTCAGGCGAAACTGTGATCTGCGGCGGCACAGTCTAACTCACACCCCGCGGCAGGACTTCTAGAGCAGCCAAGGACCTGCACCTGCCTCTGCAGCTCCAAGTTGCTAATTTTGCTCAAGGACTTAACTGTAGAAAGCTACACACACGCACACTGGGGTCGAGCCTGCATATCATACTCCAGCAAAACTCCCTTAGGGAGTTGTGAACTGCAGGATCGGGCCCCAATCTTACCCACAAGAAGAGCATATGCTAGTATCCTGTAGATATTCGCAGCTCATTTTAGAGCTATGTACAGAATGTGGTCTGTTGGCGTTTTTTTGTATTGTTCTGTTGGATGCACATTGATAACAAATCTGGGAGTCAAAATATCTTTTAGAAGTGTATTTCAAAATAATTCTTCCTCTTCCCCCCCCCCCCAATATCTCCAGCTTTGTCCTATTACTTTCCTACACGTTTTGTTTTACTGCTGTGTCAGCTGCAATAGTAACTTATATTGAATAAATTTCCCCCTCTGGGAACGTATTGTCACACGTTTTTGAAGTGTTCTTGTTTTCGCTTTTATGACTGCTGCTTTTGTGTTATCTATTGTAAAATAAAATGGAAGTGCCCGTATTTACAACTTCACTGCTTAATAGCTTGAATAGCTCTTGTATTTTTTAACTGAATGAACAACTTTTTAAAAAAGAAATAGCTGCAAATAAAGAGTGCCTGGGAAATAATGTATACAACAATCCGTAAACCACAGTGGCTTATTAGTAACTTATTTGCAATCAACCCTTATATTGTAAAAGTCATCTCTTTTCCAAAGATTGCATTAGATAGTCTCCTGCTATTAGACTTTGAACATTGGCAATTCACTAGCGTAGACAGGGACTTTATACTGCAGAAGACGATTCTTTTCTGATAGCTCTGAAAACAAACACTGGGACATAAATAAAATCCTATTGGATCCCGTCACCCGGGAAAGGATCATTGTACGTCCCAACAGCGTTTCATTGACATCCCTATCAGTTCTAACAATCTGCTGAATGGCTGCGTTATCAGGGCTCAGCTCTGCAAAGCCGGAGAAGTTGCAGGCGCTTGCAGGATTTGTCAATAAAAGCCGTCAAAAATGTAACTCGTGCCTAGTTAAAGAAAGAGGATGTTTAAAAGGCCTTCAGAATCATTAACAGAGATAAATCACTGCACCAGAAAAACCAAACCGCCAGTCACTCTGCAACTGCCCCCAAAGAGACTCCCGTCCAGACTGGATGCTCCAAATGCTTCATGCAGTTCCCTAAAGATCGTCTTTAAACGGACTTCAACGCCAGTGTGGGGCTAAAATGACCTGCCGCCCTAACCTCCAAGCGGTCTTGGGAGGCTGGAATGGGAACAATTTCAAGACCGCAACATGGAGTGGGGGTAGGGGCTGTCACCTTAGTTTCTGCCCCTAATAAGGGCGGTGTCCGGTGTGCTAACTGGGGCAGGGAGAGGTCACTTTGTTTCCAAAGGGGGGCTGGTTTTAAAACTTAGCTGGTGATGGCTTCCTAGCAGGACTGCTAGAACAATGTGTACAGTGGGGTGCTGAGGGCTATTGACTCAAACAGTAAACCCTGTACGTGATGGAAACCACAACAAGCCAGCGGTGCTGCAGCATCTCCAAACACCCCTAGTCCCAGCACCTGTGCTTCCTAGAGTGAGCAGGTTGGGCCAGACTTGGGGGGTAGCTCCGCACATGCTCCGATGCAGACAGCAAAGGCGAACTACTCTGATGGGAGCCCCCACTGCTGCCACTGGGGGGGGGGCGGGGGGCGGGGAGCTCAGTTCCTGTCACCGGCGGGATGCTCCAGATTCATGCCCCTCGCCCGCTGCAGGGACCCCTCCTCTCAGACCCTCCTCCCCCACACCTTCACTGGCGGGCTAGTCCTCACCTGGCCCCCTGCTGCTGGGACCCCGCCTTACACCACGCGCACAGCCACTAGGGGGCTCGCGCCGGCCCCTTCTCCTGCGCCCCGCCCTTAAGCCCCACGCGCAGCCAGTAGGGGCGCTGCTGTTTTGCTCGGTCTCGTAAGGAGGAGGGAGAGCGGAGGTGAGAGCTGCTCGCCCCCCGCTAAGTCCCGCCCGGACAGACCGCGGTGGGGGGAGGGGATGGAAGGCGAGCCCCGGCCCGGCCCGGCCCGGCCCGGCCTCGCGCATGTTGGGCGCGTTTTCCCGCGTCCGGCGCCTGCTCTGCTTTGAGCCTCCTTCTGAGGTGCGAGCGGGCCACTGCCGGCGGGACCCGTCCCACTGCCCGCCCGGCGCTCGGGGGCAGCGGGAAAGAGCCGGCCGTCCTGGCTCAGGGGCAGCTCCGCTTCCACCCCGGTGTTCTGGGGGCTCAGCCCCCTCCGTCTCCTCTCCCCGTGCTCTGATGGCTGAGTCCTCTTCCTCCCCTCACGCTGTGCTCTGCGGGCTCAGCTCCCACTGCCTCTACTCCTCTCAGCCTTCACCTTCTCCTCCCCCACCCACCTGCTCTAGGAGGCTGAGGCCCCACTCCTCTTCCTTTCCCCTGTTCTGGGGAGGGGCACCCCCATCCCTTCCTCCCCTGCTCTGTGGGGCTCAGCTCCCCATCCTCTCCTCTTCCTACCCCTGCTTTGAGGGGTTCAGACCTCACCCTTTCCTCTCACTCTCCGGGAGGGTCAGGCCCCTTAGTCTCTTCCTCTGCCATGCACAGGGTTGAACTGCTGTGTACTCCCTTTTTCCCTTTCAGGTTAAGCCCCCTACCTTCTCCATGCCCACCGGAGTGTGTCCTATGAGAAAAAGGTGCTTCTCTGAAACTCACATACCAGCGGACTAGGGCCTGACTCTGTTGGGAACTTCTGCCAGCAGTAGGAGCTGGAGCACAGCATCAGTGTATGTTTATGCTGACAACATTCACTGTCTTGGTAAATGACATAGCTTACTCTGGTGCAGCATGCCCATGCTAGGGATGTGTCTAGCCTGTGTCAGGAAACTTGTTAACTAATCCATGTTAACTAACACCATCCCAAACAGCATGTAACCCTGGAGCATGGACAAAGGCAGGCTTGTTTAAAAATGTGTTAGCTAAAAGCCCCAGTGTGATCAAGAGCTGGTGCTACACCACCTCTCCCATTCCAGCATGAAGAGAGTGGGGAATTGGGGCTGCTACATGCACTGTCAGAAGTAACCAAGCCTTTCAGGTCCAAAGGCTGAGGGATAGAGTCCAGTATTCAATATCAAATTCCAGGGAGGAACTATTGGCTGCTTCTCATCACTCCCTTGATTACTTTAACTATTCTTTTCTCTGGTCTTTGTCCTACCCCTCCAGTGTCTCTCTGTCTGACCTGAGTTCTCTGACATCAGTGCCTTCCTATCCCCTGACCCATTCCCTGCTCGCAGCCCCAATCTACTCCGTTCCTTATTGACTTTCTCAAGCTCCCAGTGTGCTCCCATCCCCATAATGTGTTACCTATTTCCAAGTCACTCTCTGCCTCTGTTTTCTCAGTGTTGGATCCCTAAACCCTAGAGTCTGTCTCCCTATTTGCAGTCCCAAAGGCATGCAGTGGGCCAAATATATCTCTGAGGTAACTCCATTCAAATGGAAGCATCCTGGGGTGAATTTAGCCCACATGGTCTCTCCTGGGTCAGACTCTATTTGCAATTTCTGTAACACTTCTCTTTAGCAAAGCAAATCAAGAGGTGTTTTTCAAATATTTTTGTATTATTTATTAGTATTACTTACTACTTACAAACACAGAACAAAAAGATGTTCCTTGCCCCAAAGAGCTTACAATCTGAGTATAGAACAAGAGGCAACAGATGTCAATCATCTTCCCACTCTGAACAGAGACACGTGGTCACATTATATCTCAGTTCTTAAAAAAGCTCACTACACATTTTTGACTGAAATGAAGAACCCAGGCAATGACAGGGATTTTTTTACAGTTACTTGTTCCCTGGATTTTTTTAACCAGTAGCCATAATCTTAAATAGCCAGCAGATATTTTAAAATCTCTCTCTGAGTTCATGCTTAACTAAGCTACTGCACTATACTGCTATTTCCTGTGGCCAGGCGGAGCTGACAGAATTGCCGGGCCCTTGGGCAAGATGTGGGGGCTGGCAGCTCTGTACTCCCAGAAGGGGTGGGTCTTGGGAAGAAGGGGTGGGGCTGGGGACAGCTAGCCCGCAGCACTGCCCGGAGTGTGCTGTTCCTCCCCCCACCAGCCCTTAGTGCTGCCCAGAGCCAGCCCTTAGTACCACCCAGAGCATGCTCTATGGCACTCCGGCTTTGATTTAAAGGGGCTGGGAGCCCTGGGCCCTTTTGAATTGTGAAGTTCTGGGAAAACTGCCCCTTTTGCCCCCCCTTCTGTCAGCAGGCCTGCTTGTGGACTTCTGACAAGAGTGGCTTTTCTGGGCACATGGAAGCTGCTTCTGTAATAACAAATATGCTGGAACTGTAGCAAAAAACAGTTAATGGCTCAGTGTCTGGTTTTAAGTTTACCATAGTGCTAAAGGATCTGTAAAGCTTTCTTTTGAGCAGGGGCTATGCTTTTTATTATCTCTGTAAGATGCCACACACATTTGTCATTATGTAAAAAATAAATATAACAATAATGAATAACCTTTCACACATGAATAAATTTTCACACACACACTGATTTTTGTTTTTTTGTTCCTCAAGAGTCTTGCTGCTGACAATTATGTCTGCTTGCTCTGGTTACGCACTGACGTTTCCCAAATTCTGTTTCTCCCTGTTTTTATTTCATTTAATCTCTATCTCCATTATTTCTTTTTTCACTTGTGCAGTATGTCTCCTCCATTCCTATTCCCCTTTTCTGTGCATCTCTCTGTATTTTAGATGGTTACTAGGTGTAACAGTATGAAAGGAAGAAAAATCTTGAGCTGAATATCTGAAAAAAACCCTTACTTAAAGTGACACATTAGCTTGTGGAAAGCAAGCTGTGTCCTGCTCAGGGGTTGAATTGGGGGTAGGGGATAAAGGAGGAGGTGAATGGTTGTCCTCTTCCAAACTCCACACACAAAATTTGTCCTTTTCAAAATATGTTTGTGTGTGATCACTGAGCTCTGCGGGACTCCGAGTCCCTCTCTGGGGTTTGAATATATCCATGAGCTTGGCTAGGCTCCTGGTGAATGGCTCCTTTTGCACTGGGGATAAATAATGAGTGGTAGCATTTCCCAAACACACCCCCATTTGGAGGCATCAAAATGAAATATCACTCAGTAAATTGTGCAGAATTGTGGCCCTCCCCTTCTCCTTTCTTATATAAGGAATGAAATCATTAGTAGTGTTGGCATTTTATTTACCATGGCAAGAGTGTCTGAGTTAACACCTCACTGACCTGAGGTCAGCTTAACTACTTCTCTCAGGGGTGTGCATTTTCTAATATAGACCAGCATTTACGTGTTATCCATTTTGAGCTTCTTTTCCCCCCCAGACCTTTTCCCTGTTCTTTTCCTTCAGCTTCTCTTGCCTTTCTGTATCTCTCCCTTGCTTGTGTCTGAACCTTCCTTGCCCCAAACTGCCAACTCACTGTAAACACTAAACTTAAATTTACTACACCCCTGAGAGATGTAGTTAAGCCCATCTAAGCTCTGGTGTAGACAGTGCTAAGTCAGGGGAAAAATTCTTCTACTGACCTAGCTACCAACTCATGGAGAGATAGATTTACTACAGAAAACAAACAAACACGAACAAACAAAACCCCCACCTTCTATCAGGGTAGTACTTGTCTGTACTACAGTGGTTTAGCTGCAGCATTACAGCTGTGCCTCTGTAGCATTTCTAGTGTAGACAGCCTCAGACTGTTTCCTAACCTCTATGCCCTCTTCATTATCCTTTTTTCTAGCAGCCCTCTACTTTTTCTACTATCACCCTTGTCTCTTATCTTGTCTGTATCACTCTATTTTAGGGGTGGGCAGGACAGGAAGGGCTTAGAGGATTTACAGATATTTTCTGGTCAATCATCAATCACTACTATCCCCTGTATAGAAAGGCAGAAGCTGCAGGAGCTTGAGATTCTTATAGGAGCCATGGTTTCATTGGTTCTCTGTGGTTTGAGGAATTGGGCAGAAAGTGGATTTCACTCTGGCTATGTCTACATTGCATTCCTCTTTGGAGAGAGGAATGCAAATGCAGACAAACGAAATCGCAAATGAAGCGTGGATTTGAATTTCCCATGCTTCATTTGCATAATCACATCCGGGCGCTATTTCGAAATACCCTATTTCTAAATAAAAAACGCTATCCAGATGCAGTTATTTTGAGCAAAAACCCTTCTTTTGAAACTACCCTTACTCCTTATAAAATGAGGTTTATTTGCAATTTCACTCAGCTGCATTTGCATTCCTCTGTTGAAAGAGGAATGCAGTGTAGACATACCCTTAGTTAAGTCCTGTGGATTTCCCCAGAGCACACCCTGTTTATCTTTGCTGTGCACTAGACCCAGTATTTAGCCTTGTGTGTGTAGATATTAACTAAACCTATCCATGGGCTTTGTTTTATAGTGCCCTCTACCTAACATTACAGGCTGTTGTGAGACTCCTACAATGCTTCAGCAATACCCCATACTTAAATAGAATTGTGGCTTCCTTCTTACTGACTATTTGAGAGAGATCTCTTACATTTTAAACAGTTTTGGAGATATGTTAATTTGTACAGAGAAAGGAAATTGGTGTTTTTACCCAGATGAAAGATAGGAAAATAATTTTGTTACCAGCATTGTTTACTAGGCACCAGCACTGAAACTGTCAGCTGACATCCTTTGACATCATTACCATTTTAGAGGAAGGGTCTAACTCACTGCCTGAGGTGTTTTAAGGATGTTTCAAGGTGTGTCAGCTGCGCTTCACGTCAGTGCACTTTGATGTAGCTCTTTGGCATGGATTGAAAGGTACAGTTTCTAAATCTCCCAGTGGCCCATTATTTATGGATCACTGATATGATAGAATGTAACTGTTCCTGTCTATCATGTTAATGCAAGTTTGTCTATGTGTTAAGCAGCCTGTATTCCAGGAATAATACTGTGCATACACAATCAGAGCACAGACTAAAATCTTAGTGAAAAGATTACAAACATCGAGCATTTTCTAAACTCATTTATTGTAGCCATTTTATTCATTTATATGTATTGTTTAATTAGAAAAAGTAAACAGATTCACAGTGTGGAATTAGGCCAATCTGAGGTTCTAGGCAGGCCACAACACAAGGCACTCCATGGGTCCATCATTGTGGCTTCACTTTCATGTTGTGGTCCCACTCTCATTTGAATTGGTGATGGCAGAGGGGACCCACCCCTTCCCGGTTAGACCAGAATCTGGAGAAGTCAGAGTAGCAGCAGTAAGATTCCCAGTATTTACACCAGCACAATGTATTTTGTGCATGAGTCACAGGGCCATAACAAGGGTGAGGCGAGTGAGGCACTTGCCTCTGGTGCATAGCTGAGGGGGCGCAGAAAAGACAGCTACTATGCTGTCTTCGCTCGTGCCTCGCACCATGTCAGCACCCCCGCCCGCGCCGAAGACGGTCTTGCCTCAGGCACTAAATTAGCTAGTCAAGCCATGCTATCCTTCTTCTGCTAAGCCACAGTCCCCTGCACCTAATCTTTATCCCTCAAAAAGGAGATTTTAATGTTAACACCCTAATGAAATGCACACCCTACAGAACTACTTAGGTAACAAGTTAATTTTTCCAAAGTCACACTATAAAGTTGTGATTCAACTGAGATTACAAATCTGAAGATTTCTGACTCTCAGCCCTTTGCTCTGACAACCATTGGAACACAATTTTCATTTAACTGAAATACCTGAAGTATCCACAGTAGAAACTAGCAATCTGAGGAGTATCTTCTTTAAATCTGAGGTTTATTTTTTTTTTAATTATAGGAACATAAGCTGTATTAAACTCCCAAATACCTGTTATAAGCAGTGTGTGTGTGTGTGTGTGTGTGTAAAAATCATGGAAATCTCCAAAGAGCAATCTCAATGTGCACTCCTGTAGGAAATTTCTGAGCTCATTATAATATCCTGATAGCGTTGATGTTGATTGAGAGCTCACATATTTCTCTGTTTCCCACCCCAGTCTTTTTGAATGAATTTTCTCCTGCTTGATTTTAACTCAAAAGATAATTTGTGAACTATTTCAAAGAAAATCAATCCAGACATTATTGGGGATTGATGAGATTTTGGCCAGTGAATCTATATAATTTGAGGGCCCTCTTCTCACACCCATGCCTCCAACGTATGCCTTTTTTTTGGCCATAATGAGATTGAAGATATATCATGCAATTTCAAATGTTACGTGCACTGAGACATACACACTGTGGATTTAATAGTTTTACAGAGTGAACACAAATTAGCTCATCCAGTCTGACCTCCTGCATAGCAGGCCACAGAACCTCACCCAGTAATTACTACATCTAGCCAGTAACATCTGTGTAAATTATGGCATATCTTTTAGAAAGATGTTCAGTTTTGATAATACATGATGATGCCCACTTCCATGATGCACAGAACAACTAAGGCTTGTATGGACTTGGCATAAGTAACAGAATTAAAAAGTTTTTGGTTGAAAGAGACCTTTTTTAAAATCAGAAAGTTTCACCAATGTTTTAATGTTTTTTTGTTTCTTTTTTGTTGAAGAAATTGGAAAATGTCATTTTATAATTTGTTTTCTTTTCTCCCTTTTTCGAGGACCATAAGTAAAAAAAAAGGGAAGGAAAGAGGAGAAAAGGGTGGTGGGTAGTAAAACAAAACAAAACAAAACACAAAAAGCCTAACTATAGAAAAATAGAAAAATGAAAAAAAATTCGGATACAATTTCCATGAGTATATTGGAATAAATGAAACAATTTCAAAACCAGCAGAATAAAAAAAGACTAGAAAGCTTACTTCCATTTTTCAACAAGCTTTAAGTCCCTGTTATGTAATCTGATCCTAGACGTGCTGCTCTGTGAGCCATTTTTGCATGGTACTGTGGGATATTCCCTCAGATTTGGGGAAATATGGGAAGAGGGTATCAAACTCCCATAATTGCCCCTGCTATATTCCTGAATTTATGTGCATGGATGGTTTATTATTATTTATTGTAGCATCAACATGACTGAGTTCAGGTCAGGGCAGCATTGCTGTTATACTTACAAAAAGTAAGTGGTAGTCTGTCTTGAAGAGTTTATCATCTAAATAGGGAAGACAAAGGGTGTTAAATGTCACACAACAGGTCATTAGCAGACCTAGGAAAAAAAATCTATGTCTCCTGAAGATTTTATTTGACATTTATAAATGTGTTTTCAAACATTTGATTTTGGAATCAAAACTGACTTTTTACACCTACTCTGGTTATCAATATGTTTTCAAGTTTAGACCATGTCTCCACTTACCAGAGGATTGACACTCTGGCAATTGATCTTATGGGATTCGATTTGGTGGGTCTAGTAAAGTCCTGCTAAATTGAACTCTGAGGGTGCCCCCTCATCAGCACAAGTACTCCTTGCTGTTGCAAGGAGTAAGGGATGTTGAGGGGAGCATTTCTCCCATTGACCTCCCATTGTGGAGACGGTGCCAACCTTGGCTTAAGGTATGTTGACTCTAGCAATGTTATTTACATAGCTGGAGTTCCGTACCTTAAGCCGACCTTTCCCCCACAGTGTAGACCTGACCTTATAAGAATAATTAAGATATTCAGTGGATTTTTAATTGACGTGAAATGATGTAAACTTAAAATCTAGAAGGACAATAGATAAGCAATAATATATTGTTAGGCATTTGCTGGATGAGGGGCATTGAGGGGTTGGATCTTTGCTCTCTGAGGTTCTTGCACTGCAATCTCACATATTTCCTGTTGAAAAAACACTGGGAAATTAACACCACTTGTTTCTCCTCTATACCATAGACAGGGTGAAAGGTGGTGTGCACTTGTCGGGAACAGTCAATAGCAGCATAGTTCCTGAAAGAACTGTGCTGCAAAGATGGTCTGAGTTCATGATAGCTATTACTGGAAATCAAAAGACAGGGTCTGCAAATATATTTTTTCACTAAACAGACTCAGTCTCTTATCTATAGGTTAAAGGAATGATTCAAAGATCCTGAATAACTGGGGCAGCTAATTTTTGTCCCATTGTCAACTTACTAGTGTAGTGATTTTCAACCTGTGGTCTGCGAACCCTCCACAAACCATGTCTAGGAGGTCTGTAAAAGATTGTTGTTACTATAGAACAGTGATTTTCAATCTGATCTGCGGTCCCCATTCAAAAATATTTAGGGGTCCACAAATGAAAATATGTTGAAAACCACTATGCTAGTGGTATGAGAGAGCTAGTAGTATGGATGAAATCACAAAGGCTACTGCTGCCAACACAGCAATGCTTCACCTTGATTCAGTTTGGTTTAGGAAGGATTAAGTCATGTTATGACCTGTAGTTTCAATATGTTGCATCTTGTATTAAAGACAAGGTAGCTGGGGGCCATTATGTAAAAATTAAGTGGGCTTCATTTGTCTGCCCCAACTGCAGATAAGTGAAACCTCAGCATATCGTTCCATTCAGACTTACAATTTTACCCATTTGAATAAAAAAGAAATAGCTAATAAAAGATGATTCACTTAATGTCAAATCTGAGCTCTGTACATCAGCTTTGATCAAATACACTGACATTTGGGTAACTGCATTATTATTATAAAATATCCTTTAAACTTTCTTTTCCAGATGCTCTTTGTTTAAACTTTGCTTTGATCACTGTGCAGGTCTTTCCATTTCAGCAGATATTTATTCACACTGAGTGAAATTAAGGTGGAATTTTAAATTTGTTCTTCATATGGGTTCTCTTTCCTTTGTTCAAATTTTAAATCAGTGAAGCTACTTTTTAAAACTAACCCTCTTACCCAAAAATACAGTTATTCGATTCTTAACTATTCTGTGGCTTTTAACAATTTACTTTACTTGTCAGTGTCTTAATTTCTCCATGTATAAAATAGGGAAAACAATACTTAGTTTCTTCACAGAAATGGTTGAGAGAATTAATTAGTAAAATGTCTGTACAGCATTTTGAAAGTAAAAACATCTAAGTGATACAAGCACTCAACAGTAGTAAGTCCCTTCTAGTAGTGGTCATTTGAGTTTACAATATGTTTTAGTACTAATGCTAGAATAGTATATTTTGAAAGGGAATATTTATTTGAATAACTAATTTTCAAATAGGGTCTACTAAGTAAGAACACCAATTTCCAAATAGGAGACAAAATCTGTAGAGAAGCCATTTATGGATTTTCTCTTACAAATAAAGTTACTTGACCGTATCAGGCCCTGTAGATGTTAACTACATATCAAATGTTAAAAATACCTAAATTGTCACCCCAAACCACATAAACTTGAAGTACCTATTTTTATATTTCTAGATGAAACAGAAGGTCGTTATTTTTGAACCCATGCATTCTCAAACATATTCAAACTATGGTCCACACTTTTCCAAGCTTATGAATGCCCCTGCTGCTTAGCCAAAAGCCTTAGCCCAAGAACAAGGCCTCAGACCATGACATACAGATCAACTGTGATTTTGACTCTCTTCTATACCTTTGCAATTAACAAAATAGTAAAAATTCCTAAACTCTTAAAGTACAGGCCTTTATAGGCAGGCCTCAATACCTACATCCTAACATTTACAATTGCATAACATTTGTGGTAACTACAGCAATGGCAGTTTTGCCATTTACTTCAGTGGGCCAATGCAGTGATAAATGAAGACAGTAAGAGCTGGAGAGGAGTATCAGAGCACTTCCATTGAGGTTTCTAAATATGGATTTAGGATTCCAATCTGTAGGCAATCAGTATGAATATTTTGGTCTAATTCATTTTGTAAGAATGAAAGTCCATTTATCTAATACAGGAACTCCCTGACTTATAAATATCTGACTTACAAACATCTGCACATACGAACAAAAGCTCACCTTTAGTCTCAAGAGAGCAGGCAAGAGCAGCAGGTTGTGGAAAGCGGCATGAATGACAGCTTCATCAGTCCTCAGACCACCCCCAGTCATCCCTCCCCCCATGCTGTGCCCAGCTCCCATTCACCAGCAAACAGTGAGCGCTGAGGACTGGAAGACTGAGGAGCAGGGGGTGGTTGCGCAACTGGTGAGAAGTTGGCACTTGGAAGGGGAAACTGCTGCTTCTCTTCAGCTGCTGACTGTGCAGCTACCACCTGTTCCTCTGGAGTTCTCTGGTCCACGCTCGTGCTGCTACCTGCCTCCTAGTGAGTGGGGCCTGGGTGCAGCCTTCTTTGGGGGAGTAGCTGGGGGGTGGAGGCTGCTGGATCTGGTGCTGAGCCTGTGGGGGGGGGGGTAGTCTGGAGGAGGGGACTGGTCATAGGAGTTGACGCAGAGCCTGCGGGGAGGTATCAGTTGGGGAATGCCCAGAAGTCTCCTTCAGACTCTCTGCCTACCTCCTCATCCTCCTATAATTAAATCCTGCCTTTCCTCAAGCAACAGCATTCAAGGTTAAATAAAAAAAAACCCTATTTCTTAGTCAATTTTATTGTTTTTTATTTGTTTAATTATTAGTATTGCAATAGTATTGCTTCTCCTATTTTAATTGCAAATATATAGTACATTAGCTACATCATGGATTAAATAAGCTTTTGTGGGCTAGCCTGGGTACTTAACCATGATTTATAATATTGGAACACATTTTCCCATAGAAACAAACAATCAACTTACAAACAAACTTTTGGAACACAACCCATTTGTAAGTTGAGGACTTCCTTAACTCTCTTCATGAAATAGAAGTAAGTTACAGTGTGAAAGATATGCATTTGAAACTGATGAATTTGCTCTTCCAAGTGAGCCATGGGATTATTTAACTGTTAGCATAACTAATTAGAATGAACTATTCATGTGTCCAATTGGTCAAGGGGCAAATGAATTATTTTTTCTTGGGGGCAAAAATGAACAGATCCAGAGTCAAGATAGTTCTCCGTAATTTATTTTTATTTAGAACATGCTCAGAATTTCTGTTATCTGTAACAAAGATGGATTAACAGCAAACAGTCTGCTTACAGTTGTCACGTAACAATCTTAATATTCCATGAAAAGCTGTGGTGTTTAAACAGCTCTAGGTTCTTCCTCTGAATATTGCCTCAAGGCACTGCTTCTGAGGCTGTGTGATTGCAAGATGGGGTCCATATTCAAACACCTATACATGTGAGTAACCCGAGGGATGTGAGTAGTTTTGTTCAGACTGTTTAAAATAGTTTGTTTCTTTTTGTCAAATGTATATTTATATAAAATGCCTGAAAGCATGTGGGAAAAACATTTTTTGTTAAGATTCCATACAGTCCCCTTCATTCAAAAGATGAGCAAGCTCCTAATTTACATATCCAAGTCCTTTCTGGGGATACCTCTGCCAGAACAGAGAATATAACATTTGACCTTCTTGATATTTCTATGGTGAAAAAATGTTAGGCATTTTTATGACATACAAGGAAAAAAGATGCAACCCCAATTTTTTCCTCACTTTCAACACCGGGCCCAGTTCTGCAGTTGCTTATAACTACTGACATGCACTGGCTGCAGAATCAGATCCACTGCTGATACTGTATCCTCTACTTCCCATTCCCTTCATTCTTTTATCCTTAGGGCCAAAGCAGGCCATAGAAGTTTTTGGGTTAAAATGAAAGTAAGTCATTCAATACATTTGTTTAAAATAAAAACCACAGATGTCTGAAGCCCTGGGATTGGTAGGAATGAATAATTACTTTCTGATAAGTGTACATTATGGAATATTTTTGTGAGAAGATAGATCTCTCAGTCATTCTTTTCTCACTGACTTGTTTTGATCATTTCCTTGGTAACCATATCAGGCTATTTCAGTTCATTCATTTGTCACAAGGAAGGGCCATTATTGTAAAATTCATTGTCTTATTGGGAAATTTACAGTGCTAGACTCAGTTATACATCTCGTATTAAGCATTTTTTCCTCCATAATGAATTAATACAAAGTATTTAAAATCCCTTTTTTCCCCCTTAACTATTAAAGGTCACTTCTGAATATATATAGTATCCTCAAAGTATTGGCATTAGACAGTCTGAATATATATTATCCTTTCTGAAATACAATTGTAGGCAACCATCCTGTGCTAAAACACTAAAATCACAAAATACCATACCATTTTTCTATAGCACATTGGTGACCATTTCTTACAACAACAACAGATGATCTAATTAGTTCAAAATAATGTAAAAGTATACAGATACAAGCTAATGTAATTACAATCAAATTTTGGAATCTTCTGCCATTTATATAGTTCATTATTTTTAATGTTTTGTACAAAAAAAACTACAACTACATTTACCTACAATAACAGCAAAGAAAGGAATATATAAGTAGACTCTAGATCTTTCTATACTATCACAAAAATGCAACAATTTAAACAATTCATAATTTAACTTCTTCACAACAAAACCAATATTCCTTATAGCATTTTAACCTTGTATTTATACTCTTTAAAAACAAATTCTATTATAGTCTGGTAATATACATTTGTTTTCAAACATTCTAAAGAACTGCTGGTTATGTGGTCATAAAACATGCACAAGGCCAAAAAAGATATAGATTCATACAAAAAAAAAAAAAAAAAAAACGTTGATAGAAAATAGGAATCAAAGAATAGAAAATATGAATCCAATTTATTTTCCCTTTTTCCAAACATACATTAAATGATTAACCAAAGCTGACCCATCACTATCTCCAGACTGTTAATTTTAATTGCTGCTTCTCATTTTTAATGTAATTTTTTTATGGAAGTCATCAATTCATCATATACAAAACATGTTAATAAGCATTTTAGAAAGATCATAAAGAGGCACATTATATTTCTTCTGCAAGACTTAATCAGAACTTAAACCAAAAAAAGAGAAAAATTCCACAATATCAAACTGAACATTGAAAAACAAATAATATAAATATTGGAGACACATCTTAGTATCCAATATATTTTAAAATCCATATCTGCCTACAGTTAGCTGCACTGCCATAGAAACATCTAAAAAACTTGAATACTTCACAAAAGTAAAGCGGGAGTCCCTCCAGTTCCAGCTAAATTGCACACTCGTCCCCTTCCTTCTCTTCTCTTGTTCAGTGAACAGGCAGGATTTGATCATTCACAGTTTTTAAAAACAGTGTCTTATTTTCATTAAGCTAAGCCCACCGCTGATGTAATTCTTGCATTACAAAGGTCTTAATTTAAACCATGACATAAATGCTTTTCATCAGTCTATTTTTTTGTTCTTCATGCCAAATTTCTTGCATTTTTTAAATAAAAAGTATGGCATATAATAACTGCTGCAGGACAGGCTGCTTTATTCTTAAATATGAAAGACAAATGGAGTGTGACATGCATACATTTTTATATGCAGCACTTATTTCTTCAGGACTTCTTCCACTGTTTTCTTAGTAGAGTATTTGACTTCCTTTGAATCTGGCCTAGCAATAACACTGGATTTAAAGCACAATTCTCAGTCATGATCATACTTATTGGACCAAGCGGTGAAGTGTTCTAACTTTTTTTTCTTCCCCTCCAATTAAGGATTTGGGGATCTGTGGATTATTTTTTATAGTAGCCTTTTGAAAGCAGCCTGAGGGTGGGTTGTGAACACCCAAAATCTTGCTTTGTATTACATACTAGGAGTTTCAAAGCACACCCATATTTCCTCATAATTATGTAGCCAAGGATAATTCCTACAACTTTATGCAGCATAAATACTTTTTCTTTTTGGTGTCATTGTATTGAATGATTGATGAGCTATGTTAATGCATTCAAGAGAATCTCATAATTTGTTTAGTATTGTTTTATTTTGCAGATTGGAGCCTGGTTAATTTTAATTCTGGGTCAGGGAACACCAGCTGTTTTCCCATTTGAACTGTAAAAGTACCACAGACATTTTTCTTGCATAATATTAATATGAATACATTAATAGTATAATTGCTAACATTCAAACGTCATTGAAGCAGAAGTTTCAATATGATACAGCTATAGCGTGCTATCAAACAATGTATGGATAGTTCATTGATTATTGCAAACTGTATATTATTAGGCATTGATTAAATGCAGACTGTGAACTCTGACATACTTTTAGAAAGAACAGCATTTCAGAAAACATGTGGCTGCATAGTATTTAAGAAGTTATGGGCTCTTATTTAGGTTTAAATTGAATTGAGAGAGACTGTTTCAGTCACATTAAATATTTATATTCAATCTACTTTTGAATGTATGGTAATTTTAAAAATAGATTATTCTTTCAGGTTTGAGTTGAGAAAATAAATAAAAAATTTAAATATGTCATTGTGACTATATATGCTGTTACTTTTTCATAGTATAGTCTGTATCTAGAAGGTTTTCTATTGCTTATTTCTTTAATTTGGATTCTAGTCTTTATTTACATTATTTTTTATGAAAAATCCTTTTTGCATGGCCCCTTTATGGAGCACAAGCTATCAAGACTTTTTTTAAGGTGTAGTCACCTTTACATTTTCAATTTCTATTTTGAAGGATTCATATTAGTGCTTAACAGTTCACTTTGGGATTAAACTTGGAACAGAAAATTTCAAATGCAAATACATTTCTTTTGTTTTCCTTTTTAAATAAGAAAATTAAAACCCAAGGCACGTTGTTTTTAGAGAAGCAGCATGAAATCCTGGCCACACTGAAGTTGATGAGAGTTTTGCCACTTCCGTGGAGCCAGGATTTCAATCATAGTATGGAAAACAACTGAATATAGAATTTTCATATAGGAGATTTGTGATCCTATAGTTCATATTGTGTAACCATATTGTGAATTAGTGCTTTTGTATATTTTTAATTTGTTTTAGGACTTTTGGTTGGGATTTTTTTGGTATTTTGATTCAGTAAAGCAACTACTTAACGTGGGTGTTTGCTTTTAAACAAAAATGTCCAAAGGAATTTTAGTATTTTGAAATGAAATGAGATGTAAAACTAATATTACCACCCACTGACAAAGATCCTATGGCACTTCACCTGAGAGTTATGGGGTGCCCTCTATAGTAGCTTAGCTTGTTTCTAGTTGGATAGCAACAGTCTGCTTATTTAATTTTCCTCTGCAATTTCAGTTGGATATTGGAAATTCCAACTTCAATATCCAATTTCAGTTGGATATTGGAAATTCAGTCGCAATGTCATTGTTATACATTTCCTGTTCTAAATGTTGCACATTGTTGCTTTGCACTTCAAATAACTTATAACCACCCACTTGTAATGGTGATATCATTTGAGCTTAGCTTTAAATCTTACTGATGTGATGATGAGTGGACAGCACCAGAATGAGCCTGACAAGAAACAAGAACAGATGTTCAATATGTAATATCTTGTCCAAAAGGTGATTAAATACATAGAAAAGTCTGAACAATAAGTCACACTATACAATAATGTACTTCCCATGGGAGTGCCACCTTATGTAAGGGTGCATCCCCAGTGCCTCCTGTTTGCTGTCTGTCACTGAGTCTTCCATGGTTCAGCCCTCTGGCAGTCACATAAATGCAAACCCTTTCTGGAGTAACAAAGACCTGAACAAAAGTCCTAACACATTTAAAGTAATAATTCCCTATACTGCCTACCTCTGAGGTCACCCTGCTCCCAGTTACAAAGCCTATTTCTGAACTTTTATGGCAAGAGTCTGTTTTTCTCCCCATGGATTTCTTCTACCAGATATCCCTCCTCCTTACGTCCTGGAGGCTTACACTAGCTCTCTTTACAGAGCTTAATGAGAAGAGCTCCAACACTGTTTCCCTTTGCCAGGCACTCTGACAGCTTTCTTGGAGCTCTCACTATCCACTCTGACCCCCTCATTCAGGGCTTGACCCCACAGACACTTACTTTATCTCCTGTGGGTAGCAGCTGCAGGGCTTCTCTAGTGAGAGCTCCTTTTCTTTTCCCCTGTCTTCTAAGCAACTTTCCCTTTAACTGTTCTAGCAGTCTCTTTCTAGCTCTACTGCTCCATTACTAATTAGCTAAAGGGGCACTTCCTGGAGTGCCTGATTGCTCCCAGGTGTAGTACACAGGGTCATAATAGGCCAATTAGGCCTTAATTTTCCTGAAGGACTATTGGCCCCATGACACCAATCCACAAAGATTGTTCTATGTGTGAGCAAAAAGAAGTAGAACTAAGACAGTGCAACATTCATGCTTTTTCCTTCCTTCACAGATACTGTCCAAGAACTTCTACATGACCCTAGAAATTGCCATCTCTATAAATATACTGCAATGCCCCTTATTGGGAAGCTGTTTATCATAACATTCCTTTTGTCACATTTATTTGATAACAAGGTTAAACATTAATACCATAGAACCTGCTTACATCCTTAAAATTTTATAACAGCCCCATAAATTATCTCTGTGTATGTATCACCATGCATGGGTTTTAAATCCACCTTTATAAGGTTCAAATGGGAGCAGCCATATACCAACCCTCCACCTACCAGCCTGCTAACTATTGCTTACTTGGATCCCAAGAATCTTAGCCCGAGATTGAGGCTCTGTTTCCTGATGTCCTATTGGCAAAGTTCCAGAGCAGTTGATTGGTTACAGGGTCTCACTTAAGCCAGTAGTGGAGACAGGAAGTTGTTGGAACTAGTGGGTTCCACCCTGTTCCTGCTCTTCCTCCTTGGCTTGATTTTTTTGGCATTCTGTCTGAGTGTGATTCTGGTTCCTGATTCATGGTTCTGCTCCCCAGTTTGTCTCCTGCTTTCAACTGTTTGGTATTCCCTGACTACACTTGACTTCTGTCTCATGACTGCAGACTCTGGTTCTGGCTACTAGGTTTGGCTGCTCAGAACCTGGGCATTATGTTTTGATTGGATCACAGTAACCCTGAGGGCCTGTCCTGGTATGAAAAAGATAAACTCAGCAGCATCTCCGTAGCTACTAAAAGCATCAGACTCACCTAGCTGGGCCCTTTGCCTCCAAGTAGATAATTGTGTATTGCAGTCCCAATTTCACATCTGATTTTGGACAACTAAAGTCTGCAGGAGCAAGTGAGGCAGTTCAACACTGTGAATACTGTACTGCAATATCATTGCCCCAGTGGTTTGACAGGAATTGACAACAGTTCCAGGGTTTCATGAAGCAATCACAGAATTGTAGGACTGGAAGAGACCTTGTGAAGTCATCTAGTCCAGTCTCCTGCACTCTTAGCAGGACTAAATGTTATCTAGACAATCTCTGACGGGTGCTTCTCTTATCTATTTTTTAAAAATCTCTAATGATGGAGATTGCACAACCTTCTTAGGCAATCCGTTCTAGTGCTTAACTACCTTGACAGGAAATTTTTCTAATGTCCAATGTAAACCTCCCTTGCTGGAAGTTAAGCCCATTGCTTCTTGTCCTGTCCTCAGAGATTGAGAAGAATTTTTTCCCCTCCTCCTTGTAGCAACTTTTTATAAACTTGAAAGATGCTGTCATGTCTCTTCTCAGTCTTCTCTTCTCCAGAGTAAACAAACCCATTTTTTCAGTCTTCCTTCATAAGTCATGTTTTCTAGACCTTTAATCATTTTTGTTGCTCTTCTCTGGACCTTCTCCAATTTGTCTACATATTTCCTGAAATGTGGCACCCAGAACTGGACACAGTACTCCAGTTGAGCCCTTATCAACATAAAGCAGAGTGGAAGAAATACTTCTCATGTCTTGTTAGACACTTAAAATGAAAGATTACTTCTGCCTCAGGACTTGTGAGGTTGGCAGCTCTTCAACTATGCTGTGAGTCCATCTTGGCAGGACACTTAGGGTGATATAAAATTCAGCAATATTTTGTTTCTTTCTGGTGGCCCCAAATGCAATGATAAAGGCTTTTGTAACTTCCTACCAAGTGTATGTCCACACCAAGATCAGTCTCATGACTGTGGACTCTGTCTCTGACTACGAGGTCTGGCCGCTCATAACCTGACCCTAACAGTATGTATAACCTAACACATACTCTATTTAATAAATTAGCTAACTCTTAACTTGATTGGCAGATATGGTATTTTCCTAAGGTTTGGAAGGGCACTTTCATGCCATTGGATTAGTCTGCATGGTGCATCAATGTATACTTTGGAGGTGTGGTTTCTATAGTGCAGTGACATGTTGCACGTTAGTGAGTCTACGTAGATACTGCTGGTGTGCAGTGCATTAAAAGTAGTATTCAATACTACATTAAAGCGCATTAGGGAACTTTTAGTGCACACTGGCAATGTCTACCTGGATCAGTTAATGCACAACATGCTAGAGTACTTTATAAATCACATGCTTGTAGTGAGCATTGCCCCACTATTTATACAGCACCAAGTATTGTATAAAATCTTGTGTATGCCTTGCAGGCAGTTTTATGTTGAAGCAAGTGCAGGCATTTCTTGTAATGACAGGAGGCTGCTTTGCACATGGTTCTGGTTGGTTAGTGTTTTGAGAGTTTGTTTCAGTATCTGTCAGTCACTCATCTAGCTGTGTTCCTTCCATGTCCCGCTGATCAAGTCTGAGCAGAGTGCATATTTCACAGTTCTCCATGTCCGTATTTATGTCTTGTGCTTGTAGTGGGTGAATGCACTTATGGTATCAGTGAAATACACTTAAATGTCCGTACCCCAGGTGTCCCTATCTGGGAACACCTGTGGTACAGAGGAGGCAGCAGTTCTGTGTGCTGCTGATCCCTCTCTCCCTCCACTGAGGGAATGTCAGTGCACAAATTTGCTTCTCTTGTGGCTTTTTCCCACCACTCTCATAGCGGTAGGGGTGTGGTGTCTAGGAGCAACAGGGAGCAGGGAGCCACATGTGCCCCCGGGAGTGGGGTTATAGATAAGTCCTCACCCCCTCACACTCAGGCCCTGCAGCACCCACCCTGACCCAGCATAATCTTTTATCTGGCATGCCCTTGTTTCCCAGTGTTTCAAAGAAGTTCAAGTGTATATGGCTATCCACTGCTGTAACACAAGCATCTTGCTTTCAAATGCATGATTTGTACTGAGACAATAATTTGAACCCGATGTTTGTAGTTTTGGAAGATCTTTAGCTTATTGGTCATAGTAGGTTTTGGCTTTTGCATGTCTCTATTCATTTTGTCTCTTATTCTTCCTCATTGTGCTACTAGTTGTAGTAATACTGGGCCAGTACCTGAGCCCACCTGAGCCCTGGGTGGGTTGTGCCAATGTATGTGTGCATCCTGACATCTTGTTGTTGAACTAGGTTACTATTAATGTCTTATATAGGCTTTCTCCAGATTAGAATGGCTTGCTATACATTTTCATTGTTATTTGTAGATGTCTTTAACAGTCTTAGTAATTGTAATTACCAATTTGACTTTGCAGTTTGACTGGCTCTGATAAGGTACTGATGTAATGTGACTGAATTCCCATTCCTCAGAAAATTTCACAAATGCACTGCAAGTAAACTGGAGTCTGCTTTTGTGAAGCTGTGACGGGGCGGACAGGCCCCGCACTGAAGGGCAAGGAGTAGCCCAGGCCCAGCTGGCTGAGAAGGCCCCACCCCTCCAGCCCTGCTGGACATACTTCCAGCAGAGCCAGGGTATAAAAGCAGACAGAGCCCTGCAGCAAGGAAGGCTGGAGGGGGAAGGAGTAATCCAGGCCGTGCCGGTGTTTCTGCAGCAGCTGAGACCAAAGTTGCTGCCGGTGCCCAAGCCTGACCCTGAAGCAGAGCCAGCAGCCGCCAACCCCAGGGAGGCAGGAGTGTACCCGCAACCCCGATGGCAGCCCTGGCAAGTACTGATTCTGAGGCAAATAGACCACGGGGGAACCAGGGCGTGGTAGGAAGCAGCCCACGGCAAAGGACTAAAAGTGTGGCTCGGCGTGTATCGGCTGGATTCCCCGCCGAGCGGGCAAGAGCCATAGTCCCTGCCTAAAGGGCCCTAGGCTGGGACCCAGTGGAGACAGAGGGCCGGAGTCCCCCTACTACCCATTTTCCCTACCCTGGACAATCAACCCCGGTCCAGGAGAGGTTTCGCTAGGTGGCTAGGCCTCAAAGGCCATATTTACCCCCGATAGAGGGGCATTGACTTTGTGGTGCAGCCGAGGGGGGGATGAGCCCCCCAACAGAAGCATTTTGAGAGTTCAGATGGAAGATGCTGTCAAAAGGTACTGCTTGCAGAGGCTGATGACATCAAAGGATAACCTGATATCCAACAGCTGCTCTAGAGTGGAGTTTCCTTCATGTTATCATAATCTAATATTCCTCCCAGTAGGTGAAATTACTTAAATTTAATTTGAGGAGACCTGTGGGAGGGGACTTGAGAAGAAATAAGCCATTGAGGAAATAATCACCCCAGATGTCTAAAGTTCATGATAGCCATTTGGATAAGAAGTTGCACAATTAAGTCATGCAAAAATATGGGTGTCCCTGTGAGTCAGCAGTGGGCAGCTTAGGCTAGTGAGTGGGCTGTATGAGTGGCTCTCTTTCATTTCAATGTGTCACAGGATTGTTGGAAACCATGATGGTCTCTGGGACAGGGTAGTTTTGTTAACTGCGATTGCATACATAGAATTTGCAGGGTGTGTTGATTGAAGCATAGTGGTGCTTAGATTGGATGCAAAGGGAGCACGTGGGTAGGGAGGGAATGTGTCCCTCCCTACCAGATGGTAAACACTTGCTGCTCTGTCCTCACTAAGGAGCTGCTGCTGTCACTGAGATAGAAGTGCCCTCCCCCTCCCCCAGGCAGCTCCGTGCATGAGTTCTGAGCCCTTGGGTGGGGCTCATTAAGCAGCTGCAGGGCTGTGCTGCTGTGCAGCTTAGAGGGCACACTGATGGGTACTACATTTGTCTTTTTCCAATTGTCCAGGCCCTCCTAAGCAGTTGCCATAAGTTTTCAACGATAATGGCCAATGGCTCTGCAATCACACCAACCAACTCTCTGAGCACCTTAGATGCATTAGATCTGGCCCAATGGAGCTGTGCATGTCCAGCTATTCTTTCACTACTGAGAACTGCTCACCTCCTCTCCATACTGTGCTGCCCAGTGTAGCAGTCTGGGAACTGACCTCTGAGAAGACCTGTGATGAATGGGAGAAGTGCTACCCTTTTCTGGACATCCCGGCCATTCAGTTAACTAAATTGCCTGTAATGGTTAAAACCATAGACACTGAAGAGTGTCCAGGAATTCTAGGGAAGTAAGAAGTGTTGGCAGGAAGCCAATAAAACAGATTGTGGGTTTTTTTTATTGGAAGCAGTGATCTTCTTGTGGCAGTCTTGGGCTATGTCTACACTGTAGCTTTCTTCCAGAAAAGCTTATGCAAATGAAGCGCGGAGTGGAATATCATCATGCTTCATTTGCATAATTAGCAGCCATTTTTGCACAAGAGGGGGTTTTTGCGCAAAAAGGAGCTGTGTAGACGGCTCCTTTTTGCACAAAAACCCCCTCTTGCACAAGAGCCGTTCTTCCTAATTTTTTTTAGGAAGAACGGCTCTTGCGCAAGGGGGGTTTTTGCGCAAAAAGGAGCGGTCTACACAGCTCCTTCTTGCGCAAAAGCCTCTTTTGCAAAAAATGGCTGCTATTAATTATGCAAATGAACCATGGTGATATTCCACTCCGCGCTTCATTTGCATAAGCTTTTCTGGAAGAAGGCTACAGTGTAGACGTAGCCTTGGTGTGACCACAAGTGAGCTGGACGGCCATGAATTAAGCCAGGAACCCAGGCATGGAGAATCCAGTGACATCCATGTGTAGGGAAGGACTAAACCTTGGAACAACAGATATGTGAATAGAAAAGGGAATGTTTATTCAGACGTGACCAGGTTATTTTCTTGAATTGTCAGTTTGGATTTCTCTGTGCTGAGCCCATGTACTACCCCATACACTGTAACTTTTAAACTAAATGTCAGAGAAGCAATTCTCTGTTTTTAATCTGCCTTTTTTCAGTTTTTCTGTAACATCTAGCAACCAAGTAATGTCTTATTAATAAAATCACCTTTTTAAGACTGATCTGATTCCTGTGTCCTAGAAAGTAGGAGGTTCTGTGGGTACATGCCTAAAACTGCAAGATCAGCTGTTAGGGAATTTACAGAGGGTTTTAAGCTCTCTCCAGAAGGAGGGTTAAAGGACTTGAGGCTAACCCACAGGAAGAAATTCCCAAATGCGTCTTTCTAGGTTCTCAAAAGGGCTTTTGCATTTGGGTGGTAACAGCATACCATCCGGGGTTAGGGAGTCTGTGACCCTGGGGAATTTTTAAACAGAAGCCTTTAGTGGCAGGATATTTTAAAGTCTCTTGCAGGTCCCCACCTGCACACAAAGTGCCAGAGTAGGGAACAGCTTTCACAGGACTAAATTTAAAAAAAAAAAAAAAAGGAATTGAGTACTTCAACTTTTTTTACATCATGTGTCATTAGGTTGTCTCCCTCATTCAGTAAGGGTCTCCACTTTCCCTGACCATCTTCTTCTTGCTAACATACTTGTAGAAACTATTCTTGTTATCCTTCACATTATTGCTACCTGCAACTCCAATTGCGCTTTGACTTTCCTGATTACACCCCTGCATACTCTTTCTGCACACTGGGATGGTTTGTTCCTGCACCTTCAATAAGGTTTCTTTAAAATGCAGCAAGCTCTCCTCAACTCCTTTTCCCTAATATTAGCTTCCCAGGAGATCCTACCGATCTGTTCTCTGAGGGAATCCATACACTGCAGTTTTGATAATTGGTCTTCAACTGAAGCAGTCTGTGGCAAGAGAGTCTTTCAACTTTTGTAGGACTAAGCCAGGGGTGGGCAATAATTTTTGACCGGGGGCCACTTCAGAAATTTTTGAAGTGGCCCTGGGCTGCCAGAAGGGGCAGGGACTCAAGCGGAGGGTGTGGGGCCAGGACACTTCTGTGCTTCCCCACCCACAGACCCTGATTGGTCTGGGGGTGTAGGAACGTGCAAAGTCTTTGCCCCCCCAGAGATAACCACCAGCTGTTCTGAACAGCTGGCAGTTCCCTCTAGGTGCCTGTGCCCGTGGCAGTGGGAGGAGACTGTGTTGCCCCCAAATCAATCAGGGCCTGGGGAGGGGGAGCACGTGAAGGAGCGTGTGATGCTTTGAAGCACCAAGCCCCTTACAGGGTGGGAGGAGACTTTGCGTGCTCCTCCCACCCCCAGGCCAATCAGGGCTTAGGAGTGGGGGGAGGACACAAAGTCTCCTGCCAGGAGCGCGTGGCGCTTCTAAGCACTGCACACTCCTTGCAGGGCAGGGGCAAGGCGGGAGGAGACTTTGCGTGCTTCCCCTCGCCCCCAGGCCCTGATTGGTCTAGGGGCAGGAGGAAATGGCAGGGCCTCCATGGGCCAGATCAACTTGTTTGGCGGGCCGGATGCAGCCCGCAGAGACCCTTTTGCCCACCCCTGGGCTAAGCCATACTGTTTTCTTCTTTATTATTCACTTATTCCTTGCAAGCAATCTATTTGATGGATCTGGTTTTTACTACTTGCTATTTCCTAACAGTCAAGGCTTGCAAAATGGATTTCCTAGGCAGAGAAAAAAATTGTTCTACCTGTTAATTTCTGTTTTGTGAAAGAACATGTAGGCCAGTGTAAATCTCCTTTAGTTCTTCTTTGAGGAGTGTCCTCTTGGGTGCTCCACTTTTAGGCGCGTCAGTGCTGCTGTGCCTCTGCTCGGAGATTTGTGACAGTAATGGGCCAGCTGTGCACGGAGTGCCGGCATGTATTCTGAAGAGGCTACTGCATATATGCAGCTGGCCGCTTCCTCAGTTCCTTCTCAACTGCCACTGGCTTTGGTCGCAACTCAGCAATCGCCCTTTACTTCATTGACAAGTTATATAGTTACCCAGTTTTTTAATTAGTTATGACCTCAGAAATCCTTTCCTAGTAGATACTTGTTAAACTTTCTCTTCAGATTTTAGCGATAGTTTATTTAAAAAAACCCACTTCTATAGATAAGCAGTTAAGTAGACATACCAGTTCTGCGCAAACTAGACTGGTGTCTGGGACGTGCTTGAGGCTATCCATTTCAGTCTCAGATGGACATGTCCGCTGTCTGGGGGAACAGCACCCCACAGAACACTGTCCTCATTGACAGAAACTTGACAGTGTGTTCCAGAAAATCAAGAGAATTACAACTGAAAATGGTCCAGCTGGAGAAAAAGGCTCGGTTGGCTTCTGACCCTGAGCAATCTACCCCTCCCAGACAGAAATCACCTGGGACTAGGTCACAGAGAGTAGCTACCATCGGATTGAGCCCAAAGGACCAGGATAATACTCACCTAGAGAAAAGGCCCTATTCTTCCTCAGGGACTGACTGTCCTCTAAGGAAGCATATCTCCATAAAAACACTGCACTCCCACCTCTAGCACAAAAGGGGTCGGACAAGCAATTTATAAGCAAGGCCGGCAATGAAAACAGCTGCGACCCCCAGCACAGAGAGCACAGCTAAGGCACTCACAGAGGTGAAGTGCAAAGCCTACTCATTGGCACCGGCTAAAATGCCATCGGCACCAGCCACAGCGTGGAATAAATAGTGCCCGCAAGCACTACCAAGCACAAGCGCTGTGTTTGAGGTGGCAGCATTGGCACCACCAAAGCACTCAGTTCTGAACTTGCACACAAAGTAACCAGCATTCCCATTAACGCCACTGCACACTCCACACACCTCGCAGCCTCCGTTACTATTCCCTCTCCCACTGATACCACGCTGTACAACAGCAGTGGAGCTCTCTGTCAACTCAGTATTGGGAAGTCCTCTATTCTGCACCGATGGTACCCCAAACACCTCAAGGTATACTTTCTCATCCACGCCGGCCACTTCAGCTGCCCCAGTGTTTAGTGAGGATGAGGTTTCCAATCGAGCACACTGACCAAACACTCCTCCCCTAAGCCTCAACAACGAATGCAACAATGGCAGCTTCCACAGTGGTTTCCACCACTTATTCTACCTAACTGGCCATACTAGGACCCATGGGCAGCTTATAGACCACAGCAGGTAAAACAGCCACAACAGCCATCCCGGCCCTGTGGTCCCATGCACCAACAGTGCAGTCTCCAGAGCACTATAGTTTGGACGCAGAGGAGCAGGATGTAGCTATTACGGGGATGAACATATATCCTGCTGTCCCCCACCCACACACACCTCATCTTCACCTCCTGACGATATGATCATGCCCCCACCACCAACCATGGGGGATGATTTTAAATCGTTCCAGGAACTTTTCAAGAGAGTTGAAGATATCTTAGAGATTTCCCTGTCAGATAAGTAGCTTGTGTTGAGGCTGCGAACAAACATTGCACACATCTCTCCATGCAAAATTTGCTATTCCCATGAACGAGGTGCTTATGGATCCCACCAAGAATACCTGGCACATGTCTGCCACAATCTCACCAACATCTAAACAAGCAGACAGAAAATATTATGTTGCCCCCAACGGAGCAGAATTCCTGTTCTTTCATCTGACACCAAACTCCCTTGTAGTGGAAGCTCTGAATCAAAGAGGAAAGCAACAAGCTACACGTACCATTCCCTACAATAGGGATTGGAAGAGGCTGGACACTGGGGAAAAAGGCATATTCATCAGCAAGCCTCCAGATTAGAATAGCCAACTATGTCACATTACTTGCAAAATATACCACATTTTTGATCAACTAACATCTTTTATTGAGACCCTCCCTTTTAAACAAAAAAGAACAGTTTAAATAAAACATGAGGGAGGGCACACTAATATCTCGAATGGCCTAAAGGCTGCGCTGGACTCAGCAGACACAGCAGCCAGATCCTTGACCTTGGCAGTGGCTTCTTGACTTCAGCTTTTGGGGTTTCCGAGAGAGGTCCAATCGACGGTAGAGGACCTGCCGTTCGAAGGTACAAAGCTCTTTGCGGAGTCCACAAACACTTCTCTGCACACCTTGAAGGATTCAAGGGCCACATTGAAGACTCTAGGAATTCACGTACCTGTCACAAAAAGAAAACAAAGCAGATCATTCACCCAAAGATATAGACCTACACCATTCAACCAACAGCAACAACACTATGACAATAGACACTGACCATACCAAAATAGGTGTAGACAAGCCTCTGACCAGTCATCGACTCAACATCCACACAAAAGTTTTGAAGTCCTGGTCGAGGGTCTAACAACCCCGAAATTTCCAAAGCAGCAATCTGAACCATCCACAATATTTGGCAACAGACTTAGTCTCATTTTATCCGGCCTGGTGTGCCATCACCACTGACAAGTGGGTGCTGGAAATCGTGAGAACTGGATACTGCATCCCATTTTTAGTTGTCCCCCCGCCTTACCTCCTTGCCCATCCCTCTTCAGGGACCCCTCTCATGAGCATCTGCTTGTACAAGAGGCAGAACATCTAAGCCTGGGTGCCACAGAAGAAATACCACAGCAACGCTCCTACTACTTCTTCACCACCGAGAAGTCAGGTGGCTGGAGACCTATTTTGTACCTCCACAAGTTTAATCGCTTTGTCAGATATCAATGCTTCAAGATAGTGACCCTTGCCACCATTATACCTGCCTTGGGAAACGGAGATGGTTGTCTACCCTCGACTTCCAAGACACTTATTTTCATATATCAATGCACCCGTCACACAGGAGATTTCTCTGTTTTACAATAAAGGACAGGCACTTCTAGTACAGTGTCTTACCATTCAGACTTTCGATAGCCCCACGAGTCTTTTTAAAGGTACTGGTGGTAGTAGCTGCATGCTTGCGCAAAATGCACATCAGAATATTTCCATATCTAGACAGATATTTAGTAACAGGCCCTATACAACAGGACACATAACAGGCTGTCTCAGTGATCAGAACCCTCTTCAACACACTCAGGCTTCAGATAAGCATACTGAAGTGTACTTTGACCCTGACTCAAACCCTGGAATTTATAGGGGCACACTTAAAATACAGAAAGGCCACAGCCTCTTTACCGAGCCACAGATGGGTTCAATCAAGGACCTCATAACAACAGCACAAACCAGGCCAGTCATAACGGCATGCCTATGCCTACAAACACTGAGGCACATGGCGGCGGCCACGTTTGTGGAACCTCACAGTTGATTACACATGAGACTATTACAGGCATGGCTATGCACAGCCTACTGGCCATGCATTCATCCTTTAAACAAACAATTTACCTTGCTGAACAAGATAAAATCCTCTCTTACATGGTGGACCCTACACAACAACGTATGCATAGGTATCCCTTTCCAACGCAACCCACCATCAGCAACAATTACAACAGTTGCCTCACTGCTGGGTTGCAGGGCACACCTGCACCACAGAGTGGTATAGGGACAATAGACTTACGACGAGACTAGGCAGCACATCAACTTGCTAGACCTAAGGGCCGTAAGAAATGCAGGCCTACACTTTCTTCCCCTGATCCAGGACAGAAAAGTCCAAATCCTCAGGGACAACATCACTACAATGTATTACATCAACAGGCAGGGAGGAGCATGCTCAGACCAACTATGCCAAGAGGCAATACATCTGTGGGAATGGTGTATCCCACGGAACATACACCTGGTCGCAGCTTACTTCCCAGGCAAGGACAATGTACTAGTGGACAACCTAAGCAAACAATTCCCATAAAATCATGAGTGGGAGATGAATCAATCAATGCTGATTTACCTCTTCAAGAAGTTGGGGTTCCCAACAATGGACCTATTCACTACACACAAAAATGCTTATTGCCCACAATACTGTTCCAGAGTGGGCATAGGCCCCCACTCCCTTGGGGACTCCTTCAGCATACAATGGAAGGCACCCCATATGCATTTCCACCATTTCCTCTGATACAACGGGTGATCCTCAAGATCAGACAGGACAGGGCCAGAGTAATCCTAGTGGCACCCAACTGGCCCAGAAAAATGTGGTACCCATACCTCTTATAGATGAGCAATCAGCCACTGCATTGATTCCCACCAGTCACATCTCAATTTACGCAGCAAAATGGTCAGATATCCCATCCTGTTATCCACACGTTGCATCTCCAAGCGTGGATGCTGGTTTGTTAAATGCCATGACAAAGACCTTCCCAGAATCAGTGCAGCTCATCCTCACAAATTCCAGAAGACCTATAACGAGAAAGACATATACTCAGAAATGGAAACGCTTCATGGCCTGGTGCGCAACCCACACCTATGAACTTGCCCACACAGGAGTATTACAAAATCTGTAATACCTATTAGACCTTGTCACAGGGCTGACTCACCACCATGGTGCCTCCAGCCAGTAGCCCTGGGAATTAGCTCGTCCACTCACTGGATGCCTCCCTCTAGCTGGTGTCTCCCTGTGTTCTTGTTTCCCTCTATAGTCCAGACCCATGTCATTCTTGGACCACGGCGTCCTCTTCAGGACACTGCCCTTCGGCAGTGCCCACTCCAATGTCTCTGAGCCCCCTTCCAGGGGTAGGTGTTGATCCAACTTTGCACTCCAGGGTCCTCCCCTCCCAAAGGGCACCCAGTTCTTCTCCCAGGGAACACTCAGTTCCCCTGTATCCACCTTGCTTCAGTGACCCACTGCCAGTCTTCATGTAGCCCCTGCCTCAGGAACAAACTGCAGTCTGTAATGGCCACTCATCAATGGCAAAGGGGTGTGGACCTGCTGCCTTTGCCTACCATGGCTGCCTCTCTGCAGCCCTAGTGGCTTCAGGGAACAAACTTGACCAGAGCTTCCCCAGCCCTGCCTTCCTTCTCCAGCACTGCTCTGCTTCCCTGGCAGCCAGGTCCCTCCTGCTCTCTATTCAGAGCAGCTATCAGTTCTCCTCTCCCTTCAAGAGCCCTTTTTTATTTAGCACACAACAGGGCCCTCATTAGCAACAACTGCCTCAGCTGGGGCTTCACTCTCAGCCCTCACTCAGGGCTGGGTTTTTGCCCTTAAAGGGCCAGTGCAGGGCAAGTGCCTTGTCACAGACCTGCACAATGCAAGCCTTTCCCTTAGCTCCATAAGGGTACATCTCACCTCCATCTCTGCTTTCCATGCTCCCATACAGGATATGCATCCTTCTGTCAAATGGTTTGTACAGGGGCTACATAATATGCTTCCACCACTCAAGGACCCAGTTCCAGCATGGGACCTGAACCTAGTGTAGTGAAATGCGGAAGACGATTATGAGGTCGAGGAAATTAGATGGTGTACCACAATTGTTCCTTTTGTGCCTGCATTTTCTTACAGACCTGGATGATCTAGGCAGCCATTTGTGTTTTTTGCTTCTTATTATTCTTTTGTTATTCTCAAAGAGTTAGCTGTTTGCTCAAGATGGTACAGTGTAGGAATGCACTGTTGACTTTCAACAAGTTCTGGGACAGGTCCCAGGGCCAGCCACCTGGCATGGGAGTGCAGGAGTGCTTGGGAAGATCACATAGCTATTTATGCTGAATGTTTCCCACTTGATAATGCTAATTATTTGCTCTGGGAAACTATGCAAAGTATCAACAAACTAATTATTGGATCTGGGAAAATATGCAATGTATTAACGATCTTGTTAGGTTCTCAAAACAACAGGGGTGATCCAACAGTATATAAGTGCCAGGGATATTCCTAACATTGGAACTTCTGTGTAGACCGAAGCCATGGGAGGTGCTACGCACTGGCCACTGGGTTCCATCCGCTGACCTTCTTCAGGGGGTTCCCGGCAGCAGAAGGGACGTAGGCATTGCATTTTATTCTGAGGTTTGCTTAGGCTTAATAAGCATTGTACTTTTTTAATAGACATTGCATTTTATTCTGAGATTTGCTTAGGCTTAATGAGTATTGTATTTTCTTAATAGGCATTGCATTTTATTCTAAGATTTGCTTAGGCTTAATAAGTATTGTATTTTATTCTAAGATTTGCTTCATTGTATTTTACTCTAATATTAAGCATTGTATTTCATCTTAATATTTGCGTAGTAAAATCTTTAAGCCTTCACCCAATTTGTGTGCTTATTGCCTCCGAATCCCTTAAAGGAAGAACCATACACCTAGTATTAAAAGGTCTCATGGGTAAACCTTTGGAGCCTTTAGCCACATGCTCATTACTACATCTATCCATGAAGGTGGCCTTTTTTGTAGCAATTTCCTCTGCCAGATACGTTGGAGAAATGAGAGCCCTAATGGCAGACCCTCCATACACAATATTTCATAAAGACAAGGTGATTCTGCAGATACATTCCAAATTCCTCTCAAAACATTCCACTGCAATGAATCCATATACTTACCTGTCTTCTTCCCAAAACAGCATTAGGACAACAAGGATCCTGCTCTCCATACTCTGGACGTCTGCAGGGCACTTCTACCTACAGCAGACAAAGCCCTTTCGTAAAACTTCATGACTGTTTGTTTAATTCACAGAAAGATCGCAGGGATTACCCATATCAAAACAAAGACTATCGAAATGGGTATCTACCTGCATACAGCTAGTGTATACCCTAGCACAGAGAGAGTCCCCAACTACCATACGGTCTCACTCTACAAGAGCCATTGCAGCCACAATGGTGTTCTTACGTGGTGTTCCGACAGAACATATCTGCAGGGCCGCCACATGGGTGTCAATGCATACCTTCATGCAGCACTATGCCATCCAGACATTCTCAGATGCAGAAATGAGATTTGGCCAAACAATACTCTCGGTCACAGATTCTCACCTGCCGAAGCTCCCACCTCCTCCTATGAATACTGCTTCATAATCACCTAAAGGTGGAGCACCCACGGGGACACTCCTCGAAGAAGAAGGGAAGATTACTCACCTGTGCAGTAATTGGAGTTCTTCGAGATGGTTATCCCTGTGGCTGCTCCACCACCCATCCTCCTCCCTTCTGCTTCGGACTCAAACACGTCCGGGTCAGAGAAAGAACCGAGGAGGTGGCCAGCTGTGCAGGCTCAGTAGTCTCTTCCAAACATATGCTGGCACTCCATGCGTGCTGCTAGCCACGGGCATTGCTGTCACAAATCTCTGATCAGAGGCACAGCAGCACTGACGCATCTAAGGGTGGAGCAGCCACGAGCACAACCATCTTAAAGAACTCCAGTTACTGCACAGGTGAGTAACCTTCCCTTTAGCTTTATTTCAAGAGTTTTTAAATTTTTTTTTCTTATTCACCCAGCCTTTAGATTTTTCCTTTGGGCTTTTTTCCCCTGATGTTTAATTATATTGTTGGTCAAATGGATTAACAGACTTTGTCTTTCTTAAATTCCAGTATTGTGGTTCTTATTTTTTCTTTCAGTATATCATAAAGTTCACCTTACTATTTGTTAGTTCCTGTATCCCCAGTTTTGGAAGGTTTAATCTCTGAAGAATTTCACCATGGTCTCTATCTGACATCCTCAGTTGTGAGCTGGTGGAAGTACCCTTTCAAAAGGCACTCAGAAATTTCATATTAATTATTATTACCAGGCCAGCCGACAGCAATTCCAGGCCCCAGGACAAAACAGTCAATGGGCTCCTAAGCATTCATAAGCTGCCCCCATCTGGGCACAATCCACATGACATTTGAGTGGTGCTCAGCAAGCTGCTGGATGCACAGCTGGGCATGTTTTTCTGGCACAGTGTCTGCTGTCTAATCACACACATCCAAAGATCTTTAGCCCATCCCCACCCTATCTTTTCCCTGAGGCCATGCTGCTGTTCTGCCCCTTCTCTGAGGCTGCACTCACCATTCACTCCATCTCCCTCTGTCTGTTGCGCCCTCTTCCTCACCCTCACTCACTTTCACCAGGCTGGGGCAGTGGGTTGGCGCGGGGAAGGGACTGTGGTTCTGGGAGAGAGTTTGGGTGCAGGCTCTGGGTGGAGTTTGGGTGCAGGAGAGGCTGTGGGATGTCAGCTCTGGGCTCGGGCAGGACGTTGGTATACAGGAGGGTTTCAGGGATGTGGTGCTTAACTCAGGCAATTCATGAAAATGACCAGCACACTCATCTGGCAGTGGTTCCTAGGCAGGGAGGTCAGGGGGTCTCCATGAACTATGGACTGCAGGCACTGCCCCACAGCTCCCATTGGCTGAGAACTGTAGCCAATGGGAGCGTGTAGAGTTGGTACTTAGGATGGAACCAGTGCTGCAAGGATGTGCTGGCCACTTCTAGCAGCAGCATGCCCAAGGGTGGGCAGGAAGCCTGCGGTAGCCCTGCTGCACTGCTAGCAGTGGTGGCTGGGGGCTCCTGGCCCTTTTAAATCACCTAGGTCCCTGGTCAATTGCCCCCTTTGCTCCTCCTGTTGGTGGGCCTGATTATTATTGTATTTCCTAGGAACTTACTCATGGCCATGATTTCCATGTTTCAGGCACTGAGAGAGTGATGAACCAGTGAAGGTCCTGTTGGACAAAATATTACATTAGGGACCAATCTTTCAGGAAATTCCATGCAGGTGGAAATCCATTCATTTTAGTTGAGGCTCCACAAGAGTATAGAAGTCTTTTTACATGAAGCTTCTTGAAGGACCTGTGCCTTAGGGAGAGATAGTTAGGTCTCAAGAAATTCTTCACCACTATGGGTAGTCTCATTTCCAGATATTTTTTCTCACTGCAGTACCTATAAAGGAAAAATTATGAGCCTCAGACTATGGTTTAATTCTGTTGGAGCAAATTCTGTGCAAGAATTATCTGGTAAATAATTCAGAAGTATTATTGCCCCCTTTTATTCCAGTAGTTAAAGTTTTGGGGTCCTGGAGTATTCCAGTTGGGGTCTGGTATTATTCGTGCTTCTATCTTATTTATAACAGATGTATACAGTCCTGTTTCACCAAATATTGGAGAAGCTAAGACCAAATTAAACAGTTTTGTAGCTTATAACCCCAAGCCTCTTTAGCCAACAAACTTAAAAGCTCTCTAGCTTTTCCTAGGGTTATACTATGCTCACACAGAATTGCTTTGATTGGCTGTTTTTTAGTGCCTTTCTCTCTCTCTCTTTTCTCAGTTTCTGTGATTTTTCTCACATACTACGTAGGTCACAGTGCCTACTCTACAGTGCTAGTTTTTTGGTAGAGTCTATTAGGCCTTGGTTTAGATGTGGCCCCTTAAGTGTTTCTTACAACTAACTTAAGTGAGGGGTGCATTCATGTATTAGTTTGAGCGAGGTTTTAACTTAGCCCATATTATGGTTCACAGTCTATTGTTATCAGCATTCATGCTTCATTTAAACGTGCTGCTGATAGTGTGGATATAATATCAAATATTAATGAATTGTGATTTTAGAATATGTATGTATATGTGTGTGGATATGCTTGTTGGTGTGCTCCCAACTCAGAAGAAGGCAAGGACATGTGGTAAGAGTTTTAACCAGATTTCAACTTTATTAGTCAAATTACTTCTAAAGTTCACAACAAAGGACAGCCTAGTGCTGTTACTTGCTCTCATTGATCCTTTGCCAGTTCTTGGGGAACTCCCACTATAGAGGAAATTATTATATTAAGACATTCTCTGTGCATCTCTGTTAGTCCACTTTCAGAGGCTGAGGTGAGAGGGGACCTCAACTACCAGCCCACATCACCATAAAGCAGACATGGGATAGTATCCTGGCTCCTGGTTCGCATTTGTCCCCATGGAGTTAGACACTTTGCCTCTTTTGGATACATTACCCTTTTGGAAATGGAATGTAAATCATTGAGTTCTTGCACTGGGCACATGCCAGAAGAAGGCAGCAGCATCAGATTGGCTGACTCCAACTCCCACCATCACGTAGGAGGTAGGCCAACCCAGTATTGAGATAATCCAGGAACAAATTGGCATCTACATGAGAAACACGCACTCCATCATCTCAATAATGCTCAGCCACACTTTGGGTTGTGTGGACATGTCAGATAATGAAGCCACCTCTCGACTCTAGCCATGTCAATACTTTCTGGTTGGCCTTCTGGCCCTATCCACCTTTTGTGTGTGGACTGAATCCACCAAATCCTGCCAAAGAGCATATCCGACCATAATATACCTATACCAGGAAACATATTCACCATCAATCCATCATCCTGCTTATCCCTCCAAATCATTCCAGCCTGGAGCATGTTCCTAGCTCAGTCTCCCCTAAGTTAATAGCAGTGATGTCCAGTATGTGATTTCGGGAGTCCTAACCTCTGACCAAGCAATATAGGGCTCACTAGTCTCCTGGGCTACGTCTAGACTGCAAGCCTCTTTCGAAAAAGAGCGTCTAGACTACAACCAGTACTTTCAAAAAAGCAAGCTGCTTTTTCGAAAGAGAGCACCCAGGCAGTCTGGATGCTCTTTTTCGAAAAAGCACAGTTTGCATCACATAGCGCCTTTTTTCAAAAGAGCACTTTCGAAAAAAGGCGTTATTCCTTGTAAAACAAGGTTTTCCGCGGTCAAAAAAACTGCCACGTTCTTTTAATTTACTTTCGAAAGAATGCGGCAGCAGTCTAGACGCAGGGGAAGTTTTTTCGAAAAAAGGCCACTTTTTTCGAAAAAACCCTGTACTCTAGACACACCCCTGGTGACAGATGGACTGGACTGAGCTTCAACCCTACTCAAGCAAGTGAGCCCAACTCTGTTGAACTGGGATGCTTTTCTACCGGCATTCTCTGCCATATTTCACAATCCTCTCTTTGCTTGATAAAAGATAGCCCTGTACAACTCCAGCAGGGGCAGACCTCTTCCTACCCTGCCTGCTTTCAGTGACTAGTCTCTAACATTGAGTCTACCATAGAGGCCCAGCTCTACAAAATGCGGTGGGAACTATGCAAGGAGGTTAAGGATGAATTAGCCACTTGTGGAGGCCCTGGCCAATCTAGATGCCTAATCAAGCAGGTTTTGGTTATTGCCAGACTGCTGTCTATGATCCATAAGCTCAGGGCCTCCTTTGACAGCTGGAAACAAAAAAAACAAAACAAAACAAAACAAAAAAGAATGAATGAATGAAGTGGCCCTGAGCACATCATGGCGCTAAATTCTGTAAGAACTTATGATTTCAAATCTTGTGGAAAATCCTGTGAGACTTTGAGGCTACCTCCAGACTGCATCCTTCTGTCGGCAGAGGGAAGCAAATCAAGCACTTCGAAAGTGCAAATGGGCCCAGGATTTAAATATCCCGGGCTTCATTTGCATACTCACGTTCGGGCACTGTGCCGATCACGCGACCTTTCGAAAGCGAAAGTAAAGTCTAGCCGTGGCTCTGCCGACAGCGGGGAGCTTTTTCAGCAGATCCTGTACTCCTCAAAAAACGAGGAGTACAGGATCTGCCGAAAAAGCTCCCCACTGTCAGCAAATATTTAAATCCTGGGTCCATTTGCACTTTCGAAGTGCCTAATCTACATCCCTCTGTTGGCAGAGGGGTGTAGTTCAGACACACCCTGAGTGAGATGTTATGTGAGGCTGGAAATCTTGAAGGACCTATCCCATCTTGTTCTTCTTTGCTCTCTACTGATGAGGGGACTACCAGACTCACCCCTTGCCAGGCTGGGGGCCCTTTTGTAAGAGTTATTTTTTCATTTTATTTTCCTCATTATGACTACCTCATGATGCATCAGATTTGGAACAAAAGAGAACTGATTTTTTTCCCAAATTGCAGTATTTTACAAAGACTCACATATATAAGCAGAAATACCTTTGATACAAATAATGCTTGCATTTCTGTCGTGCCTATCATCAGAGGATCACAAAACCCAAGAGTCTGAATTAATTAGGACCCACAACCAGTGTTCCCTCTAAGCTGCCTGGCAGCACAGCTTCACAGGTCATTAATCTGCCCCGCCCAGTCAAAGGCTTAGGGCTCCCTGCAGGGAGCTGACTGACTGGGCGGGGCTGATTAATCACCTGTGAAGCTGTGCTGCCCTGCAGTTTAGAGGGAACACTACCCATAACTCCTCTGTAAGATAGGCATGTGTTATTATATGTGTTTTGCAGATATGAAGGTTAAGAAATGGAGACAATGTGACTTAACCAAGGCAACAAAACAAGGCCAGAAACAGAACTCAGGAGACCTAGAAATCAATAAAAAAAATCAACATAATTAAAATTTATTGGTAAAGAAACAAACAAATACAACTTTTATTCTTTGATTTTTAATTTTCAGTGAGGAGGTTATATTTCTTCACATGAAAATCCTATGCATTTATTGCTGATCAAGTACGTTACAGAACAAAGACAATGATAAGCCCAGTCTTTCAGTCTTCCCATACCCAATAATACCATGAAATCAGTGAGTTTTACAGGTGTTCAAAGATGTCAGTTTCAGGTCTAATGTGCAAATATTTTGGGCCCAATCTGCCTTCATTTATAAAGGTACAGTTCTCATTCTAGTCAATGGGAGTTGCATAGTTGGTCTCTCTGTGTTTAGTTTTTTCTATTTTTAAGATTCAAAAGTATATAGAGAGATGTAGCTGAATATTCCATTTAGTTGGCCAAATTCTCTGGTGTTCATTTCAATGGGATTGCACAAGTGCAAATAAGAATAGAGCTTGGCTGTTGTGTGTAGATATACATTCTCTGAATGTTTGGAACAGATAATCTCTAATGAAGCAGAATTTTTCACTCAGTTCCATAGGTGACAAAAGGATGCAATTGTCATCTTTATTAGAGTGGGCAAGATTTCACATTAGTCTTACAAAATCAAATGTTATCACCACATTGATGAAATGATGATAAATAAGGAAAAAGATAAAAGTATTGACAGATAAATATAATTTCTGAATGATGCCACCACAGTAATGTCCTCATATTTCAAACAAGTAGTAATTTTTCATAGTATAGGACAAGTAATTCTTTAGAGCAGTTAATCACATTTATTTAGGAAGGTACAATGTGTAGTCATCTCCGCTGCAATCTGTGCTGTCTTCCCTGCTTGATATATGGTCCAAACGTTCCACATACCAAACTGGGTGGTTGTCCTGGATGAGAGAAGGGTCATCTGCGGGGCAGCTTCCTTTCAGCTTTCCCTACCATGCTTCATATTCAATCCATGCGGATTGCCAACTCCTCCCAAGACTTGTGTAGCTGTAGATTACTTCGTAGATGTTTCTGTAACTTTTGGTTTTTTTACGGATAGGGTTGTTAACCCTAAGCCAAACCCTTTTACCTCGGGGAGAGGTGATCCCAATTTGTCTGGTCTCTACCCTTTGACCTGTCCACTTTGGGTGACCCTTCCAGGAGCTATAGCTCCCACTGGCATAGCTCTCCAGGTCATTGAGACACACAAGCCACCTCACCACGACAAGGAATGGACCATGGGGAAGAGATGGAGGAACAGACAAGGATATCAGTGCTAGGATAGGGAAAGCAACAGATGCATTCAAGACTCTTCGTCCCATATGGAGTTCACAAATAATATCTGTGAAGACGAAACTGCGAATCTTCAACAAAAATGTGAAGAGTGCGCTCCTATATGGATGCGAGACCTGGCATACTAAAAAGTCTTCAAATCACAAGCTACAGACATTCATAAACAGATGCCTGAGGTACATCCTTTACATCAGATGGCAAGATTTTGTCACAAATGAGGAGCTTTGGAACACAGCAGGACAAGAACCACCTGACATTTCAAATCAAGAGAAAAAAGTGGGGATGGTTAGGCCACTCAGAAAACCATCATCTAGCATAGTCCGTCAAGCTCTCACATGGAACCCATAAGGAAAATGCAAAAGAGGAAAACTTCGGACAACGTGGAGAAAATCTACTGAGATTGAAGGACAACAACTGGGGTACTCCTGGAGTCAGCTAGAAGTTTTGTCTCAAGACAGAGTGAGGTGGAGGAGACTTGTAGATGACCTATGCTCCACTTGAAGTACAAGGGTTTAAGAAGAATGTGTAGTGTCAAGAAGACAAGGATCTGAAGCATTTGGCCTTCCTCCCACCTTTGGACAAAACAAAAAGCACATCACTCTAAAAGGAAGAGTGTAAGGGCAGAAGATCTTAAATGGCATTATATGTCTGTGTTCTTGAATCCATAGTTTTGTATACACAACAAGATTCCTCACTGATGACAATGAGGAACAGCAACAGCTGACCACAGCTTAATTGTAAATGTAGCCAAGTACAAAGTCTTTTCAGTACTTGTTCAAAAACTATGGTTAAAATCTGCCTGATGCAGAAGGTTTGGGAGTTGGTAGTAACGAGAACATATTCCTGCAGAGAGACAGCCCTTGGGATGGTTCCATGTCTTTGTCATAGGTTAACACTTGTCCACAACTCCATAAAGGTCTATCAACCTGAAACTGTGTTCTGCCCTCAGTAATGTATGTATTTTAATGTAGAAACTGTGAAAATAGGTATTGTCTCTAATTGCATGTATGGTATTTACAGACACAATAATGAAACCCTAAGCATTACATTTATGTCAACATCTAACAATAAATACTCAATAGTTTAATTGTTTCTTGGAAAGCACACACACCTGGTTGTGGGCTCATTAGAAATGGATAGTTCTCCTTCTTTCAGCATACTTACTGGATGCACATATTTTGTGTTTGTCAATAGCATAAAAAGCTATGAGTAGCTAGGATAAAATAAACATTTTAAAATATGAACAGACTACATTTAGTAGCAGTGGAATGTATCTGATTGAAGAGATTGTCCTCAGGCACTCCACAGATTGTAATTATAGTTTCACACTTCACCTTCTGGCATATTTTGCTCACTGAAGTCCAAAAAGTTTGGAGTCTTTAGGTTGAATGAATGTGGATACCTCCTTCAGGGTCTGAAACAGGAAAAATTGACAGCCACATTCCAAAGAAAGCTTAGCTGGATGGGAAATGAATGCGTGTAGCACCAATGTTCTCTAACTTCTGCTTAGCTGAGTCAAAGCTGTGTCATCTTTTTAAAAAGGGTATAAATACTAAATGCTAGAACAAATAAATTCCACTTTACTCATTTCATGAAATAGTTTAAATATTTTATTATGAAGATAATGTTTCATATATGAAATCAAACATGGGGAGGTAAATTTGGAAGATCTAGAAGATAGCATTCTGGCTATTTCAAGAGAAATTATGGTATTACAAAGACAAAATTGATAGAAATTTAGAATAAAAAAATAACAATCCAATGAGCTAAGCCTCTAATTTATTGGGGGGGGGGGCGGAATTCTCTAAAAGTATCACATTTCTGATTATGGCATCGATTTACAATAGCTCTAATTTTTCTTAAGAGCTGTAATACCATTGTAGATCCAGCATTGCTTCCAGAAGCAGTAGGTTTCACATCCACAACTTCTGTTATCAAAACCTATCAGTTCATGGGTATTAATTTTCAATTTATTCACATTGGTAGATAAGTAACTTAAAGCTGTATCCAAACTTTCATATACCAGGCCCAGAATCTGGATACAGTTTCATACTTATGTGCAAACATATACACAATTATTTAAGATAAGTCCAAAGTTGGTTGTGAGAATTACAAAGGAATCTCACAAAACTAAGCAACAAAATGGCAGATGAAATTTAATATTGATAAATAAAAATAATATGCAAACTGGAAAACATAGTCCCAATTATACTTACAATGAATAGTCCTGCAGCATCTTAGAGACTAACAAAAAATGTAGATGGTATCATGAGCTCGTGGGCACAACCCACTTCTTCAGATGATGAAGAAGTGCCCCCGAAAGCTCATGATACCATCTACATGTTTTGTTAGTCTCTAAGGTGCTGCAGGACTGTTTGTTGTTTTTTAAAGTTTTTCAATTACAAACTAACATGGCTACCCCTCTGAAACTTTTATACATATAATGTAATGGGATCTAAATTAACAGTTGCCACTCAAGAAAGAGCTTTTAGAATAATCATGGATCATTCTCTGAAAACATCTGCTCTGTGTGCTGTAGAACAGAATTTTAGGAACCATAGAGAGAGACATTAAGACAGAAGATATAAAACCACTATGCAAATCCATGCTATGCTCACACCTCACATGCATGCAGTTCTGGTTGCTCCATCTCAAAAAAGGATTGGAAAAGGTACAGAGAAGGCAATAAAGGGATAGCAGATTGATGGCTGGCTCTCAATCATACATTGAATGCTTGTACCATATCTGGATAACTCAGTCTTTTGGTTAGGTCAGCAGTACCATCAGAGCCAGACCACTCAAGTTGACTGTTAGGCTATGTCTACACTACAAGTTTTCTCGGCAAAAATATGCTAATGAGGGACTCATTTGCATGAGTCGCAATCTTATTTGCATATTTTCTGCTGATCCGTTTTGCACTAGGGTTTTTTGAGCAAAAATAAGCAGTGTGGACATTTTCTTTTTGTGCAAAAACCCCTTTTTCCGCAAGATCCTTATGCCCCAAAAAAGGAGGTATACATGAACACAATGGCAATAGACAGGCATCTCTGTTCTAATCTGGTGTAGTGGAGTTTGTCTACAAAATGACCCAGATGAAGAATATATTTTAATGGAAGATATTACTAGCCCTGACCAATTACTTTACTTTTAGATATGTGAATATAGAAAGACAAGTTTTGTGTGTGTGCATTTTTGTGTGCATGTGTGGGGGTTAATTTACTGTTTATGACTGGTGCTGGTGCCAGCATGATTTGAGGGGGCTGCAGAGTAGAACCTGAATATATTTGCTGTGCAGGTTACAGTAAACATAGGTAGAGACAGCAAAAACTTACACACACTAACCCTGTAAGTATGGCTCAACTTTGAGCTGAAGGGAACAGTTGTATTGAGGAGAAAACTGTTTAGTTTCAATGCACTTTGAATCTTTAGCCTTGCTGCTGAGATTGTCAAATATGATAGCTATTTTTGTGAGACAGTCATTTGCACAGTTGGACAAAGACTGAGACTATTAAATTTGTTTGATAGATCACTAAGCAGCCACCATTTGGACACTCTCCACCCAGGCTAGATTTCCATCAATATCACAGAGGTGAAAGACAGAGCCTCATATTTCTTAAGTACATCACTAGATGCCTGTTACACAGAAGCCTGAGTCCAGTTTACTAGCGAAGGACAATGCTGTCACTTATTTGAGCAGCTGCTCATTAATCTATATGAATTGGATCATGGCTCATGCAAAAAAGCAAAACCATCTCAGAATAAGAGGTTTATTTTAAAATTTTTGTAGGCAGAGTGTGTGATCTACAGTAATGAGTACAGAAGCCAGAAATCTTGAGTTCTAGTCCTGGTTCAACTATTAATAAGTATTGTATTTTATTGTTTATTTGTATTGCAGAGTCACCTAGGAACCCAGATTGTGTGACGCCATGCAAGTTAATGGGTCAGTGTTTCAGTTTCCCCATCTGATAAATGGAGGTAGCAATATACCAACTTTTAAAGTGTGCTATAAGGATGAATTGTTTGCACAGTGCTCTGAATAGGAAAAGCAGCATATTAGTGGTGAGTATTACATTCTTTTGTTAAAGTACTTCATTATTTTTCAAAAGCAAACAATTTTGGCAAGGTGATAAAAGGAAGAAAGAAACAGGGAGGGGGAGGCTGAAGACATGTGCTCATTTTCTCCAGTAAATAGTAAGCTCCTTAAGGAACACTGTATTCTTTCTTTTTCATTGTTCAGTCAATCAGTCTCTTACTCTCAAGAGCAGTTTTCATATCTGTATTTACCTTCTCAAGTCATACTTTATACTTATGCTTTTCAGCACTTTACACATTTATTTAAGACTCAACTGTGAGCACTTATTCCTTTTATTAGAAAAACACATCACACTAACACACTGCAGGCCATAACCACAAAGCTGTTATAAATCATACAATATCATTGACATCCTCCCTTTCATCTTCATGTGGATGCAGTAAACTTTCCAGGGTAGTTGCTTTCACTGAGGCTGCTGTGGAGCTTCCTCCTGTGATTGAAAATAAATAGCATTTGGTTTCATTTTTAAGTCAATAGAATACTTATTCCTAGTACCTCTTGGCAACATAGTTGATAGCTGTTAATGCATTCAGGTCAATCCACATACATCTGTCAATCAAAAGTTATACTGCAAAGATCATTTTTGTACAATAAGGCAAACACCAATATCAAAGCCATTCATCTACTGGTAATGCATTCAGGAAATTACATTAAATCTGTTGATTATATATTTATTGTACATTTTCTTTGTCTACATACCAGCTTGAAGGTTGAAGGACAAGGAAGTGCAATCTAAGTACTGATACTTTATGAGGCAGGCCCTACCAAATTCATGGCCCAATTTAGTCAATTTCACAGTAATAGGATTTTTGAAATAATACACTTCATGAATTCAAATATTTCATTCTGAAATTTCATGGTGTTGTCATTGTAGGAATCCTGACCAAAAAAGGAGTTGTGGGGTAGTCACAAGATGATTGTGGGGGAGGCTATTACTTCCCTTATTTCGGTGCTGCTGCTGGTAGTGGCACTGCTTCCAGAGCTGGGCAGCCAGAGAGGGGCAGCTGCTGGCTGGGAGCCTAACTCTGAAGGCAGTCACCCCAGCAGCAATGCAGAAGTAAGGATGGTATAGTATGTCCACCTTTACTTTTGCGCTGCTGTCTTCAAGCTGTGCCCTTGTCAGCAGCCTCCGCTCTCCAACTGCTACCCTTATTTCTGCACTTCAGAGCTGTCTTCCTGGCCAGCAGCTTCCACTCTCCTGCTACTCAGCTCTGAAGGTAGCATAGAATTAAGGGTGGCAATACTGTAAACCCCTAAAATAACTTGTTACCTTCCCTGCAAATCTCTTTTGGATCAGAACCTCTAATTTGAGAAATGCTGGTCACCACCATGATATCTATATAGTATAGGGCAAAAATACATAAAAGACCAGATTTCATGGGGGGCAGGGAGGGGAGACCAGATATCACATCCATTATGTGTTTTTCATGACCATGAATCTGATAGGGTCCTATTTATGTGATCATAACAGGTGGTGAGATTTTGACTTGACTTAACACCAGTTTTACAATTACAGTGGTATAAATCAGAAGTAACTCCACTGAAATCAATAAGTAAATTCAAGATAGCTAAGAGAGGGGAAAATGCACAGAGTCAAAGATGAGAGGAGAATACAGGAGGAGGATGTTTAGAAGAGAGGTCATTTTGGGAGCACCATAGATATTGGGAGGGGGTAGTAGGAGGAAAAGATTGCAGGGATGGAGGCAGAACCATTTTTTTAAAAAAAAGGTTGCTTTTCATGCTGAACTCTGCTTGTAAATCTGCACAATCCTTAAACTTCATCTGCATGCTGCTACTTGTCTGCTTAGTAAGTCAATCCCATTTTTTTTAATCACGTGTATTATAATATATCTGTTTTGTGGCAATATCATGTGCCATCTCCATACCCATTTAAAAATCTTATCAAGCTTTGAAGCAGAACAGGTATATAGAGTGATTATACAGATTTTGTTGGAATTTTATGTTTCTTTATCAGGAAATACAGAAATATATTTGGAAAAATGAGGCAAGAACCCCCAAGAATTGACAAAAGTAAAACAGTATGGATGAGATAGCTTAGATGAATGTAGCTGACATGAATCAGCTGCTGAACATGTGGTATGGCTAGCCATGCAACATTCTGTTAGGGTGAGTAAACTTCTTTGCATTTCTTATTGGAAACACCTTAAAGTTCACAATTAGTTTGTAGTTACCCAATTTAAATAAATATACTAAACTGAAAGAAAGTTGCTGAACTCTGAGAAGCGGGTCATGAGATGCTCACCTGATGATAAATTAATAACATCCACAAGGATAAAGTAACTATGAGCCTGCTGGCTTAACAATGAAGGTCCCAGTTCTGAAAATGCACCTGAACGCATCTATGTCAGTTTTAGAAGAATAGCCTATGTTTGAACTCACATTTTTTAAAAATTTCCTAAATGAAACAGAACCAATGGCATTTCTTTGTGGTAGAAAAATCTCTGCACTGTCTACAGAATCAGACCCTTACTAAGTCTAATATAATGGTAAAAGTATTTGTTTGGAACAGCACCGCTTTATGATTGACTGGAGATATTCTACTGAAGATCATAGTGAAAATAACACTTTTTCAAAAGAAAGATATTGCTGGTACTTGACTGCCTGTTCCATGCAGCATTTATTTGCATTTGTCAAAAAAACAAAATGAAGCCTTTACTGCTGCCTATTTGTGACTTTCTTTGCTATAAAAATAGTCTGTTAATAAATGAGCACTTGTTGTCATCTGTATTTGTCTTAAGCCCTTGTGTGAAACAATATATACCTCCATAGAGGCATTTACTACCCTTAATAGTTAGGCAATGAGTGTTCTGTGTACCAGGCCTGCTGATGGGGGTGGACACACGGGGCAACTGCCCCAGGGTCCAAAAAGTCAAATGTACCCGGGGCTCCAGACTGCTGCTGCTGCTACTGTGGAGGCAGCTGGAGCCCCAAGCCCTTTAAATTGCTGCCGGAGTGCTGCACAACACATTTAAGGTGGCTTTGAGGGTTGCGGGGGGAGGGGAACGGACTGCAGTGCATTCCTGACAGTGCTGAGGGTTGGATGTTTTCACCTTAGGACCCACCCCTTCTGGGAGTGCAGAGCCGCTTCCCCCATCTTGACCAGGGGCCCGGCAAGTCTGTCAGCCCCCCCGCCCCCATTCTGTACAAAGATCAAGGGGAGATTAGGTGTAGTTACATAATGTGATAGCGATGTATGGTTTACTTTAGGTTTGCTGATTTATTAGAATATATTTTGTGTTGTCTTACTGAAGAGCAATTCACTTCCTAACTGTCAGGGTGATTAAACACTAGAATAAGTTGCCTATGGAGGTTGTGGAATCTCCATCTCTGGAGATATTTAAGAGCAGGTTAGATAGACATCTATCAGGTATGGCCTAGAGACTGTACTGGGTCCTGCCATGAGGGCAGGGGACTGGACTCGTGACCTCTCGAGGTCCCTTCCAGTTCTAGTGTTCTACAGGGGTGGCCCTAGACTAGCTGCCAGCAACTGGAGCCCTAGGCGAACCATGCAATTGGCGCCCCCACCTCCAAACCCCTCAATGATATTGCGCTACCATTTGGCGCCCCATTTAACTTGGCACCCTAGGCAACCGCCTAGTTCACCTATATGGATGGGCCGCCCCTGGTGTTCTATGATTCTATGATATGTATTCAAGCCTTTTTTGTTTACTTTTTGTTCTCACCTGTTACAATACTTTTCAGAGTAATTACAAAGAGGTGCAGATTTGTTTAAGGTAATAAGTTAAAGCTGCATAAAACAGTTGCAGTTCATTAATTGTGTAGAACATGAACAGTTAAATCTTTTCTAAGTACTTAAGTCTAAATAATGTACGCAAAAATATTTTCTCCATTTAACTATCTTGAATAAAATTATTATTCAATGTAACATTGCTGTGAATTGAAATGACTGATTTTTTTTCCTAATGAAATGATGAGAGGAAAAGATGTTATGTTCTTAGGAATTATCTTTGATGAACAGGAAGTATTGTTGATTCAGCAATATCACCTTAGGGTTGATTTTATCAGTTAAGACAGATATAGTTTCTTCTACTCAGTATTTGCACGGGACACCTTCAAGGAAAATGCAGGTGCTATAGGAAGAAGTCCTGGTGATTCAAGAGTTGCACTTTTTCTACTGAAACTGTTCTCTAGCAGTGTAGTTTAAGGGGAAATTGTGAGGGCATGGGTCAGTGTTAATATAACTCTCCCCATCAGTACCCTGCCTGGGCCAGGGAAGTTAATGATCCAGCCAGCAGATCAAATTCAGTGATGAATCCTGGTCACGTGCCCTGTGAGGCATGTTGCAGATATGTAAAGAAGGGGGAATAGGGTTCCAAGTGATACAAGTTTTGCAGGTAAACCCAAAGCAGATTTTGATTTCAGTATCAGGGTGGATACGAGATGACTAAAAATTCAATTTTTTTTCACTTCTGTTTCAAACAATGGAATTTTTTTGAGAAAGACAAGATGTCTTTGTGAAAATATACGTTTGAAAAATAGAATTTTGTGAACAAAAAATGTTGCCCAACTCTGATTTTAAACTTCACATGATAATTAAAGATTCCACAGCCCTTTTTACAAGAGCAGGATTCTTTAACCCTGATGTCCCAGCAAAATCTCATTTTGTGTTAATAACATTCTGCCTATCTAAATTCTGTCCAATGTCGGCCGTTTCAACTCTTCCCTTTCTGCCTATTCAATTCTCTCTTTATGTATTTCCAGCATGACAGTCACTGTGACTTATGCTTATGGGTACTGGAAATAGGCTACTGGGGGAGCAGCCCACTTCCTGGCTGGAAGTGATTTCCATCATCTACAGGGCTTACTGTTTGGTTCAGTGGCTCTCAGCATCCCCAGAAAAAGTTAAATAATTGTAATGTTTATTACACCTGCAGAATAGGTTAGCAATTTTTCATATAATCCAACTTCAATTTGGATGTTGACTATTTTTTCCTGAGTTTCACGAAAGCATCTTGATTCAACTTCGGCATCTAGCAGGCTGGATTTCTATTCAGCACCTTTGTGCTTTCATTTTGCTAGGCATTAGTCTGCCTATTTTAGATTGCCAGTACAGTAAATCAAAATGTTGCAAAATTTCATATACTATGTTGCAAAGAGATGATTACAAAAGCAATAAAAGTACAAAAATTAGAATTTTATTTTTAGTAATAAGTTTCCTTTGAAAGTCATAAAACAAATACTCTCTCCAGCACCTGTATGTAACCAGAGGAGCAACATTTATAAGTTTATACAAAAGCATTTGTATTAATAGAATCAATTATGTGAACCTGAATATTTAAATCTGTGTACCTAGGACTAAATTGTTTCTAATACCAATGCAGCTACACAAAGGATGGGGGGAATAAGAATTAATCTCACTATCTCACATGTCCAAAACACAAAGACCAACTAGTAATGGGGAATTAACTATACAGACATCAGTTAGAAAAGCAATATTGGGCAGTTTGTGCTTTGCCATAAGTTCTCAGAGTATATTGAGGACAACTTTGTTTAAGAAGGTGGAGGAAAAAGAACATCTAAGGGAAAAAAGAATTCAGGAGAGTTGGCAGTTTCTCAGACAAGAAAATAGTAAGAGGCCAATATGACCTTGTGACGGGGTGTACCAACCCCGCACTGGCTGAGGGGAGGTTAACCAGGCCTGCTGGGCTGAGAAAGACCCTCTCCCATAGCCCTGCTGGGCATGCTCCAACTGCAGGCCCAGTATAAAGGCTAGAGAAGTAGCTCAGTTGGGGCTGACCTCTGGAGAGGAAGGAACTCCTGCCAGAGCTCAGGAGCAGCCATCCCAGCTGTGTGAGGTTTAGCTGCCGCACCAGCCGAAGTTGCAGCTGCGACCACTGTGCTGGCCTCAGCCACCACGCCAGCTGCAGCCCACCACAGCCGCTGCCATGCCAACTGCCGCCGCACCAGCCATTGCCACCACACCAGCTGTTGCCACACCAACCGTCACCACACCGGCCGCCGCAGCAGTCACCACTGCCGCCGCAGCAGTATCTACCCGTGCAGGTGAGGACTACGCCAGCCAAGGGGGCAGGATAGGAAGCAGCACAGGGCGGGGAGCCAGAGCCCCACCAGACTTGACGTGTCTTGGGGGGGAACTCCCTGCTGAGTCAGTGGTGGGAACTGCCGACCACTGATAGGGCCCTAGGCTGGGGCCCGGTGGAAAGGGAGGGCCCGGGCCCCTCCACCCCCACCTGCTCTTGCTTCCCAGAGAGGGGACGCCGACACCGCAAGCTATAGACTTGGACACTGAGCCCTACTTACCCCTGCAGACAGGGAGATGTTATAGACTTGGCTGCTGGACCATACTTACCCCACCAAAGGGGGCGCTAGAGCCTTGGCTACTAGCCACACTTACCCCACAGAAGGGAGCACTAGAGACTTGGCCTCTGAGCCATACTTACCCAACCAAAGGGGGTGCTAGAGACTTGGCTACTGAGCCACACTTACCCCACAGAAGGGGGCGCTAGAGACTTGGCCACTGGGCCACACTTACCCCACAAGAAGGGGGGGATGGGCCATACACCCCGTGACAGACCTACAAATAAAAAGAACCCTATAAAAAGAGGAAACATGGACAGATTGCTAACAAAAAGTATACATGAATAGAATAATAGAATCACAGGGCTGGAAGAAACCTCAGGAGGACATTGAGTCCAGCACTCTGCCCAAAGTAGGACCAACCTAAACTACATCATCCCAGCTGGGACTTTGTCAAGTCAGGACGTAAAAACCTCTAGGGATGGAGATTCTACCATCTCCCTAGGTAACCCACTACAGTGCTTCACCATCCTCCTAGTGAAATAGTTTTTTCCTAATATCCAATCTAGACCTCCCCCACTGCAATTTGAGACCATTGCTCCTTATTCTGCCTTCTGTCTCTACTGAGAACAGCCTCTCTCCATCCTCTTTGGAACCCCTCTTCATGTAGTTAAAGGCTGCTATTAAATTCCCCCTCACTCTTCTGCAGACTAAACAAGTCAAAATCCCTCAGCCTCTCCTTATAGGTCATGTGCTCCAGCCCCCTAATCATTTTCAGTTGCTCTTTCACAATAAAGAAATTACCCTATTGTACTTGTATGAGGTGAATTGAAAAATTCTTTCTATTGTTTATCATTTTACTTATCTGTGCACTTATCTGTATTAAAATAATATAAGGCAAGCATTGTACACTTTGTATTCTGTGTTGTACTTGAAATCAATATATTTGAAAATGTAGGAAAAACTTCCAAAACATTTTAATAAATATCAGTTGGTGTTTTGGTGTTTAATAGTATGATTAAAACTGATTAGTTTTTTAACCATTATTAATTTTTGAGTTAATTGCCCAAATTAACTGTGATTAATTAACAGTACTATTATTTGTGATTAACAGGGAATTAAGGCACTTCATTTTTATGTAACACCTGCTGTACTGGAAACGAAGGTTGGACAGACATATATCATACATTTCTCATGGAAAATTTAAACTTCCTGGTCAGATATTTTTGTTTTCATTAAAGCTTGTATTAACACACTACTAGATCTCTGTAACACTGTCTTAGGGATCATGTTGTTTGGAATGGTATATTGACATTAGGAGAGGGTGGGTACGGACAGAGCATTCACCAATATATGTATATACCTTTCTAACAATACCCTGTTTAGAAAAAGCTTTTGACTTCCCCTCTCCTGAAAACAACTCAGAACCTTAGGGAGTGTCAGCAGCAGAGAAAGGGGCTCAAGTGGCAGGACTAGGTCTGCTCTTAAATTGTGGATACACCCAAACGCTTAAGGCTATGTCTTTACTGCGCCCATTTTGCGCAAAAATATGCAAATGAGACAAAGCATGGAATATCACCACGCCTCATTTGCATAATTAACAAGGCTTTGTTTTTGCGCAAGAGGCTTTTGCACAAAAAGGAGCTGTCTACATGGCTCATTTTGCGCAAAAACCCCCTCCTGTTCAAGAGCTGTTCTTCCTGAAAAAAATGCAGAACGGCTCTTGCGCAAGAGGGATTTTTTGTGCAAAAAGGAGCCGTCTACACAGCTCCTTTCTGCGCAAAAGCCTGTTGTGCAAAAACGGAGCCTCATTAGTTATGCAAATGAGGCACAGCGATATTCCACACTTCCTCATTTGCATCTTTTTTGCGCAAAACGGGCGCAGTATAGACATAGCCTAAGGGTTTTCATTTCCTGGGTACTGCATCAGAATAGAGAGCGGACATCAGGGAATTATAAATTGGGTTTGGATTGGTGTTCCTAGTTTGAGCCTATTACTAAGCAGATGCTTTTGGAGTTCCTTTTTAGGATTGCCAATTTTCTGATTGCAGAAAACTAAACATCCTTGCCTTGTCCCCTATATGGCTCCTTTCCGTAGTCCCTTCCTCTCCACGCCCCTTCTCTGAGACTTTCCCCCTGTGTACTCCATCCCCCTCCCTCTATCACTTACTCTCCCCCGCTCTTGCTCATTTTCACCAGATTAGATTGAGGGTGATAGTGAGAGCTTCGGGTGCAGGATGGGGCTCCTGGTTGGGAGGGTGGGGCCACTTTGGAGTATGGGAGGAGGCTTCAGTCTGGGGTAAGTAGTTAGGCTCAGGTGCAGGGGAGTGAGGGCTCTGGCTGGGGGTGCAGACTTTCCACTGGGGCTGAGAAATTCTGGGTGTAGGAGGTGGCACAGGCTGGGAGTTTGGAGTGCAAGAGGAGGCACAGGGTTGGCAAGCAGGCTGGGGCGGGCGGTGCATTTACCACAGGTGACTCCCAGAAACAGCCAACATGTTTTTATGCCTCCGAGGTGAAGGTGCGTCCAGGTGGCTCTGTGCACGGCCCGCATCTGCAGGCACCACCCCTGTAGCTCTCATTGGCTGTGGTTTCCGGCCAATGAGAGCTGGCTTTCAGGGCAGCACCTGTGCCGGGGCAGAGGCAACATGCAGATCTCCAATGGCTGACCCTGTGTTGGAAATGGGAGGGACATTCCAATCCTGGTGGCCAAATGGACTTTTAGCATCCTGGTCAGCTGTACTGACTGGAGCTTCCAGGATCCCTTTTTGACTAGGCATTTTGTTTGAAAACTGTATGCTTGGCAACAAGGCCGCTGATGGGGGTGGGGAGAAAAGGGGGTAGCTGACCTGGACTTGGCTATTTAAAAGGGCACAGGACTCCTAGTTGCTGCCCCTACCACAGCAACAGCTCTGTGATCTTTTAAACTGCTGTCAGAGCCTCTGGCCATGTGGTCCTGGCAATGCAGAAGGGGAGGCTAGTCCCCAGCCTGCTCTGTCCACCTGAGGCCCCATCCCTTGTGGGAGGGCACAGAGTCTCAAGGGCCTGACATTTCTGTCCTCACCCCTGTGTGGCAGTCCTACTTGTTTTAAATACATAGACACAATTTTGCAGCTTTATGTGCATTGATGAGCAATAATCACATAAGTATCCCCCTTGACTTTGCCGGTATATGTGAGTGCTCACTGTGGTAAGACCCTTTTAAATGTTTTTAATCCACAAAATAAATTGTTCTTTTAGTGTGAAACAATACTTTTTTTATTAGTTAAACACAAACAGCTGGCTCAGCTTATTCTGCATTAGAAAAAGGACAGAAATCTCCCTTTTGTTTTAAGTTTTCTTTTGCTTTGATTGTACCCTCATTCCTTGTATTTTATATTTATAGCTTTTAATGTAGATTGTTTAAAATGCTTATAAGAGCAAAGAAGGGAATGGTTTAACCTTTGACAAAGGCAGCATTTTTAGATTTAACTGAAAGTACTTAGTTAAAATATCTGTTTCCACTTTACTGATGGGATCCCGTTTTTTAAAAACTGCAGGTTAACTACATAAAGTAGAGCCATGAGTTTAGCTTTGCCAATAAAGACCAGATCCTGCAAAGTCCCAGTCACATGAATAGTTCTTACTCATGTGAGTCCAGTTGACATAGATGGAACTACTCACACAATTAAGATTTTAAACAAGCTGGCCCCAATTTAAGCATTTGGCAAAACTTGTGCCTCCATAATATTTGTGGTCCATAGTAAAACCTCCTAAGTGGTTTCTGACTCCTTTCCAGTGCTAAACTCCTTTTAAAGGAAAAGTCTGCCACTTGATAAGCTTGCATGAGCTCCCAAACATTTTTGCTAAAACAGTAACAAAACAAGTCCCTCAAAAACTGAGTCATAGGATTGCATTTCTCTCTGTTATAGTGGGATAATTCAGAGGGAACCAATGATTTCATTATACTATGTCTAGACTGACAGTAGTGAAAACAAGAGCGGAATTTGACTCAGTGCTTGGAAGGACTCTGCTGCAAACTGAAAGACAACTTATTTTTCTCCAGATTAGGCCAAATCTTGTAGTTCTTACTCAAATTCCCATTGTCAATTGATATCAGAGAGTTTTGCCTGAGTAAGGACTGTAGAATATGGTACTGCGACAAGAGATGTGTATCAACTAGTGGAGTTAGCCCATTTACCCAAAAGAAATTTATAAATGTTAAAGCAAGACACAGTACAGCTTCCCCAGCTATGCTGAATTCAAAAGAGAGCACCTCATTTTTCTGCCTGGTTGGGAAAAAAGTGCTCTACCACACTTCTTTGGCCTCTGCAGTAAGACTGCCCCCTCCTGTTTAAGTTACTTTAACCAGTGGATTTTGGAGGGCAACATTCACACTATTCTCTCTTGTGGGAATAGAATTTGAAATGGAGAGAGGGAAATAGGAAGTAAAATAGCTTCCTAATATTACTGGCCTAAACCCTTGTTTACCATGAAGGAGGAATGATTAAAAGATCTCATCTTTGCACTTGTCCAATCCAGGACTGGCTGTGTATAGGGCTAATCCCTTATGAACTAGAGAAATCTAAAGTTTGATCTAAATTGTGCCAACTGTTAGTAGCAGCCTGGTGTAAGAGCAATATCATATGTCAACAGCAGGGGTATGTCTAGACTGCATCCCTCTGTTGGCAGAGGGATGCAGATTAGGCAGGTCGACATTGCGAACGAGGCAGGGATTTAAATATCCCGTGTCTAATTTGCATAAAAATGGCCGCCGCATTTTGCTGACTCAGCACTTTGTCCGCAAAAAGCGGCAGTCTAGAGGGGGATCTGTCGAGAAAGAAAGCCTTTTTCGACAGATCCCTTATGCCTCTTGCAAGGAGGTTTACAGGATCTGTCAAAAAAGGCTTTCTTTCTCGACAGATCCCCCTCTAGACTGCTGCTTTTTGCTAACAAAGTGTTGAGTCTGCAAAACGCGGTGGCCATTTTTATGCAAATTAGACGTGGGATATTTAAATCCCTGCCTCATTTGCAATGTTGGCCTGCCTAATCTGCATCCCTCTGCTGACAGAGGGATGCAGTCTAGACATACCCTAGGGTGCCTGCTCTGTAAAGAGCAATCTCATATGTCAGAGGCTGGCTGGTCTGTAAAGAAAATCATTTAAACTTGCCTGAAAGTAGCAGTTAGCACCAGGTGGGCATGATCCAGTGACTTCATTACAGTTAGTGGTCCCAACTGTCAAAGTGTATTGGTAAGAAGACCCAGAAGAGAAGTAAAGGGAGATTCTGTGTTTTCTAGGGAGAGCCTTGCTGGAGCTTGGCTGGAGAGAAATGCAAGGACCAGGTCAGACTCTTGTGTATCAGGGGGTGTCTCTCAGTTAAGACTTGGGAGTAGGGAGGTTGCTGAGGAAACCGACAGAGTCCCAAGGGGAGGAGAGGAGTGGGAGAAACCAGCTGGGAAGCGAGCATCAGCATAGAGCTCTACAGTGCATGGGAGCAGAGGTAAAGAACATTAGAGTGGCCCAAGAGAAGCAGAAGAATGATTAGTTTGGCCATTGATACGGTTGTACAGTTGGATTTGCATTATCCTGGAAAGTGACTGAATTTAGGAGTTCATCTGGCCAAAGAGCTAGGCTCTGGAAAGAAGGACTAAAGAAGTGACCGTGGTGGGGGTGAAGTCCTCTGTCTTAATACCAGGAGGTGCCACAGCAGTGAGTGCAATGCTATGTTGCCTATACTATACTATACTATATCCTGAAGTGTGAGCTGCCTAAGGCCATTTACACCACTTATATGGCTATGCTGTAGTGCAAGCACAGAACCTCACCAAATTCTTTAATCCTGCCAGAAATGAGAACATAAGTGCCAGAGCATATAGTCCTCAAGCTAGGCTTGCAGCACAAAAGGATAGAGTTACTGTAGATTCACACCCAGGGAGACTGACAGTTTTCGCGGGCCCCTGAGCAAGGTGGGAGGAGGGCTGGCTCTGCATCCCTGGAAGAGGCATGTCCTTGGGCTGTAGGGGCAGGGCTGGGCAGCAGGCCCTCAGTACCTCCCGGACTGTGGTACAGGCTCTCTCACATCCCTTGGAGCTGTAAGATGTTTGTGGCACAACACTCTGGTGGCAATTTAAAAGGCTCAGAGCTCCAGTTGCCACTGCTATTTCAGTAGCAGTGGCAGCAGCTGGGAGCCTCAGACCCTTTTCAAATGCTGGGTCCTAGGGCTGCTGCCACCTTTGCCCTCCTCCCCATCATGCGGACCTGCTTGCAACGGATATGAAATGTTTCCCTATTCCATGATATCTCAGATACCATCTGATTATCCAAATAGATTTGACAAGTGCCCAAATGGAATTCTATGGATACCCAGTTTTGTGAGAGGAAATAACTGTATAAAACTAGTTACTCTCTGTGCAAGAACAGATTTCTTTCATTTATTACTAAATCCTTCAAAATAAAAGGGATAATAATAAAATGTCAGCTGCATCCCTTTACATGGGAGCTCTTTGTGTGGCTAACAGCACTAGGGCACAAGGATTTTATTGAAACTCATTTGCAATTGCCTGGATAACTTATGCATGTCTTCATCATGTGAGAGTAATGTGGCCATCCCAAGCTCATGCCAGTAATACTTTTATACTATCCCATGCTATCTAACATTCTCTTTATGAACCGATTTACAGAAAAGCTATTTTAGAAATGCTAGAGAGTTTCTCTCTCTTTAAGGCTATGTCTACACTGCTGACTTTTGAGTATGCTAATGAAGTGCTCATTAGTATTTGTCGTGCTGTCATTAGCATATTCTCTGCCTGAGGCTTTTTGCACAAGAGTTTTTTGCGCAAAAACAAGCAGTGTTTTGTGCAAAAACTCCCTTTTGTGCAAGATCCTTATATCTCCTTATACATCGGCAAAAGCTGGCAGCGTAGACATAGCCTAAAAGTATTAGTACTATAATTTAAAATACTGTTCCTGTAAAATCAAGTTGTTTTAGTATTGTGAATTCAACTGTACAAGCCCTGTATGGAGAAGAAAATCATAATACAATTTTGGAAACTTCTGACATGACCCCAGAATAGCTTTTCCATGTTTAATAATGTCATGATTTTAAGGCTTTCTATTCCAAGGCCTACCAGCACTGGAAGGCAGTGTTGTACCTCATGAAAAGGTTGATAAGCTGTGAAGTATCCCATCTTAAATCAAGTGTAGTAGTGAATATTGCTCCTCTTGTCTCAAGTCTGTGTGGTTTCCACATTTAGCGGGAAAGTTCCAAACCTGAGTGGAAAGGAAACATTTAAATGCCAATTTTTTTTAAACTATTTCAAGCTGCCCAAAGTTAGTCCCCAGTGATGGAGATGGCTCAGTGGACAGAGGGCAGGTTAGGCAGTTGTGGGTGCATGATAAATGCAATTTGTCACATGACTGCTACCCCCAGATTTGTCATAGATGTGTGTATGTTTTTTCAGCTGTTAAGTTCAATATTCTTGATTCAGATAAGTCAGACATCTGAGTGTATGGTTGCAGACAGCATATGCTGTTTGTGCTATTTTTGTTAAATTAGTCCTTGCCATGAGCTGGATTGTAATCTTGTAGTCTGCCCTGTGTAAGGGGTTATGTGTCCTACAGGCAGACCAGGGAACAAATCATGACTCAGACTTAATAACTTTTCCTTGGCTCTAGGGAGGGAATAAGTTCTTCATCTTTCTGATGCATTTTGCTTTCCCATCCCCCAGCCACAAGCTGCCCAGTTAACTTCTCTGGGGGCAAGTCTACACTTATTGCAAAATAAATAAAATCGACATATCTACGGATTTAACAAAATCGAAATAGTGTCTCCCTACTATGGGGAAACATCAAAATTAGAATGATTTTGAAATAGCATGTCCACACTGATTGGAACCTACTTTGGACTTAGAGTCCCTGGAAGCACTCTGGAGAGGGCACGAGGAGGGCAGACACTTCCTGTAGTTGCTTGGTCAGGCAAGCTGCAACACACATGTTTTTTTCAGGGGCTCCTCTCTATGGCTGCATCTCACTTGCCACTCTTCCACTGCCTCCCGTCTCGTGGGACACAAAACGGATGCAGTGGTTGCCCTTGCGAACGCCACAGCACTCAAAGCATGGAGCCGGAGATGCTGCAAAGCAGGGCCAGGCTCACAGGTCTCGTGCTGCACCCCATGGCACAGTACTTCCAAACTACCTGCATGCTGCTGCAGCAGGATGAAGACCAGCCTGGACTGCAGGCCCTGATCACCCAGGCTCTAGCACTCCTGCTACTGTACATGCCCCTCAATCCCCTGGACACCGTGGAACTCTGCTTCTGATGGTAAGTGACCAGCTCAGACTAGTGGGACTGCATTGTCCTGCAGTTATGGGACGACCAGCAGTGGTTGCAGAACTTCCACATGTGTAAGGCCACCTTCCTGGAGCTGTGCAGGTGGCTCACCCCTTCCTTGGGTGACAGGACACCCAACTGAGACCCACCATCCCCATGCAGAAGTGTGTTGCCATCACCCTGTGGAAGCTCACCACTCTGGACAGCTACTGCTCCATTGGGAACCAGTTCAGCATGGGGGAATCCACAGTCAGGGCCATGCTCCTGCTGGTAGCAAAGGCCATCAACCATGTGCTGCTACAGAGGGTTGTCATTCTGGGGAATGTGGACACCATGATTGATGACTTTGCCGCGATGTGCTTCCCCAACTGTGGCCCCTGACCACTGTGCCACAGGCCACATAAACAGGAAGGGGTACTTCTCCATGGTGCTGCAGGTCCCTGTGGGTCACAAGACACACTTTGCTGACATCTCTATTGGCTGATTAAGAAAGGCACACAATGCTTGCATCTTCCAGAACTCCTTCCTATTCCGAAAGAAGTATGCCAGAACTTTTTTCCCCAACCATACCATCAGAGTCGGGGAAGTAGACATGCCCATTGTCATCCTGGGCGATGCAGCCTATCCCTTGCTCCCCTGGCTCAAGAAGCCCTACACAGGCAGCCTAGACTCTACCAAGGAGCACTTCAACACCAGGCTGAGCAGGTGCCATATGGTGGTGGAGTAGGCATTCAGCTGTTTAAAGGGGAAGCTCTGGAGTCTCCTCACCCATCTGGAACTCAGCAAGTGCAACATCCCCTTTGTGATGGCAATGTGCAATGTGCTCCACAACTTGTGTGAGAGCAAGGGGGAGACTCTTCTGCCGGGGGGGGGAGGGCAGAGGCTGAATGGCTGGCCAGGGAATATGAGCAGCCGGACACCAGAGCCATATGGAGAGCACATCAAGGGGCTATGCTCATCAGGGAGGCCTTGAGGGAGAGATTCATCCAAGGCAAGCTGTGAGACTCTCCCCTGTACCACTCCACAAGGAGCCCCTTCATTCCCTTTGTATACCTTTCCTTCTCCACCCGGCCCTTCCCCTGCCCTCCCTTCCCACCTTCCCCCACCTCCCCTGCAGAGCAAATAAAAAACCCTTCTTTTGTGAAAAAAAGGACTGTTCATTGGGGGGGGGATATACAACAGGGGAGGGACTGCAGAAAGAACCTGGAATGGCAGAGGGAGGAGAAGGGAGAAGCGGGTTTCAGGGATGGGGTTGGGACCAATGCCTGCCTCTGGTTGGTTGGGAAGCTTTGGCTGCCCAAGAGGTTCCACCACCACGTGTTCTGGCACCCCAGCAGACCATGATGGGGGCAGGGAAGTGGCTGGTGGCATGCTCCATCACTGAGCTGAGGGAGGAGTACATGGCTTTGTGCTGGCATGCCTGAAGATCCCAGGAGGCCTTCCTCTGCTCCCAATCAGCAGTCTCCTCCTGGCACTCCTCTTTGAGTGCCTGGAAGAGGGACTGCAGGTAGGCCATCTGCTTCTGCATCAGGTCCTTGCGGGTTCTCTTCTGCCTGCGGATCCTGTGGAGTTGTGCAGATGGCATAAGGAGTAGGGAATGCACCAAGCTCACAGCTGGCCCAGCTGTGAAGACAAGTGAGAAGGGAAGTCATCCTGGGAAGCACAGTGTATGAAGCCTAGCTCTAATCTCTGAGCTGACACAGAAGGTCTTGGATCAGACGATGGCAATGTGCTTCAAGCAAGGCCATATGTTGCCTAGACAGCTGGCACTTTCCTGCAGGAGCATGGATGTCCCAGGGGAGCATCACTACACCCACAGTCCAGGGACAAGCAGGCAAGGGAAGGTGCCGGCTAGACCAGGAGCCTGCGGGCCGGGGGGTGAAGGTATGGGGTGGCTCAACTTCCTACTGTGTCTCACACATGCCAGGTCCAGCACTGGTGGTGCCCTGCAGAGAGAGAACTTCTATACCTGCTCGCTGGAGGTGGGGAAAAGGGTTGCTGGAGGTGTGTGTGGGTTTTCCTCTTCTTCCCCCCCAGGCAGGTTCCCATGCATGGGATCAGTCGCCTCTACATCACTGCACTTGACCAGGAGCAGATGTTGCCCAAGTGCGGGCATGACCCTATGTCTTGTGCAGCACTGCTGTGTGGTTCCATGACCCCAGCCTCCTTAGCGGTGGCTTGTCATGGGAAGGTGTCCCACCATGAAGGCCGGAGTAAGGCAGGCTTCTCCAGGAACCTTTTGAGAAGGATCGAGTGGTTTCTGTGTGAAAGCTTCATGGGGCTGAGTGTTCTAGACTGGCGCTCCATGTGCACCCAGGTACACAGGCTGTTGTGTGACCCCTGAGCCTAAGTAGGCCAAGAGAGGAGCATGCAGCCTTTGCCTGCCCCTGCCTATATATAGGAAAAGTTATAGAACTCACCTAAAGTGCCTTCCCTGGGTTCATCCAAGGCCTGGGAGACATCCTGGGATGGGGGGACTTGCTCCCGGATGAGGAGCAGGTCCTGGCTGGTGGGTATGGTCTCCTGGCTTACCTCTCCCTCATCGGCCACCCCGCCCTCCTTGAGGCTGATGCTGGACCTGTCCTGACTGGACTCCACAATGACAGGGGGAGAGGAGGTGACCAGCCCCCCTCTCAGGATTGCATCCAGCTGCTTGAAGTAGCAGCATGTGTGCGGTGCCACCTCAGAGCATCCATTCTGCTCCCTGGCCTTATTGTAGGCTTGTTGGAGCTCCTTGACTTTCATCTGGTCCTGGTTCAGTGTCTGGTTGTGGCCTTTGTTGGCCAGGCTGGCAGCAATCTGGTTATAGACACCCGCATTTCTCTTCCTGGTATGGAAATTCTGGAGGTTGGTCTCCTCCCCCCAGACTTCGATGAGGTCCAGGATCTTTGCACCAGTCCAGGCTGAGGCTCTCCTGTGTCCCTGGCCAGTGGCAGCTGAGGGAGTAACAGGAGTGTTGTCAGCCATGGGAAGCTCTGAGGCAGCATTGCGGTCATTCATGGCTCCTGGGATGCTGCTGTCTTCACAGGGCTGGCAAAGGATGGGTAGGAATGGTGCCCCTAGAAATGGATGACAGGAGAGGGATCACGTGATGATGACCTGTTCTGTTCACTCTCTCTGATCACCTGGCATTGGCCACTGTTGGAAGACAGGATACTGGGCTAGATGGACCTTTGGTCTGACCTAGTATGGCTGTTCTTATGTTCTAAAGCTGGCCACACACTCCTGTATCCTGGAGTTTTAAGCTCTGCAAGAGAAGGGGAGCAGTGGAGATGCCAGGTGTGGCCTGAGCACTCAGAAGTGAAGCTGTGAGAGGTCTCTAGAGGCCAATTATTTCGAATTACTGGATCATCTACACTAATGCTATTTTGAAATAACATTTTTGAAATTAGCATTATTTCCTGAGGAAAGCAGGAGTACAGATTTCGAAATAACCAGCTCATTATTTCAAAATAACAGGCTTGGTAATGTGGACGCTCTGCTTATTAATTCAACTTAAGGAGGGTTATTTCGAAATAACTCCCTAGTGTAGACCAGAGCTGGGATTGCTTCCACTCCTGTCCTCCTTTGTCTCCATCCACCCACTTATTCACAGTGGCTATGTCTATACTACAAGTTTTCTTGGCCAAAAATATGCTAATGAGGGACTTATTTGCATGAGTCGCCGTTTCATTGCAAATTTTTTGCCAAGAAAACTCGTAGTGTGGATGTAGCCAGTGTGAAGTAGCAAATAACCCCAGCTCTCTTCCCCATGGCTGCTGCCGTAATTTCAGCAATGGAGGAAGGGGGCTATACTCCCCTGTGCAGCCGTGTGAGAGGTGTGACAGTTTGGCCTCAGAAATGTAATGATGAGTGTTTAGACTGATTTTGTCTTTCTTCATGCCCCTGTTAACCAAGAATTTATAGTCCATTCCAATGGATGCTTTATTCTTTCGGTTTTAAAAACGTCAGTAATGAGACAGTCTACTTTTATATGTAACTGTCAGAGTTACCAACAGTTTTATGGTGGGAACACACAAATTTTAAGGGGCATTCATAATTGAAGTTAGCACTGAAAATGACTTTGTTTCACTCATTAAAACCAACAATTCTGGGTAGGAGCTAAAATGCCAATAATCATTACTGATAACGTCAAGACTGCTCAGACTCTCAAAGATGCTTTGTCATGTTCAAACTGTCAGGAAGATTTTGAAGAGATGAGGAGAAGACTTATGGAAAAACTCATAATTTCTAGTCCTTTGTGTGGTACATGGTAGAAAATGATGGCTGACTGGTTCATTAACACATTTTAAATTAATACAGAACTACATTCTAGTCTTGTCTGAAGCAGCAGAGAAAAGGGCCAATCTACCAGTTACCGGGGGATAGCTGAGTGTGCTTATGCCATGAGATATTTTGTTGAGTGTGGCAGGATGACTCAGGGCAGACTACAGTCAACATGTGGATCCTGTTGTTGCTTGATAAACTCATGCACACTCGGTGGTTTGGAGTCCAATTTGGAGCCCAACCTCTAAGAACAGACAGAACCAGCTGTGTAAAGGGAGGAATGTACAATTTTCTGAGCGTTGAGAGCTTAAGGCAGCAACTTTGCTGACAACTAGTCTATATTAAAAACACATTTTTATTCAACATATTTATTCCCTGGTTGGAGTTATAGCTTCTTATTTAGCTGACCAAAACCCCTTTTTAATTATTGTTAACACTACAGAACCAATAGAATTTTGGGAGAGTGAGCAGGCTTCTATTCTGTTTTACACATCATCAACAAAATTGTCAATTTCCTATTGCAGAATCTTTATTATGGGTGAGGCGGAAAGAACACATAACAGCTGGAATTTTCAGTCTGTTAGAAGACACCTCATTTTGTACACTGAGCAGATTTCAGATGGAAGTCACTGAGTGTGGATAAATATGGACCTCAGTTGGACTTAAAGAATAACATTGAACATAATAATGTTTTTATTTGCTTTGTTCTGCTGTTTTTAAGGCTATGTTGAATCTTTTGGCTTCAAGACTACATTAAAACATATGGTATTTCTATCCCCAAATATTAAAAAATTATGAGATTAGTTTAAAAAAAAATCAAGGGATTGGTTTCAAAATCCTGAGATTGCAGAAAAAAGGGAGGCGAGGTTCTAGTTACTTTCTAGTTTTTGAGCCTTTATTATAAACTTGTGTGCATTTACAAGCTCTTCTTTGCAACCAAGAGATAACTTAAAAACAAATGAAACCTGCAGTTGCCAATTTCATTCAGTCCAGAAGCTGGGGCTTTGAGAAAAGTGCCAAACACTGGAAGATTCACAAGAGCTGACCACATTGGACATATTCCCAGATGAAAAAGGTCACGAAACTGCTGTTAGGGTTTTAAATCTCTAGCAATAACTTCAAACAAAAAACTTAAATTTGTGTTTCTTGAAAGCTTCCATAGTCTATTAAAGTTCCTAAAAGCCAGGAAATTTAAAACTTAGATTACACACTGGAACCCCTAAAACACAGAACTGTTTGGAAATGCAAAGTTTTAGGTACCCTTCTCCCACCTCATCCCTACAAAAAGAAATCTGTCCCTAAACAGAATCCCCTTGAGTATTCTCCTTCTAAGATGAAGACATTTCATATCTACTTAAGGTTCATTGATTTCAACAGAAGTTTTGAATGCAAAAGGACTGCAGACCTAGGCCCTTGGCTAGTTAGCCATTAAAGCAAGGTTAAGACTGTAGGCATCTTTGAAAGTCCAAGAATTAGTTCTGACTATTGAGAGCTTCAGAAGTCTATATCAAATGACTCCAGCCTCCAAAATTAACATGAGACCATCCAAAAATATTGAAAAGCATTAAGGCTCATGGAGGGAAGATGATCAGAATAAGCTTGGAGTTGCTCGCCTGAAATATGCTGTTCCCAAAGATTTACAGGCTTTTCTAAAGTTTATATCCTCTCATTCCTCTAACTCCCATATCTGTAAAACTTCTTATCCTTTCATTTCAAACATACTGCCCCAATAAAAAAAAAAAATCTCTGAATGCAAGGATTTGCAAGTAGTGCAGTTTCAAATTGGGTTGAGGAATTTAAGGAAAGTTGGTATTGAATTAGATTTATTATACAAAGTTCATTGCAGCCAAAATTACTCCTGTCATGCCATAATAAACAATCTAGAATTGGGAAGGCTCAATGTGGCCTCAGAAGAACATGGAAAGTTTCTATGAGGTGAATTAATAGAAGCAGACAGGAGCACAAGAAATATGTCACTTGTAAGATATGAGAGGAGGGGTCAAATCAATAGGAAATCTGAGAAATCCATAATAAAGCAAGGTAGCGGCTCTGACCCAACCGTATTTCAAGAGTGAAACACAGTTTTTATCCAAACATTCTTTGTTTTGTGTTTTAAATAGTGACTTATCCTATTGTTTGAAAAATCAACTGTTTTTGTTGAAACAGAAGCTTGTTGTATAGAATTTTATCTAACTTAGTTGAAATCCAGAGAAAATTATGCTGTGAGCTTCTGTGTCTTTATCAACTTTATCTGCAGTGACCCTAAAAAAGATTAGTCAAGCTGAAAACCTAATCAGGTAGGGTGAATTTTTTACCAGTCTGAAAGATGGAATCCCCATCAAACTAGTCTGAAGTAAATTGATAAAAGGTGGCATGACTAGAACCAGTTTGCATAAGTTATGCATTTATCTGAAACTTTGCTCAAAACATAAAACTAAAAAAAAAAATTAAAGTTCTTTGAGTTGTTTTTTTCATATTGGAGCACATCTGCACTTCTGGTTCTGGCAGAAGCGAAAATTAAAAGAGCAAAAGAGTGAAAGGAAGGCTATCTTTGTGGTGTGTCCATCCTAACAAAAAAAAGGGGGGAAGGGGAGCTGAAAATCTGGAGAAACAGCCTATTCTCTTGACTTTTCCAAGATTTCCAATTTAAGGAGACAAAAGAGCTTGGAAAAGCATCTGGGCTTCTGAATGTTTTTCCAACAAAACCTCCATCAGCTGAAAAACAGTGTAAGGAAAACAATTAAGGAAATCTAGAGAATAGCTACTATATTGGCAATACCGATTCAGAGTACAGCTCAAGAAAACTGCTAATATATTTCAGAGCAAAACAATCTGTCATGTATTAAACCATGGAAGCATGATGCCTTTATGAATTGTCTGCTGCATCTTTCATTTAATAAGAAGCAAACCTGCATTCAGAGACAGTGGCCATTTTGACGACAGATTTGCTGCAAACTGCTACAGAAGAGAGACATCTGCACACTGTGCTCACAAAGAACAAAAGAAAACTTTCCTCTTATTTATCATTAATCTAAACTAAAAATAATGCAAACATTAAAATAATATGATTGTTCTTTGTGCATGGAAAAAAAACCTGAATGCAACCTATAACACTGTAATTTCCCTAATGAAAGTCCTCTTTTAGGGTACATCTACACAGCAGGGCTAAAGTTGAATTAAGCTACATCAATTGTGTAGCTGAAGTCGAAATAGCTTAAAACTCGATTTTTTGCACGGTTGTAGCCAGACATGAACCCCATCTTGTTTCCCCCCCCCACCCCCCCAGAGAGCAAGAGAAAGGCAGTCAGCCTTTGATGCCCTGGGAACGCAGGGGTGCTGCTTGTCCCTGACTCTAATAAACAGAAACCAGACAGTACATGGGCTAGCTGACGACCAGGGGACCTCCCGCCGCCCTGATGGCTAGCACCAGTAATTGACACGCCTGCACTGTCCCAGGAGAGGAATCTTCGCCCATCACATACTAGAAGTGCCCATTGTCTGCATTTTCCCAGGTGTGAATTATGCTTTGCACCCTTCGTGGGAAACTTGGCATTCAAAGCCATTTTTCCTAATTGGCCACTTGAGACCAGGAAGAAGCCTACGTGACCCAAGGGGTATAAAGAGGGGTTTAGTAACCCACCCCATTTGAGCTCCAATCATCTACACCTGCTGGCAGGTATTGATTGTCTCCCGAGGTCTGTGGGACGCCCCAACCTCGCCCTACTTCTTCCCGAGGGATTGAGAGAAAGACGCTGGCCACGCCAAGTCTGGAACGCAGGGGTGAGAATATATACCTGCTTGGTGTCTATTTTGCATGCATTTAATAAGAGCTCAGAGAACCAAAAGGGTTTCATGGTACCTGTAAGTGACTTATTAGTGTAATTTCTGTCCTGTCCTTTGTAGTGGCTGTGTTATCTGTAACACAGTAGTAGCATTTAACAGCTAAGTTTACCCTGTAACAATAAAATAGTAACTGTTTAAGCTGTGACCTGACTCCTTCAGTTGCTGTAACAGAACCAAGCACAATTTTAAAAAGAACTCCAGCCGGTCATAAGGGACAGATATAGGGAGAGCTTGAGCATTGGATCGTGTCGCTTCCAGGGGACAGATCCGTTGGGGCATCTCTCAGCCTCCCCAGGCTGCCCGCTGCGAAGGGATCGTGTATCCTAGCAGTCAAAATCTGAGGTGTAATAAGCTCTCCCTGTAAACTCTGGGGCGTCTGTCAGCCTGTTGGCTGCCCGCCGCAAAAGGATCCCGATCCTAGTGGTAAAGACACGGACGTTAAGGTCCTCGGGGCTCCCGTCAGTCTCATCTAGACTGCCCACTGCGACGGGGCCTTGTGTCTCAGCAGTTGAAGACTCGGGTGTAACATACACACGTGCACTGCCCTGACCACCGGCTGACAACGGTCTACACAGCAGGAAGTCAAAGAACACTTCCTTCGACTTCCCTTACTCTTCGTGAAATGAGGATTACCTTGAGTTGGAGTAAGAAGTCCTCCACCTCAACATTATTTTGAAATAAAGACTTGTAGTGTAGACTAATAAAGACTAAGTTATTTTGGAATAACATCAGTTATTCAGAAATAATGCTGTGGTATAGACATACCCTTATTTACTAAAAGCTTTCAGTTTTTGCTTTCACCCATCTTTAGAGTAAGTGGTAGGAAACATAGTAAAGAGTTCTTATATAGCTTTATCACTTACATTCTCTTCTATAATATAATCAAATGCACAGTAAGGTCAGAATTATGTCAACCCATTTATGTCAGTGTTCAGACTATAGCCTTGCTCCTGCCAATGCAAGGCCTAGTGTACACTACAGCAGGTAATTGATTTAAGTTCTGCAACTTTAGCTATGTGAATAGTGTAGCTGAAGTCCATGTACTTAGATCTATTTATTGTTGTGTCTTCACTGGGGTGAGCCAATGGCAGATGTTCATCTGTCGATTCCACCTATGCTTCTTGTTCTAGTGGAGTACCAGGGTCAATGGGAGAGGGCTTAGCGTGCAATGTATTGCATCTATACTCGATGCAATAAATCAACCCCTGCTGGATTAACTGCATCTCATTAATCTGGTGAGTAGCATGACTACTACGTTGACATCGTAATTTCAACTCCACAAGAGGCGTAGGGCTTATGTCAGAATTGTTAGGGTGATGTACTGTTGGTTTAGACCACTGGTGGACAACCTGCAGGCTGAGGGCCACATACAGCCCATTGGGGTTCTGTGTTTGGCCTGTGAGACATGTTGTGTACTGTTGCTCATGTGCAAGGTTGAGAGATTCTGCAGAATTCTGTTCATGTCAGTTTTTCCTTTTGGTATTAATAAAGTGACATGCACATGAAGTGAGGTGTGTGCTGACTGTGAGAGCTGTGCACTCCCTCTGCATCCAATCAAAGTGCTTGTATAGTTCAATTGGCACACCTGGCAAAATCTAGGTGTGCAAGCACAGTTGGCAAAACTATCTTATCTCAGGAGACTGTCTTGATTACAACAGTCTTGTAGCCCATGGAGATAAAGGAAGGCTTCTCATGTGGCCCACTCTCTTGCTTAGGTTGCGCATCACTAGTGTAGATATTTTACTTACATGGGCTGTTGGCTTTCATTTCATGGCTCCATACAAGTGGAAAAGAAAAAAGGTGGGCCTGTGGTAGGCACTAACAAGAGCCCTGCTGCACTGGGGTCCCTGCTCCCAAACAGGCTGCTGCCTACTGCCCCGATCTCCCTGCCCCCAGCCAAACTATTGCCTGGGCATCCTACATCCAGCTGTCTGCTCGGTGAGGTGAGAAGCCCAGGCAGCTGCCCCTTGCTCCTGAACTGAGAACCTGGAGGGCAGCTGGGTTCCTAGCAGTAAGCTGTATGGAATTGAGAGCCCAGGCTCTTGCCCCCACCCCATGCTGCCCCTGTTCAGATGGTAACATGGCTCCTGGTGAGGATATTCAACACCAACAGAAGGAGGGTATTTTGGACATTAGCCACTGTGTTAATTACTATAGTGGCTATAATTGACTTAACATAGGTTGATTTAAGTTTGTAGTGTAGGCAGACCCTAAGTCTAAGTATAATCACATCACATGGTTATCAGAGGTCTGTAAATAATTAGCATATGCTGCCTTAGTTGTAATCAAACCACAAGCCCTAGACTTTACTAACAGAATTTTGCCATTGAAACACTGTTTAAAAAAATCTGAGCTTAAATCATGAAAATATTTTAGATGGACAGTTCCAGTTTTCTACAAATTTATGAACAGAAATAACAAGAGCAGGTGAACAATTCCTAGCTTGTGACTGGTACTGAACAAGAGCATTTTACCCTGTACAATAGTAAGTTGATGTATTTTATATGTTGTTTGGTATTTAGACTTAGAAATGATTGCCAAGCTTCCTGGTAGCAAGCTATGCAGGTTGCAAGTGGAATCTGATTAAGGTGAGTGAATTAATATGGTGGCTGTTTGGAATGTCATCCTGTTGTCAGCAAGGATTATATTTGTTTGCCTTTTGCAGAAGTGTAAAATGAACAGCCCTAGATTTCAGAAGTGTGAGTGTACATTTTTATATCTCACGCTAATTAATACTTTTTTTTTCTATCCTAATCATGCTAGGAAATAGATGTTATTTACTACTTGTGTGATAGCAAGGGAAAATTTTGTCTCAGAGACTGAATGTGTATTTAAAAAAAAAAAAAAAAAAAAAAAAAAAAAGGACTGGGCATCCAGGCCAATCGAAAAGTTGGTAGATAAACTCAATTTCACAGTATTTACCATTAGTTCTAAAGTGAGGTAAAAGGAGTTTGAATTAAAAAAAAAATTGTGGAAGAAATTGTTTGTGATGTTGCTATTTGTTTGTACTTGGAATTTTACCTCCTCCATTTGGATCCTTCTTTTAGAGGACACCAAATTATGTATAATCTCCACTGCTCTCCAATACACATAGCTGTCCTTCTCTGCTATCAACTGGCTGATGATCATGAAGTTTGTAATGTGTTCTGATGTGAAAGGTGATGCATAAGACTAAATTGTTGTTGTTACTGATATGGACAGAAATCTCTCTAACTACATCTGTCAATAACTGACACTAAAACAACAATGTAAGAAATGCATTTGAAGAAAGTGAGACAACATTGTTTTTCTGTCTTCTCTAGGCAAATTTCTTCAGATAGGTGATTTGAGCTAGCTTTGTTTAAATAGATTAAGCGCTAAATGGTTTGAAAACAAATTAAGGAAGAAAGGAAAAACTAGAAACAGACTAATATTAGTTGCTTTGCACAATGTAAATCTCAATATTCTCTAATCCAGTTATAATTTGTAGCAGGTAGGATATGTCTGCAGGATTTACATCTGTTGTTCTGGAAGGCTCTGGTGCCATTTTGATTTGGTGTCCTTGCTTGTGGGCAGCTTCCTTCTGGGGATGAGGTTGGGGGTTGTTTTGAAGGCCAGAAAAATGGGTTTCAGAAGATAGGTACAACCCAAAATTGATAGAGACTATTTGATTGTTTCTATCCTGTTTAGGTTCCATTGTGGGATGATGGGTGACAACTAGGGGTGTATGGCCTAAGGTGACTTGGTTTTGTTTGTTTTCTATATTGAAGCAGGTTCTTCTGGGCTATCTGGGTGGCCTATTCCATGATGTAATTCATTACTCTGGTGGAGTGTTCTTGCTGGGTGTGAATTTTAGTGTTGAGTTTTAAGTGTGATTAGGAGTGAAAACGATATTTTCAATTGGGAGAAAATTCTGTGATCTTTAAATGCCTTTCTGCAAATGGAGGATTTCTTGATTTGTCTAGAATGGTTGCTGCATCTGTGGAAGTAAGTGTGGTGTTCCATGGTTTTTGTTTCGTTTATAGTCATCTGTAGGGTTCCATTGTTGAAGGTGATTATGGAGTCAAGGAAGATGCTGGCGCAAGAATATTCTGGAGAGAGCTAGGTATATAGTAGTGGTTATTGAAGTAGTGGTAGAAATCTAAGGGGCAGTTTAGGTTATCTGTCCAGAGGATGAGAGTATTATTGATATTTTCAAGGTTTTGTGGTACAAAATTCTTCCTTTTGAAGCCCACAAAGAAATTGGCATATTAGGGAGCCATCATAGTACCCAGGGCTGTTCCCATTATTTGGGCAAAATATTTCGTATTAAATGTAAAGTTGCTGTGAGTGAGGATGATATAGATGAGTGTTATGATACTTTGGGGTGGATTTCTGAGCACTGTTCATTATCCTGTAGGTATCTGAGGCAGGTAGCAATGCTGTCACAACAATGAATGGTGACGTACAGGGGAGATGACATCCATGGTGGCAAGGATGGTGATCAGACGGAGGTTGTTAATGTTGCAGAGCTTCTGGAGGAATTGGTAGTGTCTTGAAGGAAACTGGCCCTTGTGTGGTTTGAAGATGATTTCTATTGAGTCTTGATGCTATGTCACAGCCAAATATGATGGATCTGCCTAATTTTCCTTGTTTGTGTATCTTTAGAAGAATGTAGAAGGTCCCTGGAGTTGGTTTGTGGGGGGATGAGGTTGTAGAATTTTTCTTGGAGTTGTTTGGGAAAGGATTTGCTTGTATCTTCAAATTCATGTGTGAATTGTAGTTCAAGGTGGTCTTTGAGTTCTTTGTAGTAGGTGGTAATAGAGAGTGGTTTTTGGCCTGTTTAAGACAGTTATTACAATTAAGGACTACGATAGCTCCCCTTTTATCTGCTGGTTTGATCACGATCTGGTGGCTGGATTTCAGGGACTATATAGATGTCTTCTCAGCAGTGAAGAGATTACAGTGGATGTAATGGTTGTTGAGGATTTCACCACTGAGTTTTCACCTGAAGTAATCAATATATTGATCCAGTGTGTGTGAACCTCTTATTCTTAACAATCTTCCCCAGCTTGTATTGAGAGTAGACACTCTATAGTTATCTTCTTCAGATATGAGGAAGAGCTTGAAGCTTGTTCCTTCCAGCAACGGAAGTTGGTCCAGTAAAAGATGTTACCTCACCTACCTTGTCTCTCTCATATCCTGGGGCCAACATGGCGACAACTATACTGCAAACTGTTACTTAGATCTGTCCTGTTGTGAATGAAGAGCTATGTAATATTTGGTTCAGTATGAATTACTTTAATGAATGTATTTGAGAAATTCACATATAGGACAGATTTTTAGAAAAGTAAACATGAAAAATGTGCACTTGTCTTCACACTTGTTTACTTAATTTACTTGTGTAATTATATTATATACTTACAGTCAAGGTAATTACATGCAAGTTAGTTGAAAATCTGTCCATGCATCTCCGTCTTGGTAACAATAACATTTTAATGTTTAGTAATATATTTTAAATTTGTAGTTCCTATGTTACCCCACTATGCTTGGCACTGAAGTATACCAAAAATGGTTTACATAACTGATAAGTGCATGTCTTCTTTGCAGGGATAGAGTTTCTCTGCAGGATGAAGATGTGAGAAATGTCTATAGAGAAGAAGAGATTAAGAGTGAGATAGCATTTGGTTGGCCCACATTTTCCAATTACATTCATGTAACACCATGTAAGTCCAATAGGATGCATTATGTAACCAGAGTTGTCATAACCACCATGCAAACAGAGCTGTCTGAAGCTGCCACCATCTCAGAGAAACAAGAAAAGATGGCGCACACAGTCCTGGGCTATAGCTAGAGCTGTGTTAATAGTGGACTTTTTTTCTGCTGCTAGTGCCATAAAATCAAATCACTTTTGGTTTGGGGCAACTAAAAAAATTTTTTTTCCCAAAAATTTTGGTGAATTGAAAAGTTAAAAATTGGGTTGAATTAAATGTTTTTTTCTGTGACCCAAAATGAAATGGTTAAGCTTGAGCATTTTGTTTACATTGTAAATGTTAAAAAGCTTTTAAAAAGTTTAAATTAAGTCATTTCAAATACATGCCTCAAAGTTTTAATTTAAAAAATGTTGAAACAAAATGTTTCAGATTTCTTGGGGAATTTGTGTCATATTCCTCCAATCCTACCCCACAACTTGAGGAAAATAATTCAGCAAAATCACAAAATATTTTAGTTAGCCCAAATTTGCATTTTTTGCAGAAAAAGGTTTTGGTACAAAAATGTCGCTCAACTCTAAGCACAGCCTTAACTCTCCCTCTGTTCAGCTGTCCTTCCAGCAGTTCCAGCCCTGACCCTTCCAATCACCTTTTGGTTGTTCTGAGAGCAGGAGGCACCTCGTGGAGAGCAGCAGGGAAGTCATAAGCAGCTGGAGCCCTAAAAATCCCCATGTTGTCTCTACAGGTTGGAGGTAGAGAGGCTGAAAATGGTGAGAGTGGAAAGAAACCTGGAGGAAGGGGTAGTGGGAGAAGCAGGGAAAAGTTCTTTTTGTAAGAGGTAGTCACAGGAAATAAAGCCTGGGGAAGCACAGATTTAGTGCCCTGGCCTCAATAGGCTGCCCTGATCGCCTGCCTCAAAGGCTGCTGACCTTAGGAGGGAGAAATGTACAGAGGAATTCAGAGCATGCAGAATGGAGGTTGGGACAGGGGCAGAGAGTTATATGGGCTGTAGGAATATTCCTGGCTTGGGGGCCCTGCTCCAGCAAAGTTCGGGGCCAGGTCTATCCCTGGGCCCGCCTGCCATCCCTGGGCAATTTAAAATGGCCGGGGGGCCTCTGCTACCACCACTAGCAGTGCAGAGGGGCTAGAATGGCTTGCCACCTGTTCACTCTATGTAGCTGCCAGAATGTTCCTACACCCCGAGGGGTGTATCTCCATGGACTGTCCTCACCCCAAGCGGCCCTGCAGTCAGTGGGAGCTGTGGGGGTAGTACTCATGAGCAGCAGCATGTAGAACCCCCCCCAACATTGTCTGCCTTGGAGCTGCTGCCGGAGGGGGATGCCCTAGGTCAGCACCAGTGTTCCCTGTAAGCTGTGTGCTTGGGTGACCACCCAGGAGTTATTCAGGTGCTGCCCAGATGATTAGCAGAGTGCTCACAGCTCCCACAGCTGGCAGCATGTGTTTCTACAGGTGTTCCCTCCCCCCATTCTTCTATCTCCTATCACCCTCACCTACTCCCACCCCCAAACTCCTTCTCACATCCCACCCCATCCTTCACCCAAACTCCTTCCCGGAGCCCGCACCCTCTCCTACACCCCAATACATCTGCTGCAGTGCAGAGTCTGCACCCAGCTTCCAAACTCCCTGCCAGAGGCCAACCCTTACTCCTTTTGCACCCAAACTCCCTCCCAGAACCTGTACCCCCTCCTGCACCCCAATTCCCTACCCTAGCCCAGACCTGCACTCAGCACCCAGACTGTCCCAGATCCTGCATCCCCACCTAAATTCCCTTCCAAAACTAAACCCTTCTGCACTCAAACTCCCTCCCAGAGCCTGCACCCTGCAGCCCAATCTTCTGTCCCAGCTCAGATCCTCTTCCCCATCCAAACATCCACAGCCTTAGGCAGGTGAGCGGGAGGGAGTTTGGGTAGGGGATGGGTGCAGGCTCTGGGCATTCTGGACAATACCAACATTTTTACAAACTTGCTGCCCATGGCTGGGGAGGGCTGTGTAGAGCAGATGTAGAAGGAGTGGGGAAGCCTAGGGAGAAATATAAAATTCACTAACACATAAGTCTAATTGGCCAGTGGCTAGAGACCAGGCTTTGGAAAATTGTCCGGAAATTAGTTGTAAATATTAGTGGATGTGGTGGTTGTAAAATCAGAGTAGAATCTGGCTAAATTTTTTAAAAATCAACATTGCTTACAGAAAAAGCCAGTAAATGCTAGGGATATCATGGTAAGTCAAAGGGTAGGCCAACCCATGGAGGCCTACCCTGTAATGTCATGGACAGAATCCCAGGTCTCAGTCTGTTATGATTGTGTTAGCAGAAGCTAGCCAGTGCTTACTCTCTCAGGAAGGCTAGGAAAGCAACATGAGAGTTCATAATCCCTCCACTGAAAGAAGCCAGTCACACAGCTTAAATAAGCTGCCCTAGTGCTAGTTTTGCAACTATCAGAGGTACAAAAGAAGTTTGGCAATCTCTCTGGTAGTTCAGATGATGCACATTTTCAAAACACAAGATGAAAGATTCATTTGTGTAATGAGCAGCACCAAACCTCCAGATCCAAATACTCTCAAAACTAGGAATGCTTTAATTAGGTCATTTCTTTGGAAGAAGTAAGTGTCACCTTCTTCCTGATCATATTTGCCCTGTTTTTTTAAAGTAAGGATTGTTTTTTCTTCCTTGTTTATTTTTGGCAACATTATTGTATTTATCAGCAACATAATTAGTTGTGTCACCACAGTCCTGGTAAATAAGATTTATAGTTGACTCGAACTCCCTCTCCTGGTTGGCATTTGCCTCTACAGTTGCAAAACTAAACAGTAGCTTTTCGATCTGTTGATAAGGGGTTTTGAACATTATATTTATTCTATATTTTGGAGGCAATTATTGCTCAATAAAAGTTCTGCACTGACATAGTTTTGAGTCTGGCATCCTCTGTGCTCAGAGAAAACTGGCCTTTAGGGTCCCTGAATTCCCTTCATGGATTTGGTGGGCCTATGAACATAAAGTTTAATTTCAGCTTTCATTTTTTAAAATAGTATTTCTTGTCCAGTTCATTTTGAAAAGAGCACTGAAAAAGTAAACTGACTTAAACCAGTGTAAACTGATCACTAATATCATTGATTCCCCCCCAAAATGACAAGTTATTCACAGGCCTTCCTATAGTCACTCAGGGTTCATCTTTGGGATTCACCATGAAAGACCTGATTTGAGGAAACCTTATTGTATCATCATGTGGCACTATTGCAGATGGGCCTCCTATTTCTGTTTATCCAAATGCATAATAGTTAGATATCAGAGAAATGTTTATTGTCAGCTATGATACAATTTGTTTCACACATTGAATATATTACCAGCAAAGTTGGCTTCCTTTCTGAATCATTGTCTGAAAGTCTCTTGGTTTAAAATTAATTCTTAGTTGTCTACAGGTTATATGTGTATGAGCAAATATTGCATAGGTTTAAAACATAGCACCCAGACCCATTCACAATGCTAGAAAATAGTGCAGCTAAATAACCGCAAGTATGACCTCTGGTCACAAAGTCTAATAGTAGGAGAGGCACCTGGTCTAGTGATTTAAGCATGATTGAAAACAAAGGACTCTTACTTTCTAATTTTGTCTCTGAGCATGGGCATAGTCAGGGGAGCCAACAGCCTCCGTGGGCGCATGGGCAAGATGGGGTTGAGGGGTGGCTCCAGGCTCCCAGAAAGGGTGGGACTTCAGGCAGAAGGGGTGGGGTTGAGGCCAGTCAGCCCTTCACGCAACCTGGGAGGAATTTGATGCCCCCCCTTAATGCTACTACTAACACTACTACCTAAATGCTAAAATTTGTCTTAATATAACTGTTGAATGGTGAAGCACTGGAATAGGTTGCTTAGGGAGGTGGTGGAATCTCCATCATTAGAGGTTTTTAAAGCCAGACTTGACAAAGCCCTGGCTGGAATGATTTAGCTGGAATTGGTCCCGGTTTGAGCAGGGGATTGAACTAGATGACCTCCTGAGTTCTCTTACAACCCTACTCTTCTATGATTCTGTGAATGGCTAGGGGGTAAGCAAAGATTTGGAATCTCTTTATTTGGAGAATTATTACTTGAAAAACTATTTTAACCAACAAAGGAACAAAAGAAAGGAACAGAATCTATCTATCCTGGATAGATTGCTGGATGCTATTGTGTATTCACACAGATTATTTCCTTGGCCTTTCAGGAACTCAGCCTAAGTTATATTAATACCAAATTATCAAGAAAGCACATAATTTTATCTTATGTACAGTCTCTGGACTTTCCAGACATTCAGACTCAGTTTAGACCACTGAAAATAAAGACATTTGTTTTTTTGATTCCATCTATTTGTTGTCTGGCTGATATTGCTTATTTTGAATTTTACCAATTTGTTCCACTGGAAAATTTCCTATATTGCTTTTAACTATTTTCCTGCTTTTATCAAAGGTCATCGTTTGCTATATATACCCCAATAAACAAAGTATCCACTATAATTTTCCAACTTTTCCTCTCCAGTGTAAGCAAACCTGTTATATATCAGTCTGAATAACTAACTCAATGTTGCTGAAATTGTACATGTTTTCTTCATGAAATAAATGCTTGAATAAATATTAAATTATACTAAAGTATAAGGTTTTGCATGTTAAGGATTAAACTTAACTTGAAATTGTAATGGAAACAAGAATTTAAATTTGTGGAAGGGATTTCTTACTTTTAGGCTTTGTGCCATTCTGGAATGTGAGTTTTGACCCCTAGTTTCAACTACAGGTTGAACCTCTCTAGTCTGGAACCCTTGGGACCTGACTGGTTCTGAAGAGGAGGATTTTTTGGACCATGTGAGGTCAATATTGTCTAGCAGCATTACCAAAACTTCCACTGCTTACTGTGCAGTTAGAGGACATTTAGGGGTAAATTAGAGTTAAATAACAGCACAGAACACTGAGAGCTAGGAGTGGTTGCTGTAAACAAACTTTATGGGACCATGGGAAACTTGGCCACACCCATGAAAAGTGGACATCCAGCTAACTAAAATCATTTCTGGATGAAAGAGTTCTGGATTAGAGAGGTTCAACCTGTACACAAAAGGTTGGTTTTTTTTCAAAATAAAACAGACATCAGGTAACTTTGGGAGGCTGCAAAATACTCATACAAAAATACATTTAAAAATTGGAGTTTGGTGTTACTATGTCAAGCTTCTAACACAACAATGATGTGCATATTATTGTAGTGGAGGATCTTTACAGTATTTTGTTGTTCTGGATTAGTTTACAATAAAATATTGAATGGTGTTGACTAATTTTGAGTAGAACAGTTTTTTCTTCAACTTTTATGTTACTCCAGATACATTCCCCTTCTGGAATACTTATTCCACTGAACTATTTTCCTTCATAAACACAGAGCAAATCCTATACGGTATAGCAATGTAACTTGATAAACATTTTGTAGTTAGAAAAGAAGATATCGTGTCCTGAAAAAAGTTCCTGCAATACAATATAAATAAAATAAAGATGTATGGACATTTTCTGCTTCAAGTGATGGTCCCTAAAGAGATTGCAGTTGTAGGTGCACATGAGTGCCATGTGATGGAGCCAGAACTTTTTATAGTTGTGTGCCTTGACCTGCACGTGTGTCAGCTGTGTGTTGCGTTTGAGATTTTAAGAGGCTGTATGGGTCAGCAGTGCTCCAGTTCCCTCTTATTGCCACATGACCAGAGTCAGAAGAAACCCTTGTTCCTCGGTACTCTTACCTTCCTAAGAGAACTCTTTGTCCATTCCTGCCATTGTACATAGTTTTATAGTTTATCTAGATGCCTAGAGATTTAGTTGTGTCTGCTCTCCTGTTGGACTTGTTTCCATAGGGTGATCACTACCAGGGTCTATGCCCTAGCAGGCTACCTTCAAGAACTGTGCTTCATGCCCCTGCTCCTTCTCTGAGAGTGATAAGCACCAGTATTGTCTTAACAGCTTTGATGAGGTTCACATCATTGCCACAGCACCATCTGCTTACTTGTTCCTGCCTCATATTTAGGAAGCCAGAGAACTCTACAACTAGCTGATGGAGGAGGCTATGCACCCACATGCTCAGATCCAGGACCAGCAGATCTGCCAGAGTGACATCCATCATCGCCAGTAAACATGCCCCAGCCTCCCTCTTGCATGCTGGTGGCCATATACTGCCACAGCTGCAGAAGCCCTGTGCACACAAGAAACACAGCCCTAGGCATAAGGGTGAATTCCTAATAGGGACTGACCCTAAGCATAGCGTAGCCTTCCTGAGCTGCATTGGGTTGGGCAAGAAGTTGTGCACTGATTTGGATGCTCTGCTTCCCAAGAAGTTCCCACAGAATATAAGTCAAGGCACCACTACAAGCCCTCTGCACCACCACCAGCCACAACTCCTGGTCCCCCGCCTTCACTGCTGGCACAATCCACATCTCCAGGCACCTCTGGACTCTCCCTTCCACTCCTCCATATACTGGGACACCTGACTCTGCTACTGCCTATGGCCAAGCCGATGCTGCTGAATACTGGCTCCCCACAGTGCCCCAGTTTTCAGTGGACGAATCTTGAGGCTTTCCTCTCCAGTGGATGATATCTCCTGCTACCTGTACAGTACCCTGCTTCTCCTGGCCTTGCACCACCAGGCCCACCTCTGCTGGACCTGTCCTTGGAGTCTGAGTGAGGTTTGCTCTCAACCCCTCTTTCTTCCCTGGATGTTTGTACAGCCCAGATGCTTGGTACCAGGCTCCTTACAGGCTGTACAGACCCTCTGCTGATGTGTGATTCCACTACCCCCAACTGGCCAGCTTGGGACCCTTACCAGGGCCACAGAGCACTAAAGCTTCCATACACTGCCTGCATTCAAGTTTTGCTTTACTAAGGGATATATGTATGATAGAAGATGACCATTTGTATCATGTTGCTGTTACTGTTACACAATTGCAACAAGTCATATACAAAGAGTATCATATAATGTGTCAATGGAAAAGTTTCAGTCTGCCAAATATTATCCTAGTTAAATCCTTGTATCATCACTGTATCTGAAGTTATAAAATCATGATGGCTGTCAAATGCACACAAATGGAGCTGTTAAACATGTAAATATAGCTTGGGATAAATGGTAGTGGAGAGCTCATTGTATTGACTTGATGGAAGGTGCACCAGCATTGGAATCTAGTTCATTCATGTAAGTAAGTGCCTCTAGTCATGTCATATCTCCTATTCAAGAATATCTGTTTAACTGCCTCTGAACAGGTTGTTTCTAAATCCCAGAATGATGGAGGAGCCAGGCTTTCAGGTAGAGCAGTTGTGGATTGGGATGAAGGATATGCTCTGCATCCTGCGAAAGAAATCACAGAGTTGGATGGAGAGACATGAGTCTGCATACCATCATGAAGAGATAAATATACCAGATCTCTCGTGGCCATACTGGGGCTATAAGGATGACACTGGCTTAGTCCCTCTGTATCTTGTGGAGTAATTGGAAAAGAAAGGGGAAAGGAGGGAAGCAGTGGTGCATCCTGTGCAATGAAGAATGCATCAATCAGTGATCCATGTCCCAGTCCCACTCTCAAGCAGAATTGAAGGCAGAAGGCATTTTGTGGTGTGGCAAAAAGATCTCTGATGGGGAATCCCTAGTAGATGAAGATGTGCTGAAAGATGCACATATCCAGTTCCCCTTCAAGACTGTGGGAGAATCTCCTGCTCCATGAATCCACAGTAGTGGTGTTCTGGTGTCCAGGAGGTTATGCACCTGAAGTGATGTGTCATATTGGATACACCTATTCCATAATTTCAGGACCTTGATCTGTCTTGCCTGTTTTGTAAACATGCAGGCAATATTGTCCATTTTGACTCTGATGCTGCAATGTGCAGTCACTGGGAGCAAATGTCAGCAGGCATCATGGACTGCTTGTAGCTCCAGTAGGTTGATGTGTAGGGTGGATTTAATTAAGGACTACCTGTCCTGCATTGTATGAGCATGAAAGTACACTTCCCAACCAATAAAGGGGGTGTCAGTTGTTAGAATCATGGTCAGCATTAGCTGAAGGAAAGGAACCCTGACACACAGATGTTCTTGGGCAGTGTCCACCAGAATGAAGAGTCCTCATGGGCATGGATAAGAGTTTGTGTAGGATGTGCCTGTGAAGAACTTAGTCAAAGCCTGAAGACATTGCATGTGTAACTTCGTCCTTTAGCTATGTGGATCAAGGTTGATATTTGTATCCTTTTGTCTTGTGCTGCATTAACTATTAATGAATTTGGAGTAACATGAGAGAAAAGAAATTCTGTATTTTTTATGAGAACATAATATTTTTATCTACCTATCTGCAGGTCAGAGGGATGAACATTGGGATGTGCCAGACCACTTTAGTGTGATTAAAAAGGGTATTGTTAATAGAAAGTGCCATTGTGGTGAATGAGGACGTGTGCTGGATATCAAATAATTTGTTGCTGATCTCACACATCCTCTAAAGGAATCTGAAGGGAATCTGCAATCCTGCAAAATAATTATTTGAATATGCTTGAAGTCAGCAGCAGCAGTAGGCGGTGAAGGCATGTTAGCTTCATCTGGGGAAGAAGAGAAGAAATCTAGTGTTGGTTAAACTTCCTCATCCATTACCAGGGGAGATTCAGTCTCTGGTGGGTGAGAGACCAGTGGAGAAGGCAAAGTTATATGTCTATACAGCTTTGCTCCATGGGAGGCTTCCTGAATTATGCCCTGTACATGGGAGGCTTCCTGAATTATGCCAGAGATGTCAGTATGAACAAATGTGAAAAGTGAGATTGATTCAGTCGTGGTCCATACCATGGTTCTGGTTTAGATTGTGAACAGTGAGGACATGTAGAGAAAGTCATTTGCAACTGTCGAGTAACAGGATGTGATGGAATAGTTCTTTTTTCTCCTCTTCATTGGGAAAGGGGAGACATTCCTCAAAAGACAAAGGGGAGTTCAGACAGGAAGGTGGATGCAGGGGAGATCATGTCTAAGCAGTGGTGAGTCAGGCCTGTCAGATACCAGTACATTTTTAGGGCATATAAATTCTTGTGGAGGAGGAAACATTGTTTGCACTGGTGCATGACTTGATGCTGAGGGAGAGATGCATTCTCCTGAGCAGCCAGCAGGTGGAGCTGAGTACTTGCTTGGTGTCAAGAACTTGTTTGGTGCCCTACAGGATACAAGTGCCCGAGGTATTGTCAGTGCAGTAGCTTCCAGAAGTTGATCTTCTCAGTCTCCAGAGCTGTAGATGGTGCCTAGGGCTGTAGGTCTGCCTGGTTTGGGTCTTTAGATTTTTGTTTCATTCTGATACCAGAGGTAGTTGGATGGGCTCTGGAGCGATGTCTCCTGTCCAAAGATATTAAGGCAACTGACCTTGCAAGGGGATGTTGTTCTGGCAGGCTGTGCCTCAGAGAGTGAGGAAGGAGCCTGTTTCTTCTTATCAGAGTGACAAAGAGCTGACTCCCTCTTAGAGAGCAATGGGGAATGAGGATCTGAGGACAACTTTGCAGAGCATGAAAACCACAAAGGGGAGAGTCCAGGCCTCCGTCTGATGCTGATCACAGTGATTTTTCCATGAGAAGTTGTAACTGAATATCCCAGCCTTTTCTGGCCCTGGTAAGACAAACACTTTTGTAGACACATCCCTCTCCCAAAGAACGGATACACTGTGAGTGTTTGTCCATTACTGGGAAAGTAACCCAACAAATGATGAACCTCTTCAGTTTGGGAGAGCTAGGCATAGAGATGGGAGAAAAACTTAATGGCTGAGAAGGGAGGGAAGCATGGAAATGAAAACCCAAGCTAAGTAACAATTAAGGTAAAGCAGGAAAAAAATTTGGAGATAGAAGGAAGAAGAAAGTACTAAACTGCACCAAAAGTAACAGGTAGGCACATTCTAAGCAGGCAAAGTGAGAGGTGAGCTCTTCTGCATATTCTCTCCCAGACCAAAGGCAGAAGAAATGGAATCAGGAAGCAGTCGGACTGCACAATATCCTATATTCGTCCTGCTTATGGCATGAGGGTGCGGAGCAACACATGTACATTCCAGTGGGCACTGTTGAGGAAGATCTCCAATCCGAGATGCGGAGGTGCTGCCACATTTGCAGTGGAACAACCAGCGTGACATCACTTGAAGTATTTACAACCAGTTTCACCAGCCCATTGTGAATGGACTATTCAAGCTTGATGGGCCATTGAGAAGAATCAACTCTCCAGTTAGCTTTTTCTGAGGGTGTTTCAGACAGCAAAGAGCCAATGGCCATCCCTGTTTTTCAGAAAAAATGTGTAAGGGCATGGAATGTGGACATGTGATCTCACACACACCTTTGTCAGTAACTTTCCATACACAGAATACAGTAGCGTTCCAGGCACGTGGCAGAAGATATAAAAGACATCTTAACCATCTCCATTTTATCTCATTCCTGCTCCAATTCGGTCTGTGGATTTACAGCTAAAAGGAGTATTTTGAACAATGGACTGAGGACCACTGAATCTTTTGGAAGTTCACAGAAAGAAGATTTTTCCAAGCAAGCAAACTGCTACAAAATCGATTTAAGGACTTTGCAATCATTGCACGTATATGGTCTTTAACCATTTATAATTATTCTTTTATTAGTAAATTCTTAGTTTGCTATGGAATGGCAGACAGCATGATATTTAGGTAAGATATGAAATATATATTGATCTGGGGCAAGTGTCTGATCCTTTGGGATTTGTAGAAGCTCACATATAGTGAATTGGGTTTTGAGTAACATCTCACAATGTTAAATCAGTTTGTTTGTATGGGAATCAAAGGCTGGAATACCTAAGGAGGATTGGTTTTGGATTCTTGTTAACCAGTGTGGTGCTACAAAAGCTCGTTTGCTTCCAGGTTTGGTTAATTTAATTAGAGACTAAATTACTAGTTTTGGTGAATTGTCTGCCCATTTCTTGCAGTCTGCCCTGGCATCCTTAGTGCAGTTCATGAAAGGCACCTGGTCACACTAACATTTATCTATTGTTTCTATTTAAAAGCAATTTTTGCTGTTGTACATCTCATTATTCAATGTCTGGGACAAAGTTGCAGGTAAGTGTGTCTTTGTTTAAAACTTGGAGCCTTTTTATATGAATATGCAATTAATGCTGTCTCACTCTCAGATGACTGTCTTTATATAGGGTTTATCCTGCTCAGCTGCTCTAGGGAGTAGAATTAAGCCCTTGTTCACACCACTTTCCATGTTTTGAGACCATATATTCATTTATCTATATTTCTGTCTGTTGAGATACTGCCTCAGAAATCATAGTACTGGAGGGGAGCTTGAGAGGTCAACAAATCCAGTCCTCTTCAACTCATGACAGAACTAAGTAGTCTAGACCAGTGTTTCTCACCCTTTTTTTGCTCATGGCCCCCTTCTGAGCCTCATTCATCATATACCTGGCAGTTAAGTTTGGGTGGCCCCCCGAGAAACTTACTGTGGCCCCCTCATGTTCCATTTTTTTCCATGTGGCCCCTAGAAGTAAGGTGTGGCCCCCTGGGGAACCATATGGCCCATGTTGAGAACCCCTGCTCTAGACCACCCCTGAAAGGTGTTTGTCTAACCTGCTATTTAAAATCTCTATTAATGGAGATACCACAATTTCCCTAGGCAATATATTCCAGTGCTTAACCACCCTGACAGGCAGTTTTTCCTAATGTCCAACCTAAACTTCCCTTGCAGCAATTTAAGCCCATTGCTTCTTGTCATATCCTCAGAGACTAAAAAACATTTTTGTTCTCCTCTGTGGCAAGGTCTTCAGTCAGGCCCCTTGCCCTGGGACACCTTCTGGTCCACAAATTAGCCAGAGACCCCTTCTAGTGCAGTCACCCATGCCTTTTATTGTCAGTTTCCCACCCTCTTCTATTTACAAAGCTTTTAGATTACAGTAAACTCAGCCAGCCTTGCCTCCTGGCTTAAGCCCACATTCAACCACACCCTGGATTCTTGCTGTGTTTCTCCTGCCCTTTCACTGCTGCCCCCTGCCTGCCTTATATAGCCCTCTGGCTAATGAGGCGCACAGCTGCTTCTAATAGCCCTTCAGGCCTGGGCTTGCTCAGCTGGTTCTAATTGACCTTTTCAGCCAGGCTGTAGTGGCAGAGCTCTGGCTTAGCCAGCAGTCTGTCACACCTCATACTACCTTGTAGGTGCTTGGAAACTGTTATGTCTCTTCTCAGTTTCCTCTTTTCCAGACTAAACAATCCAATTTTTTTTTCTATCTTCATTCATAGGTCATGATTTCTAGACCTTTAATAATTTTTGTTGCTCTTCTCTGGACCTTCTTCAGTTTCTCCATATCTTTCCTGAAATGTGGTACCCAGAATTGTACACAATACTCCATCTGAAGCCCAATCAGTGCAGAGTAGCACAGAAGAATTACTTGTCATGCCTTGCTTATAACAATCCTGATAATACATTCTAGAAAGATGCTTGACTTTTTTTTTGCAACAGTGTCACACTTTTGATTCATAATTACCTTGTAGTTCACTATGACCCCCCAGATCCTTTTCCAAAGTGCTTTCCTAGGCAGTCATTTTGCATTTTGTGTATGTGCAACTGATTGTTCCTTCCTAAGTGGAGTACTCTGCATTTGTCCTTATTAAATTTCCTCCTATTTACTACAGACCATATCTTCAGTTTGTCCAGATCTTTGTGAATTTTAATCCTACCTATGCACCCCCTCCCAGCTTAGTATTATTCACAAACCATATAAGCATACTCTCTATGACATTATCGATGTCATTGGTAAATATATTGAACAGAACCAGACCCATAACTCATCCCTGTGGGAGCACACTTATTATCCCCTTCCAGCATGACTGTGAACTATTGACGACTACCCTCTGGCTATGTCTACACTCGCGGCTTCTTGCGCAAGTACAGCCGTTCTTGCACAAGAATCTGCAGAGCATCCACACTATCTGCCCGCTCTTGCACAAGGAAATTTACAGTATGGCGTGGTAAGAGAGGGCTTCTTGCACAAGAGCTACGGTCTTTTTTATCAGGTGTAAGCCCTCTTGCACAGGAGCTCTTGCGCAAGAGGGCAGTGTGGACGCTCGACAGGGATTTCTTGTGCAAGAAAGCCCTATGGCTAAAATGGCCATCAGAGCTTTCTTGCGCAAGAGAGTGTCCACTCTGCCATAGGAGCTCTTGCACAAAAGCACATCTTGCACATGGTAGTGTGGACGTTTTCTTGCGCAAGACTTCTTGCACGAGAACCCTTGCGCAAGATGTTCTTGCGCAAGAACCCGGCAGTCTAGACATAGCCTCTGGGAGCAGTTGCATATTATAGTAGTATAGTAATACAACCATCTAGGTTGTATTTCCTCAATTTTGTTTATGAGAAGTTCATGCAAGATAGTATCAGAAGCATTACTAAAGTCATGATATACCACATCTGCTGCTTCCCCCATCCACAAGGCTTCTTACCCTGTCAAAGAAAGCTATCAGGTAGGTTTTACACTATTTCTTCTTGACAAATCCATATTGTTGATTATCACTTTATCTTCCAGATGTTTACAAATAGATAATGGATCAAATAATTAATCAATCATTTTGGATCAGTCTATAATTACCCAAGTTGGCCTTATTTCCCTTTTTAGAGATTGGCACTATAGTTATCCTTTTCCAGTCTTCTGGAATCTCTCCTGTCTTCCATAACTTTTCAAATATAATTGGTAATGGCTCAGATATCTCCTCAGCTTCTTGAGTATTCTAGAATACATTTCATCATGCCCTGGTGACTTGAAGACATCTAACTTTTCTAAGTAATTTTTAACTTGTTCTTTCCCTATTTTTCGCCTCTGATCTTACCTCACTTTCACTGACATTCAGTATGTTAGATGTTCAATTGCCACCAACCTTCTTGGTGAAAATCAAAACAAAGATGTCATTAATGGGATAACATTTTAAGGGAATCTTCTGCCACAGAATGTTAACACTAATTACCAGAATCAACTGATGTATGCCTTTTATTCTTACCAAAGTGATTATCTATTTTGAGGCAAATACTGACACCCTCCAATGGGCACAGATACCTCCAGAAATGGCAGAACTAGTGCTATTTCATTTTCATTTACAGGAAGGGTGAAAGGGCAGAACTTATCTTCAGTTTTTAGAATCTGACTGTCTACCACCATTAAGAATAACCAGAGTCCAGGAGATGCAGTGGGTACATGAAATTTTTATAACCCCTGTCAAGGCTGTTCCCCACTCTGGTACTGCAAATGCAGAAGGTGGGGGCCTGCAAGAGAGCTTCAAAACCTTGCTTCTAGAGGCACTGGTTACAAAAACTTCCCTCCAGAATCCTAATACACAGATTTTGGGGAATTTGCTGCCACCATCAAGTGATTTTTTTGATCCTTAAAAAAAACCAGGGGTGAACACTTGAAACCACCCCAGGGGTACCCCAAGCTCTTTTGCCCCAAAAGAGCTTGAAAAAGAAGAGAGAAAAACAAGCTGCAATCTCTGGTAGCTGACCACTCAGTCAGAGGCCTGCAGATATACATAGACAGACCTTCCAGGACACAAGAATCAAATCATCTTAAAAAAAAGTGATTTTTTTATTACAAAACAAAAGAAACTTGATTGATAAAGCATACTTGGTTGCTAGATGTTACAGAGCAACCAAGGAAAACAAATAAAAAAAATAGAGAAAAGTCTTGGCACAAAGCTTAGATGGTAGAAAATGGGGAGGGGAGGCATAGATTCACACAGAACAGTTCAAACCACAAAATAAAGAAAAAATACCCTGAATGCAACTGGACTCACATTTCCCTGGTACTCACTTTTCTCTTTGTCCAGTCCGCTCCCACACCCTGAATTCTGTGTGGAGAGGGGCATGATAGTCCTGCCTGGGTTTAAATGATTCTGTGTCTCTCAACTCCTGGTTTCTCTCTCCTCCACAAAGAAAGCAGGCAGGGAACCTATATCCAATTCAAATCTCAACCCTCTATCTTGACTGGCTCTCCCAGCCCCTTGACTGACACCTTTGCTAGGTACCTGAGTTAACCCCTTGGTCACCAGGTGCTGGTCAGCACTTACTCTGTTCATAACACCCCCTTTTAAGCCTTACAAACTAAAGGAAATAAAGTTCACATTATATCACTGCAGAGAAGCAACTTTGTAATTTGCGCTGTTCACTTTAAAAGCATCACTTTGCTTTTTTGTTATTGTAAAAAAAAAAAAAGAGTCTGAGTCATTAGAAAAATACTTGCACAGCTGGTGAATTGTATTTTCTATGGATCTTACACATGTGATTCTACATGCTAAATATACACATTATTAGGGTCAATCCAAATCCAGGTTGTTGAAAAATCCAGAGTGTTGGAGGATTTAGGATCTTCCTGTGGATTTTGTTGTAACCTTTAATCTATGCTTTCATTAAAATAATATTAGTTCTAATTTTCTGGGTTCTAAAGGGAGCCTTTCAATGTAAGTCAATGCACTGTCATTGATTACACAGCCAAGAAGGCTGAAACAATATCAAAGAGTTGTGTAAAATAATATTTTGTTCTGTATTTTTGTCTTCTTGTAACAGATTAACCTGCCAGTTCAGAAGTCAAGTGCTACTGTGAAATGGCCCCAGTCTCTCAATCACATGTAGATAGCACTGTAGAGATATTTTGGTAGGAAATATCCTTTTATGAAAGGACATGAACTCCATGGTGTCCCTGTACTAGAAGATAGTTCTGATATCTCCTCTCCTTCCCTGATTTTCTGGGCTACTCTAACTAAAAGGGAGTGGGAAGGGACAATATTGGTGTGCTAAAGAGGTTACATCTGTTCTCCATTCCTTTTTGTTCTAGTGTCTGGAAATAAAGACCTAGTTTCTTGTTGCAGCTTGATATGAAGAGGGCAATTTGTGGTGTTCCCTACTCTCTTTGAAGATCATTTCTAGGATGTTTTTGTTTAAACTCTCACTCTCCTAGGGATTGTTTGTCTGTTTTTCCAGCCTTGTTTACATATTGAATTCCTTTGACTGTAATCAGCTATCCTGTTTCTACTATTCATCATCCTGCATTACCTCAGACCAATGGGTACTCTGCACAGTAGGAGTGGGATACTCTCTTCAGTTGTCCTCCTCCCAATCTCCCTTCCTGAGCCTGCGCTAGGGACCCTGCTCACAAGCAACTCCTTATACAGGAGGTGCAATCACTCCTCACTTTAGGGGCAGTGCAAGTGGTCCCTTAAGATTTAAGAGGCAGGGTGTTCTACTTCCAATATTCCCAAAGCCACGGGAGGCCCAAGGTCCATACTCAACCTGCAAGGCCTCAACCAATACATGAGGTGGTTTAGATTGCACCTGGTATCCTTGGCCACTATCATTCCCTTATTTATATCTAGGTTACTGGTTTGCCACCCTTGATATGAAAGATGCATAAATTCATATCACCATTCTACTGGTGCACAGACATTTCCTCAGGCTTGTAGAAACTGCAACCATTATTAGTTTACAGTCGTCCCTTTTGGACTGTTGATAGCTCTGCACATGTTCACCAAATGCTCTGTTTCTTGATTGCATGGTGACCCATTTCCATAAAGGTTTGGGCAGGCTCTTTCCTTATTCTCACCTGTCTGTGACCAGATCGGACCTTAATTTGGTCCTCACCAACTCATGGGCCCTCCCTTTGAACCCATAGCCACATGCTCCTGCCTATAAGGTACAGCTCAGGCTTCAGCCTTCCTTTTTCCCTAAGATAGCCTCACAGTTTCACCTGGGGCAGGACATTTCCTCCCCAATTCTTACCCAAAACCACACACAAGGACTCAACAAGCAGCACTACACATGCTTGATGTACTGAGAGCTTTGGTTTTCTACACTAAGCACACAAGGCCATTTAGGAAGTAGATCTAGTTCTTTGTAGAAATAGTGGATCAGATAAAAGGGCCTCTCAGTCTCAGCACAATGCATTTCTTCCTGAATATCAGATTGCATCTGTTATGATTTGGCTAGAATCCTACCACCTGCAATCACAGCCTACTTGGATAGAATGTAAGCTTCCTCAACCACATTTTAGCCCAGGCCACAATTCAAGAAATCTGTAGGATGGTGACCTGGTGCACACATTCACTGTTCATTATGCCATTGATCAGCAAGCTAGAGCTGATGCAGCAGCTGGCAAAGCCCTACTCTTAACTCTCAGCCCATGTCCAGGTTGTAGCTGCTTGGGAGGCACCTGACTGGAATCGACAAGAACAAGTAGCCTGAAAAAGGAATAGAGGGCGGGGGCAGGCCTGCAGAAGTATATAAAGGCAGCCACTCAGGGGGCTCACAGGCCACCCTCCAGGTATCCCTTACTCCATGATAGAAAGATGACTGTAGAAGAAATCCAAATAGTGCAAATTAGACTTCTCATTATAGAGGAGTGCTACAAGAGTTGTTGCTGTTTATGACTTGTATTGCAACACCTCTAGGAGCCCCATTATGGATGAGGGCTGCATTGTGCTGGGTATGAGACACACAGAACAAAAAGTCAATCTTTGCCATATACTGTAAACTTGGGACAAAACACAAGAGATGGATAGACAGATGGAAAGGAGAAAACACTGCAACAATATTGGTTGGAAGGAGAAGCAGTAGAGATTGTTTTCCATCTCTAGCTTCCATGATTTTGTAACACAAAGAAATCTTTTGTTGTAGCTGATAGGAGCTTGAGCCAGGTTACTTTGTGGATAGAACCTCCCTAGACACTGAACCTGGCCCTTCTGGCTGTGGCAGAAGGGTGTTTATATATATATATACATACATACATACATACACACACACACCCCTGATCTGACTCCCCCTTCAGTTCTTCTTTTCCATTACAGCGGTGGGGTGCCAAAGGAAAGCTCTGGCTTAGAGTGGCTTACCCAAGCAGCTCCTGGCCAGCAGCATTCTCAGGCAGGTTTCCCTGCCTGCAAATAGCCCCAAACTGCTCTGTTCCATGTGACTGTCTGTACTGAAGGAGGAGGCTTTGCATGCTGCCCCCATCTCCAGTAAAATCTCTCAGCTCCTACTGGCTGGAAACTAGCCAGTGAGAGCTGACAAATTATGCTACCCTGACCTCAGCAAAATCTCAGCCCCCATTGGCCAGTTTCTGGATTTTGCTGGGGGAGAGGGCAGCACATGAAGCCTCCCTACAGCACAGAAAGCCACAGGGACTAGCCAGCCGCTTTGAGCTTTGCTGCTCTGTGCTGCAAGCCAGATTAGACGACTTGACAATCCAGATCTGGCCAGTGGGCTGTATCTTGCCTGCCCCTGGCATAGAGTATAAATCACCTGCAAGAGTCATCTGGGCATATTTCACCTAAAGAGTTTCAGCCATTGCAGGGGCCTCAGACAGGGGAAGCATTTTAGCCTTGCATGTTCTCTGCCTGTGGCACACAAAAATTTAGTCTCCTGAGGACTGAGATGCTTTAGTCTAACCCAAGTTATTGGTCTCAACATAGGGGTCACAGTGAAATTTAATGACCTATGTAGATAATCTAATGGTTTCTTCTGGCATTAAAGTCTGTGACAAACACAGGGTAAAACAGGGTCTTAATGCCTAGTTGAGAAAGATAGTTTAACCTTATAAATAACTAATATAGGTAACTGGATAGTTAGTCTCCATTAAAAAAAAATCATTTCCTATGCCAACATCAAACATTAGCTTCATTCACTTCTTACTTTTTAGTAACAAGCACTTTTTCTAATTGTAACAATGATAACATTAGGACAAAATTGACTTATAAAATTACTATTTACACTTATAGTAAGTGGGCACTAATTTTATCATACATTTACCCCATAAGCTTTTGAAGCAAGACTCTTTCAGAAGAAGGCTATGTTGAAAGTTTTCACTGAAATAATTTTTCTTGAACAGTATAGCAACAGTCTAGCAAAATTTGTATGAAACTTTTAGGATATAATCTTCTGATAGCTGGAGGTTGTAATAAAGTATATATTTCTTTACCAATAAATTTTAAAACTATTGGTCATACTTATACTGCAGGAAAAACCATACCCAAAGGCTCCATAAAATAATAAAAGAAAGAATGTGAAAATGGGCTAAATAAAACCTTATTATTGAAAGAATGGTAAGATCTCCTGTGTTTCTAATATAGCTAAAACTTTGATTAGTGCAAGTTTTATCCCTAAAAAAATTGACATGCATAACAGACCTTTCATATTTTACTCAAATTATACTCTTAAAGGACTAATAACACTGCTCTACAGCCAAAATGCTTCTGAAATAAATGTAGTCAAACTTTACTAATTCTGGGTCACTGAGAACAAAAATTATGCTTAAAATTGTTGATTGGCTCTAGTTTTCAAGATATGCTATTGGGTCAGTATATACGACCCTTGACTTGGGAATGGCGGAGGATAAGTGAGTTATAAAGGGAAGGGATCTCAATGTAAACCAGAAATGACTAAAATACATCTTTGACTGGATCTATGAATAAATCTATGACTGGGTTTGGACAGTACTTGCTTTTTAGGCAAAACAATGAATGATGCAATCTGAAGCTGGTATTGCGTCATACATGATATGAATTGCATCATGTTATTCCTAGAAGTCATGGATGATGCAATCATAACAAAGCTTACATCACTCTGCCAAACAAATTGCCCTATATCAGCTCTAGAAATCATACAGTGTCGTGCTCTCTTATTTGTCAGTGTTTGATTTTGCAAAGGGACACATTTCTGTTTAGCCAAATGAGCAGAGATGCCTCGTACTTGTGTGAACAGTGCAGATAACTTCTGCTATGTTTGTGGTGAAGTGACTTTTGCATCACAAAAGCGCAGTATAACCACTATGGTTAAGAAAGCCTATCATCTTTACTTTGGCTGCAAAATTGGAGATCAGGACAAGAGGCGGGCCCCACACATATGCTGCAACACTTGTGCAACAAATCTTTGCCAGTGGTTGAACAGGAAAGGGAAATCTATGCCTTCTGCAGTGCCAATGATTTGGAGAGAGCCAACAGATCATACCAGCAATTGTTACTTCTGCATGGTGCCTCCAGTTGGGAAAGGTGTGTCAAAGAAGAATAAGTGGACTGTGCATTATCTAAACATTCCATCAGCTATACGCCCAGTACCACATGGAGGAGGACTGCCGGTTCCTGATGCACCAGAATCACTCTCACTTGAGTCAGACGAGGAAGAAACTTCTGGTCCTGAACCATCAATGTCACAGGACCCACATTTTCTCCCATCCTCCTCCTCTGAGCCACACATAACACAAGGTGAACTGAATGACTAAACTATGTACATAAGTTTGCCTTTTGTTTCATAATAAATTTTATTTATATAACCCTTTTGCTGATTTTTAAAGTGTTACATAAACAGGACAGGTGAAATATTATCATGTAAAGCAACCATAAACACATGAAAAGACCTAGGTTTACAATTTATGATTAAAACTCTACTATCTACACAATATACATAGACATAAAATGTAAAAACTTAAATATCTTGGAAACAGTAGCCAATCAGTTTTTTTAATGGTCATATTTGAGTTCAGCACATCACAATACATAATAAATAGCACATTTTCTCTCTGAAGCAGACAACTTCTAAAAAAATTGTAGACCAGTGTAATGCAGTCTATATACACTACAACTCTGTTCAGTTTTATACTGGGTGAGAAAAATGCAGTGATCATAATTATTCCAAAAGCAAACTGAATTTATATAAATGGATTTATGTATGTACCTTTAGCACTTTCAACTTGTGTTAAACCCTTATAAGTTTGAGAAAACACATGAAGATCCCCTGGCTACCTCTTGTGGCCCTTCTCATGCAGGACAGCTGACTCATGGTGAGTAATTTCCCTCCCTTCCCCCAAAAGGAGAGGTTGCAAGTGACTTGTGAAAAAGGACACAATCCACTCAGTGAACAACCCACTGACAGGGAAGCAGACCTGCTGCCACAGGTAGAGTGGAGCGGCAATTGCCCTGGAAATTCTGGCAGTGGCTGGAATCCCCAGCCCTTTGAATCACTGCTGGAGCCCCATGGGCTGTGCTGCAGAGTGCTGTGAGGCATGGTTTGGATGGCACGGACGGGTGAGGAAGCTGTAGTCCTGGTCATGCTGAGGACTGGCTGCCCCAGCCCCACCCCTTCTGCCTGAGGTTGTGCCCCGGCTGGGAGTGTGGAGCTATTTCCCCAGCCCTGCACCTGGCCCAAGTCTGTTGGCTCACCTAGGGGAAGCACTGAGGAAGCAGGACAGGACTCAGATTACATCTGGCCAACATAGGGTTGTAAAGGAAGAGACTTGGGCACTGATCAGAAGACTGACAAGGAGTTTTACAGGTCTCCTAAGATGCCCTTAAGTCCCTCTCAGAGCTGCTCGAGTAATAAAATTGCCACGCCAGATGTTGAACCAAAATTTATTTACTGGGGGGAAGGAAGTGGATCAATATAAGGAACCAAGGTAGGAAGGAAAGGGAATGGAGGATGAAGGTAGAGGGCTAAAACTATCACACATCAAGCACATAGGTAGGTAAATGGAGAAACTTTCTACCAGGCCTCACAGGTGGTGGTGTCATGGACTACCAGCAATCACTACCTCTGAGACTATGATACTGAATGTTGACCGGAGCAGCAATTGCTCAGGATTCCATAACTAGCCTCCACAATTTCCCCCTTGTTTGGCTTTTATATAAAGTAAGTTTCACACATTTTTTAAAAACTACATTGATATCACAGATAAACAAATAAATCTTAATAAAGGGAGGTGATTTTTATTCATAGTTTAAGATTCTATATTTGTCAAAACAAAACAGTTTAAGAATGCATTCTAATCTGTTAGAAAACATCTTTGTTAAAGATTCTGATTTCCTTGTCCCATGATTTGGAGCCTGAGAGCCTCAAATAAAAACAGAAAGGGCAAAATTTGGCATTTTTGATATTGCTAAGGTTAAAAAAAAAAAAGCAGAAACAAATCATTTACCCCATCTTTAATCATCAGAAAAGGGGGGGGGGAAGCATCAATCCATTTTTGTCTTTCATAGATCTTAAAAGAAGTCACAGAACTGCTTGCTGGGTTTCTCCCCTTCTGTGCATCCAGATTCAGACATCAGAGTGGTGCGGGTAACAGCTTTAGTTCTGAAAAACAGAAATTATAGGGGGCTTTCCATAATAGTGCAGCAGAGAAGAACTTTGGTGGTGTTTGTGTGAGCACAGGATGAGAACCAAAATTAGAGGGAGCTTATATAGTCATATTTCTTATTCATTTAATTGTCTAATTCCTTTAATTTTAATCTTCATTGCAGCCTCTGGCTGTAAGTTAGGAAATCCAGAGGGTGATGAAGTGGCTTTTTCCCCTCCTCTTTCCTCAACTTTCTTATTTTCTTTATAAACTCATTTCAGCTATCTAGGACTCAATCCTGCTTCTGAAATATTCAGCCACAAAATGTGTACTATCAAACCCCACATGACTCTGCACCTTTTATATGCAACTTCATTTGCTTTATTTAAATGTACAAGAACTATTGATCTTCATGGTAACAGAGCTGAAACCCTTTTAAGTAACTGGAATTAGGATCAGACCCTTAATCCTCCTTTTCAATATGTATTTTCTTCTATATTTTTCTCTACCTATTGTAAGAAAGTTAGAAGTCTAAGGAACATACTCTGTGGGTAGGGAAGTTGTGAGAAACTTAGACCCTGATTGTGAGGAAGAACTAGCAAACAAAGCACCTGAGACATTGCTTGTGCCACCTCAGAGCACTAGCCTAACCTATCAAGTGTCCTGTCTCCAGCAAGGGTTGACCCTGAGGCTTCAGAAGGAAGAGAAAAATCTGGAATGTGGTCCCTATGCATGGCTCAAGCATAATTCTGTCAGGCCCAGTACAAGTTTGTAACAGGCCCCCCTCCTACACACATACCATTATTTGCAGCCTGAGCTTCTAGGCCCTGGTAGAGCATACGATTTTGGCCTCCCATGGGAGGCCCTGCTTCTGCCTAAGGAAACTACAGCACATGCTGGATGGAGTTGACCTGTTCTTACTAGCAGTCCTGCTGGTGCCCCAAATTTTCAAGTGCCCTATGCATATGAGTAGGGCTAATCCCAAGACCAATTTCCACTGGTAACTTTCATCCACTCCAGTAACTCTTTCACTATACCCTCTTCCCTTTAGTTAGTTCTTAGTCTACTTTGTAATTCTTATGCCATCTTTTCTGACAAATTACTTCCTAGGTGGTGCCATGTCAAATGCATTTTATGAAGTCCAAGTATTAGATTTACTATATTTTCCTTATCTTAAAAAAAACACCTATTTTCCTAAAAAGGAAAATCAGATCAGTCTGGTATGATTTACCTTTGTAAGTTTATTTTGCATTCAACTCTGAGAATTTAGTTATTTTTTGTTCACAATTTGTTCTAAAGCTTTGCATACTATTGAGGTCAGACTAATGGGTCTAATTGCCCACATCCCCCCTTCCTTGAATATAAGTACAACTTTGAGGTTAGTACTGTATGACTGAACAATCATTAAATTACTACAAATCCTTGCTACTGGAATAGAAGTCTCTTGCATCGGTTCTTTTCATAGTCTAGGATTAAATAATCTGGCACCTGACATTTAAGATTTTCTTCCATCTTAGATTTAGTAATTCCCATTTTTATGCTCTCATTTCCATTAGTCATCTTGCCTTCATGCACATGTTTCACTTTATCAATGAAAAATGAGGCAAAGTACTGAATTAATTTTGGACATGTTTAGATTAACTTTAATCACCTCATCCACAGTACATAACCCAGCCTCATCCTTCCATATTTTCGATATAATGAAAAATTTTATTTTAATTTCCTTGGCATATCATCTTGATGTTTTAGTAATTCTCACTTTATTTCTACATTTTCTAACCTCTAATATGTAGTTTTCTTTGATGATCATTCCATTTCCCCACTCCCTATAGCTTTATACATGCTTAGAATATTCTTTGTGAACTGCTGATTCATTCAACTGTGTCTGGAGCCATGGTTACCAGCTAGTCTATCACGATCGATTGGAGATGCCCCAAGATCAACCAACCAATCACGATCGCTGGTAGTGGAGTGAGAAATTTTATTATGCCCTAATGCTGCTAAGGCAGGCTCCCTGCTTTCTCTGATCTAGTCCCAGAAGTGGCCAGTGTAGTCCCCATGTGGGTGGAGGGAGGGGTGAGCAGCAGTCTCAGTGCACTGTCTGTGCCTGCAAGCACTAGTCCCTGCAGCTTACATTGGCCAGGAATTGGGAACTGTGGCTAATAGGAGCTAATGGGGGCACTGCTGACAGAGAGGGGCAACATGCAGAACTATGTGCTTCCCACCCCCTCATCCATGTCCAGAGGGGCATATTGGCCCCTTCCAGGAGCCTCATAGGCACAGCCTTGCTGTGCCAACTGGGAAATGCCAATGGTAAGTGCCACCCGGTAGGAGGCCCCACCCCAGATCCCTTCCCGAGACAGAACCCCATACCCCCTTGTTGTGGGGTTGTACATTTACCCCTCCCGGGGGGGGGGGGGGGGGGGGAGTAGTCAAGTCCCTAGGGCTCTTAAAATTACACCACAAGCCCACACATCCAGCAATTTCTCCTCAGTCTTAAACCCCCAGCCCTCCTGTTCTGACCATAGGGCCTAACTGCAGCAGTTCGTACTCAACACCCCTCTCTCTGGGGCAGCACATCCTATAGGCCAGAGTCACAAATAAACACCCCTTGCCCTGGGGCAGTGTGGCCAAAGTCACTGATCAACCCCTAACACTGGGGCAATACAAGCTAGTAGCCAGAGTTAGTATAAAGCAGGTACAGGCCCCACTTGTTAGGATGGTGAGGCAAAGGGGGGGTAGGAGGACCCAGACCCTCCCTACTAGGGATGTAATAGTATAGTCAATTTAACCAATAAGCTTTTGCTAATCAGTTATGCTATAGACTATACACATCCCCTCACCGTACACCAGTGAATTTTTTAGTAGGCTGGCCAGCAACCCAGCTCAGTCCCGGCTTGCGCTGGGTCCAGGACCTACCCCTGCTGCAGCTCTGCATTTAAAGTGTATTAGGAGCCCAGCAGGCAGCCCAACTCAGTTCAAGCTCACACTGGGTCTGGGAGCTCAGACCCCTCCTCTTCCAGACAGGGGCTGCTGTGTCACCCTGCACTGCTACCTCTGTATCAGAGGTAGCAATGCAGGGTGACAGACAGCCAGTCCTCAAGGGGAGCTGGTTTTTAAACTGATACAAAGGCAGCAGAGCTGAGTGGCAGGGGGCTCCTCAGGAGCTGGGTCAGAGCACACTGGCTGCCAACCCCACCCCCAGGGATTATAGAATAGTCAAGAAACTGATAAAAATTCATGCAGTTAATCAACTATTCAATTAACTGATATTTAACATCCCTACTCCACTGGATCCCAACCCAGGGCCCTAATAGCAGAGGCACAGGCCACTGCTCACTCAGCAGGGAGTTCCACCACAACACAGAGCTTCTCAGGACATAGTCTCCCACCCTGAACTACTTCACCCAGCTGAATTCCCTCCAGGGTCCTTCCTCCCACTCTTCTGTAGCACTGGTGTCCTGCTGGCTGGTTTCCAGGTCCAGTCCCTCTGGTGGTTCACCTGCAGGAGTTCCAGCAGTGCCTCCTTCCTCCCAGTCCTCAGCTGGGGCACACACAGCAGGCAACTCTGGTCTCTCCAGCACTTCAGTTGTAGGTGCTCTAACAACACCTTCTCAGTAGCCACTCCTGACTGAGCCATTCTCCAGGCTTTTATACCCCTGAGCTGAAGTCTGAGCATGCCCAGCAGGGCCATGGGGGCAGGGCTTCTTTCAGCCAGGTGAGCCTGTTTAAATCTAGCTTTCCCTGTGCAGGGCTGGTACACCCCGTCATCCCCCCCCCCATCTCCACCCTCTGCTCTGACCCCCCTCTCAGAGCCAGCAGTCTGCAGCCCTTCATGCACCCCAATCCTCTGCCCCAGGTAGGTGAAAGTGAGGAGGGAGACAGGAGGGATGGAGTAAGTGGAGTAAGGCTTTAGGGAAGGGGCAGAACCTCAGGGAACAAGCAGGATAGGTCCTGGGTTGCCCTTTAAATTCAGAAATATATCTTGGGCATAAAAAGATTGGGGACCACTAGTCTGGATCCTTTCTTAAACAGTCTCCTCCCACTTCAGTTTTCATATCTTTGCATGGGATGCAAAATTCAGATAGTTTTTATATAGCTGATTTAAAGAAGTTCTAAATCTCCTCCACATTTAAGTCCTTGAGTGCTTCAATCCTGTTGACTTCTTTAACTAGTAGGTGCACACATGACTAGAGTTGCATTTCGTTGCTTTCATAGGTTGACCAATTTGCACACAGGAGCTCTTTGCATTCTTCTATTCCCTGCAAAAGTTGTGTGTGTGTCCTCCCATCCCTCTCTATAGCAGGGACTCCCAACAACTGCCTACCCCAAGCCAGGAGGGCTCTAGGAAACCTCTGTTTCCCTCTCCATCACCCATCTGGAGTTTTGTGTGTCCCCTCCAATTGTCCCCTTTTGCCACAGGCCAGGAGCTGTGTGTCATTGTTGTCCTCCCCTTACCATTTTCCTCTATTCTCCCTACCAGTCACTATGCCAGGGCTATGTGTGCTCCATAATTCCCCATACAAGGGTCCTTCATTCTTTCATCGATGGCAGTGATTCTGTATGCTTTCTGCCCCTAATTTTCTTTTCTTTCTGGGAGATAAATATTCAGGGTTCAACATTTTAAAATTGTATTGGGATAGGCAGAGCTGAGAGGGCAGTATTGTTATGCTTGAAGGTTTTAATGGCAGCTATCATCTGGTTCTTTGATTTATAGACAATTTCAGAAGTGGCTGAAACTTCTGGCTCTGCTAACAAGATGCAGGGGCTCTGTATTTCTCCTTCGCTTCTTGTTTTCCAATTTTCACAAATATAAAAAGGGTTCAGGTCACTGATGCCTAGAATATTTTCTAAACTGTTGCTACTGATCATAAACAGTGTTCAAAAGTTATCATGTTATGAAGGGACAGATGAACAAAAAAGTGCCTTTGAATTGAGCATAAGACCCTCAACAAAGGGTGACTATAATACAGGCTGCTGTAGTTTCAATACTGTTCCATACTTAAAAATTACAGTAAAATTATCACTGTTTAGTTCACAATTTAAATGAGGCTGAGACAGAATATTTAATATTATTTATGGAAATAAGCTTAGGAATATGAATATGCCTAACTTGAATGTACTTTATGCAAAATATTGCATGTAATATATCATTTAAAAAGATATAATATGCTACATGTGTCATTCCTATACTTGAAGCTAGAGCATAAGAAATGCCGTATTGGGTCAAACCAAATGTCCATTTAGCCCAGGGCTACTCAACTGTGGAAGCCCTGGGGGCCACAATGATACTCACAGTACATGCTGAGGGCTGCAACTTAAGTGTGGTTGCATATACATGCAAATATATATGCAAATATATGCACATTTCTTCTTTCACATTGATGGGCATGAATACAAAGATTAAGGCAAGACTACACAACACACAGGCCCCATTTAAGTAACTTCTGCTGATATTAATAAAATGCAATATTTACCTGATTTTCACAGCACTTTTAATGAGCAATGACAGTCCAGGAATTTAACTACTAAAACACATCTCAACAGAAGACCATTATATTGATTTGCCGTTGTGGAGCATGTTTCCAGTGGAGACCATGTTCAAAGGATCCCACCCAGGGGCCACGTGTTGATCCCGCACAAACCCAAACTGCACTGTGGGCCACAAACAAATGGGCCGTGGGCCGCATACGGCCTGCGTGTTGAGTAGCCCTGTTCTAGTCTGTATCTCTCTTCCAACAGTGGCCAAAGCCAGGTGTCCCAGAGGGAATGAACAGAACACATAATCATCAAATGATCCATTCCCTGCCATTCCCAGCCTCTGACAAACAGAGGCTAGGGACAATATTCCTGCCCATCCTGGATAATAGCCATTGATGGACCTGTCCTCCATTAATTTATCTAGCTCTTTTTTGAACCCTGTTATAGTCTTGGTCTTCACAACATCATCTGGCAAGAAGTTCCACAAGTTGTGCATTGCATGAAGAAATACTTCCTTTTGCTTGCTTTAAATCTATGACCTTTTGGTGACCCCTAGTTCTTGTGTTATGTTAAGGAATAAATAACTCTTCTTTATTCACATTTTTCTCACCAGTCATGATTTTATAGACCTCTATCATATCCCCTTGTCTCTTTTGCAAGCTGAAAAGTCTCAGTTTTATTAATCTCTCCTCATATGGTAGCCATTACATACCCCTAATAATTGTTGTTGCCCTTTTCTGAACTCTTTCCAATGCCAAGGTATCTTTTTTTGGCGATGGGATGACCACATCTGCATGTAATATTCAAGATGCGGGTGTACGATGGATTTATATACAGGCATTAAGATATCTCTATCTTGGGGTGGGCAATAATTTTTGATGGGGGGCCACTCCAAGATTTTGGTAAATGGTCAAGGGCCACACTTTACTATGGAGGGGGCGATTGAGCTGCGGGTGGGGGCAGTGCGTGAAGTCTCCCTCCCCTCCCAGGGGCATTCAGCACCTAGAAGCTGACAGGCGTTTTAAGCAGCCTTGGGTTGCAGCAGGCAGAATGCCTTCCTCGGGGTCCCAGCAGGGCGGGCTGGATTAAAAGGCTTGACGGGCTGCATCCGGCCCATGGGCTGTATCTTGCCCAGCCTTGCTGTTTGATTTGTAACATTGTGTTTGCTTTTTTTGACTGCTGCTGTACATTGAGCGGATGTTTTCAGAGAACAATGACTCCAAGATCTCTCTCTTTAGTGGTAATAGCTAATTTAGTGCCCATTATTGTGTACTTATTGGGATTATGTTTTCCAATATGCATTACCTTGCATTTATCAACATTAAATGTCATCTGTCATTTTGTTGGCCAATCACCTAGTTTTGTAAGATCCTTTTGAAGCTCTTCACTGTCTGCTTTGGACTTAACTATCTTGAGCAGTTTAGTATCATCTGCAAATTTTGATACCTCACTGTTTACCCCTTTTGTCTAGATAATGTATATGTTGAATAGGATTGATCCTAGTATGGACCCCTGGGGGACACCAATAGTTACCTCATTCCATTCTGAAAACTAACCATTTATTCTTACCCTTTGTTTCCTATCTTTTAACCAGTTATCAATTAATGAGAGGACCTTCTCTCTTGTCCCATAACAATTTACTTTTAAGAGCTTTTGGTGAGGACCTTGTCAAAGGCTTTCTGAAAATCTAAGTATGCTATATCCACTGGAATTCCTCTTGTCCACATGCTTATTGACTCCCTCAAAGAATTCTAGTAGATTGGTGAGGCACGATTTCCCTTTACAGAACCATGTTGACTTTTCCCCAACAAATTATGTTAATGTATGTGTCTTGCAATTCTGTTTTTGACTATAGTTTCAACCACTTTGCCCGGTACTGAAGTTAGACTTACTGTTCTGTAATTGCCAGGATCACCTCTAGAGCCCCTTTTAAAAATTGGCATCACATTAGCTATCTTCCAGTCACTTGGTACAGAAAATGATTTAAAGGATAGGTTACAAACCACAGTTAGTAATTCCATAATTTCATATTTGAGTTCTTTCAGATTTCTGGGTGAATACCATCTGGTCCTGGTGACTTATTGTTGTTTGGTTTATCAGTTTGTTCCAAAATTTCCTCTAATGCCACCTGAATCTGGGACAGTTCCTCAGATTTGTCAACTAAAAAGAATGGCTCAGATCTGAGCATTTCCCTCACGTCCTCAGCCTTGAAATTGATTCAAAGAAGTCATAATTTCTCCACAATGATTTTATCATCCTTGTGTGCTCTTTTAGCATCTCAATTGTCCAGGGGCCCCACTGGTTGTTGAGCATGCTTCCTGCTTCTGATGTAAAAATAAATGTATAAATATGAAGCACATATCTCTTACTGATCAAGATCTGCTCAGTGAGGGTCATTAGTGGTGCTTATGGAACTTAATGGCCCAGTATTTGAAACAATGAGCTGTGAATAGTCTTGCTTGTCGTGTGAGCCTGGACTATGGTTGGTCCTACAAAGACATGTAATCAGGCCACCTGATGCTGGAAACCATTTTGGACACCGTACTTTTACACTCAAGGTGAAAAAGTCTGAACTGAACACAAAATATTCCACCTTGGGCAACGTATATATAAAAGCATAGAACCAAACAACAGGGATAGGTGCTAGATGTGAGGAGACTCCTGGTTACCACTAAGATGACTGCTAGAAACATCCAGGGGTAGCCAAGTTAGTCTGTTATAGAAAAAAAACAACAAATGGTCTGGTAGCATAGGCCGATGCAGGGGGTGTGCCGGGTGTGCCCAGGCACACCCTAATGTCTCAAAAAAAAAAAGTGGCTTTGCATTTTAATTTAATCGCATGATACACTCTTTTAGTTTTAAAGTATGGATTGTTGTACTATGCAATAAGTGCTGAATTGCGAAATATAGATGTTGTAGAAATGTACAGAAAGCCCACGTTCGCTCGCAACATGTCCTTTATGATTGAGTATTCAATAAATGTTCGCCTTTAAAAAAAAAAAATAAATAAAATTCCCTGGGTGCACACCCTAATGAAATGTGCTGCGCATGCCTATGTCTGGTAGCACTTTATAGACTAACAAAACATGTAGATGGTGATACCATCTACATGTTTTGTTAGTCTATAAAGTGCTACCAGACCATTTGTTTTTTTTTTTTTTTTTTTTTTTTTGCTAGAAACAAGTAAGACTGCACATGGGGAAAGATCTGTAAGATGGGAGGCCGCCTAACTTGTGAGAAAAGGTCATTAGAACTACTGTTAGGCTAAGAAATTGCATATAACAAGTTTAAGAGTATTAAGCTTCGGTGATGTTTTATTTTGTGTAGTAAGTTGCTTTGATCCATCTGTTGTTACTTACACTCACATAAATTCTATGCGTTATACTTAATAAAATCACTGTTACTATTAAACCCTGTGTAGATGTAACTGAGGAGGGTGGGGAAGCAGTTGTGCATATCTCTTTCACTGATAAAGGGGATTCACTCTGTTATATAAACACTATGCATAGTGAGATGGATTTTCTGGGGTTTTGGTCCCATAAGGGCTATGTACCTGAGTATTGTATTGAGCTCCTTTGACTGAGTCTTCCTCAAGATGAGTGGATATCATTGTCTATGTGCTCTGCTGTGGATTGGGAGCTCAACTTTTGACTTCACCAAGGGAAACCAGAGGCTCTGGCTCAGTTGGACAGGCAAGCTCAGTTGTATGAACAGCACATCAGGTGACAGTCTCAGGAGGATACTGTGGCCAAACCCATTACAGAGTCTATTACACATCAAACTTAAAACTCAGCATGGTTACTTCAGTTATCTGTATTTTATAAAGTTACTGCGTTTTAAACAAATTACACAGTGGGTGGGGGGGAAAAAAAAGACACCCACCCTGCCCAGTTCTCCTCCCTCGTTGTGAAGGTTAATAGAGAGCAACTCTATAAGGGAAGCTTTTCTGTTGGGTTAGAGAGAAACGTCGTTTCATACACCACACGTGGGGAGACTGAGCAGTTCCAAACGCCGTCCTCTCACAGCAGACCCACCGCTCAGCTGCTGCTCAGGCGTTTCTAGCGCTCTACTGCTCCGTTACAGGCAAAGCTCCTAAACATGAACAGGCGCTGCCCAAAACAAGGTTAAACGAGTCCCATCCCAGGCCATATTACTACCTTCTCTACGGGAAGGGGGGACTTTATCCCGGCACCATTCCACCCTTCCCCAGCCACGCAGCTGCCGCACGCAGGCCAGCCAAGGCCCGCGTACCGAGCCCGCCTACCGGTGTCACCACCCGACCCTTCCGGCCGGGCAGCGCCACCGCGCCTGCGCCTCGAACGCACCGGAGCCGCGGGGAGCACATGAGGGAGGACACCAACCGGAACTGCCCGGCCAAACGGTAACTGCCGCGGCTACCAGCCCTCGCTGGGGGGACGTTGCGCACAGGTGAGCCCGGGGTTGGGCTCGGTGGGGAGAGGGCCCTGGGGGCCGTGCTGGAGTGGGCGCTGGGAAGGCGGCACGTGCTGACCGGCGGCAGTAGGGAGAAGGGGTTGCTTGGTTGGTAGGTAGGTTAAGTAGCGGCGAGTGTGGGGCTGGGGCTGGGGCTGGGGCGTGTGGCGGGGGGGAGCGTGGGACGGCTCGGGGTTTTACCCAGCACTGGTATCCCCCATCTTTACCCGGGGCCTCTGTCCCTGCACTATTTACCGTTACTCACGGGGGAGGGGGAGAAGGTTGGGTCAGTCAGCTGTGGGGGGTGGACGGGATGAGGGGCAGATGCTGGGGCAGGGGATGGTATGGGGCAAGTAGAAGGGTTGCGGGAGGCAGGACACAGTTGGGGGATGGGGGTGGGGTGGGGTGGGGTGGGGGGCGGGAGTGTGTATTTAGGAGTGGGGCTGATGGGAGCTGGGGTGATGGTGGGAGCTTTGGAGGCAGGTGGGGTGTGTGAGTGCTGTTAATTTACAGATAGGCGTGGAACAATTCGTTTTTCATTGGAAAATGTTGGAAAATGTTAACATCACAGTAGACAAACCTACAAAAATTATCTTCCAGAATAATAGAAATGTACAGATAAGCAAAGTAAGAAAAATGCTGCTGAGAACTTACTAGAGCTTGATTTCAGGATGTTTACTTTGTATCTTTGACAAGTGCTGTTGACAGTTTGTGATTTAATTTTTATAAGCTTTAACTTTTTGAATCTGAATATCTCCTTTCATTAAATAATCATTCTAAACCACCCTTGTGATTTCCTACAACTGAAAATTTAATTAGATAACAATTTAGAAAAATGTTTAAAAATAAACATCAATATTATCCATCAGTATTTTTACAGAAATAAAAATCAAATTCTGCTGTGTGTGTTTATAGGTTTTGTGTAGTACCATGTGAGCTGATGTAAGATTGTGTTATATGCTGGACAGTCATAAAAATAAGATTGCATGTCTAATGAATATCTATTTCAGAAGTTATGCCATGCCAAATGCAAATTATATGTAACTGGATTTGTTAACAAAACCTACTTTGGTATGCCGGAAGTGGCAGGAAGTTGAACTTGACTGTTGATAATAGGGTGGATTGATTTAAATCATGATTTAAATCAAGTATCCCACTGATACTACTTCACATTTCTTCAAACTGTGGTGCAAATCTGGTAACTAAAATATGTACAGCTCAGTACAGCATTTTAAAATATCTGAGAGGATATACTTTGTATAATTTTTTACATAACTTGATTTTTATTAATAGGAAATAGTACATAATACTCATTATTTGTGTCAAGTTGCAGAAGTAGCAGCAGTACATTAGGAATGGTAAGAAGTAAATCATACACACAAACACAATAACACTTAAATTTTTTTAAACTAAAACTTACATTTGAAATTGCAGCTGTCTCCTGAGTTGCTGACTGAGGTCTGTCCTTAAACTTGTACAGGTTGCACCTTCCTGGTTTTGCACCTTTGGGACCTGACTGGTCCTGGATGAGGGAATTTGCTGGACAATGGGAGATCCCCTGACATCAGCCCTTCAGCCTGCTGCCCTTCCCCGCTGCTGGATCCTTTGGCCTGGCCAGCCCTAGCTCTGCTGCCTGCAAGGTGGCATAGGGCCTGGTCGTGCTGCTTCTGTTGGGCTGCCACGGCCTGGCTTTCCCTACTGGGCTGATGCGGCTGCAGCCCTGGCCCCGCTGCTGCATGGCAGACAGCCCCAATCATGCTGCCACAGCCACCCAGGCAGCTGTGAGCCTGCTGCCACTGCCCAGTATAGTATGGCCCCGCTGCCATCTGGGCTCATGCAGCCCCAGACAGGCTTCCCCTCCTGGGCAGCCATGGTCCTGGCCTTGCTGCTGGGTGGCAGGCAGCCCGGATAGTGCTCCACCACCACTGATGCAGAGGCAGCAGCATGTGTGGGGGGATAGGCGACTCTACAGGAGCTGGTACGCTTGGGGAGCTGGCTTAAAAGCACCATGGTGAGGTGTGTGTGTGTGTGTGTGTGTGCGTATGCGCGTGCACGTAACCATGAAGGTTAACCATTACACATTTACACTATCACAACCGTAATATAACCCGATTTTCACATTTCCAAACATTACGTAACTATTGGTGGTAATTTTTAATTTGGTCTTTTTTTTTTTTTTTTAAAGGGCGTGGTGTATAATCCAGAAATCTTCCACAATGCTAGAGTCCTATGTGACTCCTATTTTAATGAGTTATGTGAATCGCTATATTAAGAACTTGAAACCCTCAGATCTGCAGCTGTCTCTATGGGGAGGAGATGTGGTTCTTAGCAAACTTGAATTAAAGCTGGATGTACTCGAACAGGTATGTTATCAATAGCTACTGTGTATGTGGCTCAATTTAAAAGAAGTTCAGTAAAATGTTCAAGATGCTATCTGTAGATCAGAATTCACATGTCATTATTATTATTTTTGCTGTTTTTTTCCCATGTAGACCTCTCTGAAGCTTTTTTTCCTCTGTTGGTCAGCCATTAGCTGCTATGAGAATCTAACATTCTCTATTATAGTGGATGAAAAGGAACAAGTAAATGGGCTTGAAGAGACCGCCGATACCTTTTTTCAGTAACTAGTCATTTCTCAGTACTAGTGCTTAACTAAACTGTTTCTCCCTTTTTACAAATAGTATCAATCTTTTACTAACTAAATTAAAATATATTAAAAACCTTTGAATTGTTCTGAAACAAAATCTTCTTTTTAATAATTCACTAGGGGTATGTGCCCCCTGCTTGCTGCACTCACTAACTCCTCTCTCACTGGGGATAGGCAATTGTGGCTCCTGCTCCCCGGCCACTGGGGAGAGCCAAGCTGCAGCCATGCCAGCTTGGAGCTCTTCTCCCTACCCCGACTCCCTTCTGCACCATCCCAGGCTCCCTTCCAGCTCCCCTCCCCGCCAGCCCGAGGACCCCTTCTCATCACCCCTGGGAGCCCAGGTTCCCCTTCTTCCTCCCCCCTCTCCACCTTTCTCTTCCCCCTACTATTCTGGGTCCCCTTCTTCCGCCCCTTGCCACACCAGCCCAGGCCCCCCTTCTCCCAGCCTCAGTTTCTCTTTTTGTAGTTTAAGTTCTACAACACCATTCAAGCTAGTGGTGAGAACCCCCTCATGCCTAAACACTCTTCTGTTCAAAACATTCATTTGGGGTATGGTAAAATTATCTAAGCAAGTTTTCTAGGAAGTTTTTTCCTTAACGATAATGAGACTTCTGAATTATTTTAGCCCTTGAATATTTGTGTCTTCCTCCTCAGAGTTCCTGCAGGATACAAATAGAGGAGAAATCTCCAGTTTTACATAAATTCTGGCTTACTGCTTATTCTAAATGGCTGACATAAAGTTGTGTGCTCCCTTCCCCCCCTCAGTTTTTCAGTCCTTTAAGTCGTTGCTGCATTTCAGTTTTGTTTGCAAGTTCTGTGTTGGCCATAGATTTCTGGTTATTTTTATTTCCTGAAAATCTTTTGTCACTGGTCACCGTCGTCAGTCTACTTTTCCAGCACAGAGCAGATGTATTGTAGCTGGGTTTCAGAATCTCTCCTGACAATTCATGGTGTCTTAATCAGTGATTTTGTTTCCAGCTGATAATGTTCGAACTCTGCCTTTGGGATACCCTCACTTCTTTCTGAGAAGTTTCCAGATACAGTGTTAAGTCTAAATTTCTTCTGATGTGTTTTGATTGCTGCTGTTGTCTTAGCTATTTATTCCATTTAGTTTCAGCAGGAATACCAGTTCATAATTCCAGACTTTGGATAATATCCCACTTTAATGACTACAGGTTGGGCCTGACTGGTCCCAGATGAGGGATTTTTCTGGACTATGGGAGGTAGTTTCTGGGTTCTCCCCCCCCACCCTGATTTCCCCCCCACTGGGCTTCCTAGCTCCCAGACTCTGCAGCTCAGCTGTGCAGGCTCCTGGACCCTGTAGTCTAGCTGAGCTGCGCGCTGGCTCCTACTACATAGCGCCGGGCTCCTGACCTCCTCACCCTCTGTGGTGCACTGGGATTCTGAACTTGGAATATCCATGGTTCAGAACCAGAGAATTCTGGTTTATAGAGATGCAACCTGTACTTGTATTGCCTGTCCAATGAGTGAAAGAGCCTTATGGGTCAGTTTTTCTTTGAAGGAGAAATTGGTATTTTGGATTATGGGTAACTTGTTTTTATTTATATAGTATATGCTAGTTCTTGAGCTGGTACAGTCACAAACAGCATGTATACAATCACCTCTTTCAGAAATCTCAACTCACTCACTGACTAGTTTCTAGGAAGCAGGTCTGCACCTTGAATTGACTTCAGTTAAATTAAGGCAGAGAGCAAAACATCTAGTTTCTTGCCCAGCTCCCTCAAAAGGAAACTGCATCACAAAATTAGCAGAACAGCTTTTCTTTAAAAACTGTTGTGCCTCTGTAGGGCTTAGTGAAGATGCTACCTACACAGATGGGAGAGCTTCTCAGTACACTTCCTCAAGAGGCGATAGCTGTGCTAATGGGAGAAGCCGTCCTCTTGACATAGCAGTGTCTGTTGAGTTTGGTTGATATAACTATGTCCCTTAAGGATATGGATTTTTCCATACCCCGACCAACACAGCTGTACCACGTATGTCTATAGTGGAGACCAACCCTAAGATAAGACTGAAAAGAACTAGAAAAGTTCCAGGAGGATAGGCTCGTTTCTTTCTGTTTGACTTGTTCCCTTAACCTGGACTATTATGTTAACACTGGAGAAAAAGAGTACAAACTCAGATTTCTATATATGTGAAAGGAATCAACAAGATGATGATATGTAATAAAGTCATCTCTCATCCTTTTTTTTACCATTGTGCTCACTCTTTTAAATATCAGCTCCATATCTGTGTTTGTCATATCTTGCTGTCTTTGGTCTAATTTGTGCCTGTTCCTAAGAAATACTGAGCACTTTGCAACTCTCACTGAAGTATTAAAAGGTTTTTGGAGCAAAGCCCTTGAAGCATTTTTAATATTAATCTGTAAGGCCACAGGCAGTATAGAAATGATACTGTGTGCATATGAATATAATTAACTTTCATATTGTTAATTGTTGTGACTATGCTCTAGTTCTGTTTCTAGGGTAGTAATATATGTCACTGTAGCTGCATAGAAAAGAGGCTGTTTTAAACCTTTTTTAAATATCAGGGATATATTACAATCCAGATGTTTCCTTTGAACACACAAGTAAATGTGTGTGAATAAATGCATGTGACCAGTTATTAACTAAAGTGCCAAGAATTATGGCATACAAGTTGATGGTGGATAAAATAACTCTTGAGGGATTTTTTTTTTTTGGTGGGGGAGGGAGGGTGTCAGGCAGCTTTTAAGATACTTTCTTAGTCTTTTTGTAAAGTAGTAAATGTGTCCTTGACAATTTTGATTTTGTTTTTAATTAAGTTTTATTATCTAATTGGTTATTTCATTCTTTTAGGAGCTGAAACTACCATTTACTTTTTTAAGTGGACATATTCATGAATTACGAATCCATGTACCATGGACAAAATTAGGCTCAGAACCAGTTGTCATCACTATCAATACAATGGAGTGCATCTTGAAACTGAAGGATGGAGCCCAGGTAAGAAGCCTGTGATGAGTTTATATAAAATATAATTGTTAAAATTGAGTGTGTTTTTTTTTTTTTTTTAAATGATAAAGTAGTTTAATGTATTACAGGAATGCTAATGTTTTTTGTTTTGCCATGGTTGTCCAAAAATCTTTGCTCTGAAGCAGTAGTCATGGTCAATATCACGGGGCCACTGATGCTTTCAGTTCTCCCCCCCCCCCCCCCGTTTTTTCATGTTACTTGCTGTAGTGTTGGTCATGCAGGTGTAAAAGCAGATTAATGGATCTCTCTGCCAAAATTTTCCTATGACTAGGCAGCAAACGAATCTCAAGAGTAACATAGCATCCTAAGTGCTTCCAGCTTCTACTTCCCAAGAAGCTGTCCCCCACTGCTGGATTAAGTTATATAGAGCATCACTAAGCCGTGTCCTCAAGAGATGAATTATTACTATAGGAATGCTTTAATAAAATGCCTATTATTTCATTATAGCTATCCTTTTTTTCCATTTTGATATAAGTAATTTGCTTAACATGTACATCTTCTTGGAAGACGTTTTTAATGTATTTTAAAAGCTTTTTATGTAGTCATTTGAGACAAATGCTTAATGTTTCATGTCTGTGAAATTTTCATTCCACAATAACATTTAGTATCATACGAGCAACTGGATATTATATTTTGCATATACAGGTTAAACCTCTCTAGTCTGGCATCCACGGGACCTGACCAGTTCCAAACCAGAAAATTTTCCGGACCACAGGAGGTCATTATTGTCAAGCAGCATTACCAAAGCTTCCACTGCTTACTAGGCTGTTAGAGGACATTTAGGGGAAATTAGATCTAAACAACAGCACAGAACACTGAGAGCTAGGAGTGGTGGCTGTAAACAAACTTTATAGGACCACAGGAAAACTTGGCCACACCATGAAAAGTGTACATCCGGCTAACTAAAATAATTCTGGACCACGGATGTTTCCGGACCAGAGTTCTGGACTAGAGAGGTTCAACCTGTATGAATAAAAAGAAGCAAAGAACTTTGTGAAAAATGCAGTAGTATCTTGCCATATTTCAGCATTCATTGTCAACAAATATTTTGGAACTCTTCAACACTAAAGCACATTTTAGTTCTAGATTTCTTACTTTATTAAAATGAAATAAGTGTTTAGACAGATACTCCAATTATGAATAATTTACACATCTATGGAACTTCTACAGTTTGCTTAATGAACTATTAATATTTGAAACCAATATTTAAATATCTGAAAGTAATTACACAGGAGAACATTTCTACTTTGCATTTATATGATGAATGTTCTGTAATGAAAGTCAATCTATTTTTGGAATTACAGATTTTTTGTTGTCCTAGTTATGCCACCCTTGCAGTGCTCTGTCTTTCTCTTTCAAGTGTATCTATCTATCTATCTATCTATATCTATATATATAAACATAACACTTAGACACTGTGTTTTTTCAATGGTAAGGTAGAGGTTTCAAGGCCACAAGTCCCATAAAACACATTTTAGACGTTGCAAATTACAATTAATTATACAACCTGTGGAAAAAGATTTGTAACATATGACTGTGCAACCAAGAACTAATATTTGATATTGGGCCATGCAAATAGCTACTGTTGGTATGATCAGATTTCCTGTTTGCATGGTATTTGAAACTTAAATTTTGTGGTGCGTATAGCAAAAGGTCAAATGTTATGAATGTAAAGCATGCTCAGAACAAGTATTTTTTACAGATGTTTAAGATTCAGAGGCAAGAAAGGATTTTTGAAAATTACAACTGACATTTGTACAAATTATTCAGTGATATGAACACCCTGGAGAGTAACATTTGGGTCTGTGCCAATGACAGGGTTTATTTTGAGTAATAAGTATGCAAATTAAAAAAAATCTGTTTTCTTTGGGTATATTTGTAAGAAACTATGGGTTTGATTTTATTTAATGGAAAATATTTCTACTAGAAGTTAAGGAAAAATGAAAATGATAAATTTGACATGGAAGTCGTAAGTATTTTAGAAGCTTCAGGGGGTAGCTGAGTTAGTCTGTACAGGATAAACTTAAACAACAAATGGTCTGGTAGCACTTTATAGACTAACAAAACATGTAGCTGGTATCACGAGCTTTCATGGGCACAGCCCACTTCAGATGAGCTGGCCAGGGGGCAGGGTGTTGGTGGGGGCCTGGCCAGGGGGCAGGATACTCGTGGGGTCTGGGCAGTGGGCAGGGTGCTGGTGGGGGGGGGGGGGTCTTGGCAGGGTGCTATTGGGGGGGTCTGGCCAGGTGGCAGTGACAGGGACAGCTTGGCCAGTACCTGGGGATCTCTCGGCGCGTGCTACTTCTCCCCTTTCCAAAACAGCCAGCATGCTTCCTAAGAAGTTGGATCTGGTGCCCAGCCGAGGACTTCCTTCCCCATGCTGTGTACCTTCCTTCCTGCACTGGGTGTGGGTGTGGGTGTGGGTGTGGGTGTGGGTGTGGGTGTGGGTGTGGGTGTGGGTGTGGGTGTGGGTGTGGGTGTGGGTGTGGGTGTGGGTGTCCCCCAGGGCTGCGTGCCAGCTCTGACTTTTCAGGAAGTCTGTGCGCTGCTCCTACCCTGCCCAAAACATCCAGTGCGCTTCTTGAGAAGTTGGAGCAGACGGCGACTTCTCCTCCCCCCTGGGCGCAGGAAGGAAGGCAGGCAGGTAGGCAGGCAGCACGGGGAAGGAAGTCCCCCGTTGCGTGCCAGATCTGGCTTTTCAGGAAGTGCGCCAGTTGTTTTGGGGAGAGGAGGAACTGCGTGCTTGCTTCCTGAGATGCAGGATCTGGCATGCAGCCAGGGACTCCTAGCGCCCCCCCCCCCCCGCCCGCCATGCTGCAGGAAGCTGGCGCTACCTCCATTTTTCCAGGAGGTAGTGACAGCGCGTGCTCGTTCTTGGAGGTGGTGGTGGGGAACAAGGGAGAGGCTGGAAGATCTCATGATTGACTGGTCGTGCCCCCAAAATTGACCAGTCAATTGTGATCAATGGGTCGGTGACCATGGTTCTAGACAGAGGTAGTATGCTGTAAGCAGCACAGTATGTGCCATCAGTTGAGATGAGAAACCTTGCCTACAACCATGCATACTTTCATTTATGGAAATTGGCCGTATACCTTGAAGCAGTCTGTTTAAAGAAATGAAAACCCTCTTTTTTTTTTTTTTTTTAAGCATATAGCCTATTTTACTAAACTGAATGTCTAAATTTGGTTATAATATGTTAATCTTTATGTATGAATGTAAAATTTAAAAAGTGAGAGAGCTGGTCTGTGGATAACAATCCAAACCATCTGGGCTGGGTTCCTTGAAACCTGAATCTCAGGTTCTCATTAAAGTGCTCTGTGTCCATGCACAAACTTCTTGAAAAGTGAATTATTTCCGGTGTAAGGCCACAGTAATTAATACTGTTTGGAAGTGGAGTGGGTCTACTTTTTAGTGAGCTGGTTGGCTTATGATTTATATGATTTTTGTTGTCCCACGCTGCATTGCTTCACACTTGGATCAGGCTATCTTTCAATCTGTATGCCCTCCACTGCTTAATTTTGACTGGAAGACACCTCCCTGTTTAAATACTGGCACACAGCCCTATGTGCCCCTTTTTGATACAAGGTAAATGCTGTTTCACAGGTAATAGTGATCATATGCCCGTTATAGCAGGCATGCTCTCTTGTGCTTCTAAGTAGACACCTGTAACGTTCTTGGACTTAATTGCCCTTTTTGGACAGCAGCATGTCCAGCTGCATCTGGAGAAGTTACTGGAATGCAAACATTTGTAAGACATTGTCATAGCAAGTAACAGCAATAGGCATCCTGACTTGTTTCCAGTGCCAAGTCAAGGCAAAGTAGCTGAGGACAAGGGAAAAGATCAGGACCTCTAGTAATGCTCCTACTACCCGCCCATATTGAGTGACTGGACTGAGTTTTTGCAAGCAATGCCGCCCCCTCACCCAAGAATGGTGTGATGGGCAGTTTTCCCATAAAGCACACTGGACAAGCACCTAAGACACCAGAAAAAGCAGCCTTGACCTGTGTATAGTATGGGATCTCACCAGGAGGAAATTCTTCAGGGGAAACAATAACTGTATGACATGGTAGATTGGAAGATTACATGAGTACCCTCTGCAGGTAACCATACTGAAGCTGCTGTGGAGGAGAGCTCTCCCTCTTCAAGTATTCTATAAAAAGCTTCTTAAGCAAGGGAAACCATCATAACTTTGTTAGGGTACGGCTAAACTACATCCCTCTTTCTAAAGAGGGATGTAAATTAGACATGTCGAAATTGCAAATGAAGCTGGGATTTGAATTTTCTATGCTTCATTTGCATAATTGTGTCACAGCTTTTTTTTGAAAAAAGCTATTTCGAAAGTGAAACTGCGGTCTAGACACAGTTCTTTCAAAAAGAAAAGCCTTTTTCGAATGATCCTGTACTCCTCAAAAATGAGATTTACAGGGTCTTTTGAAAAAGGCGTTTCTTTTCGAAAGATCTGTGTCTAGTCTGTGGTTTCACTTTCGAAATAGTGTTTTTTTTTAAAAAAAAATGCCGTGATGTGATTATGCAAATGAAGCATGGGAAATTCAAATCTCAGCTTCATTTGCAATTTCGATCTGTCTAATTTACATCTATCTCTCTTTCGAAAGAGGGATGTAGTCTAGACATAATGTTCATTGTAATCTGAGGAGCAAAAATTGCCCTGTTCATTGCAGTAAACATGCCCGAGTTTCTAAATCATATTCCTTTTCAGACTGTCCCATGTGAATATCGGTGAACCTTCTACCATGAATCTACCAGGCTTTGCAGCAGCATAGAGAAATATCCCTCTTTGTAGATGATAAAGGCATTGGCCTCGTGTGAGGGGTAAACAATATGTATGTGTGTCACATCAGTAATGCATATTCACTTGGGGATCCCCATCAGTGCAAAGCTATAAGTAACTTGTTCCGGTAACCAAGCTTGCAACATGGCACAACAACACTTCCTCATAGCACTGCAACCCTCCATAACAATAGCCTCATCAGTTGATCTACCTGTGCCAGAGTGGTGAGCTTCCAGATATTAATGGCCACACATTTCTCTTTGCTGAGGGGAACTGTCATGTCAGTTTTCTGCTGCTATAGCTCTAGTGACATATCTGCACAGAACTTTAAGAAAGCAGTCTTTTGCATCCTGAAGTTCTGCTGCCACTGCTGGTCATCCCAGTTCTGTATCACTGTCCTATCAGTGCTAGCTAATTGCTTCCAGAAGTGACACTTCACTGAGTAAAGTCCCTCCACGTATTTGTATACAGAAGTAATTTTTTTATTTAATCCTTCTGCTCCTTTTACCTGTAATACTATCACCATTGCATTTGAAGCTGCCAAGTCAAATGCAGGCATCTGAACTCCAAATGTGCATTGTCCTGTTTGTACTAATTATTGTGATAGTCACAGCGTACTATAGTATGTCTTCCATGCTGTCTGGCAGCAATTTGAAAATTAAATTGATGCTGGTAAAATGCAGATGAATTAATGGGTTTTGAAGACAGGAATCAAGAATTTGTTAGTGTGACCCTCCATTCCAAAATTCCTGTAGCTTCTGGTACGCATCCCACAGTACACCCCAAGAAAAATCCCAAAATATAGAGCTGAGAGGTGGATTATTGTACCATGGGGAGTTTGCTCATTTTGGTGCATGTTTAAGCTGAAAAAGCAGCCAGATGTATGCATGTAAAGGTTAACAAGGAAAGTATCATAAAATGGCATAACAAAGCAACATGGATGCACATACTTGCTTATCTATTTGTATTCATCCGTTGTCATTGGCCTTATGTTTAGATTATACTCTGTGTATCAGTTTTTTTTGGGGGGGGGGGTTCTGTGTGCAGTATGTTTTTTTTTGTTTGTTTTGGGGTTCTGTGTGCAGTATCTAGCACAGTGGGATTCTGGTCTTGTGACGAGGCTCTTGTACACTATAGTAATAAAAATAATTTCTTTGTAAACAAACCCTTGATCTAAATTCAGAAGCTGGGCTTTCTAGGGGAGTCCTTAAGCATATCACAAAGAAAGGTCTGTTCATCAGTTATCAGAGTAACAGAGCTTCAAGACCAGCGTTCAATCTTCATTCAAAGGAAGTTCTTTTGGCATGTCATTGCCAGTGGTAAAGTGGTGAAGACATTGTTAACTAAATGGTTGCACTTCTCCAAGGGAAAAGTCTCAGAGAGGTAGCCATGTTAATCTGTATCTGCAAAAACAACAAGGAGTCTTGTGGCACCTTGGAGACTAATAGATTTATTAGGCCATAACTTTAAACTTATTCTATAATAAATCTGTTGGCCTCCAAGGCGCCACAGGACTCCACATTGTTTCTCCACTCTTCTTCCGGAGATCTGTTGCTGTTAGCAGAGTCTTGAGCACCTTTGGAAACATGCAGTCTTAATTTGCATTCATTTTATTATATTGTTAAAGTGTCTGCCTATTAGACAAATTATTTCTTGAGAACTCTTGCTTGGATATTAATTCTGTATTCATCGGCTTTTGAGCTGTTTTCATACCAAGTCCAACTTCTGAAAAATTAATCTTCAGATTTTTTTTTTCTTATGTAATAGCATTCATTAAAACTCATCTGTAACAAACATCTATTAAGGGCCGTTATGGTTTTTATTGAAACACTCATCTTTTGTTTCCATTGATATTTTATTGAGTTTTAAACTACGTATTATCCATGTGATTGAAGAGGAAACATGGTAAGCTTATGGGATATGCATTTTGGCCTTTGGCACAAATTTAACTGGTGATCTCAGTTTATGGGTCTATGATCATGCTCTTTTCAAAGGACAAACGCATATAAAGTATATGTAATGGGCAGACATTTTTAGTCACCAACTAATTAGCTGGTCCATTGAATATCAGAAGAGAGATACTACAGTAGTGGCCCCCAACCTTTTTACCTTGGGTCATATCGTATCTCTCTGCTCCCCCTCCCGCAGAGCTGGGTTTAGGAGTGGGGCTGCGGCTCTAGCTTGTGTGTATATGCAGAAGAGATAAGGGGGATGTAGGCCTGGAAGTGGAGCCTCAGGCATGGGGCTGGGGCCAGGAGCAGAACTGGGTTGCAGCTGCGCCTTCCACCCCCCCCCCCAAACATTACCCTGTGCCCTCCTGCCCGGGAGGTGGGGGGAATGCCCCGTAGTTTGGGGATCTCTGTGCTACCAAATGGATCACTAGAAAATCGATTGTTTTTTGAATATATAGTGGCTCTGTGATACCTAGCAGAAATTTGGAAATTATTCTTGAAGAAAATGAGTGGTAGGGTATACTATCAGTCCTCTATAGAACTAAATGTTTTCCTGCAAGAAATAAAGAGCATGGATTGCAGGTCCGTTTTTCAAAGTAGTAAGGAGAGTGAAACTAGTGATAAAAAAATTATGCGGTCAAAGGATGGAGGAACAGAGCAGAGGAGAAGGATAGTTGCTTAGAGAAGAAAGGGCACTATTGTAAGCATGTGGGAAAGCAGTTTCCCTTTAACTTAATCATAAATAATTAATAGGTAGTATAAAACAAATAGTTTAAACCAATGTTTCCCAACCAGTGGTACGAGTACCTTTAGGGTTACTCGAGAGATGGCTAGGGAGTACATCAGCACAACTGAAATTTGGAGAAAACTGAATATTTGTGTTAAGTTTTACAACACTTTATTATTTTTGTACTTTTTACATAGAAAAATTTCATCGCCTGGCCAGCTATGATTATGTTTAAACAAACGTGTTGCAACGGTAGAAAAAAATTGTCTGAAAACTGTAGGTACTGGGGGTACTTATAATATTTTTTAAAGGGGTACTTTATAAAAAAAAAAAGGTTGAGAAACATTGGTTTAAACATCTGAGAGAGGAGCTCTGCCTCTTGTGTCTCACATGCCAGACAGGGAAACCTTTTATTTCTTTGAATGGAGCCCTGACATGATGCTTCTATCTTTCCTCTTTTAATGTTGCAAATGTAGGAATAGTCTTCTTAAATATTGAGTCAGGAAATCTTGGATGGCATCAGTGAGGCCAGGTTTACACTGCCACATACTTTGGTATAATTTACATTGCTCAGGTGTGCATAAGCCATCCGGTGAACAACATAAATTACACTGAACTGTGCATATTGGTATAGACAGTGCTATGTCGGCAGGAGAGCTGCTCCTATATACAGTACATGGCTATGGTCTCTTGAGGAGGTGGATTTACTATACCAACAAGAGATCTCTCTCCTGTAAGCATAGAGTGTCTACTATGGTAATGCAGTTGTGCCAATGTTATCCTGTTATTGTAGACTAGCCCTGAGTTTCTTGCCTTTGTGATAATCTTGAAACCATAATGACTTAATATGATGCAGTTTTGTCTCTGCTCTTTCCTCCCCCCCCCAACCTCTTTAAAAATGCATATGACAAATAAATTGCTTTTCAATTATGTTCCTAAAAAGTGTGGATGCCAGAGGGCAACATTTGAAATTTGTTTACCTTTGTATGTTACAGGTTGAACCCCTCTAGTCTGGAACTCTCTGATCCGGCAACATCCATGATCCGGAATTAGTTTAGTTAGCCAGATATCTACTTATCATGGGTGTGGTCAAGATCCCATAAGGTCTGTTTAGTCACCAGTCCTGGCTCTGTGTTCTGTGCTGTTATTTAGCTCTAATTTACCTCTAAATATCTTCGAAGAGCCCAGGGAGCAGTGAAAATGTTGGAAAAGCTGTTAAACAGTATTGACCTCCTGTGTTTGTGCAAATTCTCTCATTTTGTGCCAGTCAGGTCGTGAGGGTGCCGGGCTAGAGAGGTTCAACCTGTACATTAAAATTGCAGTGGGAATGAGTGCATTTTGTCGCCTCATTTGTTCCTGACCTGCAATGAATTATCTAATTACTTTAAGTGTTAAATTTTAATGTAATATTTTAATAAAAAGACTTTGGAGTACGCCTTTATTAACACTTAATATGTCTGTTTTAAAATGCATATTTTCTCCTATTCTCTGGAGTAAGGATGTTAAAAACTAGTTGACTATCCGATAAGCAAATGCTTATCAGATAGTTGACAGGATAGTCAATTAGTTGCTTCTCCCCCTCCCCTTGCTGCCTCTGTCAGATAGAGGCAGCAAAGTGGGGGGAAGAGGAGATACTTCAAAGCGGCAGCACGGTACGGTCCTGGGCTCTATGCGGCGCTGCCCCTTTGAAATGCCATGGTGGCGTTTCAAAGGGGCAGCACTGCAGGGAGCCCGGGATCAGCTGTGTGGCACTTGCCCAGGGCTCCATGTGGCGCTGCCGCTTTGAAGTAGTGTTTCAAAGGGGCAGTGCTGTGCTATCGACAAATAGAATAGTAGATGCAAAAAATTACACTATACTTAACACCTTACTCTGGAGTAAACCATGTTCTGGCAAAATGCTCTTTGTTTTATGCCACACATTTTTCCGATCTGTTTGTTTTGTTTGTAAAGCCTGTAACATTTGGGCAAAGACTTCTGTTTTCTATTTTTTTCTTTTTCTGTTGCTGCTTTTTTTTCCAGTTTTGCATCTTCTTGCTGCTTTTTAAGCCCTGCATGAAGTCTTGAATACAGTTTTCTTAATTACCAGCTGAATTATTTCCTTCCTTCTCAGTTGGAACTTGTTTTAGAGGTCGTTATTCTTTTTCAGTGGTCAGTAGAACTTAATTCATGTTCTTTATGTAAATTCTTCACCCTTCTGATTTTAGGTCTGTTCCCTCATCTCAGTCAGTGTCCCCAGTCTTTTGTTCCCAAATACTAGAAAATATAATTATTTTATCAGAAAACTTAAATGTAATGTTTCACTAGTTCTGAAAGGCTTGTGAATACCTTACATTGTGAAAGAGAGAAGTGATGTTATAAAGTAGGGGAATAAATTGTCTCTGCAGTTTTAAGCAGAAATAGGCAAGAAGTGTTTTGAATACTAAGGACCAAATAATTTTTCTATTTAAGCAAACAGCGGAAAATATCCTGCTGACTTAAAATTTTGGCCCTCTTCTATTTGCAGTGAAGGACTGATTTGGTAGTCAGGGTGGAACAATTTTAATCAAGGCAAGTTAAAATCATCATTTAAATAATTTGGGTTTTTTTTTTAATGTTTTTAGATCAGGTTGTGGCTTAATAAATAAAATTGAAAACTTGTGCCATGGAAACTATACGTAAACAGTAACAATGACCTAAATTGTAAATGCGTTTTTTTTAAAGATGGTATTGTTGGTGAAGTTATTTAAGGTTTTATAAAACTGCTCTAGGCAAATAACAAAAGTTGATAATAAAGACCTTGATCCTGCAATCACTTAAGCAGGTACAACTTGACTCATATTATGAATGTCTGGAAGAGGGGAAATTTTTTGTTCGCTCTCCAGTAAAACTTCTCCTTTGACTGACAAATAGAATGATGTTAATAGACCAAAGAGTGAATTGAAATGAATATGCAGCTCTTGGGATGGTGAAGAATATTTTACAAGAGGACTTTTTTAAATGGCATATGTTAATAGGGAGTGAAAATCAATCACACTTCTTAAAATAATGGGAAGTGATTGTGAGTCCATAGTTGAAGCTGAGTTTTGCATTTAAAACAGAGAACCAGACTCTTTATTATGTAGGAAGAATTCAATATAACAGCATTTACTTTTCAATTACAGAATGAACTCTGAGAATTTACAAGTAAGTCTGTTATTTTGAGTTAAATTTTAACAGCACACTGAGATTTGTCCTGAATGATTTTAACAGAACAACACACTCTTCAAACATTTGATGTAGTTAAACTCATTGAATCACATATGTAGACTCAATTTGATGAAATTGAGGTGTTGCTAAACTACTAATAAACATTGCATTATGATTATATAGGCTGCACCAGATCAACAGCTTAAGTCTCACTGACATTGCAATGACCTCATGGGTGTAACCAGTATTGCCAAACCTAGTTAGGGATGTTAAATATCAGTTAATTAAATAGTTGATTAACCTCATGAATTCTTATCAGTTACTCAACTGTTCTATAGTCCCTAGGGGTGGGGCCGGCAGCCAGTGGGCTCTGGCCCCACTCCCGGGTGTCCCCTTGCCACTTGTCCTGCATGGGAGGTCAGGCGGGAGCTGGTTCACAAAGGGAGCCAGTTTAAAAACCAGCTCCCCTTGCGGACTGTCTGCCTGTTGTCCCGTGCTGTTGCCTCTGATACAGAGGCAGCTGTGTGTGTGGGGGGGGGGGCGGCGGTGGCAGCAGCCCTTGTCCGGGGAGGGGTCTGAGTTCCAGGAAACAGCGTGAGCTGGAACTGAGAAGGGCTGTCTGCCCACTCGGCTCCTAATACACTTTAAGTGCAGAGCCGCAGCAGGGGTAGGTCCTGGACCTGGCGCAAGCCAGGAGCGAAGTATGTGCACAAATAATTTAATAGCTGGGGTGGCTGTATGCTGGTGTAAGTTAAGTTGACATAATTTTGTAGTTAAAACATGCTCCAAGTCTTTAAGGCTAGCTTCACAAGGAGGAAAGTGGTTTTCTTAACAGTTGGTGCCATCCATCCATCCAATCAATAAAAATATAAAAAATTAAAATGAGCCTCATATTTAACTTAATTTTCCATTGGCAAGTTATTTTCTATTTAAAAATATTAAATAACTCAACAAATGCTTTCAGAATTACTGGACCCCAAATGCATATATTTCTTATCAGTCACACTCATGAAAACACACAAACACACTGTAAAGGCTCCTTCCCCACTCTGGTACGATAAATGCAGAAGTGGGGGCTTGCAAAGGTACCCCAAAACCTTATCTTTCCAGGCTTTGGTTAAAAAAAAAAACTCCCCCCCCCCCCCTGCAAAATCTTAACCTAGATTTTTTGGATATAAAGCTCTGCTGCCACCACCCAAGTAATGATTAAAAAAAACCAGGGAGAGACTACTTGGGAAATCTCACCCCTAAAGTACAAACCAGGACACAAAAATTAACCAATACAAGGTTAATAAAAAGAAAAGAGAACTTTTATTATCACCACAATGTTCCTATTGCAAGCATAATGACTAGATGGAAAAGTCACAAGTAATATTCATGGGGAAACTCCACCATGGGCCTAGAACTTAGTTACAAAGGAAAGCAAAAACATTTTTAAAAAGTGCACAGACATCAGATCCCATTTCCCAAACCATAAAACAATAAAACCTAACGGATTTATCTAAACTTTACCCTACTTACAGAAGAGTGAAGTCTATTCTTGGAGGGAGACATTCTGTCTGACTCCCTCAGTAACTGGAGAGAAAACTGCCCAGGACAAAGGAGGGAAAAAACACAAATTCCTTTTTCCCAGTTTGAAATTCCTACCTACATTCCTATTGGCTGAATCTACCTGACTTAGGTAAGGTTAACCCCTTAGTTCCCAGGCTGCTGGCTAACCCTCATGATCATGACACACGCTAAATGCAGACACTTGACACTTCATGCATTATTCATATAAACCCAAAGCACGCTCTTCCTTTTTCTTTATGTAAGAATGTTAGGCTGCTTTCCCCTTGCAGGGTCACAGAGTTGGGGCTTCAGCCCGAGCTGGAACATCTACATGGCACTTTCATAGTCCAGCAGCATAAACACTGCAAGCCTCAGTCAGCAGATATGGGCCAGCCAGAGTGATTAACTACAGTTTAGAACTATCCTTAGAGTACACGTGGTCTGAAAAATGTCTCTGTGGTTTAACATTTAATATTAGTGTTAATTATTTTAAGATACAATCTGTTCAATTTACAATTGTCTTTTTTTTGGTGTGTATTTTGGGGAGAACTGTGGGTCTGCATACTTAATAAAGGAGATCATGAATTAGACACAAGGAAAACATCTGGACAGAAGAACCATTTTTCAACCTAACATTTCAGAGCAAAAATTGCAGTGAAATATCTTATAGAACTTGGAAGAATGGTGGCTTTGAATGTGAATAAAATAGAATTATTTTTGGTTGTATTGCCAAAATTAATTGCTCTTAGGTTTAAAAGGATGGTCAAAGTTTAATTGTCTCTGCCTCAGACATGTTAACAATTGTGGTAGTTCCGTGCACAAGTAGACTGGGGATTAAATAAACTATGCACAATTTACATGAAAATTTACCAGCCTAGATACAAACTACTTGCTCAGTGTGTACAACAGTGATGATGATAAATTAATATTTTACTTGTCCTGTGCAATTAGAATTTTGAAACACTGCACTGGACAATATACAATATTTTAGGATTTTTCTGTAACAGGAATCATTATAAAAATTTATAAAATAACAATAGACTAGTAGCACCTTAAAGACTACGAAAGTTTATGATACCATCTACATGTTTTGTTAGCCTTTAAGGTGCTACTCGTTTATTGTTGTTTAAGTTTTTCCTGTTACTGACTAACTGGGCTTACCCCTCTGAAGCTTAAGAATCATTATAGTAAGTAAGTGTATTCCAGTTGAATTAAATTTAGATAGAGGTTTCTAGTGGATTTCATAGTTTTCTGCTCTTCACCATGGATTTAGAAGGCTCTCACTGGGTAGAAAATATATATAATTAAAACATAAACTTACTTTTCTGATTATGCTGGGAAAACTTCCTGAAAGGGGGTGGGAGGGTCTTTCAGTCCACCCTAAAGATGGTTGAGCTCCGGGTTAGCCAGAGTTCCTGTGGGAGCTCATTCCATAGCTAGATCCTTTCCACCGATTAAAGCTTTATCTCTGTGTCTCATGCATTTTTGTCTGGATTTTTATAAGCTGCATTGTCCCAGAGGAGCACAGCTGTTTTGGCGAGTCATGGATGGAGATTCATTTGCAGATGTAGCTGATCCTAATTAGTATATTTTGAATAAAAGCTTGTGAATATGATACTTAAGAGTTCTTATCATATGCTTCACTTGGAGGGAAAAAAAAGGTTATTTTTTATCCCAATTAAAACCAACCAAAGCAATCACCTTTTTGTCTCGTATTTCTAACAGGTATAATAATTTAGGTGGATATTAGGATAGGCAGAATAATTTTCCTTTTGTTTGCTTCCTTGCCCTCAAAATATAGTGGGTTCCTTGTACATTAATCTCCATGTTAAGTTTAAACCATTGGATAAGCTTACTCACATCATTTAAAAATTATTAGTTTCGCTTTAAAACATTTTTTCATGCTGACTCTTGAGTTCATGGATTTGTGATTTTTAGTTTTATTAGATCACAAGGAACTTGTCATCGTGTGTGTAAGTATGTATTTATATATGCACTCACACACAGAGCTGCATGCACTGTAAAGAGTACCTACAAGTTCTTTGAGTAGTGCCCTTAGGGATAGAGCCCTGTGCAGATGCAAAATTTGTATCCACATTCATATCCGCAAAAATGAGCTGCAGATATCTACATCCACATCTGCAGATTTGCAGGGCTCTAGTTATGGATACTTCACATCAGGATGTAGGTGTATCTGTGTACTTTGTAGTGAGAATTTTTCACCAGCAACATCCACCTTGTCTTTGCTGCACCCTCCACAAGAGCATATAAGGAGGAATGGACTTGCTGCCCTTCAGTTCTTCCTCAGCTGCCTGAAGCTTGAGATGAAGCATCATGGTGTCTGCTAAGACAACTTGCTGCCATGCTCAATAAATTTTTTTTCTTAGTCTATTTTTCTCAGTTGTGCCCACCTGGTACTTTTAAAAATGATTTTTTCTCCCTCCTCTTCTTTGCCTGATTTAGGCAAAAAATGGCCTTGAGTATGAGTGATCTCCAAAACGATAGGCTTCAAACTTTGCCGTACCTGCTATAGTTCGTCTCTTCTCCCCCATTCCGGCAGTGATAGACATTCAAGCTGCCTCAAGGAGTCTTACGACCCATTCTAATATAATCTCTGCTCACAGTTTGAGTAGATACAGTAGAAAGAAGGAGGATAGGCTCAAACTCTTGTGAATGGAGCACTCACTGAAACCTCTTGGATTTGAGTCACCTCCTGTGCATTGGATTGTCAGAGAGCTGTTGTGATTGTCTCTACTGAGACTGTAAGCAAAGATGCTGCGAGCCCCTTAGAATGATTTAAATCATTGAAGAAGAAAAGGCCCCCTTCCCAAGAAGAGAAGAGAGGGAGAAAATCATCATGAGCTGGATCTCAGATGACCTCACATATGACTAAGGCTCCCATCCCATTCAGTACTGGGACCATGGGTACTGAGCGAGAAGACCATGTCACATACTGAAAACCCATCTGGAAAACTACTAACCCATCTGGAAAACTACTAACTACCTATATCAATACCAGATTCTATGGACTCCAGTGCCAGGCTGGAATTATTGTCGGTGCAGCCAGCAACCAAATGTGAAGGACTGTAATTTAGTACAGTCTCCAGTACCACTGGATATTCTGACTCCTGATGTATTCTGGCCAGAGTCCTATGTGCACTATCCAGTCTTTTGACCTATGTGAACTTAAGGATCTTGGAGGAGCCTGAGTCACTGTTACAGGGCATCGAGACAGTTCTGGTAAGGAGTATATCTCATGTATTGGGGCATACTAACACTCTGCTACTTTCTTCAAAGTACTGATTGGACCCTATCAACAGCCTCTGGTACTGTTGCAATTACGGGACTCGATTTCTTGTGATCCTGGTTTGACCACTGGTACTGACAACATTTACCTCTCCAATTGTCACAAGAAATTACTCCTTATCAGATTTGGAAATGTCTGTATATAGTTCCCCTTTTCAGGCTCTTTTGCTCAGGGTTCGTCTACACTGCAGTGTTTTTTCCAGAATAACGTCCGTCATTCCAGAAAAACAATACTAGCATCCACACTGCAATTGCATTATTTCGACAGTCAAAATAACGGAGGACTTTTTCCAACGGCGGTAAACCTCATTTTACGAGATATAAGGCTTGCAGTTTATATACTGGGCAGCACAGTGGTCTGGGGCATGGATGGGGATGTGAGTTCGATCTATAGCTCCTCCCGAAGTTGGGGAATCCCAGGGCGGCAAATCTGGGCATGATGGGGTCCAAGTCTCCCAGGTGGATGAACCGGCGCAGCAGGACGGTGTTAATGGCCCTCACCACCTTCAGAAGGAGACAAACAAAGACACAAAACAGAGAATCATAAGGGATGACTGAGTCCTTCGGAGGTCCCAGAGTCTTCTCTCCTCCCCACAAACACCCCAGGAGTCACCCCCTATTAGCGCCCCCCTCCAGGGCTGTGTGAGGGTGGGACTGCAGAACCCCCAGGGGATGGGGCTTCCCCCCCCCCCCCCGCCCAGCCCAGCCCACTCCTACCCTTCCTTTCCCTAGGGTCCCCCTTTCCAGTACTTCCCCTCTCTCCCCCCGGGACTGCAGCCCAAGAGTACCTTACCTCCATGAGGAGGGCCCTGATGGTGGACTTTCCCATGCCAAACTCGTTGCCCATGGACTGGTAACTGTCGGGCGTTGCAAGCTTCCAGACGGTGATGGCAACCTGCTTCTCTAGGGGGATGGTGGGTCACATCTGGATGTCTCATTGTTGGAAGTCAGAGGCGAGCCAGGCACACAGCTCCAAGAATGTCTCCTTCTTCTTCGCGCAGTGTCCCGTGGGTGCTCCACAGTAGGTGTCGGGCTCGTCCCGGTGCCGCAGATTGGAGATCTTTTCAGCCGTAGTCTGCCAGACCGCACATGCGCAAAGCGCAGCTCGTGCCTTTTCACACCTTTTGTGTGTGCGTGGTCCAGCTCCCGCCAGTTCCTCCTGACCGTCCGTGGCTGCGGACGGAGTGAATGTTCTCTCCTAAGACTCTTCTCGGGATCGAGTGAGAGAGAGAGTTGTTTCTGAGTTATTAGATAGTTAGTACTTAGTTTTAGTGTTAGTTGTAGTCTTAAAAAAAAAAACAAAAACCACACACACACACACACACACACACACACACACACACAACCCACCTCTTTTTTGCTGTAAATAGTTCGTTAGGTTCGTCTATTGACGACGACAACAACATGCCGGGATCACCCTGTTTTAAAAAGTGCGGTGCTTGCCGGGAGGCAATGTCTGTTTCTGACGGCCACTCCCTTTGTATAAGGTACCTTGGAGAGGGCCACATACCGCAGAAATGTCCCCTGCTCTAAATTGACAGCGCGAGCCAGAAGGGACAGGGACATGCGTTTAAAAATGCTCCTCTTTGACAGAGCATTACAACCGCAAGGTACCAACGCCCCCCGCCCTGGAGTCCTCTGGGCCCACAACTGACTGACCGTCCAAAAAGGCGAAAAAGAGACCGTCTCCTTCCTGGTCTCTACCCCCTTCATGGGTCAGCATTGGGGACGAACCAGGCACTTCGGGCACGTCCGCTATACGCGGCCCCGAGAAGCCTAAACAAAGCCGAAGCAAGTCTGCACCAAATCCCTTGGTATCGGCTTCTACTGCCTCAGCTGCACCGCTGGTGCCCTGTTCAGCACTGACCACGATTGCGACCCAGAGGCGCTCGCCAGCACCGAGCCGTCCTCCAGCACCTAGACGCTCGCCGATACCTAGATGCTCGTTGGCGTCGGCGCCAGCGCCGAGACGCTTACCGGTGCCGACCATACCTCCTGTAATTGCGTTGCCAACTATGCCACCACCACCAAGCGCAAGTGGGATGTCGGCACGTGAACCTGTCGCTCACGGAGTACACCCTGTCTCTCCCAGGTTCTCTACTTCGGCCTCATCTTCACCGGAACAATTTCTGACCCACGCAACCACTCATCAAAAGGCTCGGAAATTGCCAACCCTCTCACCCAGCCCAGACTCTGGGCAATTCTCACCAGAACCACCTTCACCTTCTCCATCTTATTCAAAACGCTCACCGGGTTACTCATGCAGAGATTACTGCTCTCCACAACCCCGAAATCACTACTGTCACAGACGTCGGTCATCTAGTCATTTCAGATGTTCCAGGGGAAGGTCGAGGTCCCCCAGATCACCAACCCTCTCTACCCACTCGGGTTACTATGAGACGCACAGACGGACATATTACACCAGATCACCACACAGGTCCCACCGTTATCGCTGATCACCGACCCACTGCTGTCGATCATATTCACCTCACCGGCATATGATATCACCATCTTCACTGCAACGCTCTCATTCCTCACTTGTCGAAGAACGTTTGTCACCTTCATCAAGGCCGCCAACTCCTTCTGGTGTCCCACCATCCATCCTAGCTCACATTCAACAGCAACAGCAGCCTCCCCCTGCACAGGAAGGTCTGCACGGTCACTCACCCACCGACCAATCGTCGTCTCCGGATGATGCGGTCTTCTGGGGCAACACTTCCCCTTCGGATGATTTGCACCAATTCCAAGAACTTTTTAAAAGAATAGCTGATGGCTAGTGCATACAACTTGCAGAAGTACAACAGAAGCGGTACCATCTGCTACGAAACATCAAACAATCACATCAAGCCAGAATCGCTTTACCGTTGGATGATGCTATCCTTGAAATAGCAGACGATATATGGCAAATACCAGCTTCGACTCCAGCTACCAACAAGAAGGCGGACAAAAAGTAGTTCGTCCCGTCGAAAGGGATGGAGTTTCTTTTTACTCATCCACAACCGAATTCTCTGGTTGTGGATACAGTGCAACAAAAGGCAAAGGCTCCTCAACATAAACCCACCACTGCGGACAGACACAGCAAGCATTTGGACTTGTTCGGCCGGAAAGTATATTCTTCGGCGATGTTGATCTTACGCATGGCTAATTACTTGACATAACTTGTCAATCATAACTTTGACAATTACACTAAACTTGTTCCACTTCTGGAGCACTTGCCCGACGTGAAACGGGATATCCTGAAGGCAGTAGTCCAGGAGGGCTACGCAGCCTCCAGAATGGCTCTGCATATAGCCCTGGATATAGCTGAAACTGTAGCGCATACTACAGCCACCTCAGTTGTTATGCGCAGGGCGTCATGGCTTCAACAGTCATCTGCCCCTAAAGACCTCCTGGCAGAACTTGAGGATCTCCCTTTTGACAGGCAGAACGTCTTCTCCGAGAAAACAGACCGGCTCCTTCACTCGAGAAAAGATTCCAGGATGACCCTTAGGACCCTCAGGATGTATACACCACTGTACTGACGGAAGAGATATACCCCGTATCAGAGGCAGAGACCATTTCCCCCAGCAAATGCCTGCATACAGACAACAGGAACAACAACAGGGCAAACAACTCCAACAGAGGAGACGACCTCCACCAAAAGTGTCTACCCAGCATAACACCAGGCAACAGGTTTGATGCTTCGGTCGAGGGACTGAGAACCGTACCTCTCAACAACTCCGCCTGTGCTACGGACACAGTATTCCACCATTGTTTAAGGCCCTTTCTCCAACGTTGGGCCCATATTACCACCGACAGATGGGTTCTTCAGACCATCGAGCTAGGCTACACCATCCCCTTCACATCGCTACCTCCTCCCTCCCCCCCCCCCCCCTTTCCTCTTCAGGGACCCATCTCACGGATCCCTGATCAGGCAGAAGGTTACTCGTCTACTCACTATCGGGGCAATAGTGTGTGTCCTGGACGAGTTCAGGGGCAGGGGGTTTTATTCCCGATACTTTCTAACCGAGAGAAAATTGGGAGCAACGATTTCACATGGTCACCTTAGCTACGATTATCCCGGCACTTCACGGCGGAGACTGGTTCACGTCCCTCGATCTCCAAGACGCGTATTTCCACGTGGCCATTCACCTGGCCCACAAAAGGTTCTTGCGCTTCCAGATCGGTGCAAACCATTTCCAATACAAGGTCCTGCCTTTCAGTCTCTCATCGGCTCCCAGGGTTTTCTCCAAGACCCTAGCGGTGGTCACGGCATATCTTCAGTGTCTTGGTATAATGATATTCCCCTACCTGGATGACTGCCTGATCAGAATGCCCTCCTCGACAGAGGCGCTCCATGCCACAAATACCACGAGTGCAGTCTTTGACGCATTGGGTCTGATGCTCAGTATTGCAAAGTCAGCTATGACGCCTCAGCAATCAATACAATTCATTGGTGCCCAGCTCGACTCCATCAGGACACTAGCCTTCCTACCAATGACCAGGTTTCAAGCAATCCAGGACCTGATACAGGTACTTCTCACCAGCCCCAAAATATCTATATTGCAATGCTTACAGCTCATGGGGCACGTGGCTTCCACGACTTATGCTGTCGAACATGCGAGATTACATTTTCGGTGCCTTCAGCATTGGATGGCAACAGTATACACTGCAAACGCTCATGACGTTCACAGGAGGGTAACGATTCCTTCCTACATCAGGAGATCACTAGCCTGGTGGACTATCCCCAAGAATCTAATGTCTGGCATACCTTTCCACCGTCCTTAGCCAACAATGCAGCTCACTACCAATGCATCACTCCTCGGATGGGGTGTTCACCTGAAACGTGAGCAGGTGCAGGGCCGATGGTCCCCCGAAGAATCGTTGATGCACATCAACTTTCTGGAGCTGAGCTATGTACAATGCCTGCCAGCACTTCCTCCCTGTTATTCAGGGCCAAGTCCTACAAGTCCTCACCGACAATATGACTATAGTGTATTACATAAAGAGGCGGGAGGTGGGGAGGGCCTCGATCCTGATCGCTTTGCGCCAAAGCGATACAGTTTGTGGAACTGGTGCAGTCGCCACAGAATTTTCCTCATCACGGAATACCTACCTGGCCAACAAAACTGCACAGCCGATGCACTGAGCAGGCACTTCTCCCTGAATCACGAATGGGAGTTACACCCAGAGGTACTTTCCACAATATTCCACCATTGGGAGTTTCTGACAATAGACCTCTTTGCCACATACCTCAATGTGAAAAGCCCTCAATACTGCTTGAGAGCGGGGATTGGGCGTAATTCCAAAGGGGACGCTTTCCTGTACTGTTGGATTTACCATCTTTTATATGTGTTTTTCTCCCCCTCCCCCTCACCGCACCTAATCCCCAAGGTCGTGGAGAAAATACTCACAGATGGAGCTACAGTGATTCTGATAGCTCCCTTCTGGCCACGACAAACATGGTTCCCTTACCTGCATCGTATGCCGGGGACTCGACACACTAGGCCAATGAGCTCTTATCAGCATGGAGTAAAGTGGAAGAATTACTTCTCATGTGTGGCTTTCATAACAGTTCTGCTGATACATCCCAGAATATTTGTTTGCAAGAGTGTTACAGTCTTGACCCATGTTTAGCTTATGATGCATTGAAACTCCCAGATCCCTTTCCATATGTCTCCTTTCTAGGCAGTCATTTACCATTTTGTATGTGTGCAATTTAATTGTTCCTTCCTAAATTGAGTACTTTGCATTTGTCATTGAATTTCCTTCGATTTACTTCAGACAGTTTCTCCAGTTGGTCCAGATCATTTTGAGTTTTTATCTTGACCTCCAAAGCATTTCCCACCCCTCCCAGCTTGCTGTTGTCCCCAAACTTCCTGTATGTCATTATCTAAGTCATATTTGTAGTTACTGAACAGAACTGGACTCAGGGCCAATCCTTGCATGATGCCATTTTATATGCCTTTCTAGCTTGACTGTGAACTGGTAAGTACTTTAGTTTTGCATTTCTAATATAGAATATATTTCTTACATTTACCAAAGGAATTTTTCTCTGTATAGGTTGCGCCTCTAAAATCTGGGATTCTTTGGTCTGGCAACATCCGTGATCTGGCATGACCACGGATGTTCCAGGATCAGAGAGTCTCGGCACGCTGCAGAGTGGTGGGGGCCTGGGAGCTTGTACGTGGCTCAGTTGGGCTGCGTGGTTGGTGGGGAAGCCAACACATAGCTCAGCTGGGCTGGGAAGGGGCCGGGAGTTGGTGCATGGCTTAGCTGGGCTGTGGGGGTTCCAGGAAGCCGGGGCAGGGGACGGCAGCAGGGAGCCTGAAATTACCTTTCCTGATCCGGAAAAATTCCTCATCCAGATCTAAGGGAAACCAGGACACTTGAGAGAGACTTAACCACTTATTTATTGCAAGTTTTAAGCAGTTAATACAAATGTTTAAATTTTACAAACCTTAAAAACAATTACTATACAATTTAAACCTTAAATACTATAAATTCTAAAGCAATTAATACAGCAGAAAGCTATGCAAAAACAATTAATAGAAGATTATTATAATTCAATAATTAAGCCTAGTTCACTTGCACTTCACCCATATGCTACCTACAGTACCAGGCAGGAGGTCGTGGTCCCTTTGATTCCTACGTCGGGACACCAAACACTGCTGCAGCCGGTGTGAAGGGGTCCATTACTTCTAGTTACAACGAGCAGGACCTGTGGGTCAAACCTGCTCACTCCCTCCCACTGATTATTTTTTCTAAGCCTATATTTATACTCGACTTGGTCGTTCTAGTAATATCTACCAATTGTTTATGTATTGCGTAAGATACCTATTATGCCCATATTTGGGATGCATCCTGCTATTCGGGCTGTACTGTACTCGATTGACAGTTCTAAGGCTGTATCTGTGATTTTTGGCTTATCAGAAATATTATGTCCCAGTACAAGGTTTCTTCCAATGTTCTTGGCATGGTTTCACTATACCATACTCCCTACTCGCGATTGTTTAAAGCACTCCTGACTCTCAAAGCTCCCCCCCCCTTCAGCTTGGCCTACGTGCTTACATGCACCAGACTTGAATCAGGCCTGGGTTTGCTTTGTTAGAAATCTGCACTTCGGGCAAGACAGCCGTTGTTAGTCCGGTCAAGGCAGGGCCGGACAATGCAGACATTTTTATACCGGTCAAGATGGGGTTGTCTAGGCTCCCCAACAGTATTTTATTATAGAAAGGTATTCCAAGCTACCACGCTCATTGGCTCTGTAAATGAATCAACAAAATTACTATGGCAAATTCAGAAATAATGTATTGAATCTAAAAATAGAAAAAAGTTGTCTTATTCTGGAAAATAGTGAGAAGCACTAAAGCAAATGTCATTGATAACCATGACTATTCTTAGAAGACAAAATAAAGGAATAACTCTGAGTCACTAAAATATCTTGTAAGATAAAATGCTGAGAACCAATCATCCACATAACAAATTGTAAGACTCCCCCCCTTCCAAACAGAAGTAAGCCTTTAAACTCAGCTACTTGAAATAGTAACTCCATAAAAGTAAGAGGATAAAACTTATGTTCCCTTTTATACACGTCAAATGAAGTTTGTGAGATTTCAGTGTTAGATCTTGATTTCTATATCAAATGTGTTGAGTTTAAAAATTCAGAGGTCTTCCTTTCCCTCACCACCAGCCCTACCCAACTACCAGCCCTACCAATTCACCAAATTTAGCATAGGACCCAACAGTCAAGGTGTCTTCTTTCTAGTGCATGCTTCATCACTGATGATATGATTTTTATCCAATTCTGACCTTACCTCTGTGCAACCAAATTATTTTTAAACAGGGATGCACCAGGGCGCAGAAGGTGTGTTTTGGGCCTGTGGTGCCTGTGCTCCATCAGTGATCAGAAACATGTGCCTGACTTCACCAATGTTTCAGCATATATTTTCAGTTTTGTTTCAGGTAGTTGAGTGAAGACTTTTTGAATTGGTACAGTATAGCAGGGAAAAAAAAGTGAGGTAATACTTTTAGCAGTGTTTCCTTAGAGAGGAAATAGGGGTGTGGGTTTTTTTTTTTTTTTTTTTTTCACTTCTTGTAGATGAAAGCATAGTTAAACTTGTTGGAATGTGTTTCTTAGCTCCTCATTATAGCAAAAGGTACTGTTTCAGAATGTTTATAATCATAGATTTTTTTGTAGTGGAAAAATTATGTAATGTGTCCTTTCTCTGGTAAATGTTTTAAAAAATGCCTAAAGACAAAGTTCTGTTAATTATCTCAAAAACAGGATTGCACAGAGAATTTGCCTCCTTTAAAAAAAAAGAGGTTTTTTTTAAGGTTAAAGAGTCTGATCCAGTTTTGCTAGTTTTATTTGATATAGTGTTGATGGGCACTTCAGTTTTTGAACATAGGGTATTAAGCAAATGAACATAAATGCAACAGTACATGCTCACTTATAGAGAACTTGTCTGGAGACAGTCAAGTAGACTTGATCATTTTGTAAAAAAATATAAAAATCTGCTCCTCTTCAGCTTTTTGGAGTATTGCAGACTGCATCTCACTTTTACAATAGTGATACGGCTTCATTTATCATTAACAGACAAGGTAAACTTTTGTTGATTTAATCTATGCATAAATAATATGACATTTCCTTTTATATTGCAGTGATCTAGTTTAGTGGAGTGGTACAGAACTGAAGAAATATGGATTTATTTATCTATGTGAAAGTTAGAAGGAACAATATGTAATGGTGTTACAGTGAATGGACTCTTTAGAATTTTACTTAGGGATACACAACAGACTTCTGTTCCTAAATACAAAGTTGTTGATAGTATTATATTTTATTTAGAAGCCACTTTCTCTCTTTAGAACTAGAGATGTAAAACTCCATTTAATGGGTTAACTGTTTAAGTGTTAAGTTTAACTGGCAAAATAAGTGGGATCCTGTGGATGGTGAGTCACTCCAGTCTGGCTGTAGCAGTCTACAGCCCACTGAGCTGCCAGTATGGAGGCTACTGCTCCTGGCACCACAGGGCTGCCGTGGCTGTTGCTCCTGGCCCTGCAAGGTTTCTGGCTGGTGGCCCACCATGTGGTGGCCCTGGAGGGGTTGGAGCAGCCCTCCACTTATTTGGGGCTGTTCCTGGGTGCCGGTTTACTGGTTATTATGGTTACCATAAGCATCATCTGGTAAGGATGATGCTTACTGGGTAACCAGTTAACTGTTTACCGATTCATATCTCTGTTTAGAAACACAGAGGTGCTGGTGACAGGGGTGACTAAAAAACCCCCCTCATGTGACTTATTCCTGCCCCTAGCCCAGTGACCGCCTCCCCTCGCATTACTCTCCCCATCCCCTAACCATGGCACATTACCTGGTGGGGATTGGGGGGAGGAGGGCCTCTCTGTCCTCTCCCATGCTCTCTCCCCTAGGGCAGCCTCTAGCCACACTGCTTGCCTAGGATACTTCCCAGTGCAGCATTGGAGCTGCCTGGGAAAGTGCAGCCATTGCACTGCACTGGGCAGCATCCGAGGCAGGCAGTAGAGCTGGAATTGGAAGAGGAAAGGCTATGCCCCGGCCTCTCCCCTTCTGGCTCTGCTGCTGGTTCCTTGCTCTCCCTTGGGGTTTTAGGGAAGGGCATGTGGCCTTGTATGCCCCTCCCCTGCATCACCCTGAACTGGTGTTACATCTAGGGATATAATAGGATAACCATTTACTCGGCTAACTGGGCTTATTGGTTACCATGAATGCTTCTGCCTTGCTCCTAGGGAGTTGGCTCCCGCCCCACGGTGGATGCATGTAACTGCTGATATTTTCAGCAGTTACCCAATTACCTACATTTTAACATTCCTACTTCTATCACTTTCTTTTTATGACACTACTATGAATCCCCAAATGTGGCTAATAATTTGTCTGTAACCAATAATTTTATTGTAATCATTGCTTGCTCTGCGTGCCTGCCTGCCTGCCTAATCTCTCACAATTATGTGTGTTTACATAGAGTTGGTCAGGAACTTTCAATTTTTTTAAAATGAAAAATGCAGTTTTTGCAAAATATAAACTTTTGCCAGGAGATATGTAGCTTGAGGCATTGCTGTAGATTGATTAATGTTTAATCAAGTCAAAATATGTTTTTAATTCACAAAATGAAATGGAAGATTTTGATTCAGGAGAGATGAAACATTTTTAGGTTTGAATGAATAATACCAAAATGAAATGTTTTGACATGCCTGATTTATCAAAGAAGAGAAAAGTAGGCACCAAATTCCAAGTATTTAACCGAGAGTGGACTTCAAAATACTTTTTTACTGATATAGTGCACAATGTTGAACTGGTTAACCGATTAAAGGGAAGGAAAGTTGGGGGGAGCACCCTGCTGGAGCAGCCCTTGCCTGAAGAACAATTGGGTCCACACGAACAGGGGCTGTTATGGCCAGGTTGGAGCGCTCCTGTCCATGTCAGATCACGTGGGGCTGGAGCCACCCCTTGTCCACAGGTGTTCCAGCCCCCAACTGTTAACTGGAACCAGTAAGCATCACCCATTATGGGTGATGCTTACCTGTTAACAAATTAACCTTTTATATCCCTATGATAAACTCATTTTTAAATTCTACATCTCCATTATAGTGCCATGTCATAAATTAATTCATGCAAAACCTGAGGGCTACTCTGTGTTCCCTTGAATATGATATAATTTCTGAAAGATTCTTATATCACAATAAACTTGGGGTGGGGAGCGGATGTAGTTGGAAACAAAGCTGAAAAGTGAATTACTTGTCAACACATGGCCATGAAATACATTTGGCATTTTATTTACTTGCCAACATCACGGCATCTATTAACTGTTGATTTTTTGGAATGGGGAGTGAGGGATTGTGACACAATGCATTCACGTTTTCTCTTTTTTGGCTTTGATTTTGCAATGAGTGCTGGGAGAATAAAGGTTTGCCTTTTATTTTGAGTGTTCCCCAAGGAGTTTGTTGCAGGGTTAGGGTAGCCTTAGTTAATTTGTTTAATAAAACAGAGTTTCTTGTTCATATACAAAATCGGCAAACTTATCAGTGAGTATTACTGTGATTCTCTGTATTTTCAAAGAAATTCAGTTTGAAATAATTTATTTAAAAAAACCCATCTACCATTCATATTACCTTTTAGACAAAATCCTCTCTCACTATTAGCCAGGATGGGTAGGAATGGTGTCCCTAGTCTCTGTTTCTCTGGAGGTGGGTGACAAGGGAGGGATCATGTGAGAATTATCTGTTGTGATCCCTCCCACTGGGGCATCTGGTATTGGCCACCGTCGGCAGACAGGATACTGGGCTAGATGGATCTTTGTTCTGACCCAGGATGGCCATTCTTATGTGGGGTTAGTTCATTTATGTGTTTGATGCCTAGCAATATCTGAATTGCTCATCGTAGATAATATGTGTATATTATTGAATTGTTTGTGCAATTTGAGAAAGAAAGGAAGGGCGGAAGGAAAGGAGGGAGGAAAAATAAAGCTGTATTTGCTAGATGTCAAAGTTGTTTGAATAACCTTCACGTGTTCTCCCCCTCCCTTGCCCCGCTTAAGTAGCAGGTCTTCAGAAATAGCTGTATCACAGATTGTATTAGGAGCCATTCCTGACTTGTGTTGTGGAAAAAGCCGTAGGCAGAAGAAAAATTGCTGGTGTCATTAACACAGTTTTTTCAGTGAATTATTCTGACCATTTTAGTTTGGTTTCCTCCCCCCTCCAAGATTATTACAGCATAGATCACTTTCAGGAGAAGGCTCAGGGCACTAAAGACAAAAACCTAGTCCTGCAATGTGTGCAGAGGACTGGACTAGATGGCCTTTTGAGGTCACTTCCAGTCATATCATTCTATGAAATCGTATGAAAGTCCCTGTTTTTCCTCACTCTCACTAAGGATATTCAATTAGGGTTTTATACGTTATAAATTATGCAAGTTAAAAAATTAGGGTTTTACAAGTTATGCCTGACTACAAAAATGGCATCTCAATATTTTAACCAAAATCAGTTGTAAACAGATTGGTGATAGGCTTTTAAAGTTATTTCTTAATGTGAGCTGCTGAAATTTCCAATGATTAACTACATATTTGAAACTGAGTGGAACACAGGAGCAATTCAGAGTAAAACTTATTTAAACAGTCATTTTTTCCCCCAAATGGAATGTTTGTTCATCTGCAAACATCTGAAAGATAATGAGGTGATGGGTAACATTCAGCATGGATTTGTAAAGAACAAATCATGTCAAATCAATCTGATAGCTTTCTATGGTAGGATACCAAGCCTTGTGGATAAGGGAAAAGCGGATGATGTGATATACCTAGACTTTAATAAGGCATTAGACATGGTCTCGCATGACCTTTTTATCAATAAACTAGGGAAATGCAATCTTGATGGGGTTGCTATAAGGTGGATGAATAGCTTGCTGATAACCATTCTCAGACAGTAGTTATTAATGGTTTGCAGTCATGCTAGAAAGGCATAACAAGTAGGGTTCTGCAGGAGTCTGTTTAGGGATTGGTTCTGTTCAATATCTTCATCAACAATTTAGATAATGGCATAGAGAGTACGACTATTAAGTTTGCAGATGATACCAAGCTGGGATGGGCTGCAAATGCTTTGGAGGTTAGGGTCAAAATTCAAAATGATCTGGACAAACTAGAGAAATGGTCTGAGGTAAACAGGATGAAGTTTAATAAGGACAAATGCAAAGTACTTCACGTAGGAAGGAACAATCAGTTCACCCATACAGAATGGGAAGTGATTGTCTAGGAAGGAGTACTGCTAAAAGACTCTGTTGCAAAAAAAGCAAACATGATTCTGGGATGCATTAATAGAAGTGCGGTAAGCAAATCACAAGAAGTCATTCTTCCACTCTACTCTGCACTAATTAGGCCTCATTTGGAGTATTGTGTCCAGTTCTGGGCACCACATTTCAAGAAAGAGGTGGAAAAATTGGAGAAGGTCCTGAGAAGAGCAACAAAAATGATTAAAAGTCTAGGAAACATGGCCTATGAGAGATGAGGGAAAGAATTAGCCTTCTTTAGTTTAGAAAAGAGAAGACTGGGAGGGAACATGCTGGTGGTTTTCAAGTATCTAAAAGGGTGTTACAAGGAGGAGGGAGGAAAATTGTTCTCCTTGGCTTCTGAGGATAGGACAAGAAGCAATGGTCTTAAACTGCAACAAGGGAGGTTTATATTAGGTTGGATATTAGGAAAAAGTTCCTAACTGTCAGGATGGTTAAACACTGGAATAAATTGCCTAGGGAGGTTGTGGAATCTCCATCACTGGAGATATTTAAGAACAGGTTAGACAGACACTTGTCAGAGATGATCTAGACCAGGAGTGGGCAAAAAATTTTTGAAGTGGCCCTGGGCTGCCCTGGAAAGGGCCGAGCCTCAAATGGAAGGGGCAGGGCCAGGATGCTTCTGGGCTTCCCTACCCACAGACCATGATTGGTCTGGGGGTGGGGGAGCCCCTTTGTCACTCCCCCACGTACACCCTAGGTACACATGCCCTTGGTGGTGGGAGGGGACTTACCGGTCTCCCCCACCCCCAGGCCAATTAGGACCTTGGGGCAGGGGAGCACATGAAGCCTCCTTCCGCCCTGCCAAGAGCACGTGGCGCTTCTTAGTGCCGTGCTCTCCTTTCAGGGCGGGGGCAGGGCGGAGGAAACTTTGCGCGCTCCCCCTGCCCCCAGACCCTGATTGGCCTGGGGGCGGGGGAGCAGCAGGGCCTCTGCGGGCCAGATCAACCTGTTTGGTGGACCGGATATGGCCTGCGGAGGCCCTTTTGCCCATCCCTGATCTAGATGATACCTGGTCCTGCTGTGAGGGCAAGGGACTGGACTTGATGACCTCTCAAGGTGCCTTTCAGTTCTAGGGGTCTATGATTCTGTGATACATACATATCTGGTGGGATAATACAAATGTTTGGAATATTGGTATAGAAGGGTACAGTATGCTTAGGAAGGACAGGCCAGGAAATATATATTAAAAATGTATATTCTAGTACTGAGGTTGGAATGGACATAGGAGATACACTTTTTAAGAGTCTCTGGGTAAGGTAAAAAGAAGTAAAAAACAAGGATGATGTCATGACGGGTTTATTACAGACCACCTAACCAGGAAGAAGAGGTGGATGAGGCTTTTTTTTAAACAACTAACAAAATCATCCAAAGCACAGGAGTTGGTGGTGATGGGACTTGAACTATCCAGACATCTGTTGGGAAAATAACACAGCAGGGTACCGATTGTCAAACAAGTTGCATTAGAGTCCATTTTTTTTATTTCAGAAGGTGGAGAAAGCTTCTAGGGGGAGGCTGTTCTAGGTTTGATTTTAACAGAGGGGAACAGATTGAGATTTTGAAAGTGGAAGGCAGCTTGGATGAAAGTGGTCATGGAATCATAGAGTTCTTCTTCAAGGAATGTCCCTGTGGGTGCTCCATCTTAGGTGTTTGGGCACTACTGCATGCCTAGTTAGAGATTTTTTTGGTAGCCCTGCCCTCCGGTGGGCTGTGCATGCAGAGCAGACAACACATGCGGCACCACTACTATGCATGCATAGCAACTGCCCCCTCAATTCCTTCTCTGCCACTGCCGACATTGGTTAGAATCACTCTGCTCTCCAATAAAAGCTTTTTTTCTCTGTTCTGATAGTATAGTTTAGCATAATTACCTATTCTTCGTCGAGTAGTGTCCCTGAGGGTGCTCCACTTGAGGTGCTAGGTTTGTCCCGGCGCTGCAAACTGGAGGAATTTTCACTAGCAGTAGCCCCCCACCGGACTGCGCATGCACGACTTCTGCCTCGTGCCTCTCAGCTGAGCGCGGTCCGGTCTGTCAGTTTCCTTCCAGCTGTCCGCGGCCGCAGACGGAGTTAGATTAAGCTCCCCCTCCTCTCTGAGGAGAAAGGGAGATCAGCTTAGTTAAGATTGTTCTTCTTTTCTCTTAGTCATTAGTGTTAGTGTAGTTGTCTAGTTGTAGTCCCGTTCAGTTTAAAAAAAAAAAAAGAGCCCTTTTTTTCTTCCCGTGGTCAGTCAAGTGCCTCTGACCGAAATTAAGGACTATGCCAGGATCACTTGGTTTTAAAAAGTGTACCCAGTGCCAGGAGACCATGCTGGTATCGGATGGGCACTCCCGCTGCGTTAAGTGCCTCGGGGATGGACATGTCCCAGCAAAGTGCAGCCACTGTGCGAAATTGACAGCACGCGCCAGATGGGACCGGGAGCTAAGATTGAGGGTGCTCTTATTTAACAAGGCCCTCCAGGCACCAGAAATGTCCGAGCCACGCTCTGCTGCAGCACATAAGGATCACCCTGTGCAAGAGATCCCCCATGGGGTCCAGAAGACGCCGGTCAGGCTGAGCAGCGCAGACAGACAGGGAACCTCTGGCTTTTCGCCGAGGTGTTCCGTGGATAAGTTGGGCAAGGGCTGTAGTTCCTCGGCCCCAACCTTAGCCCATGGCAAGGACTCTACTCTGGCACCCACAAAGGGTTCACGGGCAGAGTCGGTGCCGGCAATGGCTCCAACGGCCGTTCTAAAGCTTGCAATGGACGCCCCAGCACCGGCATTCCCCGCGCATGTGTGGATGAGCACAGCTGTGCCGGCACCCGCAGCAGCGGTGCCGGCGCCTTCTACTGCTACTTCATTCTCCCCGGTGCCGGAGGCAGCGTTGCAGGAGGACACCCTTACCGTGCAGCTCTCAGCACCGACATTGCCTCCGCCTGGCTTGCAGCCAGCTACTCCAATGGCACCGAGCCTCCAGCCAATCAGCAACCAGGCTGTGGAGTCTGCTTTGCCATCTGCCTGTATGTTGTGGTCGGCACCTCTGTCTCCCCTCAACTCTTCAGTGCCGACCAAAGCTCAGCACAAGTCAACACGGGTCCGAACACCGTCTTTGACACCGGACCGTGTGATGTTTTCCCCTGGACCTGTTTCACCTGCCTCGTCCTATTCTGATAGACATCATCATGCTCATCGTTATACCGCGGCCAGAGAGCACTACTACAGATCACCTCGTCACTTGCTGCCACGACGGTACTATCGGGAGCACTGCTCTCGATCTCCTTCTTGCTATTCCAGGAGATCCTTTTCGCCAAGGTCTTTAAGACCTGCAACATGTTCTCGTCGATATGAGGAACTGAGAAGGCACTCTCCCAGACGTTCCCCGACATACCACGGACGACAGTACGATCAATGCTATCACCAGTGTTCTTCTTCTTCTTCTCTCCGCAGAAGGTATTTGTGATCACGGTTGCCGCGATCTACTCGACTGTGTCGCCACATGCTCCAGAAGAATCTACACCTTATGCTGCCCCACCAACCCCTGCGGAGGACATAGCTTCAATCTATCAGGAGGATGAACATGACCGCACTCCTCACCAGGAACACCAGAGTCCTGATTCCCCGGCGCATCACTCTTCTTCATCGCTGGATGATGCGGTAGTCCCCGGTGACTTGTCTCCTATGGAGGACCACAAGCAATTCCAAGAGCTCTTCAAGAGGGTTGCTCAATCCCAGGAAATTCAGACGACAGCTGTGCAGCAAAAACAACGTCGGCTGTTGAAAAATCTACAACCTTCCCAGAAATCAAAGCTGGCATTCCCCTTTGAGGCTATCTTGGAGGTTGCCGATGACATCTGGCAAACTCCAGCCATGTCGCTGCCAACCAATAAGAGGTCGGACAAGAAATATTTCATAAGCCAGAAGGGTATGGACCTTTTGTTTACACATCGTCAGCCCAAATCCCTCATTATGGACGCTGCACAACGGAGAGCGAAGACTTCTCAGACCAAAAACACCCCAAGCGACAAGGAGGCTAAGCGCCTTGACATTTTAGGCAGGAAGGTATATTCTTCTTCCACTTCGGCTCTGAGGATGTGTAACTATGCGGCACAATTAGCAAATCATGATTTCGATATTTATTCGAAACTTGTCCCCTCTATTTGAACACTTGCCGGACTCCAAACGTCAAATTTTGAAGGCGGTGATATAGGAGGGCTACACAGTTGCCAGAACAGCGTTGCAGATAGCGCTGATGCAGCCGCCTGAACCACAGCTTCAGCCATAGTCATGCGTCGGGTGTCTTGGTTATACCAGGCCGCTGTCCTGAAGGAGCTGCAGTCCAAGGTGGAAGATTTGCCATTCGATCGCCAGTCACTCTTCGCTCAGTCCACCGATCAGGTCTTTCACTCGGGCAAGGATACGCTCACAACTTTGAGGACACTGGGGATGTACCTGCTTTCATATAAGCGTAAGAGATACATGCCCTATAACAAGCAAAGGCCTTTCTCTTACGCGACACCTCCAGTCAAACCATATGATCAGCAGAGACCAAGGCAACGTCCTCAGAAGCGTCGACAACAACCTAGCAAGGCGTCGGTCCAATAGCAGGGTCGGCAGCAGGTTTGATGTGTTGATCGAGGGACTGTGTACCACCCCTTTGACAGAGACTCCGAGCATTGCACAAGGTCTATTCCATCATCGCCTGAGGCCTTATCAACATCGTTGGTCTCTCATATCCACCGACCGGTGGGTTCGTGACAGTCACTTCAGGATATGTCATTCCCTTCACTTCTCTTCCCCTACCTCCCCCCCTTCCCCATCCCTTTTCAGGGACCCCTCTCATGAGACTCTTCTACAACAAGAGGTCTCTCGTCTGCTCACCATAGGAGCAGTGGAGAAGGTGCCAACCCAGTTTCGAGGGAGAGGATTCTACTCTCGTTACTTCCTCACCCAGAAGAAGTCAGGGGGTTGGAGGCCTATCCTGGACCTACGTCGGCTCAACCGTCATCTGAGAAAGCAAAAATTCAAAATGGTCACGTTATCTTCGATCATTCCTGCTCTCGACAAAGGGGACTGGTTTGCATCCCTCGATCTCCAAGACGCTTATTTTCATATAACAATACATCCTGCTCACAGAAGATTCCTTTGGTTCGTAGTGGGAGCCGACCACTATCAAGGCCGAGTACTACCTTTTGGACTTTCAGCGGCTCCACAAGTTTTTTTCCAAGACCCTCGCGGTAGTGGCAGCCTACCTTCAGCGCCTCGACATTACAATCTTCCTGTACTTGGACGACTGCCTGCTAAAGGCTCCCACTTTCGACGAAGCCAAGGGGGTAGTTACCAGTACCACTGCTATATTCAGGGCCCTCAGACTCATAATGAATTTCGAGAAGTCCTTCCTGACACCGAATCACGACCTAGAGTTTATCGGAGCAAGGCTCGACTCCTTGACCGCAAGGGCGTACTTGCCTATAAAGAGGTTCCACCTAATACGGGATTTGGTACAGGCTGTATCAGTTTCTCCCAAATCCCTCATACTTACCTGTCTACAGCTTCTGGGACATATGGTGGCCACCACGTATGTGGTTCCGCATGCCAGGTGTCATCTGCGCAGTCTTCAGCATTGGTTATTCACTGTGTACACGCCCGGAGTGCACAGCACAAACAGGACAGTTTCTATGCCCAAGCAGTTCTGGACTTCACTGGCATGGTGGGACAGCCCCGAGAACATGTTAATAGGGGTCCCTTTTCATGCCCGCAAGCCATCGTTGCAGATCACGACAGATGCCTCCCTGCTCGGTTGGGGCGCCCATCTGCAGGAGCACCAAGCTCAGGGTCTCTGAATGCCCCAGGAATCGCTAAAACATATAAACTTCCTCGAGTTGTGGGCAGTCTTCAATGCTTGCAGGCATTTCCTCCACATCATTCAAGGTCGCTCAATACAGATTCTCACTGACAACATATGCACGATGTATTATGTCAACAGACAAGGAGGTGCACGTTCCTGCTCTCTTTGCGCAGAGGCCGTACGCCTGTGGAATTGGGCGATTCGGCAGGGTGTCACCCTGACAGCAGCATACCTTCCCGGCAAGGACAATGTAATCACCGATACCCTCAGCAGGCACTTCCTCTCCCAATACGAATGGGAGTTAGACACCGAAGTCCTTTGCAACCTCTTCCAACTCTGGGGCTTCCCCGAGATAGACCTATTTGCCACTCGCCACAACAAGAAGTGCCATCAGTATTGTTCACGAGTGGGCGTCGGCACAGGCTCTTTGGGGGATGCCTTCCTGCTAGACTGGAGCCGTCACCAATTGCTTTATGTATTTCCTCCTCTCCCACTCATCCCAAGAATGCTGGAGAAAATAGCGTCGGACAGTGCAACAGTAATTTTGATAGCGCCTTTCTGGCCCCGACAGACCTGGCTAACACAATTGTCGAGAATGTCAGTTGCCAAACCACGACGACTACCGGAACTGTTCAGTTTACTATCTCAACAGCACGGCACCTGGCCTTCGAGTGCATGCACCTGACAGTGTGGCTCCTAGCTGGCTCCAAGCGTCCAAACTGATCTGTTCTTAAGACGTGAGGCATGTGTTGATTAACAGTAGGCGACATACCACACACAAGACTTACCTCCAAAAGTGGTATCGCTTCCAGTCATGGTGCTTGGCGAGAGGTCTCGATCCTCTTTCGGCATCTATCCAGCAGGTGCTGGATTATATGATGCATCTAAAGACGATGGGGTTGGCGATTTCTTCCCTCAGAGTACATTTAGCGGCAATTTCAGCTTTCCGTCTCCCTGTTGACAGCCATTCAGTATGCGCACATCCTCTCACCATCGATTTTTGAAGGGGCTCGACAATCTATATCGGGCCCACAGGATCCTACCGGAACCGTGGGACTTGCCTTTGGTATTGGACACTCTGACTCGCCCCCCCCCCTTTGAACCACTTGCAACGTGTGATCTACAGATGCTCACGATGAAGGTGGCGTTTCTACTTGCCATTACGTCGGAGTGCCGAGTAAGTGAGTAAGTGGCTCTTTCGGCTGATCCGCCGTACATGCTATTCTTCAACCATGGTGCAGTACTTCGTGTACACCCAGCCTTTTTGCCAAAGATCAACTCTGCTTTTCATATAAATGAACCTATAAGCCTACCAACATTTTATCCAAAACCTCATTTCTCGCTGGAAGATGCATGCCTGCACATCCTAGATGTCAGGCGAGCGTTAGCCTTTTACCTCGACAGAACACGGGTCTTTAGGAAGTCTCAGCGACTTCTCCTGTCCACAGCCGAGTGTTCCAAGGGCAAGCAGCTCTCTGCACAGCGTATCTCTAGCTTGGTTGTCACTTGCATCACACGATGTTATGCCCTGCGCAACAAATCTCTTCCGAGCTGACCTTGTGCCCATTCTACCAGGGGCATGGCGACATCTATTGCCTACCTTCGGGGAGTACCGTTGCAGGACATATGCCGTGCAGCAGCCTGGTCGTCTGCTCTCGCATTCGCTAGACATTATGCCCTCGCGAACACACTGAAGTCCAATTCAGCGGTGGCCCAGGCTGTCTTGTCTACAGCACAGAGACGATAAGTCCGAAGCACATATGTAGCGTTGGACTACTGCTGTGTACTCACCTCAAGTGGAGCACCCTCGGGGACACTACTCGATGAAGAAGAGAGAGTTACTCACTCTGTGCAGTAACGTCTGTTCTTTGAGATGTGTGTCCCCGTGGGTGCTCCATGTCCCACCCTCCTCTCTGCTTCGGAGCTTTTGTTTATCTCTTTTCAGATGCTTCCAGTTGGGAGGAAACTGACAGACCGAACCGCGTTCATCTGAGAGGCGCGAGGCAGCAGTTGGGCATGCGTGGTCTGGTGGGGGGCTACTGCTAGTGAAAATTCCTCCGGTTTGCGGCGCCGGGACGAGCCCAGCACCTCAAGTGGAGCACCCACGGGGACAGACATCTCGAAGAACAGATGTTACTGCACAGGGTGAGTAACTCTCTCTTATGTATTATAATAGTTTAACAGTTTGGAACAGTTACTTAAAAAAAAAAGTTCTTCTTCGAGTGGTTGCTCATGTCCATTTGAATTAGGTGTGCACACCGCGTGCACCGCGTCTTCTGGAACGTTTTCCCTAGCGGTACCCGTAGCGCCGGCAGGGCGCCCCCTGGAGTGGCGCCGCCATGGCGGGACATAAGTACCCCTGCCGGCGCTCCCCCACCTCAGTTCCTTCTTACCGCCCGTGACGGTCGTTGGAGCGTGTCTCTCTGTTAGAGCAGTTAATGGTTCCCGTTTTTCTCTTAGTGTTGTAAATAGTTCTTAATAGTTCAATTAGTTAGATAGTTAGAGTCTCTTTGTTTTCTTCTCCCCCTTCGGGGGTGAGGAATGCCAGGGCCGCAAGGCTTTAAGGCGTGCACTGTCTGCGTAAAGTTTATGCCCAAAGGAGATCCTCACGACAGTTGTCTGAAGTGTCTGGGTGAGGCTCACCTTGCAGATGCCTGTAAGATCTGTAAGTCGTTTAAGCCGCGCACTAAGGGGGAGAGAGAGACTCGTTGAAAACTTCTCCTCATGGAGGCGGCTTTACAGCCGGCATCGGCTGGACACTCTGCGGTGCGCAGTGCACTGGCGTCCACGCGTGATGCTCCATCTTGGCACTGGGCCTCGGTGTTGAGGGCTCGGCACCATTCTCATTCTCCGGCACCGAAGAGATCAAGAACGTCCCGTGGTAGGTCTCCGAGCCGGAAGTCTAAGTCAGGCCTACATCGCAGTGCCGAGTCTCCGGTGCGTACCTCCTCGTCTACCACTGTGCGGCGTAAGCGAGGGGGACGGCCATCCAGCCCAGGGCAGCTTCCCTCGCACCGCCCCTCCACGCTGGACGCTTTTGAAGTGGCGCATGACCTTATTAGCCTCACTACCTCCCCTCCGTCGTCGGTCGAGGCGGAGAGGTCGAGGTCGCCTTCGCTGGAGGCCGTGTTGGCACCGGCTTCCCCTCCGCACCGTGATGACCAGATGGCACCGGTCGCTTATGCAGCGGGACCGTCCCCTGTGGGACCAGTACCGCTTGCTTCCACAACGGTGCTGGCCTCGGCGCAGGCCGCCAGGTTTCACTCGGCGCTCGACTGCGCTCGACCTCCCTCGGTGCTGGGACCTCTTCCAGACCCCGTCTTGGCTGCACCAGTGCCCTATCACCCAGGCCTTGCGGCACCATCTGCGGCACCATCATCGGTGCCAGCGCTGAGTAGCTTCCCTGGGGTGCGGCTCCAGTGTTCGGCACCGGACCATTCAGCATCAGCCTCTTCGGCACCGGCGCAAGTTTTGGCACCGTTACATGCACTGACCTCGACCCTGTGGGCCGTGCCGGTGCCACTATCGCCGGTAACGTTGGTCTCTTCGGGGTTCGTCTCGCAACCAGTACCGACTTTGACAGCGCAGCCATGCACCGTGTCGGCACCGCAACCGCCACCGGGACCGGTTCTCCCGGTGCCGCAACTGGCCTATGTCTCCGCACCAGGGCCGGTCCTCCTGGTGCCGCAACCGGCCCATGTCTCGGCACCAGGAACTGTCCTCTCGGTGCTGCAGCCGACTCTCTTCTGGGCACCAGGGGCCGTCCTCCCCGTGCTGCAACCAGCACCGCAGCCGGCACCGGAACCTGTTTTCCCGGCGCCGGCACACCCTCATTGCTCGCACGTGGGCAAACCCGAGTCTGTGGCCAGGTTTGTCCCCCCCCCCCCCCCTTGGTGGCTGGGCTTTCGTCATCTGCGCTTCCCTGGCCCGAGTCTGACTACTCGTCGGATTCTGATGCGGCCTCATTGAGGTCGGAGTCCTCGGGACTTTCCTCGAGTCATAGATCCTGTTCCTGGCCACCGGCGTGATCGTCCGTGTATGCAGCAGACATGGCCACCTCAACTGCAATGGCCTTTCTGGACACTGTGGGCTTACCACCAGTGGCAGGGGCCTGTGCCCTCCTCTGTGGTGTCCGGTGTCTTGGGGCACCGAGTGCAACCGTCGGCGTTGATGTCCCCCTAGAGGTTGGTTTCTGCGGATGCCGCTGCTGAGCCGCAAGCCCCGGTGCCGGAGCCGCTTCCGCAAACGGTGCCGCCTGCCCAGCTGGCTCCTCAACCAGGCCCAACGCTGGATCTGGTACCAATCCAGGAGTCATCCTCGTCTCTTGATGAAGCCCTGGCGGATCCCGCACCGGCGTTGCCTAGTATGGACGCTCGAGTGCATCAGGATCTGCTTAGGCGTCTGGTCTCCAACCTGGGTGTCCCAGTGGAACCAATAGTGGAGGACACGGACCCCACGGTTGACATCCTCTCTGACAATGCCCCCGCCCGCTTGGCTTTGCCACTTTATAAAACCGTGGCTAAGATTACTAATGCCCTGTGGCAGACCCCGGCGTCCCTGACCCCTACCTTAAAGGGAGTTGAGAGGCGCTATTACGTTCCCCAGTTGGGGCACGAACACCTGTACTCCCAGCCTGTTCCGGGGTCCTTGGTCGTTCAGGCGGCGGCTCAAAAGGAGAGGCTTCCCCAGCCGGGGCCATCCCTGAAGGCTAGGGAGCCCAAATGCCTTGACCTGATGGGCCGTAAGGTGTATGCCACTGGCGGGGTGCAACTCCGCATTGCTAACCAGCAAGCGACACTGAGTCGTTATGCTTATAATACATGGCAGGCGGTGGATAAGTTTAAGGATAAGCTCTCTGCCGAGGCCCATCAGGAGTTTGCGGCCATGACTTCGGAGGGCAGAACCATTGCTCGCACGGCCCTTCAGGCTTCCCTGGACGCCGTTGACTCTGCAGCCTGCACCATGGCGTCGGGTGTAGTTATGCGCCGTGGTGCCTGGCTGCAGGTGTCTGGAATATCTCCAGACCTCCAAATTATGATCCAGGACCTGCCTTTTGACGGCAAAGCGTTGTTTTCGGAGCACACGGACTCCAGGCTCCATACGCTTAAGGACACGAGGTCTACTCTCCGGTCCTTGGGGATCCACACGCCGGCCCCGCAGCGTCGTCAGCTGCCCTACAGACAGCAGGGGAGAACACAGTCCCAGGTCCCCTGTGGGGATTACTGGAGACGCCGTCCTCGTGTCCCCAGTGTGGGTGCGGGAGCGGCTGCGGGCTCCTCGTCCGCAAGGGGTTGTCGACGTCACCCGAGAGGGGACAACCCCCATGGGATTGGTCAAGGCTCCTCTCAGCTGCCCAAGCACCAGTTTTGACGGTCTGCTAGAGAGTCGCGCACCAGCCTCCCACCCTGGCCCCCCGTTTGGGGCCAGGTTATCCCGGTTTGCCCACACCTGGGCAGAAATCACCACTGACGCCTGGGTTCTAAAAATAGTCACAAATGGCTATACCATCCCCTTCCTGGGCTCTCCCGCTTCCAACCCGCCCGCCCCGTCCCTTTTCAGGGACACCTCTCACGAAGGCATCCTCCGTCAGGAGGTGTTAGCACTCCTCGAAAAGGGAGCCGTGGAGAGGGTCCCCTCATATCTGAAGGGCAAGGGGTTTTATTCCCGCTATTTCATTGTCCCAAAACCCAAGGGCGGGGTTCGTCCCATTTTAGATCTCAGGGACCTCAACAAGACGGTGGTGAAATCCAAGTTCAGAATGGTAACCCTGGCTTCTGTCATCCCGGTTTTACTGTTAGGAGACTGGTACGCAACTCTCGATCTCAAGGACGCTTATTTCAATGCGGCAATAAGACCCAGCCACAGGAGGTTTCTCCGTTTTATTGTTTCCAAATGCCACTTCTAATTTACGGTGCTCCCATTTGGCCTTTCAGCAGCACCCAGGGTCTTCACAAAATGCATGGCGGTCGTAGCAGCGTTCCTCCGCAAAAAAGGGGTACACGTCTTTCCGTACCTAGACTACTGGCTGATTCGTGGTCGTTCCTTCGAACAAGTGGAGGCCCATGTTTCCCTGACAAGGGCCCTCTTCGTAAGGCTGCGACTCATGCTAAACGGGGAAAAGTCATTGCTGACTCCTTCCCAGCACCTCGAATTCGTAGGTGCCCTCCTGGACACCAGGGTGGCGCAAGCACTCCTCCCCAGATCCAGGTTTCTGTCCATAGTGGAGCTGGTCTCTGAGTTAACCCGGTTCCCCATCACGACCGCCCGGGTCTGCTCAAGGCTGCTGGGACACGTGGCGGCATGTAAGTATGTGGTACGCCATGCTCGAATGAGGCTCAGGCCTCTGCAGGCCTGGTTGGCGAGGGCATTCAACCAGTCCAGGGGTCTCTGGGACACGGTTCTCTCAGTGCTTCCGGAGGTGATAGCCTCCTTACAATGGTGCATCTAGGAGGCGGTGGTGCATAGCGGGATTCTGTTCACTGTACCTCTCCCCTCGCTGACACTGGTCACAGATGCTTTCGACCTGGGTTGGGGAGCCCACCTGGGGTGTCACAGAACCCAGGGTTTATGGTCCCCTGCAGAGCGGGCTCTGTACATAAATGTTGGGGAGCTCAGGGCAGTCAGGAGAGCCTGCGAGACCTTCCTGTCGAAGCTTTCTCGCCGCTCTGTCCTGGTCCGCCTGGACAACACGGCGGCTGTGTTTTACCTCAACAGGCAGGGGGGAGCCCGGTCGGCTCCCCTCTGCCGCGAGGCTCTGTGTCTCTGGGACCTGTGCGTAGAGCGCGACATTGTTTTGCAGGCAGAGTACCTGCCGGGGTGCAAAAACTTGCTGGCCGATGCTCTGAGCAGGTCCTTCGGAGCCCACGAATGGTGTCTCAAGGATTCGGCCCTTCGTCAGGTCTTCCACAGGTGGGGTTGTCCCCTAGTAGACCTGTTTGCCTCAGTACGCAACACCAAGTGCCGGAGTTACTGCTCCCTGTTGGGGCTGGGGGAACACTCCAGGGGGGATGCCATGACCGTGCCGTGGCTGGTGGGCATCCTCCTCTATGCTTTCCCTCTGTTTCCCCTAATTCCCAGGGTTCTGACCAGGGTCAAGACCTTCAGGTCCACGGTCATTCTGATAGCCCCTCGGTGGCCCAGGCAATTCTGGTTCCCTATCCTGGTGGACATGCTCAGCAAGGAGCCTATAACGCTCCCGCTGGTTCGGGATCTCCTGACCCAACCTTGGGACGGGGGGACCACGGTTCACCCGAATCTCAGCTCTCTCCACCTGATGGCCTGGTTTATCCGTGGCTGACCCAACCGGAAAGGGAATGTTCCCAGGAGGTACAGATGGTGTTCCTAAGTAGCAGGAAACCGTCTACCAGGTGGTCGTACGCAGCCAAGTGGTGGCGGTTCTCGTCTTGGGCATCCAGAAGTGGAGTGCACCCGTCCTGTGCACCTGTCCCATCCATTCTGGACTACCTCTTTGAACCTGAGGTCCAGTGGCTTCTCTACTTCCTCTATCAAAGTCCATGTGGCATCTCTCTCCGCCTTCCATGTTGATTCGGCAGGAGTCTCTGTTTTCTGACCCTGTGGTCAAAAGGTTCCTTAAGGGTTTGGATAAGTTGTATCCCTTGGTTAGACCCCCTCTCCCTGCTTGGGACCTTAACCTCGTGTTGTCTAGACTTGTGTCGTCCCCCCCCCCCCCTTTGAGCCGCTGGCCACGTGCTCGTTGAAGCATCTCTCTATGAAGGTTGCGTTCATTGTGGCCATCACGTCGGCTCGCAGGGTCTCTGAGCTGAGGGCGCTAACTGTAAACCCGCCCTACCTAGTGTTTTCTGACAATAATGTGAGGCTCCGCCCTCACCCGGCCTTTCTCCCCAAGGTGGTGTCACCGTTCCACTTGTCCCAAGAAATTTACTTCCCGGTTTTCTTTCCAAAGCCCCACGCCTCCCCTAAGGAGTAAGTGCTCCATTCCCTGGACGCTAGACATGCGCTAGCCTTTTATATTGATAGGACTAAACCCTTTCGCAAATCCACACAATTGTTTATTGCTGTCGCTGAGAGAATGAAAGGGCTTCCCATATCGACCCAGAGGTTGTCCAGTTGGGTCACAGGGTATATCAAGGAGTGTTAAGCCTTAGCCGGGAAGGTCCCGCCCCGGGTTACAGTACATTCCCCCAGGGCGCAGGCGTCCTCTGTAGCTTTTGGGGCGCAGGTTCCAATCACTGAAATCTGCAGGGCGGCCAAGTGGTCGTCGCTCCAAACCTTCACAGTGCACTACGCGCTGGCACAGCAGGCTAGGGAGGACACAGGGTTTGGCTCTGCGGTCCTCAGCTCTGAATTGTAAATATGTATGTTTTACCTGTACCACGTTGCACTTTTCTACAGTTTTTTCTATGTTCGGTTAGTTGAATAAATATGTTTGGATTGTTCAACTTTCGTGGACTTCTCTTTCTGAGTGCTCCGACCCCTCCTCCTTGAAGTGGGGTTGGCTTGGAAGTCACCTAATTCGAATGGACATGAGCAACCACGTGAAGAAAAGAACGGTTACTTACCTGTAACTGTTGTTCTTTGAGATGTGTTGCTCATGTCCATTCGATTCCCCCCCTACCTCCCCTTCGTCGGAGCGTCCGGCAAGAAGGAGTTGAGGTGGGGGAGCGCCGGCAGGGGTACTTATGCCCCACCGTGGTGGCGCCACTCCAGGGGGCGCCCTGCCGGCGCTACGGGTACTGCTCGGGAAAATGCTCCGGAAGATGCGGTGCACGCGGTGTGCACACCTAATTCGAATGGACATGAGCAACACATCTCGAAGAACAACAGTTAAAGGTAAGTAACCATTCTTTTTTCTTCCTTTTTCCCTTGTTAAGGCTGCATCTTTTTTGCTGTAGCAATCCTTCCTCCCTGGGATACCAAACTTCAAACGCTGCCTGTCCTATAGGCTCTCCATTCCTTTTTCGGCCGGGCACTTGCAGTGTGTCTGGTGCCTGGGCCAGGCACATGCTACAGCACAGTGCCTACGCTTCAAGCAGCTCAGTCTGGTCGCAGAATGGCAGGGAGACACAATTGAAGTTGATCTCCCTGGAAAATATAGTCAGGCCAGCCTCTGACCTGGAGCATTCCACCCCACTTTGGCAGCCCTCACCAGTGGCCATGTCTGAGGAAGCGGCCGCATCTGCCTCTGTGGTTAGACACTCTTCGCTAGACCTGCCCAAGAAGAGGTCTCATTCCGCAATTAAGGGTGACTCCCCTTGAAGAAAATGGGGGGCTAACACCTAAAGTATCCCCTGCATTGACCCACTTTAGGGCACCGGATAGGGAGATACCGTCAACATCTAATGGCTCCAAAGGGTCCAAGGACCTCACAATGGTGGCTGACGGCACCGGATAAGCCTAAGTCTCAGTCGACACTGCTCGCCTGTGACTTGACTCCCAAGAAGGCCAAGTCGAAAAAGCTTTACGGGCTGCTCCCTTGGCACTGAAAAAGTGTTCAGACACACTCTGCACGATCAGCACCTATGCCACCTCCAGTACCGAAGAAACAGACACAGCCACTGCCTGCTGTTAGTTGGTATCGTCGGCAATGCAGATATCTGTGGTACCACCATCTACTATTCTGTTGGCACCATTGACGCCAGCACTGCTCAGTTAACAACAGCTGAGAAGCTCAGAGTGACGTCTGTGCTGACCACCCTAGTATTTGGCACCAGTGGTATGCCCGCTTCTAGCAGCTTTACTTTGTCTACTGCTGCGGGCTCGACACCGCCATTGTTGAGCGATGAGGACGAGGAACCTCCTCTTAGTGCCCATAGAGTGAGGCACTCATCACCAAAACAACCTCCTATCCAACCCTCGGACCTCAACTTGGTTCTTTGGGCTCTCACTTCCAAACTATTTGAACCTATGGGTATGTGCTCCATGCTCCACCTCTCTATGAAAGTGTTCTTACTGGTAGCTGTCACATCTGCTTGGAGAGTTAATGAGATTGGGGCTCTCATGGCAGATCCCCTTTCACGATATTCCACAAGGATAAGGTCATTCTCCATCCTCCCCCTAAGTTCCTCCCAAAGTTTCCCACCCCGTTCCACTGTAATGAGCTCATAAACCAACCTGTCTTCTTCCTGAAGCCTCATGTTGATAATAAAGAGGCTCTGCTGCATACTCTCGACATCCGTCAGGCGATTGTCTTTTATTTGGACAGAACTAAACTAATCCACAAAACAAACTGGTTATTTGTCTTGATCACAGAGAGATCCCTGGGCATGCCAATTTCCTCCCAGATAATATCTAGGTGGATAGTAGATTGTATCAAACTATCTTATTCTACTTATGGGCGAACACCTCCATTTCAGCTGCGGGCACACTCAACAAGGGCCATTGTGGCCTCTACAGCCTACATACACGGCATCCTGTAATGGACATATGCAGATCAGCAATGTGGTCCTCCACTCTCATGTTCGCTAGACACTGTACTGTGGACAGTCACTCCTCCAAGGGTACCCATTTGGGACACACCGTCCTACCTACTCTGCACAATAATACCTAACTGCAGCACTTGCCTCCTTCAGGGGTACTGCTTCCTAATCACCTAAGCTGGAGCACCCACAGGGACCTTCTTCGAAGAAGAAGAGAGGGTCAGTCACCTTGTGCAGTAACGGATGTTCTTTAAGATGGTTGTCCCTGTGGGTCCTCTACCACCCTCCCTTCCTTCCCTCTGCTTTGGACTTGTTAGTTTCTCTTTCCAGGGCAGAGAAGGAATTGAGGGGACAGTTGCTGTGCATGTGTAGTAATGGCACCGCGTGTGCTGTCTGCTCCGCATGCAGAGCCCACCGGCGGGCACTGCTACCGAAAATCTCCGAGTAGGCTCTCAGTGGTGTCCAAATTCCTAAGGTGGAGCACCCACAGGGACAAACTTTTTAAAGAACTTCCGTTACTGCACAAGGTGAGTAACCCTCTCTTCATGATTCTAAGGAATGGTAGAAAGGAGAACAGAAAAATAAAGACAATGAATTTGAAAGGGGCGAGGAGTCCTGTGGCACCTTATAGACTAACTGAAGTGTTGGAGCATAAGCTTTCGTGGGCAAAGACCCACTTCGTCAGATGCATGTAGTGGAAATTTCCAGAGGCAGGTATAAATATGCAGGCTAGAATCAGGCTGGAGATGACGAGGTGGATCCAATCAGGGAGGATGAGGCCCACTTCTAGTACCTGATCTGGAGGTGTGAATTCCAAGAGAGGAGAAGCTGCTTTTGTAGTTAGCAAGCCATTCACAGTCTTTGTTTAATCCTGAGTTGATTGTGTCAAACTTGAAGATGAACTGTAGCTCAGCGGTTTCTCTTTGAAGTCTGGTCCTGAAGTTTTTTTGCTGCAGGATGGCTACCTTTAGATCTGCAGTTGTGTGTCCAGGGAGATTGAAGTGTTCCCCTGCAGGTTTTTGTACGTTGCCATTCCTAATATCTGATTTTTGTCCATTGATTCTTTTACCTAGGGACTGTCCAGTTTGGCCGATGTATATAGCAGTGGGGCATTGTTGGCACATGATGGCATATATTACGTTAGTAGATGTGCAGGAGAATGAACCAGTGACAGTATGGCTGATCTGGTTAGGTCCTGTGATGGTGTTGCTGGTGTATATATGTGGGCAGAGTTGGCACCGAGGTTTGTTGCATGGATAGGTCCCTGAGTTAGAGTTATTATGGTGCAGTGTGTAGATGCTGGTGAGAATATGCTTCAGGTTGGTGGGTTGTCTGTGCGCAAGCACTGGCCTGCCTCCCAAGACCTGTGAAAGCAAGGGATCATTGTCCAGGATGGGTTGTAGATCACTAATGATGTGTTGGAGAGGTTTTAGCTGAGGACTGTAGGTGATGGCCAGTGGCATTCTGTTGGTTTCTTTCTTGGGCTTGTCCCGTCGCAGGAGGCTTCTGGGTACATGTCTGGCTCTGTCAATCTGTCTCCTCACTTCCTCGTGTGGGTATCGTAGTTTACAGAATGCTTGTTGAAGATCTTGTAGGTTTAGGTCTGTGTGTGAGGGGTTGGAGCATATGCGGTTGTACCTCAATGCTTGGCTGTAAACAATGGATCGTGTGGTGTGTCCGGGATGGAAGCTGGAGGCATGCAGGTAAGCATAGCGGTCGGTAGGCTTTCGGTATAGGGTGGTATTGACGTGACCGTCACTTATTTGCACCGTGGTGTCCAGGAAATGGACCTCCTGGATAGACTGGTCCATGCTGAGGTTGATGGTGGGGTGGAAGCTGTTGAAATCGTGGTGAAATTCTTCCAGAGTCTCCTTCCCATGGGTCCAGATGATGAAGATGTCATCGATGTAGTGTAGGTAGAGAAGGGGCATAAGTGGACGAGAGCTGAGGAAGCGTTGTTCCAGGTCAGCCATAAAAATGTTGGCGTATTGTGGGGCCATGCGGGTGCCCATAGCAGTGCAACTGGTCTGGAGGTATATATTGTCACCAAATCTGAAATAGTTGTGTGTGAGGATAAATTCACAGAGTTCAGCCACCAGTTGTGCTGTGGCATCATCAGGGATACTGTTCCTGACAGCTTGTACTCCATGTGCATGTGGGATGTTTGTGTAGAGAGCCTCTACATCCATGGTGGCTAGGATGGTGTTTTCTGGAAGATCACCAATGCATTGTAGTTTTCTCAGGAAATCTGTAGTGTCACGGAGGTAACTGGGAGTGCTGGTGGCGTAGAGTCTGAGTAGAGAGTCCACATGGCCAGACAGTCCTTCAGTGAGAGTGCCAATGCCTGAGATGATGGGGCGTCGGGGATTTCCAGGTTTGTGGATCTTGGGTAATAGAACAACCCTGGTCGGGGCTCTAAGGGTGTGTTGATTTGTTCCTGTGCTTGTGTAGGGAGTGTCCTGAGCAGATGGTGCAGTTTCTTAGTGTATTCCTTAGTGGGATCTGAGGAAAGAGGCCTGTAGAATTTGGTATTGGAGAGTTGTCTGGCAGCCTCCTTTAGGTAGTCAGGCCTGTTCATGATGACAACAGCACCTCCTTTCTCAGCCTCTTTGATTATAATGTCAGAGTTGTTCCTGAGGCTGTGGATGGCATTGCGTTCTGCACGACTGAGGTTACCAGGCAAGCGATGCTGTTTTTCCACAATTTCTGCCTGTGCATGTCGGCAGAAGCATTCTATGTAGAGGTCCAGACTGTCATTTCGGCCCTCAGGAGGAGTCCATGTGGAGTTCTTCTTCTTGTGCTGTTGCTGGGAAGGTATCTGTGAGTCAGTGCACTGTTCAGTGTTGTGTTGGAAGTATTCCTTGAGACGGAGACGGCGAAAGTAGGCTTCCAGATCACTGCAGAACTGTATCATGTTAGTGGGGGTGGCGGGGCAAAAAGAGTCCCCGAGATAGAACAGACTCTTCTGCCGGGCTGAGTGTGTAGTTGGAAAGATTGACGATATTGCTGGGTGAGTTGAAGAAGGTAGAGTTTAGTAAACTCATGGAATTGTTTTGAATGGAATTGATAGACAGGGTCTCATGCAATGCTCTCTCTAAGCTGTGGGGCAGCACAGCTTCACAGGTGATTAATCAGCTCCTCCCAGTCAGAGGCTCAGTGCATGGAGCTGACTGACTGGGCAGTGCTAATTAATTCACCTGTGAAGCTGTGCTGCCACGCAGCTTACAGGGAACTTTAGTCCCATAGGAAGCAAGACTAAGGAAAAACAATTGAAGACAGCAGTTTTTCAAAGGGGCATTACTAAGGGCGCAAGAGCACACTATTCCACAGCATAGAAAAGACAGGAAGTATGGCAAGAGACCATTCTAGATCTCCTGGTTAAGCCAAAGTGATCTAAAAATCAAAAAGGAGTCCTATAAAAAGTGGAAACTAGCATGAAGTACAAAGAGTGAATATAAGCAAAGAACACTAATGTAAAGGACAAGAATTAGAAATGTGAAGACACAAACAAGCTCAGTTTAGCTAGAGACATAAAGGGTAACGAAAACATTCTACAAATGTTAGAAGCAAGAGGAAGACTAAGGAGGGGGTAGGCCCATTGCTCAATAAAAAGGGAGATACAATAACAGAACATGGAAATGGCAGAGGTGATTAACGACTACTTTGTTTTGGTTTTCACCAAGAAGTTTGGTTGTGACTGGATGCCTAACATAACACATGCTAGTGGAAATGGGGTAGTTTTAGAAGTTAAAATTGGAAAATAACAAGCTAAAATTACTTAGAGAAGTTAGAGGCCTTCAGGTCACCAGGACCTGATAAAATACATCCTAGAATACTCAAGGAGCTGATTGAGGAGCTATCTGAGCCATTAGCTATTATCTTTGAAAAGTCATGGAAGTTGAGAGAGATTCCAGAAGACTGGATAAGGATAAATACAGTGCCCATCTATAAAAAGGGAAATAAGGACAACCCAGGAAATTACAGGCCAGTCAGCTTAACTTCTGTGCCAGGAAAGATAATGGAGCAAATAACTAAGAATACACCTGCAAACATCTGAAAGATAATAAGGTGATGGGTAACAGCCAGCATGGATTTGTAAAGAACAAATCATGTCAAACCAATTGGATGGCTTTCTTTGTTAGGATAACAAGCCTTGTGGATAAGGGGGGAAGCTGTAGAGGTAGTATACCTAGGTTTTAGTAAAGAATTTGATACAGTGATTCTCACATAACCTTCTTAAATAAATTATGGAAATACCACATAGATGGGGGCTATTGTAAGATGGGTGCATAACTGTTTGAATAGCAATTCTCAGAGAGTAGTTATCAGTGGTTCACAGTCATGCTGGAAGGGCATAACAAGTGGGTTTCCTGAGGGATCAGTTTTGGGACCAGTGCGATTCAATATCTTCATCACTGATTTAGATAATGGCATAGAGAGTATGCTTACTAAATTTGCAGATGATAATTCATATGTATAAGGTCATAATTCAAAATGATCTGGACAAACTGGAGAAATGGACTGAGGTAAATAGGATAAAGTTCAATAAGGACAAATGGAACTGATTGTTCCTCCCTAAGTGTATTACTTTCCATGTGTACAAAATGGGAAAGGAGTACTGCAGAAAGGTATCTAGGGGTCATAGTGGACCTCAAGCTAAATATGAGTCAACAATATGATGCTGTTGCAAAAAAAGCAAACATAACTCTGGGATGCATTAACAGGAGTGTTGTGAGCAAGACATAAGAAGTAATTCTTCTGCTCTACTCTGTGTTGACTAGGCCTCACCTGGAGTACTGTGTCCAGTGCTGGGAGCCACATTTCAGGAATGATGTGGAGAAATTGGAGATGGTCCAGAAAAGAGCAACAAAAGTGATTAAAGGTCTAGAAAACATGACCTGTGAAGGAAGACTCAAAGAATGGGGTTTCTTTAGTTTGGAAAAGAGAAGACAAAGATGGGAGCATGGTAGCAGCTTTCCAGTACGTGAAAAGGTGTTACAAGGACAAAGGAGAAAAATTATTCTCCTTAACGTGTGAAGGTAGGGCAAGAAGCAATGGGCTTAAATTGCAGCTAAGGAGGTTTTGGTTGGATATTAGGAAAAAGTTCCTTACTGTCAGGGTGGTTAAACACTGGAATAAATTGCCTATGGAGGTTATGGAATCTCCATCACTGGAGATATTTAAGGGCAAGTTAGATAAACATCTTGGTGCTGCCATGTGGTCAGGGGACTGGACTTTATGATGTCCCTCTAGTTCTAGTGTTGTATGATTCTATGATTTAGTGAAATGGATACAAAGTGTGTGTATGTGCTTTATGAATTAATTCTAAAAGCAGTGTTGCACTCACCAAGTAATACCACTAACCAGACCAAACCAGAATTGCTCGCTGGGCTCCTAGGCAAGGTGATGGTGAGGAGAACACTGGCCACTGAAATGGGAGGGGGCTTGAGCAGTAGAGTCTGGACTGGGGTCTAGCCTTTCCCACAGCATTGCCTGGCTGTGCGCCTGGGGTTTCTGCAGCTATTTTAAGGGCTTGGGGCTCTAGCTTTTTCTGTAGTCGTGGTGGTGATCGGGAGCTGTGGGCCTTTTTAAATCTCTGGACCCGGGTTTCCTTACCTGAGCCACCTCTGGCAATTCTGTCAGCACTGGCAACAGGAGATAAATATTATGCAGGCTGGATCTAACTGTTAGGCAGGCCGTATCTGGCCCACGTTGGTATTTTGCCCTCTCCTATTTTAACTCCTCAAGAAGTTCCTGGAAGCAACGGCATGCTCCCCTTTTTGCCAACTCCTATATGGAGACATGGCCAGGTGACTCTGTGCATTGACCCCCTACCCATTTGTAGGTGCCCTGCTGCAGTTCCCCTTGGCCATAGTTCCCTACGGTTCCCATTGACCAGGGTAGTGCACAGAGCTTTCTGGCTGCCCCTATGCATAAGGTCTGGAGTGTCTTCTGGGTAAGCCTTAGAGCCTGCTCCCCAGCGGCAGTTTCATAGCCAGATTAAAATAACTGAGGATCCTGGTATGGCCCATAAGCCAAAGTTTTCCCACTTCTGCATTAGAAGTTGGAGCTCCATGGCCTATCAGTGACCATGCTGGAACCTTTTGACAGTCTTGTCTCATCGCCATCTCCTCTCCAGTTCCTCTTTCCTCCCAAGCTGATGTCAGTGCAACTCTTGGGAAGAGACACAAGAGGTTACCCTAGTATTGAGGGCGGTATCTAATGCAACCAACTTCACCTGCAGAGCCTCTCACAGAGGAGGTTCAAGAGATTCCATTTCAACCCCCTTTGCACTCCTGCTTCATTGCTGGGGGAGGTGATGTTCCCTTCCCCTCTTTAGGATAACTAAAGGGAATACCAGAACTTGTTAAAGAGGGATTCTTACTTTCTGGATATCAATATTGAGGTGGTGTAAACCTTTTATAGTGTGCTGGACATATTGCAGTTGGCAGGACCTTTTCATGTTGCTCTTCCTATTAATGAAGATACATTGTTGACCGGAAAGGCACTGTCTTTGTTGCAAACAGCTAAGAGGACCATCCAGAGGTACCATGTTCCCTCGCTGGGATTTGAACATTTCTATACCCATCTCTCCCTAGGTTCCTTTGTTTTGACCATAAATTAAATGGAAAGCATCAAGAACGTTTTTTCCCTACCCTAAAGGAAAGGAGGTAAAGAGATTAGATCTGTTCAATAGAAAGATTTATTCTATTGCTGGCCTGCAGTATTGTATAGTAAAACAGCAAGCCTTGTGGGCTTGATACAGTTTCTTCCTCTGGGACAATATTCTTTGTTATGGAGAAGCAGCCAGAGAATGCCAGCGAGGTGTTTCAAGCAATACTGGGAGAAGACAAGATTGGGAGCAGGACCTTTCTTCAGGCTGCTTTGAATAGGTCAGATTTGGCCTCCACCGTAATGATACGTAGGTGCTTTTGGCTGCAATTGTTGGGTCTTCTGCGGGAGTTCTAGCAGATGATAAAGGATCTCTTCTTTTGGGGTTCAACTTGTTTCTTGCAGCAGACTGATGAGAAACTTCAGTCTCAAGGACTCGAGCACTATGGTGAAATCTTTGGAAACTTATACCATATTTAAAAAAAGCACAAAAACCATACCAAATTCACAAAGCTACTGGCTTGTGTCAATCCAGCATTACAAGTTGTTTGTACCTATGCAGTTTGATGAGTACAGGAAGAAGAGGAAGAATCATAGAAGACCTCCATCTCCATATTGTTGTTCCTCTGCAACTGTGTGTTGGTGGAATAACTATGACATTGAAATATTGGTTCTTCCTCTACACTTGTCAGAGGATAACTGCTTAACTTGAACCTAAATGTGCTCTAGTGTAGTGGTTCCCAACCTTTTCCAGATGGGGACCCATTTTGACAATTCAGGAAGACTTAATGACCCAAGGCAATTCAAAAACAGTGGAAGGAGGGAGGGCAGAGCCATCTGGGGAGACACTCGGCGACCCTTTTGAAATGTAATAGTGACCCATATTTGGGTCCCAACCCATAGGCTGGGAAACCCTGCTCTAGTGTGAGTCCTAAACTATAAGGTAAAGGATACAGCCACTCCCTGACTTACAAACACACTGACTTACGACCATCCGTACTTACGACATGCCTCCCATTAACCCTATTATAATATTTTCGAGTTGAGAACCATGTACGTCAATTTTTTCGGGCAGCGCGTTTAAGGGTATTTCTGACTTGCAACCAAATTGAGTTACGACCAGGTGTTCGGAATGTAACCCGTTCGTAAGTTGGGGACTGCCTGTATTTGTTGTAACTATTATAAATAATACTGAAATTACACGTGACTATAAATGTGATTAATTAGTGTATAGGAAGCACATTGATTAAGCAAACAATTTTGTTTTTTGGTGCTAAATTAATTTTAACTGTGAAAGCTGTTGTTTTTGTCACAGAATCAACATCCTTGTAACAGTAGAGATGGCAACTTAGTCAATATACAATAAATTGGAGTAATCAGAAAATAAGAGATCACAGAAAAATGAGAATTTTTGATAATTTTAAAATCAGAATTTAGAATACATATAAGAATAAGAACATAATAATGGCCATACTGGGTCAGACCAAAGGTCCATCCAGCCCAGTACCCTGTCTGCTGACAGTGGCCAATGCCAGGTGCCCCAGAGCATGTGAATCGAACAGGTAATGATCAAGCAATCTTTCTCCTGCCATTCATCTCCACCCTCTGACAAACAGAGGCTGGGGACACCATTCCTTAGCCATACTGGCTAATAACCATTTATGGACTTAACCTCCATGAATTTATCTAGTTCTCTTTTAAACCCTGTTATAGTCCTAGCCTTCACAACCTCCTCAGGCAAGGAGTTCCACAGATTGATTATGCACTGTGTGAAGATGAACTTCCTTTTATTTGTTTTGTGTGTGTGTGTGTGTGTGTGTGTGTGTGTGTGTGTGTGTGTGTGTGTGTGTGTATAAAAACTCAGTGTGGGAGGAGGCTTAGGCCTGAGGCAGAGGGTTGGAGTGCAAGGCTGTGAGGGTTTTGGCTGGTTTTGATTGATTCCAGGGTGGGGCTGTGGATGAGTGGCTCAGGGCTAGTGCAAGTGGTTGGGGTGCAAGAGTTCTAGCTGGGGTGTGGGCTCTGGCGGGGTCATCAGGGATGACAAGCTCAGGGCTGGGACACAGGGTTGGGGAGCAAGGGCTCTAGCTGGGATGCAGCCTCTACAGTGGGGCTGAGGTGAGGGACTCAAGGCTAGAGCAGAAAGTTCGGGTGCAGGGTTTGAGAGGTCCGTTTGGGGATACAGGTTGTGGGATGAGGCCAGGTTTGGGAAAGGGGCTATTGTGAGAAGAAAGGACTCCCACCAGCTCTCTCGCCTCACAGCAGCACATGGGTGTGGGGAACACCCTGGGGCTGGATGGGGGTCATAGCCAGATGGAGCAATGTAGCTGAGACTGGATGGGGGCCAGGGCCAGGCTGCCAGGGTGGATGGGGACAGGAATAAGACAGGCTGGAGGCTGGGGCTGTGCTGCTGGGGCCCTAGGGGCTGCAGCAGGATGTGGGCGAGGCCACTGGAGATGCAGCTCTGCAACTGGACAGGGGCTGGGGCTGCTGCCCCTCCCCCTCACACAGCAGGATCATGGCTGGGCTGCTGTGGCAGAAGTGAGTTCAGGGACAGACTGCCTGTTGCAAGATCTGGGCTGGTGCCCAGCTGCCTTGGCCAATTGGAGGGTGAGCTAGTTTGGGGCCAGGGATGTGGCATCCCTCCCACAGCTGCTTTAGATCCCTGGTCTTAGTGGCTTCGTTGAATGCCTATGCGGCACTAAATAGGCAGTTGCACTGCCACTCTGCCACACAACTTACAGGGAACTATCCATCTAATACTTTTCAGGGAAAAAGTTATGGCTTCCTCCCCCCATCCCCCAAGGTACTGAGCTCTAGCAGTCCCATTTGCTGTCAATGGCAACAGTTGGGGCTCAGCAGCTCTGAAAATTGGGTCCTATGTATTTTTAATTTTTTCAATATTTGGCATTAGTGATATGGCTCTCATTGTTTGTCTAGAACACTTGAACAGAATAACTTTGGCATTGGGAGAACTGCATTATTTTTGTACAGCCCTGTTTTACCTCAGAAGCAGCTGGATGCATCTGAAGCAAATGTTAGAGCCTATTTTCTGAATGTTCTGCCATGAGGTATTCAGATGGTTGATGAGTTAATCTCCTAAACAAATGTAGGTCAATAAGGTAAAGGATATTTGTAGTAACTATTATAAATAATACTGAAATTACATGTGACTATAGATGTGATTAATTAGTGTATAGGAAGCACATTGATTAATCAGACATCATTTTGTTTTTTGATGCTAAATTAATTTTTACTGTGAAAGCTGTTGTTAGCTGCCAAAAAACAGTACTAGAATTAAGATTTACTGCACTGTGCATATATCATCTTGGCATTTTGCACTTGACTGAAGTATTGCCATGGGATGCTTGTGGGAGTTTTTTCATACTTTTTGGTTTGGCGGCTGTTCAGAGAGCCATTTTCAGAAACTTCTTCCAAACTATTTTGGTAAATTTACAGGACTTGTAAATAATGAGTCACTTAGAGAATTTTGGTGCACTCTGACCTTTAGACACACAGCCACACATACTTAGGTTTCATTTCAGAAATTTGGCAAAAAGGGATAGCGATCTGCAAAGGAAAATATTAGGATAATAATACAGTTTTTGTTTTGGCTTGCATCAGGTCACCTTCCATCTGTTTCCTAAGATTGAACATGCGCTGCTGAAGGTGGCATTAGTAATGGTGTTTTTAGTGCCATAGGCTTTTTCCCCCTCTGTTGTTTCTGCCTCTCCCTCTACTATTTTTTCTCTTCTGTTATCTTCCTTTTTTCATCCCTCCACCTTATTTCCCATATATAAGTTTTTTTTCTTGTTCCGGCTAGCCACAGTTCCGTCATCTAAGGCAGATGCCATATGTCGTGCATGCAATAGCTAGTAAATGCTGAAGGCGCTTCTTAGCATTCTCGATTCATAGCGTTCTTGTCTAGAAGGGACTCTTCAATTTTAAATTTGATTTCCCGTATAACACATGCAGTAGAATGTTGCCCTGGTATTGAGCCCAGTAATTTGTTTAATTAAAACACATCTTCTCAAAAAGCATCAAGTCTTAATTTGAAGACCTGAAGAGAGGGCGTATCTGCCTCTTCCCTTAAGAGTAGGGGTGTGAACGGGTAACCTGGTGATACTTACCAGTAACCTTACTGGGTGATGCTTACCAATAACTGGTTAACTGGAGCCTGGGAGCAACCCCCTGCCTGAAGCACGGTTGGCTCAACTGGGCTGTAGTGTGTTGCAGCCAGGAGGCTGCTCCAGCCTGGTTGAGCCCACTGTGCTGTGGGTTGGGGCTGGCAGCTCTGTGGGCTGGAGGCTGCTCGGGGTGGGCCAGACCCACAGCAGCAGTCCACCTGCAGGATCCTGCTTAATCAGTTAACTGGTTAAATGTAATGTTTAACCAGTTAAATGATTCAATGGGAGTTTACATCCCTACTGGAGAGTGTGTTTGAAAGGCAAATCACCCTCATAGTTAAACATTCATGCCCTTATTTCTAGTTTGAAGTTGTCTGGTTTCAACCTCCAGCCATTTGATCTTTTTATATCTTTCTGGACTATATTAAGGAGTGTTTTAATCCAAGGTATTTTGTTCTTGTAATCCAGTTACCTTATGAGCTTCTTTCTGACAAACCAAGTAGAAGGAGTTCTTTATATCTTGCACTACAAGACATTTTTTGTCCAGCTTTGGATCATTTTTCATGTCTCTTTTCTGCAGCCTTGCCAATATTTCTGGAACTTCAGTAAAGTTATTAGTCATTAGAACTGTTTCTAATGTCTAATTCTAGGTGTATCTGGCAAGATAATTAAAAATTCTTGTTACTGGCTTTAGATTCTGTGATGTCAATATGTGACATTTAGGGTGGGATTTCACTGCGTTTTTTAGCCAGGGTTCAGTCCAAGACTCTCTACCATTTACACAGAAAAATCTCTGACACTGTTTTGGAGTGTTTTGAGCCCAGGCTGTCTTCCTTGTATGCAGGTATAGGTTAGAGTTCTGGTTCTCCTTTGACAGGCTGGATCCTGCTTATTCTGCGGTGAGGGCATAAGGAAAATCACTCCAGTGCTGATAGTCCTCCAGAACCCTTCCCACAATTCCTTCTGAAGGACAAACAAGTTCTCCCAGTATTGTCAGAACTGAATGAGAAAAATCTTAGTGTGTTTTAGAATAAAGAATCATAGGCTATGCCCCAGACACAAATTGGGGAGTGTGGAAACACAAATTACTGAATGCTCAGTAATGTTAGTAGGGCTCTGTTGTAGGAATGTTTGTACCTGGGAAGACTAAGACCTAAGTGTCAATGATTCCAGGTGAATTGTGCAGTAATGACCTACCTTTAATGATAGAAGCACTACTCACATCCAGAGCCTACTATCATAACGGATACTGTTTTGTTAATCTCTGAATTGATATGGTCTCAATGCCATGTAATATATTTAACTTTTATAACTGAAGAAAGGAGGTTTACAGGGCAGTTGTCTGGTTCTTATTGATAATTATTTTGTGGATTTGTGTATATATTAATATTATTCAAAATATTGCTCGGCCAAATGTTAAAAATTTGTTTTTGCCACTAACTCACTTAAAAAGATACGAGCGAAAATGTTTTCACGTGATTTAATAGAAAATCTGTATTATGGCTTTGTTTTCAGTTTGACAAGAATATGGAAATTAGAGTCTTTATCTGGGAGTCATTTACTCCTAGAAATAGGAGAGGAGGCCCCTGGTTAAGTGATTTTGATTTGGGGAATCGCTGAAGTGAGGAGTTGGTGTGAAGAGGGCTGCGTAAGGCCAGTATGTTTCAGGACCCTCCCTTGATACCTTGCTTCTGAGTGTGAGCAGGGAATCTTGCAGAGGTAATGACACCTGTGGAAATAGTTAGCATAGTAATGATTTTAGTGCTTTTCTTACAGTGCTGGCTCTCCCCAAGAGCCACATGCTCAGTATAGTCCTGGAACATTAATGTCCCCTGCCGTTGCAGTTATCCACCATTTTGGGGGTCTTGTGGCATCACCTGGTCATAGATAGGAATGTGAATAGTGGATTTGTTTTAAAACACTGTTTCTGTGGTCTCCATGTTGTAAATAATTGTGCTTCTGTAAAGCACAATTGGGAGTCTAGCCTTCCTCTTTGTTATCACTGACTGACTGTGCAGAATTAGGAAGTGGCCACAAAAAATAGATATGACTTTCTGCATGATGTTATGCTGCAGACCATGGTCAAAAACAAGAATTGAAGGAGTTCTGGGACAGCGAGATGAGGGACTCAATGGAGAATGCAGTGCACCAGAACAAAGCCACTGAGCAGCTCATTAATGTTATGGAGTGACAGGTGGACATGCTCCAGTCACTGATAGGATTGCAAACTGAACATCTGTGCATCCACTCTCCTTGCAACCGCTGTCGCAAAACTGTTTCCCATGTACTGCCCCCAGACACTGCCAGTACACTCTTTTATCAACATACTGGCTTCAGTCAGTACCCCCTGCATTACGCACCTGCCTCATCATTGTTCAGCCCTATGGATTCCTACTACCCGTTGTACTCAACACCTATACCTCCACAAAGTAGCTCTTCTGAAATATAGTACCCGCTGCACTGCTTGCAGTTTCCTGAACAGACCAGTGTTCCAAAAGATGTGTGCATCCGTGGCAGACCGGGTCGGGTCTGGGCACCGCTGAGGGTGTCTGCTCAGGGCGAACTGCTCAAAATCAGGGCTCCTGATAGCCCCTGACTGGAGACCTTTCCCAAATAGGCCACAAACCAGTCACAGCGAGTGCTTCAGCTGCCAATCCGGCCAGCAGGAAGCCTCACGAGCAAAACCCCTCAGACACCCCAGCTCTCCCTGTGCCACAATGAGCCCCGGGCCTAACACAGAGATGAGGGGTTATAGAACCCAATCCCACCTACCCCGAACGGGTTCTCCTGGTCCCAAAAGACCAGCCACAGTTCCCAGTCAATTTACACTTTGGATCTTACTCACAAGATCATGCTAAACCAATCCTTTAGAATCTAAAATCTAAAGATTTATTAATAAAAGAAAGAAAAGGCAGAGAATAAGGTTGTTAAAGAAAATACATTACATGCACCAATCACCAAGTTCTTGATGCAGGCTGTCAGCAGAGATGTTACAAACTGCTATCTTAAAAGTCTCTGGTGTACATCCTATGTCAGGATGGGTCGACAGTCATTTCCGGCTTGCTGTCCCTCGGAAGGCTGCATCTGGGATCAGTGGCAGAATTGAAGACCAGATGGAGTTTGCCTCATGGAACTTGATATCCATTCCTGGTACCTTCCAAGCTAGAGCAGGTCACATGGCCAAGAGACTTATCCCTGTGTCCCATGTCAGTGGCCATTAGATACTGACTGGTTTGCAGGTTCCAGATGTATTCCTCACATGTGTATTGGGTACCTTGAGAGCCATTGTCCCTGGACTAATTAGCATAGTCATTCATTGGGCAATCCTCCTTTACAACAGGCAGTGCAGGCCAGTATCAGCACAGAGTCCATATTCATAACTCTGCACACAAACATCATACAAGTACATGAATATCATATATAGAATCAGTAGAACATAAGCTTTCATTTGACACCTCCCATGGCCTCCTTTGTACAGACTTTGGGGCAAACACTCCCCTCCCCATGGGTGCAGCAGTGATCTGGCTGCTCCCCTTAAAATCCAGTAACATGACAGAATCATGTATCTTTCTAGACAAGTCTGCTGTAGTATCCGTGAAACATCCATGGTGATCCACAAATGCCTTGGAGAAACATGGAAAAATACCCCTTCCAATTAATGTACTTGGTGGTTGGGTGCCAGAATTGGAATATGCGTGCCATCTATTGCCCCTCTGCATTAGGGAAGCCCATTTGTGTAAAGCCATTTAAAATGTCATGCACATTGCCCAGAATCATGGTCTTTCACAGCAGCATCTGAATAATGGCCTTGCACACTCTTGTCAACGTGAGTCCAATGGTCAATTTTCCCACTCTGGTTTGGTTAGTGACTGATCAGTAGTAGTCAGGAGTACTCAGCTTCTCCAGAGCAATCTTCAATGTTTCACCAGCAATAAGGGAGCTCTCACTGTCATGTTCTTTTTCAGCAGGGCTGGAGTGAGCTTACAATACAGATCCATGAAATGGCTTTCCTCATACAAAATATCTACCACAACTGCTTGTCATCACACACACGGCTTGTGTTCAAAAGCCCAAAAGCGGCATTCCACTGTGATCAGCACCTCCATGAATGCCATAAGCAATGTCATGTAAACAGATAGTTAATTTCAAGATATTCACTTAAAATATTTTTGGAAGGAGTTAATCTCCTTCATAAAGTTTACCAGATCCATCGCTTCTACGTTAGAGAAATTCTCCTTTTTCATTTATCACCATTAAAATTAATCTATCATTTTGTTGCCCAATCACCTAGTTTTTTTTCATTTAGCACTTCTTGTCTCAGATCTGAAAAACTCACTGCACCTAATATTTTTCTTTGAATGCTTGCTTATGTCCATTCAGTGTAGGTATGCATGGTTGCCGTGTGCATTGGTGCCAGAAGATTTTCCTTCAGCAGTACTCATGGGGCCTGGCTTCGGTGCTCCCTGGCGTGGCACACATGTACTGCACTATATAGGGCATTGCCGGCCCCCTCCATTCTCTGTTCCTTCTTCCTCCCAGTGAAGGTGTTTGGAACTTCAGTGCTATAGTGCTTGGTATTGTTTCCCTTCTTATCTTCATCATCAACAACCATGGCCTCAATGCCCGTTGGTGTCTGATGCCTCCCTCACTATTTCCTTCCATCCTTCCCTGTCCAGTGTGGAGTGGCTTAGTTCCTGTAGACTAGCTCTGCACCAATCTACTATATCATCTACCCATTCTCTGTGAGGTCTGCCTCTCCTATTCGGACCATCCATTATGCTGAATACCAAGGTCTTAACTTTTCGCTCGTTGTTCATTCTGCAGATATGCCTGAATAGTTGTATCTTACGTTATATAACCTTCTACAATATCTTTTGGCTGTATCTTCCTATATAATTCCTCGTTGGTGACCTTCTGCATCCATCCTATTCTCAGGATCTTTCTATAACAACTCCTCTCGAACACCAATATCCTTCTCTTCGAATCTTTCGTTATCACCCATGTCTCACATCCATACAACGTGCTGCTAAATACACGTTTTCAAGATGCTCAGCTTCATTCCTAAGCCAATCACTTTAGTTTCCCAGATCTTGTCCAGCACCTTCAAACTCACTCTTGCTTTCGCTATTCTGGTCACTATTTCCTTCTTACAGTCTAGATCATACATCATGTTGCTTCCCAAACACGTCAACTTCTCTACGTTCTCTAGTTCGATCCCATCTACACTGATCATCTTTCCTATTTCCTTATCTCCAGATACCATTGTCTTCGTTTTATCGATATTCATAAATATTAGTTTTATCAATAAGCCACCGGCACCGAGACACCACTTGCATTCCCCGGCCCCGAAGAGGGCTGAGGCTTCAAGGGGTCGGTCGCCTAGCCGTAAGCCTGGTGCAGGCAAGCACCATCGTCAGTGGCGTTCTGAGCGGTCCGACGCTCCTCCTTGGGGGACTCAGAAGGACGGTTTTGGCAGTAGTCCAGGCATGATGCCACTGCACTGGCCATCAACACCTGAGACCTTCAAGGTGGCCCATGAGTTGATCCACCTCATGGCCTCCCCGCACTTGGCGCTGGAGCTAGTAGGATTGCAGCCACCGACACTGGGGGCTGTGATGGCACCGGTTGCCCCCCTGCAACGTGAGCCTTGGTCAGCGGCGGTGCCATCAACCGCTCATGGTGTTGCCGTCCCTGACAACTCCGTTACTGGTACCGGTGACAGAAGCGCAGTGGGCGCCAGGGAAGACATTGGCACCGCTTCCGGGACCGATCATGTCCGTGTCCTGTGCCACGCAGCCAGCCCAGTACCAGTGGGCACTGCTTCCTGTGGCCGCACCACCCCAACACCTCCCGGTGTGCCACCCGGTGCCGTGCCAAGCAGGGGCACTTCCCCCACCTTCTCTGGTGCTGGCTAATCTAGCTGTGGCACTGGCACCACTGCAGGCACCTGCATCCACCGCCTCTACACTGGCATCGGCATCCGCCTCTGCAGTAGCGCTGGCACCCCGCTTGGCACCGGCGCAGACATCCGGCTCGGCATCCAGCTCGGCGCCCGCCTCGGCACCGGCGAGAGCACTCGCCACGGCACCGGCTTTCACTGCGGCACCGACTAGTGTGCTGGCACCGGCACTGACAGCTGCTTCATCTGGCACCGGTGATCCGGTGCCGGCGCCAGCGGGGATGGAGTACCATCAGCCAGCATTGGCTGATGTGTGCACTTCATCGGCACTGGCTCAATTGCGGCTTCCTGCACCGGTCCACTCTGGTAAGCCACAGTCTATGGCCAAGGTGAAACCCCCTCTGTTTCGGGGGCAACCTAGCTCGGCACCACCTTGGTCCGCCTCTGACTACTCGTCGGAGTCAGATGTGGAGTCGCTCCGCTCAGCGGCTTCCTCCAGATCCTCGTCCAGGTACCGTTCCTGTTCCCGGCACTACACGGGCTAGTATGGCTTCTAGCAGACCTGGCCCCCTCAGCCACAATGCCCCTGGCCATTTTGGACGCCCTGGGCTTATCACTAGTGGCAGGGACCTGCATTGCCCTCACAGGTGTCCACCTCCTCTTGCTGACGCACCCCCGCTTCAGCATCACTTCCCAGGCCTCCGTCACCTCCAGGGGCTGACGCTTCCCATATGGAGCTCGCAGACCACCTGTCTCTGGAAGTTGTGCCACCTCAGCCGAGTCCCCAGCACCCCCAGGTGCCTATTTCGCCGGAGGTGCTCTCACCTTTAGAGCCACTGAGAGAGTCTTCCTCATCCTCCTCCCCAGATGAGGCTCTTGCTGATCCTGCACCTTCCATGCCGGCGATGGACTCCAGGTCCCATCAGGACCTTTTACGTCGCCTCGCCTCAGCAAACTAAGCCCCAGTTTTGATAGCATCATCGAGGATCGTGTGCCAGCCCCTTTTTTCCCCCCTGTTTGGGGACAGGTTGTCCCACTTTGCGCGAGGGGTCCTCGATCTCGTGAGGATGGGTTACTCTATCCCTTTTCTGGATTCCCCCCCTTCTTTCCCTCCCTCCCCGTCCCTTTTCAGGGACCCGTCTCACGAGGCCGTCCTACAGCAAGAGGTCCTCGCACTCGTCGAAAAGGGTGCGATAGAACAGGTCCCCTCACATTTGGAGGGCAAGGGGTTTTATTCCCGTTATTTTGTTATCCCGAAACCGAAAGGGGGACTTCGCCCTAGTCTGGACCTCCGAAACCTCAACAAAGAGTTGATAAAGACGAAGTTCAGAATGCTAACCCTGGCCTCCATCATTCCACTGCTGGAACAGGGTGATTGGTACGCGGTCCTCGACCTCAAAGATGCTTATTTTCATATAGCAATAAGGCCAAGTCACAAGAGGTTTCTATGATTTATTGTGTCCCCCAACCATTTCCAGTTTACTCTTCTTCCCTTTGGGCTCTCTACGGCCCCCAGGGTGTTCACAAAATGTATGGCGGTGGTAGCTGCATTTCTCAGGACCCATAGCATCCAGGTTTTTCCCTACCTGGACAACTGGTTGGTTCGGGGGCGCTCTCAGGCACAGGTGGCAGCTCACGTAGGCTTTATAAAGTCCCTCTTCAGTAAAAGCCCCAGTCTCCTGAACAACGAGAAGTCAATGTTGACCCCTTGTCAGGAAATAGACTTTGTCGGGGCTCTCCTTGACGCCAGGGTGGCGCGAGCCTGCCTTCCTAGGGTAAGGTTCGATACCATACTAGCCATGGTGAACGACCTGAAGCGTTCCTCCCTTTCTTCAGCCCGCACCTGTATGAGGTTGCTGGGCCACATGGCGGCGTGCACCTATGTCGTTCGCTACGCCAGGCTAAGACTTCGGCCTCTCCAGGCGTAGCTGGTGACCGCTTTCAACCAGACTTCAGCTCACTGGGATGTACTACTCACTGTCCCTCCACAAGTGATTGCCTTCCTACAATGGTGGACTCAGAGGGAGGTGGTATCCGGGGGGGTACTGTTTCAGATCGAGCTGCCCTCAGTCACGTTGGTGACAGATGCCTCCGACGTCGGCTGGGGAGCTCACCTACACCGCCACAGAACACAGGGAGTGTGGACACCTCTCGAGAGAACCCTACACATCAATGTAAGAGAATTACGGGCAGTCAGGAGAGCATGCGAGGTGTTCTTGCCTATGATCTCGCGGTGCTCAATTCTGGTGCGCCTCGACAACATGGCAGCCGTGTTTTATGTAAACAAACGGGGGGCCCGATCATCCCCTCTGTGCAGGGAGGCGATGCTTCTATGGGACCTGTGCATAAAGTACAACATCCACATTCAAGCCGAGTACCTGCCAGGTTGCAAGAACTTGTTAACAGATGCACTGAGCAGGTCCTTCAGAGCCCACGAGTGACCTTTAAAGGCGGAGATCGTGGGTCAGGATATGTTTGCCATGGCAGGGAACAAGAAATGCCCCCTTTATTACTCGTTTATGAGGCTGGGCAAGCACTCCAGGGGAGATGCGCTAACAACAAAATGGCCTCGGGAACTGCTCTATGCGTTCCCACCGTTTCCGTTGGTCCCCAAAGTGTTGGCCAGAGGGAAAGCATTCACAACTCGAGTAATCCTGATAGCCCTGAGCTGGCCCAGGCAATTTTGGTTCCTGATATTGTTGGAAATGCTGTGTGCGGAGCCACAGCCCCTGCCATGGTCCTGGACCTCATCACTCAACCCTGTCAGGGGGGACTCTTAGTCCATCCAAATCTCAAGTCACTCCACCTCACGACGTGGCTTATCAGTGGTTAACACGGGACGAGCGGGCTTGCTCGCATGCAGTTCAGATGGTTCTATTAGATAGCAGAAAGCCCTCCACTAGAAAGTCGTATGCAGCTAAGTGGAAACGCTTCACTTAATGGGCATCCCAGAAAGGGCTGGACCCATGCCGAGCTCCAGTTCCGCTGGTGCTTGACTACCTGCTTGGGTTGCGGCAGACGGGCCGATCCGCCTCGTCTATTAAAGTACACTTGGCTTCCCTTTCTGCTTTCCACCTTGGTTGGGGGTCTAGTTCCCCATTCACTGATCGGATAGTCAAGAGATTCTTGAAGGGCCTAGACAAAGTGTGCCCTCATGAGAAGCCACCAGTTCCCCAGTGCGATCTCAGTCTGATGCTCACAAAATTGATGTCGCCCCCATTTGAGCCCTTAGTGACCTGCTCCTTAAGACACTTGTCCCTAAAGGTAGCATTTATAGTGGCCATAACTTCAGCACGCCGGGTCTCAGAACTTTGTGCCTTGACTGTAGAGCCGCCTTACTTGGTGTTCTCTGCGGATAACGTTAGACTCCGCCCACACCCGGCTTTCCTCCCCAAGGTGGTCTCACCTTTCCGTATGTCACAGGAAATATTCTTACCCGTTTTCTTTCCAAAACCGCACCACTCCCCTAAGGAGCAGGTGTTGCATTCTTTAGATGCCAAGCGTGCCTTGGCTTTTTACATAGATGGAACAAAACATTTTCGTAATTCAAAGCAGCTGTTTATTGCGTACGCAGACAGAATGAAGGGCCTACCTATTTCGACCCAAAGATTATCCTCCTGGGTTTCCTCATGTATCAAAGAGTTTTATAGGCTGGCCCACAGGGAGCCACCTCCGGTTAGGGCGCGCTCCACCAGGGCGCAAGCATCCTCTACAGCTTTTGGGGAGCATGTTCCCATTGTAGAAATCTGTAGAGGAGCCACGTGGTCCTCTGTCCACATATTTACGGCACACTACCCACTTTCCCAGCAGGCCAGAAATGATGCCGCGTTCGGTGCCGCTGTTCTCAGTTCTGTACGGTAAAAATTTAAGTCACGGAGGTTTTTGTTATGTTCTCTTCCATCTCTGTTAATAAACTATCTGGTTGTTGATTAACTCTCTCTTTGTGGTTTTAGAGGCTTACTCCGACCCCACCTCCATAGGGGTTTCTGCTTGTGAGTCACCTCACTCGAATGGACATGAGCAACCACTTGAAGAAGAGGAGAACGGTTACTTACCTGTAACTGTTGTTCTTCTAGATGTGTTGCTCATGTCCATTTGATTCCTTCCCTACCTCCCCTTCGTTGGAGTGTCCGGCAAGAAGGAACTGAGGAGGGGAAGCGCCGGCAGGATACTTATGTGCCGCTATAGCAGCGCCACTCCAGGGGGTGACCTGCCGGCGCTATGGGTACTGCTAGGGGAAAAAGGTTTCGCAGAACCGTGCACGTGGCACGCGCACACCTCACTCGAATGGACATGAGCAACACATCTCGAAGAACAACAGTTACAGATAAGTAACCGTTCTCTTGTTAATTCTCATCCCATGCACCGATATCCCTTCTACCTCTTCTTTGATCTTGTCCATCGCTCTCTCTAAGTGCTTGTAAATAGTTTTCCCCTTTTGTTATTTGATAGCAATACTTTAGAGTAGTTAGCAGTCCTTAAGGACATTAGCTATGGGATGCGGCGTGGCCCACTTCCCAGCTTTAAGTTGTATGCTAGCTGCGACAGGCCTGTGCCTGTTAGTGACCCACACAAGTGTCTACAGTGCTTAGGAGAAGCACATATCGACAAGTGCCGTATCTGCAAGTCCTTTAGGCTACGGATGAAGGAGAGGGATATTTAGTTAACGGCTCTCCTCATGGAGCTTCAGCACAGGACAAATGTTCTGATTTGGCACTGAGCCCCCAAGCGCTTTGGTACACAGTGTGCTGCTGGCAGTGACGGATGCATGGCACTCTTCACCACCTCTTGGATCTTGGCAAAGAAGTAGAAGAAACTTCAGAGGGGTAGATCTCCAGGCCTGCGTAAAGACAAGGCTGAGCAGTCAGTTACTATGACCCTGTTTGCTGTGATGCCGTCAGCCTCCATAGCACCTTCAGCGCTGGCCCATTCCCCCCTGCTGACTTTGGGCAACTGTTTCTGTCTCTATGCCCCATTGACAATGAAGGCTATGCAGGTGGCCTGAGACATTTTCTCCATATCGGTGGTGTTGACGCTTGCCATAACCGTGCTCCAACACAGAGGGAAGTCTGCACTTGGACCCCTTGGATCTCCTCTCAGGCAATGCTCCCTCTCCTGGGAAGCTTCCCACCATTTCTCCCCTCGCACCAGCAGATGGAATCAATAGCTTGATGCGGTCCACAGGTGATGCAAGGGCCTCTAGTGGATTGAGGCAGGTCTCTTTGGCAGCTGGGTGTAGACCCAAGGAGGCACTCACCCATTGGCATGATCAGCATATCTGGAGCTGGTGCTTTCCACATTCTCCTCCCGAATCTAGGGACTGTTCCTCTGGCCATTGGCACTGTCTCTTCACCTACCAATCATGGGCACCTATTTCATTGGCATGCACTTAGAGGGAGCACAGGGTTTTCATTTGGTCACGTTCTGCTTCATGGCATTGCATCACCTTGGCACAGCACTGCTTGCTGTCTAGGACCTGACATAGATCTCTGGGAAGCTGTTGGTCTCCAAGGAGCCAGTCTTGACATTCATCCTCAGGGTCCCTGAGAAGTACTGTTCCGATAGAAACCCCTTCTTAGACCCATCATGGTCACCAGCTAGTGTCCATTCTGGGAGCCTAGTTTCACAATAGGTTTTCCTGCCACCTGCCCAATCCCCAGTGCGCCTTCGCAGGTGCTGAGTTTGGTCACTCCCGTGTCAGAAGGGCTGCCAGTCTCCTTTCCCAAACAGCTTTTAGTGCTGGAAGCTCTTTGCACTACCACTCCATCTGTTGAGGAAGACATGGAGGAGTGAGCATCCTCTGACACCCGCACTATATGAGGAAGGACCATCAGTTCAGGTCTCCTCTGGCCTCCTCCCCTGATGAGGCCAAAGTGAGGCCTCCACCTATAGTTCCCCAAGATGACTTAAGGGCCCACCAGGACTTACAGAGAAGTGTTGCCTCTAATCTCAGCATCCAAGCTGAAGAACTGGAAGAGCCAGCAGATGTCTTTTTTGGTGTACTGGGCCAGATAGACCCTGCTAGGGTGGCATTAACTTTACATGAAGGGGTTGTGAAAAGCACAAAGGCCTTTTGGAAGACTGAGCTTGAATGAAGACATTAACTGGATGTCCCATTGTAAAACCAGCCTTCCATACATTTAACACCTCAGTTACATCAGAAGCTAAGTATGGGGCACTAGCAGACTCACTAGCACCGGCACTACAATTGATAAGTACTTTTTTTTTCTCTCCCCATCTTTTTCTATTCTGAATTCTGGGTTCCCATTTTTTCCATTCCAGCTCATCTGAAGAAGTGGGTTTTGCCAACAAAAGCTCTTATATAAATTTTTTTTGTTATCCTCTAAGGTGCTATAGCACTTTTCCTTGTAGAGGTGATGGCTAACAACATTAGCCATTCTCTTAAAGAAATGTGAAATTACGGGTGAGAGAAAGTAAGTTTATCCTTGATCAAGTTCTGGTAAGCAGAGGGAACTGCTAATGAACTGCAAGTGACATCACTGCTGACTAGGCATGTTAAATATTGGTTAATTGAATAGTCGATTAACCTCATGAATTGTTATCAGTCACTCAACTATTCTATAGTCTTCAGAGGTGGGGCCAGCAGCCAGTGCATTCCGATGCCACTCCCGAGGAGCCCCCTACCACTCCATGCTGCTGCCTCTGTATAAGAGGCAGCAGCGTGGGGTGCCAGGCATGAGAGCTGGTCCGCGAGGGGAGCCAGTTTAAAAACCAGCTGCCTGTCATCCCACGCTGCTGCCTCTGATACAGAGGCATCAGCAGTCCCTGTCCGGAAGGGGTCTGAGCTCCTGGACCTGGCACGAGACAGAACTGAGCCGTGCTGCCTACCCGCCTGGCTCCTAATACACTTTAAATGCAGAGCTGCAGCAGGGGTAGGTTCCAGACTCGGTGTGAGCCAGGACTAAACTGTGCTGCTGGCCAGGCTGCTAAAAAAAAAATTACTGGCAGGAGGGTGGGGTAGGGAACGTGGAAATGCATGTAGTCTATAGCATTAACCGATAAGCTTTTGCTTCTCAGTTAATTGACTAAACTATTACATTCTTACTGCTGACCTTTGTGATTTCAAGTACAATACATATTTTGAAATGGCAGGGTTGTCCCTAAGTGGCAGGGTTACACCTTTAGTGCTTGCTCAACATGTATCTTGTCCTTTTCAATCAGTAGCACTTCCAGATAGAGTTCTTTCTCTGAACTATAATAGAACTGTTTCAATCATTTGTGGGCAGAAGAGGTCCATGTAACTCAGCCAGATGAAGTGTCTGCGGATTGGGGGAAGAACTTTTTTGTGGTTGCTGGAAGATGTAATCTGGGATCAATGGAGGATGACCTGGCATAAATCTAGACAGCTGGTTAAGATCTGAATACCAGGACTGGTAAGGCCACATTGTTAACAGAAAGCTGTTGGCTCTATCTTTTTTTATTTTCCTTATCAATTGAAGGATCAAAGGAATGGGAGTTACTTTTGTCCCTTTCAGTCCTGGCACATGCTGGTGGCACTTGTCCTTCTGTCTGGAGGGAAATATGTCAATTAATGATTTTTCTGAACATAAGGAAGAGTGAGGCTGTCACTAATTGATTCAGGTATTATTTGTACTGATCATATGACTTATTGCTTAATTTAAGTGTTATGTTGGATATACCAGAGTCAGATTCCTTGCCTTAGCAGGCAGAGTTTGAACATGTGCCCCTTCTTGCTAGTTGATGTAATACATGGCTGCGAGCACTTGTACCAGGTAGAGCAGGAGGCCTTCATGCTCTTGAGTTTCAGTACACTGATGTGGAGTTTCAACTCCCAGGTGTTTGGATGGCCATGTAGACAGAGCTCTTGTGTTTGAGTACCCCAATTCAGCATGGAAGCATCTGTTCTGGTTTTCTAATAGTAGAGGATGTGGGATTGAATGAAACCTCATGAGTAATTGTGGGACCTGCATAACTTTTTCACAGACAGAACCTTTGGTGAGGGAAACCAACTGGGCTGTCTGGAGTCGTCCAGCAGAACTTGAATAGCTATTTCTGAGGAATTCCTGTGTTCTTCCAATTATGTTCCATACTGAACCTGGTGATGGGTCCTGCTGTAAAGCATCAAGCAGTAGAAGAAAAGCTAATAGTTTCAACAGGCTTTTTCTGAGGAAAGGGGAAATTCATGTCCCATGGTCAGGTATTTATATAACTCCTCACAAGAACCTCAAGCTGAACAGGGTTGTATGCAGGGTGACATCTGCCCATGTAAGGAGTCACTAGGAGAAATATGGCAGTGGTAGAGAAAAAGAGAGTGCTGCTGCTGGTGCTGCTTGTACTTTATATATATGGTGGAATACTTTCTCCTCTTCTTTTTCCCCTGGGGCAAAGTTACATGATGTGGAAATCTGCCTTTGGATATGGTATCAGCTGGTGTTCTAAATCTCCTGTTCTAAATCCCCAGAGGAGTCTTTGTTGCCAGTACAGACCAGGTTGACAGTATGGATGGTCTAGATGGAGTTTGTTGTGCCTCCAAACTGGGTTGTGTCATGTATGCTTAGCAGCTCTTTAAAATTAAGCCATAGCAAAAGCACAGACAGGTATGATTAAGAGGAAGTAGCCTAACCGCAGACTACATGGATTGCCTTTTTTGCTGTTAAGAAGAAGTGTATTAGGAAATGTGTTATGAAATATGATAATGTAGGATAAGCAGTAAAAATTGTAAGAGTAAAAATTCTCATCTAATTTGCTAGCCCTTAAGTAACACACCAAATTTGGTCTAAGAGAAAAAAATTTTTTGCATCTACTTAAAAGATCCTCAGCTAATTTGCTAGCCCTTAAGAGAGAAAAAATGTTTGCATTTCAAATTAACCACAGAACTGAATAGACAATGAGAGATCAGGCCATAAATATTCTGCAGTAACGACAGCGGGTACCTCATCTACAACTCATTCTGGAAACTGAACTCACGTGCTGCTCTCTAACGACAAGAGGCAGGAGGTCCGTACCGAGGCAGGCATCGTAACAGCATTTGTCGTCCTCTCCCTGGCCAGTAGAGAGATGCTGCTACACCTGATTGGGTGAGTCAAAAACTCTAACAAAAAGAGTCTAAAAATCTAACAAAAAGATTCTAAAAATTCAAGAAAAAGAAAATAATCTTGATAAGCTATAAGATCAAGGCTCCTCATAGTTGCAGTTCTTTTAAAAATTAATCTAGGAGAAATTAAAAAACTAGATAACGAGTTAGCTGACGTCACTAAGTATCCCTGTAATCACGGTAGCAGAAACAATTTGCTTTTCTTTATTTTCTTTTTAATTCTTAGCTGTTATCTTTTAACTTTTGTTATTCATTAAGTGGCAACATCAATAAAGTTATGTTAATTGATTAAGACACAAATTGGTATTTGGTTTAAATTTATTGACGGCTTCCCGGGTAAGCAAGGGAGCAGACCAGAGTTCTGCACAGTCCTAGTGAACCCAAGGGAAGGGGGCGGTTTGCTTAATCGCGACCACTCACGGCAGGTTGGGGCTGTCTGGGTGGGAAGTTGAGCTGCTGGTAAGCTCTAGCTTTGGAGAGCTGGACTTCCACCCTAACATCAAGGGAGATGCCAAGGCAGGTGAGGCCAAGTGCCTCACAGGTTTCTTTACCTAATATCTCAGCACAGAAGCAGACCCCATACTTCTTGCAGGAGTATTGGAATGGTCAAGTTGGAAGCTTACTAAAGTCAAATGCACTTGCAGCCTGAGCTGCCTCGCCTTCCTTGTCTGAAGTGTAAAAGCATGTGCTCTGGAATACTATGTGTGATTCTCCCAGGCACATAAGTTACCAGACATGTTCATCTGTCTCAGGGAAGATTGTACATCTTTATGAACCCTTTACAGTTTTAGGGATATGATGTAGTTGCTGAAGATCCAAGGCCCACAACCTATCACTACCAATAAAAATACTGTAACTATTCAAAGAAAATGGGTCAATTAGCCTTGCATACAGGAAAGGTAGTTCTTCTAGCTTTACTATACAGGTCTGCAGCTTACCACTAGAGATGTTGAATCCCATTAGTGAAATTCAGAGAGGCCCTTGTAGAAGAGCCCATGCTTACTTGTGTGGTTCTCCATCTTCTTCTGCTGAACCACATAGAGACCAATGAGCCTGGCTGTAGCTTTTGAGCTAAACATTGAGTGTTTTAGCTTTGGCAGTAAGGCTTTTTTTCCCCTTCAGATTTAGAGGTCTTGGGTTCAATCTCTTGGAGCTGATGACATCCCATCATGGAGCGATGTGTTTCTTTTAGATACCACACTGTTGGGCATTGCTAAATAAATTCTCTTAATTGGTTTATATTAATTACTTGGAGGTAATCACATACTCAGTTATTAAAGACTATCTTGAAATGCATGCACATAAGGGATAATCTATTTAGCATTTTCTTTTTTTTTTAAGTTCTTAACTCTGAAATGTTAGTTTTTAAATATTTTTATGGACTCCTATGTCACCTATATTGTTTAATATTTTAAGGTCAAACTAGTTGAGTTCAGGCACTTGTGGTGTGAAAAAATGACTAGTTTAATTGATACAACCCAGCTTGTTTAAGGAATGTGAGTCTTTGCCTTTCTTTTGGGATATCATGAAAATGCAAGCAGAGAGTATAAAATTCATAGCTCTCATTTGAGTTTTTTCTGGATCAAGATTTGGACTTCAAACTTGATTCCATAAGAATGAATAATTTTGTACTGAAAGAGAGTAAATTAATTCCATGTAGTGCTATTAAAACATTTAAAGGAGCATCTGCATTTTATTTAAGTATTTCATGTGTAATCTGAATTTAAAATCACAGTGTAATATGGAAAACACTGTCTGTTACTTTTTCTGACAGTCTTTAAAATGAATGGATTTTTAAAAAATGGCCACATACAGTATGTAGTATGTTAGGGGTCCGCAATAATCTTTGATGGGGGGGGGAGGGGGGAAGAGGCTCTCCAAAAATTTTTAAGTGGTCAAGGGCTGCACTCCGCTATGATATTAATAGAGAAGGTGTGGGGTCTGGGCCATTTTTGATAAGTGACTAAATCATATTTAATTTTACTATAAAGGTAACTTCTTCGAGTGGTGTCCCTATGGGTGCTCCACTGTAGGTATTGGGCTTGTCCCGGCGCTGCAGATTGGAGATTCGTCAGCAGTGGTCTGCCAGACCACACATGCGCATTAGGCGCCTTGTGCCATTCATGCCGTTTTTTAGAGTGCGCAGTTCAGTTCCCGCCAGTTTCTCCTAACCATCCTTGGTCGCAGACGGAGTGAGCTCTCTCTCATCAGATCCTGTCAGAAGTTAAACAGTTGTTAGTTAATTGTTAGTTATAGTGTTAATAGTTCTTAGTTAATCTTAGCAGCAGGTTCACAGTTTTATGGCTGTTTTTTTTTTTTTTTAAAAAAAAGGACAGACAGACATCGCAGTACTGCACATTCAGAAAAAAAAAAAAAGGCGTGAGAGAGAGAGAAAAGAAGAGAAAACTATCTGAGAAAAACCATGCCAGGATCTCCCAGTTTTAAAAAATGTGACACTTTCCAGGAACCCATGCCTGCTTCAGATGGATACTCCCACTGTATTAGGTGCCTTGGCGAGGGAAATATTCAACAAAAATGCTCTCACAGCTCCAAATTAACAGTGCGAGCATGAAGGGACAGGGAGATGAGGCTCAAAATGCTTTAATTTGATAAAGCACTGCAGCCCTCCCCGCCCAGGTCGGACTCAGTTAGAGCCGAGAAGCGGCGGGCCATCTCGCCAGGGTATCGTACCTTTACAAAAAAGAGGCCCTCTCCAACTCGCGCTCTGCCACCGACCCGTATTAGCATCGGGGACAAGCCAGGCACTTCAGGGACGGCTCCTACTCACTGCCCAGATAAAGTGAAGCTAAGCCTCAGCATGTCAGCACTGGGGACGAGCCTGGTGCGAAAATCACCACCAAAGGCACCGGTGTCTGAAAAGCACACTTCTAAACATTTCAGAAAATCCTAACAAAGGAAATAAAGGCAAAGAAAATATTTAAATATCAATGTATGATTACATGATAGCAATTATTGCAGTATGAAGCACTACAATTGTTGTGTCCTGTGGTAGCTTTCTGAATGCGTGTCAATACATATATTTATGTGAGGCCCATAATAACATTTAAATCATGGTTTTGATGTACATCTGGGTACCCAGATATAAATGGGAATCTGCATATATTTATGTACCTGTTTGAGCATTAAAAAGTCTAATGGCTTATTTTTAGGGCTAAATCTGGAAAAAACCTCTATACTTAAAATATGAAATTCCCAATATCTGATTGTCACCTTACCTGTGCTGTTTGCTGATATTTTTTTTCTGTTGCTTAGTTAGAAATTAAATAGTTTAAATTTTGCTTGCTTGCTATTAGTCAATTTAAATAAAAGTCTTTCAAGTGACCTTTGAATAGCCACTGCTGCCAGCCCCAAAACAGAAGAAGCTGCCCGAGCTGCTTACTGCAATCAAAGTTCTTGTTCTCTGACTTTTCTGTAAATATTGTTGTTTAAAAATCAGGATAGTTACTGCATATTCTGCAGTGTTTATTCAAGGAAAAAGAAATTGATGAAGGTGAGCATGTGAAATCATTCAGTACTGGAATGTGTTTTCTAAGGAGCTGAAAAAATATTAACTTTTAAAATTAGCTTTTACATTGAATTTTCTGTTTTGTTTAATACTTACAGCCATTATAGAAATTGTAAAGTACCCTTAATTTTAATTCTATAAATGATTTTAGTGTGAAAATAGAAAATTATTATTGCATTGTATCTTTGAGAACTTGTGACGGACAGGTGTGGTGGACCTCAGATGGACAAACATGCTATTTATTTTCAAAAACAAGAAAAAAGAGGACCAAAGGAATTATAGGCCAGTCACTCTAACTTTGACACCAAGAAAGATATAGTAACAAACAATTGTTTTAAAACTGGAGGATAATAAGTAGATAAATAATAGCTAAGAAAGATTTGTCAAAAACAAATAGTACCAAATTATTCTAACTACCTTCTTTGACAAGATAACTGGCCTAGTGGATGTGTGTGTGGGGGGGCAGTATATGTGATGTATCTTGTTTTAAAGAGGGGTTTTAACACTGTTCCACATGACAATCTCATACGCAAACTAAAGAAATACGAAAGATAAAAATTAATATAAGATGGATGCACGTTTGATTGAAAAAATGTGTTCTAGTTATCAATGATTTGCTGTCAGTTTGGGAGGACATATCAAGTTGGGTCCAAAAAGGTCTGTCTCGGGTCTCATACTATTCAATATTTGCATTAACAGCTTGGATGATGGAGTGGAAATTATACCTATAAATCTTGAGGACAGCGCCAAGTTGGGAAGTGTCACAAACACTTTGGAGGACAGGATTAAAAATTCAGAATTTCCTTGATAAATTGGAGAACTGGTCTGACATCAGTAAGATGAAATTTAATAAAGACCAGTTCAAAGTATAGGAAAGAAAAAATATAACGCACCAATAAAAATGAAATATCTGGTTAGGGAGCCGTACTGCAGAAAATAATCTAGGTCTTTAAGAGTTATAGTGGATCACACATTGAAGGTGAGTCAAAAATGTGATGCACTGACATAAAAGGCAAGTATCAACGATGTGTATCTACACGAGCGTCATGGGATGTATCTGTTCCACTCTGCTTAATGCCAGTAAAGACTCCAGTGGAGCACTGTATCCAGTTTTGGGCAACACAATGGTGTGAATCAGTTGGCGAGAGTTCAGAGGTGAGCAATAAAATTGATAAAAGACTTACAAAATCTGAACTGTGAGGCAAGGTTGAAAGAATTGGGTATATTTAGTATAGAGAAGAGAAACCTGAAGGAGGATATGGTAACACCCTTCAAATATGTTAAGGGCTGTTATAAGGAGTATCATGATTAATTTTTCTCCATGTCCACCAATGATAGTATAAATAGTCATCGGCTTAGTTTTGGAAGCAAGGGAGGTTCAGGTTACATATTAGGAAATGTTCTAAAACTATGAGATTAAGTACTGAAACAGATTACCCAGGAAGGTCATAGAATCCCTATTATCGGAGATTAGGAACAGATTAAACAAACACCTGTCAAGGATGGTCTAGATGTACTTAATCCTGCCTCAGTACTGGTGGCCCTAAACTGGATGACTTCTGAAGGTTATAATTCTGTGTATTATATATCTGCACTGTGCAGCACAGTGTAGGACATATAGCAGTGGATTAGGACTCAGGAGGCCTGCATTCTAATTCTAGCTCTGCCACTGGCCTGCTGGCTGGCATTGGGTGCGTCACTTCTACTCTCTGTGCTTTCATTTCTGTAAATGGGGATAATGATATTAACCTCCTCTGTGAAGTGTTTGATATCTACTGGTCTATGTAAGGACTAGATGGTATTATTTATTTGTTACTTTGTTTAAAAACAAACAAACATTTGTTCATCTATTTGGTAAAAGTAGCCTATTAAATATGCCATTTATTTACATTTCATTTTTTAAAAATAGTACAGTGCTTTTGAGATTCATTTACAGTGACGGCATGTAGTTTCCTAAGTGTACACAGAAAGCTGATTAAAATATTTTTTTTGGACTGAAATACTGTTAAAGAAACCTAGATGACTTGGTGATACACGTTTGTTTGTTTGACTTCGGCAAATTAACAACCATGTTTGCATTACAGTCCTATAGTGACACAGCTGCATCATAGTGCAGATACTTTCTATAGTGACAGAAGGGCTTTTTCTGCTGCACTGGTAATCCATGTCTTTTAACCAGAGGTTGGCTTAATTGTGGTGCTCAAGAGTGTGAGACTGAGCATTGTAGCTATGTTAAGCAACTTTTAAGTGTAGATCAGGCCTACGCCACAAAGACAAACTTGATCAATGTAGTATGAACACCAGTTAAAACACTGTGAATTACAGACTTAATAATAGAATAATCTTATATTTTGTCAGTATGTCGCTAAATCTGCCATAAGATATATAAACTGCTTGTTCTGTATTATTCAAGAGTACTGTCCCAAAGGTTATTCTGTGCTTTAATTTAAAATGAGATGCATTCTTTTCTTCTTACACACTAAATACTCCCTGAGCTATTCTGTCTTTGGCATTATATAAGATTAGAAGATGTTTCCAAATTTTTCATTTTCCCACACTCAGATTTTTTCCCAAGTTACTTTTAAAGCTTATTGTCTCCACTCTGTTGACCAGTTTTAACCTTTACTTTTACATATGTTCAAAGTGCACAGATGAATACCATGCAGTAACAATCTTTTCCCCCTTTCAGAAATACTTATATATTTTGTATCCCTTGGGTATCTAGAATACACTCAGTTCCTTCTCTTTCTGACACTTACTTCCCTTTCTCTTATTAAATCTTTACTATTTCTTTCATTAGAAATTAGATAAGGGATGGCAGAAAAATCAATTCTCTTCCAGGAAGAACAAGTGCCAAAGACTAATAAAATGAGCGTTTGCAGTCCTTATTTTATCTAGAAATGTTCTGATCAGTCTGTAACAAAGAAAATAAGTTCAGTTTGAAGAACTGCTCATGTCAAGTTTTCATGCAAGAAAAACATTTGTAATGGATATAGGGATAATAAACTATTTGTGATGAAACACGTTGCTTCTTAAATTGACTGTGATGAGAATTGACATATTCTATAATAATTACAGAGATCTTTTGTAAAGCTTTCTGACAATGATACTGTGTAGTTGACATTTGCACTCTAATGTATAGAATTTTGGAGATTTAGGTAATACATATTTCATGTGCCTGCTTTGGAAGATAGATAGTTCTTAGCTTGGCATTGGTTAATAGTTTGAAAGTCTTTCTTTGTATTTGAGAAGTGATGCATTATAAATAGTATAAAATTCTATGAAACCATGTACACATCACAGAGATTGGTATTTACACAAAAAGAAATAAGTAGAAATAACAGGCTTATTTAAATGACTTGAATGAGCTGTACCTTTGTGTACTCTTGATATTTATTAATCAGAAAGCTTGTAGTGACCCAGCTACCTTTGCAATTTAATCCACTGGTTTTATTGGTCTCTTATCTGAGCACCTGGACTTTTTTAGTTCCCTGATTGCATTTGGTGAAAATTAATTTTTGGCCCTTATTGGCATATAAGAGTAATTTAAAATACAGTTAAGAAAAAAAGAATGAAAAAATAAAGGAAACTGAATATAGTACTAATTACAGAACACAGTAGGTTTAGTGCATTAATACTATTTGAATAAAAGTTTAAGAAATTAAAAAACAAGCATACCTATTTTATGGAATTTTTGTTCTTCACTGAATCTTTTGTGGAAGGCTTTTTCAGTAACTCATGCCTTGAAGACATCTGAATAATTAGTGATAAGTGGAACTCCGCACTAACTTGGCTGCTTCGCTGATAACACTTGGACCAACTCGTGATGTAAAAAAATTTAACTAAAATCGTGGCTTAGGAAATGATCTTCATGCCAGGCAAACTTGGCATACTAGTACTTTCAACTAATAGTTAATTTGTGGTACAGCTATCTATCCTAAAATAGACCTAATTTTGAGTGTAGTAGTAGCATAAGTACGTTAAATACAAATTTGTAGTATAAAATGAGTATTCTTATAGCAAAAACAACAAAGAGGCTGGTGGCATTGTAAAGACTAACAATTGTATCATGGCCTACGTTTTTGTGAGTTGCAATTCACTTCATCTTCATCTGAAGCTTAGGCTATAATAAAATTGTTAGTCTTTAAGGTGCCACTGGACTCTTTGTTGTTTTTGCTGAAACAGACTAACATGGCTACTTCTGAAATCTATTCTTATAGCAACTAACTTGACCTCGGGCCATGTACACAGTGTTTATGTGTTACTCGAGAAATGAATTTAATTTCCTTGCCTTTTTGAAAAGAAAGGGAGGACAGATTTTTTTTTTTTTTTTTTAGTTAAGTGTATTTATATGGTCGTAATCTGCTCCCTCAAGAGATCACTATGCGCAATGAGGTCTGTCTCTGTGGGGCTTTTTTTTGGAAACGCTTTTGAATTTGGAAACTGCAGCAAAAATTGTGGAGACATTCAAATATGTTCACACAATGAGACTCCAGTCCCTCTATGCAGGATAAAGAATCTGCAGTGATGTAAAGCAGGCCTGCACAACATACGGCCCGAGGGCCCCATGCGGCCCGCAGGGGCTCACTATGCGGCCCGTGACAACTATGGGCGGCATGGCCCCATCTGATCCGCCAGCCGGGCGGAGGAGCGGAGCGCCGCTGGGGAGGGGGAAGTGCAGTGATTATCACGGCCGGGCTGCTTGCGTGCAGGTGGGGTGCGAGCCAGAGGGCGGGACGCTGGTAGACGCCAGGATGCTGGTGTGACGTTGTGACATCGTGGCCAGCGACCACCGGATTCAAAAAGGCAGAAGCCAGGTAGGGGAGTGGATGGGGCTTGTGCTGAGGGGAGGGGGGCAGGTCAGGAGAAAGGGGAAGACACCAAGGGGCAGGGTGAAGGAGAGACAAATGCCAGGGGGGCATGTGTTTGGTATTTTTTGGGAGAGCATCCCTACTTGCGGCCCGCAGCTGTTTTCTTTGGAGTAACATAGCCCTCGTTGCTTTCTGAGTTGTGCAGGCCTGATGTAAAGAGTTCTAAAAAACCCATTTCCACTTGGGAGAGGATTCCCCTTGATATAGGTACTGTGGAAGACAACCGCAATCACCTTTGTTTCTTGTCATCTGGAAGAGAAACAAGTGACATCATTTTGTAGTGGAATTGTAAAGAGTGAGAACTGCTGTTAAGCTAACATTTGAATTAAATAGGGAACTTTGCAATGTAAACACAATTTCTTTGAGTGCTTGCTCATGTCCATTCCATATAGGTGTGAGCACGCAGCGTGCATGCATCATTGGAAATTTTCCCCTTAGTAGTACCCGTTGGGCCAGCAGAGGAGCCCTTTGGAGTGGTGCTGGTATACTGGCCAATATATACCCCTGCTGGCCCTCCACCCTCTCAGTTCCTTCTTACCGCCGGTGACGGTTGTTGGAACGTGCTCCTGCTCTTAACTGGCAAGCGCCCTTTAGCAGTTAACTCGTTCTCAATTTCTTTGTTCTTGGTTGGTTGTTCCCGTTTTATCAGTTTGACCCTGATCAGTTCCTGATTAGTTATTAAATGCTGTTTTCTTAGTGCGAAGTACTGTTTCGTATTGCTAAGTGTCTGGGCATGCCCGGCCCCCAGGGCTTCAAACCCTGTGAATGGTGCCAGCGGCCTATACCTTGTGGTGACCTGCACTCTGCCTGCCTTAAGTGCCTGGGAGAAGCTCACTTGTTAGAGGCCTGCAAGATCTGCAAGGTATTTAAACCGCGAATGAAGTGGGAGAGAGAGTCATGCCTGAAGATTATCTTAACGGAGGTGGCTCTTCGACCGGCACCGGCATCGGACCTGGCACCGGCGACGCAAAGTGCACCAGCCTCAGTGTGGGAGCTGTCGAGCCACGTGTGCATCTCCCTGGCACCATGCAGACCTTGGCGCTGTTCCCCATCCCCGGTGCCTCAGAAGAAGAGGAGGTCCAGCAGGGGCAGGTTGCCCCCATGGCGCGTGCCCTCCGTGCACCCTCCAGTGGGGCACGTGGCACCATCAGGCACTGAGCCTGGGCCTTTGAGGTCGGGCAGAAGGCCCAGCCTGCACTGGGACCCTAGTCTGGTTGGCGACTTCCTAGAGCCCTCGACTCTGGAGGTGTTTGAGGTGGCCAGAGACCTTATTGAGTTGTCCCCTTTCTCTTCACTGGTACCGGCTTCTGGAAGGGATTGGGACCTCCCGGCACCAGACCCAAGAGGCACTGCTCTGTGCCCTCTTCCCAGGCTGCCATGGCACCGCCTACTTGGCCAGCACCGACTGTGATGTCTATCCCGCCCCGCGGCACCTGACCCAGCACCAGGTCACAGGTCTCGCCCGGCACCGAGCACGGCACCGACCACCGTGTCTGCTGGCATCATTCAGGCCCCGGGCACAGGCCTGACCATGCCGCCGCCGCCGCCTCCTCCCTGCCGGCACCAGAGAAAACTGGAGCGATGGCTCGGCATGCCCCAGCGGCAGCAAGGTCCCCGACAGCATCTGCCTCCACTCTGCCATGGTCAGTGTCGGAGTACTCCTCTGACTCAGAGGCGGAGTTGGTCTGGTCCTCGAGGGGATCCGGGTCCAGATTCAGGTCATGGCACCGTCCTACTCCCACTGGTTGCGGCACCGCAGCGCCTTTGCCCACCTGCAGCAATGGGCACAACTGGTCCCAGTACTGATGATGCAGCAGGCCGGGCCTCCTCAGGCCCCAGGGGCCTCTCAATGGCCCTTCTGGACCCTAAGGGCTTACCACAGAACTCAGGGGGTGGCCCCCCTAGGCTGGAATCAGTCTTTTCTTGGTCCAGGGGACCCCCCTCGGCAACTCCTCTGACTCGTTCCCCCACTTCAGGGCTGTCACTTCCCCTGGGCCAGACGTCCCCTAGGCCCTCGGAGCCTGAGGGTTCGGCGGGTCAGCCAACCGCAGGGCCATCATCAGTGGCCTCCCAGGGTCCCTCGCAGGCTGAGGGCCCTGTCGGGATGTGGCCAAAGGGGTCATCATCATCCTCCCCGATGAGGCCCTGAGTGACACTCTCCCTTCCACGCCCTCCATGGATTTGAGAGTTTGGGGACTCCAACCCGACTGTTGACATCTTGCAGTTGGATGCCCCCACCCAAGTTGCCAGAACATCAAAGACCCTCTGGCAGACTCTGGCCTCGACTCTGCCGACGGATAAGAACCAGCAGGTTCTGCTGTCTCGCTATGCATACAACACCTGAGCCTCCCTGGATAAATTTACAGCGCCTGCTCCGTGGAGTCTCCCCGTCCGAGTTCAGAGCCCTCTCGGAGGAAGGCAGGGCAATATGTAGGGCCACACTCCAGGCTGCCCTTGATGCAGCAGATGCAGCCGTCTGGGCCATGGCTACCGGACTGGTTATGCACTGCAGCTCTTGGCTGCAGGGGTCAGGTGTGCCCCTGAGCTGAAAAATACCCTACAGGACCTCCCCTTTGAGGGTCCTTCCTTGTGTTCTGAGCAGACTGATCAGCATCTGCACGGTCTCAAGGACACCCGAGCCACTCTAAAGTCCTTGGGAATCCACACTCCGGCCACCCAGTGGTGCTCCTCCTCGGGGAGGAACGCCCTTTGATACCCCCAGCAGGGCACGCGGCCTGACTTCCGACACTGAAACAGAAACGGCAGTGGAAGGAATGGCAGGCACCGTCCCAGGCCAAACCATGACCAGAGTCAAAAGCCCCCTAGTAAACCAGCAGGATCCCGTCAAGGGTTTTGAAGGTATGCATGAGGTTAGTATATCAGCCTTGTCCCTCCCCTTTTGGGACCGATTACTTCATTTCCACTGGGCCTTGGAATCTATCACCTTGGACTGCTGGGTCCTGGAAATGGTGGGAAGGGGGTATTCGATCCCCTTCTGTTCTCCCCTTCCCTCCCATCCCCCTACCCCATCCCTCTTCAGGGACCCATCTCACGAGCTTCTCTTGTGGGAAGAGGTGCTCCAGCTTGTCTCCCTAGGGGCCGCAGAGCCAGTTCCCCCGGGGGTAGCGGGCAGGGGATTCTATTCCTGTTATTTCCTGGTTCCCAAGGCCAAGGGTGGGTTTTGTCCCATCCTGGATTTGTGGGGCCTCAACGCTTTCATTGTCAAGAAGAAATTCAAGATGGTGACTCTGGCATCCATAATCCCATCGCTAGCCCCCGGAAACTGGTACGCTGCCCTCAATTTGAAAGACGCATACTTTCACATCACGGTGCCTCATCATCTATGGTTCTTTCGCTTCACGGTGGGCAGGGACCACTTTCAGTTTACGGCCCTTCCTTTTGGGCTGTCTACGGCATCCAGGGTCTTCACAAAGTGTATTTTGGTCTTAGCTGCTGCACTCAGAAAACGGGGAGTGCAGGTGTTCCCGTATTTAGATGATTGGCTCCTATGGGGGCACTTTGCCGACCAGGTGCGAGCCCACATCACCCTGGCTCAAGGAACTGGGCCTACGGTTGAATGTGCCCCCGTCGACCCTAGTGCCCTCCCTGGTCATAGAGTTTGCGGGTGCCAACCTGGATTCAACAACGGCCAAAGCTTCCTTCCCCAGATCCTGCTTCATAGTGATCAGGTCAGCGGTTTGCGACATGCAGAGGTTCCCGCTAACAACAGCCAGGACCTGCATGCGCCTCTTGGGCCTAATGGCTGCATGCACTCACGGGTACAGCACACCAGGCTCTGCATGTGTCCACTGCAGATGTGGTTGGCTTGAGCCCACAACTCCTCCTTTGATGCATGGGACAGGGTGGTGACAGTGCCCCCCAACGTCCTTTGCTCTCTGGACTGGTGGACCCAGGAGGAGAAGGTTTGTGCCGGAGTACTGTTCTCCAGGCCATCACTGACCCTTCAACTTGTGACGGATGCGTCGGACACTGGTTGGGGCGCCCATTTCGGGGACCTGCAGATATAAGGTATGTGGACAAGGGAAGATCTCTCCCTGCACATCAATGTCAGGGAGCTGCGAGCGGTTTGCCTCGCGTGTATGGTTTTCCTCCCTCGGCTCAGGGGGAATTCGGTTCTCATCCTTTCTGACAACATGTTGGCGGTTGCATGCGTCAGCAGGCAGGGTGGGGTCTGCTGTCCTCACCTGTGTCGGGAAGCCCTTCACTTGTGGGATCTCTGCATTGGAGCAGGTATTTACCCGGTTTCCTCCTGTCTCCTGGGCTCCCAGAACATCTTGGCCGACCACCTGAGCAGGTCTTTCTCTGTTCGTGAGTGGGCCGTCAAGGGGGATGTGGCCCTAGATATCTTCCTGAGGTGGGGGTTTCCCCACCTTGACCTCTTTGCGATGTGTTAGAACAGGAAGTGCCCAAGGTTTGCTTCCTTGTGGGACTGGGCAGGAGTTCCCGAGGGGATGCACTGCTAATCCCCTGGCCTGGGGGTCCGCTGTACGCGTTTTCTCCCATTCCTGTTGATTCACCGAGTGCTCTTACGGGTATGGGAGTTCAGGGCGTCCCTGATCCTTATCACACTGGCATGGCCTAGGCAACATAGGCTCAGGACAGTGGAGAACCAATCATGTGACAAGCTGGTAGCGCTCCCGTTGATCCCCAACCTAATCACGCAGGACTTTGGCAGACTTCGCCACCCCAACCTGCGGTCCCTGCACCTGGTGGCATGGAGGCTCTGTGGCTAACCAGTGGGGGAGCTGCTGTGCTTGGCACGAGTGGAGGAGGTGTTACTAGGGAGTAGGAAGCCATCCACTAGGGCAACTATTTGGCTAAGTGGAAGTGGTTCCAATGTTGGGCTACCCAAAGAGGGGTGTCCTCTAAGCAAATCCCGGTCCATCAATCCTGGACTATTTTTTGAACCTTAGGCTTCAGGGATTATCCTCCTCCTTGCTTAAGGTGCACCTGATGGCTATTTCTGCCTTTCACCTGGGGTAGGGGGGGAAACTGCCTTTGCCGACCCGATGGTGAACAGGTTCCTGAAGAGCCTGGACAGGCTTTACCCGTGTGTTCGGCATTCCGTCCCCTAGTGGGATCTTAATCTGGTCCTGGCCAAACTCATGGGGTCCCCGTTTGAACCATTGGCAATGTGTTCATTGCTCTACCTGTCCTACAAGGTGTCCCAAGGTGGCCATCATATCAGCTAGATGGGTATCAGAACTAAGGACCCTCACTGTGGACCTGCTGTATATGGTTTTCTTTAAAGACAAGGTTAGGCTATGTCCCCACCCTGCCTTTCTGCCTCAGGTGGTGTCAAACTTCCATGTTTCTCAGGACATCTTCTTGCCCGTCTTCTACCCCAAGCCACATGCCTTAAGTAAAGAACAGGCATTACACACTCTAGATGTTAGGAGGGCTTTAGCCTTTTATTTGGAAAGGACAAAGCCATTCCGCAAATCGCGCCAGCTCTGTGTCGCTATCGCGGAGTGGATGAAGGGTTAGCCCGTCTCCGCACAGAAGATCTCCTTTTGGATCACAGCATGTATCAAGGAGTGATATGGGCTGGCCGGGATTCCAGCCCCTCCCCTCACAGCCCACTCTACTAGAGCCCAGGTCTCATTGGTAGCTTTTGCGGCTCAGGTCCCCATCCTGGACATCTGCAGGGCTGCCAAATAGTCTTCGGTCCACACCTTTGCCAACCATTATGCTCTGGTGCACCAGGCAAGGGAGGACACTTGCCTGGGTAAGGCTGTCCTCCACTCGGTGGAAGGTTAGAACTCCGATCCTTCCTCCTGGGGGTTCTGCTTTGAGTCATCTACCTGGAATGGACATGAACAAGCACTCGAAGAAGAAAGAATGGTTACTTACCTTGTAACTGTTGTTCTTCGAAATGTGTTTCTCATGTGCATTCCAAATCCCACCTGCCTCCCTTTCCTCGGAGTAGTCTGGTAAAAAGGAACTGAGGGGGTGGAGGGCCAGCAGGGGTATGTATTGGCCAGTATACTGGTGCCACTCCAGGGAGCTCCCCTGCTGGTCCAACAGGTAATGCTAAGGGAAAAATTTCCGACAACGTGTGCACGCTGCATGCACACACCTACATGGAATGGACATGAGCAACACATCACGAAGAACAACAGTTACAAGGCAAGTAATCATTCTTTCTACTTGGCTAGACTGCACTTTTCTCAAATAATGACCCGTAAAGAGAAAAATGCTAGATTGATGACCTTGATCCCCACATATTGTGTGTGTGTGTGTTGCTATGAATGGGGAGAAACCTTTTTTTCAAATGGAATTTCTTGTGATCCTGGGCTTGGGCTTGGGCTTGGGATATCTGGATTTAATTCCCAGTTTTGTCAGAGACTTTATGCATGATTCTGCGTACGAAATTTAATCTCTCTCTACCTTACATCTCTGTATAATTGTATAAAATGAAGGTAACAATTATTCTCTACCACATGATAGTGTTGGGAGGGTATGTTCATTTTTTGAATATTTGTGACCCATCCAAATATTCTGGTGAAGGAGGCCATGTAAGTATCTAGATAGGTAACTATTAGAAAGATTGTGTAAAAATGATTTACATCATTACAGGGGTCAGTAAGTTTCCAATAAGTTAGTCTGTCCTGAAGAGGGGTGAATCTCCTCTTCTTGCAGTGGGCTTAGCTGATTCAAGGAGGTACAGTTTTTGTGTACATGAATCACCTTTGCCGAAGTTGGTCTAGTGTTACAAATTATTGATAAACATTGATTCATTCATTCCCATAATGGGATTACTTTAATTTGGACAGTCAAAAAGGAAGTCATGATTGGAAATATGTGGACAAAGCATGTTCCAAAAAAGGGAAAATTTTGGTCTACAATAATTTTGTTTTAACATTTCTATATATATAAAATGAGCACTATATATTAAATTGGAAAGCTCACTATGTGTATGTTTAAGGGTCGGGGAAGAGAGTTTGACAGTGTGTTTTAACAGTGTGAGAAGTTCCCGTTTCCCCCCCCCCCCAAATAACCCCAACAGTCCATAAGTCAACATATTCAAAACTTGACCCAAAACAAACAAAATATCTTTCAACAGAGATAAAAAATGGAAAAAGGTTAGGCTAAAAGATTTTTTAGAATGTGACGTACATATGATAATACAAATATGTACTACAATCTTAAGATACTTAATTACATAATATGGAATTCAGAGTATCCAATTTTGTGTTGTCCTGGACTTTAGAACTGTTAATGAATAATTCATTTTATTTTAGCAGCTTATTAAATCTGTATATACTGTATTCAACTAAGTAAATTTGCTTACTCCAAAAAATGCAATACTTTGTCTGACTGAATTTTGTATGCACATGTTAAAAATGCTCATATCAGGATGGTTGAAAAATATTGTAATTTTTCTTTGGCAATTCATACTTCCTCTTGGTGCCTGGGATAAAAGATGCTATAAACAATAAGTGGAAAGTCTAAAGTTATTTATAATTTACTGCATGCTTTATGTACTTACGAAAGATGAAATGTTTTAAATATTATGCTGTTAGTCAAATATTAGTCATTATTATCATGACAGCAGTAGCATCACTGTCCTTTATGCACAGCTTACTTCTACTAAAAACTGCTAAATCTTAAGGTTTTTTTATACTGTAAATGTGCTGATTACATTGGTTTGTGATTGTGATCGCTTCATATCTAATAAGATAAATGAGGATCCGATCTAGCATGGGAGACCCTCAAGAAGTATCTAAGTGCTACAAAAATTGGTGTTGGTGATACTGTAGATGGAATTCTCCCTCTATCAATACAGAACCTCTTGTGGCTTTTAAAAGTAAGGAGGCTGGTCTTTGTCTGGGAAAGAAAACTGTTAGCCCCTTCTACAGAATATGTTTCTTTTGTGTGTAGTCAGTCACCTTGTGGTCTTGAGGAGGAGGTCTTTGCTGAATGCTGGAACACAAAGGATCAGGAAAGCCTGCTGGCTCCCATGCATGTAACAAGAGGATTTATAAATTCTGGGGGGCATTCTGCACAGGAAGAGAAGCTTCCCTCTTGTAATTGAAGTAGGATCAGATCTTTTGGGGTCTATGCAATTTGCATCATGCTAGCTAAGGAGAAATTTTTTTGAAGCTAGGGAGAAAATTTTTCTTCATCCTCAGATTGGCCTGGGAAAGGTGGGTTTGTTCACCTTCCTCTCAGCTGCTCAGCACGAAGTGGGTATGTAAAATTTGATTTGTAGCAACTTGGCAGGTGCCCAATGCTGGTAATCCTTCTGTAGTAAGTTGGTTCCTGATAAACTAGAATTGGATGTGGATTAGGAAAAGGTGCCTCCGAAAGAAGGTAAGGGAATGAGACTGAGTTCCTAATGTCTTGAGCAGTTAACAGGTAGCCCTACTTTCCCCCCCTCTTCTTAACTGGCAGATGAGGGAGGGTGGTGGAGTCTGAACAGTGGTACTGGGACTAGGCTAATTGAGTTGGGGCTGATGGCAATCCTCCATTAGATGGAACAGGTTATAATACAAAGAACTATTTGCACTGGACAAGTTATTGCTGTGTTGCTCCCATACATGCTGTTTAATAAAGGTTCAGCATGGTTAAACTACATTTCTGGTATTTCACCTTTCTTCCTGTGGTGTTCACTTTCTAAATATTGTAGGTCTGTGCTGCTAGAGAGTCTCTTATTCGTTACATTTAAAAGACGTGCTCTGAGTATTAATACTTACTGAAGGTGTTGTAAAACTTTTCACAGGAATAGGGTTATTAACATTTGATGCAGGATCTTTACAAAATCTTACTTATAAAATAAAACGGGCTTGAACTGAAAAGAGGCTGAAGGAACACACAAGGAAGGCTTGTGGAATCACAATAAAGAGTGTCTAACAAGGTGGTGCAGGGTTCAGTGTTGGGTCATGTCTTCATATTGAACTCTTGTGTTATGAATTCACAGTGTACCTGAATCTGAATTAATGTCAAGAATGTAGAAGATCTTGAAGCTGATGTTATTTAAATGTTAATGATTGGGAAGAGGATAATCTTCTAATAACATCTTAGTATCTGTGAATTTCATGAAACTGGGGAAGGTTCTGCGAGTGCGGGTCAAGAGATTGAAAAGATACCTATCAAAATCTCTAGGATGTGAACTCTGTGAGAGTCATTGTTTTCTTTTTGGTGCTTACTACACTGAGTTCATTGATTGGGGCTTCTAGGCACTAATGCAGTCATGGACAACCTGCAGGTTCCGCCTGTGGAACCTCTGTTTGTCCTGCACCCCCATGAACCTCTTGCACACTAGGGCACTGGAGCCCTGCACTTCCTATTTCTCCCTCTTCCTCTTAGCACTTTCAGAACACCACAAATCTGCTGATTTGCGCTCTATCCCGATTCCTCCCACTACCTCTCAGAGCTGGAATGCCATGAATCAGCTTTGTCAAATTTTGATTACTGCTGACCAAGGTGTGGAATGAATTGATAATTAAGGGTCTCTAATAGAGTAGAGACCATTTTATCTATCTGTGCTTCTGTGGATCATAGCACCTTGGTTTTTTGAGAATTTAGAGATGGTTCTTCTCGGAGTGTCCCTGTGGGTGCTCCACGTTAGGTGTTTGGGTGCGGCTGCGACTCAGATCAAAGAATTGTGGTTACTGCACACTCAGAGCGGCTGGCATGAACTGTTTGGAGCCACTACACCGCATGCACAGCCAACTGACCCCTCCATTCCTTTTCTGCTACTGTTGGCCTCAGTTGGAACCTAGCAGTCGCCCTCACAATTCCTATGATACAGATTTGTTGTTACTGTTCCTTTTTTCTCATAGTTTTATTAGTTGAATCAATTGTTAGCTGTTTCTCTTTTCGTTTAAAAAAACATTTTTTTTCCTGTTGCTGTTTTCACAATTTGTCCACCTTTGGACATGCCTGATTCCACAGGCTTTAAACGTTGGCTGACTTGCAAACTTTCAATTCTTGTATCAGATGGGCACTCCCATTGTGACCTTGTGTTAGTGAGGCACACATTACCAACAAGTGCCCCTACACCAAAAAACTCACCACAAGGATCAGGAAATCCAGGGAGCTTCAGCTTAAGTTATTGCTCCTGGAGAAATCACTCTGTCGAGCCTCTGACCCAGATCATATGACACTACCAAGACAACAGTTTCCAATGGTCAGTGTCAGAGAAAGCCACTCCCTCAGGTTTGAGCTCCACACACTCTGCTCTGGCAACTACCTCTAAAAAGTGCTCCCATTTTTTGTCTTGGGGTGATTCCCCAGCAAAAAAGTGCTCTCTACCAAAAAAGTCGGCCCCGGCACCAGTGGCACCTAAAGCACTGGACTGAGAGGCATCGGGTATGTCTAGCACCAAGACGACTTGAGTAGTGAAAGACTCAGCATGGGTCAGCTGTAAGGCAGATTCCCAAGCAAATCCTAAGTTGGCTCTATCAATACTGACAAAACTGCACTTCATCTTGGCACCGAGGGTGGGTTGTGTGCTGTGTAGCAGTGTGCTGGCTGCTCCACATGCGCAGCCTACTGCGAGCACTGCTGCTACAGGTTGTACCTCCCTTAACCGGGGCTCTCTGGTCCGGCAATTGATGTTCCTGGACCACAGAGTCCTGTTATAGGGAGGTTGGGCATGGGGCAGGAGCGGCGGGCGGAGGGGAGCTTTCAAACAGATTTAAATTATAGCGCCATTTAGAGTACATTGCTGAGGTAATAAAAACGTGTCATGATAGTAAATTCTTTAGTAGAGAACAATGGATTCATCCTCCTGATCAGATGCAGATGGTCACTGTTGCCAAACATCCTCATTCTGAGTACCTGATACAGACTTTTCTTAAATTCTTTGGTCATTTACACTGTAACAGGGCAGGTCTCACCACCCAGAGCGCCTCCGGCTGGTCACTCAGGGCATTAGCCTTTTTGGTGCTGTAGCACCCCTTGTGTCTCACTTGCTGTTACTTGTTCTCCACCACTCTAGGTTAGGGCCCACATCTCTCCCAGACTGTGGTGCCCTCCTCCAGGGTACTGCCCTACTGTAGTAACCCCACACTCTAGAGTCCACTCCCTCTGGGGATCCTCAATCCCCCTATGTTCACCTTGCCTCTGTGACCCATTGCCAGTCTTCATCTAGCCCCTGCCACAGGGGCAAACTGCAGTCTGAAATGGCCACTCATCACTGGCAAAGGGGTGTGGACCTGCTGCTTTTGCTTATCCTGGCTGCGTCCCCGCAGCCCTAGTACCCTGAGGCCTTGCTTCAGGCCCTGTAGCCTGGGAGCTTGCCTGGCTAGAGCTTCCCAGCCCTGCCTGACTTTCCCCAGCCCTGCTCTAAATCAGGAAGCCTCTAGGTTTCCTAGCAGCTAGGTCCCTCCTGCTCCCCAGTTGGAGCAAGAGAGTTGCTCTTCCTCCCTCCTGGAGCCCTTATTTATACAGCTCACAGCTGAGCCCTAATTGGCAGCTGTCTGCTGCAGCTACTTGCTCCATGGCTCCAGCCCTCACCCATGGCTGGGTTTTAACCCCTTAAAGGGCCAGTTGTGGGGCAGATGCTCCGTTACCTACCCTAACCTACCTTTCTAATTTACTTAGGCTGAGTTTTTGCCTCTTCACGCTCATCCATGCCCCTGTCTCAAATAGACAATTGTTAAGGGTCACACTGTCTGACTCTGATGAGAACAAAAGACATGGATGTCGTCATTGTATGAAAAGCCTTGCTATCTGTTCTAATAGTCTAGTATATATTTTGAATGGAAGAGGTGATAAAAATGTACCTTTGTGAAATCTCATATAAGAGCACTCTTGGGACCAAAATACAGTCTCTCACGACAAGCTCCTCTGGGATCTTTTGGAGAGAAATTGCAGCCAGTCACAAGCTAGGATTTCAACTTGTGTCCTGGTCTGTAGGAGAGTCAGCAACATCTCTTCATTAAAGGCAACTTGATCACTCTAATATGGGTACCAAAAAGATCTACTGGAAGAGATTTAAAACTAGACTGGATAATAGTTCAAGAAAATATGCTCTCATAAACAATGTAATTCTGGCATTGGAATAAATATCTAATTCATGACTTCTCAACAGTAATTTCCCAATTAAGTACTTAGATAAATAGTCAGAATTTTTCAAGGTATAATAAAGTTCTCTGTTAATGTATTTTTGTATATCATCTACATTTGAATGCCTATGTGATAGTGTTCTTTAGGGAACAATACCACCATGATTTTTTTTTTTTTTTTTTTGCAGTGAAATTCAGCAGGTCTTAACCAGTTTGACATAGATTTGTAACAGATATTGAAATGATTCTTTGCTCAACTTTCCATGGGTAAGAATGTTTAATGTTCACATACCCTATCCCTAAAAGCTATTTTGAGGAACACCAGACTTCTTTACATTAATAGGAACTGGGTTCGTCATTTTGGGCTTCTGCAAGTAGCCTGGATAGGAAAATCATTTTTTTTTAGAAATAATAACTGGCGGAATAGCAAGAGGATGTGGGAAAAAATTATTGGGGTAGGGGGAATAGAGGAAGGAAAGAGTCAAAACGCTAACTTGAAACAACCTACCCATATACGTGTGCAGTGTTTCTGGAAAGTAGCTAGTTAGACCAGCGGTTCCCAACTCCTAGGCCGCGGACCGTGGCCGGGCTGCGACCCGCTGCTCAGCTCCAGCAGCCATGGTTGCTGAGGCATGGCAGGAGGTGGTGGAGCAGGAGGTGCCTTCTTCCATCCTCCGTGCTTGGGGAGGTAGCATGTGCAAAGGAGGAATGAGCGTGCGCGCTGCCAACAGCCGCTTCCTCTGCCCACACAGCTGCTTTTGCTGCCGGAAGCGCTAAGGCTCAGGTGGCAGCAGGAGAAGGCACCTCCCTACCTCCTTGGTAATGGCAGCTATCTGGGGCCGCTTTTGCCCGCGGCAGCACTCAGGCGTTGGCAGAAGGAGGCACGTTCCTCTCTTCTCCCCCCTCGGTAATGGCAGCCTAGCCGGGGCTTCGCGCTCCCTGCCCTCTACCCATGGGGGCGCAAGATACGCTTGGGGAGGAAAGGGTTGTGAATGAGGAGAGAGCGCACGTGCTGCCAACAGCTGCTCCCCCTTTCCTTAGTGGGGCAGCCTCACTCTGGGGAGTGTTGGAGTGAGGTGGCAAAGAGGTGTTGTGGGAGGGTGTGGTGCAGTCATGGGGCAAGAGGGTGTTGGCATGGAGTATAGGTGCCAGAGATTAAATCATCAAAGGAAATGGGGCATAGGGATGGGGATCAAAGGGTGTTAGGCACTGGGTAGCAAGGGCCTATGTTGAGGCTTGTCGGTCAGGTAACATTGTATTTGCGTATTCTTTATTTACATAACGAATACGCAAATGTGCAAATACAATGTCACCAGTTTGCCAAAGGTTTGTGAATGGGCTTGCCAGACCCCAGCATAAAAATGGTTGGGAAACGCTGAGTTAGACTGCATCAGTAAGATTTTTGCAGTGAATTCACAACTGGTATTGATTTTTTTAAACAGTTCTTCCTATTTTAAAGAAATGTTTTTACCTGGTTTCATGAGAGCATAGACCAGTATTTTCAGAAATAGCAGTGTGATCCCCAAGAGAAACCATTGTTCCCCCATGAAGTGTTCTCATTGGGAATCTTGGAAGTGTTGCAAATTGAACACAGATTGTATTGTGAAACTTGTTTTAAAATGGAAAAAAACCCTTCTAAAATTAATTAAAGCAAAGGAGTTGTCTGTTGTAGTTAAATAAAATATTTAATAGACTATTGGGGAAAGGTTATAGTAACATTCAGAGCACATGTTCCGATGCAGTCAAATATGGGTTGTTTGTGATAAAATGGCAATAGCCATTTTATTTATTATATATTTCAAGTCAAAATTAACAGAACAATAAGCTTAATTTCTTAAAGCATGTCTCTTGGATATTCTGCTTATTACTTAAACAGCACTAGAGGTGCACACACTGCTTTAGAAAACGATTAAAATTAGGTCCTTTGAAGAGCTTGTGGGTAGCTGTGGGGAGGCTAGATTCAGCAAACATTTATGCATTTGAGTACTATATGCATGGACTTGTATATAGGGATGTAAAATCCTGATGTAAAATTGGTTAACTGGTTAAATGTTATATTTAACTGGTTCACCTATTAAAGGGTCGGGAGGTTTGGGGGGACACTCCATCCCAGTGGAATTGCAGTCATTCCGATTATTATTAAAATGAATATTTTAGAGAGATTTTTAAAAACATTTCTTTAGCTGTAAAATGTTTGTCATGTGGTGTGAACTAGATTTATTAGACCGTAGTATTTTTAGTGCATTTTGGCTGTGGGATTTATTATGACATCACTGTAATCTATATACAGTATGTGATTTCAGTTGGTTTCAGTGTTAAATATTTTAATAATTATGCTAGTTTTGGCAGTTCACTTGGAACGTTTTCACTTTAATGAACATATTTTACTTCTGGGATTATGAGACAGCCACATGTTTGAAAAATTAATAGCGTGTTTTGAAAGTTAACATTGAGCAGAAGTGTATCACTATAGAACTTTTTTGAAATGTAAGTAGAACTAAATAGCAATCTAGTTCCTGTGAGGTAATGGCCATGGTAGTTGTCGTACTCTACAATTATTACATGACATTTGTTTTATAAAATATCATAGCTGTTGTGAAAGGAAAAAAAAAAAGTGGTTTATACAAACAGTACCTGCTATCTTAAAGCTGTTGAAAAATTGTGTAATTTAATGAAACTAGTGCATATTATTTAGCACTAAATATAGTAGTATTTGCAAACATTTTGTCATGTGGGCCTCTTTTTAAACTGTAGCTAAATTCATAATTTTACGAGTGTTCATATACTGGGAATAAAGTTGTGAGTCTTCTATTAGAATTTCTATATTAATAATAATGTATAGGTGTGTTTCCCAGGGTGGTACTTCTATATTACTTTTGTCACCAGCCTGGGGTATGTAAATATTAATTTGACTATCCTGTTGGATCCAACACACTAAACAAACTATTGTAGCCTCTTCCCTTCTCAGCATAGACTAATTGCTTTTTATATAGAGAGAGGAATGAAATGAGATTGACGTACATATAAGCAAATTCTATACTGTGTAGGACTTATGTTGCAAAAGTGCAATTGCCAGCAGATTTTGCAAATACTGATGGCATCCTTGTGTGGTAGATGGTTCTTCAAATGCTCATTCGTGTTGATTCCATTTGTGTGTGTGCGCACAGCATGCATGACAGCCGGGAGGTTTTTCCCCTAGCAGTATCCGTAGGGTTGGCCAGGGCATCTTTTGGCATCGCCCCTTCATGGTGTTTGATATGGGGCCCTGCTGACCCGCTAACCCAATATTTACTTCAGTGACAGCAGCTGGAACATCTTCATTCCTGCTTTTGCAAATGCCATTTGCAGTGTCCCCTTGTTATATGTGTGTAACTTTTTTGTAGTTAATAGTAATAATGTAGTGTTTCCTTAAGTTTCTGTTATGGGGGTTCCCCTGTTTTCCCCTGACACCAGCGTTTAAGTCTCATGGGCTATATCTAGACTACGCTGAAGTTTCAAAAGAGGATCCCACGGAATTTGCATATATTCTTTTGATCTCACTTTCAAAAATGAAGCTTTTAAAAGTGAAAGTAGTTGAGATGAGGTTTTTTCCGGCAACCCCCCCCTTTTTTGAAAAGCCGCGTAAACCTCATTTTTTGAGGAAGAGCGGCTTTTCGAAAAGGGGGGGTTGCCGAAAAACCGCGTCTCAACTAATTTCACTTTCGAAAACTCTGATTTCGAAAGTGAGATAGGAAGAAGATATGCGAATTCCCTCAGAATTTGCATATCCTTTTTCGAAACTTCAGCGTAGTCTAGACGAGCCCATGAAGGCTCTGGCAAATTTATTCTGAAGAGTGATCTAAACACGTGTTGCCTGAAGTGCCTTGGAGAGTCACCAGAAAAACAAGTGTCGCATTTGTAAAGGGTTTCAGCTGCAGACACATGAAGATAGAGGCAGAAACTCGTAATCCTTCTTATGAAGGTGGCTCTAAGTCTGCAGTCAGACCCTGGATCAGCTGGTCCTGTGCTGAGCACCACTTCCTTAGTATGTAGCACTCTGGTGTTGATGGCGAGCATTTTGGCACCTAGAAAGAAAGCCAAGGGCTCCTGGAATGGACACAGTGCCAACTAACAAGACTTCTGGCAGGTGCCGATTGCTATTCCTGTAGCCTAGAAGAAGAAGAGGGGCTGTGTAACAGACCGGCTGGGTCTGGGCACTGCTGAGGGAGTAAGTTCAGGGCGAATTGCTCAAAACCCAGGATATTTACAGCCCATGACTGGAGTCCTTTCCCACATAGGCCACAAACCAGTTACACAGAACACTTCAGGAAAACCCCTGGCCAGCAAAAAGCCAATCTGGCCAGCCAAAAGTCTCACAAGCAAAACCTCTCGGACACTCCAGCTTTCCCTGTGCCACAATCAGACCCAGACCTTACACGCAGGTGAGGGGTTATAAAACGCAATCTCACCACCTCTGAACAGATCTTCTCGGTCCCAAAGGACCAGCCGCAGCCTCAGGCCAATGTATGCTTTAGATCTTACCAACAAGAGCACACTGGGATAATCCTTTAGAATCTAAAATCTAAAGGTTTATTAATAAAAAAAAGAAAAGGGTGAGAGTGAGATTGTTAAAGAGAATACATTATATCAGTGTTTCTCAAACAGTGGGTCACAGCCCCCAGGGGGGTTGCAGCTGGATCCGTTTTTTTTAATGCAAAAATTTCTCTCTCCCCGGCATCTCAGTTGCCAGGTGTCTGGTTTTCACCCGGACCCCTGCCGCGTCTGGTGGGGGCAGGAGAGTGAGGAGCGCTGCAGAGTCTAGTGAAGGGGGGGCAGAAGGGGGCAGTTGCTAGGCGCCACGCTAGGGGGGTGCCGGGCTGGGTTGGAGCGGAGCGCACGCTGCTCTGGCCCACGTGACCAGCAGAGACCGGCAGCTGGCTACGTGATGCTTCCCCTACAAGCTGTGAGCTGAGGCAGCCTGGCCGGGCGGCAGGAGCAGCCACTTTAAAAGTAAGATTGTTCCTCCGTGCCTGGCTCTGCGGGGGGGAAATTTGATTGGGATGGGGGGGGCACTAGGGGGTGCCTGGGTCTGAGGCAGGAGGGAATGCACGGGGATGGGGGGGCACTAGGAGGGGCCTGGGTCTGAGGCAGGGGTGAGTGCATTGGGATGGTGGGGTGCTAGGGGGGCCTGGCTCTGAGGCAGCGGTGAGTGCATTGGGATGGGGAGACTGGGGGGCATGGCTCAGGGAGAGGGGTGGGTGCATTGGCAGTTAGTGTGCAGTCCCAAACTGGACAAAGCGGTGCAACTTTTGCTTAACAACTTTGGCTCCCACCCCCCTCTTAAACAACTTTGGAGCAGTGAGGGTGGTGGGGGGAGGGTCACGCAAATTCATTTAGCATTTTAGGGGGTCGTGGCATCACAAAGTTTGAGAACCCCTGCATTACATACATCAACCACCAAGTGCTGGATGCAGGCTCTTAGCAGAGATGTTACAGACTGCCAGCCTAAAAGTCTCTGGTGTGCATCCGGTATCAGGACGGGCCAGCAAATCCTTCCCGGCTTTCTGTCCCTAGCAAGGACGCATCTGGAAGCAGGAGCAGGATTGAAGACAAGATGGAGACTGATTCATGGCACTTTTGTATTCCTGGTGTCTCCCAAACTGGAGCTGGTCACATAATCAAGTGATCTGTCTGTGTTTCACGTGCAAGTAGCCATTTTGCACTGGCTGGTCTGCAGGTTTCCAGATGCATTCCTCAGGTGTGTATTAGCTACTCCAAGAGCCATTGTCCATGAAGTAGTGCTAGTTAGCACAGCCATTCACTGAACAGTCCTTCGTCACAATAGGCGGTCCATGCCCATTGTTCCCTCCCAGACAGAGAACATTTAAAATACAAGAATAGAGCTCATATCTATAACTTCACATACAAAAATCATACAAATACATGAGTAGCAGACATAAAATTAGCTGAGCATAAGCTTTTATTTGACACCTCACATATATAGAATTTGGGGAAAACACCACCTGTGGATGCAACAGTGATCTGTCTGCTCACTTTAAAATCCAATAACATGACAGGCTGTTTTCCCTTTTCTAAGACAAAAGAGACAGCGGCAGCGAGGTCTGTCTGCCCAACCTATTTCGGGCATGGCAGCTCCCATGGGTTCATCAACTCCTACTCCACAAGGGGTCCAGTTGAGTCTGGCCCGTTACTGTTCCCTGGGCTGTCATGGCTGGGGCATTCAACTTCCCTCCACTCAGAAAACTTTTGAAGCAGTGGATGACCTAATCTGCATGACGGCACAGTCTTCTCCAAGGAGAGGTGAAGCACCTGTGTCAGACAGGCCACCCGTTCTATCTAGGGGCAAGCCAGTTAATGATTTCATGTTTTTTCCCATCTTCTTGTGACTCTGCCCAGCACTGGCTGTTCGCACAGGGGAAGCACACCAGTTCCCAGAGTTTCGCTACCAACCCTAAGCCCTGCCCAGTACTGCTCCTCTATGATCTTCCTCCTCTCAGACCTCAGAGTCCGAAATGGAATCCTATGATTCTGATAGGTCCAGCAGCAGTTCTAGATGGCGGCATTACTGCCAACCTCCGTCAGGGCTGTGGCTACCTAGATGGCATTCACCAGATTAATGGCCATTTTGGATTTCCTGGTATTACCACCAGGCCTGAGGTCATAGCCAGATGTCAAAATCTTGGTCAGTGTCGCTGGACTTGGTGCTAGATCCATCTCGTGTAACAACACCCGTGTTGCCGCTAACCATGTCAATTTCAGCACTGGTTATCTTCCCTACACCAGTAACCTCTGCACTGACAGTGCATTGTCCCCCCTTCCACCAGCAACTAGGGATGTTAAAATGTGTTTATTTGTGTAAATGTATACCTGTTGAAAATGTCAACACATTTACACGCAGGTGGTGGGAGCAAGTACTGGCTTCCGTTTTGCCCCTTCCACCTCATGCTGCTGCTTGTATCAGACTGTATTAGTGGCAGGAGCACAGGGGAGCAGCTGGCTCTCTGTGAGCACCAGCTCCCTTCCCCTCGCCCTACCGCCACTGCTGTCTTTGTGGGAGGCAGCGGTGGGTGGGGTAGATGGCTCAGCGGGAGCCAGCACATGCTGAAGCTGGCTTAAAAGCTGGCTCCCCACATGCCCCATTCCCCTCCCCCTCTCCCCCTCCATACTATCATCTTGTCTTCCACTGATGAGCCCATTGCAGGCACCTTAACAGTTCTGGCCTTGCAAAGACAACAGTGTCTTCCAACAGTTGCTGTGCAGGTTGGCTCAAATTTGGGAATCCAGGCAGAGGAAGTAGCTGAAGATGCTGATTCTAGGTAGGAATATTAAAACCCCCCTGCAATAGTTAACCAGTTAAAATTTTTGTTTAACTCTTTCTTATGTAAATTAAGGAGTGTAAAGCGCAGCACAGTGGAAGCCCGTTTTGTATGTGGAATCAACTGAAAAAAAACAAAACAGGTTGACTGGGGTGAGGGTGAAGGAGGGAGAGAATGTGAAACCAGCAGTACAGAGTGCATCAGAGAACAAGTCACAGAGGAGAAGAGTCTTATCTAGAAGTGCACTTCAAATGGATATTTCAAGGATGTAGTGAACTATAAGAGGAAGGAACAAGGATCCGTTTCTTATTGTTGATTGAGGAGGCAAAGAGGATAGCACTTTTTGCATTCATGAAAGTTGGATGCTGGTCATAAGCGTTCGTGACTTCGGGAAGTTGCTTTGGGTGAGATGTTGCTTTACACAAGGATTTAACTTAGTTTACAGTCCATTAGAAGCATTTTAGTGTTGTAAAGTGCCCGTATGAACCAGGCTGTTACCTACTCCCCTCATGGATGTGGTCTACATAGAGTGCTGGGAGATCTCTCTGCCAGCGCTCATGCTGGGGCCACACTTTCAGTTTGAAGTGCTGCTGTGGCTGTGCTTTAAACTTTTAACGGAACACGAATCCTTACTCTTTGTAAATAAATGTATTTGTTTTCACTTGTGCTGTTATAAGGGAACTAATACTGAGTTGTTCCAGTCTATTTGTATGTACACTGTCTCTTCAGAGGCAATTTACCTGGTTATTTCTGGTAGTGTCCAGTGATGGGCTGAATATGACGGAGAGTCACACTGGCAGAGGGCTCAGGGATTGGTGTCTGTCTCTAGTCTGCACAAAAGAAGGTAAGCTCTGTGAAGGAGATATCTGTGAGCAGAGACTTAGTTTCAGGGAACTGAACTAGAGCAGGCATCAGGCAAACGGCTTCACTCTGAAGGTGGGTGGTAGTGAGGTGCCTCGCTACTCCGAGTACCCCTGGGAAGTGCCATAGTGGTGTCTTAAGTCTGATTTTTAATAGGCTTTCTCTTCTGCCCTTCTAGCATTTTGGGAATCCATTTTTTTCCTGTAAAACACACAATCTAACCTTTCCTCCTTATTTAGATGGGTCAGTATGTTAGCTGTTGATTTTACATTTTGTCTTGTATTTAGTCTTCTTTGAGACCAATATGTTGGTACAAAACCAATATGTTTTGTCTTGTATTTAGTCTTCTTTGAGACCAATATTATCTCTGTTCCTTCCTGAAATGCTATCTCCATTTTGTGTTGATCAGGTAAACTCCTCATTTCCTCAGTTTTAGTTCCTTTTCCAAATATGAAATGGAAAGATTGTGGCATTCCCTTGAATGTCTTCACATCTGTAAGTTCTGTTTAGACACAGACCTTTTCATAAATTGGACATTCTTTTTATGTTGTCAGAGTAAACCTTGAAAAGCCAAGAACTAGGAGTTACGGTTCCCTCAGTCCTTTCAAGAACATTAAACAAAAATGTTAGAAAATCAGGAAATACAGCCTGAATATGATACTTCTCACACAACATAACCACACAATTTTAACTGTTGAAGCAAGAATGCCAAGAGGAACTAGGAATGTCACATTGTCTTGTCTCTTCATAAAACACTGCCAATTCATTGGCCATTATAATTCCATAACAGGACTTGTTAATACACTCCAGCAAAACCTTGTGATCAGGGCAGCATCATGATCCAGGACATACTTGCTGCTGGTAGGCTGAGATCACATCAGATGAAAAGGTTTAAGAATGGGTCAGGTGCTTTGAGCTCCCTAAAGTAACCTCAGGGCAGGGATCACAAGCAGGAGAATTATTTTTCTTCTAATACTAATATTCTTGTGAGAAGGCATAAAACATAATTTTCTGTACATGAATTCTGATAATTAAACACACATTCTGGAATGGCACAGAGCGCAGCACAATAGTTGAGTTCTTGCAGTCCTAACTCCATATTAACTCCATTTTTTTGTGCATGAATTTTCCATGTTGCAAGTATTCATTATTTAAGATGCATTTGTAATTCCATTATTTTATGAATGAGCCATGTTTTCTGTTGCAAACTGCTGAAGGTATATAAAAGCTTGAAAATGAGTGGTGACTCCAGGTTTGTTGGTTTATTTTAGGACAGTGTTTCCTGTTTTAAGGGTCTCAGAGAATGTCTTGCTTCATGAGGCAGCTTTAATTAACTGTGGTAGAAAGGACATGACTGACATGTTGAAAGTGTTCAAAATTGTTTCGTGAGTAAACACTTAGGCTAATCCGATAAAGGTGGATAGTATTTCTCACATTTATTTTTATAGTCTGAAGGGTTTTTTCTCTGATATTTTTCAGGAATGTTTTGGCTGAATTGCAACTAATTATGGGTACCACTACAATGTGTGACTTTCGATAAAACAAAACCAATGAGTTAAATATTGGAATGATATTCCTTTTTATTTCCATTTCCAAAAATCTGTTTTTACTTTCTATTTAATCTGAAATTATAATTTACGGCTAAACAACACAATAGTGTTCATAAATATTGTTTATCAAATTTAGTAGTAATAAATCCTTTGTATTCAGCTGCTCTTCAGTTATTTTTTTTCTTCTTTGAATAATTCATCTTAATATTTGTTTGATTTCCAGGAAGACCATGAAAGCAGTGGTTCCAGTTCAACGAACCGCAGTACTGCAGAGTGTGCAAAATCAGCAGTGAAACAACGAAGAATCCAACAAACTTCTCCTTCTGATCCTGATTTACCTCCAGGTAATGTACAACATAGCTGTCATGAACTGGATTGTATTTGTTTATTTGTATGCTTTATATGGATTTTATAAATAAAATAGTTTAATGGTTTGCTTGGGCCTATTAAATATATTTATGTTCCTAATAATGACCTGTTTCAGAAGTGCTGATCATCTACAAATTATACTGAGGTCAAAAGAATCAGGTAGTATTCCAAAACACAGCTAAATTAAAAAAACAACAACGTAGGCCTTTCTACAGAGACTAGCTCTCTCTTTAGTTTTTCCAGTTATTTTTGTCTGATGACCCTGTGGTCTCAGGTTCATGTAGTAGTTTGAGGCATTAGTCTAACTTTAAGAATATTAAATCTGAAGTTGCATTTTCCTTGAGATTTCTATCCATTGATAGACACACTGATCATTTGCTTTCTGTTGAGCCTGAGGATGTTGGCTTGCCCTTTACATATGTGACTACCTAGTTGAAGTGAGGTTGATGGGTTTATCTGTGATGAATCTCTGTGTTTAGATGGAAGACAGTCACTTTTATGTTAAGTGTACATTTGTGTGTTCATGATGATAAAGGTTGAGAGGCTTATCTCAATATCTCATTTTTGTTGTTGTCTTAAAAGGTTTTCAGTGTGTGCGCTAATGTGAATTTAAGAAATTATCCTCTTCTGTGCACACAGCATTGAATGTTTTTCTTGTGATATTTTTCTTGTTGGTAAACTTCTTGATATAGAACATTCTAGGTTTGTTTTATTTTATTTTTTTTTACATTATTATTCTGGACCTTCAGAGGTGAATAGGGTCTTTCTCTATCTCTTCATAGCAGCAGAATGCTCAAATTAGTTGTCTTATTAAACTGACCTCAGGAGAGGACATTAAAGTTTGTATCAGCGGGGCAGCTGTGTTAGTCTGTAGCCACAAAAGCTATATCCCATGGCACTTTTAAGGACTAACAGATTTATTTGGGCATAAGCTTTCATGGGCAAAAGTGCACTTTGTCAGGTGAAGTGGGGACTCATTATTAAAGTTTGTGTTCAGAGCACTTGGTTGCATACCAGGCTTTGTGATGGAAAAAAGTTTGTTTTAAATATTTTCAAACAAATTAAAAAAAATTAGAACTCTTTTCACGTTACATTTAAATGAGTGAAATCCTGAGTCTACTGAAATGAGTGTGTGTTTTGCTATTGATTTTAATGGGGTAAGGATTTCACTTGTTACACTGAACTTGATTCTGTGTGTCTGATGCAAATCAGGAGTAACTCCATTTAATATATTAAAGTAACATGACAAGTTAGATTAGAAGCAGGTAACTTCAATTTTTGTCATTAAAATATAGTTTAATCGATAGTGTGTGTATGGCTACTTTTTAAAATGCCTAAATATTTTTGGACATGATTCTTATTTGCATTGAAGCTACTTTATGCTATATTACACCACTTTAATCATTTAACAGGGCTTTAATGTGAATGTAAGTATAATTTATTTTCACTTTTTTCTTTATACCTCCAGAGCAGTTTAAAGGGATGTTAGTGTAAACAAGACTCAAGCACTTTATAATACTATAAATACTGTTAACAATACTTTTTAACGTATATATTCTAATGTTAAACTAGTACATGTACTCTTTTGAATTTCAATTACAAACTTTTTTCAGCAATTTTATATTTCTACGTAGTATTGACACCTTTCACTTGGTCTCCTGCATTCGGTCTTGTTTCCTTTCACAAGTCTCTAAAGAAATACTTTCCCTCCTTTAATATATTTATTATGCTTTAATACACTCATGATAGTGGCAAGATAATAGCATAATAGAAATATCTAAAAATAAAAACATAGTATAAGTTGTTGTCAAAATATTTTTAATATAATAAAAGATTTATTGGACATTGTGTGGTAAACCTTTCCTATTAAATAGTTAAAATACTCAGGTATTGGAAATTGTTGGTTTTGGGTACATTCTAGGGAAGTCTTCGGTTATATATAAAATAACTGTTTTGAAACATGATTAAGACCTGTGTTTCAGCCATTTTAGAATTATGCAAATGTAAATTATCCAATAAGAATGTATATAGGGATATATGTGAATTTATAGTGCTGTAACTTGAGAATAGCTAATAAATTTTGCTCAGATGTGGAGCAAAAAAGCCAACACACATTTTAGGATGAAATGAAAGAAGCTGCAGCCTGAAATTTGTATGAGAAACCGGAAAAAGGAGAGTTGGAATAGATGTTGGATCTTAACTTTAATGTTAGTTATCTCTAGCTGTCTGAAATTTTGGTCAACTTGCATATAGATCTGTTAACATGGAGGGATGGTTGCTGATGTACATTCTTAAATGGCACATACTAAAACTGCAGGAAACTTTGTATCAAGTATCTTTCACAAACTTCAGAAATCATTTCCTCATTTTATATATATTTCAATCAATACCTTCATGTGCAAGTAGGAAATAAAAAATCACATAGCAGCTTCAGCTCTGACCATAATAAATTTAAATTCACTTTTAGAAGATATAATTAGATATATTTATATGCTTAGAACTTTCTGAAATCTTAGTTCTTAACAATTTTAGCCTTACGACTTCTTTTATTTACACATTTATGTAAAAGAGTATTACAACAAAGCAATGCTTATATCAGAAAATGTTTTCTCAATATATATTACAACATAAAATTACTGAAACAAACAGAAAAATTACAGAACTTCTCCTAAAATATTTTAGAACTTAATCCTGAGTTGTATTTATTTCTTTAAAATAAAATCTTTACTTCCGATATTTCTCACTAGACATCAGCACATGTAGTAATACAAAATGCTACATTATTTTGGAATAAACAGACATGGTAAGAAAGTATTTTAGTGTAGTATTTCTTGTATAAAACCTTCTAATTAAACTTTAATATATAATATTATGTGTATGTGGTCAGGGTTAGGGATGTTAAAAAGCAGATAATTGGGTAAATGTGTATCCGCTGAAAATTTCAGTGGTTACAGTTACCCACATTTGCAATGCTGGATGGTAGCCAGTTCATGCCACTCCCGGGGAGCGGACGGGTGCCAAGAGGCAGCTTTTAAGCTAGCTCCTGACATGTACTGGCTGCTGCCCCATGCTGCTGCCCCTGCATCGGAGGCAGCAGCGTGGGACAGCAGCCAGCTTCCCAGGAGTGGGGCAGGAGTCTGTGTGTAACTATGTATGTTAACCAATAAGCCAGGCCTGCACAACTCGGAAAGCGACGAGGGCCATATTACTCTAAAGAAAACAGCTGCGGGCTGCAAGTAGGGATGCTCTCCCAAAAAATACCAAACACGTGGCTAAAAATTTTTGTTGAGCCACAAAAAAAAAAAAAAAAAACCCAAAAACAACCAACTCCAAACAAACCGCGTGTCTGCACTTGGGCCCCCTGGCATTTGTCTCTCCTTCACCTTCCCCCTTGGTGTCTTGCCCTTTCTCCTGACCTGCCCCCCTCCCCTCAGCACAAGCTCCTTCCCCTCCCCTACCTGGCTTCTGCCTTTTTGAATCCGGTGGTCGCTGGCAGTGACGTCACGGCAGCGTCCTGGTGTCTACCGGCGTCCCGCCCTCTGGCTCGCACCCTGCCTCCTCGCGCCGGAGCTGCACGGAGGCAGCTCGGCGGCGAGAATCGCCGCATTTCCCCCTTCCCGGTGGTGCTCTGCTCCTCCGCCCAGCCAGCGGATCGGATGGGGCCACGCCGCTTGTAGTTGTCACGGGCCGCGCAGTGAGCTCCTGCGGGCCGCATGCTGTGCAGGCCTGCAATAAGCCTAGGCTAATTGGTTAACTGTTCACATGTTTACACTTTTACATCCCTAGTCAGGGTGAAAGTTGATCTTGATGACTTATTCAGCTCAAGCATAACTATGTAACTATGACCAACACCTACATAATTTGTAATTAAATATGACCTTGCTTACAACAATTCAGGTTGAACCTCTCTAGTCCAGCATCCTCAGGACCTGACTGGTGCTGAACCACAGGAGGTCAGTATTGTCCAGCAGCATTACTAATACTTTCACTGCGTAGGCTAAGTCTGCACTAGGAGATAAGTTTGAATACGCAACTCCAGCTATATTAATTTAGTAGCTGGTACTGAAGTATCTTACATCTCATTTTGGTACTGTCCACACAGCGGGAGGTTGACGGGAGCACACTACACTCTCCCTTTGACTTCCCTAACTCCTCGTAGGAGCAGGACTACTGGTGCCGAGAGGAGTGCCCTCTCAGTTTAAATAGCATGCCTTCACTAGACAGGCTAATTCAAACCCCAGAAGATTGACTGCTGCAGCTGTGATCTTCTCTGTAGTATAGACAAGCCTGTACTGGTCTCTTAGAAGACATTTGGGGCAAATTAGAGCTAAATAACAGCACAGCACATTGAGAGCCAGGAGTGCAGGCTGTAAACAAACTTTATGGGACTTCAGGAAACTTGACCACGCCCATGATAAGTGGACATCTGGCTAGCTTAAATCATGCCAGACCATGGATGTTGCCGGACCAGTGTATGCCAGACTAAAGAGGTTCAACCTGTATTGTATTTCAAAGAGGAATAGTTCTAAAGCCGTGGTGTCCAACCAGTTCTGAAGCAGTGGTGTCTATAGTGGCTACTGGTATAGTGAACTAGCCACGCTGAACCAGACAAATAGCCACATGAGGCAAGTGGCTAGTGTGCTGGATACCATGCTTCTAAAGTTTGTAAAAGGACCTTGGCATTGAGGAATGGACTTCAATTAGTCAATATTGAAAAAAAAAATTTATTGAAGTTTTGTTTTTGTTTTCTGGAATTTGAATGAACAATTGTTAATACATGGGTACAGGTTAAATGAGGTTGAAGAAGGAAGACTTTTTTAGTAAGTATTTTCAAATGTAGGTGTGATGAGGTAGATGAGGCCCAAATGCTCCCAGCTGTAGACCTCAGAGCTCTGCCTCACCCATCCCCAAAAAAGAGTAGTCAAAAATGCCTCTAAGTAGGCTAGAATGACTGCCAGGGAAACAGAGTCGGGGACTAGGAGGGCCATGTAACAGGTACTGAAGATCAGAGCAATATTTAGTTGTTGCTTTGAGTTGGAGAAGAAAAGACTGCAGGCCTGGCTGCCTGGAAGAATAGCAGGACCACTGATAGCTCATTGTGCAGAGTGAGATGCTTCTAGCTGCCTGCTAGGACTGAGTAACGACTGAGCCTCCAGAGGGCTGTAGGAAGGTAGTGTCTCCAGGGAAAAAGCTCTGTGGATATAGACCCATACCAGGGCAGAACTACTTAAAGACCAGAAGCTCAGGGAGGGCTAGAAAGAGGCACTAGAGGGTTACTGGGAGAAGCTCCAGTGGACTGCATACCACAGAAAGGGTTTGTTCTGGTTAACATGCAGACAGTGTGTGACTGCTGGAGTTTTGAGTCGCTGAAAAACATGCCTGAGAAGCACCTAAATGGGTCACCAGAACAAAAGTACGTAGACATGCAAAAAAAGGGGACACTCACGAGAGGTGGGTCCCAACCTTGTTATAGTAAATCTATAAATTGTTATTCCAGTAAAAGGTTAAAAACAAATTCCCACCCAACTAAATGCCCAAACTATCAATTTTTTACTAGCCAATGAAGATCATGTAGTGAGAAAAAAGAGCAGGAGTATTTCCTCTATGGACTTGTCCACACAGGGAAACTCAGAAAAGTTGAAGAATTAAGTATGTTTAGTGAAAGTATATTGGTTAAAGTATATTACTCCCTGTTGTAGATTCTGTCGTTCAGAAGTAAAGTGATCTTAATTTGCTGTAATTTGGTCCTTGGGATTAATCTGTGTTTAATGTGTCAACTTTGTATTTAAACTTAAAAAATCATGGGAAATGTTTGTTCCCAAACGCAATGTTTGGGATTAAATCCCAAGAGATAGTTCACCATCAGTTTTTATAAAGAGAAATTATTTTAAATATATGTTTGCTAATGCTCCACAATTGGCTTGGAGTCTTTAGGAATGAAAGATGAATCTTTAATTAAAGATTGTGTCATGTGAAGGGACCTTCAGAAGTACGTCCAACCGAAACAGGCAACCCTCATTCAAATAATCTTACAGATTTAGTTCAGAGGGAAGATTCCACCTTACATAAAGTGGATCATGATATGGAGCTCCACATTAGAAGCAATATTAGCAACGTTCATTAATGTGACAGCAGAACTCACTGAGAATATGAAGTCCAGTGTTCCCTCTAATTTTTTTGTGTGCCCGTGTATGAAATGAATTTTATGTGCACCAGTAAGGTGATGTGTGGTACATAATGTCCATATTGGTGCACATCACAAAACTGATTCCACATGTGGATGGTGTGTAGTGTGGGTGGGCTGGGGGATTAAGACTATGGGAGAGGGCTCAGGGCTGGGGCATGGGGTTCAGGTGTGTGTAGGGGTGATGGCTCTAGCTGGGGTGTGTGAGGGCTCTGGGGTGGGGCCAGGTGTTTGGGGTGCAGGAGTGGGCTTAGGGATGGAGTGTGGGGAGTGAGTGCTCCAGCTGGGGGGTGTAGGCTCCAGGGTGAGGCTGAGGGTGAGGGCTTGGTGGGGGGTGCAGGCTGCCCTCCAGCTGTGTCTCGCCTCAGAAGCTTGGGGCCAGGTCAGATGTCCTCGCCACGGCTGCAGCAGGTTAAGCAGGTCATGGCCAGGGAGGGGCTCCACTCCATGGCTCTGGCATGTTAGGAGTAGACTAGATGGGGGCCAGGGAATGGGTGCCTCTCCTGAAGCTGTGGCAGTTCCATGCAGGGATGGGTTGTGGCTGGGGTAGGGTGCCTCTACCCCAGCCACTCCATGTCCAGGGCAGCTCTGTGCTGGGGCTGGTGGGCAGAGACACCTCTCCTCAGCCCTAGCAAGCTCTCTGCTGGGCTGGTGAGCAGAGGTATCTCTGACCTGGCTGTGGCAATTCCACAGGGGGCCAGTGGGCACAGGTGTCTTTCTTCCGGCCATTGTAGTTCCACACTGGGCACGTGCAAAGAAGAGCCTCTCCCCTCTGCAGCAAGTCCAGGGCTTTCAGCCCTGAGTACTTGCATGGGGATTAATAGGCAGCTGTGTGACTGCACAGCTTAGAGGGAATTGAGGAGAAGGCTCTATTAGTGAATGTTGGCAATCTTATCTTAATTTTAGTAGATAGTAGGTTTAAAACAAACAAAAGGAAGTACTTTTACACACAGTGCACAGATACCTGTGAAACTCCTTGCCAGAGGATGTTGTGAAGGCCAGGACTTTAACAAGGTTCAGAAAAGAGCTAGATTAATTCATGAAGGATAGGTCCATCAATGGCTGTTAGCCAGGACTGGTAAGAATGGTGTCCCTAGCCTTTGTTTATCAGAAGGTGGGAATGGGCGATAGGTGGGATCACTTGATGATTATTACTTGTTCTGTTCATTCTCTTTGGGCGCACCTAGCATTGGCTACTGTTGAAAGGCAGTGTACTGGGTTAAATGGGCCAGTATGGCCATTCTTATATTCTTGTCTCCCAGGGATAATGCCCCATGTGGCACAGATGGTATCATCTTGTAACAGGGACCTGAGAGTTAACTGTCTCTTGCACATTGGTAACACTTGAATTTAGTCTTGTGGCAAAAAGGTGGTATTAAAAAATTGAATCGGATTTAATATCAAGCTGGGCGAGAGATGAGGCATTAATCAGTGGAGGTGGTATGGGAGGCAAAGCAGAAAGGAGGTGAGTCCTCTGAGAGGAAACTATGGGGTTACAGGAATCCTACATATTTTGTTTCCAAGGGTGAGGCTGCTGCATGGGACTGGGCCATAGAAAGCCCTGCTTTGACAGCTTGTTGAAGGGTTTATAAAGCCCCTCTGAAGTCCCAGTTAAATACATCTTTTCCTCTGGCTTTGTAAAGAATCCCTTCATCGTCCATAGACAATGGCATCCATCATCAAATGTCTTGACATCAGCAATTGATGTTATAGAAGTTGTGTAAATAAATAAAATATTAAATACAATGTGTCGCCTATACAAGAAACATTATCATCAGTACCTGTGGCATGTTTGCATTTGCTACATTTTAACTATTAAATATTGTTTGTGTGTTTACAAACTTAGGCTGTTTTTAAATAAGTCTCACTTATAGCTGACTGAATGGATTTAAAAAACAAGAACAAAATAAATCAGGCCCATTCATATGTGACATGAATTTCTGAAGGCAATATTTTATTTTGTACAGTAAATAGAATAAGTTCCAAATCTGACTGCCTTTTTTTCAATCAGCTTAAACTATAGTCTCCCTAATATATAATACATGTGTTTTTGCATATGATATTGATGTATGGAGTCGGTAATAACTTCAGTATAGTAATGTATAAGTAATAACTTACATCTGTTTAAAAATTACTATAATTAATTTGTGTTTTTTTCCTTAGCAGCATAAATTAATTGGCATTTTAAATATATTCCGTATAGAGGAAAAACCTCAACATGGATAGGATTGCATTTCTTTCCTGTATTGTTCAGATGAGAATTTTTACTCTCCACTGGGAAAGCATAAAAGAGGTAGTTTTTCCAACCATGTTATGGTTGAACAAATTTAAATAGGTTTCTTCCCAGTTGGCTTTATTGCAGGTGCTAACTGTGTGAGTTATTGACAGTAATTGATTCTGTTATACCTAACAGAGTTCTTACTGGGGAGCACATGAATGTATTGGTCATTAAAATTTAACTTGAGTAATAAAAATACTTAGAAAGATGGATGCCATTCTGCAACTTTTTGTAGACAGAGAGAAAATATATGTTAGGGCATGTATATTTGACTAGTATCCTGGTGACTTTGTATATTCTTTCCAAGTCCATTTCTATCTATCTTTGAATACAGTTATTTTTGTATGTTCACATAAAATCTTTTAGTAACAATATTTTCTCCTCCCTCGCCCCCCCCCCCAAAAGAAAATAAATTGGAAGGTTTCTGAAAAAATTAAATTTGAAGGTTAACTTTTGAAATCAAATTTCAACATGACAATCTCTAACACAGTGTTTCTTAAACTTTTTAAGACGGAGGAACACCAAACAATATTTTTTTTATGGGGAACACCAAGGATTTTTTTGTTGAGGGGAAAAAAAATAAAGCCCCGGGGCGGGGAAGGAGGCTTGTCCCTTTAAGGGTGGCCATTTTGAATTCTGTTCTCTCTGCGGCACACCTTCGCTTGCCTCGCGGCACGCAGGTGTGCCACAGAACACACTTTAAGAAAAGCTGATCTAACACCTATTACTGTGTTAATATCCTAATAGATGAGAATTTTGTTTTTATATTTCCTCTGCCACACTTGCTGGAAGCTAATCCAGTCGATAGCACTGAATGTAGTTTTAAAGAAGTTATGTGTTTTGTGCTTTTTTGACTAGGGAAAGGTTAATGTGATAGTGATATTTTAATGATTAGGAATGGAATAGAATGCAGTTTGGATTTGTTGAGGTTTTTTTGGTAAGAATTAACAAATTTGAGGGGAGAATTTAATAGCAGCATCTCCTTTTCCTAGCTTCTGAATTATTCTATTTGTCTTTTTTGTTTCTATTTGTTAGGTTACGTGCAGAGTTTGATTAGGCGTGTTGTAAACAATGTCAACATTGTGATCAATAATCTCATATTAAAATATGTGGAAGATGATATTGTTCTCTCAGTCAATATCACTTCTGCGGAATGCTACACTGTAGATGAATTTTGGGATCGTGCATTTATGGACATCTCTGGTAAGTAGATACTTGTGGATTTTAGATTGTACAATGTTAGGATCCTTATTCCTTATATGAGAGTTTAAATTTCACACAAGTAACTGTCTAAGGGCTGGAAGGGAAATTGCTTCCTATTATATATTCCTTTTTTTTTTTTTTTTTTAAACCATAGTTGTTTTCCCCATTACCTGTATCTTGCAGGCCACATTATGGTCATTTTATATGTTAACTATTAATTAGGCTGTATGTAAATGCAAATACGTGCAGTGTGTTTCATGGGATAGAAAGACTTAGTTATACCAGTAATGTGAAATAACACATGCCACATTACATTTTAGTAGATGAAAATATTAAATTATGTTTTTATTTTAATATGAGGTGTTTAGTTCCCAGAATCTTGGTATCTAAGTATATCACAGTTTTTATTTATCTTTACAATTCCCTTGTGAGGTCAGGAAATCTCATTGCCGTCATTTTACAGATGAACTGAGGCAGAAGAGAGACTTGACCAGGGTAATATAGGAAATATGTAGCAGAGGAGAAACTTGAACATGCATCTTTGCATATTGTGCTAATCACTGGACAGTTTTCTCTAGATAAAATGTATAATAATTATTATAATATAACATTATAAAATATATCTGAAGCCAAATTATCATAAAATATTTTATTTTATTGTGCTTCAGAAAATGCAGGATAAAAACTTGCCTGACAAAAATGTGCATTTTGGCTGGTGATCAAACCTACCAAATACTTACAGGAGAAGAAAAATGAATGGACTTGTTTTATCTTTGTACACAGACTACAGTAGCTAGTAGTGTTCTAAGCTCAGCTCTGAGGTGTAAAGTGAGTTGGGAAATTTGCACTGTGTATGACTCCTAGCCTGTATTGTTCTTGTTTTTATAATCACCAAATTCACCCAAAGTACCATCTTTTGAAGTATATACTTTATTAAAAGTTAAACTGACCACAAAATGGAAAAACAGGTAAAGGCTAGCTGCTCTTCTCAGCTGTTGTTGGATTGCAGAGAAGGATCTGGAGGGAGAGCCATATGTCATGGCTGATTAGTCGGACCAATTATTCTAAGAAGAAAGGTTTCAATGCATAATCCAGTTGGCTGGGGCGTAAACCAATAGATTAAAGGGCCAAGGAAAGACAGAGAGGGGTACTCCCTATTTTGTGTTAGGCTGCAAAATATTCTTCTTTAATGGAAAAATTTCTATTTTTTCCCCCTCAGTTGAGGCTGTACAAGATCTTTTTAGAAATAAACTGCTCTTTTTGCAAGGTGATTTTCTGTTTTGGGGATTTTCTGAAGTTGTTACTTCTAGCAAAATTGTAGCTATAAGGAAATTTAATAACTTTTTGGTTTATGATGATGCAAAAATTTTTTTCTGTCCTTGCAGATTTATTATCAAGTATCTAAAAACTGAGAGAGTATTTTGGATATTCACTTTCCAAATTCTCTGTTGCCCAATTCTCTATTAACTTCATTTATTTTTTAAACTATTCTGACTAAAATGGAGAATGTACCTTTTGAGTGCATTATTGGAGTTGTAATGTTTAAATTTATTAGCTTTCTCTCTCTTCTTTAATAGCAGCCCCCACTCCCTCCACTACTTCTGGGTAATCATTTATTCTCTGGGATTTGAGACCTTTGCTAAGTTGGAACAATATTTTCAGGTATGGGTGGGATTATTATCTTTGAAGAAGTGTTTTATATTAAATACGTTGAAGATAAGATTCACATGACATTAAAAAGGTATAATACACACACTTTAACTGTGTGTTTAAATACAAAACATTTTAGGAAGCTGTAAAGAGAAATATATTACCAAATGCTTATTTACAAAATTATTCTTCTTGCTAAATCTATTTATTTTAACCATGTGAGCCAGGAATATTTTTGGTATCTTAAATAAAAGAGAACACGCTGACTACAGTGGCAGCCTCTTCTCTTTCTGTCAGTGTAGATTAGTATACTATGAATATTAACCATTTGTTTTTTATACTTGGTTTTAAACTGTCTTAATATTTTTTTTTCTTTTTAAAGCAACTGATCTAGTACTAAGGAAGGTGATTAATTTTTCTGACTGTACAGTATGTCTTGATAAGAGAAACGCCAGTGGTAAAATTGAATTTTACCAGGACCCTCTTCTTTACAAGTGCTCCTTCAGAACTCGTCTGCATTTTACTTACGATAACCTTAATTCCAAGATGCCATCTGTTATCAAAGTAGGTACTGAAGTATCCTCTTTTTTAAATCCATATGTTTGAATTACCAGTACTTTTCAGTTTTTAAGTTTATAATTTGACATTCGTCAGAAAAATCAAAGAACATGAACACTAACATAGTATATTAACTGTAGTGGAATTTTTGTGTCTTGGTTTATTAATAGACTGCATACATTATGTATACTAGGTATACTAATAGTTTTAAGAGAGAAAAATTATGCTCAGTCCAGATAGTTTGGCCCAGACACTGCTAGGTATTAAGGAAAACTTAATACCTTGTAATGATTGTTCAGTCATAGAGGTGTAAAAAATTAGTTGTTCAAGTCCAGGTCTTAACGAACAAGTGTCCAGTATCACAAACACACTTTTGGCACTAAATGATGTAATTTTAGTGATAGAGCACAGAAATCAACAGTTGAATGGACACAGAAGTTGAATTACCTTTTCACTGTTAAAGTCTCTTCCTTCAGTTCATGCTGTAATGCAGGCATGTTAAACTCAAAGCCTACTGAGGGCCACACAAACGAAAACTGATAGCTTTCAGGGCCACCAAAGACAATGTACTTTTATCGGAAAGTCGTAATTATTTATTATTATAGATAATGTTTTAGGTATATTTTATAATATCTTTTCAGGTCTTGTTTGAATATAATACAATAATTTGATGTGTAAAATTGTTATTTGCATCCATGAAGACTTTGAGTTGAAGGTGCTTCAGTCCCCCCTGCTCTAACTCAATGCCCTCCCCCTCCCGCAGAACCAGGCACCCCCAGCCTTCCTGCTCTAACCCAATTCCCCTCCTCTCCCCCAGAGCCAGGCACCCCAAGCCTCCCACCTGCCCCCCCCTCCCCCCCCGGCTCTAACCTAATGCCTGGGTCCTGGAGCTGCCACCGCCACGTGCTTCTCCCTCCAGGCGCTGGGGCGCGCGCACTGAGTGGCCGGCCATGGGTAAGCGCTGGGACGTGTGCACAGAGTGGCTGGCCATGAGCAGTCCTGGCGTGCGGCTCAGAACCAGCAGGAGCTGTATTTCCTTAATCAAAGAGCTGCATGCGGCTGAAGAGCTGCAGGTTGGCCACTCCTGTTATAAACAATGTAACTGGGCAGGCCGCACTTAGATAATGTATAAAGATGTAGTCGTGGGCCGCAAAAAAATTCGATCAGGCCTCATGTTTGACATGACTGTTGTAGTGTATGAAGAAACCTTTTTGCTACTGAAGGTTGAACCTCTCTAGTCCAGCATCCCTGGGACCTGACCAATGCCAAATTAGAGAATTTGCTGAATCACGCGAGGTCAATATTGTCTAGCAGCAGTATCAACACTTTTACTGCTTACTGGGTTCTTAGAAGACATTTAGGGGTAAATTAGAGCTAACAGCACACAACACTGAGAGCCAGGAGTGGTGATTGTAAACAAACTTGATGAGACTGCAGGAAACTTGTCTACATCCATGATAGTGGACATTCAGCTAACTGAAATCATGCCGGACTATGGATGTTGCTGGACCAGAGAGTGCTGGACTTAAGAGGTTCAATCTGTATCTGCTGTAAATGGTGTATTGCACTTACATCGCACTATTGCTTTGAATATATCAACACACTTCACAGGCATTTGCCATTTTTAAGGGTTTATCTAAAAGTGTATTCATGCAACATACTGCGTATACAATTGTTTTGCTCACATGAACATCTAGTAGCATATGTGCAAAGCAGGAAATCAACACGTCTCCTGGTTATTAATTTTTACTGAAGCATTCTAGAAATTATTCCTATGAGACACAGGAGCTATTTTATATACTAAGATACCTATTGAGCACTGGTGGTTGTTAGAAAAGAAACAGAAGACCCAGGACGGGAGGGGGTAAAAAGAACTGCTTCATTGCCTACGCACGTTTACCTGGGACATTCAACACGATGTCTGAGTGGCAACAACCTGGTGCCGATTACACCCTTTTATTTATTTTAGTATGTTAATTCATATGTCTATCACTACTTTCCCGAAAGCCTTATTTAGTAATGATAACTCCCATAAAATAAACATTAATAAGTAAATAATGAATACAATTACACCCGCCCCTAATTACCAGTGCTTTTTTTGTGATGGTACTGCCTGGTGCGCAGTACCGGCACCTCCAGTCAGAGCTCAACAACTTTTCCCCTGGAGTACCAGCACCTTTTTTTAACAAAAAAAAAAAAGCACTGCTAATTACTATTTACAGAATTTCTGATTAAATCAACACATTCCTATACTACAAACTAACAGGTTACAGAGATTACAAGAAATTTGACCCTGAAGATATGTTATGCAGAGCCAATGAGGATAAGCAAGAGACATAACAAAATAGAGCAACTCCATACTTATCTGGTTTCCTAGGCTACAAAAACAAAGGGAAAGAGCATGTCCAAGGGTAATGCCTGCTGTGGATGAAATCCTTACTACCATCCCAGACCCATATTCATTTTACATATCCCAACAATTATATATTTATATGGTACTTGGGAACAGCGGGATCACTTAATCCTGTGTTAAATTTTGGTTTTTTTTGTAAATTCATTTTGTGTGTGTGTGTGTCTTTTAGAAAGATATTAGGACCTTTTTACTAAATGGTCAGCAATTTTAAAGCCTGGCCCTAGAACATCCGGATATTAATGATTTCTCATGTGTGTCAAGGCTGTTCCTCACTCTGGCACTTTGAATGCAGAAGGCAGAGGTTTGCAAGAGTCTTTAGAATACACTTTCCACTACAGGCTTATGTTAAAATTCCCCAAGGTCATAGATTCCCCAGCCTTGGATTGGTATCCCTGCCATCAACCACATGTACAAATCTTTTAGGATGGTACATATGGGAATTCCTTCCTGTAAGCTACCCTCAAACTTTCTTAACCCTCCCTCTGGAGAGAGCTTGAAAATCCAGCTTCTTTTAAGTAGTGTCCCTGTGGGTGCTCCACTAAAGTGTCGGTGTGTCCTTGCACTGGCGACCGGAGATTTTTAGCCTAGGAGTGCCTTCCTGTGCTGCACATGCGCAGTCACCGTCATTGTCGTGTGCTGTTCTGTCCGTTAGCTGTGCGCACTCTTCGAGTCCCCTCAACTCCTTTTCTGCCATCCTTGGCAGAAGACGGAGTCTCTGAGCAGTGCGACTTTCTGAAAAAAATATAAAATTTGTGTTGATTAACCGAGTTCTTTAGTTACTTTTAGTCAGTGTTAGTTTTCCCTTAAACCAACCATTAAAAAAACAAAACAAAAAAAAAAGCCCCCATTTTTTCTCAAACTTATTTGACCCCAAGTTCTTCAAAATTCCGGGTCTCTCCTCCCCCCGGTTTTAAGAAGTGCGACTCATGCAGGGACCCTATGTCCAATTTGGACAGGCACGTCTTCTGCATAAAATGTCTCGGTGAAGGCCTTGTGGCTCAGAAATGCCAACACTGCCAAAGCACGATCGTAAGAACTAGAAGAAATAGGGAGGTGAAGACTAGAGAACTTGCTCTGGGAGAAGTCTCTCCAACCACCACACCTGAAGAAATTGGCATTGGTGGAACCCTTGAGTCCGAGGAAAAGAGCCAACTAATCTCGTAAGTCAGGGCCTCACCAGCATGGTCTCTGATGGTGGTGCCGACAATTATCCTGCACCGCTGATTCACTGGTTCCATCCACCTCTGGTACTGTGGAAAAGCATAAAGCGGCACAAACAAAAAGAGCGGAGTCAGAGCTGAAATGCAAAGCAGGCTCCTCTGCACCTATCGGCATGGGCTCGCACCCGGCACTGACCAAGGCAGATATGCTGGCTCCCCAGCACCGACGGAGGCTGCAGCATTGGCACAGACTGTCTCTCTTCTTAATGCGTGCCAGCGCCTAAGCAAACGCTAGCACCAGAAGCTCCATCGACTGAAACCCCCGAACAGTTCAGAGTCATGGCACCACACAACATGTGCTGATAGCACCACCATCGTGCAGACCGATAATTCACCGTTGCATTCTTCTATGATTATGGAGAGCAGCCTACACCGGCATCCATCTGAGGATATTTCTTTCACAGCCATGCTGTCCTTCCTGGGAACCCTGGAACCAGACATGGGAGTAGGTTTTCATCCCAACATTCCTCTCACACCTGTTCATTGATATCATGGTGCTCAACCAGACAGAGGTCCTCTCACCTAGTACCTATGGTTTAATCATACCTGGCCATATCCATCTCAACCATTCCAGCCTCAATGGCCACTGTGGGACCCATGGAACCAATGCCGCTCACAGCTGACCCGTTGCCACTGGTCACAGGAGACTGCCACTGTGACTTCGGTGCATACAGCGGCTCGTTCCCTATACACGACAACTCACTCACTACTGCCCATCCACCATAGTCACCTTCGGTGATGACCCAGACAGATCCAATGGAGGAGGACAATGACCTACCTCAGTCTGATCCAGAAGATCCACCCTGAGCTCCTTAGTTGTCCTAGTCTCCTGATGAGGCAGTTTTCCCTTCCTCCTCCCCACCGGCAGACGATCTGAAACAATTTCAGGACTTGTTTAAAAGGGTTGCACACTCTCAGGGCATCACATTGTGGATAAGGGAGAAGCGGTGGACATGGTATACCCAGATTTTATTAAGGCATTTGACATGGTCTTGCATGACCTTCTTATCAATAAACTAGGGAAATGCCGTCTAGATGGGGCTACTGTAAGGTGGGTGTGTAACTGACTGGACAACCATTTTCAGAGAGTAGTTATTAATGGTTCACAATCATGCTGGAAAGGCATAACAAGTGGGGTTCCGCAGGGGTCTGTTTTGGGACTGGTTCTGTTCAATATTTTCATCAATGATTTAGATGATGGCGTAGAGAGTATGATTAGTAAGTTTGAATATGATACCAAGCTGGGAGGGGTTGCAAGTGCTTTGAAGGATAGGGTCAAAATTCAAAATAATCTGGACAAACTAGAGAAATGGTCTGAGGTAAAGTGGATGAAGTTTAATAAGGTCAAATGCAAAGTACTCCACTTAGGAAGGAACAATCAGTTTCACACATACAGAATAGGAAGTGATTGTCTAGGAAGGCATACTGGACCACAAGTTAAACATGAGTTAACAGTGTGATGCTGTTGCAAAACAAGCAAACATGATTCTGGGATGCATTAACAGGAATATTGTGAGGAAGACACGAAAAGTCATTCTTCTGCTTTACGCTGTGCTGATGAGGCCTCAGTTGGAGTATTGTGTCCAGTTCTGGGCCACCACATTTTAAGAAAGATGTGGAGAAATTGGAGAAGGTCCAGAGAAGAGCAACAAAAATGATTAAAAGTCTAGAAAACATGACTTATGAGGGAAGACTGAAAGAATTGGGTTTGTTTAGTTTAGAAAAGAGAAGACTGAGAGGGGACATGCTAGTGGTTTTCAAGTATCTAAAAGGGTGTTAAAAGGAGGAGGGAGGGGAGACAAATTGTTGTCCTTGGCCTGTGAGGATAGGACAAGAAGCAGTGGGCTTCAATTGCAGCAGTTCTATGATTGCAGGAAATGCAAGAAAAACAGCACAAGCTACTGCAACTTGCCTCCTTCTCCAAAATTGCTCTTCCATTTGACGAGGTCATAATGGACCCATCCAAAGCCATATGGCAAGCATCAGTCTCTATTCTCCCATCCCCTTGGCCAGTAAAAAATATTTCTACCCTCCCTTCAATTAGTAGGATTTTCTTCTCTCACCCCCAGCCAAATTCACTGGTCGTGGATGCGGTTCACCATTGCTCTAGACACCCGCAGTTGAGATCTGCTCCATAAGATAAGGAATATAAAAGGCTGGATTTGTTTGGATAAAAGGTCTATTCCTCCGTGACCTTGCAGTTCCAGATTTTGAACTACACAGCTCTCCTCGCTAACTACGATCATGGTAACTATATAAGGTTACAGGAGTTCATTCAGTGATCTCTCAGAACAGAAGAGGCCACAGTTCCAATCGATCATGCAGGAAGGCCAGTCCATTGTCCAAACTGCCCTACAGGCATCAATTGACATGGCAGATACAGCTGCCAGAGCCACAGCCACTGCTATGATTTTGTGCCGTACTTCTTGGCTTCAATCGTCATGCATTCCTCTTGAGCTTCAGACCAAAATGGAGGACCTTCCCTTTGACAGAAACCACTGTTCATGGCCGAAATAGATGAGGTCTTTCATTCAATGAAGGATTCTTGCACTACCCTTTGCACATTGAGCATGAACACCTCACCTAACAAAAGAAAACGGTACATGCCTTATCCAAGGCCACGGGATAAATCCTTCCACAGAGAGCAACAAAGACCATTTGAGCAAAGACCTAAGGAATGGTCAAACAGGAGTCGTCAACACATCCAATCCACAGCACCTCAACTGTCAGCTTTGAAGCAGCAGTTTTGAAGGTGTGTTCGAGGATCTGAGTGACCTCCCTCTACAACCAATGCGGCCATCCCACCTATTTAGTCACCATCTGAGGCCCTTCTACTGTCAGTGGGCCCTTATCACTATGAACTAGTGGGTTCTCGAGATCATCAGCTCGAGCTATACTATCCCCTTCCTGTGTGTGTTCCCTACCCACCCCCCTTTCCCGTCTCTCTTCTGGGACCCCCTCTCATAAGTACCTACTACAAGCAGAAGTGCAAAAGCTACTCAACTTTGGGGCCATAGAATCTGTTCCCCCGAAATTCCATGGGAGAGGGTTCTACTTAAATTATTTCCCTATATTAAAGAAGCCCATCTTAGATCTCAGGAAACTCATCAAATTTATCCATAACCACAAGTCCATCAATGGTTTCCTAGTAGAAAAGGAATGGAGGGGACCCACATCGTGCATACAGTTAACAGAACAGCATGAGACAGCGGCTGCACATGTGTGGCATGGAAAGCACTGCTAAGCTTAAAATCTCTGGTAGTTGGCGCGAGGATGCACTGACACCTGAGTGGAGCACCCATAGGAACACACCTATTGAAGAACCATTGTTACTGCACAAGGTAAGTAACTTCTTTTGCAACCATCTAAAAAGGGAACTTTAACTTCTCTGAGTAATTTGGCTGTGCATTCTTGGGTATGTGCACACAGAACCTCCCGCCCTCTAGGACACACATATCAGATCATGGTCTTAAAAGGATGAATTTTATTAACAATAAAAACCCACACTTGGTGAAATGTTACTTTACTAGGTGTTACAGAGCAATTGAAAAAAGGATTAAAAACAGAATTGTTTTTCTGTGATTGATTTTGGAAAAGTAGAGTGTAAGGGGGTGCTCTGTGCTCAGCACAGAGAAGTCCAACAAACTCAAAAATAAAATAACCTTATCACATGTAACTAAATAATCGCTCTTCTACTCACATACCTGTAGTTTCAAGACTTATTCCTTCACTAGTCATGGATGACATTAGATTATCCATGCCTGGTTCCCTGGATTATTTCATGTCCTTCCAGGGACTTTGCTGTAGCCACACAAGAGAAACAGGAAGGGCCACTCCTTTCAATTCAACAGTCCACACGTTGTTTCCATTGTATGTTCAAGTGCTTGCTCATGCTCATTCAACATAGGTGTGTGTGCTCGTCACGTGCATTTATGGCTGGAAGATTTTCTGTCAGCAGTACCCATAAGGGACCAGGCTTACTGTCTCCTGGAGTAGTGCACATATGTTTTACTATATAGGGTGCTCCCATGCCCCTTCCTGCTTAGTTCCTTCTTGCCACTAGTTATGGTGCTTGGAACAGTGTGCTCCAGCCTTAGCTGTGGCTTAGTTAATTTCCTTATTCAGTTGTAAATAGTTTTTTCCCTTTAGATAAGTATGTGTAAATAGTTGTAGATTAGTAGTTTTAGTACTGTTCAGCGACTTGTCCTGGGGACTTGGCATGCCCTGCTCCCCTGGTTTTAAAGCCTGTGCTACATGCTGCAGGCTTATGGCAATCATTGATCTGAGGACAATACAAATTGGAGTTATACATTTGAAAGCTCTACTTATGGAGTCTACCCTTGCTCCCCAAGACGAGTATTTAGACTCAGTACTGAACACCAGTGCGTTGGTATGTGGTGCTCCCCTGGTGCTGATAGCCTGGCAATGGTGGTTGTCCCTGGCTCCAGCTAAGAGGTAAAAGAAGTCAACCAGAGACAAATCCCCAGACCTGCAAAAGTACAAAGGCCAGAAGGGGGATCAGACGGGAGACAGGGTCCTGGAGAAAACCCCTGTGGCAGGCTGCCTAGGGTAGTCCTACCCTGTTCCTGTTGCCTGCCCTGGACATTGATGTCCCTTCGATGCTGGAGGCTTTTCAGGTGGCACAGGACATTTTAACCATGCTGGTACTGCCAGTTGCAGCACCTGTCGGGCCCCGGCATAGAAGGAAGCCACCATTTGCCTCTCGGTCACTGAGGGCCAGACTGTCTTGCTCTCCAGCTCAGTTGGGAAGGAGAGCTCCTCATAGCCCCATTCAGTCCATGAGAGAGAGACCAGGGCAAAATGCTATTTCTCAAGTGTCACTGAAATTGAAGCCCAGAGCTATGGAGGCACACACCCCCGGCAACAGTAACACTGTAGGAAGACTCACTCCTGGTAAGTGCCTTGTCACTCTAGGGAGGTTTCCCCATGGCTATGGCACTGCTCTTCGCACCACTGATATTCACTGGCGCCGAGCTCCGTGAGGCGTCACAGCACACTCCTCTTCGTAGGCTTCAGCCAGCCTTCGCTTTGATAGCGCCACGTCAGGCTCAGTCTCCTTGCCCGCGGCGCAGCTGCTTGTGTTGCACATGCTGCTGTCTCAACTAGTGCCACAGGTGTCTTAACAGGGCATCCCATGGCCTCAGGCACAGTGGCCAGTACAGTGGTGTCCAAGGACTCCCTGGGGTTTCCCGGTTCAGCCCCAGGTTATCTGCCCAGAGGCCAGAACGTTTAGAGTCTCCTTTGGTACTTTCCGCTGGCTCTGTACATGTACCGGAGGCAGCCAGGTCACTCAATCCTCAGATGGAGGAAACAATGGGCGACCAGCCAGCATTGAGAGAAGAGGGCCAATTGGATGAAACTTAATCTTTCTTAATGCCAGATGAGGCCATAGTAGCATCCCATCTTGTGGTCTCACCTGATGACATGAAGGCCCACCAGGACTTTCTAAAGAGTGTGGCAATCAACCTGGCTCTTTAGGTGGAAGAGATGCAAAAGACCTTGGACTCCCTCCTGGGGGTCCTGTGTTAGGTGGTGCCAGCCAAGGACAATGCGTACCTTTTATACTCATTCCACACCAGACTCCCTGGTGGTGGAATTGGTCAACCACAGGGAGCGTTAGGACCAGCTCGCTCCCTACTCTGAGGAATAAAGACTCAAAATGCTTGGACTTTTTTGGGCATAAGCTTCATTCCTCAGCAAGTTTCCCATTCCAGGTGGTAAACCACCAGGCCCTCTTTGCCTGCTATGATCTCAGTATGTGACAGACAGTGTCCAAGTTTGAGGCATCACTCATGGAAGCCTCTAGGAAAGAGTTTTAAGGCTCTTGCAGAGGAGGGAGCTTCTACGGCCAGGGCAACACTGTAGGCAGCTTCTGATGTGGCAGATTCGTCTGCTAGCTCCATGACATCTGCAATCTCAATGTGGAGGGTAGCATAGTTAGGCCTGTTGGGCCTATACCTGGAGGCTCAGAACTTGATGCAGGACCTTCTGTTTGATGGCATGGCCCTATTTGCTCAACAAACAGACACAAAATTACATGGGCTAAGACTCCCATATGATCCTAGAGACCTGGGGCTTGTATGTACCAGGGCCTGAAAAGAAGAAGTTTACGCCTCAGCTGCCCTAGTCAAAAGGGCCCTACTTCCCCATTTATTTTTGTCCGAACTCTGCCCCCTTCCTCTCGGCCTGGAGAGACATCACCACAGACCGTTGGCTCTTAGCCATAGTACAGCATGGCTATACGCTCCAGCTATCCTCTATCTCATCCTCCTACCCACCTTCTCTGTTGCTCCTCAGAGTTCCTTCTCACGAGAACTCCTTGAGGAGGAGGTTGTGGAGTTTCTCAGACTGGGAGCAGTGGAAAGGGTACTGCCCTTTTTTGAGAACTGGGATTTTTAATTGCATTAAAATTTAATCCCCAAAGCCAGAGGGGGCCGTCATCCCATCCTGGACTGTGAGGCCTGAACCGATACCTGGTCCACCTCAAGTTCCGCATGGTCTCCCTGGCTTTGATTATCCCTGACTTGAATCTAGGAGACAGGTATGCTGTCCTTGACCTCAAAGATGCATATTTTCACATCACGATCTTCAAGGGCTACAGGCTTTTCTGTGTTTCAAGGTTGGGCTGAACCATTACCAATTCATAGGACTTACCTGCGGTCTGGCCATGGATCCCAGAGTTTTCATGAAATGTATATCGATGGTAGTGGCCTACCCAAGATGCCAAGAGGTCCAGGTATATCCCTACCTCGAAAAGTGGCTCTTCAGGGGTCGTTCCGAACTCTAGGTCCAGTAAGACATAGCTCTCCTCCTCACCATGTGCTGTTGGCTCAGTCTCCTGGTAAACAAAAAGAAGTCATTCTGTGTACCAGTACAAAGGATTAAATTCATTAGTGTGGGGTTGGACTCCACCATGGCCAGAACGTTGCTTTCCTGGGAGAGGTTTCACACCTTTCTGGCCCTTATACAGCGGTTATTCCTGGTGCCTCTGACCACTGCCCAAATTTGCTTTCACATTCTTGGCCACATGGCAGCAATGCACTTATGCTGTGCCCCTCACCAGGCTCAAGGTGCATTGGCTTCAGATATGTCTAGCATCCAGGTAGTCCCTGGCTTGATGCTCTCTGGAACAGTAGAGATGGTCCTGACACACATTCTTGAGTCCGTGATCTGGTGGACCATACAGGACAACATCATATCCGCTGTTCCTTTTCAACATCCTCACCATTTGAAGGAGTTGGTATCTAATGCCTCAGATTAGGGATGGGATCCTCATCTGGGAATGCTTCGGACGTAGGGGGAATGGTTCGCAGAAGAGAGGATCCTGCCCGTAAATGTCAGAGAACTCAGGGCTGTTTGAAACGTGTGCGAACTGTTCCTTCCTCACCTGTCAGCTAAGGTGGTTTGGGTCCTAACAGACAACACAGCTACCATGTTCTACATCAACAGACAGGGGACAACCCACTCCGTGCCTCTCTACAAAAAAGCAATCCAGCTCTGGGACTTCTGAATTCTCCTGGGTACCTCCCTTGGAAGCGTGGCATCTCCTGAAAACCCAAAACAGTCTCAGACTCTGAGCAGGGAATTCTCTTCTTACCACAAGTGGGTGTTAACCTCTGAGGTAGCCTTCTCTTTCTTCCAAGAGTGGGAGTTTCCCCAAGTGGACTTGTTTGCAACGAGAGCAAATGAGAAATGCCCCAGATTCTGCTCCAGGCTGAGTCTGGAAGAGGGCTCCATCGCGGATGTTTTCCTCCTTTTGTGGACAGAAGATCTCATGTATGCATTTTCCCCATTTCCTCTGATCAAGCAGGATGAGGTGAACGTCATATTGATTGCACCAGTATGGCTGTGCCAGCATTGGTTTGGCACTCATATGAGTCTCCTGGCACAGACTCCTTGTCCTTTGCCATTCTGCAGGGCTCTACTGTCCGAGGACCATGGTTGTCTCCTTCACCTGGACCTGTGACTGCTTCAACCTTTCAGCTTGGTTCCCCAGTGACTGAACTCACAACAGCAGACCTATTCAGCTGATGTCCAGAGGGTATTCCCTGAAAACAGGAAGCCCTCAACTCAGCCTACCTACATGGCAAAATGGACTCTTATTTTCAACCTCGGCAGTACAAAGGAAGGTCACCTTGGCTGACACTCCTCCATTTGATCCTTGACTATCTCCTGCACTTGAGGCAGGAATGTCTTGTGCTAGACTCAAGCAGAGTGCACCTTGCAGCTATTTCCGTGTTTCACTTGCCAATTCAAGGCCACTTAGTGGTTTTTCACGACATCAAACCTGATTTTTGAAGGGCCTGGAAAGGCTTTTTCCACAGACCCCAGTTCCTATCCTCCATTGGGGCCTGAATCTGGTCTGAGCTAGACTGACAAGCCCTCCATTCAAGCAGCTTTGCCTCTTTCATTTCTTTCTCTGAAGGTGGCTTTCTTTGTAGCAATTTTTTCTGCCAGAAGGGTATCAGAACTTTGTGCTCTGACATCAGAACTTCTGTATACATGCTTCTTTAAGGATAAGGTACAACTTAGACCTCACCCAGCCTTTCTGCCCAAGGTAGTGTCAGGGTTAGGCACTTGGGGTAAGATATCTTCCTTCCAGTCTTCTACCTCATATGACCAATTAGGAGTGGTGTCTTCGTGCTCTGAACCTCAGGAGGGCACTGGCTTTCTACCTGGAGAGAATGAAACCTTCCCATAAGTCCATGCAGCTTTGTGGCCTGTACTGAATGTATGAAGGTTCTTCCTGTATCTTCACAGAGGATCTCCAAGTGGATCACCTCTTGCATCTGCATGTGTTATGAATTGGCAGGTGGTCAGCTGCCTCATTCGACTAGGGCTCAGGCCTCTTCACAGGCATTTCTTGCACATGTCCCGGCCCCAGGATATCTACCATGCAGCAACGTGGTCTTCAGGGTTACATGTTCATGTCTCATTACACCATCACACAGCACATTAGAGATGACATGGGATTCAGCAGAGCAGTGTTGCAGTCTCCATGTGCTTCAACTCCTACCTGCCACTGCAGACCATGCTTGCAGTCACCTGTGTTGAATGGACATGAGCAAGAACTCGAAGAAGGAAGTTACCTGTTTCTGTAACGGATGTTCTTTGATACATAAATACAATAAAATGGCTGCCATATGAGGCGAAACTAAAAAGAATGGGGTTTTTCCTCTTAGAAAAGAGGAGACTAAGGGGGGATTTGATAGAGGTCTGTAGAATCATGAGTGGTGTGGAGAAAGTGAAAAAGGAAAAGTTACTGACTTATTCCCATAACACTAGAACTAAGGGTCACCAAATGAAATTAATAGGTAGCAGGTTTAAAACAAACAAAAGGAAGTATTTCTTCATACAGTGCACAGTCAACCTGTGGAATGCCTTGCCAGAGGATGTTGTGAAGGCCAGGACTTTAACAGTGTTCAAAAAAGAACTATATAAATTCATGAAGGATAGGTCCATCAATGGTTGTTAGCCTGGACTGGTAAGAACGGTGTCCCTAACCTCTGTTTGTCAGAAGCTGACAGGGGAGGGATCACTTGATGATTACCTGTTTTGTTCATTCCTTCTTGTGCACCTGGTACTGCCTACTGTCAGAGAGCCAGTTTTGGCAGGATACTGGGCTGGATGGACTTTTGATCTGACTCAGTATGGCTGTTCTTGTGTATGTTCTTATTTAGGTTCTGAAGTGTGAATGTTTTTTACTTAAAGATATTATAATCGTCATTTTATTTTTGAAGAGAACAATAGAATGTTTCTCTTATCAGGGGTTGGCAACCTATGACTCGTGAGCCAAATATGGCTCGTGAGGGAACCAAGTATGGCTCTTTTGGCAGCCACTGGCGGGTGGCTGCTGGAGCTGAAGCTGGGCTGTGGTGCGGCGGGGCTTGGGTACAGCCACCTGCCATGTGGCCCACCCAAGGAGCAGCTGGGCAGCCATTATGCGGCTCTGGTCCCAGCTTCAGCTCTTCCCCAGAACATGCAAAGGGGGGGACCATGACCCCCTGCCCAGGACATGCTAGGGGGGCTGCAAACCATGGCGTGGTGGCTCCCACCCATCCCATGATGTGCCGGGGGCCCGCAAATAGTGGCCTGGCAGCCTCCCTACTTCCAAGAAACCGGGGGAAGAGTGGGATGCAGCAGTTCCCTCCCAATCCCAGAAGAAATGGGAGGGGGTCAACTGGGAACCACAGCCCAGTTTTCGCCCTCCTCAGGACACACCAGGGGAGGGCCAGAAACCACTGCCCCCCTGGGGAAATGCTGTGGGGGGCCAGAAACTGCCTTCTGTTCCCTTCCCTGGAGGAGGTGGCCAGGGGGTCCAGAAATTATGTGCCGCCCCCCCTGGAGCAGCACCATCTTCAGTGCTGCGGGCAGCTCTGGTAAGCCCCCCCAGACTCCTCTGCCTTAACCCTCCACACCCTGCCCTGATTCCTACACCCCCTGTGCACTAAGTCCCACCACATACTCAACCCTTTACCCTGTTCCCCTCCACTTCCTGTCCTCAGCCCTCCACACCTCCCAGCCCTCTGCTCTCACTCCTGCACCCCCACCCTTTGCCATGAGTCCCCTTAGTCTCTGCCCTGGCTCCTGCAAACCCATCCCCTTCCCATGTCCCCCTGGTCCTGTCCTGACTCCTGCAGCCCCAACCTCCTGCCCTGAGCCCACCCACACATCCAACCTCTTGCCCTGAGGGTTCCCTACCCCAACTCTAGCACCCTCCCCCCACCCTGAGTGCCCTCCCCCCAACCGCAGCCCTGACTCCTGCATTTTTAAACAGCTCTTTGTTGACCACATTTTCTGAATTTTGATATAGTTTGGATCTTTGGTTTGAAAAGGTTGCTCACCCCTGCTATTTATACTATGCATCATATCTTAGTTTTGATTTTAGTGAGATCAAAATTGTATTGTTTGCTTCTGTGTTCTTTATTCTGTAGATTCATACCTTGGTTGAAAGTTTGAAGCTTTCCATCACTGATCAGCAGCTCCCTATGTTTATACGAATAATGCAGCTTGGAATTGCTCTTTACTATGGAGAATTGGGAAACTTTAAAGAAGGAGAAAATGAAGTCCTGGTTTGTAATACTAAAGATATATTGGGAAACATCTCAGGTATGTATAACTATTATTACTCAATCAAAAATAACATTTAAACAATTGGGTTTTATTTTCTGATATTTAAGAATGTGAGTGTTCAACACAAGCTATTACAGTATCTTGATAATCTGTAAACTGTTAGAGCTGATAAACTATGTCATATACATGTGTAATACTCTAACATTATTTGTTTGTTATGCTGAGACACCTATTTTGATGATTTTACCTAAGCTGAGATGAAACTCTATCCAGAGAGCACAATCATGAGGGTGGGAAGTAGTAAGCGAGTTTAGGGTTGTTAACATTTTTTTTATATTTCTAATTTAATTAAAATATGGCACCTGGACACCAGTGTTTTGATTTTGTGTTTTGGGCTTTTTACTGTGAATAGAAATGTTGTCAACACTTGTTCTTGTTTGAGTAGTTGCACTTGTGGATTCCATTTTTGGTGTCTGTGTACCCAGTGTTTGGCTATCAAACTTTTCCCCTCAGCATTACCTGGTGTGTGGCTCGAGTACCATCTGCTATCATGTTTTTCCTTGTTTCGGGTTTCTGTTGTTGACTCCTAGGCATGCCTGGTTTACTGGGCTTCAAATCATGTACTGCCTGCTGAAAATCATACCTGTGAGTGACTCATACAACATTTGTTGTAAGTGCCTGGGCAAGGCACACGTGAAGGACCAGTACCAGATTTGTCAGGACTTCAAGCATGGTTTAACTATGATAGGCTAGGCTGAAGTTCTAGCTAAAGGAGGCAGAGCCTAGATGACTCTCAAAGCGTCTTGGTCTGACTGATAGCTGAATGCTACAGCTTCAGTCAGAAGCTTGCTTCCAAGACTGTCCTAGTCTTGGTACTGGTTACCGCCACCAGTGCTTACAGCATAAGTTTTCCTCCCAAGCCTGCAAAGCAAGGGGAAAGGGGCTCAAGTAGAGGGAAACTGAGCTCTAATCACTCCTCTTACCAATCAGTGCCAAAGATTGCAGTGAGCTCCAGTGCCAGAATGGGCACCATTGAGTCCTGTGCCAGAAATGATACCCATTAACTTCAGCAGCACTGCGTCAACCAGATATGATCTTGGTGCTGAATACTCTCGAAGCATTTGCAGAGTAAACTTTTAACTTTTTTTGTTGCTCCTGATATTGTTGGTAAGGAATCCGTTCCTGTGGTACTATTAAATCGCTCTGTGCCAACATCTATGATGCGGCACTCAGTAGTGCACCAGCTGCCTATTTCCTGGACAGTCTATCTGTTTGTGCTATCTAAGAGAAGTTTGCAATGATGGTGTGTCTCTAGTCTTCGCTGAGTTCTGAGCACCAGTCACTAGAATCAACTTGGATAGACCCTCCATGGTCTGTACAAAGGGATTCTTTTTCATTGGACTCCGAGGTGGGCTCATATATCTGTCATTCTTGGAGCAGCACTTAGTGCTCCCCATGTAGTTCCTTCTTCTATGGGTACCCTGTTGAACCCACAATAGGAGCATCTGTGGGAATGTAGCCAGGAGGTCATTGGGATGTGGTCCCTTAAAAGAGGCCTGTTAAGAACCACTGGCATTTTGTAGAAGAAGTTAAACAACTTGTACTCTTAGCTTCATCCTTGTCCTCCTTGGATAGGATGGTGTCCGTGGAGGCAAAATCACCACATCCTGCCAGCGACAAGTCTTATCAGGCAGAATTGTTAGAGAGGTGCTTCAGATATAAAAATTCAGGTTAAGGAGGTCAGAGTCCTCTCATAACCTGATTGATGTGCTATCTGTGTCAGGTTCATCTAAAGTGTGCAGCCAATCAATGAGGTGATTTTGGAGCCTATAAAGACACTTGTAGACCTCCTCTTCCTTGCCTCCTACCTCAAAGTCTGTGGAGTACAAGAGTTATGTGCCCTCCATAGTTCCTGCTAAGGTGTGTGCCTGCATAGCTGCGCACAAAAAATTCTTACCCTGCCCATCTCCTCTGGAGAGCCATGCAGCAGCACTTTCATGGCAGGCGGCTGCTCCGGTGGGCAGAGCTGGCTGAGAAGGTGTGGTGAGGGAGCCACTGAGGCAGAAGGCCAGGACCTGCCATGTGGTGGGGGGAGGCCTGCTTCGGTGGCTGGGGCTGCCACGTGGTGGGGGGGTAGGGGACTGGGGCCTATTCTGGGGGCTGGGAATGGAACCTGCTGCATGGTGGGGTGTGTGTGTGTGTGTGTGTGTGTGTGTGTGTGTGTGTGTGTGTGTCTGCTCCCTCAGCCTGGAACAGGACATGCTGCATGACCAGGGATGGGCGTGGGTCTATTCTGGCCACTGGGAATGGGATATGCTCCATGGTGGCAGAGGGGGATGGGTTTCTGCTCCAGCGACCGGGAATGTGTATGTTAATAAATTGGGTGCCACACATCCAAACCAGCGCATATGACCTCAGTATTGGTGCACAATCCAAAACTTGCTCCGCTCATGGTTGGAAAATCTTAGAGGGAACACTGGTGCCCTCCCACATGCAACTGTTTTCCCATCCTCCTCCAGGTTTGCTAGTGGTTTTCAGTGGCTAATGAAAGGATCATCAGAGGCATCAAGCTTCCACACCCAAATCAAGAGGCAAAAAATATGGTTTTTTTTGGCAGAAAAGTTTATTTGACTGCAGGGTATTGTGGCTTAGAATTGCTGAGCAACAGATTCTGCTTAAATGTTGTTCTAATTTGTGGCACTCCAGGGAGAAATTCATATATCTGCTTCCTGAAAATGTTAGGCAGAGTTCTCTTCCCTGGTGAAGAAGGGCAGATTAATAACAAAAACTTGGTTGCAGGCTCGATTGGGTGTGGCAGAGTTGGTAGTTAAGACCATGGTTTCTGTGCACTCTATGTGAAAGCCTTCATGGCTGCAGTCTTCTGGTCTACTCTGTGAAGTCCAGAATACTATTCAGGACTTGCCTTTTGAGGTTCTTTCTCTGTTCTCCTAGCAGGCAAACATCAAGCTCGCTTGCCTTAAGGACTTGAGGGCCACCTTTTGTGTTTGTATTTGCCTGCCCAGTTAGAAAGCACTATCAGATTCTGCAGACTCAGCATTATCCTATTCTTCTAATCAAGATCAGAATATAAAGACCTTGGATTATAGGAACAGACCCTATGCTGTTTTTGCTTTGGTTTTAGCTCCATGTTCTTCTGGATATCTTCGAAACAGTTGTTCTTTTTCGAGTGATGTCCCCGTGGGTGCTTCACTGTAGGTGCTGGGCTTGCCCCGGCGCCGCAGTATGGAGATTTTTCACAGCAGTAGTTTGGCCGGACCATGCATGCGCGTGGAGCGTCTCGTGGTGTTCCCTCCCTTCTGCGCTGCTTGGTCCAGTCTCAGCCAGTTCCTCTTAACCGCCTCAGGCTGCAGACAGAGGGAACTGCTCTCCTCGGATCGTCTTGTTCGTGAGGAAATTCAAAGTTGTTCTCATTTATACCTGTTCTTTTAGTTATTCTCCTTTCCGTTCATTCGTTCCCCTGTTTATAAAAAAAAAAAAAAATTAAAGTTACAGTTTAAAGTTCTTGTTCATAAGTTCTTATCTGCTTAGATTTATTTAAGTTTCTGTTGACTCCCTAATGCAACTTAGTCACTACCCTTCTCCCTATTTAAAAAAAAAAAAAAGGAGAAAAGAAAGGAAGGAGAGAAAAATACTGAAGTATGCCTGGCTCACCAGGGTTCAAAAAATGTGAGGCCTGCCATGAGGCAATGCCCGCCTCGGATGGCCATTTGTCCTGCATATGTTGCCTGGGCGAAAGCCACGTCCCACAGAAGTGCCCCCCACTGCTCTAAGCTCACAGCTAGAGCTCGACAAGACAGGGAGATGAGGCTTAGGATGATCCTGTTCGATAAGGCTCTTTAGCCTCAAGGATCTGCCCTCCCCCCCGCGGCCATCACGAGAGCCGCAGAAGCGAAGGGCCTCTTCTCCAACTGCCGCCCCTCCAAGGAAAAGCAAGCCGTCTCCAACCTGCTCTCTGCCTGCTACTTCGCACGGCAGATTGAGTGTAGGCAATAAATCGGGCACTTCTGGGGTGTCTACGGTGCGCACTACTGTAACGGCACCGTCCAAAGTAATAAAACCTGCCTCCATGGTGCCGACCACATGCCATTCATCGGCACCAACGAGTGCGGCACCAACAAGTTCTGCCTGCACCCCTTCGGCACCATCAGCACCGCCTCCTAAGATGGCATTGGTGTCTGCCGAGCTCCACCCAGCACTGACTCCGGGGGACTCCGGTAGACCAGCCTGATCACACGGCACCGATGACACCGGCACCACAGGCTGCACTGATCCCAACGGCACCGCCTCTTACGACAGAGGCGCTGGCACCGACTCTGGCACCAAGATGGTCACAGCCTAAGAAGGCTACCACCAAGACATGCTGTCAATGGAGCCTGTCACCATGCTCCCCATCCTCAACTTTTTCGCCAGAGCCGTCGTCGCCACGCCACCTCAGTCACCCAGGCGATCACCAGTCAGGATATTTTCTTCTCGGGAGCGCCTTCCATCTCCATTTCTTACCCCACCAAGGGAGCACCACCAGTACCATCACTGGTTTTCGACCTCTCCTTCTGTTACCACGGAGATATTACTCTCCATCATTGTTACCTCGCTCTCCTAACTAATCTTACAGGCCAGCATATAGCAGATCTCACCATTATGATCACTCCCCCTCCCGCTTTTCATACGACTACCGCGACCCTTACGATAGTCGCACATACTACAGGACCTATTCACTATACCATCACTCTTCCAGATCAGTCCCGGACTCACGTCTCATCTTCTAGACACTCACCTGTGACCGACCCACTCCGCTCGATTCAGGGCCCAAGGTCCTCCAGTCTGATCTGGAGGAGGAGCAGCCCGTGGCAGCTGAGGTGCATGAGCCTGAGACATCGCCTACTGATCCATCATCATCCTCACCAGATGAGGCAGTTATCCCAGGGGATACTTTCCCCTCTGACGATCTCAGGCAATTCCAGGAGCTTTTTAAAAGATTAGCAATCTCCCAGGAGATTCAACTTACTGAGATCAAGGAGAAACAGCATCGTCTCCTCAAGAATCTCCAGAAGCCTCATACTTCAATATTGGCCATCCCTCTGGATGAGGCCGTACTAGAGGTCGCCAACGAATTGTGGCAGACTCCAGCTTCCACATTACCAACAAATAAGAAGGCGGACAAGAAATATTTTGTGTCGCCTAAAGGATCAGAATTTCTATTCACCCACCCTCATCCCAATTCGCTGGTGGTTGACGCGGCGCAACGAAGAGCACGGGTGCCACACTATAGGAGTCAAACATCAGATAGGGACTCAAAAAGGCTTGATTTATTTTGAAGGAAGGTCTACACGTCATCAATGCTTCTTCTCCGAATAGCCAACTATTTGGCACATTTATTGAACCATAATTTCGATAATTATTCCAAGCTGACAATTCTTATGGAATCGTTGCCCGAATCCAAAAGGCCCATTTTAAAGGCTGTTGTTCAAGAAGGTTATGCTGCCACTAGGACCAGCTTGCAGATAGTACTGGATGTAGCAGACATGGCAGCGTGAGCCACAGCCACTGCAGTCGTCATGAAAAGGGCTTCGTACCTCCAGTCAGCAGCAGTCTCCAAAGACTTGCAAGCCAAAGTAGAGGACTTACCCTTCGAAAAAGATAACCTCTTTGCAGAAATGGTGTACACAGTGACATTCCAGTAAAGATTCCAGGTCAACCTTGCAAACGCTCGGTATGTACACTCCACCATATAGGAGAAGGCGCTACACTCCATTTCAAAGGTGCTACGACTATACCCACACTAGGCAGCAGTGGCGGCAACAACACCGGCCTTTAGATCAGTCGCGCTAGCATCACCGGCCTCCGAGATGCCGCAACTAAAATAATTGCCCACAGAATCAACCCATCACCAGGCAGCAGGTTTGACTGCTTGGTCGGGAGCATTCAACCAGTCTCACTTACATTTCACCCACTCGTTACCACCCTGCTGTTTCATCATCACCTACACCCATTCTACCATCGCTGGGCAGATTATCACCAACGACAGATGGGTGCTAGAGATAATCCAACTCGATTATGCCATACCCTTCCTGTCCATCCCACCTACAACCCCCCCAAACCCTGTCCCTCTTCAGGGACCCCTCTCACGAAGATTTGCTTCGTACCGAAATCAATCATCTACTGCAGATTGGCGTAGTAGAGACGGTACCACATGACTTCAGAGGGAAAGGGTTCTACTCCCATTATTTCCTGGTGCAGAAGAAAACGGGGTTGGAGACCGATATTGGCCCTCAGGCAACTAAACAAATATCACTGGAAACATCATTTCAAGATGGTAACCCTCGCATCTATTATCCCATCCTTGGATCAGAACGACTGGTTTGTTGCTCTCAACCTACAGGATGCATATCTCCATATTACGATCCATCCCGCACACAGACGTTTTCTCCGATTTGCTGTTGGTGAAGACGACTACCAATACTGCGTCCTACCATTCGGACTTTCTGCTGCTCCAGAGTGTTTACAAAAATGCTCAGTGGTAGCCGCTCACCTCCGATGCAACGGAGTGGTCATATTCCCTTATCTAGACGACTGCTTCATAAAAGGTTGGACGTCCTTGCAAGTAGGCAGGATGCTCGTCATCACCAGACAAACTTTCCAATCTCTCGGCCTATTCACGAACGAGGACAAATCTACATTACAACCTACCCAAGACTTAGAGTTCATTGGAGCGAGACTAGACTCCAAAGTAGCAAGAGCATTCCTACCAGTGACCAGATTTCACTCAATCCAGTTCGTAATAGATACCTGCCGAGCCAACCGCAGAGTTTGCTGTTAGCTCTCAAACTTATGGGTCATATGGCTGCAACCACCTTTGTAGTCTCCCACGCCAGGCCAGACTACATTTCCACATCCTTCAACACTGGCTTGCTACTGTGCACAACCATACCACTCCAGACATACACAGGGTGGTCAGTATACCACCCAACGTCATGGCCTCCCTGGAATGGTGGACCATAGACAAGCATATGCTCTCAGGAGTACCCTTCCACCGACCACGACCATGATATCAGATTACTACAGATGCCTCCCTTCTGGTGTGGGTTGCGCACATGGGCGGAGCCTCGATACAGGGTCGCTGGGCACCCCAAGAGACATTGCTCCACATAAATCTTCTCGAGCTCAGGGCCGTCACCAATGCGTGCAAGCATTTCTGTGACCAAATACGCAACTGCACAGTAAAAATCCTGACAGACAACTTAGCGACAATGTACTACATCAGTCGCCAAGGGGGCGCACGCTCACAATCCCTATGTGCAGAGGCGGTCCGACTCTGGAACTGGTGCATCACCAACATCATCACTCTTGTGGCATCATATTTACCTGGCATCAACAACATAACAGCGGACTCCCTCAGCAGGAACTTCGCGCCAGATCACGAATGGGAGCTTCACCGTGGAGTCCTCCGCTTCCTCTTTCGCCAATGGGGCACCCTGCTCATCGACCTATTTGTGACCTACAACAACAGAAAATGTCGCAGCTATTGCTCCAGGGCAGGTCTCAGTCACCACTCCCTGGGGGATGCTTTCCTCATCACCTGGAATGGTCCCTTAATATACGCCTTCCCAACCATGCCACTCATTCCAAGAGTGCTTCAGAAAGTCAAGATAGATCATGCCACAATAATATTGGTAGCTCCCGCATGGGCGAGGCAACACTGGTTCCCTCTTCTCCTGCAACTATCTTGCTACCCATCTTACCAACTACCACTGTTTCCGGGACTAGTCACTCAGGACCATGGCCGCTTTCTCCACCCACAACTTCACATGCTGCACCTCACAGCTTGGTACTTAGCTGGCTGAATGCTACCGAAACCTTATGCTCCGATAATGTCAAAGAGGTCCTTATACACAGTAGACGACAAAATACGAGACACACATACCTTGCGAAATGGACGAGGTTCACCGCCTGGTTTTCTGACCACCACATCAACCCACTCATTGCGCCTATCCACAACATACTGGACTATATAATGGACCTGAAACAAACAGAACTAGCCTTAATGTCACTTAGAGTACATCTCGCGGCAATAGTGGCTTTCTGGCAACCGATGGGAGGGATTCTCCGTATTTGCTCATTCCCTCACAAAGAGGTTCCTCAAGGGGCTAACAAATTTGAAACCTCCCTTTCGCACACCTCCTCTATTGTGGGACTTGGACCTAGTCCCACGAACCCTCGTAGCCCCACCTTTCGAGCCATTAGCCACAATACCTCTTCAGATGCTAACCCAGAAGTTGGTGTTTCTACTCGCAATTACCTCCGCACGCAGAGTCAGCGAACTATCAGCACTGATAGCGATACCTCCATACACCATCTTCCAGAGGGACTGTGTCATTCTCAGACATCACCCAGCCTTTATACCTTTATACCTGTTCCGATTTCCACGTCAATGAGCCCATTATACTGCCTTCATATTACCCCAAACCACATACTTCTCTTGAGGAAGCAGCTCTCCATACTTTAGACATATGTAGGGCTCTAGCTTTTTATATAGAGTGCACTAAGCCCTTTAGAAAGACAGACAGACTTCTCCTGTCCCTTGCAGAGTGTTCTAAGGGCCAGCCCCTTTCATCTCAAAGAGTAGCTAACCTAATTGTGTCATGAATAACCCAATGCTACTCCATCCGGGGAATACCACTTCCTGAACGCCCTAGAGCACACTCCACTAGAGCCATTTCAGCCTCCACTGCCTTTCTGAGAGGTGTTCCCCTTGCAGACATTTGTAGGTCAGCCACGTGGGCGTCCTATTGCACCTTCGTTGAACGTTACACTGTACAGCATAGATGGCTGCCTGATAACTCTGTAGCAGCTGCAGTTCTTTCATCTGCCAATCGATAGGGGTTCTGAGTCCCACCTACTGTCACATGAGGGGGGAATACTTCTGTGCAGACACCTACAGTGGAGCACCCACGAGGACATCACTCGAAGAAGAAAGCGAAGTTACTCACCTTGGTGCAGGAACTGTTGTTCTTCGAGATGTATGTCCCTGTGGGTGCTCCACTACCCACCCACCTCCCCGCTTTGGAGTCTGTGTCCGTTTTATTTTCCAGATCCTGAGGCGGTTAAGAGGAACTGGCTGAGACCGGACCGAGCAGCGCAAAAGGGCGCGAATGCTGCGAGATGCTCCCCGCGCATGCGCGGTCCGGCCAAACTACTGCTGCAAAAAATCTCCGTACTGCAGAGCCGGGGCAAGCCCAGCACCTACATTGGAGCACCCACGGAGACATACATCTCAAAGAACGACAGTTACTGCACCAAGGTGAGTAACTTTGCTTTCTAGTGCAGTGATCTCCAACCTTTTTATACCCAAGATCACTTTTTAAATGTCAGGGCAAGCCAAGATCTACCCCATCCCTTCCCCAAGATCCCCCTTCCTTTAGGCCCCACCCTCTCTGTTCCCCCTCCTCTCCATCATTTGCTGTCCCCAGCTCTTATTCACTCTCACTGGGTTGAGACAGGAAGTGTGGCCTCTGGGGTGAGAGTGAGGGATTTGGGCGTGAGAAGGGGTGAGAGGTGCAAGCTCTGGGAGGGAATTTGGGTGCAGGAGGAGGCGGAGAAAGGGATCCTGGCTCAGGGAGGGGGCTTCAGGCAGGAGAGTGTTGGGGTCAGGTGGAGGGTGCTGACCAGGTTGCAGGCTTGTGGATGTTAGGGTGCAGGAGTTTGGGTTGGGGTATATGAGGGGCTCAGGGCAGGGAGGTTGGGAGTATGAGTATGATGGGCTCAGGACACAGATTTTCAGTGTGTGGATGATGCAGGAGTGTTGTGGCAGAAGACTGGGGATGTGGGGGTGCAGGAATTTGGGGATATAAGAGGCTTGGGACAGGGGGTTCTCGTGTATGATAGGCTCAGGGTTGGGGACTGGGGGCATGCAGGAGTGTTATGATGCTGTGGCCAAGTGGGAACTTGGCTCCAGTTGGGGGCTTGTTGGCCAGGCTTCATTTTTAAATAAAGTATTGTGTCCAACAAAAAACATTTCAGCATTGTCTTTATTTATGAGAGGGACGGGGAACCTGTTTTGGGTCAGAGGTTACTGACCCAGAGAACAATCAGTCGGGGACCACACAAGTGAGATGCAAAAAAAAAAAAAAAAAAAACCCTCCCAAACCTCATTGATGTGGCCCCAACTGAGACACCTCACTCCCCTGGCACTCCTGCATCATGGTGGGGGAGGGTAGGTAGGACTGAGGTTCAGGCCAGATGAACTCTTCTAGGGCCTGGTTCGTGGAATTTGTGGGCCCCTCTACAGTCTGAGGTGGGGCCAAAAATGAGGGATCCAGTGTGCGGGACGGGGCTGCCAGGGAGTGGGATAGGGATGGGGATGGGGATGCAGAATCTGGATGGAAAATAGGGTACAGGAGCAAGCTGGGGGTAGGTGTCTGGACAGGAGCAGGGTGCTTGTTGATGTCTGGACAGGGGTTAGGAGTAGGGTGCTAGTGGGTGTCTGGCCATGAGGCAAGGGCGGGGTGCTGGATGGTGTCAGGGCAGGATGCTGGTGGGAGTTTGGCCAGGGGGAAAGGTGCTGGTGGGGGTTTGGGCAAGGTGCTGGTTGGGGTCTGGACAGGGTGCTGGTGGAGGTTTGGGCAGGGTGCTGGTGGGGTCTGGCCAGGGGTCAGGTGCTGGTGAGGGTTTGGCCAGGGGTAGAAGCAGGGTGCTGGTGAGGGTTTGGTCAGGGGCAGGGTGTTGATGGGGCTTGGGCAGGGTGCAGATGGGAGTCTGGCCAGGGGGCAGGAGCAAGATGCTGTTGGGTGTCTAGCCAGGGGGCAGGGTGCTGGTAGGGGCTTGATCAGGGTCAGTATCAAAGTCAATCACTGGCCCTTTAAGGCAGGGCTGAACGGCCCAATGAGCCAAGTCATGGGGATGGGGGATGTACCCCAGTAGGGGGTCCCGGGCCCACCCCACTGCACCCGCTCCTGGTCCAGGGCCCTGTGAGTGGCAGAATGGTCCACCACTCCCTCAGTGGGGAATCCAACCAAAATACGTCAAGGCTCTCTGGGTAGGAGAGGCTGCTCCTGCATCCTCCCTGGGCCACTTCCTACCTGATCTAATGGGCTTACTTCCCACGGGGAAGCTGGGTCTTCTGACTCCTCGAGGGCCACACTTCCCTGCTGGTGTGCAGTGATAACATCCCAACTGACTTTGGAGCTTCCGCTGTACTCCCCTCGGGCAGCTGGCTGCTGCTGTTCAGGAGCTACCATTTGAGGTCCTTCTCCTCTGGCAGCCAGCTTAGACTGAGCCTCTTCCCAGGCTTTTATAGCTGGGCTACAGTCTGAGCATGCCCGGCAGGGCTGTGGGGATAGGGGTCCTTCAGCTAGGGCAGTGGTCCCCAACCTTTTTGGGTGGTGGGTGCTGCGCGGGGTTGCCGGGCCGCCCGTGGGCGGGGCTGCGCATGTACTGCATGCCCGGGGGCGGGGGGGCCGTGCATGTGCCTTGTGCCCAGGGGTGGGGGAAGGGGCCGTGGGGGCGGGGGTCCGCGCATGCGCCGCATGCCTGGGGGCGGTGCTAGGCGGGCGCACATAAATGCCCCAGCGGGCGCCAATGCACCTGCGAGCACTGCGTTGGGAACCACTGAGCTAGGGTAACCTGGCTTAATCCTGTTAGTTCAGTGCGGGGCTGGTACACCCCGTCACAGTCATGTTTTCTAGATCCTTAATCAGGTTTTTTTTTTTCCTCTTCTCTTTTGTACCCTCTCCAGTTTCGCCACATCTTTCTTGAAATGTGGTCCACTCTTGCTCAAAAGGGTCTTGCTAAATGGTAGAAAGCCATCTACTAGGGCTACTCTGTAAAAACATTTGTCATGTCCATCTTGTCATGTCATTGTGGACACTTGTATCCTCAAGTATGTGATCCTGTTGTCCTGTAGGATATGAACTTAATGTTCTCAAGGCTTATCTATCTCATGTTTGAGCCTTTGGCCACTTGCTCATCTGTCAATGAAAGTGGCATTTTTGGTTGTCATTCCTTCTGCCAGAAAGATGAGAGAATTGTGTCCTACATTGTGTGGGCTTCTTTAAGGACAAGGTTTACCTACACCTTCATTCATTGCTAGTTGCAAAGGTGGTGTCTGCTTTCCATTTCAGCTGGCCTCTTTACATACTTGCATTCTTTCTGAAATCACAGTCGAGAAGGGAAGAGGACGTTTGCACATGATGAACATTAGAAGATCTTTGGGGTTCTACTTTAACCGAACTAAGCAGTACTGTAAATCCTCTCAGTTGTTCGTGCTGGTTGCAGGCACAATGAAAGCACATATTCTCTTACAAAAGTACCTTATACTGGGAGATAGTCTTGGTTACAACAGTCTTGCAGACCACTGCGATGAGGAGGGCCACTCATGCAGCCCACTCACTAGGCTGGATTGCCCCTCCCTGATTTAAATTATCTTCTTTTTTATATCTACAGTGGTGGTGAGAAACTAATGTAGAGTCTTTTTTTAAATAAATATCTTCTCCAGAAATAATCTTGCATAGGTCTCTAATGTTAACAATCGAGTACTCCCTAAAAAAGTCCACAACATTCTTTCAGGACACATGAAGGTACTTTGGTAATAGAGGCTATGTTGTTGTTGTGCTTAAGGTATTAAAGTAATTTAAACCTTCTAGGATGAATGTTCAGAGTAATTATTTCTTTTTTTTTTCAATGAATATATTACGATATGAATTTAAATAGCTTATAAGAAAAATTCGTATAAGAATTTTGTAGATACATTGTGTTCTGTGGTTTCAAGAAAGTAATTTATTGTTGGAAAGATGTCGGTAGTAGAAACTTATTTGCTACAAATGTAGCATCTGTAGTGTTGGCACAGATGATAATTTCATTTTAATGCCAGATTTATATCTTGCTGTTATGCTTCTGCTATGTGGAACTGAGCAAATAATTATTAGTCTATTAGAGTTGTTGATTGTGCTCCTATGTTTTTTTCTAAATCAGAAACACTAGTCTTTAAAGGAAATTATATATCTTGTGAGAAATTCAAAGTTTGAGTTGGCAAAAGAGGAGGAGGAGCAGCACTCTCTCAGAAATGGTGTTACCATGTCAGTCACTAACCATCAGATCCAGATAGTTGCAGAACTTTTTCTATGTTCTAAGAGAGAAAACACAAGATAGGGCATTTTCTGGTGTCTGCTAGGGATGTGAACGAGTAGCTGATTAGTCAATTAACTGATAAACCTAGGTCATATCAGAGGCAGCAGTGCGGGGAGGCAGGCAGCTGGTCTGTGAGGGCAACTGGTTTTTTAAACTAGCTTTCTTTGCGGACTGGCTCCCTCCTGGCACCCTGTGCTGCTGCCTGTGATAGAGAGGCAGCAGCACATGGTGGGAGGGAGCTCCCCAGGAGAGGGGCCAGATTGCACTGGCTGCTGGCTCCGTCCCCAGGGACTGTAGAATAGTCGACTAACCACTAAGAATTCATGTGGTTAGCTGACTATTTAATTATACAAGCGCTAACATTGCTAGTGTCTGCTACAACCTTATAACACTAGTGAATAAGCTGGTCAGCTATCAGTGATGGGTGGGGAAAAACCCCGTGTTATTCTAGGATTTGAATGGTATATTCCCAGTATGAAATCATCCTTAGAATTCCTCAATAGTATAGATGATAATTTAATTCAAACTGTTGCATCTAACACAGGGCAATTCTATACTTGAGCTTGTCTTGACAGATAGAAGAACTGACCACAGAACTAAAAATTAATGCTCGCCTAAGTACAAGTGGTCATGACTTGATAAAATGTATATTTCAGTGGCAAAAATACTATGTTAATGTTTCTGGTTTTTGCCCCCTTGCAGATGAAAACCAGAAAATTAATAGTTAAGATAGCTCATGCAGCCTTAATTGCCCTCTTTCAGACATGCTTTTCACTTATCCTCGTTTCTTACCCTCTGCATTTCCACACCCATCCTGTCTCTTTCCCCCATCCCTCCCTCCAACCACATGTCTTCTGTTTTGGGCTCCTCCTCACTTGATGTAACAAAAAGTTTGGTTAGAGTGGCTGCTTACTTTGTGTTCACAGTAAACCTCGCCATAAAATAAAAATATTAGGTTGTAACAGAGACAACTTGTAGCAAGCGATGTGAGATTAAACGTTATTAAAGATCTACAAAGTTTTGTGCTCGTACAGTCAAAAGCAGGGAATTTACCCATGGCAATAGTCAGGGCTTGACAAACCATGGTGAAATCTACTCGCCAGCCCCGCACTGTGCATGTGCCAGACCCGCATTGCGCATGCGCGCACCGCTGGTGAACGGGGCGACTGTCTGAAATCTACTTGCCACGGGCGAGTAGATTCACTGATTTGTCAAGCCCTGGCAATAGTTATTGGCAAATTCTTTAGAATGATATAGGCAAGCATAAAATGACACCCTCAGCCCTATTGCCAGCAGGGACTATATGACCCCAGATAGGATATAACTCAGCTCCTGACCAGAAGAAACTGCCTTTGTGGTGTGCTAGTTCATGAGAGTGGCAGCACCACATTCCTGTCCTGTGTCTCTTAGGAATAGAGCCCTACAAATCAGCGGATACCAATTTCTATCTGTGGGTAGAAATTTGTTTCCATGCAGGGCTCTAGCCATGCGCTGACTGTGGTAAAACTCGACAGATTGAGACCATTTTGCCCCACATCAAATCAGTTGTTTAAGCTGTTGCTTGGAGCCAAAATTAAAAAAGGAAAAAGGACACACATACTTTTTTTTGTAGAGTGGCTGTCTTTTCGTGATTTGTGTGTCTGCAACACCTACTTCCAATGACTAGGGTCACTAGTCTTGATCTTCCTGAGGCAACTCAAATTTCAAAGGAATATGATTAAGCATATTACTTTTAGAGGCCTTCGGTCAATTTTTAAAAGGTGCAAAGTAATTTTAACTATAGTGGAGCTACTAGTATAACGTGCAAACAGAATCAAGTCCAAACCAGTAAATTTTGATTGTTTTCTCTCTCTCTCTCACACACACACGTCTTAAAAGGCCAGTTCCTGAAAACAATTGAGTCAAAGGAAGAAGGATTTAATAAGAAAAATGTGAATAATTGGGAATTGTTTAAAACACTTGACTAGATTCTTTTTAAAAAAAGTCACAATCCCACAAAATAGTTGAAGTGGTTAGGGGGAAAAGTGAAGGCAGCTGTAAAAGCATAATGGAAGAAGAAGGAGTTGATAGAATTGAATATGAAAGCTAGGAATTGTAGCAAATTGATAAGGGAAGGAAAAAGAAACAAGAACTCTGTGGTCAGCCTAGTTAAGGATAATTAGGCGTTTAAGTATATTAGGAGCGAAAATAATCTTAAAAATGGTGTTTGTCTACTTCTAGATGGAAATGGTAGAATTATCAATAATATTGCCAAAAAAGCAGAAATATTCAGGAAATGTTTCTGCTCTATATTTTGAAAAATTATGACGCATTCATATTATATAATGAAATACTTTCTACTTCAACACTAACCAATGAAAATGTTAAGCAACTTCTACTAAAATTAAATAGCTGCACCTCAGAGAGCCTGGAATACCTGCATCTGAAAGTTTTAAAAAAGTGGGTTTATGAGGTCTTTGGACCATTTATGTTGATTTTTAGTAAGTTTTGAAACACTGGGTAAGTCCTTGTAGATTGGAAGAAATTTAATGTTGTGCCAGTATTTTAAAAGGGTAAATGACATGACCCAGATAATTGTGGGCTAGTCAGGCTGACTGATCCCAGGGAAGTCAATCTAGCAGAGAATTTCAAGATCAATATTGGATGTTTTTCTAGAAGATACGCTTTAGGAGTTATTTTCTGGAAGTTCTATGGCTTATCGTATACAGGAGGTCAGACTGGCTAATAACAATGGTGCGGTCTGACCATGACTCTTATTAAAGCAATAAAAGTCAGCCAAAGAAAGATATCTTAGAGTTTTACAGGATGGCTTGAGGATCAGGACTAATACTTGGAAAATATTTTGCAAGTACGAGTGTACTGAAGAAACAAGGGACATTGTCTAATCACCATCACGTGATCAGATTCTTCATCTTCTGCTCTCTGATAATATGCAGACTGCCATCATGAAACTGGAGCGGTGTGGTCCAAACTCTCATAGAAGTTCTAGTCTCCTCAGTAGCTGTTTTCTTCTTGTCTTTGGGAATGTCTTCCATATTTGGTATAATTTATCCACGCAGATTTCAGCATTTGGCAGATCCTCTGTAACTTTTGGGATAAACTATTTCAGCTAAATATTACTTATTAACTTACATTATAGACAGGGCTGGTAACACCAAGCATTGCCAAGGTTGCCTGATAGTTCCTGTTGTAAGACCTTGTTTTCGGGTGCTTATGACTTTTCAGTCATTTCAGAGGAAATTTTCTATGCTAGATGTCTGCATCAGGCTGACAATTTTTGGAAAATTTTAGAAAGTCATCCATTTCCCAGAAAAAGGTTAGAGAAAAATGCACTGTTTTACCATATTTAAAAAAATCTTATTTCTTTTTCTTTTAGAAGTCCTAGCCCCCCCGTGCTTTATGATGGGGGCTTGGAATTTGGTATAGGGGTGCATTATGTCCAACCTAAACCTCCCTGCAGCAAGGGAGGTTTAGGTTGGACATTAGGAAAAAGTTCCTAACAGTCAGGGTAGTCAAACACTGGAATAAATTGCCCAGGGAGGTTGTGGAATCCCCATCTCTGGAGATATTTAAGAGTAGATTAGATAAATGTCTATCAGGGATGGTCTAGACAGTATTTGGTCCTGCCATGGGGGCAGGGGACTGGACTCGATGACCTCTCAAGGTCCCTTCCAGTCCTAGTATTCTATGATTATGTCAAGGATATGGTTTTTGCCAGGCCTTTGAAAATATGTCCAAATTTGGCTAAGTAATAAGTCTTTGAAAAATCACACTTTATGTTCTCAGTAGGGTCTCACTAGAGGCTTTACAGCTAATGTCTCCTAAGTTTTCATCCTCACTAAGCATGCTTTATTCAAGGAATAAGCAGTTTCAGGTCTGGGGTTTGGATATCAATTGAAAGCAGTGTACCTATTTTCTTAATGCCCCTCCTTCTGATTCCTAGACAGCATGGATGAGTAAATTTTCCAATTTGAGTGCAGAGGGAGAGGGGATAAGAGCTGGATCTGGAGTAAAGGATGGAAAGTGGAGGAATAGATTGAGACAAGGAGGTTGAGGAAGGGAGGAGAAACTAGGTTTGGAGGCTGTGGAGAGAGGAAGTGTGATCGGAATTAGTGGTGGAGATGGAGATTTAAACTGGCTAGGCAGGAAGTCTGAGTTTGAGGTGAGGATAAAAGACGAAGAGTGCGTGGGAGCACATTTTATATGGAAGTCCTAGGTGCCTGACTTGAGACTCTAGGTTCTGATTTGAAGAAGTGCTATGCAGTCACACTGCAACTGAAATCAATGGGAGCTGTTTTTAAACACGTAAAATACTTTTTAGTGCCCTGTTCTTTCAAAAATCAGGTCTTGGGTGTCTCAGTTTGTTTGGACACCCAAAATTAATGGATACTTGGCATCTGACCCTAATTTCAGTTCTCAGTTCCCCATCTTTAAAATAAGGATAATATCCCCTCATCTCAGCGGTGTGTTGTGAATATGCATTTATTAACATTTCTGTAGCACTCAGATATTATAGTGATGAGCACCATAGAAAATCCAATGAGGAAATTAATAATCCTCTTTTCCAAGATGAGTTGGAATAGTATGTATTCCATTGAACTGTGAGGAGAACATATAATATTGAATTGCTGCTCATTAAGGGTTTGTCTAGACGGCGGCACTGTTTTGGTATCCCAAAATAGTGTTTTCTGTGTCTTGACAGCATGCCCATTATTTCAAAATAATTTAAAAAATAATGGGTACGCTATTTCAATGTCCCTGTGTACCTCATTCCACAAGGATTAAGGGACATTTCAGAATAGTTCTCTCTTTCTTTCAAAATTTGCATAGCTTATTTCAAGCTACGGATGCAGTGACACCCCCTACCCCAAGTGATGAGCACCATCCTTTCTCTGCAATGATTGAGGCAGGGAGTCCTTTGGAAAAAATAATGATGGATGTCTGGAGGGCACAGGCGTTCTACTTAGAAAGAACAAGGCCCTTGTATAAGTCCACGCAGCTCTTCGTTACCTATGCTGAGCGTATGTGGGGTTTCCTGATATCTTCAGAGGCTCTCGAAGTGGATCACCTCTTGTATCCACATGTGCTATGAGTTGTCAGGGGCCCAACTTCCTGCTTTAATCAGTGCTCATTCAGCTAGGGCCCAAGCCTCCTCACAAGCTTTTCTCACTCATGTCCTGATCCAAGACCTCTCCTGAGCAGCGACATGGTCTTCAGTCCATACTTTCACATCCCATTACACCATCAGGCAATAAGAGAGGGAGGATGCTGTGTTCTCAGAGCTGTGCTACAGTCTGCATGCATGCCCTTAACTCCTGCCTACCTCCGCAGATACTGCTTACAATCGCCTGTGTTGAATAGACATGAGCAAGTGCTTGAAGAAAATACAGTTACCTGTTCGTAACTGGTGTTCTTGGAGATGTGTTGCTCATGTCCATTCAACTTCCCACCTTCCTTCTCTTCTGTCGGAGTTCCAGCAAGAAGGAACTGAAGAGGGACCTGAGAGTGCCCTATATGGCATGGCATGTGCACACCACTCCAGGGGGCACTAGGACCCCAGCTCTTATGGGTACTGTTTAGGGAAAATCTTCCAGCATCTGTGTACGTGGTGAGCACACACATTTATGCTGAATGGACATGAGCAACACATTTCAAAGAACACCATTTACAAAACAGATAACTGACTCTTAAGTTGTATTAAACTAATCTGAACATACAGATTGCACAAATGAGCTTGAGGGGGGAGGAGGAGGCTCAAGGGACATTCCACCAGAATTTCAGTCATCTCCTTAGTGGAGGTTGAGGCATTGGCTGTTCGTATTTGTAAGACTGCTGTTGGCACCAATCCCTCATCTTTTGAAGGCCATGACACAGTGTCCTGTTTTTTCAGCCAATATATTCTCAGTGCAGACTTAATGATCTAGAAGTCATTTTCTATGCCCAACTCCTTCTTCAAATACTTTGTTAAATGGAAGCCAAAAAAGTTCAGCGGTGGCGTTCCTTAAATTTTTTATCTTTTCCTTCCTTTTTAGATTGTAAGTCAATCATAAAAAGTTTGTAAATATCTAGTGTTGGTTTTTCTTTCTTTTTGATTTGGAGTAATGAAGAAGAACTGTCATAATGGAGACTTGCAAAATTATCTATATCCTAACTTGTTAGTTAATATTGCCTGTATTTTTAAAAAATCTTTTATGTTATGTTCTTAAATTGGTGCTGGAAGTCATAGTATTTCATATATTATAGTATTTAATATATTTCATAGTATTAGTCATCCAGATTTCCAACCACAGATTTTAAGTTTTCTGGGAAAACTTCTCTGTGCTGCTTTTTAAAAACAATTCTTCTAGGTGATTCACTAGTATAATAAATAATATCTATTATCTATATCTATTATCTTTAGTGATGTATTAACCACATGCTTTTCAAAAGTAGCACTTGTTGCTTTTAAAAAGTAATTCCATTTAAAATGTGCCTTTCTTTACCGTTTAAAACGTCAAAGAACTTACATTGCAGATATATATAAATAAAATAATATGATAAAACCCTGTTTTCAGTTACTTATTAGCGTCAGATTTTACCCAGTATGAATAATTTCTGCCAGAATGGTTATCTGCCTCAAGTTGAATTTTTAAAGAAAACTACAGCCATAATTTAAAAAACAATGAATAGTCTAGTAGCGCCTTAAAGACTAACAAAACATGTAGATGGATACCATCTACATGTTTTGTTAGCCTTTAAGGCACAACTAGACTATTCGTTGTTTTTTAAGTTTTTCCTGTTACAGACTATCTTGGCTACCTCTCTGAAGCTTTTACAGCCATTCATTGTTCAGTTGTTCTGAGAATGAGGCTAGGGGCAGATAAGTTGTTTTGCCTATGTTGAAACATTCTTGTGACCTTTTCTTAGAAAAGTTCTAGTGCAGTGGTGTTCAACCTTTTTAAGCACGAGATCACTTATTGAGTTTAAATGCAATCCAAGATCTACCTCAAACCCAAATACCCTTGCACTGCCTCCTTTGTGCTCCTGTGAGGCCCCCGCTCCTGCTCATTCCATCCTCCCTTTCTCCCTCCCTCCCTTACCCTTCCTCACATTCACCAGTCTGGGGCACAGGGTTGGGGTTCAGGCTCTGGTCTTGGATTAAGGAATTTGGAGTGTGAGGGGCTCTGAGCTGAGCCTGGGGCAGGCAGTTGGGATGTCCGAGGGGGTTCTAGGTGCAGGCTGTGGAAGGGTGTTTGGATGTAGGAGTGCTTGGAGCTGGGCAGAGACTTGGGGTGCAGGATGGAGTTCATGACTGGAGTAGGGTTTTAGGATGTGGGCACCAGCTGGACACTGCTTACCTCAGGTGGCGGCACAGTGGGGCAGGCTTACCCCTGTTCTGGCCCTGCACTACTCCCAAAAGCAGCCAGAAAACTCCATCCCAAGTCCTATTGTGCCCCCTTTCTGCTCTATGGAGATAGGATACAGCGTGGGAGTGGCGCACCTTGACATCAGTGCCCCCTCTTCTTCCTCCCCTGCCCTGCACAGAAAGCAGAGGCTCCTGAGGGGACAGCTCCAAGGCAAAGGAGAGGAGATGTGCAACAATTGGGGGAGGGGAAGGGCAGCTGAAGTGCTGGGATTGATAAGGTCTTGGCCAAACCTGTCAGGATCACCTGTCTGAGGCTCCAAGATTGACCAGTAGATCCTGATCTACTGGTTGGTGACCACTGTTCTAGTGTCTGCATGCTTTGGGAGGAGGAAGAGGGTGGTGAGGGAAAGATGACATTTGTTAGGGGCTGGCATTTATATCAGAAATGTTCTTGTAAATCTGTCTATCATTGGCTGAGTTACAAGCATTTGAAAAATAGCAGGTCACACATGTTCAGCAGAGACTTTTTAGATATTTGTAGGTAAATTCCCTGGATAGTCCATGTGTGCTGAGCATGCTGTAGCCTGGGCTCAGTGTGTCCTACCAGTACCAGCACGCTCTGTCCAGTACTATGTCTGAGCCTGCACACCTGAAATGAAAATAGGGAGCCTGTCTCTCCTGTGCTGGGCCACAGCAGCATAGAAGGGAAAGTTGCCTAATTGGAGTGCAGAGAAGACAAGAATCAGATGTGCAGTGGAAGTATATGGCTTGGTGGAAACTAGGAATGTGTAACTGGGGATGTGTGTGTAGCATGTAATTAGCAAATCGAGTAGTTGATGGAATTTCCAGCGACTACTCAATTAGTCGAGTGGGCAGTGGGGGTGTGTGTGCTCGCTACCCCTGCTGTGGCTCTGCAGTTTAAATGTTATAGGCACTGGGCATGCAGAGGCAGCAGTGTGGGAGAGGAGAGCAGGGGAGGCAGGCAGCTTCACAAGAGCCAGTACCACGGGGGCATCTTGAAAGCTGGCTTCCCACATGTACTGTCTTCTGCCTGTCCTCCCACTCCTCCACACTGCTGCCTCTCTATCAAGCAGGTGGCTCTGTGGGAGCTGGTGCTTGGGTGGAGCCAGCTTTTAAGCCAGCTCCCCATACATATCTGTTCCTGCCTGTCCCTCCCATGCAGCTGCTTCTGTGAGAGGCAGCAAGGACACCGGCACATGTGGAGAGCCTTTTAAAAAGCTGGCTCCCCACTAGGGATGTTAAATTTTGCATCAACTATTTGATTAGTCGATAGGGCGCCTCCTCCTTTGAAGTGTATCAACAGCCCTAGGGCTGTTGCTACGCTTCAAAGACGAAAGTGCTGTGTGGAGCCTGGGATCAGCTGGAGATTCCCCCGCTGACCCCGGGCTCCATGCGGCACTGCTGCTTTGAAACACCACGTGCAGCCTGGGGACACCCCCAGCTGGCCCCAGACTGCATACGGCGTTTCAAAGTGGCAGCGCCACATGGAACCCGGGGTCTGGCCTCTTTCCTCCACTTGCTGCCTCTTTCTGATAGAGGAAGCAAGGGGTGGGGAGCAACTAGTTGACTAGTCGTTCACATCCCTAAGTGTATCCCCATGTATATTGGTTCCTGCCTGCCCCCCCCCCCCCCCCAGCTCTCTCTGTGCAAAGGCAGCAGCGTGTGTGGGAGGTGCAGGTGGCTCCATGGTGGCTGGTGCTTGTGGTCCCTCCTAAGGACTGGCTCCTGCCTGCCTCCTGTGATGCTGCGGGCGGGGGAGGCAGCTGCGCTGAGAGCCAGTTTGTGGTCGGTCCCCCCAAGGACTGGCCCCCCATGGGTATCGACTCCTGTTTCCCTCCTCCCCTTGCTGCCTCTGATACAGAGGTATCAAGGGGGGGAGGGGTGCATGTATTCATCAGGATTAACTGATGAGCTCAGGCTTATCGTTTAATGTGTAAGTAACTACACGCTAACATCCTTACTAGAGTACAGTCCTCACTAAAGTCTGTGTTAGAAGCCAGGATTCCCAAGTCTCACCTTTCTTTTGTTGCCATCAAGTATCTGGGAAGCTCCTGCAAAAGTGCGTGCATCTTATACCCCTTGAATGCTGATCCAGACAGAGGGTAGCAACATACTACAACCATCTGTTAATCTGTTAGTTCAAGTGGCAGGGGTTGTGTGGTGGATCTAAAGATTACAACCCAAGAGTGTCATTTTGATGCCACATGATGAAATCTTGTTTTTTCAGTTTGCTTTCTTGCTCATGCATGCACACAGACACAGATCACCATACATTAAAATAATGTTAAGATTGCAAAGTCAATGACTCAAAATTTAGGAAATAGTGAATTAAGGTTGCAAGTGCAAGCTCAGTTGGATCCCCTTGTTCATATGCCTCATGGTGAGTCTTTAATTTCATGATCATATACTACTTTTTCCTATAAGACTCCTGTGTCATTCCATGCAGGTAATGGAACTGTCCTGGGAAATGAATCAGAGTTATATCATGAAGGAAACTGTATTCTTTAGGGCCTGTGCTTCATTTGTTGCTGAATTTGAAATGTATATAGTGAACAAGGCACGGGGCTTGCTGGAAGAGAAAAGATGGTATTTGATTCAAGTAGTTGAATGTTGCTCAGAACTGCATTCTATCTGTGCTTCTGCCATTGAGTTCCTATGTGAAGGCAAGTCACTGAAGTTGAATTTTTTTTGATAATCACAAAGTGTGTGTTCCTTATTTTCTGGATGTCTGATTTTCAGAAAGACTGAGCACTCACAGCTACATTTGAAGTCAGCTGGAGTTACACTTTGAACTTTGCACATATAATGTGTCAGAAGCCGGGACACAGGAGTATGGCAGTGCATGGTCTGGACAATATGGATTAAAGGTGCTGCTGATGTACAATTTTCAAGTATTTATACGGACTTTAATATTAAAACAGAGAGTCTAGATATCTGATTAATATTGAGGAGTTTTCATTCTGTTCCAGAGCAAAAGAATTTGCTAAGAAATGGAGTTCTTCTTCGAGTGGTCCCCGTGGGTGCTCCACTCTAGGTGTTGGGCTTGTCCCGGCACCGCTGATCGGAGGCTTTTTGTAGCTGTAGTCGGCCGGACCGCGCATGCGCAGTAGCCGCCGTGCACCGTTCGCGCCGTTACTTCCGTCGCGCTGTCCGACCCCTCCGCCAGTTCCTCTCAACCATCCTAGGTTGCTGACGGAGCTCCGTTGTCTCCCCTCAGAGGCAGCTCCTTTCAACTGAAAAAGTTCAAAATCTCGTTAGTTTTCTTCAGATTATTGTTAGTTAGTATTCGCTAGTTTAAAACAAAAAAGTTAAAGTTAAACTTAGTTAGTGTTACTGTTATTGTTGCTAGTTCTTGTTTTTTATTACGTCTTTAATCCGGTTGAACCACGTCAAAATCCCTGGTTCACCAGGGTTTAAGAAATGCTCCCAGTGTAGGGACCCCATGCCAGCGTCCGATGGCCACGACGCATGCATATGTTGTTTGGGGGAGTCCCATATACCGAACAAGTGTGCCCACTGTTCGAGATTAACGGCCAGGGCACGTAGGGACAGAGACATGAGGCTCAAGCTCATCCTCTTTGACAAGGCTTTGCAGCCTCCTAAAGCACCTCAAGGGGACTCCTCTGTGGAGCGCAAGCGGAGGGTGTCACTGCCGAGGGAGTCGGCCGTGAAGAAAGGAAAGAAAGCCTCCTTGGCACAGTCCCTGGCCGCTGCCCCTCTGACTAAAATCAACGAGGGTGACCAACCGAGCACCTCTGGAATGGCCCGTCAGTCGGAGAAAGAAAAATCCCAAAAGCATAAGCCTTTGGTGCGCTCCTCTTCGGTGCCCGCGCCTTCGAGCGCTATTAAGGCTGCGGGAAAGAAAGCGGCTCCTCCGATTCACAAGCGGCCATCTACACAGGTGCCGGATCCGAGGACCTCGGCACCGACGGTACAATGGCACGGGGTACATGACTGATACAGCACCGAGGCCGGCACCGGACCAGTGGACAGCACCGAAACCCCACTTGGCACCGGGGCACCGAACGCCCACGGTGCTGGATACAGTGCCGAGTGAAAGGCACACTGCGGTGCCGGGGTTGGCGCCGCAAGTTCTGAAGAAGCCGAGTGCGGCAACGACGGATCACCGCAGTTTGGTTCTGCATACGACACCGGCAGGAGAGTTAGCCTCCCCAGCTTCATCGGTACGGCACTCGCCAGTACTGGTTTTGGATGATGACGATCAAGCCTCAAAACATTCTTCTGTTGATGAGGTCCGCACCATACCTTCAGCCGTTCTGACAAAGGCTCAAAGGAAATCGGTTCCGAGAAGGGTGTCCCAGTCTCCCTCACCGATGTTTTCCCTGGCACCGTCTCCATCCCCTCCATGGTACCACTCTCCCCGAGAGCCTCGTTATCGGCGCAGCCCGCATTCTCCCCACTGGCATTCGAGGCCTCACTATACTTATGTGTACAGGCACCCCCTGCCACATTATGGGATGCCTACTAGTAGATCTCGTTCACCGACTCGTTCGCCTTCGAGGTCTTACCGCAGTAGATACAGCAGTGCCCGCTCATCCAGGAGGTCATCTCCTGACTACTCCTATCGTCATGGGGGGAGAGGTTACTTTTCTCATAACTATGCAAGATCTCGCTCTCCTTCCCATACTTGCTGTTGCCGTGCGTCTCTGGATAGACGCCAGTCCCCGGTGGGCTCGCTCCAACAGACAGCCCCATTGCCCAAGGTTCCTGTGGCCGCCCCTCCACCTCTTCAGATGTCCGAACCAGAGGAGGGTCAGATTTCGGACGATGATGCCCTTCCGCACACCGTCTCTCCAGCTGACATTTCATCATCCTCCCCGGACGAGGCCGTCTTTCAAGGGGACACTTCACCCCCAGATGACGGTCAGGAGTTCCAAGATCTCTTTAAACGGGTAGCACAGACACAGAATGTCCAGTTGGCAGACGTGCAGACCAAGCAATATAGGTTGCTGAAAAATTTACACCCGAGACAGCAGTCGAGAGCAGCACTCCCGATTGATGAGGCCATTCTCGAACCAGCCTCGGAAGTCTGGCACACCCCGGCTTCCGCCCCACCTACATCAAAGCGGGCGGCAAAGAGATATTTCATCCTTTCCAACGGTTTGGAGTTTCTTTTTACCCATGCCCAGCCAAACTCCCTTGTAGCGGATGCAGCCCTTAACTGTGCTAAGAATCTGCAGGTGAAAAACACAGCAGTAGAGAAAGAGACCAAAAAATTAGACATTTTCGGTCAAAAAGTTTATTCTTCGTCCGCCCTCCTTCTCCGCGTTGCCAATTACACAGCACTTCTGTCCAACCATGGGTTCGATAATATCGCCAAGTTGGCAGGGCTCGCCCAGAACGCTTCCGAAGCGGACAAGGCCATACTCCGCGCCGTAGTGCAGGGGGGGTACGCTTGCTCTAGGGCGAGTCTACAGATAGCCATGGATGTTGCGGATACTGCTGCAAGATCAATAGCTACCGCAATATCCATGCACAGAGCATCGTGGTTGGCTGCTGCGGGCGCCCCTAGGGATTTGCAGGCGAAAGTCGAAGACCTTCCTTTCGACAAATTGAAGCTATTCGCGGACAAAACCGATGAGGTTTTACACACTGGAAAGGATTCACGTCCATGCCGAGCGTACATAGGGTCATACGAACCACCGTTCCGTCGCCGAAGGTACTTCCCATATCAGAGGCGATATGACTTTCAATTCCAAAGACAACAACCTCGTCTCTTTGATCAGACTCGATCTAAACAAAGACCGCAGCGTAGGCGTCCGCAACCACCTAGGGCGACTAATGTACCGCACACAAAACAGCAGGTTTGACTCGCCTGTCAAGGGCGCAACCTCACCAGTCGTCATTGCCATCACTGCTGATACCATACCCATCTTTCACCATCACCTTCGGCCTTATTACAATCGTTGGGCCGAAGTGACCACCGACAAATGGGTATTGGAAATAATAAGATCAGGCTTCACCATCCCCTTTGCGTCTGTACCCCCTACCGATCCACCAACCCTGTCCCTTTTCAGGGACTCCTCTCACGACGCTCTTTTGCGACAGGAAGCTCAACGCCTACTTACCATCGGAGCTATAGAGAGGGTCCCAAACGAGTTCAAGGGAAAAGGGTTTTATTCGCACTACTTCCTGACGCAAAAGAAGACAGGAGGATGGAGACCAATCCTTGATCTGCGTCGGCTCAATCGTTATCTGCAGAAAAGGCGTTTCAAGATGGTGACTCTTGCCACAATAATCCCATCTCTGAATCACAACGACTGGTTTGTGGCCTTCAACTTGCAGGATGCATATTTTCACATTACGATTCATCCAGCGCACAGACGCTTCCTGCGCTTCGTGATAAACAAGGACCATTTCCAATACAGAGTCCTCCCCTTCGGCCTGGAGTCGTCTCCCAGAGTTTTCTCAAAGACTCTAGCGGTCGTCGCCGCATATCTCCGTCGCCGACACGTTCTCATATTCCCTTATCTGGACGATTGTCTCATAAAGGCGTCAAAGCATCAGGAGACCATGCAAATGATTTCGTTGACCAGAAACACGTTAGATTCTGTGGGCCTCATAATAAACGAACAGAAGTTGACCATTGTCCCCACACAAAATATAAAGTTCATAGGGGCGGTCCTAGATTCTATCACAGCAAGGGCATACTTACCTCTAGACAGGTTTCACACGATACAAGAACTAGTGAAAGTCCTCGACACCGCTCCGACTGTATCCGTCCATACCTGCCTTCGTCTTCTGGGCCACATGGCATCCACCACCTTTGTCGTCCCTCATGCCAGACTTCACTTCAGGGATCTTCAACATTGGTTAGCAAGGGTATACATACTGCAAAACCACAGCATTCACAAGACGGTCACGGTGCGGCCAGACATCCACGATTCCCTGCATTGGTGGAAGGATACAGGAAACCTCCTCTCAGGAGTCCCGTTCCGTCATCCTCAGCCCTCCGTGCTCATAACAACGGATGCCCCTCTCATAGGCTGGGGCACGCATATGGACAGCGATCGCGTTCAGGGCAGGTGGTCTTCCACAGAGAAGACTTATCACATCAATCTCTTGGAGTTAAGCGCCATTTTTCTGGCATCCAAGCATTTTCTTCCACGCATACGGCACACCACAGTCAGGATCTTCACAGACAATGTGGCGGCGATGTACTACGTGAACAGACAGGTAGGCGCCAGATCCCGTTCCCTCTGCGCCAAAGCAGTGCGGTTTTGGAATTGGTGCATAAGGAATGATGTAACCATCATAGCGTCTTAATTACCTGGCATCAACAGTGTCATTGCAGATTCATTGAGCAGATGATTCCCTTTGGATCACGAGTGGGAGATAAGATTAGACGTGCTACATTACATCTTTCACAGGTGGGGTACGCCGATGGTATACCTCTTTGCCACGACACACAATGCCAAGTGTCCCCGGTTCTGTTCTAGAGCGGGGGTGGGAAGGGGTTCTCTGGGCGACACCCTTCTGACCACTTGGCACAGATCGCTCCTTTACGCATTCCCCCGACAGTCCTAGTCGCAAGGACTCTCGAGAAAATAATGCTCGAGGAGGCGACAGTCATCCTGATAGCCCCGGCATAGCCGAGACAAGCGTCGTACCCACACTTGCACAGGATGTCAATATACCCACCATGGACACTCCTTCTTCATCCAGACCTGTTATCACAGGAGGAAGGTGCTCTCCTGCATCCCAGACTCGATTCACTCTACCTCGCAGCATGGCTGATAACTGGCTCAAAGATGATGAGTACCTTTGTTCACAATGAGTCAAGACAATTTTGATGAGCAGTAGGAAAACTTCTACTCGGAAAACTTACCTGGCGAAGTGGCGCAGAATTGCTCAATGGTGTCGTACTCAAAATGCGCAACCCCTTGTTTCTCCTTTGCGTCAGGTCCTGGATTACGTCCTCCAACTTCACGACTCTGGCCTCTACCTGTCAACCCTGAAGGTTCACTTAGCAGCTATCAGTGCTTTCCATGAACCAGTGCAAGGTTCCTCAATTTTTTTCCCATCAAACCATGAAAAGGTTTGTGAAGGGATTGATGAACATGCACCCACCTCACAGACCACCTCCGCCAGTCTGGAGCCTGGATTTGGTGCTGTGCACAATTGTTCACCCTCCTTTTGAGCTCTTGGCGTCGATATTGCTGCGAATGTTAACAATGAAAGTTGTATTCCTACTAGCGATTACCTCGGCACGCAGAGTCAGCAAGCTGGGGGCGTTAATGGCAAGTCCTCCCTACACATCTTTTTTAAAGGACACAGTGACATTGCGCCTACATCCGGCGTTTATCCCCAAAGTTAATTCGTCTTTTCGTATCAACGAACCTATAGTTTTAACCTCCTTTTATCTTAAGCCACACGCTTCTCCCTCAGAGACCTTGTTACACATGCGCGACGTGTGACGAGCTCTCTCTTTTTACATAGAGAGAACCTGCTCATGGAGACGTATGGACAGGCTGCTCGTATCGCTAGTGCAGCATTCCAGAGGCAACCCTCTTTCGACTCAACATATAGCTAGACTTATCACTACTTGCATCACGACATGTCATTCACTCAGGGGAAGACCATTTGCTTCTCAGCCTATTGCTCACTCCACTAGAGTGGTTGCCATCTCCGCTGCTTTTGCCCGAGGTATCTCTCTCAGCGACATTTGTCGGGCAGCCACCTGGTCCTCTAGCACCTCTTTTGTGCACCATTACACTATAGTGCAGCATTGGGCCTTAGACGCGGCGGTAGCATCTGCGGTTCTAGCCTCTGCAGAAAATCATTTACCCGGTGCACATCTTGACTACTGCTTTGTAGTCACCTAGAGTGGAGCACCCACGGGGACCACTCGAAGAAGAAGGGGAAGTTACTCACCTTGTGTAGTAACGATCGTTCTTCGAGATGTGTCCCCGTGGGTGCTCCATGTCCCGCCCTCCTCTCCGCTCCGGGTCTGTTGTTCCTGTCTCGATACAGATTCCGGACGGTGAGAGGAACTGGCGGAGGGGCCGGACCGTGCGACAGAAGAAAGGGCGCAAACAGTGTGCGGCGGCTACTGTGCATGCTCAGTCCGGCCGACTACAGCTACGAAAAGCCTCCGATCAGCGGCGCCGGGACGAGCCCGACACCTAGAGTGGAGCACCCACGGGGACACATCTCGAAGAACCATCGTTACTACATAAGGTGAGTAACTTCCCCTTCTTCGAGTAGTGTCCCTGTGGGTCCGCCACTGCTGGTGTTGGGTCATCCCAGTGCCACAGATCGGAGTTTTCCATTAGCAGTGCCCTTTTGATATCTCGCACGGTCCAGCTCCCTCCAGTTTCTTCTTCGCCCCCCCCAGGTTGCAGACGGAGAAAGATTCTTCTTATCAATGGTTCTAGTCGGACAAGAAATACGCTTTTACTGTTAGATATAGTTATTACTTTAGTCAGTTTTTCATTTGTTGTTCACAGTTACAGTGTTAGTTAGCCTGTTTAAAAAAAACAAAACATGTTTTTTCTCCTGTTTGAGGTTTCTCACCAAAAAAAGAGAGAGACAAGAACGAAGAAGAAAAACAAACACCGTGTGCCCTTCTAAAAACATGGCGACAGCCCTCTTTAACATGCTGGTTTCGTCGGGTTTTAAAAAGCGTGCCACATGTCGAGAGCCATTGCCAGCCTCAGATAGCCACGCGGACTGCATTAAATGTTTGGGCAAAGCTGATCTGCCACAAAGATGCCCTCACTACACAAAAGTAACCGTGAGGGCATGGCAGGATAGGGAGATGAGGCTCAGGATGTTTTTATTTGACAAAGCCCTACAGCCTTCAGAGCCAGACTCTTATGTGCCGAGAAAAGAAAAATGGAGAGCTTCCTCTCCTACCACGGCTCCTGCCCACAAAAGAGCTTCCCTGGCCCGTTCCCTACTACTGGCCCGTTACTTACGACTGGCCTCAAGCAGGATAAGTGTTGGGGAGAAACTGGGAACATCGGGCATCACGAAACCATGACTTAAAATGGCCTCAGAGTCAGAGGTATACCGAACACCAATGCCCAAACAGCACTACGTTTCAGAGACCTCACATCAGACCTCTCTTAACCCAGCAAGAGCCCTGGAGCCAGACAGAGTTTCATCATTGTAATTTATGCCCTGAAGAAAGACCTCCAGGATGTTGGGTAGATGTTGAAAAGCCCATGTTTTTTAATATTTCCCTATGGAAAAAAAATCCTTTCAGTCTCAAATAGCCTAGTACCTAGCTTTACTAGAGATGTACCAACTATATTAATAATGGATCTGAAATCAGGAGCCCATAATGGCTACCTGGCCCAGGCAGCAAGCTGTAGCAACCCCCTTCATGGTCCACTGCTACCAAACGAGACTCAGTCTCCTTGCCTATGACCAGATCCACTGCTTGACAACAGTAGCAGAGGGTGAGTCAGACCCTAGAGTCAAGCCCAGAGCCGTTATGTTACTCCCCTCTTCCCTGTGCCCTGCAACAGGAAGAAAGCAACTCCCAGGTTCCGAAGGCAAAAGGATGGTGGGAATCAGTGCTGATGGGCTGGGAGGTGGAGGGAAGGGATGATTGTACAGAGTCTCAGGGATAGTCCCAAAGCATATGTATGACAAAAAAGTAAAATGGGAAAGGTGAGATCCCAGGAAATATAAAGTACCCAGGCCTCACATTGCTTTTGATGGGCCCAGTGGGAGTAAAGGAGAAATGGTAACTTTGAATGCTTCCTCAACTCTGATAGTTGAGTGTTTCCTTCCCCTATCCCAGAAGACCTCTTTACTGCTCCTGAACCCACTTGTATCCCACTCTGGCTAGCAGGACCACTAGTTTGTCACCTCTTAGTGCTTTTGGCTAGAAAAGATTAAGAAAAATCCTTCTAATACAAAAGCTTCAGAGGGGGTAGCCGAGTTAGTCTGTAACAGGAAAAACTTAAAACACAACAAATAGTCTGGTAGCATTTTAAAGACTAACAAAATATGAAAATGGTGTCATGAGCTTTCGTGGGCACAGCCCACTTCTTCAGATGACCGATGACACTGATCTACAATTTTTTAGAAGTCGTCTTCTTCAGAGATAATATGTGCTATTTATTATGTATTTTGATGTGCTGAATTCAAATATGACAGTTAAAACAACTGATTGGCTACTGTTTCCAAGATATTTAAGTTTTTACATTTTACGTCTATGTATATTGTGTAGATAGTAGAGTTTTAATCATAAATTGTAAACCTAGGTCTTTTCATGTGTTTATGGTTGCTTTACATGATAATATTTCACCTGTCCCGTTTATGTAACACTTTAAAAATCAGCAAAAGGGTTATATAAATAAAATGTATTATGAAACAAAAGGCAAAAAACTATTATGTACATAGTTTAGTCCTATTCAGTGTCTACTCGGCGCTTCTTGGCTTGTCTCTTGTATTCATTAAATGGAGCATCTCTTGTCACTGTTGAGCAATAGTCTGCAAGCATTGATGGGCTCCATTTGCCCTGATAGCGTTTCTCCATTGTTGCAATGTCCTGGTGAAATTGCTCGCCGTGCTCGTCGCTCGCTGCTCCGCAGTTTGGTGGAAAAAAATCTAGATGAGAGTGCAAAAAATGTATCTTTAGTGACATGTTGCAACCAAGGCTTTTGCATGCCTTGAGGAGGTTTTCCACCAACAACCTGTAGTTGTCTGCCTTCTTGTTTCCGAGAAAATTTATTGCCACTAACTGGAAGGCTTTTCCTTGCCACGCAGTGCATGGTCAAATGCATCATCTCGAAGAAGTTCACGAATCTGAGGACCAACAAAGACACCTTCCGTTATCTTAGCTTCACTTAACCTTGGAAATTTTCCACGGAGGTACTTGAAAGCTGCTTGTGTTTTGTCCATGGCCTTGACAAAGTTCTTCATCGGACCCAGCTTGATGTGTAAGGGTGGTAACAAAATCTTCCTTGATTCAACAAGTGGTGGATGCTGAACACTTTTCCTCCCAGGCTCCAATGACTGTCGGAGTGGCCAATCTATCTTGATGTAGTGGGAATCTCTTGCACGACTATCCCATTTGCAGAGAAAACAGCAGTACTTTGTGTATCCAGTCTGCAGACCAAGCAAGAGAGCAACAACCTTCAAATCGCCACAAAGCTGCCACTGATGTTGGTCATAGTTTATGCACCTCAAAAGTTGTTTCATGTTGTCATAGGTTTCCTTCATATGGACTGCATGACCAACTGGAATTGATGGCAAAACATTGCCATTATGCAGCAAAACAGCTTTAAGACTCGTCTTCGATGAATCAATGAACAGTCTCCACTCATCTGGATCGTGAACGATGTTGAGGGCTGCCATCACACCATCGATGTTGTTGCAGGCTACAAGATCACCTTCCACGAAGAAGAATGGGACAAGATCCTTTTGACGGTCACGGAACATGGAAACCCTAACATCACCTGCTAGGAGATTCCACTGCTGTAGTCTGGAGCCCAACAGCTCTGCCTTACTCTTGGGTAGTTCCAAATCCCTGACAAGGTCATTCAGTTCACCTTGTGTTATGAGGTGTGGTTCAGAGGAGGAGGATGGGAGAAAATGTGGGTCCTGTGACATTGATGGTTCAGGACCAGAAGTTTCATCCTCTTCCTCTTCCTCCTCTGACTCAAGTGAGAATGATTCTGGTGCATCAGGAACCGGCAGTCCTTCTCCGTGGGATACTGGGCGTATAGCTGATGGAATGTTTGGATAATGCACAGTCCACTTTTTCTTCTTTGACACACCTTTCCCAACTGGAGGCACCATGCAGAAGTAACAATTGCTGGTATGATCTGTTGGCTCTCTCCAAATCATTGGCACTGCAAAAGGCATAGATTTCCTTTTCCTGTTGAACCACTGGCGAAGATTTGTTGCACAAGTGTTGCAGCACATGTGTGGGACCCACCTCTTGTCCTGATCTCCAATTTTGCAGCCAAAATAAAGGTGATAGGCTTTCTTAACCATAGTGGTTATACTGCGCTTTTGTGATGCAAAAGTCACTTCACCACAAACATAGCAGAAGTTATCTGCACTGTTCACACAAGTACGAGGCATCTCTGCTCACTTTGGCGAAACAGAAATGTGTCCCTTTGCAAAATCAAACACTGACAAATAAGAGAGCACGACACTGTATGATTTCTAGAGCTGATATAGGGCAATTTGTTCGGCAGAGTGATGTAAGCTTCGTTATGATTGCATCATCCATGACTTCTAGGAATAACATGATGCAATTCATATCATGTATGACGCAATAGCAGCTTCAGATTGCATCATTCATTGTTTTGCCTAAAAAGCAAGTACTGTCCAAACCCAGTCACAGATTTATTCATAGATCCAGTCAAAGATGTATTTTAGTCATTTCTGGTTTAAATTGAGATCCCTTCCCTTTATAACTCACTTATCCTCCGCCATGCCCAAGTCAAGGGTCGTATATACTGACCCAATAGCATATCTTGAAAACTAGAGCCAATCAACAATTTTAAGCATCATTTTCGTTCTCAGTGACCCAGAATTAGTAAAGTTTGACTACATTTATTTCAGAAGCATTTTGGCTGTAGAGCAGTGTCATCTGAAGAAGTGGGCTATGCCCACAAAAGCTCATGATACCATCTGCATACTTTGTTAGTCTTTAAAGTGCTACCAGACTATTTGTTGTGTTTTAAGTTTTTCCTTCTAATACAGTAATTAGGAAATATTTGCTGTTTCTTATGGTTTGTCTAAGATTCATATTTGGAAAGTATTTTAATGTGTAAGAAGCTGGACGTTTGGTTAGGCATCCCTCTCAGCCTCTTTTTAAATCAGTATCACAGCCATCACCATTTTGTCTTTATTTGTTTGTCCTGATGTCTGTGTCCCATGTGCCTGTAGTTCAGAATTTGTTCATGTGCATGAGGTATTAACTTTAATTCAGTTCTATTTTGAGGAGGATTTTAAAAGGAGAGAATGACTATGGCTTAAAATATTTATTTTCTCTGTTAGTGGTGAAGTAATTTTTGTGGGAGTTCTGACTGCTGTGCAGTATGTGTTGGGACAAAATGATCTCTCTCTGTTTACATATATGGACACACACAGTCAAACCATAAGGTTGTTATTAACATCTCCATAAAATTCTTACTAGTAAAAATACTAAACCGAAAGTAGACATTAGTATTTTTGGATTTTGGAAGATTAGAAGGCAATAAAAAAGATTACTTGAATTTTATATATACTGGCTATCCTTTGTAGTGGATAATAGTGTATCTGAACAATCAGGAAAAAAGTCAATTTCAAAACTCAAGTGACCAATGTCGTTTTAAGATATACGGAAAATCCATTTACACTTAGACTTTCCCACTCCCTACAGATTCAAACTTCTTCTGCTTCCTCTGTGACACTGGGATTGATGATAGAATGCAGACCATTTTGTCTCTGGGTCACGGGTTTAAAGATACTAAAATGCGATTATTTGGCTAATCATACAGTCGCTACAATTTGTATCGATTATATGATTAATCGATAAGAGCCTCTGCAGAGCTACAGTGGGGGTAGCTCCAGAGGAGCCGACTCAAGCCAAGACTGAGCAGCCCTGGTTTTTGCCAGCTCCCGAGCCACCTGTGCTGCAGTTCTGCATTCTAAATGTAGCAAGAGCCCCATGGCTCTTACTATATTTAAAATGCAGAGGTGCAGCGATCAGCGTGAGCCGGGACTGCTCAGTCCTGGCTCGTGCTGAGTCCAGCATCCCCAGTTTGTGGTGGACAGTCCTGTGCACCGTGAACAGGGTCTGGTGCCAGAGCAGCCCCTGTTCGCAGCAGCCAGCACCCCGAGTCCCCAGTAGATCTCGGGCTCCATACAGTGCTGCCGCTTTGAAATGCTGCAGGGAGCCAGGCGTCAGACTCCACACGGTGTCTTATAGCAGCAGCACCTCAGAGCACAGAGTCAGTGGGGGAGTCCCCAGCAGATGCCGGGCTACGCATGGCGCTGCTGCTTTGAAGCACCCCCTTCTCTTGCATCCCCTCTTGCTGCCTCTTTCTGATACAGGCAGCAAGATGGAGGGAGGGGAGTGACTAGTTGACTAGTGTGTCGACTATCCAATAAGCATTTGCTTATTGGATAGTCAACTAGTCGTTCACATCCCTATTTGAGATCAGACTCAAACTCTTAATGATGGAGAATTCTATCTGGACTCAGGTCCAGGCCAGAGGGTACATTGAGACTGTATTAGTCTTTCGAAAGAAGATATGCAAAATAGCTCCAAATTTGCATATCTTCTGATCGCGTTAAGAGGTTTTTTGAAAATGAAAGCAGTTTAGATGGGTTTTTCCCATAAGAACCTCCCTTTTTCGAAAGAACTCTGTGCATCTCATTTTAGGGTTCTTTCGAAAAAGGATTTGTTTCGAAAAACCCCCATCTAAACTGCTTTCACTTTCAAAAAAAACCTCTTCAGATAACGCGATCGGAAGAAGATATGCAAATTAGCTCTGAATTTTCATATCTCTTTCTTTAAACGAACGTAGTCTAAATGTACCCAGTATGCTGCCGCCTTTACCAGATATCAGCTGGCAGTGACCAAAATGCCCCTTCTTCAGCTCATTCACTTGGATCTGCTCATGGTAAATCTTTAGAGAAGACCCGTAAGACAGCATATTTTTTTTTTTAAGAGACTCTGACTTTAAAGAAGTCTGACTTCTCCAAGTAAGACCATTTCAGGGATCTCACGTCCTCATGTTGAGGTGTCAGGTGCCATTATTACCAACCTGATGTCTTTTCTAAGAATAGAGGCACTAAACATGCTTCAGTACTGAGAATGAACTGCAGAAGCAGAGCGTTGCACCACGGGAACTTATGCACTTCTTTACTAAGAAGTCAGTACTCGTATGTTCTTTGGTGCTTTTGGTACCAACATTGTCATCCAGCATTCTCAGTACCAGAAAAGCACCATTCTTGTCATACAATCTCAGTGCCTCCTAAGGCGGCATCCTCATCGTACCATCTATATCTAGCAGGAGAAACCTGCTGGAACAGTTTGTCTGCAGTAACAACAGTGGCAGTGGCTCTGTACTTCAAACTTTTCTGGCACCACAGGAATTTACATAATTCAGATATCTCCTTTTTTCTGATAAAGTGGAGTCTCCCTTGTTGATCAGATGTTTGAGATAAAGAATCCTCAGATTGGGATTAAAGTGTGGCTTTTATCCAATACCTTACGGGACTAGAGACTTCCTGTTCTGAGGCGATACAATAGGCATTAGTGATAAAAAGGGTCCATTAGATACTTTATCTTCACAAGTGGAAAAGAGTCAGCATTTGGTGTATTCAGAGATGTTCTTCACCTGCTCAGTAGTCTCTCTTGACCATTTTGGACTACCTTCTAGAGTTCAAAAGATTGAATTATCTATTGGTTCCATCAGAGTATACCTAATGGCCATAACAGCGTTTCATTGCTCAGTTGAGGGATTCTCAGTTGTCACTCATCCCTCTGCGTGGCATTTCTCAGAAGATTGGGGAACCTTTTCCTTCAAGTTATGGAACCCACTCCAATTTGGAATTTCACTCTTTTGCCTTATGAAGTTTTCCTTGCAGCCAGTGGTTACTTCTTTGCTCATTAATTTACCTATGACTAGAATATTTACTTGCTGTTGCTTGGGTCCTTAATTAAATTTTTGTTTTTCTTGATTTAAGTCATTGCTCTGGGGTGGAGCTGGGGATGAGGGGTTTAGTATGCAGGCTTCCCAGGGGAGAGAATACTATCCCACTGCAGCAGCTTGGGGCTAGATGAGACATGCTGCTTTATGGCTGCTGCAGCTCCAGCAGGCACATCTGGGGGAAGGGCACATGTCCCCCAGCTGAGGAAGGTCCAGGATCATCTGCTGCCTGTGCTCCACAGCCAGATCGAGGAATGGAGTAAGCTGCACTTTCCCCTTGCTTCCTGACCAAGGGGAACAGCCAGTAATGTTCCCTTATGAATGGGAGGTGGGGAGCTGCAGCCTCCCCTGCCCTCTCTAAAGGGCATTGGGGGATAGGGATATACTCAGGGGTGTGGCACTCCAAGACAGGGAGGGGTGGGGGCGGGTACCAGCCAGCCCCTTTCACATGCCAGATGATTTTGTCTCTTTTCTGTATGGCTTTATGCATCCCCATACGCTTCAGGGGGGAATGAGTTTCCGCCCATCTCCAACCAATCCCTTACCTTTCTTTAAGACAAGTTATGATAAGAGGAAGTTGTATACTGAATTTGGGGGTCCTATCTCTTACTGTATAGGGGTGTTCTTGAACAAACAGATGGATAGGTAGACTCGCTCATAGTAGAAGATGAGGCTTTCTAGTAGCTATTACTTCTGTTGGACAGGTTGGAGAAATAGGAATGCAAATGGTGTGCCTCCCTTTTTAAACTATTGTCCGCGAAGGGTGCTCCACTATCTGCCCTCTTGCTCCCCTTCTTTGGCATGTCCTTTGAGGACTTTGCAGTAGGGAGTGAACTGAGGGGGTTTAGACTTCACAGTCCTATATAATCTTGGTTCAGAGTATGAGGATGTGTGAAGGGCATGTGCAGGTCAAGCAGGCAGTGCTACCAAAGTTACATCGGGGGTAAGTGCATCTGAAGTGGAATACGCATGGGGGGACACATCTAAAAAAACTTCAGTTCTTCCAGTGATGTCCTTCTGGGTTCTCCGCCGTTGGTATCGCATGTGCGAGCAGAGAGCAGTGTTCCTGCCTTTGAAGTAGCATGTGCAGCCCACTTTTCCCTCAGTTCTTTCTTCGCCACCCTGAGCTAGGGATGGAGCTCATCCCTCTCCTCCTCAGGGTGCTCTGCATAGCAAAGAGAAGCAATTGACAACCAATTGAGTACTTTAGATCAGTGGTGCACAACCCATGGATGTCTTCCTGGGGGGTCGTAGCGCTTAGATCCAGCCATTGGTGGCCACGCAGCATGGCACTTAGATAAGGCTGGCCGGTGGCTGGGCCCAGCAGTTAGCGGCTCCTGCGGCGCAGCGCCTAGATCTGGCCGGCTGGGGGCTGGGCCTGGCAGTTGGCGGCCCCCACGGCAGATCAAAAAAGGTTGTGCACCACTGCTTTAGATAGCCAAAGAGAAACAATTGAGTACTTTAGATAGAGTCCTCTCTTTATTCAGACAAAAACAAACAAACAAAAGCTACTAGCAGCTCTCACTGCTGCATAGCAGCAAGTCCCAGCAGCCAAGCCAAACTGAAACAAAACAAAACACCCTAACGAACAAACCAACTAATAACCCAAGCAGACAGCTTGGTTTACACAACTTGGGTGGTATACTCAGCCTTTGGGAGACATGCCAATCCTGCCTAAGGACAAGAAATGTGGAAGATGTCAGGAGCCTATGCCAGCCTCTGATGCCCACAGCGAATGCATATGCTGTTTGGGGGACACACATGTACAACAAAAATGTGTCCACTGCCACAGCCTGACAGCAAGAACTCGCAAGGAAAGAGAGCTTACAGCCCACACGCTGTCTATTGACAAAGCCCTTGACCCCCCCCCCCCCATTGTTATAAAGGGGGCAATAAGGGCTCGAGCACAAAATCCCCTTAGGACAATTCCTCCAGCTCTTTACCTCAGAAGGCAAAGTCAGAAACCAGACCCTCACCCCCCTGCTCTCTCCCCATAAGCATCAGTAAAGGGGATGAATTGGGCACCTCGGGCATGGGGAAATCTCGAGCCTCCTCTATGACAGGCTCAAGAGCGTGCTCTAAACAGGTGGTCAAACCACCTGCCTAGGCATCAAAAAGGGCACCTACTGAGTGCCCTGATGTAACAGAGGCACCAATGGCATCAAGGACACCCGGGGTATCCTCAGCACAATGTGAACCCCCTATGCAATCTTTACCACAGATGCCGGGAGGTTACAGGGTTAGTCCCAGCTGCCCTCCAATACCCCACATCCCCCGGGGTCATGTACCAGGGGACTCATCAGTGGCTCACAGGGCATCATCCTACAGCCGTTCCCCAATGCACAGGCACTAGCTCGGCCTTTGACATGGCAGCTCTCTCACTCCCCATTACCGATAAGGGGCTCACCATGTTCACCCTCCTTGTCTCAAATCAGTGCCTACCAAGGGGATTCAAGGAGCAGGTTCTCCTCTCATCACTCCTCCCCAGAGAGAGCATATGCACCTTACGGGGCATACAGCTTACCTCATTATCAATATCTTCCCTGGTATCCGGTATAGCACTATTATGACAAACACCATAGCCGATGGCCCCCATATCGCTACGGGGCACCTTGTCATTCCTCCACCGCCCCTCCTACACCTGCACAGAGGTATGTGACATCTGTACGTTCAGACCCATCGCATTCCCCATCCAAGGGCACGGACCTAGAGGAAGAGCAAATTTAGGATGAACCAATGGTCCAGCAATCAGACATACCACCCAATGATAACTCCTCCTCTGCTCCTGATGAAGCAGTTATCCCGAATGTTCCAGCACCTAGTGATTACCTGAAACAGTTCCAGGAACTATTTAAAAGAGTAGCTATCAGTCAGGAGGTAGTTTTATCAGAGGTGCAGGAAAAACACCACAAGGTCCTAAAGAACCTGCAGCCCTCTGCAAAATCCAAAATTGCCCTGCCTCTAGGCCAGTGGTCTCCAACCTTTTTAACCACACGATCACTTTTTCAATTTAAGTGCAATGTAAGATTTACCTTAAACCCAAATACCCTTGCCCCACTTCCTTCCCACCCCTTCTCTGAGCCTCTGCCCCTGCTCCTCCACTTCTCTGAGGCCTCACCCTGCTCACTCCATCTCCCTTCTTCCCCCATCCTCACTCACTTTCACCAGGCTGGGGTAGGTGGTTGGGGTGCAGGCTCTGGTCTTCAGCTAAGGGTGTGGGAGGGGCTCCAGGCTTAGCCCAGGGTGGGAGATTGGGGTCCAGGAGAGGGTTCACAGTGCAAGCTCTGGGAAGGAGTTTGGGCGCAGGGGGACTTATGTGGTGCAGGGGGCAGGAGGTTGGGTGCAGGAGGAGGTTCAGGGTTGGGACAAGGGTTCTGGAAACAGGCTCTGGCTGGGCACCATTTAATTGAGATGGCTTCTGGATGGTGGATCAGTGGGGTTAAGGCAGGCTTACTCCTGCCTTGACCCTGCCCCACACCTGAAAGCAGCTGGCATGTACAGCAATGGCTCCATGGAGTCGTGTGTTGCCCCTCATCTACAGGCATTGAGCCCACAGCTTCTACTAGCCACAGTTCCCTGTTATTGGTCAATGGGAGCTGCAGGAGTGGTGTCTGCAGGCAAGGATAGCATATGGCAACCTCCTGCTCTGCCTTTCTCAGGGGCTGCAGGGATATGCCAACCACATTCAGGAACAGCAGTTACCATCGGGATATTTACTCCTGCAATCACAGGTTAGGCATTTTAGAACTCACTACTCAAAGAATTAAATTTAACCATAAGAGGGAAATGAAAATTATGAATTGCACAGACCAGTCAAAAACCAAAACTAACCCACTTTGCAAGCAGTAAAAGAAGTTACAACCACCTCCCACGTATGTGTTGGGTTGGGAGCTGAGAGTGAAGGACAGTGTGTGTTTGTGAGTGACAGAAACACACACAGTGTGTGAGTGTTACAGAGATTTGCATTGCCAAGCTCCATCCATCCCCTTCTCTCTGTGTGGATTGGGGGGAGGAGGGACATCCTGAAATCAGTCGCCCACCCTCCTTCTCCCCCCCACACCCTGCACAGCAAGGAGGAGGCTCCCAGGGGCGCAGCTCCAATGCAGAGGGCAGGAGCAGCATGATAATGGGTGGAGGGGCAACTGAAGTGCTAGTGCTTGATAGCTTTCTGGCCAAACCAGTCACAATTACCTGTCAGAGGCTCCAAGATCTACCTGTAGATCCTGATCTACGGGCTGGTGACCACTGCTCTAGATGAAGCTATTCTTGAGGCAGCCAACGAAGTATGGCAAACCCTAGCCACGGCATCCCCAACCAACAAAAAGGCTGATAGAAAGTATTTTGTCCCATCAAAGGGCATGGAATTCCTGTACTTACACCCTCAGCCTAACTCCTTGGTCATTGATACTGTGAACCAAAGGGCCAAAAACCCTCAGCATAAGACTCAGACACAGGACAAAGAGCACAAACACCTCAATGTCTTTGGGAGGAAGATGTACTCCTCCTCAACCCTGCAGCTTCGCATAGCCAACTATATAGCGTTGCTTGCAAATCATGATTTTGACAGTTACGTGAAACTAACAGAGCGTACGCACAATATTGCAGAGGACAAAACATCTCAGGATGTTTCTAAGATGTTGCAGCCTGTGCTGATGGGAACATGTGGCTGGGAAGGCATTGAGGTCCTATGCCTTTTCAGTGGTCTTGTGTGAATCCATGGGTGTTCCCTCACGTTGCCAGGCCCGCACCCATACCGCTCCCCTTCAGTTTCCTTGAATAGGCATGGGGAATTTTCTAGACCACTGTAATCTCACACCCAGTACTGAGCAGGAAACAAGGTTCAGAGGGATCCTTCTAGTCAGTTGTCAGAGAAGGTTCAGCCTCAACCTCCGTTGGCTCCATTCTCTTCTGCAGATGAAGCAGTATCCCTGGGAGTGTCCTCATCTCCATTTGATAACTCCAGGTTTCACCAAGAGCTCTTAAAAAGAGTAGCCTCAGCCTTGGATATCCAATTGGAGGGAAGTTTTGGCAGTTGTCTCATAGAGTTGTTGACATTATAAACCACAGGTAATCCTTCTTGTGTGATTATTTTAGAGCCCAAGAATGCCCTCTGGCATATGCCATCCTCCCAAACCCAAGAGATTTCAGCCTTGTTACTGTGTACCCCTCCCCCTCCAAGACTTTGAGTATTTGTATCCCCTCTTCTCTTTGGGATTGTTGGTGTCTCAGCTGCTGAGATGCTAGGGATAGCACTTTCCTAAATAAAAGGATGCCAAAACTCTTAACTTGTTTGATAGAAAAATCTTTTCTACAGCTGGGTTACAACTTAAAATTGCCAAGCTTTATTAGGGTGTTATGACCTTAATATCTGGGATGCTATACTGAAGGTTAAGGATAAGTTGCTGGAAGATGCAAACAATAGTTTTACTGGTAGATGAAGGGAAGAACGTGGCAAGAATATCACCCCAGGCCAGTTTGGATAGTGCTGATGGGCTGTTAAAAGCATGGCATCTGCCATCATCATGTGTGGATGCTAATACCTACAGTCTTTGGGCCTACCTTAAGAAGTCCAAGAAGCTGCTCAGGACCAGTCATTTGAAGTATAATTTCTCTCTCTCTCTCTCTCTCTCTCTCTCTGCGACACATGAGAAATTTCATGGTTTTAAGGACTCCAGGACAACTTTGGTTTTGGGCATGTATACATTGGCCCTGAAAAGAAAACATTTTCATCTTTAGCAGTCCCACTGGTATTCTACCCTTGTGCTTTTCTAATATCTGTGAGGGGAAAAAAGAGGAGGGGTTATAGGTGCAGACTATATTCTCCTCCTATTGCAGCAGCACCTGATTTATGTAGGCACTCTGGAGATGCAAAAGAAACATTTTGACAGGTTGGTCATGGATGCCATTACCAGTATTAAAAATTCCAGCTCTTTTTGCTCTGTTTGCAAACAGTCTATCATATTTCCTAAGTTCTTGGTCCCAAATTTCTTCAGAACAACAGGTTTTGAGCATTGTGATGCTTATATTATATAAATGCTTCCCATTTTCTTTCTCTGTCCCTCTTCAAGGGCAACTCAAATAAGGAAGTTCTCCTCCAGGTGTTATATCTCCTCCAATTGGGAGCCATATTTAACCACTGTTTTCTGACTCAAAAACAAAGGGAAATCTGAGACTGATTTCAGACTTGTCTCAACTCAACAGATACCTGAAAAATACAGTTTTTTTTCTTGGTCTTCCTGGCTGCTTGCTCCTGGAAGTATTGAAAGTTTTTGGTAAACCTAAATCACTACCAGTTCATAGTGATCCCTTGCAGCCTGTTTGCAGCTCCACAAATTTTTAGAAAATGTGTGGCAGTGTTTCTGGGTAAATTGGGTTTGTAAGTATATCCCCACAATTTGCTTGAGAGAGGCTGATTCAGAGTTTAGCAACTATCCAGCGTAACTCTTACCAGTCAACCTTTGATGCATTGAGATTATTAACACAGAGAAGTGTATCCTGTCCCTAGTTTAGAGGATAAAATTCATATGGGCAGCCTTGGAGTCAGCCCAAGGTAGAGCTTTCCTTCCATGTCTAATTTCAGACAATTTGATCCATCATTTAGATCTCAACTCACCTAAACACAAGAATGTGGACTTGTATGAGGCCCCTGGAGCACATGGCCACTTGTGTGTACATAATCTGGCATGCTAGGTTGTGCCTCAGGGAACTACAGGTTTGGCTGGTCTTCATATTCTCTGAGTTCTCTTTTTAAACTTTCAGATGGTAAAACCCTCTCAGGTTTTAGCCTCTCTGGATTGGTGGACAAACAGTCTAAATCTATGTAGTCAATGTTCCCTTTGTCCTTCCTTAAACTTCATTGACATTAGTGAAATACAGATAGCATCTTCTCTGGGTTTGGAGGTTCATCTGGGTTCTCTATAGAGGCAATAGTAATGGCCCACAAAGGACTTCTCTGGACACACAAATGTCAGGGAGTTGGGAACTAGTCAACTTGTGTGTCAGTCTTTCTTAATTCATATCAAGAGGAAAGCCTGCCCCATTCTCAGAGATAACACAGTGGTAATGATTTACCTCCACAAGCAAAGAGGGACCTGCTCATCCCTGCTCTGCCAGAGGCAGTCTAACTCTGGGATTTTTGCATTGCTGTTTTCATCAATTGCCTTCCAGAACTACAGAATAAACTTGCAGACCACCTACCTAGATAATTTACACATGAGCATGAGTGATCTCTGCAGACAGATGTAGGTGGGTACATTTTCTAGCTGTGGTGGTTTGCAGAGAGAAAACAATAAGTGCCAGCACTTTTTTTCCCCCTGCAAGATCACAATCCTCATGGATGCTTTTCTGTTGCCTGGAACAGGCAAGCTTCTGTATGCTTTCTCACCAATCCCACTGTTCAGAATGTTACTAAAAATCAAACAGGACCATGCTTCAGTCACACAAATATGGCCCAGCTTGAGCGTGGGAGCACTGGTTCTTGCCTCTCCTATCATTTTTGGTGAAAGTTCTGATAATGCTTCCAGGGGAACCACGCCTAATTTCTCAATATTATCATTGCCTATTCCATCCTGTTAGCGGGGATGCTACAGTTGATTCACATCCTCGTGGGATGGACTAAGGTCCTCACTACTCGGATCTATCACCGGTCGTAATATCAGTAGATTTTAGGCGCAGTCAATAAAAACTGGCAAGTGGTTAAAGTTAAACAACAGGACTATATTATAGTGCAAATTTAAATAACATACATCGAATAACCATGGAGGGCAGTCCTCCTATGGTTACCCCTAATAATAATTACCAGAGTCCTCGGCGCAAGCAGGACGATGGTGGTGATGCTGGTGACCTCAAGCCACTGGCTGATTTAGAGCCTCGGGCGAGGAACAACCAGGAGTCCCTCGGTGACAGGGTCGTTGGTCAGGCGACCTCAATCCTTAGGCTAATTTGAAGCCCTTGGAGAGGAACAGCCTGTGCGATCCCTCGAAGCACTGAGGAAGATTGCGAAGACGGCCGATCTACCTTCCGCAGATGCGTTTGGTCTTCGGTCCTCTTCCCGCTCTTCAGCTGCGGCCGGAGCAGACGATGGACGCTAGACTCTAATAATCCTATCCTATCTAACCTAAAAGAAAACCCTAATCTAATCACCGACGCACCCGTCGAACAGACGCGATGACGGCCGATAAGCGGAACCGCGACGCAGCCTGCCGAACAAACACGACGACGAAAGCTAAACTACTCTAAAATACTAGACTAGCTAACTAAACCTAACACTACCTAAAAAGAAACAAACAAAGCCTTCCGCCCTGTATAATTCTTAAAGACTGTATTAGACCTCACGCATTCTCTTGACCTAGGACTAAGATTAGGACCTCTCTCACTCTCTTACACTATACCTAACCCGACGCACATATACCCGACGCCACACCAACTGTTGCGTGGTACAGGCTTTTATAATAAGGGCTCATGAATATTCATAATATTTCACTTCAAATCAATTGGCTCATTCAAAAATGCTAATTTACATAGCTTTACAATGATTGGCTAAGGAGAATCATAACAAGCGCATACATTATTTTTCAAACTCCAACAGGTAAGTTGGTAGATGTGACATACGTGAGCTACGTGCCAAAACATTTTGTCATTATGGTAACTTTACAATGATTGACAACCTCATTGATTGACATTTGATCTTAATTCATTCTAATGCTCCCCTTTCTGTTTTCTTTACATAGGATGTCCAGATAACGTATGAACTCAGGCTTTACATTTTTCATATTTGCTCTTATTAAAATACAATCATAGTAGTAGTAATAATAATAATAAAGACATTTCATATACGTAAAATTCTGCGTACAATCCAAAGTTGTAGACCTTTAATAGCCTGGATGCTCTATAGCTAGACTCTCAAGAAGAGTCTTATTCAAAAGAAGTTCAGGATGTGCTATTAAATAATAGGAAGCCATTTAGTGGAGCTGTTTACTTGACTATTTGTAAGTGATTCTCTGGTCCCAACAAACAGGAGTCTCACTAACATGTTCTTAAATGCAGCTATTTTTTACTTTGTTATACCTAAAACAACATGCTTTGGCTGTTAATTCTTCTAAAGTCTATATAGCAGCTGTCTCAGCTTTCCATTGGTTTGATAATTGCTTCATATTTAAAAATAAGATCCCCATAAAGTACTGGAACAGTTGTACCCTCACATACAAAAACTTGTTCCCCTGTGGGATTTGAGCTCAGTGCTGTCAACAATACTTACGGAGTTTTCTTTTGAGCCTTTAGGTACAGGCATTTTTGGAGGCCATCACTGCTACTGGGATGGTAGACAAGTTCCATGTGTTGATTTCTGGCCCTCTTTTCTTCAGAGACAAGGTTTACCTACGTCCTCATCTGACGTTTTTTTTCAGTACTGGTGCCTAATCTGTATATCAACCAGGCAACTTACATATTTTGTCTTCCCCAATACTTACTTAAATAAAGATGAGGAGGGGCTGCATATTTCTGGTCATCAGGAGACCATTGGCGTCCTACCTTAATAGGTTCAAGCAGTTCCTCTTGTCTGTGTAGCTGTTTGTGGCAGTCACAGACAGGATGAAAAAGAGCTCTCAGTATCTTCTTAAAGAATTTCATGTAGGATGGATTTATTTTTCATTTGTGCTACAGCTTGGCTAATGTTACACCACTAAGCAGAGTGACACCACATTTGACAGGATTGCAATTGACCTCTGCGGTCTTTCTTGCTCGAGTGCTTATCCGAGACATTTGTAGGAAAGCCAGTAGGTCTTAAGTGTACATATTGGCTTTCTATTATGCCCTCACTCAGCATTGTAAAGACTATGAGAGATTTGGACAAGTTGTCTTCCAGTTCTTATTCAAATAGACTTCAATTGTATTTCCTGATTTCACTACTTGTGAGTTCCAAGAGCAAACTGCACATGCACAATCATTTGAAGAAAAAAATGCTTACTAATCTGTAACTGTTGATGTTGGAAATACGTTGCACATGTCTATTCCGCAACCTGCCCTCTTGATCCTCTTTATGCGAGTTTTTGTCTAGAAGGAACTGAGGGGGTCAGAATGTCTCTGGCCTTCATTCTTGCACATAGGAGTGTGCAGCAGCAGAAGGCACTCAGGCTGCTGCAAAGGGCACCACTGAAGGTAATTTTTTTCTATAACCTTGCACAGAGCACAAACACACTACGAGTGGCAAGGACATGTACAGAATATCATGAAAAACATCAGTTAAGGAACAGGTTAGTAATAGCATTTCCTCTCCATGGCTCAGGTTCATGCTACAGTGGTCTTTTTGACTGTAACCATGTAACTTCTTTCTCTTCAGTCTTCTCAGCTGGTTCCTCTCCAGTCGCACCATTTTGGATAAATTGAAACCACCTCCTGTCTCACCACTCAGTAGAATCCCTTTTACTGACTATTTCTTCTATCCGTATATAACTTAACCCCTTAGATCTTCTTTGCTTAATTTTTGCCCTGGTTCTCTTTTATCAGAACTTGAAAAATTACTTAATATCCATTAACCAGAGTGAAAAATCCCATGCTGTCTTGTCCTCTCAAATCCACCTTCTGCAGTTTAAAAAGGACAAAATAGTTGTATATGGTTTATAGTCCTGTCTATATTTAATGGTAAATTATTATAATTGAGCTTAGTATTGAAACTTGGCAGTTGTAACTTTCTACAGGTCCCATTTTTTGTATACCATATTTCACTTTTGGCTTTCCTCTGCTCCTTTCCATTCCATCTCTTCATTTTGGGGTAGTGGGACTTTTTGCCAACATTGGAAGACAGAATGCATTGGTTTATATAAGTGGTTCTCAAAGTGTGGTCCACGGATCACTAGTGATCAGCGACTGTGTTGCAGGTGGGCCATGGGCTGTGGGCTCTGACCCCTAGGGGGATCCCACGCAGGCATTCCAGCCCCATACCACTTTGTGAGGTTTGAGCACTGGTGCCAGCCTTTCCTGGTGGGGGTGGGAAGAGGAGGAGCCCCAAGCCTCACAAACCAGATCCAGCTCGTGGGGGCAGGATGTGGCTTTGTACACTTCTGCTCCCCCCTTCCCCTGGCTGGTGAAATGGCAGTGCCTAGAAACCGCTTGCATGGAGGCTTTCCCAGCTACTCCCACTGGCTGGAATCCCCAACAATGGGAGCAGCCAGGAGCACTAAGACAGATGAGAACCCCCATCCCGCTCATGCTCAATCCGCAACCCCCATCACCATCATGTACTGCTCCCATCCAGACTCCCCACCCCTAGCCCATTACTGCACCCTCTCTTCCACCCAGACTTCGCATCTCCCCCCCTTTCTGCACGCATTTTGTCATAATGAGTGGTGGGCTGGTTGTCTGTGGAAAAGTTTGCATTCAGCGGGGTGGGCCATGGCCCAAAAGTTTGATTATCACTGGTTTACATGGTACCCCTATTTACAAGGCAATCTGTACAATTATGAGGATAAAAATTAAAAATGGCAACTCAAAATTAGCAAGAGTTGATGATACTCAACTCAGAAATGCTTTCTAATAACTTAAGGAGAGTATTGTTTGCTTTGTTTTCTAGCCTTGCATTTGATTACCTGTCTTTTTCTTCTACTCCTTATTTTAGTTCTACATTTTATACTGTGTTTCTTTCTTTTTTCTTCCACTTGGTACCTTTTTACACATTGCCTCTCTCCAAACCTAGAGAATCTTTTTTCTTCCTAAAAATCAAGTCACTGGGACTGATTACAATTTTCCTTCAGAATTCAGTTATTTTTGTTAGCTTTCTACTGCTAATCTCTAAATCAAGCCATTCTTCTGACGTCTTTCCTTGCCTCTTTTTCATAAAATGCATGAATATAACGTAATATACAAATCTGAGTAATTTGTATCCCTTGCCTCTCATTCTGTTCTTCTTCTTTCTTTGACCAATTTTAATTTCTTGGTTGTCAAATTTAGATTTTCACTTGTTTAAGGTAATGACTGTTCCCTTTTCTCCATGAAGCACTATGCTCACATATTGTTGTAATATTTAGGCAACATTATACTGAAACTATATTCAGGCTGTTGTCCATAACTAGTAAGGTAGTCACTAAGGGTATGTCTAGACTACATGGCTCTGTCACCAGAGCCATGTAGATTAGTTTACAAGACATACCCAAATGAAGCCGCGATTTAAATAATCGCGGCTTCATTTACATGCAAATGGCTGCCGCGCTGTGCCGGGGATCAGCTGTCCCGGCACAGCGGGGCAGTCTAGACGCGCCGCGGTCGACAGGGAAGCCTCTGTTGACCGCTCCGTTCGTTATGCCTCATGAAATGAGGTTTACCGAAGCGGTTGACAGAGGCTTCCCTGTCGACTGCGGCGTGTCTAGACTGCCCCGCTGTGCCGGGACAGCTGATCCCCGGCACAGCGCGGCAGCCATTTTCATGTAAATGAAGCCGCGATTATTTAAATCGCAGCTTCATTTGGGTATGTCTAGTAAACTAATCTGCATGGCTCTGGCGACAGAGTCATGTAGTCTAGACATAACATTGGAAGCCCCCCTCCTAGGGTACTTATTACCTGAGCTGTAACAGGGAAATTCCAAAATTTAGATGGGCAGAGAAGGGAAAGGAGACGCCTACAGAAAACAATGAAAATGGGTGTATGAAATGGGAAATTATTTCAAAATTAGAAAAAAATTTAAAATGCCTTTTGACTCATTTTCCTCTTTCACAGTCAGTTCTATTCCATTGAAGTCACTGAATGATGTGTCACGAACCTCAGTGGGAGCAAGATCATACCCTTCTTACTTACTTTACCATCTGTTGACTCATTTTCCCTCAGTTCTGGACAACAGGGTTTTTGTTCCTAGCATATGCCATATGTTGTTTAGTTTGTGCTTTTCTTGTTTGTAAGAGAAGTCCTCTTTCAATTCATTTTGACATAGCCATCGGCCATTGGCTACTGTTTTTTTTCCATTATCGTGATGATTATTCATTATTTTGCAGTTACGCCTTAAATTCAGGGCCTATTGAGTTAGCTGTACAAACATGAAAAATAATAACCTTGTCCCAAAAGAGCTTACTGTCTAAGGTTAGTCTCATAAGCAAGAAAGATTCTTAAATTGTCATTAAAATCATGAGTACTTTGAAGGGCAGAGAAAAAAGTAGTAAATATAAAAAAAAGATGATTGTTTGAACAAATATGATCATCACGTCACTCTGCGTCCTGTCTGCCCCTTCCCTTTCTCAGCTCGAGCCTGACCTCGCTGCTTCCCCACGCCACTTGGAATTGTTATTTTAAAACAAGTCCCTACTCCACCTTCACCCCACAGGGCTTTCAATGCCAAGGAACATGCCACAGTAGCTGGCAGACTCCACATTGCAGCTGTGATAGCCCAGGTGCGGTGGGGAGAGCATGGTGCTTGGGACAGCAGCATGGGGATAGGCACTAGGAATGGGGCTTCCAGCCAGGCTTATGTGCTAGCAGAAGGCTCTTGGGGACTCCCCTGCTGTCAGGCTTTTGAGAAGTTGGGAGCGTGGTGCCCGACTGCCTGGAGTCCAGCTGCCCCTGTGAAGACTTACCCCTCCCCTGCAGGTGCACTTACTGCAGCTGTCAGAGCACCCCCAAACAGGGGAGCTGCTGCACAGACCTATATGCTCCTTGCCTTCAGCTCCCGGCTGGTGGATGGGCGGCCCTGGGCTCTGTGGGCAAGCCAGGGGTAGTGAGCAGCGCAGGTGGGACCACGTGGGGGAGAGGATGGGATAGCGTCCCCACGCTGCTGCTTTCCCCAACTCAGCAGGCTGCAGTGCCCTGGAGCAGAGCATGCACATGGCACTACCTGTACCTCACTGTGCCCCACATGGGGTCGGCAGGCACCCCTGTGCCTACCTGGCCACCTGGATTTAGAGACAGGCCTGGCATGTGCTGCAGCTGGGAGGAGAAGAGCTAGAGTTGGGGGGTGAGAGAAAGGGCCCAAGGTGCTGGGGGGTGGAGGGTGGGAGGGAGAAGGGGGCCTGGGCTGGTGGGGGAGGGGAGAGCAAAGGTGCTTGGGCTGGCGGGGGGCGGGGAGGGCGAAGGGACCCTGACTCACGGGAGTGGAGGGAGAAGAGGCATGAGCTGGTGCAGTGGGGGGAGGAGGGAGAATGGGGGCCTAGGCTGGCCTGGCAGGGGACGGAGAAGGGGTCCTGGCTGGCGGGGGGGCTGGCGCAGCCGGAGCCCAACCCTCCCCAGTGGCCGAGGGGGAGAGCGGGGGTTGCCAAGTGCTGCTAACGGGGCACAGTCCTCTAGTATATAAAAATAAATATATAATATTTATTTTAGGTGCTTAGGAAGCCTTAGAGGGATGCTTTAATTTATATATAAACAAATCTGATGGCATTAAAGAGACTAGAGACAAGAGAATGGGGTGTGTGAAACTTACTCCAGATAACTGCTTATATATTATAATTGTGGGCATTGCATAAAAAAGATCCTTTAATCATTGTTGAATTGAAATTTGACTTATATTTTTTATCAAAAGGTGCAGAAGATGAAACAGGTTCAGATATGCAGTATTCTACCCAGTGTATTACCCAAGAACCCTATATGCATCAAGATGATGATCAGCAGCAGGGATGGGTTTCCTGGGCCTGGTCTTTTGTTCCTGCAATTGTGAGTTATGATGATGGAGAGGATGACTTCACTGGAACAGAATGTGGAACTATACTGCATCAGCAGAAATTCCAGGCCCTTAAGGATCCTATTATTTCTGTTGGGTTTTACTGCACAAAGGCAACTGTGACGTTCAAGGTAACTATGTCTCTACATTATAGAGAGTCTAATAACTGTTTTGCTGAGCAATGAATTAATTCATTAGATTTCAGTGGAGGGTCATTCCTCTCTTTAGTAAAGAGAGGTAGAATGTATATTACTGAAAATATGAAGCAACTGAAAAGATTTATTCTTCATCAAAAATTTTGCAGTTAAGTTGGGATTGTGAGCCATGATGATTGATACAAAATTTAGTTCAATGGAAAAAAAAATCTAGTACTGAAGAGAAACCGTTTTGATGTAGCACTAAAATAAAAAATCTTTAAAGAAAAAGTTCTTAATACCAAAGAGTATCCATGAACATTTATTTTAATATTTAATATTATCTTCTGAATCGATATGACATTTATGTAAATTAACTTTGACATCTTGTAAAAGTATTTTTGCTGATATATCAATTATATCAGTTATTTTCTTTACTGTATAGTAATGGTTACTCTGGAACATCCAAGATTAAAATAAATTTTAGTTGACATGATTTTTAAATACTGATATTTCAATTCTGAGTAACCTTAGGAACAGTAAAGTAAGAACTTTTCTATATTTAGAGAGGGTAAGAGAGAATTAGAAATGTATATACATTTTCCTCATAAATCAGTGATCAAAATAATATCAAATAATAGATGAATAAATTCTGCTTATTCCTGTTGAGAGTTTTCAGAAAGGAATACTTACGTGATAGTCATTGATTTTATGTAGTGTTGTTAATAACTTAATTACTGAGAGAAACTGATATTTACTGGAAGGAATTAATTTGATAAAAAACTGGCATCGAGTTTAGCAAAATATTTAAATGCATGCCAAATTTTATATCCGTGAGTAACCCAAATTTAGACCACTAAAGAGTTTATAGTGAGGCAATGTTGAATAAAGCCCAGAATGCTTTAGAGCAGGAAATGCTGGATGGAGAATCTGCATTTAAAAAACAAAAGTTGATGAAAAAGGGCTAAAAGTTTCAACCACTTCAGCTCTAAAAGTTGCTAATTATTTGACACTTGAATGTGATATAGGAATGTGAATAATTTTATGTAAAAGATTTATTAGGTCCTCGGAACATATCTTCATGTTTCCTGTTTAGTTAAAATGTCAATTAATATGAATGGAAGAAAATATATAGCTTTCCCATCATTTTCCCTTACTTAATTTTGTTTAAAAGAATGTGAGCTACAGTTTTAAAAAAATGCAGTTGGAACTTAAACAGTTTTGCTTTGTTTTGTATTCCCACGTGCAGTATTGAATCTTGGTTCTACAGCTCTTGCTCACATGAGAAGTCCTATTGAAGTAATTGGAACTATTTACATCAGTGGTTCTCAACCTTTCCAGACTAATGTACCCCTTTCATGAGCCTGATTTGTCTTAGGTACCCCCAAGTTTCACCTCACTAAAAAACTACTTACTTACAAAATACACATAAAAATAAAAAAGTGTCAAACACAATTTCTGAAAAATTGCTTACTTTCTGATTTTGTATGAAACTTTAGTTAATACAGACTTTGTTAGTGATTTTTATGTGGCTTGTAAAATTAGGCAAATATCTAGATGAGTTGCTGTACACCCTGGAAGATCACTGTGTTGTGAACCACTGATTTACATTACTGAGGGTTTCAGGAGCTTAATGTTTGTGGAAGTGGTAAAATTTACTGATAAATTATGGCCTCTTACATTTGATATTTTTAGAATGTAAAGTGGTATATGAGAGCAGTATGGTGACATTGAAGGAAAACATTAGAATTCATTGTTCTGCTTGCATGCAAAGAATGTATGGAATTAATTTGTGGTTCATATTTTGGTCAAAAAATAAGGTCAGGTTTCTGCATTAGCATTTTGAACAGTTGATACCATTCCAGCTGAAAAATCATGCCAAATTAAATGTAGCATTTTTCTAATAATGTTGAAAATTGTTCTTGTAATGTCTGAGTTCTTTTAATCAATTAATTGCTTTTCCTCCACAATAATTGCACACAGCTGAAGGATGATCATTTTTTTAAACCAATTTTACTCGAGCTTTTGGATTACAAAATTTTACTTAGAAAAAGCAGTCCTTTGTGTACAACCCTGGAAATAACTAAATAATGAGAGCTGGTATATACTTTTTATAAAAATTAAAACTTGAATGATTAATTTCAGCAGATCAAAAATATATAAAACAATGTAAAGCTAAAAAAAGTTGTACTAAAATGTGTCCCCTTCATTATTATGTATCTTTTCACTTCATATAATGGAGTATTTAACTGTACTTTTTGCACTTTATATTTATTTACTGCTTTAAGATTTTCATAAATATCTGTATTTAGCGCATACAAAATAAAATTTAATATAATTTTATTTTAAAATAATATATCAAACAAGAAATCTAGGTATGATTCAAATTCATGGTGTTTCCTTCAATGTTATTTATGCAGTGAATTATTTATTATGCTGCATAAGTGTTTTAATAAGTTTGTGGATTTTAGAGGTATTTGTAAACTGGCATATGTATTGCAGTTGTATATCTGTTTTATCTTTTATCCATTGTTGATATTAAAAAGCTCAATAAAATACTAGAGTATTTAAAACTTTCTTAGCAATACTTGAGATTAAATTGGCATATTGAACTAGAAGTTCTTATATTCTAATATGGATAATGTGTTACAACTTTTTTTACTGCACCTGTTTCCTGCCTAATAGTACATTTTGGCCTATACTAAAGTTTAATTTGTCTTCATCAATTCTGTATAGTAATGACAGATTATTGCTTTTAATGCTAATACTGGCTTATATAAGTGTTTATCATATTGTTTCATAGCTTACTGAAATGCAAGCTGAAAGTAGTTATTATAGCCCTCAGAAAGTAAAATCCAAAGAAGTTATACGTTGGGAGCAAGAAGGAACCACAATTGAGGTAATATTCCATTACAGCTAAACCTTTCAGGTTATAGTAAATGCCTTCGCAAATTGATGAATAATATGTATTTTTATTTTTGAAATGGTAGTTAATATTTGGTTGTGTATTTCTATTTTATTAGTTAACTAAAGTAATTCCTATTCTCAATATAAAGTTAAGACATCAGTGCACTAAGATTCGGTAACAGCGTATGATGATATTTAATTAATTTATTGCATAATTAAGAACTACATTAGTAAAGCTTACCGTACATTTTAATTTTCTCTACTTTTTTGGGTTTTAGTCTTTAATATCTTCAGTAGTTTAGTATTTGTCATCATATTACTTTTTTGTACCTCTGATAGGTGCTTATGATGGGGGAACCGTTTTTTGACTGCCAAATAGGTTTTGTTGGTTGCCAAGCAATGTGCCTTAAAGGAATAATGGGGGTTAAAGACTTTGAAGAGAATGTGAACAGAAGTGATGAAGTAAGTACATTGAAATACTGTTGATTGTTAAATACATATTAAGAAATATTGAATATGTGGGCAAAGGGTATGTTCTCATAGGAATCGTGTGTTTAATGGTAATGTGTATAACTGGCATAGTTTTGAGGAACTATCTCACTCAGAGAGCCAATGATGCTATTCACTTACTAAACCATAAAAAACTATAAATTTATTTCTTGAAAATGTAATTTCCTGCACATTTATCTGTCAAATGTTTTGTATTTAATAATCTTATAGCTACTAATACTTTACAGTTATACAGCACCTTCTATTTGCAAATTTCTTTTTCAGAGACATTTGTTTTGCAACAATCATGACATGTATTATTGTTTGTATTGAATCATAGCTGCCTGTTTGAATTGAATCCTGCGAACTTATCTTTCTCCCTGCAACAACCATGGTTTTTCTTTGATTGCTTGCTCATGTTAATTTCCTTTTAGGGGTGTGTGTGCACAGTTCTCTGAGATTTTTGCTTTAGTAGTATCTCTAATGCTGGCTGTGGCGCTCTCTTGGGTGCTGCCTTCGTGTTGATAAATTAGGTGCTGCCAGTCCTATACTCCTTCTTTCTTCTTACCACCCATGGTGGTTGTTTAGAGCACTTTTCTTTTGCCTAACAAGTGATCAGTGGTTCACTCCTTTTCTTCAAGTTTTTAGTGTATTGTTTATATAGTTAGTTAGTGAGTTAGTTGTTAAGTACTGGAGTTAGTAAGTTAGAGTCCTGGGGAGGACTTAGCCGCAGGTGGGATATGCCCTGTTCTCTAGGTTTTGCCCTGTTTTGACTGTAACAAGCATATCAGTGACTGCCTTAGCAGTTGCTTGAAGTGCTTGGGGGGAATCACAAGTGAAGAACAAGTACTTCATCTGTAAGAAGTTTAGTCCAGAACACAGAAAGAGTGTGATATTCATTTGAAGTCCTCCTCATGGAGACTGCTCCCTGCCTGGCCTCAGAGCCTTCCTAGATGGATTCAGCTCCCTTCGGCATCGGTGTGTAGTGCTCTTTTGGCACTGCTCCCCTTTGCCGGTGCCCAAAAAGAAGTCAAAGCATCACGACTTCCAGACACGGGGTAAGAAATGCCAAGGGGCACTAAATAAAGGACCCAGTTCAAGCCTCCCACCCATCCTGGAGCGACATGGTGGTGCCTCCCCAAAGGACCCTCCTTAGGCCCCTGCGGGATCTGCCACCATCTGCAGGGTAGGATAGGGTATCAGGCGCATAGTGGGGCTGACACCTTCTCAATCCATCATGGCACCTAGAGAGCAAAAAACTCTCTCAGCACAATGGGCATTGTATTCTGCAATAGCCCTGGCAAAGTCTTCCCATGAGGGGAAGACATAACCTTTGAGAGGGTGAGTGAACTCCCACCAGTCTCTGAACTGGAGGCAGCAGACTCAGTCACCATGCCCAGGTCTTCGCAACAACTCTGGTCTCTCATCCTCAGCTTCATTTTTTCCACTGCAAGCATGGTTGGCATCAATTTACATCCCCAACAGACTTGATCTACACTAGATAATCTGTGTGCTAAATAATGTATAGTCATCGCTGGATTGATGGTTAGAGCCCCAATTGGCTTTGCAAGGAGTTCCTTTTGTTGCCCCGTCCCTATTGCTGACCCTGGTTTCCAGTGCCTCTGACCTGTGCTGGGAAGCCAATGTGGGTGAGATGAGCACACAGGGCCACAGGTTGCAGGAAGATCACTCTCTTCACATAAACATCAGGGAGATTTGTTTGGCCTGTCAGGCTTTCCTGCCCTATCTAGATGGCTAAGTGGTACAAAGTCTGACAGATAATACTGCCATGGTGTATTACATCAATAAGCAGGGCAGAACCAGGTTGTCGGTCCTTTGCCAAGAAACTCTTCACCTTTGGGCCTTCTGTGTGCAACATGCAGTTCATTTAGTGGCAGCACATCTTTCCCAGGATTGTGTTAGCAAATTATTTCAACAGGATCTCCTTTTCTTGCCATGAGTGGTCATTCTGTCCAGAGGCAGTTAGGGTAATTTTCCAGAGGTGAGGAACTCTCCAGGTTGATTTGTTTGCATTCCATCAGAACTTGAAGTACCATGTGTTCAGCTTGATTCGGGGGATGGACAGGGGGTCCCTCTCAGATGCCTTTTTACTCCCCTGATTGGGGACTGTGATGCTTGCCTTCTCGCTGCTGGCCTTCATCCAGAGTCCTCATAAAAATCAAACAAGACAAGGCAATGGTCATTCTGATAGTTCTGGGTTGGCCTTGCCAGCACTGGTTTAGCACACTGCTGGACTTTTCCATAGCTCCTCTGCTAAAGCTGCCTCTTTGGCTGCATTTGCTCTCCCAGAATAATGGTGGTGTTCTGTACCTGAACCCGGTGACTCTGCATCTGACAGATTAACTACTGCATAGCTGAATGTGGAAGAACAGGAGTGGGTCCAGCAGGTCTTGTTGTATAGCAGAAAGCTCTCCACTAGAGCTACTCACTGGCCAAATGGAAAAGGTTCATGTGCTGATTCTTGGACCAACGTACCTGGGCCAAATGGGCCTTGCTGCAGGCTATCCTGGAATAACTTAGGCTCCTTAAGCACCAAAGGTTATCCCTGTCATTGAATAAGGTCCACTTGGCAGCTGTTTTGGCCTCCTGCCCCCATTCTAGTGTAGGTTGGTCTTTGCTCACAACATTATGGTTTAGTTTTTGAAAGGTCTGAAGTGAGACTTTCCCCATGTCTGGGGCCCCATCCCTCCTTGGGACTTAAATCTGGCACTCTTGAAGCTCATTAGTTCCCCCTTCAAGCCTCTGTCTTCCTGCTCCCTTCTTTCCTGGAAGGTTTCTTTCCTTGTTGCAGTAACATCTGCCCACAGGATCTCTGAGTTCAGGGCAACTACATTGGACTCGCTCTGTACTGTGTTCAACAAGGATGAGGTCCAACAGTGGCTGCATCCTGCCAAAACTAGTTTCTCAGTTTCCTACCAACCAGGACAAAACTGCCTCAAATGGTGATTTTTAACTGCCCACTTGACTAGGACTCAGGCCTCATTGGTTGCCTTCCTAGCCCAAGTATCGATTCAAGGTATCTGCAGGACCGCTACTTGGTCACTTATCCACACGTTTACATTGCATTATATACTTAACAGCAGATCTGAGAAGGTGCTAGCTTTGGAAGAGCAATATTACAAGCTGCATGACAATGAGCTACAGGGATACTGCTTGGAGTCACCTAGAATGGAATCGACATGAGCAAGGACTCGAAGAAAAAATGGTTACCTTCTTTTCATCACGGTTGTTCTTTGAGATGCGTGGCTCATCCATTCCATTACTCTCTATCGGAGTTGCTGGCAAGAAGGATCTGGGAGGGCGTAGAGCCAGCAGTGCCTACTGTCTCATGAGCACAGCACATCAGAGGGTGACGCAACTGACCTTACAGATACTGCTAAGGCAAAAATCTCTGACAACTGTGCATGTGAACATACGCCTCTAGAATGGAATGGATATAAGTAACACATCTCAAAGAACAATAGTTATTAAAGGAAGGTACATGTTTTTTATCTTAATCTTTTTAGTGGGTTCCCACAGTGTCATCTTACAGATTCACAGGTAGAGTATAGTTTTAAAAAGTAACTACTCTTAATGAGAAGTGAAAATGCTTAGCCTTATCCAAGACAAGGAGGAGATGTTGGAGGGTTATGTATAAGACTGTGACTGGAGGGGGATAAGGTAGTGAGCAGTGTTCCCTCTAAGATTTCCCATCCATGAGTGGAGTGAGTTTTGTCCTGTCCAATATTGACATCATGTGCGCTTGTTTGGATGTGCGCCATCATGGCACCAGCCAGTTACTAACAAAATATGTATACACGCATATATTTAAATTGTTATACAAGAAAAAATACCAAACCAAGGGATAACAACGAGGTACATGAACCTGTGGTACAGGAATAGGGGCAAAGGATGGGAGGTATGGGGTGGCTCGGGGGTACAGGATTCAGAGCGGGGGGGAAACTCTGGATAGGGGGCTGAGAGGTCAGAGAAGTGACAGCTCCTCACTGGGGAGAGGCTGGAGCTGATCTGCCCATTCATGAGGGGGGGTGGGCCCAGGAAGCTGCTCACTGGGGGAGGAGGGTGGAAGTGGGGTTGGGAAGAGCTGGGGCTGAGCTGCTTAGCACTCCCAGCTGGCTGCTCCTGGGGTTAAGGGTACCAGGGGTGCTGGTTGGCAATCGTCCACCTGGCTGGTGCTACAGCCGAGAGCCAGGGGGTTAGGTTTGGGGGCCATGGGGTGGTTCTGGGCCCGGAGCTGCTGCTGCCACCTGCCATGTGGCCACTCCAGTCCCAGCCTAGAGCAGTTGCTGCTGCTGTCACTTGCCATATGGTGGCTCTGTCCAGGGCTGCCCAAGTAGCTGCCCTGCACCAGTCCTGTCCTGCCCAAGCAGCTGCCACCCACCACTTGGCAACTCTGGTCCTGGCTGGGCTGTGATGTCCCATTCACCATAACTGGAACTGGGCCGGTGAGGCTGTCCAAATAGGAACACTTTCACCACGGCCTGGCACCAGCCGGAGCAAATGGGAGGAGGGCGGTGCAGCTGCTCTCCACCACGCCGCTCTGCCAGAATCCACCAGGCCACCGCCATCACCACTCACCTTCCTGTCCACCAGGAAAGTGAGTGGTTGGAGTGCGGCTGCGCATCTCTGCAGGTGAGATGGGCGGGCCTAAAATTTTTTGTGTGCTGCCACGCAGGCATGCAGCTTAAGAGGGAACCCTGGGAGTGAGCAGTTTATACTTTGAAGCAGCCATGTTTATTGTGAATAGATGATTGTGAGGGCAGTAAACTAGGAAAGGGAATATACAGTGCTAAAGCAGAAAACAGGAAAAGATGGAGAACATATTTCACTATAAAAATAATTTGAGTCTCCTCACTCTTAATATCAAGTTTACAGTAAGTATTCTGAGCTAAAAAACTATGGAAGGGTAGAGTTCATTAGCCCAGGATATTTTTTATTAATTTGTATATAAGGAAAAGTTAGTTGAATAATTGTTTTAGTATCTTGAGTTATAGCCGTATTGTTGCCAAAAACTTGGGAGTGGATTTAAAGTGCATTGTTTCTAGTTTTCACAAGGATTAATGTGCAGTTTGCACATATATAATTGTATGCAGAAACAGCAAAAATGTTTGGTCGTACTAACCTGACTTTTTCTCCTGTTTGCCCTCTTGTGTCTCTTACTCTTTTTTTAAAATAACCCATCTTTTAAGGATGCCTACTTCTTCAGTTGTGGAGAAAATCTGAGTACAAAAGGCATGACGTACCTTACCAATTCACTATTTGATTACAGAAGTCCAGAAAATAATGGTATTCGTGCAGAATTTATTTTGGATGCAGCTCATCATAAGGTTAGAGAATTAATTTTGTTTTCTTTTTTTTTAATTTTCAGTGGATTTTGAAATCCACATTCTAAGACTAGAATCTGTCACCCTTTCTTATGTTAAATGGTACGAGACTCCACAGGTGGCCTTGATGGCTCCCCTAAAGGGCAAATTTGGACCTCAGTATTATTTTCAAAAAACACTGAATAAATCTAGGCACCTAAAAATGAGTGGCCTGATTTTCGAAAGTGCTGAGCACCCAGTAGCTACATTCATTTCAAAGTCTCTGGGCCTGTAGAAGAAATCTGAAATGAGAAGGGGCACCATCATCCTATATCCAAACAGTTCTTCAAGTGATGTCCCTGTGAATGCTCCACTGTTGGTGTCGGGCTCATCCCGGCACCGAAGATCGGAGAAGGCAGTGTCTAGTCGGGCCATGCATATGTGAGAGCGGCGCGTGCCATTCGCGTCTTTGGAGTTTGCATGCTCGGCCCGACTCACCTCAGTTCCGTCTTGACCTCTCTTGGTTGCAGATGGAGCTCGATCCTCTCCTCCTCTGCAGTTCTCTGTTGACAGGAATTAAGTAAATTAGTTAAAAACCGTTTCATAATTTGTGTTTTATGGTTAGTATTACTTAGTGTAAAAAAAAAAAGACTTTTTTTTCTCAGAATTGTTGTAAATAGTTAAGATGCAGTCCCTGGGGGTCAGTGCATCTATAACCGGAGGGCCACGGCCCTCAGGCTTTAAAAAAAAAAGTGCACGTTGTCGATAAAGAATGGGAAATAGCAAAATGCCATCCTCCCCTGGTTTTAAAAAATGCTAGAAGTGCTGTGAGCCTATGCCCGCATCAGACAGCCACGGGTCATGTATCCAATGCCTGGGGGAATCACATGTGCCCCAGAAGTGTGCTCACTGCCAGAGCCTTATGGCCAAAGCCCATAAAGACAGGGAGCTCAGCTTAGGTATGCTTCTGTTTGACAACAAGCTTGAGCTGCAGAGAAGCTGTGGCACTGACTTGGCAACGAAGCAGAAACAGTCTCAGAGCTAGCCACTACATAAGCCCACTACCAAACAAAGGGTCTCTCCAGCTTGCTCCCTCCCGCCAAGGGTCAGTATGGGAGACAAGCCAAGCACTTCGGGCACAGCACGGCCACTTATAGCATCGGTGATGGAACTGCAATTGTGTCCCAAGCAAATTGCAGCACCGACTAGCTCAGCACCAAAGAGATCCGGTGCCAAGGAGCAGGACAAGATGGCGGTACCTCCTGCATCTTCCAAGACCTCAGCACCCACTAACGCCAGGTCAAAATCAACAAAACTAGTGCCGCACAATGCCTCTCCCTTCACGTTCGCATTCTCCAGCACCGCAAGAACTAATGCGTAGCCATCACCGCCATACAGGGCGCGCGCAACCATCGGTGCCATACATGGAACCAAGATTGGGACCTTCATATACTCCTCCTCTCTGATGCCACTCTCGATTCCCACTCTCATTACATGACTCTCTGATTCCACCACAATTGCCAGTACTCTTACACTACAGTGACTATGAGGGGGACCGTACGAGTATATTCTCACACCACCCTCCATGGTACGCCGACCGGTCTTATCACCTGTATCACTCACCCCGTTGCTTTCCATACCGCCATTGGGCACTCCCGTGGCACCAACCTACCATACAGTCAACTCTGGCTCACAGATCACTACCTCCTTTACACTCTCATACCTCCCCCTCCCATACCATAGAAATGGAAACAGAGGAGAGACAGATTATCGATGACCCAGGTACCGACCACCCAGATGCATCATCAACTGACAAGTCTTCCTCATCCCCAGGTGAGGTGGTCATTCCAGAGGTCACACCAACTGATGACCTCAGGCAATTCCAAGATTTGTTTAAGAGGATTCTACTGTCCAGGAGGTAGTGTTATCAGAGATGCTGGAAAAACAACACAAGTTTTTGAAGAACCTTCACCCTTCCTCACATTCGAGGATACTCTACCCCTCGATGAGGTGACTCTAGAGACAGTGGACAAGGTATGGCAAATGCTAACCTCGGCTCCACCAGCTAAGAAAAGAGCAGACAAGAAGTATTTTGTCCCTTCTAGGGGCATGGACTTCTTATTTCTCTACCCACAACCCAATTCCCTAGTGGTGGATGCTGCAAACCATAGAGCCAAAACACTGCAATATAGATCTGTTGCACAAGGCAAGGACCATAAGCACTGAGATCTATTTGGCAGGAAAATGTACTCCTTGACACTGCAGTTGCAAATAGCCAACTATACGGCCCTACTAGCAAACTACAACTTTGACAATTATGTTAAGTTGACAGAACTAATGCAGCACCTTTCTGACGATAAAAGACCTATAATAAGATCTATAATCCAGGAAGGCCACACTATAGCCCACACAGTTCTTCAAATGGTGCTTGACTCTGCTGACACAGCTGTAAGAGCAACTGCAACATCCATCGTAATGAGATGTGCATCATGGCTACAAGTGGCAGGAATCCCCGAAGAACTCCAGACTAAAGTGGCGGACTTGCCATGCGATAAAGCGAAGCTATTTGCAGCTAGGATCTACAAAGTCCTTCACTCGAGTAAGGACTCCAGGACCAACTTGTGTACACTGGGGATGTATACGCCCCCATACTGTAGGAGACGATATACTCTCTGTCAAAGACACAGGGATTTCACTTTTACCAGGCAGCAACAACAAAGGCCTTTTGATAACTATTGGGCCAAACCAAGAAACCAGTGCTGACAACCTAACAATACTCGCTCATCAAGCCTCTATGCAGCAGCTTTGAGGCCTTGGTCGAGGGCCTGCAAGACCTCTCCTACTCACCAGTGCTTTCTCAATACACTGTATTTCATCACTGACTACTTCTCTTTTACAACCAGTGGGAAGCAATAACCATGGACCGATGGGTTCTAGAAATCATCAAGTATGGATGCTCCATGCCCCTTCTCTCAATTCCACCAACTTCCCCACCCTCCCCATCTCTCTTCAGGGACCCCTGTCATGAGGCATTGCTCTGCAAAGAAGTAGAGCACTTCCTATGTGTAGGAAATATAGAGAGGGTACCCGAACAATTATCAGGGCAGGGGATTTTACTCAAACTACTTTCTCATGGGGAAAAAAGAACAGGGGGATGGAGACCTCTTCCACCTTAACAAATACCTATGCAAGCAATGCTTAAGATGATCACACTGGCGGCAATTATTCTGGCCCTGGATGAGGGAGACTGATTCACAGCCTTTGTCCTTCAAGACATGTACTTTCATATAACCATTCACCCGGTGCACAGATGCTTTCTTCACTTCACACTTGCTCAAGAACACTTCCAATACAGAATTGTGCCATTCAGTCTTTCATCAGCTCCCAGAGTCTTTTCCTGGCGGTTGCAATGCGATCCAGCTGTGTTGCGAAGAAATCGTGATATTTCCATGTCTTGAGGATTGCCTCATTCAGGGGCTCTGTCAGGATGCCACAAAAGATATGATGTTTTTCACCAAGAATTTTTTCAAATCAATGGGGCTCATTGTCAACAAGCAGAAGTCCTATGCCCGACCCAATCCCTGGAATTCATAGGCTCATGGTCTCCTCTCTACCACACCTCTCACATATTTACATTTGAATCAACGATTCGAAACAATAAAGAGTTAGATTCTAACTGTGGAACTGAGCCCCACAGTTCCTATATTCACCTGCCTACGACTCATGGGGCACATGGCAGCTACAACATACATGATCAGGCATGTGCATCTACATTTCAGGTGCATCCAACATTGGCTTGCCTTGGTTTACTCCCCATCCAAGCACCTAGTGCACATGTGCAGGTTGGCTCCCTCTACTGTCCTCTTGTCACTAAGATGGTGGACCAACCCCAGGAAACCTCCTTGCTGGCATACCATTTCACCAGGAGCAGCCATCCAACCATATCACCAGGGACATCTCCCTCCTAGGCTGGGGAGCCCATTTTCAACACCATGTTGCACAAGGCAGATGGTCCACCCATGAGTCAAAGCTCCATGTGAATGTATTGGAGCTCCGAGTCATACACAATGCTTGCAAACAATTCTGTCAATACATCCAGGATTCCATAGTGCACATCCTTACAGACAGCATCACCGTGACATATTACATCAACCGCTAAGAGGGTGTGCATTCCTGCTCCCTTTGTGCAGAAGCTGTAGGCCTGCAGAATTGGTGTATGCAAAACAATATTACCATCTCTGCATCATACCTACCTAGCATCAAGAATGTTATTGTGGATACACTCAGCCGCAACTTTGCAATAGAACAACTAGTGGGAAATCCATATCGCTGTCCCCCATGACATTTTCCACTGATGGGGCTGGCCGCTGATAGAGATGTGAGCAACTAGTTGCTTCCACCCCCCACCTGCTGCCTCTATCAGAAAGGGGCAGCAAGGGTGTGTGTGTGGAAAAAGGTGGGGTGCTTCAAAGTGGCAGTGCCGCATAGAGCCCGGGGTCAAACCCCAGGCTCCATGCAGTGCTGCCACTTTGAAATGCTGCATGCAGCCCGGAGCCACGCACTCCACATGAGCCACTGCAGCATCAACAGCCTTCCTGAAAGAAGTCGTGCTCATGGACATATGCTGGACCGCTACCTGGTCCTCCAGTCACACTTTCATGAAACATTATGCAATCTCGACTCAAGTAGATGTGAACTCTGCAGTAGCCAACACAGTCTTATCATCTGCATGTAAAACCTAGCCGAAGCCCACCTGCCATCTTAGGGGTACTGCTAGGTCATTGGTCTCCAGCATTTATAACCTCAAGATCACTTTTTCAGTTTAAGTGTAATGTAAGATCTACCTCAAACCCAAATACCCTTGCTTGCTTCCTTTCCACCCTTTCTTTGATGCCCAGCCCCTGTTCCACCCCTTCGCTGAGGCCTCATCCTGCACACTCCATCCCTCTTCTTCTCCCATCCTCACTCACTTTCACTAGGCTAGGGTAGGGGGTTGTGGTGCAGGCTTTGGTGTTTGGCCAAGGTTAGCCCACGGCAGGGGATTGGGGTCCAGGAGAGGCTTCAGGGTGCAAGTTCTGGGAAGGAGTTTGGGTCCAGGGGGACTCATGTCTGGGGCAGGAGGTTGGGTGTAGGAGGAGGTTCAGATGAGAGTGAAGGACAGTGCATGTGAGAATGACACACACACACACAATGTGTGAGAGTGACAGAGATTTGCTTTGCTATTTCCCTCCATCCCCTTTTCTCTGTGTGGACATGGGGTACAGAAGTGAGTGGGGGGAACACCCTGACATCAGCGCCCCCTCTTCTCCCTCCTACACCCTGCACAGCAAGGAGGAGGCTCCCTGGGAATGCAGCTCTAAGGGGTAGCCATGTTAGTCTTTGTCAAGGCTGTTCCCCAGCCTGGCACTTTGAGTGCAAAAGGTGGGGGCATGCAAAAGACTTTAAAAATACTTTGCCTCTATAGTCTTCTGCTCAAAAGCTCCCCAAGGTCACAGATTCCCTGACTTTGGGAGTTGTGCTGCCACCACCCAAGTGCAAAACCCCTTTTTCTGAACCTAGGAAGACTCACTTGGGAACTTCTTCCTGTGGAGTCCTCTAAGCTCTTTTACCTCCCTCAGGAGAGAGCTTCTAATAGCTGACATCTCCATTTCAGGCATGTGCACACAGACCCTTCTGCTTTGTAGGACACAGGAATCAGATCATAGCCTTCAAAAGACATATTGGTAAAGCATACTAGGTGGCAAGGTGTTACAGAGCAACTGAGAAAACGGAGTAAAACACAGAGAATTGCTTCCCTGGGATTCAGTTACAGTGTACAAGGATGGAGGGTGTAAGACACATGGACTCAGCACAGAGTTCACAAACCAGAAATAAAAAAGTAACCTGATCACTCTAACTACACATTCCCTATTTACTCATATTTCTTGTTCACAGGTTCTGTTCTTTGTTGACATAAATATTGCTATTGGACATTCCATGTCTGGCTTCCAAGATTCATTTAATCTCTCCCCAGCTTTTCTCTTCCAAAACTACACAAAGAACTGCAGCAGGTACATCACTGCTTTCAGTTCAGATCTCACGCTTGCTTCCCCTTGGCTCCTTGCCAACGCTTCCTGCATACCCACTGTTCTGGATTTAACCCTTTTACTGAATGCTGGGATGTTTAGAAAGGGTAGTAACCCTCTTGTCCATTACAGTCTGTCTCTGCGAAAGCAACACGGAGTCCTAAAGTACCTTAAAGACGCTCAGATTTATTTGGATATAAGCTTCCGTGGGTAAAACTACTTCGTCAGATCATGCCAAACCAGCTTAATTTCCTGTTTTGATTGGGTTGCCAGCCTATTGCAGATGTTTTCAAACTAGGGATGGTAGTAGTGGTAGAGCACCAAATGAGTGTTAAAGCTTTAGGGAAGAAAATGCACATTCAGAGCTGGGTGGCTGGAGTGCAGTGGTTCTAGCCAGGAATCTGAGGCCTGGTGGGAGAGAGTGCATAAACTACTACAATCAAGTAAATTTGAGAACCACTGGCTAGATATGGCAAAAGCTGTGGATATGATATCTTGATTCATTAAGGCTTTTTGATGTTCTCCCATTCTCCCACTCTAACATTCTCATAAATAAACTAATAAAATGCCATCTAGATGAAATTACTATACTTGGCTGCACAACTGTCCAAAATACCATAATCAGAGTAATTACCAGTGGTTTTCTGTGACACTGGAAAGATGTATCCAGTGGGGTTCCTGAAGGGTTCTGTCTTGTGTCTAGTTCTGTTTTACATTTTCATTAATTACTTAAATAAGGAAGTGGAGAGTGTGCTTATAAAATTTGTCAAGCTGGGAGAACTCAAGCATTTTGGAGGACAGGAATAGAATTCAAAATGACCATGACAAATTGGAACATAGGAACATAAGAACATAAGAATGGCCGTACTGGTCAGACCAAAGGTCCATCTAGCCCAGTATCCTGTCTGCCTGACAGTGGCCAGTGCCAGGTGCCCCAGAGGGGGTGGAACGAAGACAATGATCAAGCAATTTGTCTCCTGCCATCCTGCTCCAGCCTTTGACAAACAGAGGCTAGGGGCACCATTCCTTACCCCCTGGCTAATAACCTTTTATGGACCTAACCTCCATGAATTTATTTAGTTCTTTTTTAAACTCTGTTATAGTCCTAGTCTTCACAGCCTCCTCTGTCAAGGAGTTCCACAGGTTGACTGTGCACTGTGTGAAGAACTACTTCCTTTTATTAGTTTTAAACATGCTAGCCATTAATTTCATTTGGTGTCCTCTAGTTCTTATATTATGAGAACAAGTAAATAACTTTTCTTTATTCACCCTCTCCACACCACTCATGATTTCATATCCCCCCTCAGTCTCCTCTTTTCTAAACTGAAAAGTCCCAGTCTCTTTAGTCTCTCCTCATATGAGACCCGTTCCAAACCCCTAATTATTTTAGTTGCTCTTTTCTGAACCTTTTCTAATGCCAAAATATCTTTTTTGCGGTGAGATCATCACATCTGTACGCAGTATTCAAGATGTGGGTGTACTATAGTTTTATTATAGGGGCAGTAAGATACTCTTCGTCTTATTTTCTATCCCTTTTTTAATAGTTCCTAGTATCCTATTGGCTTTTTTGACTGCCGCTGCACACTGCGTGGATGTTTTCAGAGAACTGTCCATGATAATTCCAAGATCTCTTTCCTGGTTAGTTGTAGCTAAATTAGCCCCTGTCACGTTGTATGTATAGTTGGGGTTATTTTTTCCAATGTGCATTACTTTACAGTTATCCACATGAAATTTCATTTGCCATTTTGTTGCCCAGTCACTCAGTTTGGTGAGATCTTTTTGAAGTTCTTCACGGTCTGCTTTGGTCTTTACTAATCTTGAACTGTTTAGTATTGTCCACAAACTTTGCCACCTCATTGCTTACCCCTTTCTCTAGATCGTTTATGAATAAATTGAATAGGATTGGTGCTAGGACTGACCCTTGGGGAGCACCACTACTTACCCCTCTCCATTCTGAAAATTTACCATTTATTCCTACTCTTTGTTTCCTGTCTTTTAACCAGTTCTCAATCCATGAAAGGATCTTCCCTCTTATCCCATGACAACTTAATTTACGTAAGAGCCTTTGGTGAGGGACCTTGTCAAAGGCTTTCTGGAAATCTAAATACACTATATCTACTGGATCCCCCTTGTCCACATGTCTGTTAACCCCTTCAAAGAACTCTAAGGGTACGGCTACACTAGCTCATTAGTTCGAGCTAGGTAGGGTAATGAGGGCAAGCGGAGTTGCAAATGAAGCCCGGGATTTAAATATCCCGGGCTTCATTTGCATGTTCCCGGGAGCCGCCATTTTTAAACCCCCCTTAGTCCGAACTCCGTGCCCAAGGCTACACGCGGCACGGACTAGGTAGTTCGAATTAAAGATCCTAATTCGAACTACCGTTACTCCTCGTGGAATGAGGAGTAACGGTAGTTCGAATTAGGATCTTTAATTCGAACTACCTAGTCCGTGCCGCGTGTAGCCGCGGGCACGGAGTTCGGACTAAGGGGGATTTAAAAATGGTGGCGCCCGGGAACATGCAAATGAAACCCGCGATATTTAAATCCCGGGCTTCATTTGCAACTCCGCTTGCCCTCATTACCCTACCTAGCTCGAACTAACGAGCTAGTGTAGCCGTACCCTAATAGATTAGTAAGACATGATTTCCCCTTACAGAAACCATGTTGACTTTTGCCCAACAAATTATGTTCTTCTATGTGTCTGACAATTTTATTCTTTACTATTGTTTCAACTAATTTGCCCAATACTGACATTAGACTTAGTGGTCTGTAATTGCCAGGGTCGCCTCTAGAGCCCTTTTTAAATATTGGCGTTACGTTAGTTGTCTTCCAGTCCTTGGGTACAGAAGCTGATTTAAAGGATAGGTTACAAGCCACAGTTAATAGTTCCACAATTTCACATTTGAGTTCTTTCAGAACCCTTGGGTGAATGCCATCCAGTCCCGGTGATTTGTTACTGTTAAGTTTTTCAATTTGTTCCAAAACCTCCTCTAATGACACTTCAATCCGGGACAGTTCCTCAGATTCACCACCCACAAAGGACGGTGCAGGTTTGGGAATCTTTTTGGAGAAATGTTTTGAAATCATCATGACATTTAATAAAGATAAGTTCAAAGTACTACACCCAGGAAGGAAAAATCAGAGGCATGACTATAATATGGGACTCACTAGGTAGGCAGTAGTTCTGCAGAAAAAGATAAAAAATGATAAAAGGTTTAGAAAACCTGACCTCTGAGGAAAGGTTAAAAGAGCAGGGAATGTTTAATATCAAGGGAAAAAAAATTGAGGTGGTATCTGATAATTTTGCAAATACGTAAAGGCTTTTATGAAGAGGATGGTGATCATTTTTTCTCAGAGTCCACTAGATAAGAAGTAATTGATTTAGTCTACGATAAGTAAGATTTAGGTTAAGTATTAGGGAGAAAAATAAAGCAAATTAAGTACTGGAATAGTACAGGAAGGTTGTGGAATCCCTATCACTGGAGGATTTTAAGAACATGTTCAATAAACACCCATTAGGGATTATTTAGCTCTACTGGGTCCTGCCTCAGTATTGGGGTAGGAAAAGGAGAAATGGTCCTTTCCAGCCCTATATTTCTTTGCTTCTATGTACTGCTTATTAGAAAAAGAAAAACTATGAAAAGAGCAGTACAGTAGGTATAAATCTAAACATGCAACAACAGTGTGAAATTGGTAAAGACCCAGTTCCAAACATTCATTGCTCATGAATGCCATGTACTTACCTTTATTTTCAGATCCCTTTGAGAAGCTTTATATCCTTCTCTTGCTTATATGAAAATCTAGTATGAGATTTGTAGAAATAATGATGTAGTGATTTTTAAAGTGTTTAAAAGGCTAATGATAATAGGCATTCTTTGATTTAAAACAAATCAAAATATGTTAGAATTAATAGTTTAATCTAAATGTTACAGTGTAAGATCTGCTATGATGTGGGAGGTCATGTGAAGAATATTTATTGCATTAAAGATATTAGTAAACTATATGTTGACAAACTGCTCAAACTGTCAGGTAGAATTATGGATCTCTTTCTGTGCAGTGTGCAATAGAATTTGGATTACCTATCTGAAAGGTGAATTTTCTGAGATAACCTCTGTCTTCTGTTTTGATAAGCCTTTCTGTATGTTAGTGCACAAACCCAAACAAGCATATATATCTTTTGATACTAGGCATATTAGTTTATAATCTCAAGATTATTTCCTTGTACAACTTCTATTTTATTTGCTTTGCTTTGTTGATAGGAGACATACTCAGAGATAGCTGGAATGCAGAGGTTTGGTGCCTTTTACATGGATTACTTGTACACAATGGAAAGCACCTGTGGCAAAGGTACTCCTTTTCTTTGTTTTGCCCTCCCTTGAAAAACAGAAAATAGACTTTGAATATTCCTCCCCCTGGCCTTGACCAAATATCCTCTACCTTACCTTAGATTTGTCTTTGGAATTGCATGTTGGAATGGTTTAATCTGGACTAACACATTTGAGTATTCTTAGATTCTTTGTGTTCTAAATCTTTTCTCATAGGTGATTGGAAAAATATTTCTATAACCAACAGCTACCCTTAAAGTAACTTTAAGTAATTTTCTGATGTACTAGATGGAATTTCATGTGAAGTGTGAAATTTAAGGGACTTTAAAAAATCTGATGCTGTTAAAATTGAGAATTCTATTTTGGAATATATTTTCTGAGCTTTCTTCTTGTAGATATAGATGACTTGAAAACTTTTTTTTTTCTTAAGAGTTAATCTGTTTTTGTTGCTTATTTATTACTTGCTGTCCAATATGTTGATATCACATCACATTATGCCAGGAAAAGTATTCAGAAGAAGAAAGTTATAACACCAGAGTTACACGGCCAAGTGTATAGACAAGCCTATGCATTTTTTATTTTGGAATGGTGGGATTAGCAAATGCACAGAAGTTAGATGGTTTATAGTATTTTAATTATGTAGCTTGAGGATTTATGGGAAATATTGGTTCAAACCATGTATATATAAACTTCTGTGCCAATTATCAGCCATTTTTGATCTTTCTTATTTTGACATGTCTGGTTCAATTAGAAGTTATCCTAAAATCCTACACAAGGTTAGTTAATGCTTCAACATGTAGCATTTTTTACATTATAATTTGTCTATAGGTAATTAAAGGTCCTTTTCTCTGACCAAATACCCTATAGAACTGCTATTCCATAGTTCTGTCCCCTTGTTGGGTAACTGCTTCATTCCATACCTTCATTTAAGGATGAACAAATATTGTTGCTATGTGGGTTCTCTGGTGCCTACTTGGTTGGTTTCTGATCAAGCAGATGTATATGTGCCTATCCTCCCATCTGCTCTAAATTAGCTGTTTTCTCTACATATATTCATACTGCGGAACTCACAATTGTCTGTTGTAAAAACAATTATCACACTTACCGTACATCTACACTGCAACATTATTTCAAAATAACTAGTGCTATTCCGAAATAATTTAGTCCACGTCTACACAGCAGGCAGTTATTTTGAAATAGCGTCAAAATATTGTCAAGCTGGAGGACTTCTTACTCCGACTCCTGTAACCCTCATTGTACAAAAAATAAGGAAGTTGGAGGAAGAATGCTCTATTACGAAATAAGTGCTGTGTGGATGCTCCCTATTTCTAAATAAGATATGCAATTGACGTAGCTCAATTTGCATATCTTATTTCTAGTTAAGCCCTGCTGTGTACATGGTCCCATATAGAATAGTGCTATCAGCTGAGGAATGGTGAACAGATGCACTGTTAAAGAAAATATTTTGTTCTTATACAAAGTCGTCAATATAAAAAGACACAGGTAAGTTTATTACCTCTAAAATTGGATGTTTTTCTTAGTGTCCTGTGTATATTCCCACATTCAAGATGTTCTGAACTGGTGCAGTCTGACCAGAGATCAAGTGGTGGACAAATGCTCAGAGTGTAATGATTGGTACACCTTTTAGTTCTCCTTCCCCACCACTGACACCATAGATGTATCTATACTGGGTTGGGGGGCAATTTAAATACCAAGCTATTAGTCAGAGCTCATTGATCACCAAATTTAAAAAAAAAAAAGGATTCTGCGTATCAAAAATTAGAACTATAAGTAATCAGATTGGCGTTAAAGGCATTTTACCTTAGATAAACACAGAGTAGTTCAGATAGTAACAGATAACATAACATGCTATATTATTTAAATCAAAAAGGGTGCACTCTTTCTCTACAGTTATGGATGGAGGTGAAGAGACTGCAACTGGTGTATCAGTCTCAATGTTCATGCAATAGTGATCCACGTAACTGGGGAGCAAAATGCTCTTGCAGACCATCTGAGCAGGTCAAAATAATTTTTGAACAATAGAGTATGAATATATCTTTTCAGTGTAGGGGGAAATCCAATGATCTTTTTACAATCAGCAACAACAAAAGTGTCAAAAGTTTTGCTCAAGATCAGGCATATATAGAGAAGCAGTATGGGGTGCCTTTCTAATTCATTGGTGTCAGTGTCTGATGTGTGCATTTCTCCAGATATCCTTAATTGAAAAAATCATAAACAAAATAAGATAGGCCAAGACTAAGGTAATGTTAACTGTGCCACCATGGTTGCAACAGCAGTGGTATGTGGACTTAATTCACCTGTGAAGATGTGTAATGGAATCTCTGCTTCTGGTACTGGATTTGTTATCAAAGAAGTATGGCATGATTTATCTTCCAGAGCTTCAGTCTTTCCATCTAGTAGCATGAGGAATAGGCTTCTGGGATGTTCAGAAAAGAGTTGCTTACTAGAAGTATAGGACGTAGTGTTGTTTTTTCAGAAGGAATCTACAAAGTACTGTTACAGTCACAAAGTGAAAAGGTTTTTATTGTGTATGGAGTTAATCTCACCAGTTAGTTCCATTTTGTAGTACCTGTTTTGCTAAAAGAAACAAACAAAAATATCAGTTATGCAGACACCACCAAGATATGATAGTTCTTGGAATGGTCGAGGCTCTCATTGCTCATTCCTGACACAGATTATTCTTGTATTTTATTTGTTTGTTTCTTTTGTGCATTATTGGAGAAATAGGTTGAAGTCACTTTGATCCTGGTTCTAATTTTGTGGGACATTTAGCAAGCCGTAAAGTCTATTATGATACATTGCTTATCACTGAAAATGAAATAAGTCTAAATGGACCTTTCCTGAGTAAATATGCTAAGGAAAAAGCAAAGAAATATTTTAATGAATAGTGTAAAAGTTATAAAATCTAAATCACTCCGGTCATCTGAAGCAGTGGGCTCATTATACCATCTACATGTTTTGTTAGTCTATAAAGTGCTACCAGACCATTTGTTGTTTTTCAAGTTTATCCTGTACAGACTAACTCAGCTACCCCCCGAAGCTTCTAAATCACTAAATTTAGAGTTTGGCCAAATTATTTTATAATAAATATTTAAGTAGTCAGTACCATCCAATGGTTGTCTAGTAGCCTGGGTACAATGAGTTGGTGGTTTCATTCAGTTTCTTCCAAATGTATGTAACAGAAGAACTACCATCACATTTAGATTTAATTGGCATACTTATTGGCGGTCTCAGCATAGAGGCCAAAGATCAACTGGACATGGAGATGGAGAAACCCTTTCATCCCTGGGGAGGTCCTTCAAAAACTGGACTGAAACACATTGGTGAAGTAGATTGTATTCTCACTGCCTGTGTTATACCTCACGTGTGGATGAATGAGAGACATTTATCTCCTAGCGTTGTCAATCCAGTTTATAGTACAAGAATGTAGGGTGAGATTCTCAGTTCTGCTCAGGCTCTTTTATGACAGGTAAGAGGGCTTTAAAATCTCCTACTACAGGAGGAATTCTGGTGTAGGAACTGAGGTCACAGAGGTTATTGGGATTGGGGCGACAGTCCCATGCTGCGAAGATTTTAAGCAGCACAGCTATCATAGGCCTCTGGGATCAGGCTTCAGTAATTTAGACAGTTTCTCAGAACTGCCTAAATTATCTGTGTCTGTTTTTAGGTTCAAAAACATGGTGTAGAGCCACTTTAGTGCTGCCTTCCCTGGTCTGCTCTTTTATATTGCACAGTGTACAATCTTACCCTTAGTTTTCTCAGCATTTAAAAGGAATAACATATCTAAAACGTATAGATTTACTCGGTTAATAGAAGTGTTGCATTTACATTGTTTTCTGTGAAATTTTTTTCTGGTATTCTGTGGTCGTAAGAGTGGTATCAAAAATAATTGAAGAAGTTATTCCCAATTGTCATAGTTCATTTTACTGACTGAAAAAATGCATTTTTATTTAGTTTCTGGAAATCAGCAAGACCTTTCTTCAGCAAAGAGTGAAGATTTTGTAAATATGCAGGAGATGTCTACAAAATGCCTAATTGTAGGTCCACTTTATCTTCGATTGGATAGCAGTGCAGGACACAGGATTATGAAAATGATAGCTTGTGCTGTGGAACATGAATATGAGCCATATAACAAGCCCAAAGCAGGTATGCTACTTTTAAAATTACAAATGTTTTTAGTACTTATAATAGACCAGATTCAGCATGTTGAAAGGTACAAATTGCAAATACAGGTTGGACCTCCCTGGTCCAGCACTCTTGGGACCTAACCGCTCCTGGATGAGGGAATTTGCCGGATAACAGGAGGTCCCTTGACACCAGCCCTTCAGCTCACTGCCCCTCCCTGATGGTTCCTTTGGTCTGGCCAGGCTGCCTGCTGGCCAGCCCCAGTTCTGCTGCCTGTCAGTGGCACGTGGCCAGCCATGCTGCTTCTGCTGGACTGCCGTGGTCCTGGCCAAGTTTCCCTTCCCAGGCTACTGGGTCTGCAGCCAAAGCCCTGCTGCCGGGTGACACATGGCCCCAGCTGCCATGGCTTGGCCTGGCCAACCCCTCCCGGGCTGCTGCAGCTACAGCCCCAGCCCTGCTGCTGGCAGGCAGGCAGCCCCAATCATGCTGCCGTCGCTGCCCAGGCTATGGCACTAGGAGCCATATTCCCAGTGCAGTTAGCTACTCTCCAATGGTTTACTGAGAGCACTGGGAGAGCTCTCTCGTGTTTCTGCTGTGGCCAGACCTGTACTTTAAAGTTTTCAGTGTAGACAAAGCTGATGCCTCTCCCCGCACCCGGACTGTCATCATCTCTCTCCTTGTCTATGTCCTGCTGCATGCTGCAATCTTTATACAGGACCAAAGCAAGTAAAAAAAGGGATGTTAGATATTGTGTAATTGAATAGTTGTGTAACCGCACAAAATATTATCTTTTTCATGACTATTCAGTAGTCCCCAGGGGCAGGGCTGGCAGTCAGTGAGCTCCTGGCCACATGCCCAGAGAGCCCCCTGCCATCCCGTGCTGCTTCCTCTGTATCAGAGGCAGCAGTGCAGGGTGGTAGGTAGAGCTGGTCCATGAGGAGAGCTGGTTTAAAAGCCAGTACCCCTCGCGGACTGGCTGCCTGCTGCCCCACACTGCTGCCTCCGATACAGAGGCAGTAACACAGGCTGGCAGCAGCCCCTATCTGTGGGGGACCAAGCTCCCCATGGTCAAACTCTGCTCCATGGGATGTGGAGCAGCCTCTTTCCGTGAGAAGCTCAGCTCCCCCACAGACGGGGTGCTGCCATGAAGCAGCCTCTGTCTACAGTAGGCCCAGGCTCACTGCAGACAGAGGCTGCTCCATGGCATGTGGATCAGTCTCCCATGTCCCCATGCCCTCTCTGTGGAGCTGGTGCAGTGCAGGGGGCTGGTTTTTAAGCCGGCTCCCCCCAGGACTGGCTCCTGCCTGCCCCCCCTTCTCTGTAGGATGCAGTCAGGGCGGGGCAGGTGGGTCTGCTGAGCTGATACACATGGGGAGCTGGCTTGAATGCCAGTTTCCCGCACGTATCGGTTCCGGCCTACCCCCTTCACCTTCTGCACTATCAGAGGCAGCAGTGGGGGTGGGAAAGGTGCGGGGGCAGGTGGAATGAGTGCTCCTCTGATACAGAGGCAGCAAAGAGGGTGAGGGGAAATGCATATTGTTGACAAGATTAACTGATAAGCCTAGGCTTATCATTAATTGTATAGTCAACTACATGTTGACATCTCTAGTGAAAACCTCTTGTAACAGTATGGCCACTGCTGGATACTTTTTCCTGTTCTGGAGCCCACAGTTTGAGAAGGATGTTGATAAATTGGAGATGATACAGTTAAAGAGCCACAAGAATGATTAAAGGATTAGAAATCTTGCCTTAGAAAGATACCCAGAGAGTTCAATAAGAACAAAAGAACATATGAACATAATGCATTTAGATTAACAAAGAGAAGGTAAAGGGGTCTTATTTGCAGTCTTCATGTATCTACTTGGGAAACGAATGTTTAATAATGGGCTCTTCAAGCAGAGGAAAATGAAGAGCAGAGATCCAATGGCTAGAAGTTGAATCTATACAAATTCAGATGGCAAATAAAGCATAGATTTTTAACCGTGAGCGTAATTAACCATTGGAACAATTTACTAATGGTGGTGGAGGATTTCCCATCACTGGCAATTTTTAAATAAAGATTGGATGGTTTTCTGAACAACATATTCTCTGAATTATTTTTAGGAAATTCTGTGGCTTGTGTTATATAGACGGTCAGACTAGATGATCTTCCTGACCTTAGGATTTATGAATTTTATAAGGCAATTTATTTATTTATTTAAATCATATGTCAAATTTGTGTAATCCTATTATTTTTAGATATTGTGGAAGGAAATAAAACTACACCAAACTCAGAAGAAATGACATCTATGGAGGAATACGTTCCAACTCGACTCACAAGTTTTACCATTCTTAAGTGCACCATTACCGTCTCTATGGCTGAATTCAATTTACTGGGCCATTTGCTCCCTATCATCGTGGGACAGAAGGTATGTTGTTTTTATCTACAGTAAATTTTATGTGTATTTGCTCAGTTTGTGTGTGTGTGTGTGTGTGTGTGTGTGTGTGTATATATATATATATATATATATATATAAATAAAAATAATATGTCATTAAAATACATAAAGATTAAAGTAATTCATTATCACATTTATATCTGTCTCCTCTTTTTTGGATCTCTGAGTGCACTCCCTTAGGTCCTTTTTCTATGCCTTTAGATTGTCCCTTTGTTAGACTAGGCCTTGGCTGCATTACTTTGTGTGTCAACCAGTCTTATCCAAAAGGTCCAAACAGATTTAGTATCTGTGGTTCTTCCTTCCAGGAGTTTCAAACAGTGGTGTGTACAGTAACTTAACAACCTTCTCTAAACCCAAGTGTCCTTTATTATAACAGGAGGAACGATGTATTTGGAAAAAAAAAAAGTGTTTATGTCTGTCTTGCCATCCCTTGATGGAACTCTCAGGTAGACTAACTTCTTCAGACAGGAGAGTGGGTACCTATTTTAGGGCAGGTCTGCACGATGGGGCAATGTCTAACTAAGGTATGCAACTCCAGCTCTGTGAATAGTGTAGCTGGAGTTGACATACCTTAGGTCGAGTTGCTGCGGGATCTCCACTCTACATGTGACTTCCCTTATGCCTTTAATTCTGGTGGAGTACAGGAATCAATGAGAGAGTGATCAGTGGTTGACTTAGTGGGTCTTTACTAGAACCACTAAATCAACCTCCATGGGATCGATTGTCACATTGCTGATCTCTCCTGGTAAATGTAGACTTGCCCTCATTCTGCTCTCCCACAGCAGCTACTACACAGTAAACACCTCTCTCTGTTGACAGTCCCTTTTAAAACTTCTGTAGCTGTGTTTCTCAAAGTGGGGTCCACAGACCCCTGAGTGTGTGTGACAGAACTCCAGGGGGCCTTTCCCCTCCCCTGGGCCCATGGCTAAGGCAGACTCCTTACCTCCTCTTCTTCTGCATGGTTTCTGGAACTGGCTACCAGGTCCCTGTCTTGGCTCTTACGTGCAGGAGACTCCGCGCTGCCTCTGCCCAAGTGCTAGCTCTGCAGGTCCCATTGGCCACAAACTTGGAGTGGTGCCTGCAGGCACAAAGGCAGCATGCAGAGCCTCCCTGGCTGCCCATGGAAAGAGCCACAGACACAGGTAGCTACTTCTGGGAACTGTAGTAAGCACACTGGGACCCTGCACCACCACCTTGCCCCTGTCCAGAGCTCCCTCCCATGCCCAAACGTGCTCCCAAAGCCCATACTACTGCACACTTAAACTACTAGCTCGGAGACCTTCCACACACACACACACACCCCCACATTCCAAACTTGCCTCAACTCAGTAAAAGTGAGTGAGGGTGGGAGAGAGCAAGTAACACAGGAAGAGGCGATGGAGCGAGTTGGGGGAGGACAGAGTTTTGGAGAAGGGGAAAGGCAAGTTCAAATCTTGGTGAAGGGCAGAGCATCTGGTAAAGCAGGGGCCCTCAATTTGCTAAAGTTTGAGAACTGCTTTGTTATGTTACTTAATTCATATCTGTTTCTTGGCATTGGCTTTGATAATTAAAACTGTAGATCTGCAAGTTGGCTGGATCCAGATGGGAGAATCATCAAACCTAATAGTTTGGACATTGTCTTTTACAACCTTTAAGTGTTTACTGTGGGATTGCTTATTTTGAGCTATAGTTTTGTTTCCTGCTTGCTTTTCCTTACAGCCTCTTATACCAAATTATATATTTGTATAGCAAACATCTCTCTAACAGGGTCAATATACAGTATTCATAAATTATTAGAGAGTAGGTCCACTTCTGTCAAATTCACATGCTAGGAAATGACAGCATGCAAACTTATTTTTCTTCAAGAAACATCCCTGTGGGTGCTCTACAGCAGTGTCAGTGCGTCTCTGTGCTGCAAACTGGATTCTTCAGAGCAGTGCCTATGGGGGCCATGCATGCATGGCGAGCAAGGTGCATGGGCGGTGTGTGGCACAACTGCACATGCGCGGCTATCATCCCTGGCTTAAGACCCCATCTTACCTCACTGCCCACCTGAGGAAGCAAGACATAATTATCTACTCTTATTTCGATGATTGTCTCATCAAGACAAGAACTGAGCATGATTCTTGTTGGAACTGGTCAGGGAATGCTTCCACTCTCTGGGTCTGTTAATAAACGAGACAAAATCAGTGCTCACACAGACACAATGCATACAGTTCATTGGTGCACAGCTTGATTTGACAACCTTCATAGCCTCCCTGCTGCAAGACAGGTTCTGAAAGATGAACTTGGTTCTCAAGCTGCGACTGAAGCCATGAGTCACAGCGCACGAATGTCTTCAGCTACTTGGCCATTTGGCATCATGCAACCTGGTAGTTCCAAATGCCCATCTCTTTATGTGATGCCTTCAGGGTTGGTGCAGGAGAGTCTACAAGCCAAATCTTCACCCTCTCACGAAAACCGTATCTATTCCTCTGACAGTAAGAAGTGCAATACTATGGTGGACAAAAACAGAGAACCTATGCATCGGTATCCCCTTTCAAGCACATGAACCCACTGCAGTCATCACCACAGATGCCTCCCTCTCAGTATGGGGGGCACACATGAGAGACTCCACAACTCAGTGCATATGGACACCAACAGAATGGGTTCTTCACATCAATGTCCTGGAGCTCAGAGGTGTACAGCTTGCCTGCAAATATTTCTTACCAGAGATTTCTAGAAAACATGTCAGAATATATCCTGACAGCATTACCTGCATGTTCTATATAAACAGGCAAGATTTCTCTGTGTACCCACTCCAATTTCCTCCCCGAAGTCTGCTCATCCTTGAACATAAGAATGGCCATACTGAGTCAGACCAAAGGTCCGTCTAGCCCAGTATCCTGTCTGCCGACAGTGGCCAATACCAGATGCCCCAAAGGGAGTGAAAAGAACAGGTAATCATCAACTGATCCCTCCCCTGTCATCCATTTCTAGCTTCTGACAAACAGAAGCTAGGGACGCCATTCCTACCCATCCTGACTAATAGCCATTGATGGACCTAATCTCCATGAATTTATCTAGTCCTTTTTTGAACCCTGTTAAAGTCCTGGCCTTCACAACCTCCTCTGGCAAGGAGTTCCACAGGTTGACTGTGTGCTGCCTGAAGGAAAAACTTCCTTTGTTTGTATTAAACCTGCTACCTATTAATTTCATTTGGTGACGTCCTACTGCTTAAATTACGGGAATAAGTAAATAAATTTTCCTTATTCAATTTTCCACACCAGTCATGATTTTATAGATCTCTGTCATATCCTCCCTTAGTTTCCTGTTTTCTAAGCTGAAAAGTCCCAGTCTTTTTAATCTCTCTTCATATAGGACCCATTCCAAACCCCTTATCATTTTTGTTGCCCTTTTCTGAACCTTTTCAAATGCCAATATATCATTTTTGAGATGAGGCGACCACATCTGTATGCAGTGTTCAAGATGTGGGTGTACCATTGTCACAGAGCATGGGGGCCCTGCACCCCTATCCACAGTCACATGTGACTCTCAGCCAGCAGGTAGAACAGAAGTTTTATTGGTTCACAGGGACACAGCATAGCTCAGACTTTTTGTTACAGGGACTAGGAGCCCATCTTGGGGAAAGGCGGACCAGCAAGCGGGAGGGGGAAGAGGAGGGTGTGCTGGGGGAGCTGGCTTAAAAGTCAATTCCTCCCAGCCCCAGCTTTGTGGGAGGTATCAGGGGCGCAGTAGTGGCGTTCCACCTTTGTAATGTAGAAGAGTCCCGGCTGGGGCTCTTGTACATTTCAAAGTGAAAGTGCTGCATGATGCCCGGGGTCAGCAGGGGACTCCCCACTGGCCCCAGGCTCCACAAAGCGTTTCAGTCTTTGAAATAGGGGGCTCTTGTACATTTCAAAGCAGAAGTGCCACATGGAGCTTGGCATTTCTGCCTTTGAAATGTAGCAACAGCTGGGTGGGCTCTTGCTACATTTCAAAGCTGAAGCATCCTTATCAACTAATCAAATAGTCGATGGATTAGTTGATAAATCTAATTTTAACATCCCTAGTGTTTTCCCCATCACGGGGATGTTAAATTTTATTACATTATGGTCACTATTTCAAAGTGGTCCAGTTACATTTACGTCTTGGACCAGATCCTGTGCTCCGCGTAGGACTAAATCAAGCATTGCCTCTCCCCTTGTAGGTTCCAGAACCAGCTGTTCCAAGAAGCAGTCATTTAAGCTGTCAAGAAATTTTCTCTCTGCATCCCATCCTGAGGTGATGTGTACCCAGTCAGTATGGGGGTAGTTGAAATCCCCCACTATTGTTGAGTTTTTTATTTTAGTAGCCTCTCTAATCTCCCTTAGCATTTGATAGTAACTATCGGTATCCTGGTCAGGTGTTCGTTAATATAGCCCTACTGCTATATACTTATTATTAGAGCATGGAATTACTATCCATAGAGATTCTATGGAACATTTTGGTTCATTTAGGATTTTTACTTTATTTGATTCTACATTTTCTCTCATGTATTCTGCCACTCCCCCACCAGCACAAGCTGTTCTGTCCTTCCAATATGTTTTGTATGACTATGCCCCTTGATCGTCCTTATTCCACGAAGTTTCTGTGTTGCCTATTATATTAATATCCTTCTTAAATACCAGGCACTCTAGTTCACCCATCTTATTATTTAGACTTCTTGTGTTTGTCTATAAGCACTTTAAAAATGTCACTATTTATCTGTCTGCCATTTCCTGATGTTTTACACTTTTTCATTTGATTCTCATCTGATCTTACCTATATTTTATCATTTTCCATCCTCTCTTCCTTACTAGAACATCGAGAATCTCTATTAATAGACCCTCCCCTAAGAGATGTCTCTGTCTAATCCATGTCTTCTTCCGCACCCATCAGCTTTCCCCCCAGCCGTTAGTTTCAAAACTGCTCTACGGCCTTTTTAATGTTAAGTGCCAGCAATTTGGTTCCATTTTGGTTTAGGTTCCTTCTTGTATAGGCTCCCCCAATCTCAAAAATTTCCCCAGTTCTAATAAATTTAAACCCCTCCCTTCATATACCATCGTCTCATCCACTCATTGAGACTCTGAAGTTCTGCCTGCCTACCTGGCCCTGCGTGTGGAACTGGCAGCATTTCAGAGAACGCTACCATAGAGGGCCTGGATTTCAATTTCTTTTATAGCAACCTAAATTTGTTGCTCTTTTCTGAAGTTTTTGCAGTGCATCAACCAGACTATTCACCTTTCTGTTTTTTTCCCCCCAAGCCTTGTGCCAGTTTCTTCAAAGTACAAATACATACCGTCAATGTACGCAGGACACTTTCCTTTTACCCCTATAGAACAAGGTCCTTCTGAGCTTCGCCCAAACACTTTATCTCTATTGCAGAACGCAGTAAGGGATAGCAAATATCATCTGAAAGGTTATCGCACTGGATCTCAGACGGCATGAAAATGTGTTCTCACCATAACTAATTGTCACCACCTACCTCAATTTGTGCCCATTCCACCAGGGCAGTAGCCACGTCAGTTGCCTACCTCCACAAGGTCCCCTTTGAAGATCCATATGCTCCTGCCACTTGGACTTCAGACCAAACTTTGCCAGGCACTACGACCTTTCGCGGGGACCTGTCTCCTCCACCAGAGTGGCCACAGCCTTACTGTGCACCATTTACTTACCAGATTCAAAGTCCCTACCTCCATAGGACATATTGCTTTGCAATCACCTGCTGTGGCGCACCCACAAGGATGTGTCTTTCTCAAAGAGGAGGTTACACAGCTTTAGCAGTATTTGACGTTCTTTGAGATGAGTGTCCCTATGGGTGCTCCACTACCCTCCCTTCCTTCCCGCTACTTCGGAGACCTTTTTGTCAGGCTGGTTTTCTGGGTAGAGAAGGAACTGAGGGGAAAGTGGCCATGTATTCTCTGTCGTGTCACACAACGCCCGTGCACCCTGCTCGCTGCACATGTGCGGCCCCCCAGGCACTGTTGAAAGAATCCGGTCTGCGGCTCTGAGATGCACCGACACCTGCTTTAGAGCACGCACAGGGACACTCATCTCAAAGAACTTCAGTAACTGCTAAAGGTGAGTAACCTCCTTATCTCCTTGTGCTATATGGAGGGTGGGTTCAAGATATGAGCCCCCACCCTGCAAGGTGAGACTCCACACTCCCAGCCCCCTCACTCACTCCCCTGCCGAGACCCCACACCTCCACTCCTCTGAGTCCCCACTTCCCTCACTTATGCCCCCCAAGCCGAGACCCCCACACCTCCAGCCTGCTCCTGTACCCTCCCCTGCTCTTTTGCACCCTATCCCCTGGCCAGACAATCTTCCCTGAGTTGTGAATATCTGCAGATATCTATGGATCTGCAGGGCTCTAATTATATTTTTTTAAAAAACATCAGCCACAGTGGCCAATGTATTCTCATCAGTACCCTTGTTGACTATACAACCTTGTCTGTGTGCTACTCAGTACTAAATGAAACCAGAAATTGTTTACTTATAAAAAATGACGATGATATAATTAAAGATAGTGACACAGGGCATGAACAGATGGCGTTAAGCATTTTCTAGGTTTTGAATGCTTGAATTTGCCATCTTACAATGTTTCTTCAATATTTTTGTGTGGCATTTCCTAGGTGTTTTTCAGAGGAAAACTGAAAGGAATCAAAGAAATTCTATTGTGTGCAACTCTTATTTAGCCCCAAAAGCATTGTCAAAAGGAATTAACCCTGGAACTTGAGGTTCACTAGGCAGACCTCTTCCATCTGAGCTGAAGGAATAAACATCAGTAATAGGCTGTTAACCTCCATGTAGGGGGGCCTCTGAGGAAACATGAACAGGGGAGATGACTGAATGCCAGGTTGATGGAGAAAAAGAGAGATCAGATGAGGAACTGGAGGCAAGAACCTGGGACTTCGTGGGCAAGGAGCTGGGGAGGGGGTGGGAACGGCAGCATGAGGGAGATGGGAGGACTGGGAGGAGAAACCTTGAGGTGGTGAAACTGTGAGAGGTTACATAAAGGAGAATGGGACAGGTATGGGGTGCCAGAGAGACAAGACAGACAGGCTGAGAAATTATTGGCAGAAGAGTCTGTACTCAACAGAGCAACCTCTTCTTTAGGAAATCCCAGATTACTTAGTCTCACCATTCCTTTGCTGTCAGTAAATATCTGTGGGTATGTCTATACTGCAGCGTTATTTCAAAATATCTTATTTCAAAATAGTTAATTCAAAATAAGTTATTTCAAAATAATGCGTCTGCACACAAAATGCATTTCGAAATAGCGTTTTGCAATTTCAAAATAGCGCATCCACACTGAGTGGACGCTGAATCACATTTAAGGCCGGCCGGAACCAGGTGCAGCAGGGTATCAGGTCAAGAATTATTTTGTGTGGCTGCTGCCTGAGGCTATCTGAGGCCTGTGCTTAAAGGGACCCTCCCGGACAACCGGTTCTCAGCTTTCCCTGCTTGCTTGCCTACCTCAATGAGGGACAGCAAAGCATTTTGTCTCTGCGTGCTCTGGTTGCCCTCACTCGGGACACCACAGCACTCTGCAACATGGAGCCAGAGCTGCTCCTGGGCACTCTGGTGCTTCTCGTGGATGTGTTGCTGCGAACCTGGCTGCACTTTCTGCAGGCTGCCATCCGGGAGGTCCATCGGGGGGCTGTCAGTATCCAGGAGGCCCTGCGAGAGAGCTTTCCACCCTGAGGAGCACTGAGAGCCTCCCTGGTCTGCCACACTGGGGGCTTGTGCCTCATTCCTCCCTCACGTCCTTCCACTTACCCCTCCCTAATGTCAAATAAAATACATGTATTTTCATGAACACAAACTCTCTTTATTTAACAAAACTGGGGAGGAGGGGAATGAAACTCTGGTGAGACTGGGGAGAGGAGGCGGGAGAGGGGAGAAGAGAGGGTGAGAGAGGGGAGGGGGAAACCTGGGAGGAGGGAGCTGGAAGGGGGAAGCAAAGGGAAGAAGGGGGAGGGGAAGCTCAGGGCTCAGAGTTGGGGGTCTCACTGGACCAACTTGATTTTCATGCAAACCTGCTCCTGGGTTCGCATGTGGCCTTTGGTGGCCAGGCTGGCAGCTATCCTGCCATAGACGGCCGCGTTCCCCCGTCTAGTGCGGAGATCATGGACGTTGGGGGCATCCCCCCAAACCTGAATAAGGTCCATGATCTCTGCCCTGGACCAGGAAGGCGCCCGCCTTCTCCAGGCACTGGCAGGCTCGTAGGAGCTGGCAGCCTGCTCTTGGGGAGCGGTGGAGGGCTGGCTGCCAGTGGCGTGCTGGCTCATGTTTTGGGGCCACTGGGTCGGGAAATGACTGCTGGCTCTGGGCTGGCAGGCTTGGAGCTGGCACAGGCACTGTGGCCAGAGTGAGCCCCTTTAAGGGCTCTGGGGAAGGGGGAGGAAGAGGAGTGTTCTTGGTTGAGGCTGGAGTGGCCACCAGGGCACCCTGGGAAGGCTGGAGGCCCCCAATTTCGAAATAAGTGTCTACACGGCACTTATTTCGAAATAGCTATTTTGAATTTGGCGTTATTCCTCGTGGAATGAGGTTTACCAAATTCAAAATAAGCCGTCCACTATTTCAAATTAATTTCGAAATATTGGTTTGGCTGTGTAGTCGCTAGTAAAGTTATTTCGAAATAACGGCTTTTATTTCGTAATAACTTTGCTGTGTAGACATACCCTGTGAAACCCACTGAAAAGTTGTTTCATTTACTGCTGGTTCTGGTCCACGTAGAGCAGGAGCTGGCAAAATTGTATGGAGGGCCATGATTGCTCATAAAATTCAGGTTAGGATGTGGGAGAGGATGTGAGCTCTTGCTTGGCTCTGGGATAGGGCCTGCAATGAGGACTTCAGAGTGCAGGAGCAGGCTCCAGGCTTGGACTGAAGTTCAGAGAATGGGAAGGAGTCAGGGTTGGGGCACTGGATGGAGTGGGGACATGGGTTCAAGCTCTGGGTTGCGCTTTGTTCCACAAGCAGGTCCCAGAAGCAGAAGCATGTCTCTCTCCTGGCTGGCTCTTACACAGAGTTATGGCCCGGTGGCTCTGTGTGCTGCCCCCCTCCATCTGCTGCAGGGGAGGTGCTTGGGGTGGGGGCAGTGCATGGAGCCTTCTGGCTGCTCCAATGTGTAGGATCCAGAGGGGATGGGGCATGGTGCTGCCTTTTGGAGCTGTGCGGAGCAAGGCAAGCCCCAGGCCGTACTCCTCAGCAGGAGCTTGAGGGCTAAATTAAAATGACCGATGGGCTGGATGTGGCCCGTGGGCTACAGTTTGTCTACCCCTGACATAGAGAATGGCAACATATTATTGTCATTGGTTATTCAGTTAGATCAAGTTGCAGAGATTTGTGTGGTGGATCTCAAGGTTCAAATGCTGCTGATGACCTGTGTGGGTCAATATAATAATGATAGAATGCAGGTTTTTTTCCCCATTTCCTTTAGTAAAAACCTACGACAATGCAAGTGGGCTGTGTCCATGAAAGTTCATGATACCATCTACATGTTTTGTTAGTCTTTAAAGTGCTACTAGACTATTTGTTGTTTTTTTTAAATTTACCAAAAAATCTGTTCTGTATCGGTTTCATACCACCCATATTACTGTGGTATCTGAGGGTATGGCTAGACTAAAAGTTTTTGTCAGAAAATGTATGCAAAACGCGCTCCGCATTTTGCGTACCTTTTCTGACATTTGACCTGTCTAGACTGGGCCAAATGTTGGGAAAGAAACCCTCTTTCGGAAGCCCCCTTCTTCCTCGTAGAATGAGGAATACGGGGCTTCCGAAGGAGCGCGTTTGCTCTTCCACAAAAAAGAGCAGAAAAGCAAACGCGTTCCCTGGACATGGTGGAGTTTTTTCAGGATACCTCTGAGGTATACCAAAACCCCCCCACAGTCTAGCCATACCCTGGGTGTTTTCCAGAAATGCATTAAACCACATGCATATGTTTGTCACACAGTGTTTGTTCTCTCATCTTCTCTGTAGATGGAGAAACATGTGCAGTGGAGTGTCCAGTTTTGGTGGGGTTTTATTTTAATTTAATTTTTATTTTTTTAAATATGTGGAACTGTAGCTGTGTGTTTATATTAGGGAAAGCAAGGTTAAAAAAGTGTGCCTTGCCTTTCGAGTGGTAAAGTTTGTTATGAAACTTCATCCTTTTGTGAATTTATTGAATGCTCTTGGGATGCTTCTGGTGAAAGTTGTTTTTTATTATTGAATATTTCATTGTGTCAGAGGAATGTATTTGTAAACTACAGTATTTGTCTTCGATCTTTAGATAGTCTGTAGGTATCCTAGACTCAACTCTTGGAATGATTTGAAGAGAAAGTCCAGACCTTGAATTTGTTTGGAAGCCATTGTAAAGAATGGAGGCCAAGTGTCATATGTTGTGGAAGTGCTAAAGGTTTCATGACCAGATATTGCATTGCTGTAATATAGCTGAGAGGTGATGAAGGTTTGAATGGTGTGTCCACCAGAATAGAATGAAGTCTCCCAGTCAACTGGAGATGGTAGAAAGTGTTACTTGCAGCTATTGTTACTTGAGGTGCAAAGTGTTACACACAACAGTTAGGAGATGCCAATATTAAGGGTCCCTGCGCATTCTGTTCACAAGAGAAGGCAGGGGTCTTGTCAAAAATAAAGCATGCAGTCATGTAAATAAAAACTATTAAAATACCGGCACACAAGGCTAAAGTAACGTTTTTTGGATACCTTAATTTGGCATTTCTTTACTTTTTATTGCTTCACTTTGCATTGATTTTCTTTAATGTCGAAGTGTGAGTGTTTAGTAATTTACTTTATCAGTCCACCTGAAATGTTACGTTCCATCCTTCACTTTTGGAATTCTTACCTTCACTCACATTGCTCTGGCCTGAGGTCCTGGATGGTCCTGAACTGATAGCAGATTTAAGGCCTGATATCTCTTGAGATATCAAGGTTAGAAGCAAGATCTATTAACACCAGAAGAAGGAGAGTCCCAAGTTTTTAATGGGAAACAGCACTTACTTGCTTCTACTCTAGAGTGAGTCAAGAGATTGGAGTTTAACTGCAACACTTTTCCGACTATCAAAGCTATTTTATAATTTTTGTTCCCTCTGAGACCTTTACAGTTGGACTCGTGGTGTTAAGTGTACCTGACTTTACAGGCTGAGAAATATATAAAAAAAGCATCAGTAAAGAAATTAAAATTCTTGCCTCAGCATTTGTACTTGTAAATGTACTTGTTTGAGTTGAGAGAATGGCTTGCTTGTAGTATAGTATAGTAGAGTTATGTTGCCATCTCAAACTCAAGTTGGTAAAATTTTATAGCAGACCAACATGTATTCTCTAGAAACATTTAAACTTTATAATTAGGTATCAGTGTTCAAGACAATGGTAGCTTGTAATTTCTTATGCTAAAGCTGAGATGGCCAAAGTGTGCGGTTCATGGGTGATGTATTGTCCAGCATATATCGGAGTCCTTTCTTCTTTAAAGACTCTCCACTAGTGATTTACAGTTAAATAAATTTGTTAATATTAATTGGTTACTCCATTTCCTTTTACTTTTTTGATGCTTTTGAAGTTCGATTAATTGGTTTTTAATACACTCCTCTAATCCATCTTTCAATGCTGACATTCATGGGTATTAATTCTAGATAAAGTGTTAAAGCCATTTGCTCAGTGTGACTTGAGATGAATATTTGTCATGGATTTTTTTTTTTTACCAAAAATCATTGAGCAGTTATTGTAAATGTAATAGAAGTCCTGAATTTCATAACTTTTGATTTTAAAAAAAAAGCTTTGGAAAATGAGGAGGAACAGTGTTAGTGGTAGTGGGTGGAAGGCAGGGACTAGAGGAGAATGCTACCTTGCACTCACCCTTTCGGAACGGCTCCTGTGGTTCCTGTTCCATATGGCTGGTTCCAGTTCTCTGCTCTGAGTGTCGTGACCAGCAACTGGGGTCAGGTTTGAGTCAGATACTCATCCATCATGAAGAACTTGTTGCGCGTATATCCACAGTTACATTTAACTTTTCAGTGAGCTGGTTAGTAAAACAGCATTCTGGAGAGGAAAGGCTCCCATAAACTTGATAAGATGCAAGAGGTCTGTAGTAAGGGCCTTGCACAATTTTGAAAAATGATCATGCATTATGGCAGTGTGCTAGCTAGCTAGCTTTGCAGGATTTCCTATTTCTCCCTTGTAATTAATAGGGATGTAAAATCCAGTTTAAGTAATTGGTTAAATGTTATATTTCACCAGTTAACTGATTAAATATGGGTAGTTGGGGGACTGCTCCAGCCTGACTGGGCTGCAATGGTCCCCCTGCTGCAGCTGGGGGCTGCTGTGGCCAGGCTGGAGTGCCCCCATCTGTGATAGTGGGGGGTGCTGCTTCAGCCCGCTTGGCCCCGTTTAATCTGTTAACTGGTTAAACATAACATTTAACTGGTTAACTAATTAAACAGGATTTTACATCCCTATTAGTTACACAGGAGAAATATGAAACCCTGCAAAGTTAGTTGGCACCCTGCCATAATGCATGATCACCTTTCAAAATTGTGTGAGGCAGCACAATTGCTCCAGCTCCTGCTGGTTAACCATAACCGGTAAGTGTCACCCGATAAGGTTGATCCTTACTGGTAAACCAGTTAACTATTCACATCCCTGGTAATTAAGCAGATGGTGGGTACTGAGAGACTGAAACAGAACTAAAGTTGCACGTGCAACCTTAACTTTTGGCATTCCTAATTTTTGTGTTTTGAAAACATAACTCTTCTATTACTTTACTCTTTTTATAGAATTATATGTAATGTTATAGATGAGGAACTGAACTGCCATGGCACCTGAACTTAATAGCCATTTTGAAACTGGCAAACTTCTAAGAAGATGACACCGAGAGAATTATTTATAGCTTATCTGTTTAGTGTAGGTCCACGGTGCTCCAGAGAGAGACTTGTTTTCACTGGCTGAGGCTGACTTTCATTACTCAGAAAACAAAAAGAGAAAAATAGGAATCCGTTATGGAAGGAAGAATGACACCCCATGGAGGGGATAGAATTGGCAACCTTAGATTCACATCTCAGGTTTTGAAAAAGCTTAAAAAACAGCGAATAGTCCAGCAGTACCTTAGAGACTAACCAAAAATATATATGGTGTGTGTGCTGCAGGACTATTCACTATTTTTTTTTTAAAGTTTTTTGCAGCTACAGACTAACATGGCTACCCCTCTGAATGTCAGATTTTGATTAAGATTTAATTGCACCCAACTTAGATTTTGGTGTCCCCTTACATACTCCAATCGTACGGTCAGAACATTTTTCATATTTAGGATAATGAAGGCCTAATGGTTTGGTGGTGGATTCTTAGGTCTCTGTAAGTGTGATGGAAACTATGCTGATGGAGCTTGCTTCCATTCCTGTAGTTAGATCTTTTTAACTGTAGGAAGCTGTCAATCCAAGTTAACCAAGATGCAGGTGGCTACCAGAAAAGCAACATCCAGGACAGATAGCAAACATTTCCATCAGAATTAACCAATAAAAACACACAACTGAGTCCTTGAAGGTACTTTACCTGTCTGTCTTACACCATATTCGCTCTATAAATAGTAATTTTGTGGCTTCACCAGGGACCTTGAAAAACCCTAATCAGTTTTTATTTGAAATGCTTCCAGTTTCTACTAGCTTTTATGTCCAATTTCTATTTATTTCATAAACACATTGGTGGATCAAAATAAACTTTATCACTTTTTACCCACTTTGATCATCTTTTTATAAAGGCTGCCTGCATATCACCATTACAATGAAAGGGATCTTTTTGTGTAGTGCTAATAGAGCAGCTCCTATGCCATGACTCTTTCTGTGGCAGCTTAGGGAGGATGGTCACAGCTTGATAAAGTGTATTTCAGAATTTTAATTTTTGACAATTAAATGCATTATATTGTTGTAAATAGTAAAGATATCTGAACATTTATAAACACTGGATAGGGCAGAATGGCGCAAAGATATTAGCATGAGTTTTTGGCATGGGCATTTTACTTTCAAGTGGCAAAGCAATGGGTAAATAACCTTTTTATAGACTAGCATGCTGTATCTTGACATACTCTGTACATGAAACTTATTACAGGAAAATTATTTTAGAAGTGTTTCAGACTTTTAAAAAATGTTATTGATAGAGGTATGATGTCCTGCATCAGGGTATTGCATAAAAGTTTGCCTTTAGAATATTTTTTCTGTTTCTTTCTAGAGTTCATGTGGTTTGTTAAATGCTATAAGCTTCCAGCCTTTACGGCCTTTGCCTGCTATTAGAATATTGGTGGACAAAATTAACCTGGAACATTCTGTGCCAATGTACGCTGAACAACTTGTGCAAACGGTCAGCAGCCTTAGCCAGCCTTCTGATAACCTGCTTCATTACTGTTATGCACACTGCTACCTTAAGGTAAAAGAAAATATGAATTGTATTTATTATTTAAGAACATGGAAAGAATTAATGCAAATACCTCTCAAGGTCCCTTCCAGTTCTATGAGATAGGTATACCTCCTTGTTGCTATCATCTGCTCTTCACCCAGCTCCCCACTTGTAAACTTTATCTGTGATTTTGATCGATCTCTCTCTCTCTCTCTCTCTCTCTCTCTCTCTCTCTCTCTCTCTCTCTCTCTCTCTCTCAAGTTTTCATGCTGATGACCCATCCAACCCCTTAACTCAGTGTTTCCTGACCCTGTGGTCTTCATTTGACCTCCAGCCCTGGTTCAGTTCTCTCTCTCACTGAAAGGACCATTCACTTGTCCTGATCTTTAGCAAGCACAGCTCTGTCATTTATCTCTCTGTTGCTGACTTCTCCCTGTCCGGCAATTACATGACATCTTTCAACATCGTCTTTTAGTCTCTCTGACCCCCCAAAAAGCATGTCACTGAGTCTTTCTGTGACTTTATCAGAATTGGATGACTTCTCATATGCTCTCAGTACTCTCTTCTCTTCCTCTTTCTCCATCAATTTGTTGTTGATTCTCTCCATTTTGCACTCTTTTATATCCACCCTTCACTCTCTTGCTCATCTCTCATATCAAGTGGAGTCAACAATCTCAAGGTCTGCCTTGCTACCTCCACCTTGGTTCATCATCAAAAATATTTTCTCTGCTCCTGTTTGATGCTGAAGAGAATTTCTGATGGAAATCCCAGACCAGTCTGAAATTCTTCCATTACAAATTTGTTTTCTCTGATAATAGACAGCAAGGGTGTGTGTGCATATAGTCGTTAGGATTAACCAATAAGCCCAAATGTATTGGTTAATCATGTAAACAACTGCATGCTAATATCCCCACTTTCTACAGCTGCTGACTGGAGTACCTATTTTCCATTTCTATCTTAGACTCTGCAGTCTCTCTTCCCACCTCTTCCCCTCTACTGAAACTGCTGTCATCAAAGGCTCAATTCACCTTTTTCTAGCCAAAGCACAGAATTATTATTCCATCCTCGTCCCTCATAATCTGTCAGGCACCTTCAACACAGTTGACCATGATTTGTTTGTAGAAATCTTATTTTCTCTTAGGTTATATAATTGTGTTTTCTTACCTCTCTAATCACTCCTTCCACATGTCATTCGGAGGATCCCCCATATCTTCCCTCCACCTTCCTTTGGGAGTTCTGCGGGGCTCTGTCCTTGGTCCCCTTGTCTGTATAATCTCATCCATCAACATAAATCCAGCTGCCACCTCTGTGCTGCTAATTCACAGATCTCTATCTCCTTCCAGCCAAATGAAAATCTCAGCCTGCCTCTCTGATGTCTCCTCATGTATATCTAGCTGTCAGGTCAAGTTCTGCATAGCTTAACTGGAACTCTTAATATTCTTCCTTCTCCCAAGGGCTCTTTCTTGTTCTTGATTGCTGTGGACAATATTTTCATCCTGCCTTTTGCTCAGCCCATAACTGAGATGTCATGGTTGACTCAGACTTCTTTCTGGGGCCTCACATCCACGCTATGTCTAAATGTTGCCAATTCATTCTGTTTAAGGTCTCTAAGATACAGCGTTTACATCTATCCAGACAGTTAAAACTCTTGACAAGGTTGTTATCATGTTGCACATTAAAGACTACAATATCTTTTTCTCTGGCCTTGACAAATAAATCAAGTCTTTTCCCCCCTCATACCCATTCAGTATACTGTTGCAAAGATAATTATCTGGACTCTCACTTTGAAAATGTCACCTTTCTCTTTGTGTTCCTCCACTGTTTCCTCCTTCTACAGTGTGTCAAACATAAGCCACTTGTCTCCACTTTCGAGCCTACCTCCCCCATACCAGTTATTGTGAAGAAAATTGAAACTGGTAGATCTAATCTTATGCTTGTTAAATCTTATATCAGTTATATAGTTGGACCTTTTTTCTTGTTTCAGATATTTGGTTTTCAGGTAGGACTGACTTCTTTGGACATTAGAGGATCATACTGTTTACCTGCTACAATTATCCCCTCTTTCAGTACTGCTGTTTATGGAAAACTGCTTAAATTTCCCAAATATTGGTGAGTATTAAATTTACAATATGAAATAATAACAAATCACCTTTCACTTTATTTTTGTGTTATACTTATTGACTTAGGTTAAAGATAAATGGAATTTTATTAAGTATAGTCACACATTTATCTCTAGGCCTTTTTGTTTCTTTTAGAATATATTGTCATATAAAGTCTGTTGTCTTCAATAACTTTTAGGTGAGGATGTAGCTGTTAATTGGTATTGTAAGCTGTTTGTTTGTTGAATGAATTAAAGTTGGGGGCAAGCTGACCTAGTGAGTGGCCCTCCGTCATCTGAGTGGGCCTCAAGTTTGTCATAATCAAGATAATCTCTAGGAACAGGGTAGTTTTGCTAACTGCACTTGCGTACCTATAATTTGTAGTGTGCGCCGACTGAAACATAGCAGTCCTTTGGATGAAGACTGCTCTCACAATGTTGTGTGCAATATGCCCTTGCTTTAAGAACATGTCACTTAGGTTTTTTTCCTAGTGGTATTACGAATGTGGACAAAATCCAGCAGTATTTGGGAACCCTGTGCATGGGCAATGCTAAACAAAATGTCTCCTGGGCTACACACAGAACCCCAATGGACCGCATGTGACCCTTGGGCTGCAGGATGTCCACCGCTGCATTAAAGGAACAAGCTACCCGAAGCTTATAGCAAATAATTTGCTTGAAAAACTAATGGAAGTCTTATGGACCAGTTCTTCTTTGAGTGCTGGTCTTTTAGGTATTTCACACATGGATGTTGTAGCAAAGCTCCCACTATGCCCTGTGGGTCCTGTGCTTCTGATGGACAATGTTTGCCTCAGAGACTTGATGTGACCCTCCACACAGTTTCTTCTTTTTCTAGAGGCAAAGATTACAGCCTGTTGAGCCATACTCATTATAGGCTGGTCCACAGTTTGGGGTGAAAACCCCTCTGTAATCTTGGTCTCCCTTCTCGGGGCAGACTCTGTAATGGTGTGGGGGCAAGGTTGGGGGAACCTGGGCCTGCCCACTGCTGGTTCCAGCCCAGGAACCCTAAGGCAGCGGCAACAGACAGGGTTACTTTTACTTTTACTCCCCATCTGGCAGCTTTTTCCTTGGGCCACTTCCCCAAAAAATCCCTCCCCGTACCTTTCCTCTGGTACCTGAGCAAGTCAGTCCTCAGCTCACACACACACACAGTTCTTTAGCAACTAACTTCTTCCTCCCAGTCCTTCACTCTTTTCCTTCCCCTTTCCTTATCTGGGGGGAAACCTTTTAAAGCAGACCCACAGGCTTTAATTCAGGGGTGGGGTACCTAAGGCCCAGAGGCCGCATCTGGCCCCCAGCTTGCCTGGATCCAGCCCCTAAGGCTCAAGGCTCCCCTCTCCCAGCATTGGGGAGCCGATGCTAGTGCTCCAGCTGCCCCCCACCCCTTATGGGTTTGGGGTACAGAAAATGTACTATCCTGGGCCCCTCTAGGCTCTGGTGTACAGGGGGGAATGTGGGGAGTGTCTTTCTCCTCAGTTGGGGGCCACGTCAGAGAAAGCTTGGTTGGGTTTTTTTTGCTTCTCACTTGTGTGCAGCCACTGATTGATTTTTCTGTATGTCAGTGGCCCCCAACCCAGAAGAGTTTCCCCACCCCTGCTTTAATTGGCTGTAGGTGTCTGATTAGTGTACAGCTTCAGGCAAGCAATTAACTAGCCTCATGTGTCTGCCTTCCTTGATTACATTGCAGCAGACTCTAGCACTTTATTCAGGGAAGAGAAAACTATCCAGAGTCCTGCATACTTACCCTCCATTAGAGTGTGGCCACCAGCTGGTCTCAGTCTGTTACAATATGCATGAGCACCATGCACCTGAGATCAGAGATTTCTAGCAAGTAGTGTCTATTGGTCTGTACCCACACATTTGCTCCCCTCATACTCTGAACCAATGACATAGGCAGCAGTATGGACTAACCCCTCTCCAGTTCCTCCTTGTTGCTGCTTGTCCTGATTTGGAATCCTGTGTCTGTAGATGTTTAAGTGGGTCACTCCAGTCAGAAGGTCCAGTTGGGGACTCTTTTTGATCCATCTTCTGGCAGCCTTTGGGATGTGTGTCAACAAAGAAAAGTCAAGATTGACTCCCTTAAGACTATGGAATTTATAGGAGTAAACCTAGAGTTGACCTCAACAAGGGCATGCTTCCCTACAGAAGTATTCAAGAACATGAACAATTTGATAGGACAAGTCTCTTTCATACCATAAGCTCTGTTAGTCTACCTTTTCCTACCAGGCTAAATGACATTGTGTACTTATGTAACACTGTTTGCCAACACCTACTTTGCTTACAAGTCTGACTCTGCTCCATTTACCGGCCAAACAGAGACCACATAAACACCAGAATAAGAATAGCCATCTTGCCTAGTGGATGAACCTTTGGGAGTTCCTTTTACCAATCCACACCAGATGTGACTTATCACAGAGGCATCTCTTATTGAGCAGCAGAACTAGACATTCATACCACAAAAGTAATTTGGACTCCTTTATGAAGCTATAAGTACACATCTACCTATGAGAACTGAGAGCAGGCCAACTACCTTGCAATGTATTCTTCCCACCAAGATCCCACCATGTCCAAATAATGTCAGACAGCATGACAACTCTTTTACATAAACTAAGTAGAAGAAAATCCCATCTGAAGCAATGAATTTATGGAATTGGTGTATCAGAAACCACAAATGTCGTGGCTACCTGCCTGCCAGGTGCTCAGAATTCTCCAGAGGATTATCTCAGTAGGCGTTTCTCCACAGATCATGAGTGGGAGATATACAGTTCCATATTGAATGATACATGAAGTGGGGAATTCCTTCTTGGGATCTGTTCTCATCTGAAACGAGTATGTAATTCACCATTTACTGCTCCAGAGCAGCTCTGGGAAATATCTGTAGGGGCACTGGTGAGGCCACATCTGGAGTATTGTGTCCAATTCTGGGCCCTCCATTACAGAAAGGATGTGGATGCATTGGAGAGAGTCCAGCAGCGGGCAACAAAAATGATTAGGGGCTTGGAGCACATTAATTACGAGGAGAGGCTGAGGGATTTGGGATTATTTAGTCTATAGAAGAGAAGAGTGAGGGAGGATTTGATAGCAGCCTTTAACTACCTGAAGGGGGGTTCCAAAGAGGAAGGAAAGAGGCTGTTCTCTGTGGTGACAGATGACACAACGAGGAACAATGGTCTCAAGTTGCAATAGGGGTGGTCTAGGCTGGATATTAGGAAAAACTATTTCAGTAGGAGAATGGTGAAGCACTGGAATGGGTTACCTAGGGAGGTGGTGGAATCTCCATCCCCAGAAGTTTTTAAGTCTCAGCTTGACACAGCCATGGCGGGGATGATTTATTTGGGATTGGTCCTGCTTTTAGCAGGGGGTTGGACTCAGTGACTTCCTGTGGTCTCTTCCAACCCTGTGATTCTATGATTCTGTTATACTGGACAGGCTTGATGCACATTAAGGATGTTAAATGTAGATTAATCAACTAATCATACAGTTGGTGTTATTTCCATTTACTGCTCTACTAGTCGATAAGGGTGCCTACACCTTTGCCCCCTGCTTTTGAAATGTACAAGAGCCCCATTCTTGCTACATTTCCATAGCGGAAGTGCCTTGGGGAGCATGGAGCGAGCGGGGGATTCAAGTAGTCCCCCACTCACCCCGTGCTCCCTGCTTATGAAATGTACAGGAGCCCCATTCTTGCTACATTTCAAAGGTGGAAGGGCTATCAGTTCCCTGCTGTGCCCCTGCCCCCTCACTTAGATTGTGCTGGGGGGAACTGACTTTTAAGCCAGCTTCCCCCCCCACCCCAATTGTCTCTCTGCTGCCTATATCAGAATGTGGGGGGAAGCAACTAGTCGAGTCACTAGTCGACTAGTCGCTCATATCCCTAATCCACATATGCCTTTCCTCCCATTCTTCTGTAGAGCCCTGTGCAGATAGAAAATTCGTATCTGCATCTGCAAAATCTATTTGTAGATATGTGGTTCTATACCCATGCATATAAAATAGCTATCTGCAAATTTGCAATGCTCTATCCATCTGCTTCCAGAAGTTCTGTGGAAGATTCACTATAAGACCTTATCTATACTTACCAAGCGATTGACATTCGAGAGATCAATTTTCCGGGGTTTGATTTAGTGGGTCAAGTAAGGACCTGCTAAATCAGATGCTGAGGGCATCCCCATTGATTCAAGTACTCCTCAGAGTCACAAGGAGTGAGTGAAGTTGGCAGAATTTCTCCCATCGACCTTCTGCTGTGGGGCTGCCCCTGAAAATTGATTTAAGGTATGTTGATTCCAGTTACGTGATTATCATAGCTGGATTTGGGTATCTTAAATTGATTCGCTCCCCCAGTGTAGACATGACCGTACATTGCTCAGATCATTCTTATAGCAGGCAGCTCACCACACAATTCTGATTTCTGAACCTTCTGCAAAGTCAGCCTGTCCTCTCATCAGTTTCCAGCACTCCCCAGATGTACTAACTAGGAAGAACAGAAAGAGCTGTTCCCAACTCTGTCCCCTGTTTAAATGGGCAGGCTGTTCTGTGTTTTATCAATCAAAGTAAGAAAGATTCCATGGGAAAATGTTTTCTGGCTAATTGGAGGCATTTCATAATTAATCCTGTCCAGACTCTGCAGATATCCTTGGTATTTTAGATTATGTCATATCCCTGAATATTTCAAGACTTTTCATTAGTTAACTACAGTTCCTTCTAGCAGCAGTCGGTGCCTTCCATCCTCTAGTAGAAGGATGCTTTGTTTTTATTCATCCATTAAGAATTAGGTTTTCAAAGTTCCTTGTTAGGATGTACCCACAGGTGATGAAATCTGCACTACAATGAAACCTCAACCTTGTGCTGTCAGCACTTAGCAGAATACCATTTTAACCATTGGCCACATGTTTTACGTCTCATCTTTCCATGAAAGCTGCCTTTTGAGTTGTTCTCACATCAGCTAAAAGGGTGAACAAACTGGGAACGCTCATGGTTGACCCACCATACACTATTTTTAATACACCTTCACCCAAAATTAGTCCCTAAAGTGACTTCTGAGTTTCACATAAATCAATCTAACGACTCGCTGTTAGTTTTCCCAAAACTTTATAGTTCTAATCAGGAGAGAGTACTTCACTTTCTGGACCTCAGATGGGGTCTGGCATTCTACCTGCTGAGGACAAAACCAATTAGAAAATCACAAAGACTATTTGTTGCTATAGTGGAACAGTCATGAGGGCAAGCATTATCTTCAGTGACACTCTAAATGGATCTCTGGCTGCATCATTCTGTGTTACCAATTAGTATATGTTCCTTCACTGGCTGGAGTAAAAGTCCATTCCACTAGGGCACAAGCAGCCTCAAGAACATCTCTTCAAGAGGTATCTTTGAGGCGTAGCCACCTGGAGCTCCATCCATACATTCACCCAGTTTTACCCATTAGTTCGAGCCTCCTCTGTAGAACAGTAGGGACTGCAGTATTGCAGCTAATTGAGGAACTAAGGGAGAAATGTCCTTGAATGCTGGCTAGCCGTATGCCATATTGGGAGCTGTGTGTGCTTAGTCAGGACGGACTGCTATTGCAATTCCCTGGTAGACAACACAAGGGTGCATAGTGAAGTACCCATTGAGGGCTCATCTTGAAAACCATCATTACTGCACAAAATAAGTAATTTCTTCCCATTTTTTCTGGAATGAATACCAAAGATAGAGTTGATATCAATTTTAATATGTTTAACTGAAGATCTGTATTTTACCTTTTGAAACAAAGTAGCGCAATAATCTATAACCTTGCTACGCAAATTAGGTTTTGTGTTTAAAATAGTATGCTGTAGAAAAATTCTTTTTGTTTTGAAAAAATTTCAATTAAATATGGTATTTGTCCTGTCATAACAGAAGTTGTTAGGTATTCCCTTTGGTTCTTTTCTATACTTAGAATGAAAGTCTTCTCCTTGAGTAGCATTATTAAAAAAGAAGCAGAAATCGGGGCAAGAAAAGTTAGCATGGTAAAAATGCTGCCATCATATTTAATCTTTTATACACATTAAAGGGAAACATTTACACTTAGTATTCTGTCCCATTTATGTTTATGAAACATGCAAATAGATTCTGTTCATATATAATGTCACACTGGAATATAATATTTACTATTGATAGCTGCACTAAGTTACCTTCATGGATAATAATATTTTAACATAATCAGTATACCACCAGGTGGTGGTAGATTAATTTTTCATCATATTTTCCATTGATACGTCACAAAAACACCTAATAATTTATGTGAAGTAGTGTGCTGATCTTTCATTTTGTTGATGAAATACTGGCTTTATTATGGTAATTTAGAAGTGATGTAAATTGTCAACAGTGGTGAAGAGTACTTTTAGTCGTTAATATGAGGATAAATAAACTTTTTTCACTCATAATCATGGAATCATAGAATCCTAGGGCTGGAAGAGACCTCAGGAGGTCATTGCATTATTTTGAAATGTTTGTGCATATGTGCTGAATGAAATTTTAAAACGATCTAATTCTTTTCAAGATTTCAGCACTGAAAATCTGTCAGTAGGCAAGCTACACATTAGTATTTAACAATATATGTCTTTGTGCTTATTCTGGCTTCTTATATTGCTCTTTTGTAAATGTGTACACTGTAAGTTACTTTATGCGATTCAGCATTATAAATTCCCTAGGCAGGAGAAAAATCTCAATAGGCTATTAACAAAAGAAAATTAATAATTTAACCAAAAATATTGTGCTGCTGTAGTGTGAGAAAACACGTATCCACATTTGCTAACATAACTTATAACCCAAACAGAATCTATAACTTACTACATTTTAAAATTATGTTAATAGTGAGTTTGATCATTTGTGTTTAGAGTATAATGCTTTTGTAGATGTTTAAAAATATAAATGTATTTCACAATCTTAATAAGATAAAACTAACTTATGCAAACAATTTATCTAAACTAAGTAACACCAAAGTGTAATAAAAAAAATATAAATGAGTACAGCAGCAGCCTGCTTAAATGAAGTGTAGTTTGAAGTGAATAAAACTCCAGATGAAATGCATCAAATAGCACTTGAACTAAATTGAAATCAGCATGAGGACTGAGAACTTCATTGAAGTTATGCACTGAGTGAGAATTAGTCTGGTAGAATGACCTGGTAATGTCATTAAGCTTCAAATAGTTTTTTTTTTTCCCCCCTTCAAAATTATACCACCTGCTTTATTTGGATTTTTAGATTTCACATTCCAGAATTTCTTAAAGTACACACATCTGATGCTCCATATGTTCTGTTTCTTGGGAGAAAATATACACCATAGACCAGAGCTTTTAAAAACAAAGACATTTTATGAACTGTTATGGAATCCCTTAGGTAGTATGTTTTCAGTTAGCAGCGAAAATGACAACTTTATTTCTAACATAAATCAACAGAATAGTTTTCATTTTTCTTGTTTCAAACTAAAAAATCCAAAACTGTACACTAACTGTATACAATATATGGCACTTTAGCTATATTTTAATTTTAAAATGTAGTTGAGAAACCTAGGTGCCATGTGATAGATGAAAGCAAACTAGTTCTCCCTGTCCTCCCATAAAGATGTTGACAACAGTTTTTTATCATTTAAACAAGTGATATTTGTTTTTGTTTACTAGTTTGGTGTTTTAATATAAATTAATACATGGGCTTGATGCCAAGAGATTTGCTCAAAGCAAATAGTGTAATATGTTACTGACGACATTTTAAATTCCTGTATTTTTAAGTTAATTTTATAATTAAAATAATAAAAAAATATATATTCTATGTCATTGTTCACAACGACCATAACCTACAAAATACAATGTTAATATATGTGTTTTACAACTAATTTATGTAATGTTGCATAACAGGCTATTAAACAGCTTTCAGACAAATGTTTAGAAGCAACTGAAAAATTAACAGAATATGGCTTGAAAGACATGCTGACTAATAATAATACTTAATGCAAAACAGAAATCTTGAGAGAATTACCTGGTTTTTGTTTTTTCATTTTTCTTTTGTCTACAATTTATTTTTCCGGATATGAGGTAACTGGGTGCAGGGCAGCTTAGTACTGTGACTCATTATCACCAGTAGAGTATCACTTTGTTGTTCTGCCTATGAATGTTTGTTAAGGTTCCTGTGGTACTAAAGATTAGATTTGTGAGAATTCTAATTTTTGTTTTTGTTGGTTTTTTAATATCTGAGGTGATACACAGATTTTTTACATGTATATTTTGAGGTAGATTTTGGTTGAGGTCATATGTCATTTATATTATTATTTTCTCCTCTGCACATTCCCATGCTTGGGATGCACTATGAATGCAGTATGGACTAATTTAAACTGCTTGTACCAGTGTCAGTTGGAATGTCCTCAAACTGCCCCTTTACATCCCTGGGAAATGTGACTATCTGGAGGGCGCAAATATAAAAGAGGACAGGTTGAATGAGTCACCTCAATTCCTTCCAGCTGTGGTGGTAAGTGGATGAGGAGCTTCCCTGGGTTCACAGTCTTTTTTGGAACTGTATATTTTAGCTATATCTAGTTAGCGTAATCCAGGTTAGTGTTAGTTTGGTGCTCTGTTTCATGCATTTCTTCTTTGGTTTGAGATGATTATGTTGCCCTGGCATGGGGTCCTTGAGGAACAAAAAGCAAAGAAAGTATGTTTAAAGATTTGTGCCTCTGCCCCTGCTTGGTACCTGGCCTGCGGGAGCAAAACCTTTCCTGCAGACATTGTTCAATCTTTCATCCCAAGATCAAGAACAGAGTGACAAAATAAATTCTAAGCAGTGCTGCTTTAGGAAGTCTTAACATTAAAGCCTTCTGATTCTGAGGGACGAGATTTCATTAATGCTTAGAGACCTATTTCAGCTCCAAATTCTCACAGAAGTAAATCTGATAAGACTCATTCTATGAGGATTAAGGGACTTGTCGGAATAGCGGTCTATTTCAAAATGACTATCTTGAAATAAGCTACACAATTTACGTAGCTCAAATTGATTAGCTTATTTCAAGCTAGCACCGCAATGTAGGTACACTCTTAGAAAGCTTCTTGTACAGTTCAGGTATTTGCATGTTACCACAATGGTAAAAATTTGCAAAGGTCTTAAACTTCATTGCATCAAGGCATTACGTGACAGTGGTTGTATATACAAAATAAATCTTCAATTACTAGGATTGCCGGTGCCATTCATCAGCTTCATTCATTGAGGGGGTTTCTTAAAATGTGCCTGCAGAATTTCTTTCCGATGATTTGGAACCACATATCTGATGGAATGCAAAATTAGCTATTCTCACTCAGATCATATCTAAATGTCCCTTACTGGGCAGATAAGTACAAACAACATTCCAGCCAACCCAACCCAGTATTCACTCCAGACACTGCATTATCAGTATATAATCATGGGTTAGTAGTATACTTACAAGAGAGTTTCCAACATTAGAGTGTGCACGTCCATTTAATTTATTCATGTTGTAACAAAAAACCTCTAACCCACAGCTATGGACCTATGGGATATACCAGTGGTCCATTGAATCCAATGTCTTGTCTAGGTTGTTGGCCAGTATCAGCTGCTTCAGCAGAAGATGCCAAGAAACCACATAGTAGGACTGTGGTGTTCACAAAGGAAGTCTCCATTTATCTCCTGTTAGATATTGGCTTATGATTGAGGCATGAGCGTTTATATCACTTCCAAAATCAGAGAGTAACCAAAATTCAAGTTTTTTCCATGGAAATGGGAATATGTCCTGGGCAGAGGAGAATCTGCAACCTTTCAACGTTGTTTGTGCAGAGGATGTAGAAAAAAGGAAAAATTGAAGTTGTCATTCTACTCTTCTGCTAATTGAAAAGGCACTTTGAATTGCTAAACAGCTAGGGAACCCATTCTGGGCTTAAAAATTATACCTACAGAAAAGTACATGGGAGGAATGTTGATGCAGTACTTGACTTTTAAGGCAAAAATGGGGTATGTGTGTACGTGTGTGTGTTATTAACTAAGCAAAGGTGGGCTTGTCTTGTATATCAGGTGTGGGTTGAGGAATGTTTCTACAACAAATGTTTTCTCAGGGTAAGCCTGTAGAAATCACAATATACATATATTGTAAGTTTTGTCTCCCAGTTTATTATTAATGTTGTGTACATATTCTTTGAAAAATGTATTATAATTCTGTTTCCAGTTAACCAGTCAGTAAAGAAAGGATGGAAGGCAAAATTACATGAGAAGTTTTGAAAGTTCTGAATCCAAGCTGCTTTTGAAAATTTTATACTGTTTAAATGCCGTGGATTATTATTGTTATTCTGCATCTCAAAAAGTCTCATCCAATTTCTCTCAAACTTACTCCCCCAGCAACAGCCGCATACTATTTATTGGCCTGAAATGAAGCATGAGAGTTACAGTCTAGTTTGTTTTTGTTGTTGTTTGAGAAAATCAGGGAAGCAGAATTGTGAAGGTAGAGAATTCTTTGATGAATGTTGAAAAAGGCACAAAGATTCCCAAATAAGGTATTCAGTAGAACAGTAAATATTTTGTTAGAAACAAGGATCTAGGAATCATATTTGCCTAATGTGGTTTTGGTATTTCTTTTGCAAGTCAAAGAATGTGCAAATGTATTTAAGAGAATCGGTTTTAGGGTTATTTTTTAATATTCTTCTTCTTCTTTGCCCTTAGCTCCTCTGGGAGCATAGGCCATCAACAATTCCTTTCTAAGCCTCTCTATTTTTTAATATTGGGTGTTACCAACTTTATAAGAATTTAAAATACTTTATAGTTATATAAGACATGACACATTCTGGGCAGTAAAAAGAAGTACAGAAAGACTAGCTCTCTGGATTTATTTATATGCATTAAATCAGGGGTCTCAAACTCATGGCCTGAGCAGGCTGAGCAGTTTTCCCAAGTCCAGCCTCTTCCCACCCTGGCTTTCCCCCTCCATCATACTCCTTCCCTCAAGCTCCCTACCCTGAGAGGTGTGGTGATTGAGGGGCCTGACACAGGGTGGCATCAGGGATCAGCCCTCCCACACTCACGGCAGTAGGAACTATAGGGAAGTGGAGCAATGCAGCAGCCTTTGCTCTGCTGCCATTTCCCAGGCTAGCCCAATCGCAGCACTTCACCATGGCAGTGGGAAGCAAAGCACCCCAACCCCAGCGCGGGCTAGCTTGAGAGGTGACAACAGAGCAGGATGCTATGTAGCTTCACTTTTCCATGGCTTCCACCATTACAGTGAGTGCAGGGGGTTGGATCCCTACTGCTATCCCAAGTCCACCCAGAACCCTGCAGTCTAACAGAAGTATGGGAGACCATCCCATGCATAGGACAGTTGGGGTGGCCACCACGGGGGCATCGAAAGTGCCGGGGTTAAGGATGGCAACGCTGAACTGTCCCATGGATGGAACAGGTCTGCACACAACTCCCGTGAGCCACAGTGATGTGTTGGCAGTGGCACAGAGCTAGTAGCCAGAAGCCGCTGTAGTCCTGCTGTGCTACCGGTGATGGCATCGGGGAGCCGTATAGAGGGGGTTACATCGCTCAGGGGCAGCAGCCAGGGCTGGGGGATATATGTAGGGGGCACACGGGCCAGGAGGTGGGGCTGGGAGATGCGTGGGGGGGGAGAAACACATGGAGACACCACCCTCCTGGAGCTCTGCCAGAGTGGGCGCCCACTAGAAGGACTTGAGGACTGGCTCTAGCTTTAAGGTAAATTGACTTTGAGACCACTGCATTAAATATAACGTCAGTACTTTGCCAACTTTTTTTTGATAGGGTGGTTTCCAATTGGCTGAAGCACAAGTCTGTTCTTCAGTCAATCTATTTAGGTGTGCATTTGCATGTGCAAAAATTGTAAGGATGAAATCTGGGTCTCACTGAAAGTATCAGGATTTCAACCTCTTTTTCTAGTTACTTATGGAATTACATCCGACAAATGCATTAAAATGCATTTTTTGCAGTCTACAGTACACTAAAGTCATTTGGCAAAACAGAAATCAAGTTATTGTACTAGAATATTGTCAGACCGAAAGGCTCTTGCTTTGAAAATAAGTATATCAGTTATATTCCAACATGTATTTTCCATAAATGTCTTGGCTTTGCTTTGGCATTTATGTTACAGCAGGAGAATGTTATTCTATGACATTTTATTATACTAACAGTATCTTTTTAAATATGTCTGTATCTGATTATTTTGATGGTCTTGAGAATCACCAGAGTTTGTAGAACCATTTAATGTTTAAATAATAGTAACAAGACACTTTCAAAGTTAGTAGGCCAAAACTAAACTAACTAAACCCACTTTTTTTTCTTACATGTCTGCAAAGCCTTCTTGTGTGTGTTTAAACATTGCTTAAAATATGTTAGTATTTTTATAAAACATTATATAGAGACCAACCCAGGGCCATTGCATTTACCTCTAAAATATAGTTTTCACTAACGGCTAGCATACCTTTTGGAGAGAAATGGAATGAATTTACTTAGTATACAATTATTTACATTTAATACAAACAAGTCATTTTAAATAGTATTTGAAATATTTTAAAATATTTTAACCAAAGATATTAAGTAGTGAGATGGCCAATGTAATCTTTCCTTTACAGCCTTTACATGCTTTCTTTTACTTGTACAATGCATATTCATCGAACATGAATATGAACTGTATTGTCTCCCTCTGCAATGTTTCAGCTGGAGTTTTTTTTCTTTTTTTCTTTCCCTTCCATGAACACACTAACACCCTGCACTCATTTTTGTCTTTCTCCTCTGACCTTTTCTAGTGTGATTTCTTAGATTCAGTCTTTACTAGAAAAGGTTTGCTGGTATTGGTATACCTGCACAGATGTGGTTTATGCTGACAAAAGAGTTTCCTTGCCAGTATAGCTCATGCTAATTTCCCAACTGAAGTAAACTATACCAGCAAAAAACTAGCAGAAATGCTTCTGCATTAGGGTTGTGCTGTTATAGAATAGAAAAAAGAAAACTCTGACCCTGATCAACATTTTTTTTCCAGCTGAAGCTTTTAATATAGATTTTGGCTTAGTCTGTAGTGTGGCCTAAGGAGTTGTGTGTCTTGTGAATCTTCAGAAATAGAAATCAAACCAACATCTGAGTCCATAGCCAAATCACTACCTTCAAAAAGAATATTCGTCTAAGTCTCTTAGGGTATGTCTACACATCAAAGTTGTTTAGAAATAACAGCTGTTATTTCGAAATAACTTTCCTAGCGACTACACAATCCAACCACTATTTCAAAATTAAATCGAAATAGCGGAGGGCTTATATTGAAATAGGCAAACCTCATTCCATGAGGAATAATGCCAATTTCGAAATTGCTATTTCGAAATAAGTGCTGTGTAGACACTTATTTCGAAATTGGGGGCCTCCAGCCCTTCCCAGGGTGCCCTGGTAGCCACTCTGGCCTCAACCAAGAACACTCCTCTCCCTCCCCCTCTCCCTGGAGCCCTTAAAGGAGTAGACTCTGGCCATAGTGCCTGTGCCAGCTCCAAGCCTGCCAACCCAGAGCCAGCAGTCACTGCCCCGACTCAGTGGTCCCAAAACATGAGCCTGCAAGCCACTGGTAGCCAGCCCTCCACCACTCCCCAGGAGCAGGCTGCCAGCTCCTATGAGCCTGCCAGTGACTGGAGAAGGCGGGCGCCTTCCTGGTCCAGGGCAGAGATCATGGACCTTATTCAGGTTTGGGGGGATGCCCCCAACGTCCATGATCTCCGCACTAGACGGGGGAACGTGGCCGTCTATGGCAGGATAGCTGCCAGCCTGGTCACCAAAGGCCACATGCGAACCCAGGAGCAGGTTCGCATGAAAATCAAGTTGGACCAGCAAGACTCCCAACCCTGAGCCCTGAGCTTCCCTTCCCCTTGCTTCCCCCTCCCCTCTCCCACCCTCTCTTCTCCCCTCTCCTGCCTCCTTTCCCCTGTCTCACCAGAGTTTCATTCCCCCCTCCCCAGTTTTGTTAAATAAAGAGAGTTTGTGTTCATGAAAATACATGTATTTTATTTGACATCAGGAAGGGGGATTAGGAAGGGGTAAGTGGAAGCACGTGAAGGAGGAATAAGGCACAAGCCCCCAGTGTGGCAGACCAGGGAGGCTCTCAGTGCTCCTCAGGGTGAAATCTCTCTCACAGAGCCTCCTGGATACTCTCAGCCCCCCGATGGACCTCCCGGATGGCAGCCTGCAGAAAGTGCAGCCAGGCTCACAGCAATGCGCCCACGAGAAGCACCAGAGTGCCCAGGGGCAGCTCTGGCTCCATGTTGCAGAGTGCTGTGGTGTCCCGAGTGAGGGCAATCAGAGCACGCAGAGACAAAATGCTTTGCTGTCCTTCATCGAGGTAGGCAAGCAAGCAGGGAAAGCTGAGAACCGGCTGTCCGGGGGGGGCGGTCCCTTTAAGCACAGGCCTCAGATAGCCTCAGGACGCAGCCACACAAAGTAACTCCTGAGCTGATGTCCTGCCGGACCTGGTTCTGGCTGGCCTTAAATGCGATTCAGCGTCCACTCAGTGTGGGCGCGCTATTTCAAAATAGCCAAATGCTATTTTGAAATGCATTTTGTGTGTAGGTGCGTTATTTTTAAATCTTATTTAGAAATAACTCTTTCGAAATAACGCTGTAGTGTAGACATACCCTTAGTCAGCAACAGTTAATCCTCTTCTAATAGTAATCACATATACACCAACATCTTTAAAGGAAAAGGTACCGGAAGAGCACACTTATTTAAATGTGCCTGTTTTCTTTATATTTTAATATTTTTTCGGAGTAGTACTTGGAACTGAAGAGAAAGATTGTGTGTAAAAATAGAATAGAACAGCAAAGGAAGGGGAAGGAAAGTAATGGAAAGAGTTAGAGTCCAGCATTTAATTCTCTCCCCCTACCCAGCATCAACATTTCATTCTACAGCTGCCATCTCCTTCTATCTCCACAAAAAAAAAAATTTGTTTTTCCTAACTCTTACTTCCTTTTCCAATGTACACACTCTCACCAGCCACCCTCATCTACTACATATTTTTCCTACCCTTTCAGCTTAATTACATTTTCATATATTGCCATTGCTTTGGCATGTTATTTTGTCACCAGTTTTCACCCTGTGATCTTCCTAATCTTCTCACCTCAAAGCACTTCATTCTTCGAGTGCTGGTTCACATTGATTCCAATGAGGTATGCATGGATCATGTGCACGGAGTCTGGAAATTTTTTCCCTTAGCAGCCCCATTGGATCAGCTGTGGATCCCCAAGGACTGGTGCCTTTATAGCTCTTAATGTAGGACCCTGCTGACCCAACTCCCCCTTCAGTTTCTTCTTACTGTCTGCAGCTGTTTTGGAACAGTGTTTGCTTGTTCACAAATATTCCCATAGCCTTCTTGGTTAGATAATAGTTACTGTTGCAGTGTTAATAGGTATTAATTGTTACTTGTTAATCATTAGTTAGTTGGTAGTTGCTATTGTTCTGTCCTACGATCTGCCAGGAGCTGAAGGGATGCCTCAGTCATAGAACACTGGAACTGGAAGGGACCTCGAGTGATCAAGTCTAGTCCCCTGCCCTCATGGCAGGACCAAGCATGGTCTAGACCAGTGTTTCTCAACCTTTTTTTATAAAGTACCCCTTAAAAAAAATGTAAGTACCCCCAGTACCTACAGTTTTCAGACACAATTTTTTTTCTAGCATTGCAACACATTTGTTTAAACAACTTAATCATAGCCGGGCGGGCGATTAAATTTTTGGGTGTAAAAAGTACAAAAATAATAGAGCGCTGCAAAACTTAAAACAAAAATTCAGTTTTCTTCAAATTTCAGTTGTGTTGACGTACCCCCCAGACTTCTTTCGAGTATCCCAAAGGGAACTTGTACCACTGGTTGAGAAACACTGGTGTAGACCATCCGTGATAGATGTCTATCTAACCTGCTCTTAAATATCTCCAGAGATGGAGATTCCATAACCTTCCTAGAAAATTTATTCCAGTGTTTAACCACCCTGAAGTTTTTCCTGATGTCCAAACTAAACCTCCCTCGCTGCAGTTTAAGCCCCTTGCTTCTTGTCCTATCCTCAGAGGCCAAGGAGAACCATGTGTCTCCCTCCCTCTTGTGACACCCTTTAGATACTTGAAAACCACTATCATGTCATAGAATCATAGAGCTGGAAGAGACCTCAGGAAGTCATCAAGTCCAGCCCTCTGCCCAAGGCAGAACCAATCCCAACTAAATTAACCCAGCCAGGGCTTTAAGCCAAGAGTTAAAAATCTCTAGGGATGGAGATTCCACCACCTCCCTAGGTAACCCATTCCAGTACTTCACCACCCTCTTAATGAAATAGTTTTTCCTAATTTCCAACCTAGCCCTCTCCCACTGTAACTTGAGACCACTGCTCCTTGTTCTGCCATCTGTCAATACTGTGAACAGCCTTTCTCCATCCTCTTTGGAATCTCCCTTCAGGAAGTTAAAGGCTGCTATCAAATCCCCCCTCACTCTTCTCTTCTGCAAACTAAACAAACCCAAATCCCTCAGTCTCTCCTCATAGGTCATGTGCTCCAGGCCCCTAATCATTTTGGTTGTCCTCCTATGGACCCACTCCAATGCGTCCACATCGTTTCTATAGTGGGGGGCCCAGAACTAGACACAGTGCTTCAGATGTGGCCTCACCAGAGCTGAATAAAGGGGAATAATCACTTCTCTAGATCTGCTGGCAATGCTTCTCCTAATGCAACCTAATATGCTGTTAGCCTTCTTGGCTACAAGGGCACACTGTTGACTCATATCCAGATTCTCACCCACTGTAATCCCCAGGTCCTTTTCTGCAGAACTGCTACTTAGCCATTCAGTCCCCAGCCTGTAACAATGCTTAGGATTCTTCCGTCCCAAGTGCAGGACTCTACACTTGTCCTTGTTGAACTTCATCAGATTTCTTTTGGCCCAATCCTCTAATCTGTCTAGGTCACTCTGGACCCTATCCTTGCCCTCCAGCGTATCTACCTCTCCCTTTAGCTTAGTGTCATCTGCAAACTTGCTGAGGGTGCAACCCATCCCCAAGTCATTAATAAAGATGTTGAACAAAACCGGTCCTAGAACCTATCCTTAGGTCACTCCGCTAGAAACTGACCGCCAGCCTGACATCGAGCCACTGATCACTCCCCTCTCAGTCTTCTTTTTTCTAAACTAAACAAGCCCAATTCTTTCAGACTTCTCTTGCCTGAAGTTCAGTGGCTTAAGGCTTGCAGTATTTGTTGCATGTTTATGCAATTTAGTGACCTCCATGACTTGTTCCTGAGGTGCTTAGGGGAGGCTCATCAGTCACAGCACTGTAAAATTTGCAAGGCTTTTAAGCCTTGCACAAAGAGAGACACTTGCATTTGATGGACCTCCTAATGGAAGCAGCTCTTTGTCCAGTGGCAGATAATCACCCGGGCCCAAGCTCATCGGTGCAGAATGCCCCATCCTCGATATGGGATATGGTACCAATGAAGGACTCTTAGAGAGCCCTGGAACTGAAAATCACTGGCATCACACCAACAGCCAACTCCCTAGCTCCAATCTACATCCACAATGTCACGCAAGTGCCACACAAGGGTGGCGAAGTGTTGCTCCTCCCATAGAGCGGCTAAGCTCCCCAGTGGCCCAAGGATACAGCGTCAGTACACAGCCACTCACCAACAAGAGCTGGTACAGTTAGTTGACTCCGGGGATTCAGTCACTGTTGAGTCTATCACCTCATGTCTCCCCAGAGGAGCACTCTGTGGTGTAGAGGTGTTGGATCTGCCATTTACTCCGGACACATTCAAGGCAGCCAGAAAACTTAAAGAGTTAATTGCACCTCTGGTCCTGATTGCACATGTGCCATCCAAAGGCAAACCTGCTCTATTGAGGTGCTTGATCTCATCGAACTGGAAGTGTTCCCAGTCTCAGATGTCTTAGCAGTGCTGTCCAGTACTGGTGCTAATGCAACACAACAGTACAGCCTGGTATGGCACTGATAGAGAGTGCACCAGACCCTCTGGCACCGAGGAGTCAGTGCCAATTCTCCTCCATATTGGAGGAGCGAAGCCGCTCCCTGGCACCAGGCTCAAGGGCCTTCTCACAGCACTGAGTGATCGGCAGCGTTGCCAGTCTAGGTACATCAGGCATCAATCTTTGGTGCGCTTCTCCTGGCACTATTCCCTGGCCTCTTCTACAGGGCACCCTCAAACAGCTCAGGGCTCATCAATGCATCCTTGGTCCTCCCATTCTGTGTCTTCAATGTCAGAGACAGAATCCACCTATTCCAATAGGTGAGGAATCAGAAAATGCAAGAAAGAAACTCACATAGTCTGGTCAGAGGTTACCACTGATGCAGTGGCCTTTCTGGGCCCCCTGGACATACCACCAGGCCCATGAGACTCACCTGATAGCTTCTAGGTATGCCACATTGGCAAGGATCCACTTGCAGTGAATGCTGAGAGCTTTCTCCACCAGGGACACTGTTTGCTTGGTCCAAAGTGCATCCCATGCCCATCAGTTCATCCAGTGATTGAGGCTTTGGTGGGGTGGGACTGAACCATGACCCAGCAAGAAGGGTCTAAGGAACAGGAGCCAGACCTTCCAGAGGAACAAGATGACCTTGTTTTCCCAGTAGCTTTGTCATGTTTCTCTCCAGATGAGGCAGTGGCTAGAGGTTTTACCTTGGGGCCCCCCCGCCAATAGACACTAAGATATGTTTGGGCATGTAGCCCATAGTATGGGCTTACCAGCCGAGTAGATCATAGAGATGTAGAATCTCATAGGGGTTTCCCTTCCACTCATTAAAACCATCAAGAAAGCAAATACCATCATTTTGCAGGTCCTTGCTTCCATTCCCCCCCACAGCCAATGGCATAGAGCACAAATATTATGTACCTTGTTAACTTGCTGTGTCAGCAGTTAATGAAAAGGAATGGAAGGGTCAACAGGTGCCTGTCCCAAAGGCCAAAGAGGTCTCTCTGGTAGAAAGTTCTAAACCACAGGAGACCTGCAGTTGAGGATTGCCAGCCTACTATTGTTAACAGATAACTTTCACTCCTGCGACGCACTGTCCAAGTTTAAAGAACTCCTTGCTGAGGAATCCAGAACAAAGTTCACCTCTCTCCTGAAAGAGAGAAAAATGTGACCAGAACTACTCTTCCGGTCTTTCTGGCTGCAACAGACTCAGCTATGCATGCACCATCTCTGCAGCAGTGGTTATGAGAATATCAACATGGCTTAAGGCCTCTTTGCTCCCTGCAGAGGTCCAGTATATGCTCTAGGACTTACCTTTTGTGGGCATGGGTTTCTTGTCAGAAGAAACAGACTCAAGGCTTCAATGTATCAAAGACTCCTGGGTCACAATGAAATCTTAGGGAATGCCCACTTTGGTGACCCAGAAAATAGCCATTGAAGCCTCAGCAGCAGCAGAGGCAATGCCAGGCGTGCCTTAGACAAGAACCTTTCCTCTGCTAGAGCAGGAAAAATAGGTGCAGGCCATGTAATTACACTGCATGGCAGACCCAAGGCCCTGCAAAATCCCACCTTGGCCCCAAGCAGAGGTTTGGATGGTCTGCCTGGGGACAGCCTAATCAAAATCGGGGATCCTTTCCCATATTTCCTCGATCACTTGTCCCACTTCCACCTTGCGTGGTTTCTTGTAACGTTGGACTGGTGGTCCTTCACAAGATGGAAGTAGGATATGCTCTCTAATTCTGCTTTTTCTCTTCTTCCCATCTGTTTCCCCCTTCCCTCTTCAGGGACCCTTTTCTCATGAGCAACTATTTCAGGAGGTGGTGTCGCTTCTTGCATTGGGAGGAGTGAAGGAGCTTTCTCAGGAGTTAAATGGCAAGGTGTTTTATTCCCATTACTTCCTAATCCCCAAGGCAAAGGGAGGGCCTCAGGACATAGACCTGCATGGCGTAAACAAATTCATGGAGAGCTGAGGGTACTGCATGGTCTCTCTACTCACTATCATTCCTTCCTGGGGGATTGGTACGCCAATCTCAACATGAAGGATGCCTATTTCCACATTGCTGTATGCCTGACTGTAACGGGTGGAGTAGCCACCACCGACCCAGAAGGGGAGAAGCCCCTCTCAGAGCCTGGTGGGCAGCGCCTGGCCCTAGCACATCACCTGACTGGAAGCCATGAGGCGGGCCTAGGAGTATAAAAGGCCGGTCACCCCCCAGCCACCAGAGGAACCAGAGGCCTCCCCTCGGCTGTTCTAGAATGACAGCGTGCATTTGTCAGACCTCCGCCCAAGCAAGGGGATCCGACTGTTGTTGCTTCAATTTGGACTTATGACTGTCTATTTGTTGCCCCACCCGAACCAGGGTCTGCGCCTAATGATTATTATCTGTGAACTGTTTATTGGTTGCCCCATCCTGAATCAGGATCTGGGCCTGTTGTCTAAGACTTTTTTGTTTATTAACCTGCCCTGAGCCTGGGCTGGAGCTTAACTCTGGTAGGCTTGGCCTGATCATAAACCCAAGCCCCAGGACTTAGTAATTGGGACTGTGGACTGACCTAAGGCTGAAGCATAGCACAGCTGATTTCCCCCATAACAACTGAGCTGATGTGGAGTAGGTCAGAGTGGCCACCCACTGACCCAGAGGGGGAGAAGCTCCTCTCAGAGCTTTGGTGGGCTACATGTGGTGGAGAATGTGGGCACAACTCAACCTGTAAAGAAAGGGGTTTAGCTTCCACCCTTTAAAGGAAAAGGAGAGTGAGGAATAAAAAGACATGGATCTTGAAAAATGTTTCAAGTACCTGACTGAGTGCCAGCAGCAGCAGTTGATACCACAGCTGGGCGTTGAACACAAGCAGCAGCAGCAGCAGTTGGTGCAGAAGATAGGCATCCATAAGCAGTAGCTCCTCTAGCAATTGGTGGCCCAGCTACAGGAACTTCGATTGCAAGATTTTCAGCAGCTGGCATTCCTCTGGTCCCAACCCAGTGAACAACTCTCAGGGACTGCGGGAGGCCTCCCAGCTCCTGCTGCACCAGTCTGTCTCTTCAAGATGGGGCATGACAACGATCCTGTGGCATTCCTGGAGACTTTTGAGCAAGTAGCCATGGAGTCTGGCTGGCTGCGGGAGCAGTGGGCCATGCTCTTAGCTCCCTACTTAGCCAGACCTGCCCAATTGACCTATTGAGGAGGCCCAAGATTATGGGTAGGTGAAGGCTGTAATCCTTGATGCCCTTGATATTATGCCAGAAACCTTCTGTTGATGTCTCCAGAGTGTAAATTACCCAAATGGAGCACAAACCTGAGCAGTGGCTCAAGAAATCAGGAACCTTTTGTCGGCAGTGGTTGTGTCCAGAATGAAACTCAGCTGAAGAAATCATGGAGCTGATCGCCCAGGAACAATTTCCCCGAGTCCTTCCACTCAGTACTGCCTTCCCCCTCATGGAAGGCTTCCTGGTGGCTGAGGCCCCACTTGGGCCGGGGGCTCATGCCCCACCTCTGATGTTTTAGACAGGTGGGCCCAGGACCCACTCAAGAGGCCCAGTGAGATGCCGGATCATTGCACTGGCGCCCAGGCATCTGAAGCTTGGGCTTAGTAAGTTTATCAGCCGTCAAGCACCTGGGCATGCGAGAGTCGAGAAATGCCTCAACTAGGAGGCAGAGATGGGGAGCATAACCTACCGCCTGATGAGCCTGCTCCATCTGCCTGTCCCAAGTTTGGGCCCTGCTTTTCCTGTGGCTGCCCAGGACATTTGCAACGGAGCTGTCTGGATATGGACTGCAGCTTTGTCCAGGTGTGCACTGTGGAATCCCGGGCTTGCAGATCCATCCAAGCAGATGGCACCCGTGAGGGTATGTTCATGGGAAGTGGTTGCCCTTTTAGACTTGTGATGTGGACAGACCCTTGTCCACAGGGACATATTCCCCAACTCTATAGTGACTGATGGGGAGATCCACCTCCAGTGCATTCACAGACATGTAAAGACATACCTTCAGGCTAGTGTGCCACTTACCATAAATGGTATAACTGAAGAAATGCTAGTGGGGGTGGCCCCCACTCTAGCGTACCTGGTCATCCTTGGCTGGGACTGGCCTGGATTTAGAAACCTTCTCCACGAAGCCAATCTCGGGACACTTTCTACCCAGTTTGCTCTCGAGGGGGATGCAGTTAGCAATAGCCAGTCTGAAGCCTGTGGTGGGGGGGCCTTTGAAAGAAACTGAAGAGGGGCAGTTGAAGACTGAAGGATCCAAGGATTCGAACCACTCTGTTTGCTCCCCTAGGAAGGACCTGACAACAACCCACTGGGTTGACTTCTCCAAAGATCAGTGGGAAGATTCAACTTTGAGATTCACTTATGACTGAGTGGCTCAATGGGGCTGTCACCGACCCATAGAAAGCCGAATAGTGGCCCCATTTTGAAACTGTCAGACCTCCTCTATCAAGTGGACCAGGACCCTTATACCTGAGAAGTCTGTTCCGAGCTAGTGGTCCCTCTCTGCCATCGGAAAGCCACCCACTGACCCAGAGGGGAAGGAGCCCCTCTGACCCATGGTGGGCTACACTGGCACATAGGCATTTCCTAAGACTCATAATAAATAACAGACATTATCAATTCACTGTGCTCCCATTTGGTCTCTCCACAAGTGCCCTTTCCCCCCACTAATTTCATGGCAGTAGAAGCAGCCTTTCTTCACATGAGACAGGTATAAATGTATCCATACCTTGACTATTGGCCGATGTAAGGACACTCCTGGGAGCAGGTGTAGTCTTATGTGAGTCTAGTGAGAGAGACATTCAGTGGATTGGGATTCCTCCTCTACTTAGACAAGTCCATTCTCATACCAACCCTGAGAATAGAATTCATAGGGGTGGTACCAGTGGTCAGACAGGCCAGACAGAGGCTCCGGCCATTGCAAGGCCTGACTGAGGCTCTGGCCACTGCAAATGAGTCTCACTTGCATCTACCACCTGGGAGGGATAGTCTGGAGATGGTGGTGAAGGTACCAGGGTGAGTCTGCAAATTCCTGTGCTTGTGGCTGTACTGTTGTATAGTATGTGAAAGAGTCCCCTTCAGCCCACCCCAGCTCTTGCTGACCCTAGTAACAAACGCATCAGACTTGAGCTGGGGAATGTACCTAGGGCCCACAGTGTCAGTGGTCACAGGATGAAGTACCTCTCTATATCAATGCCAGGGACCTCAGAATAGTTAGTTTAACCTGCCAGACCTTTCACACCACTGTGAAAGGTGTATTACAGTTCTGATGAACAATAGCACTGCCATATTCTATGTCAACAAGCAGGGAGGAACCTGATCCTCTCCTCTCTGCTCTCCTCTTATGAGATTTTTGTATAGCCTGGTCTATCCAGCTGGAAGTATCCTATCTCCTGGCAGTGTGGAACGATCTAGCAGATTGTTTCACAGTCATGAATGGTCTGTCCACCCAGATGTCATGTATTCCACCTTGTACAGATAGGGGTTTCCTCAGTTTGACCTGTTTGTTACGAGGGACAACAGGAGGTGCCACATGTTCTGCTCATTTTAGAATCACAGTCCTGGCCCCATCTCAGATGTATTCATGTTCCTGTGTGGGGATCTCCTGATTGTGCTTTTTCCCTGATCCTGTTTGTCCACAGGGTGCTTCTCAAAATCTGCAGGGTCAGGGCATGGTTGATCTTACTAGCCCTGCTGTCTTCTCACTAGCATTGGTACACCATGCTCCTAGAATTGTCAGTGGACACCCCACTAAAGCTTCTTCTCTACCCAGATCTGATTGTTCAAAACCACAGTTGCCTTTTGCACCTGGACATCCAGATCCTCCATCTCATGGCATGGAAGTTTCATGGATAAATCCCTTTGAGCTCCAGTGTTTATAGCTGGTGTGGGAGCTGCTTCTTGGCATGAGAAAACCATTCATCAGAGCCACTTACCTTGCTAAGTGGAAAAGATTCTTATGCTGGTGTTAGCAGTGTCAACAAACTCCAGTGAAGACACCTTTGCTCCAAAGAGCAAAGTTTGACATTGTCATACATTAGGAGTCACTTAGCAGTTATCTCAGCATTCCTCCCTGGGGAACTGGGTTGACTGGTATTTGCCAACCCCATGGTAGTCCACTTTTATAAGGAAATGGACATGCTCTTCCTGCACTCACATCCAACCTTACACAATACAGAGGCTGTACTCTGTAGACATCTGGAGGGCTTTGGCCTTCTATATTAAGTGCGTAAGATCATTCAGGAAGTCAACCCAACTTTTTATTGCTATAGGTAATTAAATAGCTAATCAAATAAAGTGTCTCCCAATCTCATCACAGACTGCATCTATACATGTTCAAAGTCTCAGAGGGGTATCTGTGTTAGTCTGTGAGCCATAGGATTACTCGTTACATTTATACCTGTTACAAGCTGGCAAAGATACCTCTTTGAGTGATCATGGCCAAACCAATAAGGACTCATGCCTCTTTGACTACTTTCCTTGCCCAAGTACCAATCCATAAGCTCTGCAGAGCAGCAACATGGTTCTCAGTACACACACATTTACCGTTCATTATGCCATTGATCAGCTTGCCAGAGTGACACAGCTGTCAGCATAGCAGGTCTCTAATCAGTGATTTCTTAACTCTGACCCTATCTCTGGAGGAAGAGCTTAGGAGGCACCTCATTGGAAATGATGTGAACAAGCATTTGAAGAAAAAACTTACTCATCTTTCTTGTAATTGCTGTTTTTCATGGTGTGTTGTTCACATCCGTTCCAATACCCACCCACCTTCAGTCCTTTCTTTCGGAGTAGCCAGTAAAAAGGAACTGGGGGAGGGTGGAGGTTTAGCAAGGTCATATACTGAGCACTATAAAGGTGTTACTCAAGGGGTTCCCTGGCCAATCCAATGGGGCAGGTGTGGGGAGCCTTTTTTTGGTTGGGAGCCGTTGGCCCACAGAAAAATCAGTTTGGGGATCTGCACACAAGTGAGAAGCACAAAAAAAAAAAAAAAGCCCCTGCTAAGGAGAAACACCCTCCACATTCCCTTTGCACACCAGCCTAAGGGGGCCCAGTCGAGTGTGTTCCAGCCCCATGGAGGGATGGTGTGGGAACTGGAGCACCAGTGCAGGATTCCCATTGCTGGCGGAGGGGAAGCCCAAGCCTTGAGGGCTGGATCCAGGCAAGCCGAGGGCTGCATCTGGCACCTGAGCCTTAGGTTTCCCACCCCTGCTGTGGGGAATGCTAAGGGAAAAATTTTCTGACATGATAGAATCATAGAGCTGGAAGAGACCTCAGGAGGTCATCAGGTCCAACCCCCTGCCCAGCCAGGGCTTTGTCAAGCTGAGACTTAAAAACCTCAAGGGATGGAGATTCCACCATCTCCCTAGATAACCCATTCCAGTGCTTCACCACCCTCTTAGTGAAATAGTTTTTCCTAATATCCAACCCAGACCTCTGCCTCTGTAACATCCATGCAAGCAATGTGCATACACCTCATTAGAATAGACTTGAACAACACACATCGAATTAACAGTTATGAGAAGGTGAAGAACAGTTCTTTTGACTCCTTGCCTTATATTAAGAACTTGGGAGAGAGAGAAATGCTGGGAGTCTGTCCCCAGCCCTACCCATCTCATGTCAGGCTGGAATCAGTTGTGAGAGCATTCTGTCTCTGCAGTTTTCCACCCCTTTCTGGCTTCTCCTGCTTGACTGCCTCCAGGCCAGGGAACAAATAAAGACTCTGGTCTTGTTGCCTGATTGAGGGCTCATCATGGGATGATGAAATCTTTGGATTCTTTTCCCCACTTCCCACCAAGCTGGCACCTCCCTTGGGCACCTATAGCTTTGCCCCCACCAGCAAGGCAAGTATTATCCAGGATTCCATCTTCCTATCTGAATCTTTCCTCCCATCCTTTGTTAGTTATTACAAAGCCACCAGTCCTGAGACCAGGACACAGGTTCCCCCTTTATCTCAGCAGTCTTCTGGAAGTATCATATGGCTTACCATCCTTCCTATATTCTTGCTTTATGGAGGGTTCAATGCCTAGCATCTCCAGTTTTTGGGGGAGAAGGCAAACTTGGGGTAAGGAGTGTGTTTGTGCTCTTAAATTATGCATAATGTTTTGGCAGATGTAAAACTTAGTGTACATTTACTTTTAAAATAATGTATTTGCATTTTTTTCCACATGAGCTGCCAGCTCCTGCATTTCTGTTGTTCTTTGTTTCCCATACAAGAGTTGGTAACTTGGTGACAACTTAAAATAATACAGGTCATGCAAAAATTTATAACACTTGCTACTGTATTTACTTTTTCCATCTCTTGAGCTTGGATGATGAAGATGGATTATTTAGTTTCACTTTTGTGTCTAGTCAGCTTTTAATCAGTTTAACTCTTAAGTTTTGATGCCTGAGCATAATGGTACATTATTAGATTTATATACATAATGAGGAAATGTTTTAGCCAGCCGATGTCACAACTAAAGCAGCTGCATCGCTTTGTGGTATTGTGTGACATTTTTTTTTTAAATTAGAACAATGTAAAATGAACATGGCAAACATTAAATGCATTAAAAACTGGCTTAATGATAGGACTCAAATTGTCATTGTAAATGTGGAATCATCTTCCAGTGGGTGTGTTTCTGATGTAACCCACTGGAATTGGTTCTTACCCCTGTGGTGTTTAACATTTTTATTAGTTATGTTTCTAATTTTAGAATTCTTTAAAGTGTCACTGAAGCTTGCTTTTTTCCCATTTTTTTCCAAATTTTTTTCTAGCAAAGGTTTGTCAGTCTGCCTTTTTTCAAAGAGAGTGTGTTCTCTGACTCTTCAGAAAACAGAAATGAAAATGCATTTTTTATCGAGACAAACTTGTCTGTCTTTCCAGTAAACAGAAAAAAATTAATTCATGAATACTATAAATTAGTGGTGTCCCCCTTGTGAAAATTGTCTGACTAGCATGTTTATAGAGGTCAGATTGGGAGAAAATGAGTGTTACTCCTTGAAATTTCACCCATTTGAGAGACCAAAATAGATGCCACACAGTCAGTTATATAAAACTTAATAAAGAAAGAAGAGGTGACACTTGGGTCACATTTGAGGTTTATTAATGGAGCAAAGTAATACATTTTTATTACATCTGCTTTGTATTTATTTTGTTTCATTTGTTGTATTGATATTTCTATAGCACTCATCATTGTAGTAATTTAGTGAGTTAAAGATACATCATTTATCTCTAGAAGGTAGTATTTCATCCTATGAGGAGAAAACAGAGACTATCATTGGCATAAACATTTCACAGTGCTTGGAACTCAAGATTGTTTTTAAAATTATTTGATTAGTCATTGGATTATTTTTCTCTTGTTTTTCTTCAGAGTTTTGGTATTCCTTGTTAATTAAATGACACACTTGTATAGTCATTGGTTGGATTTTTCAGTAATTCTTGCTTAAATTGTGGTATCAGCAATATAAATGACTTGGTTCCTTGAAGTTTTTATCAGTTTAAATGGAGGATCAAAGAAACCAGTAATAGTATGACATGGGAGATATTGCATATACTGCAAGTGAATCTTGTCTGTATTAAATAACATAAAATATCATAAACTGATTCCATAAAAACAAATTTGTTAGAATGTATCCCAAAATTATTTAGGCTTTATAAGTACTTCCAAATTCTTTTAAAGCACATCTACTAGGTTCTAGTAGCAGGTTACCCATTTTGTTATTTTGGAAAAAGTGAACTAATCATATTTTACTGTACAGGATATGAGTAATAACAAAAATTAAATTTTTGGAAACATTTTGCAGGTTCCAGGCTTGCGTTTTGGGACTCTATATAAACCTCTGGAGCCAGCTGTTCACCACTATATTCTTTCAGTCACTATGAGGTGTTGATTTTAAAAGAATGGGTTGCTGTTCCCAAAGTCTACACACTGCAAATATTTCATGGCAGCCTTGTGATCTTGCGTGGATTGGTTATATTAATACCTATGCTTGGAGCATAATAAGGACTAATTCATGATTTCATTCAAAAACAGCGAAGAAAACTATTTTCTTTAATGGTATGCCAGATTTATCCAAATATTTCAGCAAATCTGTATTACAGTTTGTCAGAAAACTGGGTACAGCAAAGTGTATTTAAAAATCATTTAATTAGGACAAATTCATTTTCATGCCATACCACTACACAGCAAGACCTGCTTGTTCCTATTTCCTTAAATTTATCCTGGAATTTATCCAAGTTTCACTTTAATGAGTTGCCTAACCCGCTAGTTACATTAGGATTTATTTTGCCCTAGAGAATAATGTTTGAATTGATAGTTTTTAACCTGTTCTTTAAATGAACATATGTTCAGCTCTGAACTTTAACTCTGGATATAAGAAAGATTTGAGAAATACTTATTTTTTTATTGTAGTTGTTAAGATTTATAAATGAAATTTGATTAGTTCTTTTTAGTGTGGAAGCAATCAGCTATATAATTACAGTAAGTTTTAATGATAAATTTTGTATGAATTCATACTAATTTATATCAACCAGAATGATCAACCAAAATGTAATGGAAGAAAATTGAAATAAATATCTGACTTGGTTCAATGGTTTCTGTAATTAAAACTGGTTAAATATAGTTAATGAAATGTATTAAGAGTGAATTTTTTTATTAACAGGTGCAGTTTGGTAGCAAATATATATTATAAAGTGCTTTTAAATCCATTGTTTGTACTTCAAAACCATTATAATAAAATTTGAATTATAAAATGCACTTTCATCGTTAGCCAGTCCTAGTTAAAATTTCCTTCAAGAAACATTTGCTGTGCACATGGTACAGTAGAATTTTTTTCTCCTTTTTTGTTTCCTGCCTTTATGTATATAAAAGGATTTATTTTCTTCACTTTTAGTTTCTCTGAAAATGAATGTTTTGTGTCCCTGTTGTATTATTAAAAGCTACAGTAAGTTTAGAATTTGCATATTGTAAAAAAAGTTTTTATGTAATACACTATTACTACCCATGAGGGAATCTTTTACATGAAATTGGTAAGTGTAAAAGTCACTGTAGTTCAGTACAGTAGCTGGACTGCACTTTAAATGGATAGTCTTTGGTTTTTAAAATGAAGTTTTCTCAAAATGTTACACAGTAAGTCTGTATTGTTGCAACTCTCTAGAGATCCCCTTTTCTTTACAAGTACATTTACTAGATATTAAAAAAGCCTCACTATAGAGACATGATGAGTTTATAATTACATTAGTCCTAAATTTTGCTGAACAGGAATTGTGTGCCATTAGTTTTTGTTGTCTGTCTTTCAAATGTATAAACTTAAAAAAGAGACACTGGGTGTCCCTCTTTTTTTCTCCCTCCTTTTTTTTCTCTCCCACCCCTCTTCCCTTATTTATTCTTGTATCTGGACTTCTAATACTCCAGTCGTCTGAAGAAGTGGGTTGTGCACACGAAAGCTCATGATACCATCTACATGTTTTTTTATTCTTTAAAGTGCTACTAGACTATTTGTTGTTTTTAAAGTTTTTCCTGTTACAGACTAACTCGGCTATCCCTCTGAAGCTTTCAAATGTATGTTATGAAACATTCTTCTGTCAGATTACATATTAAGGGAATTGGAAGCATTTAATTTAAGTAGACCGACATTAAAATAAAAGAAATCATACCAGGGAGGGGGGGTGTAGAAGAGCTTATTTTAAAGCAATATAAAGGGCAATGGATCAATGACACTAATGCATTGAGATCCGTATTAAAAACTTGGGGCATTGCTTGAAAGAAGGCATGCTAGGAAGCATTCTGATTGACTGCACCATACTAGTACATTAACTTATCCTCATTTGCCTTTAGGGAAATATGGAGATTTTCTGTTAATGTCTGCCAAAGTCTCTGCTAACATGCACTTTTGGGCTCTGGCTTATGACTATTGTAACTTTGCACTTGTGTCCTTCAAATAGATAGCGATATTTTATGCCATGTTAGAGAGAAGTGACTAGTAGTATGAGATCCCCCTCTTTCTGCATAATGTTTTTGTCTTGTGTCTTACAAATTAGTTATGTTAGTTATGTTTATTAATATATAATTTATTTTTGTAGTTTCCCATATCAGCTGTTTGCAATGACAGATTACATAATTTGGGTTTGAATCAATCTAAAGAAGCATGCTCAGATTCTAGTATGAGGCACAGCCAGCAGAAAAAAAATTGGTGGGTTTCACAGCATTGCACCAAAAGTGATTGGCACAGTGTGGGGAATATTGGCATGTCCATGATGCCCATGTGATTCAGTACCTCATCTGTGTATACTTAGCTTCCATAGAGTAGTAGGTGCTCTTTCCTTAGGTGGAAAAAAGAAGGCTCTCTTGGCCCTAAGAAATTCCAGTTTCTAATTTTTCGATGTTATATGACAAATGAGGGTAGCAAATAAAACAGTGTTTATAGTAATTAATTTTTTACATATTTGCAGACCACCACTTGCCTACAAAACCAGACTATGTAACCACTATTGGTGCTGTACTCTCTGTTCCCCTCCTTTTTAAAAAAATTCTTGCATCCATTTGTGTTTCATTTTACATTAGCCACCAATTCTACATAAATATTCATATGTTTATGTTTTTCCTGTCAATAGTATTGTTGAAGTCTGTATGACTCATGACCATATGACTGTCAAATTATCTGTGAAGGTGATGTCAGTGAGAGGACTTTTACTTCTTTTACATGAAAGAAGATTGTTGTGCTGGGATGGGTTCCATCTATCAAATACTGGGAAGAGTTTCTTTTTACATTGGCTGACTAACCTGATAAGGAAAGGTTTACATTAGGTCATATAAGAGATTGTGAGAAAAATCCAGTCTAGGCTCAATTAACAAGGACAAAAGGAAGGGAGTAATTTTGGGAGAAAAGTCTAGAAAGCCGTTGTGGCTGCATGTGATACTTTTAGCTATTCTAAAAAGTAAAAGGGACACACATAGGAAAAGGAAGAAAGGGCATGTCTCTATGGAAGTATATATGGAAATAGCAAAAGCAGATGTGGACAAAATCAGAAAAACAAAGGCAAAACATTAATTACAGCTGTCAGAAATATTGGAGTCAACAAGAAGGGGTTCTTCAAATATGCCAGATAAGAAAGGAAGATCAAAGGTGGCTAATGGAGAAATTGATCTCTAACAGAAAGTGATAGGAAGGCAGAACTGCTCAGTGCCAACTTTGCTTCAGTCTTTTCATAAAAAATAACATGTGACCAGACAACCAAAGTTATTAGACAATAAAAGGGGAAAGGATGTAGATCAAGGAAAGTAAAAGAATATGTCAAAAGTCTTCTGACCAGTTTGAATGAATTCAACTCAGCGGGTTATTCAAAGGTGCTGAAGAAATCTTGGAGATACTAGCAAGAATATGTACAAACTCATGGGTGACTGGAGAGGTCCCAGAAGACTGGAGAAAAGCTAATGTTTAGTGCCCATCTTTAAAAAGGGGAAAAAAGAGGAGCCAGAGAATTATAAATCGGTCAGCCTGAGTTCAAGAACTGGGAAGCTACTAGAGCAAAGTATAAAACATTTTATTTGTGAATACCTGGAGAACGAAGGGGCAATTACTAGCAACCGCTATGGATTTATCAAGAACAAATCATGACAAATCAGCTTGATTTCCTTCTTTGACAGAATAACTAAATTTGGTGGATGAGGTAATGCAGTGGATATAATGTACCTGGACTTCAGCACAGTTTTTGACATGGTCCCACATGATATTTTGATAGGTAAGCCACAGAAATATGGGCTTGGTGGAATGACCATTGAGTGGATATATAATTGGTTAACCAACTGTAAACAAACTTTTAATTGTATGGTGTCAGATTGGAGGGAGGCCATAGGGATCTTGTCCTGGATCCGATGATGTATAACATCTTTATTACCTGGAGATAGGTATGGAGAACATATTGATCAAGTTTACAAATGACATAAAGCTAGTGGGAGTTGCCAAACTTAAAATTTGGAGGATTCTTGTTAAATCAGGGAACTGGACTATAGATAACAAAATGAAATTGAAGAAAGACAAATGTAAGGTGCTATGCTTAAGAAAAAACACATGCATAGAGTGGGAGAAAACTGACTTGTCGCAGCAGCACTGCTGGGAAGAATGTAGGAGTTGTGGTGTATCACAACTTTAACATGAGTCTTCAATGCAATACAGTTGTGCAAAAAAACAAAACAAAAAGCAAGAAATGCAATTTTAGTATGCGTTAACATAGGCATAGCATTGAAGTCATAGGAGGTGATAGTACCACTCTACTTGACACTAGTTCAGGCTTCATCTGGAGTACCATGTCCTCTTTTGGTCACCACTATAGAAAGTATGTGGAGAAGCTGGAAATGGATGGAAAGAAATCATATAAGCAAAGGCTGAAGAATCAGGGTCTGTTTAGTTTGGATAGAGGGGGACACAATAGTGGTCTTCAGATACTTGAAAGGCTGCCATTAAAAAAAGAAGAAGTTTTTCTCTCTTACCATAGCAGGAGTCGAACCAATGAGTTTAAACTACAGAATAGCAGATTAAATAAATTTCAGGGAAAATTTCTGAACAGTAAGAACAGTAGGACAATGAGGCAGACTGCATTGAAATGTTGTAGAAGCTTCTTCATTGGAGGTTTTCAAAAGGAGGCTTGTTAGCCATCTCTGTTTGGTTTAGAACCGAAAAAACCCTTGCATCTTGGCAGGGTATTAGACTAGATGATCCTTGTGATCACTTGTATCCCCATGGTTCTGTAAAACTTTGTATGAGTAAAGTTGAGCATAAGAATATAATTGTCTATGGCTGTGGTTCTCAACTAGTGGTCCACTGGTGGTCCATGGTGACTTTTTTGGTGGTCCACAGGAACATTGTCCAAAGTCACACAGCGTGAGCAGGTGCCACCGTTAGCCTGTTTTACTGCGTGTTCACAAGCACGCGGTGCGTTATCCATAGTATCACCTAGGACGCAGCTGTGTTGTGTTGCCAGTAACTTCCATCTGAGGCGCTGAGCGTCTGTAGCTGCCGCCGTCATGCTGAGCGGTTGCTGTGTCGTTCGTTCTGTGCTACATGTGCTGTTTTACAGGTGTGGTGTAGTTTGTTTGTAATGGCAACGACAGGAAGAAATGTCAAGCGCTAGTATTCGGAGGACTACATCAAATTTGGCTTCACTTGTCAAGAAAAAGAAGGCGTGGATTTGCCACAATGTGTTGTTTGTTTCAAAGTCTTGGGGAATGACTCAATGAAGCCAGCTAAGCTGAAACTCCATCTCGAAAAGTGTCACCCGAACTTGTTGAAAAAGGATGAAGATTATTTTGAGCGGCGGTTATCAGGTCTGAAACGGCAGCGCCTCGATTCAACAAGTGCATTCTCAAAAAAGAGGTGGTCCACGAAAATTTTTTGATTGGCCTGGTGGTCCGTGGACTGAAACGAGTTGAGAACCACTGGTCTATGGGATCAGGGTGTGCTGAATTGTAAATATTTGGGGCAGGAACTATGTCTTTCTCTGTGTATAAGGAGCTTCTTTTACTATTTTGCACCAATCCGATTTGAGATGTCTGGGCACCACCACACTATAAGCAAATAATAAATGGGGTGAGGAAAGGAATGGGTTAATGTGGTATCATGGAAATGCACGGTTCAAATATAAACATATTGACTTGGTTGTATAAAATGTATATTTACAGATAACTTGATCTTGTTAATTAACTTGCAAGTTGGTGTCACAGCAAAAATGAGTTTATAGTAAGAATATGAATTAGGAGTGTATAATGCCATTGTGTGTAGTGATTGGGAGGATATCCCATGTCTAGGGAGCAAAATGGGAGAAAAAAATTATCTGGAGACAGAAGTTGGGAGAGATAAAAAGAGGGCATCAGAGTTGGTGTCACTGGCATAGTAAAGGGTAGGTTATGTAAAATCATTGAGATCAAGGTGTGTTTGCTAAGAGTAGTGTAGGACCTTGAAAGTGAATATAAATGTAATGTGATGTGTGGGGAACTGGGAAGTCAGTCAAAAAATTCTAAATGGATGATACCATGATCTAAATGATCAGTATGGAAAACTATTTTTGGTGGCATTGATGGGATTTTGGACAGATTGTGGGGACTGATGTGGATGTCAGGAAGAACAGATTACTGTGTTCAGTGCAGATGATTGGGATAAGAACAAGAAAGTGTCAGATTTCAAGATCTGTTTTGGAGCAAGAAACTGAAGGATGATATTACTATTTCTGGTTTTCAGTGGATACGATAAATTTATCGTTTATAACCTATAGATACTACCTGACATTTAAAAATAAATGTAAACCCTGACTACTGATGTAATTTGCTACTTACCTGCATTGTGTTCAGTGGGCTACAAATGTATTTTTATATCATTCCCAGAAGTGCTGTCATTGAAAGCAGATGTGCCTGGGAATAAATTAAGATAATGTAGTGAAAAGGAATCAAATCTGAGTATGTTTGAAAAATGATAGTGACTATATAGAATGCATATTCAGTGAGTTCTAAGTATGAAGTGTGAGGGGAAAGCTCATTTCTGATACTTTGATTTGCTGATATATTGTTAGTATGAGTGTTTTTACATTAGTTTCTTCTGGTAGCGTAACATAGTAGATGTTTCATTTAGTGTCTCACTACATTTTAAAAAATAAAATATTTGAAAATGATTCCATTTATAAACATTTCCCTCCACTATAGTAATGTTAAACAGCATAATCTATAACTAGTGTGTAACAATAATTAAAAGCACGGCATATATTAATATTTCATAATTACTTGTACATAATTTATTTCCCTTTTATTACCTTAAATGTAGTTAAGATCAGAAAAAAATACTGTTGGGATTATATGCCAATAAATACCTAAATGCTTGGGAAATGTTCAGATATGTTAGTGGTGGGTGGATCACACCTATATAGCTAGAAAATAAGACTGGTCGATCTGTGGAGTGGTTATGGGAAAGGTGCAGAAGTAGGGTAAGAGAGGAGTAGCTGGAAAAGCATTAGTGCTAAACAAGGTTTGGTGGTGAATAAGGATCAACAATAGAGGTGGGGGGAGAACTTAAAGGAGGATCTATAGGAGCAGTTTGGAGCATCTGAGGTTGGGTTGGACGATGGTGAGAGTAGCAGTTGTGGGAGAAAGAAAAGGTGAAGACAGCATTAGCTGGAACATAGAGGAAGCTTGTGCTTTGATTCATATTTAATATTAAAAACCTCTCAGGAATATTTGAATTATGGAGCAGTAATACTATTTGGGAGTTCTGGGGATTAAATTAACTATTTGAGCTTTGCTCTTATGTTTTGTCATCACCAGCACTCGCCAATGGACTATATCTCTATAATTCATTTTCCTGTTCCATATTTTATACATGCAGTGTGGTTGCTGAATGTGTGCCCGATGCTTAGATTTACAAGAGTGAAAACACCAAGTACTATTTTGGTGGGAACGCATTAGTATAACCAGTTAGTTTTTGTTAAACTTCTTCCATTTTTGAGATAATCAGGATGAAGGTATGAGAAGTCAGTAATTCTTTCTTATAGTGCATCATGTATTTGTTTTCTTTTAGGCAAATGAAAAGTGAATTTTCTTTTGATATCCAATCATTTATAATCTAGTGATTTTTTTTTTTTTGTTAAAGTTATGATATGAGACAAGTATAATACAAGTCTTGCAGCCTCAGCCCTCATGATAAGTTTTTTTTGGTAGTTTTGCCAGTCATGTGCACTAAATTACTTACTCTCTATTTTGCTTTCAATTTTTAAAACAGGACCAAACGATCTCATGTTCCACAAACAGAATGCATATTTGAACTTCCAAATCTGACAGTTCAAGCAACTAGAGCCCAGACCCTTCTGCTACAAACCATTTATCAGAGCTGGTTTCATCATGTTGGAAATGTCAGTTCTGCTGTGGTAAATGAAGTTTTGCTGAATGAAGTCTTCCAAACATTAGGTAAAACAAAATAATTCTAACAGTTATAGTAGAGTAAAATTTCTGTGTAATATAAGAGCACTGCTAGTAACAAATGAATGCACATGCAACTCCTTCTTTTAAATCCAGGTTATATCATGCTGTATTTAAATGACAATGTTTTTGTGTGCATATGGTATTTATAGTATATGCTTAATATCCAGGATGTAATCTAAGCCACCAAGCTTCACTCCCTGGCACCAGTTTCTGGATGCATTTAATATTGCAATACAGGATAATTTTTCCATACTTCCTACATCATTTGAGACATTCAGCCTCATTGCTTATACTGTGTAATGTAGTAACTTAAGATCTTTCAGAGGTGAAGTTATTGAATGAAATATAAAGCAGTAGATTTAAGGGCTTTATTCATCAAGGACATTTTGTAGAATGCAGATGTGGATTTGTGCAAAACGGCTCCAAATGTTCTTCATCTAAGCTAATGTAATCAATAACTGTTTTGTTGACTCTTCTGAAGTAACTAAAGTGATGCAAATCCAAGAGGTGGAAGATATAAAAGTGCTGGTTATTATGTATTCATAATGCAAAACAGGGAAGGTTTTCAGGAAAAAAAAGTTTTGTGCAAATCAGACTGATTCTGCAAAGCTCATGCTTATTATCCATCTTTACACAGCTAAATAACCATGTATTTAAAATAAGCATGCATTTAAGTGTTTGTCTGAGTCTGGGCCTTGATTAGTCCATAGACAATTCAGGTTACCTTGTACAAGTTTACTTAAATTCAAATACTTGGTGACTTTGGCAAAATCATATGAGTAATGGTTTTACTAAGGATGAATGCTTTGTATTGGTTGAAACTCTCTGAAAAACCCTGGTTTATTTTTCTAACAGTTTCTCCTCCCCTACTCATTAATGGCAAAAGATGAGGAAAACAAACAAACACTGTTTTAGTTCCTCTTTTTCTCTAGTACATAATACAAGGCTATTGATTCAACATGCAGTTGTATGTTGACTCCATGACAGGTATCTTTTTCAAGATTTATGTCATCCAAGATTATATGCTGGCAGCAGAGGATGTAAGGCAGTGTCTAGAAGATCACCAGCAGAGAGACCATGAGTTCCATTTCTGAAAGTAGACTATGGGTTTTTTCTCAGAAGAAACAAGTTTTTCTGACAAAACTTCTGTCAACACCCAGAAGTAAACACACGCAAAAATTGCCACTTGCTCCCTCTGTCAACAGATCATGTCCACTGTGTTGCGAAACAGTGGCAGCGACATCCACTTCTTTGAAAAGGTGTAAAGCGATATAAGTAGTCCATTCTGACACTGGGCTGGCTCTTTCCAAGAGGAGCAAAGATTTTTAAAAAGCGGAGTTAGTTTGACAGTTGGTTGTTAACTGTCCGACAAACACTATATAAATTGCTCAGCTTCACTAATTATAGCTAGAGAAGAAGCACACACAACTATCAGTTCCCTAACAAAAACTCTAGAATAGATAGCTGGGAAAATAATCCTGCTGCATTTTGGTACTATTTATGGTTTTTATTATGATAACCAATGCTGTTAAGACTATAGCCAGGGCCTTGTATGCTCCAGGGCCTCTGAATTTGTTATAGAATTGTGCTCTCGAATCTGTTTTCAATTTTAAAATAGTGCATTTAGCCCATATGTTTGTTATAAAAATGTTGAAAATGTAAACTAAGTATAAACCAATGCAACATGCTCTTCCTGAGTGTGCAGAGGGCCTGAAATAATAGTTCTAAGAGAAATGAACTATTCCATACATCTCAGTAAAGGTTCTCGTGGATGTTTTGATTCTGTGACCACAAAAATTGACATTTTTCCAAGATGCTGAAGATTTCAGGTGGTTTACAGTGGAATTTACCATTCTACTATAGCCAGGTACCTAGCATTTTGCTTTTAGTGTCCCTGAGTGGCCTGCACCTGCCTCTTACCAGATTTTTCCATAACAGAAAGGTAGTTGTGCTTCAGTGCATGCCTCCTGTATTATTTCAGACAGCAGGAGGTAAGAGAGCCAGAGCTGGAGTCCAGAAAAGACAGAAGTATAGGCAGAAATCCTTTAATTCAGCATGGACCTATCTTGAGCAAACCTTAACAGAATTACAGAAAGCATGTATGCCCCTAAACAATAAAGAAATTAGGAAGAAAGGGGGAAAAAATCTTAATATCATTAAATGGCAAAGTTCAAAAGGTTCTTCAGTCCAAACAGATATATATCCTTCAGAACATGGAAATCCAAACCAAGTGAAACCAGTGGAAAACAGAATAAATTATGGTAGGTAAAATGCAAGCTGGAAATTCAGAGGCCAGAGAACTTGAAGAGGATAAATAGCTAAAGGAGTAAAAACAAAATAACAGAAATGTTTAAGTATATTGGAAGCTTATGACATCCAAAGTATCCAGACTTTTCCCAGGCAGTAAAAGGAGCAATTTGAAAATAAAGACAGAGGAGTTGAATGATTATTTGCATCTGTCTTCACCACAGAGAATATTTGAAGAGAGAGAGACTACATTCTGATTTTGTCCTAATCTGAAAAAATCTTTTTTTTTTCTTGGAGGAAATTTACAAAGCCATACAAATGTTATTTAATAAAACAGAAAAGATTCTGATTCATTTTATAAGCATATTTATTAAAACAATACAAAAATGCGCACACATTATCCACAATGGAAAAAATTGCAATTCTGTCAGTAAAACAAGAGAACATAGTAGTAAAGTCCCCCAACCTCCTAGGTAGTTAGATCTATCTATCACTCTTCTGCATTTCCTCTTCAGAACTGATATTCTTTGACTAATTTATTCACATTTTGAGCATCTAGTTTACTATAGTTTTATCCAAATTAGTTTGATGGTGTGCAAAAAACCATCACTTGACTGATCTTCAGCCGGCTGATGAGTATTGCAGATCTTCTAAAAATTGATACAATTGTGAATTAAATTGTCCTAACTTCCAATCATGTTACCTGTACAAGTTGACACTGTTTTGATTCCACAAACTGTGAAACAACCCATTCACAAACATTGATTTGGAGTAGAAATCTGAGAACTAAATTTTAAATGTTTGAAGAGAAAGCAGTATATTTCACTTGTTATCTTTCAGTCGTCTCTTCTTGTTCTTCAAGCAATCACTTATTTCTTGCCACTACCTTCAATTTTCAGCATGTTGATTTTAGATGTATGCACTCGCAGTGTTGGTCATCACCTATCACATTTATAGTGAAAATAACCATTTTGTGAATTCAACAATAAGACAGAAAAATAAAATGAGGAAGAGAGCATTATACAATAATTTCATTAGAAGCTTTTCCTGTCTTCTGGATACATCTAGATACTAGCAAAAAAACCTGTATCAATTTACTGCTTAATCTCCTTCCCCCTCTATATCATCTAATGACAGTACAAGATTCTATTTTTTTTTGTACTTTATCACTTGCGTTTCAGTAGCCACACCCCTTTCTCCAGTAACCAGTGACCCCATCCATTCCCTTCCTTCTCTGCCCTTCTGTATAGTAATATACCTTTTTTTTGTTTGTTTGTTTGTTCGTTTGTTTCCTAATAGTAACTTTAATTTTGTAACTACATCTGAACTTTTTAGAATTAAAGTGTGGCTTCACAGGTTGAAATTGATAGACTAACATAGCTAGTACTGGAAAGCAGAACAACTCTTCTATATATATTATTTATGTTCATTTAAATACTTCAGAATAACTCAGGAGTTCAGTAAATAAAAATAAACTGGAAAAATGCAGAAGAAAACAACATTGTGGTAATGTTTTTCAAAGTACTCCTTCCCCTCCCAAAAAAGACTTAAGATTTTCACAGTCCTCAAACAAAGTTTTCCTCCCTCAGGAAATAGAAAAGAGGTGCTGGAAAAAATTAAAAATGTACTGTAGTAAGTAGTAGTCACCAACATTGAATACAGTAATTCCTCATTTAACACGGTAGATACGTTTCAGAAAATGATCGTGCTAAGGGAAAACGTGTTATTCGGGGTCAATTTACCCATTGAAAATAATGGAAAAGGTGGGGGTTGCATTTCAAGCGCACGTGCGCTCGCAGCTCCAGCCTGCACTTCTTAGCAGCTGGGACTGGGACATAAGGTTGTGGGAGAAAGGGGACTGGGTTATAGCAGGGAGGCGAGGTGTTTGGCTCTGGAGAAGGGAAGGGAAGGACAGGGGAGGGGGCTTGCAGCTGTGCAAGGCTTCCCCTGCCTCCCTGCAAAGCGGCAGAGGTTTGCTGCTCGCCGCGCCATTCCCCGTTGACTCCCTCTGGCCAGACGCAAGGCATCTGGCCAGAGGGGGTCACTGGGGAACGGCGCAGCGAGCGGCAAACCTCTGCCGCTTTGTAGGGAGGCAGGGGAAGCCTCGCGCAGCTGCCCAGGGCTTCCTCTGCCTCCTTACAAAGCGGCAGAGGTTTGCCACTCGCTGCGCAGTTCCCCGGTGATCCCCTCTGGCCAGATGCCTTGCATCCGGCCAGAGGGGGTCACTGGGGAACGGCGCGGCGAGCGGCAAATCTCTGTCGCTTTGCAGGGAGACAGGGGAAGCCTCGCGCAGCTGCTAGCCACTGGCCGGCCCTAGGGAAATCGTGTTATTGCAGGGACGGGGTCGTGTTTGAAAAATGTTCCCTAAAAAAAAATCGTGCTATCGCAAAAACGTGTTAAGTGGGCATGTGTTAAGTGAGGAATTACTGTAGGTGTGCATTCGTGAGGGACTTAGGAATTAAATGGCTGACTTGTTTCCAAAATTATCCTACTGATAATCATCTGAAGAAGTGAGTCTGCCCCACGAAAGCTCATCACCTAATAAACCATCTTGTTAGTCTTTAAAATGCGACATGACTGCTTTTTTTGTTTTACCAAGTTCAGACTAACACGGCTACCTCTCTGTTACTTTCCTACTGATAGACATATTATTGTTGTCTGTGATTTATAACTGTTCAACAAAATACATAGGCATCGTTGTAGGTAGCTCAGTAAACCTGGAACTCATGAGCAGATATGTGTGTAACAGTTGAAAAAACATACAAAATGTTTGAATGCACGAGGGGTGGGTTATAAAGAATAGTGAAGTGATTTTAATAATATTCCATATCACTAAGCCTTATGCTATCAGCTGGAACAGTTTAATTCAGTACTTGGGAGCTAGTGCCAGATTTTTAAAAGTGTTTATGCAGGGTAGGCACTTTGTGGGATTTTCAAAAGTACCTGTATGCCTAACTCCCATTGAAGTCACTGAAAGTAACATGCCTAACCTTCATAGTTGTTTTTGAAATTCCCCCTCGGTGTTTACCTGCATCTTTAAGTACTTAAATATCTTTGAAAAATCTGTCCTTCAGTGTCAAAAAATATACCACAGAAACCAGTGTTTAGAGGTATGTAATGAAAATCATAAGATGAATGAACAGAGTTCAGTATTGAGAAATTGAAAAGACTGGGACTGTCCAGAATAGGATACGTATTAGGGGAGGTAGTAGAAATAATATATAATTCATAATAATTATACAAAATAATAAATGGAACAATATGCATGCTAAATGGGCACTTACTGTTTTTCATAAATTGAGAACATGGGCAACATGTAATGAAATTGTAAAGGCAATAAATTTAAAACTGTTAAAAAAAAAATAGAAGTAAGGTGTCTCAATCTTAAGTTCTTTTCTTAAGCTCCATGTTTTATCCAAAAATATTTCCTAACTGTTACAGTATATAAATATTAGTTGTTTACTAAATACACATTTTGGTTTGACAGGCACGTTTTATAATTCATTGTGTTTGAATGGGAAAGGAAGTTTGGGTCTGAAATGCTTTCATGCTCTCTGCATGTATTAGTGATTATAGTAAATTCAAACAAGAAAATGTTACTACTTATCACACCTCACTATGAAAATATAAATATAGGAAATAGCTAAACATTACAAAGCAGCAATTTCTTTAAAGAACAGTATTACTCCTTTGGAGTAACTGTTACACATTTTGCTCTGTTAGTGTGTACCTAAACCACTTAGTTTCTAACCAGTCAGCCTGCCAAGAAAACACATACATGGACACATATGGCTTTACTTTGCTCTGGAAAACTGGAACTTGCTACCACTTTTTCCTTATCCTGTTCAGGTAGTTCATTATTTTGTTGACAGCCCAGTTCCATTAATCTGCCATATTTGGGAGAATTGCTTGCAGACCTTAAATTTCTCCAAAGGCGATCAAATAGGCATTGGGATCCTTCATGTAAATGATGTCTTAAAGTTAAAATGAAATCTACTTTCCAGAAAGTAACTGTAAAACTATTTTATGCAAGATTTCATGTGGGATACCTTAATGGTTGAATAATAAATTTTACCTCATAAAAATGAAATTCAATAATACAGTAGCTTTCTCAGTGCAGTAGCATCTGGTTGAATCTCAGGAGAGCCAATATTTTCCAACTCATTAGGATCATGTCGTTCTGTATGTCGTCAACATTGACTTAGCCAAGCTACCTTTACTTACATAACCGCCAAACTATTAAATAGGTCTCTTGTGGAGTGAAGTCAAATATTCCTCTTATTTTGCTTTTGCCTGGGAAGAAGAGAAGAAAATGTTCATACTGTAACATTTAAACATCTGGTCTAAACCACATCAGGGTAGCGCTGAAGAAAGTAACAGGATTCAGTATTCTTCCCAGGTGTACATATAAAACGCGTTTTGGAGCTGCTGCATAGTTCTTTAACCACTTAGGAAAAAGATTGAAATATAGCGGTTTGCCCTGTTTTAAAGCTACTTTCCCCCTCTTTACATTTCTGAGTTCAGTTGTAATGCAGGTTGTTGAGAGCTGTAATCACTTCCTTGCAACATATTGACTTTGAATCTGTTTGTTCCACATATTGTGGACAAGATTGGCATTTATTTTTAGGACTGTGAGTTAGACTTTCTGTTTAAAATCAAAGTGCAAGAGTGCATTTGTTTGAGTAATTGCTTGGGAGTGGCAGATCACAGCTGTATGAAACTTGCACAGAATGAACATTTTTTTGTCTGTCTTGGATGATTGTACCCATATGTGTTCTGATCCATTATAAAGGTTTCTGGATTCAGTGTATAAATAATATGGATTTTTACATGCAGTTAATTTCTGTGCAAGTAGTAACTCTGGAATTGGAAACTAATCATTTGCATGTAGTTTGGAAATACAGATCAGGATCAAATTGTTGTTAATTCACATATGTTGATTGGTTGGTATATATGTTCATATCATCTTTAATTGTTATGATGAAGACCTATCTTCAAGATTATTTTAAAACATGACGATGTGATGTCTGGCAGCAGCAGATTTCCTGTGCCTTTCCATTCTGAGATTTTGCCAGGGCTGTGACATTTACAACCCTTCTGTCTACATGGGCTGCTGAACCCTTGGGTCCATTGCTACTGCATCCAAACATTCAGTTTGTACACAATGTAGAAACAAGACTGGTGCTGGGTTTGGCACTTCATAAAACCAGTACTCTCCACCATGCACCTGATGTCATTGGCTGTCTTAACGCCATTGCTGACTTTGGTACCAAACATTGGCCTTGGCATTGGAGACCTCGTTGTCATCTCCAGACAATTCAGTGGTGACCAGTTCTTTCTTCCCTCTAGTGCCCGAAGACTTCAGTACCTACCAGGTCCTTTTGAATGTGTGGCTGCTTTCCTGGGTATACAGATAGAGTCCTTGTTGGATATTCTGCAGCCACCTGTCACAGGGAGAATGGCCCTTCCCCACCAATTTTAAGCTCCTGGAGCTTGCAAAGGTTCTTTGGAGATTGCTGGCTTTGGTGCCACCTACTGTACACTACTTGGAGAAATGATATTTTGTACTGGTGGAGTGATTTGAGAATTTTTACTCCCACCTTGCCCCCAGTTCCCTGGTTGTATCTGCAGTAAATGGCAGGGCTCAGCAGGACAAATATAAGTTGACTCCTAAGGAAAATGACTCTAAAAGGATGGACTTAATAGGCAGAAAAATCTGTAACTCCTTTTTCTTGCTAATGTGAATTGCCTTCCAGCAAGCTTAGATTTACAATTGTGACAGCAATTTGGTTGGCTATGTCTAAATTTTAAGATTAGATGCCTGAAACCTCCAAAGAGAATTTTGGTGTTTGTCATGGATGGTTGTTTTATGGTGAAAAGATAGGTATAGTCTGTGTTCAGTGTCACAGACGCCAGCCAGAAAAATTGCTTCAGTGATGACCAAGAGAAGTTAAGTTTGTTAGTTCTGGCTGCAGAGTTTGGTTATTGCTCTCCACATGCAGCAGGCCATAAAGGACTTGCCATTCAGTGGTTGGTTGGCTCCTTTTTTTTTTTTTCAGACAAAATGGATGAAAATCTGCACTCCTTCAAAGATTCTAGGGCGACCCAATGTTCCTTGGGGATATGTACCCTGGCAATGGAGAGATGCCATTATGGCTGGCAACAGCAGAGCAACTGTACAGCTTTCAGTGTTTTTTTTTCTCTCCTGAACCCACCCCACCCCCCTGCCTTCAGAGGGTCCCTTATCCTGCTTTCCTAACTGGAGCCCACCACCTTGTGATCCCCAGGCCAATGTCCTATCCTGTGCCTCACCACTCTACCTTCATGGGGTCCCTTATCCTGTGTTGGCTGTCTGGTGACTCCCAGTGTGGACAGGACTTGAGCTGCTAAGGCGGGAGGGAGCCTGAGACGCCAACTCACAACCCTGCCCTCCTCAGGCAAGTGCTACCCCCTACTCCACTCAAGAACTTACTGGAGGTGGGATGGGGTGGTTTGGTCTCTGAAATGGACTATGGGATAGGGCATCAGTGTCTGGATCACAGGGTGGTCGTCTCAAGTACCCCCAGCCCCCCAGTCCACACACCCAGGAAGCAGCCCAGGATGACCCCAGAAAGGGGCATAAGTCCTAGAGGTGGAAGCATTCACATTTTGGCCAATCCACATGTCCTCCCTCAGTACCTCTCAAGTGCCCATTTTGACACACTGTTCCAGAGCAGTTGTTCAATCATGACTTCTGTTTTCTCTTTTCCTCTGTTTGGAGATAGGTTAGCTCAGTGTTTCTCAACCAGTGGTACAAGTACCCTTAGGGGTACTGAAGAGAAGTCTTCGGGATACATCAACACAACTGAAATTTGGAGAAAACTAAATTTTTGTTTTAAGTTTCACAGTACTTTATTATTTTTAAACTTAAACAACAACAAATGGTCTGGTAGCACTTTATAGACTAACAAAACATATAGATGGTATCATGAGCTTTCGTGGGCACAGCCCACGTCTTCAGTTGACCTGTCATCTGAAGAACTCTGGTCATCTGAATAAGTGGGCTGTGTCTACGAAAGCTTATAATACCATCTACATGTTTTGTTAGTCTTTAAAGTGCTACCAGACCATTTGTTGTTTTTTACATTTATCCTGTACAGACTAACTCAGCTACCCCCTGAAGCTTCTTTATTATTTTTGTACTTTTACACCCAAAAATTTCATCTCCCACTTTGCTACGATTAAGTTGTTTAAACAAATGTGTTGCAATGGTAGAAAAAAAAATTGTATGTCTGAAAACTGTAGGTAGTGGGGGTACTTTATAAAAAAATTTTTAAAGGGGGTACTTTATAAAAAAAAAAAAAAAAGGTTGAGAAACACTGGGTTAGTTCATTTTCTCAATATTTGGGGCTCAGTTGCTACCAACCTTTGGGATCAAAGGATTATCAGATTGTGTTATGCTGTTTAGTTCCTCTCCTCCCTCTCTCCCCAGCCCTCTTCAGAGACTTCTCTCAAGTGATATTGGTCCTTGAGCAAGTCCAGTCTCTTCTGGTTTTGGTAACAGTGTAGGAAGCGCTTGTTGAGCACAAGGTCATTTTTTTTCCTGGTATTTGTTCAGTTTCTGGTTCCCAAATTCAAAGGAGAGGGTAAGACCTAGCCTCAGTTTCTGCAGTCTCACCAAATATATCTTAGAGCAGTGGTCACCAACCAGTAGATCGGGATCTACTGGTAGATCTTGGAGCCTCTGACAGGTGATCCTTGACTTGGCCAAAAGGCTATCAAGTGCCAGCACTTCAGCTACTCCTCCCCTCACTGCTGCTCATCTCCTGCCCTTTACCTTGGAGCTGCCCCTCCCCAAGGGGAGCCTCCTGCTTTCTGTGCAGGGGAGGGAGAGTAGGACACTGATGTCAAGGTGCCCCTCCCACTCTGTATCCTTTCTCCACAGAGCAGAGAAGGGGCACAACAGGACCTGGGATGGAGTTTGCTGGCTGCTTTAGGGAGTGGTCCAGAGCCAGGGCAGGGGTGGGCCTGCCTTAGCCCCACTGCACCACTACCCAGAAGCCACTAGCAGTGTCCAGTTGGAGCCCACATCCCAAACTCCTACCCCAGTCATGAACCTCCTTCTGCACCCCAAGCTCCTGCCCCAACCCCAAGCACCCCTGCATCCAAACACCCTCCGAGAGCCTGCACCAAGAACCCCTCCTACATCCCAACTAGCCGCCCCAAGAGCAGCTCAGAGACCCTCTCACTCCAGATCCCTTAATCCAAGACCAGAGCCTGCACCCCAACCCTCTGCCCCAGCCTGATGAAAGTGAGTGAGGATAGGCAAGAGAAGGAAGATGGAGTGAGTAGGGGCGGGGCTTCAGAGAAGGGGCAGGAAGGAGGCAGGACAAGGGTATTTATATTTGCGGTAGATCCTGGATTGCACTTAAATTCAAAAAGTGATCTTGTGCTCAAAAAGGTTGGAGACCACTGTCTTAGAGTATTTGCTGCATCTTCAGTAGTTGGACCTTAAGTTAAATAATTGAGGATGCACCTCATGGCTGTCTCACCTCTTCATTGACACATTAATGGAAAATCAATGTTTTCCAGTTCCATGTTGGTGAGATTTTTAAAAGGAATTCTTCATCTCCATCCCCCAGTGAGGGAACTGTTTCCTTTGGGGACCTTAATATGGCCTTGACAACTCTGGTGGGAACTCCTCTGGCATCTGGTCCCTTTCCTCTCATGTAAAAAAACTGCATTCCTTGTGGCAATCACATCTGTGGGAAGAGTAGGCCCAGCCTTAGGGCAAGGCGAGCATGGTGGTTGCCTTGAGCATGCATTACCTGGCCACTTGCTCTCTGTCCTGGCCACAGTGCCTTTGATTGCTGCCCTGGCCACAGTGTGCTGCTTTGAGCCCTGCAAACTCTTTGGTGGGGTCTGGAGAAGAGTGTGAAGTTGCAGGCTTTGATAAGAGTGTCTCCTTACATGCAATTCACCAAAGACTAAGTGATGTTGCAGTGGCTCCTGAAATTTATGTCTAAAGTGGTCTTGTGGTATTTTTGTTTGTGCTTTTTCCTGAACTGCACTCCTCTGTGGGGGAGCACTGTCTTCAAGCAGTCTAGGTCATACAGTGTCTGTGTTATACCTGGACAGAACAAACCCGTTTGGGTTTTGCGTTGATCTATTTCTGTTGTATGCAGACTATATGAAGGGACAGTCAGTCTCCTCATAGACTATTTCTAAGCAGATAGCGTTCTGCATCAACGTTGCATATGAAACTGCTTTGACTGTGCCCCCTATGTGTGCAAGCTCATTTTATGAGAGTGCAAGCTACAGTAGCATTCTTCAGTGACATCTCAGTACTGAATGTTTGCAGGCTGCCATGTAGTCATTGATGCACACATTTACAAATACTATGCCATTACTGCAGCATCCAGTGCAGCACCAGCTTTGGGAAAGTGGTCCCACAGTCCTTGTTTAAATAGATTCCAAACCCCACCTCCTGTGGATATAGCTGTGAGTCGCCTAAATGGAATACACAGCTGCATGTAGTCGAATAAATGGTTACTTGTTGTAACTGTAGTTCTTTGAGAGATGAGTTAGGGCAGGTCATGGAATACAAACCTTTGTCCCCTGTATACTGGAGTCTTTTCTCTGAGCATTTGTTGTGAAGGAACTGAGGGTATGTCTACACTAGCCCCCTAGTTCGAACTAGGGAGGCTAATGTAGGCATTCGAAGTTGCAAATGAAGCCTGGGATTTAAATATCCCGGGCTTCATTTGCATCTTCCCGGGCGCCGCCATTTTAAAATGTCCCCTAATCCGAACTCTGTGCCCGTGGCTACACGCGGCACGGAGTAGGTAGTTCGAATTAGGATCTCTAATTCAAACTACCGGTACACCTCTACCTATTTTTCTTAGATAGAAAAATAACCATGGAACAGCCCAAGAAGATGTCCCTTTTGGCCCCACTCCCTGAAGGTGTAAGTTCTGAATTCCTCTTGTTCCCCTGAGTTAATGGTTGCTACCATGCTTTTCCCCAACCCTGGTGCCAGGAAGCAGCTTGAAAATATTCCTGCTCTGCCTAAAAAGGCAAAAAAAGTTGTGGCAGCAGCAGAGTACCTGGGAACAGGAGGATCCCAACTGGAGAAACCTTACTGTAAAATATCTGATTGTAGATCTTTGAAATCTTCCACCAGAGGGGAGACTTCAGCAAAATGTAGACTAATGGCTCCTCTTTAATCCTACAGACATCTCTTTTTCCTGTTACAGACTAACTCGGCTACCCCTCTGAAACTTAGAGGTTTAGTTTGTTGTTCTCAGAAAATATTTCCTCTTAAAAAAAAAAATCTGTTTTTCTTGATTTGGTGGCAGAGAACCGTACGTGCTCTTTCTAGTCTTGTTAAAGTATAGTTTTAAAAAACCTATTGTCAAGTAGGGATGTAAAATCCCATTTAATCAATTAACCGGTTACATGTTAGGTTTAACCAATTAAGCAGGATCCGAAGCCAGGGAAAGCTGGAGCAGCTCCCAGCCTTTGGGGCTGCAACGTCCGGTGTCTGTGGGTGGAGGGCTGCTCCAAGGCACTGGTTAACTGTTACCTGGTAACCGTCACCATAGAAGGGTAATGCTTACCTATTGTCAAGTCTCTGAAAAACTTCAGTTTGTTCATGTCTAATTGATAAACCATCAACTTTGACTTCTATACACGTAATGACACTAAAGTATTTAAAGCTATCCCAGTAAAAGTGCTTCTCTCTAGTGTTTACTTTGTAAGAGATGATTGTCTAGCTTTTCAGTGTTGCTTTGTAACTCCGTTTGTCAATATAACTGGCACAAAATTGCTCCAAAACAGCTGCATAAGCCCCCAGAGGAATATTTCTAAACCAAGGAGCCCTCTCTGAGAGCCACAGCTGTGCACTTCTTCCTAGTGTAGTATGGGGGCTGCAACTGTTGTGGCTTGTATTCTCTGCATTGCTGAAATGGCCTGTAAATACTTTCTTCTTCTCTGACCTTGCCTGCACCAGACACCAACCTGACTGCTGGCAGCTTCTGAATAAGGGAAAAAGCCAGTTTATTCCTCTGTTCATATGCCAACTGTAATAATTACCAGTAACTTTGTGAAAACGTAGATCAGTTGGCACCTACTGTTGTTAGTTTCTTTTAGTCAAAACCTATTTCACACAGTCTCAGGAAGGTCTAATCCCCCTGGAATAAACAAAAAATATCAACTAAGGGGCAATGAGCCAGCATAAACTTCTGTTAAGATAGATGCTACTCCTGAGATAGCTTCAAGAAATGCTGCCCAAGAATCATTCATGGTCTATGTGCTGCTTCAGGATACTCCTTTTTTCCCCTCCCCTAACTTTTCACCCCTAACAAAGATTACTGTTTATTTTTTGCAAACTATTTTGGGCCAGCAGTAGACAAGAGCAGCATGAAGCTTTGGTTAGCTTTGGTTTTCACAGAAAGTTACAAGATGCTAGAACAAAAACAAAAAAGCTATTTGTATTGCTGTTTACTAGGTTTAATTGAACTCGTAAAGGAATTATATAATTTGGAGACATAATGTAAACCATTGATAAAGATTTACAGATGTACTGAAAAGAGAAAAATTGGCATTTTGTTTAAATTGTGTTTATACCATTAGCTATTGTTATACATTGAAGCCTCTTTCAGACATGCTGTATATTTCTTGTAAATGGGAGATAGCTCCTCCCAGCTGTTCACAATATGCGTCTTAGATCATTTCTTGCTATAGTTTACTTTGCTACTGGTTTCTTTAGTTAACTCTGAATTCCTTCGATTTGATTTAGATTAGGTGGCTGTGATTACCAAGGCGCTAAGTGCTTGATCTTTTTTTAAGAAAGCTTTTATAAAATCTGTTTTGAGGTGTGAAGCTACTTTTCCAGTGGGTAATGCTGCTATCCTTTCATACATTGCGCTATCCCATATGTTTCCAATAAAGCACAGCTTGCCAACATATTTAGAAGAGATGTGATCTTCACCAAGATGGTGCTTGACAGTAGGAACCAACCATTCTTCTTTGAGTGATGTCCCCATGGGTGCTCCACTTGAGGAGCTGGTGCGTCCTCACACCAGCAATTGGAGCTCTTTTCTAGCAGTGCCCTGCTGCACCATGCATGTGTAGTAATGTCTCCTCATGCTGTTAGTGTCTGTTAGTTGCGCGCACGGCATGGCACCACAGTTTCTTCTCTACCATCCTTGGCAGCAGAGAGAGCTCCTTTGCTTCCCTTCTCAGGCCTAAAATATCAAAAAATGTTTCTCAGTTTTCTTCCTGAGAAAAATTAACAAAAAAAGTTAATTTTTCCCATGTTCTCCCCAGTTTAATATGCCTGGTTCACCACAGTTCAAGAGGTGCGACTCATGTAGCGACACCATACCTGCCTCTGACAGGCATTCCTCTTGTATAAAATGCTGGGGAAAAGGCCAGCTCTTCCAGAAATGCCCTCGCTGCTCTAATCTCACTGCGCGATCAAGATGGGACCAAGTGAGTTGCCTCAAATCTTTACTCTATGAAAAATCTCTCCAGCCGACTCGAGACAACTACCCTGCTTCAGTGAGGACTCGAGAAGGAAAACATCCCAAAGTTACGTAAGAATCATTCTTCCTGGTCCTCGGACAGGGTGAAAACAAAGACCAGGACTTCTCTGGTCAAATCCCTCCCCTCAGCACCGAGCTCCTCCAGAGCAAACACTGCTGATAAGTCCGGCACCGTGCCAATGAAGCACAGCGCACCACACAAATGTGCATTCCGAACCTAGGCACAAGTCCTTGGCACTGGCATCAGCATCAGCACTGACAATGTTGTTGCCTGACACAGTGCCTAAGACCATGCTGAAATCAGCACAGAAGACAGTGCTGAAGCTGACCCGTGCTGATGTGCCGCCTCCCAGGCACCAATGCCAACACTGCCTCTGGCACCAGCAGCACCATCATCAACACCTACCAAGACGGCACCACACAAGAGTGCACCAAGACATACCCTGGCACCAACTGAGCATACACAGACTAACGTCCAATCGGCACCACATTCTCCGGTTTTGTCAGACCACTCAATATATTCCTCTGGATCTCTGGCGCCATCGGTGCCACTGAGTGAGGCAGATACTGGACCACAAAACAGGTGTTTGTCCCAACACTCCTCACCAACACAGAGATGCCCTCCCTGGGAGTCCAGCTCATCCATATCCGCTCATGTACCACCCTTTCCACGTTGGTTTGGCCATACCCACCACCTCCATATCTGGGACAGTGGCCCCTCCACACCAGGCTTGTGAAACTGCACCTAACTCTCCTGAACAACTGCAGTCTGAGGAGAAAGAGCCAGTGTTGGGAGTAGGACAGATTTCCCCTCCCCCCCAACCCGTGATCATCCCCTGATGATACGATAATCCCTATTACCCCAACTCCTACAGATTTAAAACAGTTTCAGGAGTTATTCAAATGAGTCACCAATACACAGGAAAGAGACCTGCAAGAAGTGCAGGAGAAGCAACACAGGCTTCTCCACATCCTGCAACCTTCCACATCCTCCAAAATAACTCTCCCTATGGACGAGGCCATTGTTGACCCAGCTGACACCATAATTGGCAGACACCCGCCTCAATTATGCCCACAAACAAGAAGACTGATAGAAAATATTTGTCCTGGCCAAGGGTATGGACTTTCTTTTTTTGCATCTGCCCCCAAACTCCTTGGAAGTAGACTCCGTTCATCAGAGCACCAAATATCCCCAATTCCGGTCTTCCCCCCAGGACAAAGATGACAAGGGTCTCAATATACTGGGCAGAAGATTTACTCTTCAGCCACTTTACAATTGTGTGTAGTCAATTATTCAACACTCCTCACCAACTATGACCACACTAATTATTCAAAACTGCAAGATCTCATCCAGTACTCTCAGAACAGAAGCATCCTCATCTTCAGGACATAATGCAAGAGGGCCACACACTATTGTGTGCATGGCACTCCAGGCGGCCCTAGATGTTGCAGATACCACCGCATGCAGCTCTGCCACGGCAGTTGTTATGTGCAGGGCCTCATGACTCCAAGCCTCAGGTATACAGAGGGAACTGCAGCTGAAAGTCAAAGATCTCCCATTTGATAAGACTCATCTATTTGCAGTAAAACTGACAAGGTTTTACGCTCTGATAGACTCACGCTCTACCCTTAGAACACTAGGGATATCTACTCTGCCAAATAAGCACCAGAGGTACAATATCTATTCAAGGCCAAGGGAATTATACAGGCAGTGTAACAGACCATATGATTTCAGGCAAAGACACACACAACAAATGTGCAGACCAAAGCATCAGCAACACCCGAGTCTGAACCAACACAGAAGAAGAGAAAGGGGGATGAAGAGACCCATACTGGATCTCAGAAAATTCAACAAATACGCAGCGTATCGAAGGTTCAAGATGGTCATGTTAGCAACCATCATACTGGCGTTAGAGGAGATTGGTCCTCAGCCCTTGACCTCCTAGATGCCTATTTTCATTTAACTATTCACCCAGGAATCAGACGTTTCCTACGTTTTATGGCAGGAACCAGCTACTACCAATATCGAGTCCTTCCATTCGTTTTATCAGTGGCACTGAGCGTCTTCTCAAAGACCCTGGCTGTAGTAGTAGAATACCTCTTTGGACGACAGCCTTATCAAAGGCACATCATATCAAGATACCCAGGACATGTTCAACAAGACTATGACTCTACTACTCAGCCTTGGATTCCATATCAGTTTTTCAAAAATTCACATTGCAGCCCACACGGACTCTCGAGTTCACAGGAGCTCAACTAGACTCCATCACAGCCAGAGCGACACTACCTGAACACAGGTTTGATTCACTCATCACCCTCATAAACACAGCATAAGTCTAGCCAGTTACGATAGTATACACCTGTGTCCAAATATTTGGTCATGACATAGCACATGTGATGAAACTAGCCAGACTCCATATGAGGTACCTCCAAAGATGGCTGGCTACAGTTTATGCCCCCTCCAGGGACTCCCTACACAAAACAGTCAAAATACCACGCCACATCCTATCTTTCCTGTATTGGTGGAAACAGCCGCTCAGCATGCTAGATGGCATTCCATTTCAACAAATCTTCACCGATGATTACCATAACTACAGACGCCTCCCTTATGGGTTGGGGAGCACGCCTGGATTGCCACACAGTGCAGGGCAAATGGTCCTTTCACAAAAGAAGACTACACATAAACCTCCTGGAGTTAAGATCAGTATGACATGCATGCCTTCATTTTCTTCCACACATCAAAAATAAGACTATCTGCTTCCTAACGGACAATACATCATGCTTGTATTACATCAATCACCAGGGACGAGCACGATCCAACTCCTTTTGTACTGAGGCATTGAAACTTTGGAACTGGTGCATATGGTACCAGTTACCCCTACGCTCTATTCTTCTTCAAGTGATGTCCCCGTGGGTGCTCCACTGTAGGTGTCGGGTCGTCCTGGCCAACACAGATCGGAGTTTTTCACAGCAGTAGTCAGTTGAGCTGCACGTGCGTGATAGACACTTCGTGGCGTTTACGTCTTGCACTTTGCACGTGTGGCCCAACCCTCCTCTCTTCCTTCACTACCACACTCAGTCACAGACGGAGCTCAGTCCTCTCCCTAGAGTTATCTAGTTAGATTTAAGACAGTTTATAGTCAGTGTTTTTTCTCCAGTTATCTTGTTAATTATTTGGTTACACAGTCTTATTCTTATCTATTAAAAAAAAAAAAAAAGAAAGGAAAGAGGATGGGGTTAGGCCATGGCCTACCCTCACAAATCCTCCCTTCCTTCCACAGTTAGAGACAATAGGTTTTGCGAGTCCATTCTCTCCTAGCCACAAAATCAGCTATGGTTAGCACCAGTGACAATCTGGCACTGAGCATACCTGTTCTGTGTCCTGCACAGATCCAAAATCCCATCACTTGAGGTCTTCGGCACCACCCCAAGTGGCACTGGTCCTGACTAAGATGCAGGAACCAGAAAAGTTTTCAACCTCGACCACACCACAGACCCTGCCCAAAATACAGGCACCAGCTAAGGTGCATTCAGAGTTAGCTAAAACCACGCTGAAGACGCTGAGCCCAGAACTGGCACCTTCTCCACTGGCACTCATGCCTCCTCCGTTGGTACCGCAACCCCTAGCACCTACAGATGAGGGTTTGGGGTAAAACCACCTTGATTCTTGTAAGCAAAACTGCAGTGCGCTGGCGCCACCTCCGGCACCAGAAACTAGATCATCCTGCAGCACTGCTGCTACACAGATATCTCCATCACCCCCTTTTACACAGGGCTCTGTGTGGTCACCAGTAGTGCTGTCTGTTTGGAGTGGATTCAATGAAGATTGCAGGAATATTTTCTAGCTCAACACTCCTCCACCATCAGGTCTCACTCTGAGTACTACAGATGCAGACCATGATACTCACAGCCTCCTCTTTGGCTCACACACTGGTCTTACCTACCACCACCATACACAGTACATTGGTCACCATGGCATCAGTGCTCCTCTTTGAGACACTGTTCACAGCATCAAAAGACCCCCTCCTCCATCATCCTGAGCTCATAGTCCTCCAGCCACAGAGGACGTGGAGCCTGAGGAGGGCCAAATTACAGAAGATGAACCCCAGCCCCCCGGACACATCACCTGTGTATCAGTTACTCTGCTCCCCTGATGCGGCAGTCATCTTGGCAGACCCATCACCGGCTGATGACTTAAAACCGTTTCAGGAACTGTTCAAGCGTGTTGCCACCAGTCAGGAGGTTTAGCTTATGGAGGTCCAGGAAAAGCAACACTGGCTCCTGAAGAAGTTATAACCAACACTCCATACCAAGATCCCGCTCAAGAAAGCCATTATGGAGGCAGCCAAGGAGATCTGGTAGACCCCAGCTTCCTCCCCCTCCCACCAACAAGTGGGCTAATAGGAAATATTTCATCCCTGCTTAAGGGTATGGACTTCCTATTTTCACATCCTCAACTGAACTCCCTTGTAGTGGATGCAGCCCATCATAGGGCAAAGCTACTACAGTTTAAAGCTCCAGCCCAGAACAAGAACAGTAAATGCCTGGATATTTTCAGATGGAAGAAGTATTCCTTGGCAACTTTCCAACTACACATTGCCAACTATGCCGCTGTGTTGGCTAACCACGACTTTTGATAACTACGCAAAGTTGATGGAATTGATGGAGCATCTTCCTGATAATAAATGTTCCATCCTCAAGTTAATAGTCCAGGAGGGCTATATCCCCTCATGTACTGCCCTGCGGATGATGCTCGATGTTGCCGGTGGTGCCGTACAACTGCTACCTCGATTGTTATGCACAGGATGTTTTGGCTTCAAGCCTCTGAGTGCCTAAAGAAGTACAGAGCAAAGTGGAGGACCTTCTCTTTGACAAAGACAAGTTTTTCGCAGCAAAGACTGTTGAAGTCCTACATACCAGTAAGGACTCTCGCACTATGCTGTGAACATTGGGGATGTACACCCCACTCTTCTGCTACAGTTAATACACCCTGTATAAATGGCAGATAGAATTTCCATACCCCCACCATCAACAGAGGGGTTTGGATCAGGGACGCTCCAGGCCAAGAGCTTAGAAGAAATGGCCCCAAAAGAACTGTTCTTCTACTCAACACTTTTTGAAACAACAGTTTTGAGATATTGGTCAGGGGTCTACCTGACCTCTTTCCCTATACATGTGCCTCACAACAATGTGAAAACTTTTTACCACCATTTACGACCCTTTTATCACCAATGGGCAGCAATCACAACAGACCAATGGGCCACGAAACAATACCAGGGGATGCCATCCCTTTCACTTCCCTCCCCCCAACCTCCCCACCCTCCCTGTCCCTCTTCAGGGACCCCTCTCACATAGAGCTCCTAAGGTAGGAAGCCGATCACTTGCTAACCATAGGAGCTGTCAAGAGAGTACCTGACCATTTCAGGGGATTTTACTCCAATTATTTTCTCATGGAGAAAAGACCGGGAGGTTGGAGACCTATCCTCAATCTCTGCAAGCTTAACAAATTTTTACACAAGCAGGGGTTCAAAATGATCACCCTTGTATCAATTATTCCAGCACTGGACAGTGGAGACTGGTTCACAGCCCTCGACCTCCAGGATGCCTACTTTCATGTGACCATTCACCCATCCCGCAAATTCTTTCTGTGTTTCACAGTAGGCTCAGAACATTTGCAATACAGGGTCCTTCTGTTCGGCTTTTCATCTGCTCCCATGGTATTTTCAAACAACTCAGTCGCTGATGTTTACCTATGCAGTCAGGACATCATGATCTTCCTGTACTGAGACAACTGCCCTCCTATGTGGGGAGACATAGTATGATACGGGTCACCAGAGTGCTTTTTGACTCAAGCTGGGCCCTAAACTGCACTCTCCTTGGACCTGAAGAGGTTCAGTGTCTGTACTGCTTCTCGGTGGGAGCAGAGACCTTAGCTCAGGGCCATGGCTGGGGTAGACCAGCAGAGCTGACCCAGCAGGACCAGCAGGGCAGTGAGAATCCCCAGAGAGTGGACAGGCAAGTTGCAGTGGCTGTGTCAGCACTTCGGGAGACACCCCAAAGGGGTCATCTGTGACTGCACTCCGTCACACAAGTGTTCCCATACCTGGATGACTGGCTTTTACCAAATGCCAATTGGAAACACAAATGTTAGTGCACATAGAACTGGTGAGGGCTACATAGACTCATAGAATCCTAGGACTGGAAGACATGTGAGGAGCTCATCGAGTCCAACCCCGTGTCCAAAGCACAACCTTTGCAAACTCTTTGCAAACTCACTGGTGGTCTCTTAGAGCAGATGTAGCCTTAGGCATTTTCTGCAGGTCACCTGGACCTGTTCACAACATAGGGGAACAGGAAGTGTCATAGGTTTTGCCCTTTTCTAAACCATAGCCCAGGCTCCATAGGGGACATATTCGAGGTATCCTGGAAATTCCACCTATTATACGCCTTTCTCTCTGTAAACAAAGTCCTTAAGGTACAGCAATACAGGGCTTCTTTTATTGTGGTGGTCCCACCCGTGTTGGTCTACCACTCTCCTAGAGCTGTCAGTGATGGAGCTTATAGCCCTCTCCATGTTCCCAGACGTCATTGCACAATTTCACGATCAGTTATGTCACAGTCCCTCTACCTCATGGCCTGGAAGCTCCATGGTTGATGGCACCAGGAAACCTTCCACCTTTCTTCGAAAAAAATGGGTGAGATAATTTCTTAGATAATGGGTGAGATAATTTAAATGACAAAATTTATTAACTATCATAATTGGGCATTTGAATTTATACCTGACTGAGAAGAAAGACTCAGTTTACAACTCCATAAACAGTTGTTCCCAACTCTCTGTAGACTTACATAGTTACTACTTCATCAGTTACATTTGTTTCACATATATGTGGTTTACATTTCAAGCAGAGTAGCTAGACAGATTTCTTTTAGATGAAAACTGAGGTTCTGGAGAAATAAATAAGAGTGAGAGGTTATGTACAGTATTTTCCCCCTTTTTAGAGATTAATACATTATTGTAATAATGTGGGTCATTGCCAGAAATGACAGTGATGGAACCATGTAAATGATCAAAAATTGATACACACAATTCATTAGGTAAAATAGTTTGTCAGTATTGCATAACTTTTCAGGGAGTTTAGAGGCCATATTGCAATTCCACTTTGTAAGGACTGAGGACAGTGAGAATTTACATGTTCAAGAATATGAGAACTCCATAGAGTAAATGTTGCTAACTCCCTGGTTCTTTAGTTTCTGTTATCTAGTTTCCCACTCTGCTGACGAGTTGCAGCTGGAACTTTGCAGCAGTTTTCTCTATTTTTTCTATCCATGTGAGGAATATATTTTATGTGCACAGAGGCATGTATGGATGTGCACCACCAGTAGACACACATTCTGCCTGCTGTGGGCACTCAACTTGGCAGCATTTGAATCTCTCCTGGGTGGCCACCCAAGCACTCCGCTTACAGGGATCACTGCTGTGCAGCCCTTCCAAGGTGGTGCTCCTCTGATCCTATGTTTCTTGGTATTCCAGGCAGCACTATTCCTTTAAGTAAAATTCCGTCCTGAGCTCTGATAAGAACGTGGTGCCGCTGCGCTACCCCAAATATCAGGATGTGGCTGTTACATATAACCAGTACCTTTCATTTTTGGTGGTAGATGTTATCCAATGTTATTCGTAAGACTAATGTTGCTTTTTTTCTGACATGTAGTTTCTATTTGCTCTTCTTACTGCATGTTGAGCTAACTGGACGCTTATGAGTATTGCACTTTTAATCTATGGTAAATTGTAGTTGTGTTTAACAGCTTTCATTTTTGGCAACCTAACTTTGAAGATCACAGAACCACATGAGCCCACAAATTCAAAGCTTACTGGCTGAGCCTCATTATAAAAAATATGAGTTTGACTCTTACTTCTCTCACATCCAGAGTTGAAGTGCTTTACTGAATAATTTTGTTTAAAATACAGCTGATGGATTGGCTTAAAATAAACTCCTTTAAAATAATTGTGTTGGTTTAACTACATTGAAATAGTATTTCCTGATGGCTATCACTTTAATGAATGAAATAATGAAATGCTTTTACAAGAGAGAATAGAAATGTTTACTGTTAATTTACAAGCTGTTCACAGTAATCTCTTGTATTATTGGGATCTCTTTTATACATTACATTTAGACTGTCCAAGAAATAACTGTTTAATTTTTAAACTTGTGCACAGTATTAATCTTTTAGAATTGCATTAGAATTTTAGAAATGTAATAGAATGAAATTACCTTGTTTTATTGAAATATAGGAGGTTTGTTTTCATAAAGTTAACCACCTCAAATTTTTTAAATATTTTAGTGTTGTTTTTTTTTAACAAAGAAATCTTTGTGGTTATGATGAATGGGAGCGGTACTACACTTTTCTAAACTTTCCAGCATTCAGTAATTTAAATTCCCTGTAAAGGGTTAAACCCAGAACTGTGGGTATCCATGAAGTGTTGGCAGGGAGCCAGAAGAGCCAATGGGAAGAAAATGTGAGATTTGAATTGAAAGCAGTGATGTGCCTGCTGCAGTTCTTTGTGTGGTTTTAGAAAGATAAGCTGGAGAGAGATGGAATGAACCTTGGGAACTGGACATGGAATGTCCAATAATATTCATATCTACAAAGGATGGAACAATGAATGTGAGTAGATCGGGAATGTGTAGTTAGATGCATTTAGGTTTTTTTTTTTTTATTTCTGGTTTGTGAACTCTGTGCTGAGACCATGTACCCTTTCTCTCCTCATACACTGTATCTGAAGCTGAATCCCAGTGAAGCAATTCTCTGTGTTTTAATCCGTTTCTCTCAGTTGCTCTGTAACACCTCAGAAACGTTATACTTTATCAAGTATGTCTTTTTTTGTTTTGTTAATAAAATCACCCTTTTTAAAGACTGTGATCTGATTCCCGTACCCTGCAACAGTGGTTCCCAACCGCCGAGCTGCAGTAGGACTGGGGGCCACGGTTGGGGTACACTGCCCTTGCTGCAGCTGACGACAGGTGTAACTTGCCCCATCTCTCAGCGAACCAGCATCGGGCAGGGGAGAGGTCTCTTCCTAGCCATGGAAGAGCGCTTCGACCCTCCTGCCACACAGGGAAATGCTTTTCCATGGCTGGGAGGAGGCACCGTGCTGCGCAGCCCTCCCACAGTGCGTGGAAGTGTGCTTCCACAGCCGGGAGGAGACCCTACCCCTGCCTGGTGCTGGTTGGCTAAGAGGTTGGGCAGGACACGCCTCTCCCAACAGCAGGAGGGGAGGTACTAGGTGGTGTGCCCCGGCCCCCAGAGCCATCTCAATGCAGGCAGCAGCGTAGGGCTAGATGAGGGGGATGGGGCAGGCACTTGGGGGCTCCAGGGGTGGGGCTAGTGCTGGGGGGCTCCAGAGGCTGAGCAAATAGTGGGGAGGGATATTGGGGCAGGGCTGGGGAAAGGGCTAATATTGGGGGCTGGCACTGGGTGAGGTTCTGGAGGGCTGGGTGCAGGGGGGCTCTGGAAACAGGAGGCTAGTATGGGGGTCTGGTGGTGGTGGGGCTGTAAGCGGCAGGGAGCTGGCACTGAGGCATTTGGGATGGGGGGCTGGCATTGGGGGGCTCTGAGGGTGGGAGGCTGACACTGGGAGAGTTGGGTACAGGGGACTCTGGAGTCAGTGGCTTACACTGGGGGTAGCGGAGGGGTTGGGGGCTATAGGGGTTATGGCTGGCACTTGGGGGTAGAGGAGGACTGGGAGGCTCTAGGGGTTAGGGCTGGCACTGGGGATTTGGGGGCCTGGGCTGTTGGCTGACTGGCATCATTTTATTTGCATGTTCATCATTTGCATAATGCATATGCAAATATGGGTCTGCCAAAAGTTTGTGAATGGGTTCGCTGGTCCCCGGTGCCAAAAAGGTTGGGAACCACTGTCCTACAAGGCAGTGTCTGAGTGCACGTGTCTGAGACTGAGGTGTCAGCTATTAGAAATTACAATGTATTTTCAAGCTTGGGATACTCCACAGGAAGAAATTCCCAAGTGAATCTTCCTAGGCTTGGAAAAGGGGTTTTGCACTTGAGTGGTGACAGCATACCACTCAGGGTCAGGGAATCTGTGACCGTGGGAGTTTTTACGCAGAAGCCTATAGAGGCACGGTATTTTTAAAGTCCCTTGTGGGCCCCCACCTTCTACATGTGAAGTGCCAGAGTGGGGAACATCCTTGACATAGTGACCAGCCTGTTGCCTATTCTGTATGTGAACATGGAACAGGGAATCCGGAATCACTGCCTTTGCACTGATGCCTTTGGCATAATTGCACACACAATGTAACCTTGACAGTTCGGTTTACTCATTTGCAAAATGGGGCAGCCATCAGTCTTGACTTGGAATTCAGGTTCATCAGCTGAACTCTGTATGCCAATCATCAAGACACTCATGCCATTTTTGAACCTCAGTCTTCTCACTACTGCACAGTGTCCTGCACTATTACTATTTTTGTAGACTTTTCTTAATTCTGCGTCTGTTTTTCAGAGACGTCTACCCCAATTTTTATACAAAATTTTAGATGATTCTCATCTGTTAAGAACCCTTTGATTTTTAAGTTGTAGGACTGTTTCCCAACAAAGTCATGTGACATAAGCAGTGAGGAGCAATAAGAGCTCTCTTGGGATTTCTTTAAATAGAATGGAAGAATTTGGGTATATATGGTTGTGTGGCCTTGAATGTGATTTTTATTTGATATATGAGCTGTGACATAGCTATTGCATGACTGAGATGGGCCTATAAGTGATGTAGTATACAGATGGAGTTTCTCTGAAACAAAGCCAGGGACTAAATCTGAATGTACTCATTTAGAGGGTAAAGAATACTTGTTCATACAACATATGGAAGCATTTCTGTGTTTTTTCATTAAATAGGCTTTTTAGTCTTTAAGCACTTTTTACGATTGGTCATGTTAATGTGTCACTTACCTGAATCAAGACCACCTACAGCTAGCTATGTTATTTAGTAAAATTGAGGTGGGAGAAAGAATAGAGAGGAAGTTTTGCTATATTTTTATAAAGTGCTTACAAAATACTTTCAGAAATTCATTTTTGTATTTTATTCCAATTTTTTGTATATTCCAGAACTTAAAAGTTGAGAAATAATGTACTTCTACACAGATGTTCCATTTGCTGAATGGTTAATGCTGGAATATGTGACTTATTTATGGTTTATGCAGAATGGTAAATAATGAGAAGAGGGCAATCCTACGGAGTGATCTGGATTGCTTGGTTAGTGTGGCCTGTTCCAAACGAAATGTATCTTAGTATAGCTAAATAGGGATGTAATACTGTAGTTGATTAACCAATTAGTGAAAGCTTATAGGTTAATGCGATAGACTACACATATTTCCCCTCGCCCCCGCCAGTACGTTTTTTAGCAGGCTGGCTAGCAGCCCAGCACAGTCCTGGCTCATGTTGGGTCTGGGACCTACCCCTGCTGTGGCTCTGCATTTAAAATGTATTAGGAGCCAGGTGGGCAGGCAGCCTGGCACAGTTCTGGAATGTGCCAGGTCTAGGAGCTCAGACCCCCACTTGGGCGGGGGCTGCTGTCATCCTGCACTGCTGCCTCTGTATCAGGGGCTCCTCGGGAGTGGGGCCAGAGTACACTGGCTGCTGGCCCCACCCCTGGGGACTATAGATTAGTCGAGTAACCGATAAGAATTTATGAGGTTAATCGACTATCAATTAACTGATATTTAACATCTCCCTAGTCAAATGCAAAATTAGAAAGCTAGGATCAAGGAACTAAAGGTACTGTATGCTAGAAGGCAGTGACTCTGAAAAAGGTTGAGAGGTCTTGGTGAACAAGCAACTTAACATGAGTTCCCAGGGCATTTATGTGGAAAAAGGGCTAATGCAATCTTCGAATGCATAAGTAAGGAGTCGGTATAGGGAAGTGATTTTACCTCTGTTTACAGCATGAGTGAGATCTATACTAGAATGTGCGTGTACAGTTCTGGTGTTCCTATTTTTAAAAAGACGTTGAAAAATTGAGGAGGATGCAGACTTAGAGCCATAAAAACAGTTTGAGAACTGGAGAAAATGCCTTACAGCAAGAGACTTAAGAATCTGAAAGGTATGAAATGAAACTTTAAGATAGTATAGAATTATTAGTATCTTCTAGTTTAAAACCTTTTACTAGATCAAACTGTCCAACTTGAATAAGGCAGCCTATTTTATTCAGTGTGTGTGCATGCACATGTGTATGCACATTTGTTTAATGGATGTAGCAGTAATAACAGTTATTTCTCACTTTTGAAATCAGAAATTATAGACTTTGCTCTTTGTTGTGTTACATCAATTTAACATTAGTATAACTCCATCAAGTTCTATGGAGTTTATACTAATATAAATGGAAAGGAGAATAATACCTTTATCTCAAGTTTGTGTGTGAACTTGTCCACGAAAGGAAACTCAAAAAATATTCACACCTAAGTTCCCTGTCAGCTGCACAGCTGTGCAGACAAGCGTCTATTTAATGAGCCCTGCCCAGAGGCTCAGATCTCCCATGCAGGCAGATCATCTGACTGGCTGGGGGAGGGGCATCTTGCTGAGCAGCAGCTTCAAATGGAGCTGCCTGCTTCAAACGGAGGAACTCAGAGAGCATGTACGGAGGGGAGGAGAGAAGGAGGGAATAAGTGGCTGAGGGGAGAGTTGTAGGGTAGGGGAGTTTGGGGAGATGAGGAAGAGGAGGTAATAACTGACTGGGGCAAGTCGGAGGGCCAGGGGAGTTTGGAGAGTCCTGGCTGTACCAGGACAGGAGGTAGAGGCAGAAACCCAGCACTCTTCTCAAGCCTCCTGGGCTGGAAAGGCGGTGGGGAGGGGAAGCTAGATGCATGGAATAGTTGGGGGGAAAAGTGGGAAAGGTGGGTGGGTGCTGGCATTGGGGTGAGGTGCTGGTGGGGGTTGTTTTTGTAGTGTGTCCTGTGACTCCCAGCTAGGCTGCTGCTGCCTCCAAGCCTGAGAAGCAGGATTTTATCCCAGCCCCGTTTGGGCTGGGGGAGAGGGAAAAGGAGAGCAGATTGCACAGGGGTAGGTGGAGGAAAGAGAAGGGTGGGTGGGTACTGACATTGGGATGAGGTGGAAGTGGAGAGTTTGTGTGTCCTGTGGTGAGGAAGGGGTAAAGAGTTGGTGGTATGTACTGTAATTCCCAGCTAGACTACTGGTGCTTACAAGTATGAGAAGCAGGATTTTATCCCAACCCCCAGCTGGGCTGCAGGGGGCAGATTGCATAGAGCACTTCAGCTGCCAATCAGGCCAGCAGGAAGCCTCACGAGCAAAACCCCTCAGACATCCCAGCTCTCCCTGTGCCACAATCAGCCCTGGGCCTACACACAGGTGAGAGGTTATAGAACCCAATCTCACCTACCCCAAACGGGTTCTGCTGGTCCCAAAGAATCAGCCACAGATCCCTGGTCAATTTAAACTTTAGATCTTACCCACAAGATCACGCTGGGCCAATCCTTTAGAATCTAAAAACTAAAGGTTTATTAATAAAAGAAAGAAAGGTTGAGAGTAAGATTGTAAAGGAGAATATATTACATTAACCAATCACCAAGTTCTTGATGCAGGCTCTTAGCAGAGATGTTACAAACTGCAAGCTTAGAAGTCTTTCTTGTACATCCTATCCCAGGATGGGTCAGCAGTCCTTCCCAGCTTTCTGTCCCTAGTAAGGCTGCATCCGGAAGCAGGAGCAAGACTGAAGACAAGATGGAGACCTCTTCATGGCATTTTATATTCATTCCTGGTGTCTCCGAAGCTGGAACTGGTCACATGCTCAAGTGACCTGTCTGTGTTTCACATGCCAGCAGCCATTATGCCCTGGCTGGTTTGCAGGTTTCCAGACACATTCCTCAGGTGTGTATTGGCCACCCTGAGAGCCACTGTTCCTAGAGCCGTGCTAAATAGCATAGTCATTCAAAGGCCCATTGCTTGATCTCAGGCAGAGAAGATTCACAGTACCAGCCAAGAGCCCATATTCATAACTCCACATACAAACATCACACAAGCACATGAGTAGCATACATAGAATCAGTAGAACATAAGCTTTTGTTTGACACCTCACATGGCCCCCTTTGTACTGACTTTGTGGCAAATACCCCCCGTGGGCGCAGAGGTGATCTGTCTGCTCCCCTTAAAATCCAATAATGTGACACACCATTCCTACCCATCCTGGCTAATAGCCATTGATGGACCTAACCTCCATGAATCTATCTAGTGTTTTTTTGAACCCTGTTAAAGTTCTAGCCTTCACCCCATCCTCTAGCAAGGAGTTCCACAGGTTGACTGTGTTCTGTGTGAAGAAAAGCTTCCTGTTGTTTGTTTTAAACCTGCTGCCTATTAATATCATGCGGTGACCCCTAGTGCTTATATTGTGGGAATAAGTAAATAACTGTTCCTTATTCACTTTTTCCACACCAGTCATGAGTTTATAGACCTCTATCATATCCCCTCCTCCCCCCAGTCTCCTTTTTTCTAAGATGAAAAGTCCAAGTCTTTTTAATCGCTCTTCATATGGGACCCCTTCTAAACTCCTAATCATTTTTGTTGCGCTTTCTTGGCTCTGTCAATTTTTTTTTTCACTTCTCCAGGTGGGTATTTCAGTTTTAGGAATGCTCTGTGAAGATCATGTAGGTGATTCTCTGTCTGTGGGGTCGGAGCAAATCCGGTTGTATCGTAGGGCTTACAGACAGAGAATCACCTACAGGATCTTTACAGAGCATTCCTAAAACTAAAATACCCACCTGGGGAAGTGAAAAAACAAATTGACAGAGCCAAAAAAATACTCAGACATGAACTACTTCAAGGCAGACCCAAAAGAGAAAATAACACAACTCCACTTGTTGTTACCTACAGTCCACAACTCAGACCCCTCCAACGTATTATACACAATTTACAAGCCATCTTGGAAAATGATCCCTCACTCTCGGAGGCCTTAGGAGAAAAACCTGTTCTTGCTTACAGACAACCCCTTCACCTGAAACGTATTCTTTCTGATAACCATGCCACACAACCACATCATAAGCCTCCAGGACCCCAGCCCTGTAACCAAAAAAGATGCCAACTCTGCCCACATGTCTACACTGACGAATTCATCACTGGAGCAAACAACATAAGCCACAAAATCAAAGGGTCATTTGACTGCACATCTAGTAATTTGATCGATGCCATCAAATGCCAACAGTGCCCCACTACTAAATATATTGGACAAACTGGACGGTCTCTGCGGGAAAGAATCAATGGACACATATCGGATATATGTAAAGGGAACACACAGAAGCCTGTTGGTGAACTTTTCTGCTTGCCTAACCACAGTTTAACAGACCTGCAGGTGGCTGTCTTGTCACAGGCCACCTCCACAAGCCAGTTTCATAGGGAAGGACTGGAATCCCAGTTCATCCAGAAATTCAGTTCACATGCTAATGAACTCAATCGTGATATGGGCTGACGAGGACACTACCTACTTAATAACCACTGAAGGTGCTAACAGCTCTCTGAGTGGTATCCTTCCTGTCTTAGCAATCTATCCATTGACTTGGATTTTTATCTGCTTAGGTTTAAGTACCCATTCTCCAGATATTTATTGATGCTCTGTCTCACACCCCCCTTCCTTTTTTCTTTTTCTCCCCCGTCCCCTTCCCCTCTCCTATTTATTTCGAGTTTTCATATCCCCTACTCATAACTCGGGTCATCTGAAGAAGTGAGCTGTGCCCACGAAAGCTGATGATACCATCTACATGTTTTGTTAGTCTATAAAGTGCTAGCAGACCATTTGTTGTTTTTTTCCAATGATTAGGTACAGAAGCCGATTTAAAGGATAGGTTACAAACCACAGTTAATAGTTCTGCAGTTTCCCATTTGAGTTCTTTCAGAAAACTTGAGTGAATGCCATCCGATCCCGGTGACTTGTTACTGTTAAGTTTATCAATTTGTTCCAAAACCTCTTCTAATGACACCTCAATCTGGGACAATTCCTCAGATTTGTCACCTAAAAAAGAGACTCAGGTTTGGGACTCTCCCTAATAACTTCAGCTGTGAAGACCGAAGCAAAGTTTCATTTATTTCCTCCACACTGTCCTTATTGTCTTTGAGTGTTCCTTTAGGATCTCGATCATCCAGTGGCCCCCCTGGTTGTTTTGCTGGCTTCCTGATTCTGATGTACTTAAAAAACATTTTGCTATTACTTTCTCAGTTTTTGGCTAGCTGTTCTTCAAACTCCTTTTTGGCTTTTCTTATTGTATTTTTACACTTAATTTGACAAAGTTTATGGTCCTTTCTATTTTCCTCACTGGGATTTGATTTCCACTTTTTAAAAGATATCTTTTTATCTGTTACTGCTTCTTTTACCTGGTTGTTAAGCCATGGTCGCACTTTTTTGGTTCTCTTTTTGTGTTTTTTAAATTGGGGTATACATTAAAGTTGGGCCTCTATGATGGTGTCTTTCAAAAGTTTCCATGCAGCTTGCAGAGAGTTTACTTTTGTCACTGTATCTTTTCATTTCTGTTTAACTAACCTCCTCATTTTTGTGTAGTTCCCCTTTCTGAAGTTAAATGCCACAGTATTGGGCTGCTGAGGCACTTTTCCCACCACAGGGATGTTAAATTTTGTAACATTACGGTCACTATTTCCAGGTGGTCCAGTTATATTTTTCTCTTGAACCAGAGCGTGCGCTCCAGGTAGGACTAAATCAAGAATAGCTTCTCCCCTTTTGGGTTCCAGAACCAGCTGCTCCAAGAAACAGTCATTTAAGATATCAAACAATTTTATCTCTGAATCCTGTCCTGACGTGTACCCAGTCAATATGGGGATAGTTGAATTCCCCCACTATTACTGAGTTTTTTAATTTGATAGTCTCTCTAATCTCCCTTAGCATTTCATAGTCACTATCACTGTCCTGATCAGGTGGTGGATAATATATCCCTAGTGCTATATTCTTATTATTGGAGCATGGAATTACTATCCATAGAGATTCTATGGAACATTTTGGCTCATCTAAGGTTTTTACTTTATTTGATTGTACATTTTCTTTCATGTATAGTGCCACTCCCCCACCAGCATGACTTGCTCTGTCCTTCCCGTATATTTTGTACCCCGGTATGACTGTGTCCCACTGATTATCTTCATTCCACCAAGTTTCCGTGATGCCTATTAAAGGGTGTTCCCACTATAACTCGCTCGGTTATACATCTGTTCCACACTAAAGTCATTGATGTTTGTAGGAACTGATGCATTATAAGTGCTCCCATTCCCCCCATAAGTCGTACGAAACACTCCCCCCAATTTGCTTAAATGGAAGTCAGCCATGGGGAAAAAATCCCTGCTTTAAGTTGTTTCACTGTAAGTCCAAGTTTTTTGGAACGTATCTTGGACTTATAGTGAGGACGGACTGTATATCTTTATCCTCCTTTAAAGCTAGGCGCTCCAGTTCACCCATTTTACAATTTAGACTTCTAGCATTTGCGTATAAGCACTTTAATAATTTGTCACTATTTATCTGTCTGTCATTTCCTGATGTGTTACTCTTTTTCATTTGATTGTGTCTCATTTGAGCTGACCCATACTTCCATCCTCTTCTCCTGACTAGAACATAGAGCATCTTTATTAATATAACCTCCCCTTATAGATGTCTGTCTGATCCATGTTCTCTTCCACACCTGTCGGAAGGAGGGTCCCCAACTATGGGATCATTTCCTTCTGCTTCAATTGAATGTTCTCCTTCCCTGAGCCTTTCAGCCTCCTTAACAGCACGGGGTGTCTGACTGGAGGTGGGACAGTTCTACACTGTCCTGGAAAGCCTCATCTGCATACCTCCTGGCCTCTCTTCGTTCCTCAGATTCAGCCACCCTAGCCTCCAAAGCTCGTACGTGGTCTCTAAGGGCCAGGAGCTCCTTGCACCAAATGCACACATATACCACCTGTCCATAGGGCAGGTAATTATACTCGCTACACTGAGTGCAATAAACAGGATAGCCCCCACTCTGCTGCTGGGCTTCTGCCTGCATTATCTGCTACAGCTACTTAGGTTATTGATAGGATTTTTATTTCAATCAGGAAATTTTTTTAGTTTAGTTTAAAAGTTGTAAAGAATGGCAAGTGTACCTCAATCCCTTCCAACTCCCCTTCAGAATTCCCTCTCGAAACTCCCTATTAGGTGCCCCGGTTGCTTACTCATGGGCTTTATAAAGCCTTGGCCTTCCTGATAGCCCCGACTCCTGGCTAAGGCTTGATGGATGAACAGAGAGTTCTAGATTTCAGATACTCGTTAAGAAGCTCACAGTTTCCAACTGCTGGCCAAAGCACATGGCCCTTCAAACAAACAGCTCAGCACTTGAATCTCCAAACAGACAGACAGACAGACAAACACAAGCTCAGCACACAGTTTCTTTCAGGCAACTAGCAAGTAACCCCCAAACACAAACACACACTACAGACAGCCACTTATCTCAAGGGTCCCGTACTCGTTCCTCCTTCACCTGGAGAACTCCCTCTCAAAACGCCTTGTTAGCTGCCCCTGTTCGCAAAGGTTGAGTGGGTTCTGGCATCTGTGCAGTCTGATGGAGGTGGAGGTTAGAATTTGTTTGGATTGTGCTCCTGACTCACTTGCTGCAGTCTTGATTGCAGTCCTCTCTTTCGGGGGGGTGAGGTGTGGGGGGGGGGGTGCGTGTGCCAAGACATTTGCATGATTACATTTCAAACAAAGTTTACATAGATGTTAGTGGCTTAAGGTAAGAAAGAAAAAGATTCTTTTAACGGAATTTTTTGGAGTGTTACAGATATTTAAAATTCTGATGTTAATGATTTTTTTAAAATCCTGAATTACTAATTAATACATGGTATATTGTATTGCATTAAGGCCAGCTCTTTGCTAGGTGGTAAAGTTCTGGCTCTTATGAGTCAGAAGTAGCAAGTACTAGGTGTATCTGTCTACAGAGCTCTGTGGGTTTGTTGAGGCACTTAATTAATTGACTTTTATAAAGAGCTTTAAAATCTTCAGATGGAGGATGTCCTTTTATTATGCCAATTTTCTGAAGTGTGCTCTGACTGTTCCTCTTGATTTTTCAAATGCAGTTTGGAAGTGTTGATATTAACTTGTAAAACCTTATGTTTGATGGGTTTAGAACTTGGCTACTGGGAGTCTTCCATATTTCACTCTTAAGTGTAGACCAAAACTTTATAGATTAGTAGCAGACTTACCCAGTGTTACCTGGATCTTTCAGGGGGATGTGGGCAGAAGTGCAGGAGGCTGAGAGCCAGGGTTATGTTCTCCCCTCAGCACTCACTCCCCCATTGGGACCTGTTCTCCTTCCCCCCGGTCATCTCCTAGGCAGCCCGGGGCCTGTTCTCCCCCTGCCCCAGCACTACGGCCAAGGACTTGGAGGGGGATAATGGGCTTGGGGTAGGGGGCTAGTTCTTGGTGTGCTGACAGGCAAGACGACGGAGCCCCAGCCCTGCTGACCACTCCTCTTGGTAGTACAGCTCTCCCAAGTGTACATTATACAGGATGGTTCCCCTCTGCAGTCTCGCTGCCCCTCAATATCACATCCTTCCGAAAGCAGCTCCTCCCTTTCCATGTTATGGAAAACTTACCTTTTCCTGGGTCTTCTGCTTCTCCTGGCACAAAAAAAACCCTGACCTTGCTTTCACTTAGGAGAGGAGGAGCTTTTGAACAGACACACAGACTCACATTCTCTCTCTATGCGTGTGTGTGTGTGTGTGTGTGTGTGTGTGTGTAGATAGATAGATATAGATTTACCTGGTGTTGCTCAGGTCCGTGTGTCCAAATAAGATTTTTTTTTTTCAATAAAAGGAAAATGTACATGGTTTATTAAAATGTTTGCTTTTTCCCCCGAAATAGTGTTATTTTTATTATATTAATTTTTATTTAGTATTTATTTTAAAAAGGAATGTTAAAATTTTTCTGTTCAAATTTTTTAATAATTTTTTTAAATGGGAAGTGTATTTTTTCTTCATTTCGATAAACTCTTATCATTCACTATGCTTCAACAAAAAAGGACTATAATCAGTTTGGTTTTCAATAACATTTTCTTCTAGTTTTCATACTTGAAGCATTGATTTAGCTGTGCCCAAACAGAGCACTACTCCAAATTTCTCCATGTTATTTCTTTTCTTAAGGTTTATTGAGAAACAATCCTATTTCAGGTTCATTCTGTTTTTCTGGCTGATCTTGGCTCAGTCTCTTTCAACATTTGCTCAGTTATGTCAGTTTTGAGGATTATACTTGCTTTGGTGATTCAGTCTTGTTTCTTTTTGGTTTCCAAGAAGCAATCCCATTGCAGGCACATCCCATTTTTCTGGCATAACCAAACCCTTTTGTTACTTTAAGTTATGATAAGAGGAAGGTGTATACCAAATTTGCTGGTCCTAGCTCTTACCGTTTAGGAGGAGTTTTTGAACAGACAGACACGCAGACTCTCTCAAATATTAGACAAGACCTTTGGAACAGAAACATCTTTTTGTTTTGTGTATAAAGGAGATATTTCTGTATAGCAATGTAAGCCCAGACTTGAGCATGGACTCAAACTTAATATATCTTGTGTGCACACACCAGTTGTCTTAGCTCAGGACTCTCTCCTAGGGTCCCAGGATCTTGGAGGACTGGAGGGTCCCAGCTAGTGTTAAACTGGGACTTAGGGTCTGAGCCCTGTTATTTTCCTTTGTTCACGCAAGCCTGGCTTGACTTGTTTCCTGGAAGTCCTCAAATATATCCCAGAGTTCCGTGTCGTAACTTCTGTAGTCCTCTCTATGCCAACAACCTGTTGTGAAGCTTATTGTACTTTGTTACAAATGGAAGCCATACCTCTCTGTGAAGGGCAGCTCAAATTAGTGTTAATCCATTTTCTTCTGAGCACCAGTTTGCAAGCACATTGTCAGACAGCCTGCAAGGTTTTCAATGGAGACTGATAAGAAGAAGCTTTTTGCAAAATGTGCTGTTTCCTGGTCACAAGAGCACAAGATTTTGGTTGACAGTGGCCTAGAGTCTCTGTACATACAGCCCAAGGAAGGCAAGAGGTGTGTGTCAGAGAGTGGGGTGAAGATTAAAGTGCTTCTCTTCAGGGCATGCAAGCAGCAGAGCTCCTAGCTCAGCACAGACGGGGGAGGGGTGACTCCCAACATCCTGGCTGTCTCTCCTCCTTGCAGGGCAGCTGCTTAGTCCCTTCTCCTCCTTCCCTCCCTGGAGTTGTGTGTGTAGAGGTGTCTGACTTGTGTGCATGGTCAGGACCGCTAGTGAGAACCAGCTGTGCTATGGCTCTGGGAGTGTTTTTCCTCAGAGACTTCTTTTTTTATGTCCAATTTCCAAAGAGGCATAAACAGATAAAAATGAAATCAGCCAACAATAAAACCTTCAGTGAACATCCTATTTTAAAAAATTATGAACTGCAGAGTTTCATCTGAATAGTTTGACAGCCCTAAAGACTGATGCCCTAATTATCCTGAGACCAGGTACGGATGGGAATTTTCCTATCAGTGTGACTGTGTAAGCCTGTAATTGAAAAAAATGAAAAAACAAAACAAAACAAATAGTCCTGCAGCACCTTAGAGATTGTGAAAAAATGTGGATGGTATCATGAGCTTTTGTGGGCACAACCCACTTCTTCAGATGAAAGAAGAAGACAGAGAAGATCACACTGATAGAGAGGCAGCAGCATGGGGAAGGGAGGCAGACGAGAGCTGGTACACATGGGAAGCCCCTGCTCATTCTGGCTCCCATGGAGTCACCTGTCCCCCACTCTGCTGCCTCTATATCAGCAGTGCGAGCGAGAGGGAGGGAGGGAAGGCTGGATGCAGAATGTCACATCTGAAGACATTCTCATTGGCCTGGTCTACACTAGACCAGCCAGGCCGGATTAAAGATTTGGCTTACCTTAAACTGAGCTGCCTTGTTGTCTATATTGTGGGAGGTGCTCTCATCGGCTTCCCATACTCCTCACAGAATGATGAGTACAAAACGCTGGCAGGGGCTGCCCTCAGCATTCAATCTGGGGTCTAGTGTAGACCCACTAAATTGAGTGCTAGAAGATCAATCTCTGGAGGGTCGATCTTCTCCATAGTTACTTCCTTGGAAAAGGTTCTATCTATTGCATGACACAGCTCCTGATACCTACAGTGTAGATCTGTAGGGGCTATATATTCAGAGAACAAGCAATTGATAAGTAACCCTTCTCTCTCCCCTCCCCAAATTTAAGCATTTATATCATGTATCCCACAGTATTCAAACAAAGAATATTATGACATTGTTAGGCTTATTGGTATAGTTTTCTCTATTTCATTGTAAACTTCCTTATTAGATCACATTGGAACAATTATGGAGGTATGTCTGTCCATATTTAGTCTTTGATTTTTGTTATACTGACTGTATCTAAGTATAACAAATGGTCTGGTAGCACTTTATAGACTAACAAAACATGTAGATGGCATCATGAGCTTTTGTGGGCACAGCCCACTTCTTCAGATGCCCATGAAAGCTCATGATACCATCTGCATGTTTTGTTAGTCTATAAAGTGCTACCAGACCATTTGTTGTTTTTTTCTGTACAGACTAACTTGGCTACCCCCTGAAGCTTCTGTATCTAAGTATGATACTTCACATTTTGTGTGTGTCTTCATCAAAACTTTTATCATTTTGGCATGTTTTGTATATCCTTGTACGTTATAGACATAAAAGGGCTCTTTGTACTTCTGGCTTTATTTTATACAGGTCATGACTAGAGTAAGTAAATAAATTATCTCAGCTCTTAATCATGTCACTGCTGCAATTGATGGGACTTTTTGTAGCAAAGTGCTGTAAGCAATTCTTAGTGTGTGGAGTCAACAGCTTTTTACCGTGGTTTCATTTCCACTTTCATTTCCTATGGGACTTTTATTTCCTTTGGAGGGTTAACCTTTCCTTTAACTGCCTGAATATTTAAATTGCGTACCTGTTGTGTGGAACACTGTGTGGAATACAATAAACTGTTTTCCATTTTTTTGATTCTCTCTCCTTCACCGTTTCTTTTCTCTCTAATATGTACTGTGAGAGATGTGTATGCTAAATAGCAGCATAATTGCTGTATAACACTGTTGTGATTTTTTTCAAATTGAAGTAATTTATAAGATTCTCTTTGACATTTTGTTTTGTGTTTTATATTGCTTTTGTTTCATGCATCGCTAGTAGGAATGAGTTGGAACCATTCTGGCCTTTGGAGAATGTAACTAGGACCTATCAATTACATGCAGTTGAAAAAAGTGCAATGAATTGTAAAGCTGCACTGTATACATTTTTTATAACAAATGCATTATCTATAAGGAAGTGATTGGAATAATTCTAAATGAATAGGCCCCTAAAACTGCTTAACAGTCTCCATTTTTAACATTTACAACTGTCTCTTAGAAAAATAAAATTTGATCACCAGAAAGATTATTCTTTAATCTTTCTTAAAACATCTGGATATTTTTGGCCTGGCCCTACAGTGATGACATATTCTGCAGTAGAAATAAAATATGCATTCCACATATGTGAAATAACATCCTTATATTTATAATATGGCTTTCTTTCACACTTCACATTGTGTTTATGTGCATTTTTGGTCTGTTAGATTTGAATCTTAACTTTGTTGTATGTATTGTGATTCCATTTCTAGAGTTCTGCTCCTAACATTTTCTTAAGAGCCATTTTGTCACTATTTTTAGTTTAAATTGAGTTAGCAAATTATATTAACATCTTCTGTTTCCTTTATTTTGAAGTATGTCTTATTGTAAATAGCTTACATATTTTAGAAGTTCTTCCTTCAGAATACTTTATTTCCTGTTTCCATGAAATATTTTGGTGTTAGTCCAGCAATAATCAGCTCTTTTTGCGTCAGCCTTCATTTTTACATGTTAACATGCATGTAATTCATTTCATGGGTTTTTTTTCTTTTTTGATAATTTTTGGTTGAATAATTAGTTGGTATTTCTATTGTCCCCTGCCTCTTCTGTTTATACTCTATTTAGAATAAGATGTAAGCAGTTAACTGAATTCCATGTAGATGCCTTTCAGGCATCTGCATGATTATTAATTCTGCATTATTATTATTGATAGTAGTATTACTGTAGTCCAGGGATTGGCAACCTTACAGAAGTGGCATGCCAAGATTTAATGTATTCACTTCTATTTACAGGTCTGTGTGCCATTGATACTTTTTCAAGTCAATAATAGTCCTACTTACATTTTAGCAGCTTCATTAATAAATAAATTAAGATACAGATCTTACCATTTAGTGTGATCCTTGGCCTTGCTTTCCCTTACTGAGTTCTCTGAGCTCAGGTTTGTAGTTTGATACTTTAAGCAGCACACAAACCTCTGTCTCCAGCTATGCTCTGCCAGTGATAATGGCAGAAGAACAGCAGCCTGATCCTCTGCCACAGAAGCAACCACTGCCACAGCAGCTCCCTGGCACTTCCATGCCACACCGCAGCCCCAGCAGCCGCCCTGCGGCCTGCCCCAGGAGCAGCTACCATGCGGCCTTAACCCTGCTCCAGCCCTTCCCCAGGGCTGAAGCTGGGGCCATGGCCTCCTGGCCATCGGAGGAGCCGCTGCCATGCGGTCCTGAGCTGCCCCCAGAAGAGCCACAAAGAATTAGCCACGTGGTCCTGGGCCGGTTCCTGAGGAGCTGCTGTCATGGCCACGCAGTCCCAGGTTGGCCCTGGAGGCCAGAGATGCTGCTGCTGCAGCCACGCAGTCTCGGGCTGGCCAGAGGTACTGGTGAGGAGCCTAACCTGCTGCTGTCAAGGGGGAGGGCTTCAGCAGCAGCATGGGGTGGCTGAGTTCTCCGTGTGCCGCTCAAAATTGGCTTGAGTGCCACTTATGGCACATGGGCTGTATGTTGCCGACTCCTGCTATAGTCCTTAGGAGTCTTGCTCATGGCATGGACCAGGACCCCATTGTGGTAGGCACTGTATAAACAGAACAAAAACAGTACCTGCCAGAGAGAACTTAGTCTAAGTATTGGTAAATGTGTTGGAGAAGATGATTCACTATACAGCAGCGTTTCTCAAACTGTGGGGGTCGCAAGCAACTTAGACGGGGGTCGCAGCTGGATTCAGTTTTTTACTTGCAACCCCTCTCTCCCGGGCTATGAAGAGCGGCAGGGCGGCGGAAGGTAGCCGCCTGCAAGCTGTGCAGCGTGGCCGGAGCCGCAGGACTCCAGGAGCGTGGCTCAGCTGCAGCAGGAGGCAAGGCGGCGGGAGAGTGAGGCCAGCGCCGGCGCAGGAGCGGACGTGCGATGGGCTGGCTGAGGCATGGTTGCTGGGTGATCCAATACTTCCCCAGCTGGGAGAGGGCGGGGTCCCTCAGGCAGCGGGCTGGGGGATTGGGCTGAGGCAGAGAACCCGGAGGTAAATAAGGGCACGTGGGGGTCAGAGGAGGAGGCAGAGGAGACACGGGAGAGGAGTGGAGGATGGAGGAGAGGAGAGGAGGAACCAAAGGGATGTGGAGCGGAAAAGAGGCACAGAGGAGAAAGAGATGGGAAGGAGCTTGCAGTGGGGAAGAGCGTTGAGGACCGCAAACGCCTTGAAGGAACCCCAGAAGGGCAAGGAATCTGGTGAGAGGGGGGAGGAAGCGACCCAGGGTAGTGAGGGTGTGTGTGTGTGTGGGGGGGGGGGGTGTCACACAAATTCATTTAGCATTTTAGGGGGTCGTGGTATCACAGAGTTTGAGAACCCCTGCTATATAGGATAGAGGTGTGTTGAACTCTTGAGAAATATGAGTGTAATTACTTATTGTTTAAAGTCATTGCATAATTGTTAACATGTATTTGATTTGTAAATTAGTCATAAGTTGCATAAGTTGCAAAGAATTAACTCGTGTGTGAAAATGTCCATACTAGTTAGTGTCCAGTTGTAAACAAAGATGATTAGTATTAGGATGTTAACATTTAATTTATTTTAATATATCTACACACAAAAATAGTTAATGTTGCTTAAGTGTCATTTCATCCCCTTGCAAATTCTTAAAAGTGTGAATAAGTTGAGACCATTTTTTACTGTATACCCACACATCACATTAACTGTTCTCACTGACAGGCTATGGGCTTCTCTTTGCTACGGAGTTAATTTAAACTGTAATTCAAGTATTGCTCTAAATCAACTCCCATCCACAGACAAAAATCTTTCTTTTATATGTGGTGGTGATTTTAATTGAAGTTGGCTGGCATGAGAGAGGACATAAGCTAATACAGAAGTAAAAGTCAATCATCAGCTGCTAATACAATCATTCTGCAGTGTGGATGGAGGCAATTGCCACTTGAGCTTCAGTAATCTTGCCACTATTCATCTTGTATGGTCAGAAAGGACAGAGAATTTCTCTCACAATGTGCTGCAAAATAAAAAAAAAAATCATAGTGAGGCTCAGTTTATTAATAGGGATATAAGCGACTAGTCACTTACAAATGCTTATTAGATAGTCGAGTAGTGACTCGACTAGTCACTCCTTCCCTCTTGCTGCCTCTATCAGAGAGAGACAGCAAGTGTGGGGGAACAGGAGCTAGTGGTGGGGGAACCTGTAAAGCCAGTTGCCCCCAGCACCATTTCTGCGGGGGGGGGGGAGGGGAGACGAGACAGAGGCACAGCAAGGAAATGGTGCGAGTAGGGACTGCTTCAGTCCCCACTCACGCCAGTTCCTACTGCGGGTGCCTCTGCTTTAGAAATGTACAAGAGCCCTACAGGGACAGGCAGAGACTCAAGCAGTCCTCTCTTTCCCCCTGCTCTCGGCGGCACACCCCGAGAGGCAGCAAGATGGGGACAGGAGCCAGTTCTGGGGGTAGACAGCTTAAAAGTCAGTTCTCCCCCAGCACCGTCTCCGTGGTGCCGCCTCCCCCTGCACTGCCTCTTTCAGAGGCAGTGGGGGGCAAAGGGTCACTGGGTCTGTTGACCCTGTCCATGGCCAGCCCAAGCCACCGTGAACAGAGGCTGCTCCGGCACCAGCCCCTGTTCATGGCAGCCAGGGTTGTCCGCCATGAGCAGCGGCTGCTGGACTCAGCAGGAGCTGGGACCAAGCAGTCCCGGCTCGTGCTGCTGACTGCATCTCTTCATTTTAAATGTAGTAAGAGCCCAATGGCTCTTACTACATTTAAAATGCAGAGCCACAGCATGGGTGGCTCCAGAGCTGGCACAAGCCAGGACTGGTCAGTCCCGGCTTGAGTCAGTTCCTGGAGCTACCCCCACTGTGGCTCTGTAG